>OY728160.1:2059470402-2061970402 GCA_963277665.1 Viscum album
AAGGGAGTCTGATTGAATTCATAATATCAAGAGTAGGGATAATATCCACGTGCACTGAATATTATATTTCCTCATACAACTTCCTTGAAATCGAATTCCTTGCATTCTATTGAGCATTTAAGAAGAAATAATTAAAAAAAATTACATTAACTTCAATAATACATTCTTTATAAAATATTTAAATAAAAAAGGTTATGTAGAGAAAATAGTGATAGTGGATTAGTCGGGTGATGTCTCATACTGAAGGTGTCTTAGGTTAATGGTCTCTCATCTTGGCGGTATGACACTAGTGGTATCTTAGACATAGTCAAAATTCCACTTCATTGATAATGTCTCCTTATACGGTAGGTAAGGCTGATAGTATCTCACAAATTTTCAAATTTATGTTCTAGAATTGTGTGGATGATCATGTCTCCACTGACAGTGTCTCATTTGGTGGTGTGTCGTCTGATGGTGTCTCAGATTTAGTGAGATTTTCATGCTAGTAGTGAGTTAAGGAAAATAATGTCTTATATGAAATGATTCCCCAAACTTTTCCAAAAGTCCAGTGGAAATCCTATTGTTGAGTCTGGTTGATGGTTTCTTAACCTCCATGGTGACTCATCCTTATTCAATTCCATCATAAGTCCACATATTATAAAATACTTACATAAAGACATGAAATTAATTAATATCATTATAATCATGATTTTGTGATCATTAAGTCAAGGAGGTCAATAGAAACACATTGGAATAAAAATCATGGTTATATTTTGAAGATAATTAACCAATTCAAAGGCAGTGAAAAATAAATTTTCTTATAGATATTTTAAATTTATCCTTTTGGAAACAACGATAAATAATCAACAGGTAGATAAAGAATACTTTTAAAGGAATACAAGAAATTTAATTTGAATGTAATGATTAAAATGAATAATTTCCATGAAAAATAAATTAAATAAAATTCACAGAATAATTGAAAAATGATTTACATTATAAAACCATGAAACGTGGGAAAAAGTTTTCAAAATTATGGGAAAGCTATTCTTGTTATTTTTTTAAAAATAATTTAATTTTTTAATTTTTATAAATAATGTTTAATTGAAAAAGATACATATTTCTTTTAAAAAGTCATTTTCAAAGTTTTAAGGAAAAATTTTCAAATATATAAAAATATTGATTTTTAATAAATCTCTATAATGGAGTCTTAAAAAATACATAAAGTTTTTATGGAGAAATCATGGACTGAAAGATAATAACTATATCCATGATACATATTTTTTTAATATTTTGAAACACACTTTATTGAAAACCCACATCATAAATTGGGGAATAAAATTTCCATTTGAAATGTGGTGATGAGAAATAATAGGATAATATGAATTAATCAATGTACAGTTCCCTAAAACATAGGAAACCATTGGTGCGAAGAAAAATCTATACCTAGAGGAGAATGATCCATTGGAATGAATGATATTTATTCTTACCAACTCTAAACATTTATTTGAGAAGGAATTTCATCAAAGAAGATGATAAAAATGAAACAAAGTAAATTACCTAGGAAAAAATAGAAAATAGAAATGGAAAATGAATGTGGAAGGATATAAATCATTCTTAGAAGATCATAACCAGGAATAAAACTTATGAATTAAGGAGATTGAATTTCAGTCTGAAAATCTATTATGAATCAAGTAACATTTTAATAGAAACCCATTAAATGATAATGGTTTTCAAATTGAACATAAAATACCATGAACTAAATATAATAAATTATATAATATAACAAATAAATAGTATATACACCATAGAAATATAAATTGGTGTACAATAAGATATATATCTTAAGAAATAGGAAGTGAAACCAAAAACTAATTTCAAGTAAAAAAATAATGGAGTTAAGAATCATTGGATAATGGGGTTATAATAATTAATTTTAAAACCATATATAAGAAGAAAATATATTATAAATTATTCATTATGTATAATTAGTGAATCTTGGAACAATATATCTCAATAAAAAATCTTGTAACTTAATGGATGGAAAATGAGTAAGAAAACACCTAACCATTGTCCTGATTTACTTTTCACATAAGCCTAAAATCATGAATAATAAAATTATTTTTATTATATAACTTCATAAGAAGAGTACTCATATATATTTCATTTATTAAGGACCATTTATAATCTTATTCTATTTTTTATTATATAGTTTTATCTTATGTTGGTTATTTGAGGTGGTTTGGACAATTTCTATATAAATATTTTGTTACGTTGACTAAGGTTAATGGTGTTATATAAAAACATCATAATCCCCATAACTATATGAGTTTATTTAATTTATTATTATATTTTACTAAAATTTTAGATAGTTTTATATGTTTTTATAAAATGAACTGTGATTAGGAAAGGTACACTAAAATGTTCATTTTAGGTACTAAATTTTTCTACAACAATTTATTACTAATATCACTTATAGAATATACAATATTATATTTGTATAATATTAATATTTTAATAAAACATTTTACCTTGAAAATATTTTATAAATTCATCCATGTTAATGTTTTATATCATAGTTCATATAGTTGGTTAAAATTACCCAAACAAGAACACACTATAACTCGATGCATGAATATGGATAAAGAAATGTATAATATCATTAGAACAGATAAATAAATATATTTTCTACATATTTTTAATTTATTGAATTATATTTTATATGTTTTGTAAAAATAATTAAATTCAATATGAACAAGGAAAATCATTACTTCATGGAGGCGTTAATCTGCACAATGTCAGGTTAACATTTTCACTTCCTTAAAAATGAGAGAGAATGAAGGTGGATTGGGAATTATATTGAAATAATAATAATTATATTACAAATTTCACATTTATTCTTCAATTACATCCATATATTGGTTGAATAGAGGTGGTGATGAGAAATGGAAGACATCACTTTGGGGAGGTGGGAGTCCGCACAAAGACACATTCAATGTTCTTTTATTTTTCTAAGTGGATGGAAAGGAATGAATAAGGGTTGTTAAATTAATATAATTACACTTAAGTATAATAATAACATTTATTTAATTATATTACCTTATTTATGGTATATTTTAAAGTGAAATATTATGAATAAAAAGTTAAGGATTAGGAATACATACTTTGGGATAATGGACATTCTTTTGTAAGCATCCTTGAAAATGAAGGGATTAAGACAAATTATGGAGACCATGAGATTTAGGACACCCAAATGAATTATGGGAGAGTAAAATTGGGTAGGGTTTTAAGTGAATTTTTAAGGTGATTTTTAATTTTGAGAGGGTTGAATTGATCCCTATTTATTAGGTAAGAAAAGGGAACTTTTATGATCACCAATTATTTTTCAGTAATTAAATGATACTATTAAATGGAATGTGGTTTAAAAAGTGATAAATAATGGATTGAGGGGTTATATAGGGTTTATAAATCCTCATCTAATAACTTATAAATATTTTTTAAACATATTTGAATTCATTTACTTATATATTTTTACTTTATTTTTTGTTTTTATTGGGGTAACTCATTTTTACCTAAGAGACATATGTTTTAATAAAATAATAAAATTACCACAATTACCAAATTTGGGTGGGTTGAAACTAAATTTAATACATATTTAATCAAATTAAAAATCTATATAATATAAAATTAACTTTTAAATTAAATCATGTTATATGTATAAAATATGTTTTTTATTGAAAAATAATGTTTAACCACCACGTGTTTATTATATTATTTAACATTAATTAAAAATTAAATTTGATTAAATATAATTATATATATAATTAGAAAAAATATTATAGTTATTATTTGAAATATATTTATTTAATTTATTTTCTTAAAATTCCACAATTCTAATAAACTAATTCTTTAAAAAAAATAGAAGTTTCACTATTGTTTTTGTAATTAACTTAAATCTCTGCAATATAATTATTATTACTAAAATATAAAGTAAAATTATTACATAATTTTAAAATTAAGGTCTAAAATATGAAATTTAATTATTATATTTAATTTCTACAGGTAATGGAAAATATGATTCTATATAAGCGAACAAAGAAATTATTTTAGAGTAAACTGTTAAATTTCCCAAATGTTAAACATTAATTTTATAAATTAAAACTAGTTTTTTCATTTATTTATATTAATATATATATATATATATATATTTACAAAAAATGTTTCAAAAAATTTAATTTATTTTTATTTTAAGATAATTTAATAAACTGAGTTTTTTTAGCAAAAGAGGTACTTTCACTATTCACCTAAAAATCAATTATTTTTAAAAAAACTCAAAAATTGATCCTAATATAATATTGAAATTTTTAATATAAAAATTAAGTTAATTTTTTGAAATTAAAATTCTAAATTTAATTAATTTATATTTTAAATAAAAATACAGTATATAAAGGAAAACTGATTTTATGAAAAATCATATTTTAAACATTTAGGTGTTATTAATATTAATTTTTATGAATTTATCATTAACTAATATCTTTTTATTCAATATAGGTTTTATTATTCTTATAATTTTATTATCTAATATGTCATATATCATTTTATTTCCTTATTTCCTGTGAAACATTCTATCAGTATAGTGTTTATTTAAGGAAAAATATATTTTGAAATCTCAGGGTGGTATGTTCTCCCACCTTAAATAAATTACATCCTGATGACTGAAATTATCAATTAATATTAAAAACACTCAAGGGTATCTTATAATAATAATGAATCATGATATGTCTTATAAGAGATACCAACCAATACAACTTAGGGAGCACTAGGTAACATATATTTTCCATCATAATACGAATATAACTAATATTGAGTCTTTCTTTAATCATTTTTTCAAAATACCCTAATAAAATGGGAAAAAAAATTATATAGAGTTGATATATATCATTTTATTAATAGGTGGTTATAGGATTTTTTTCGATGTAATTTTATTACTTTGGAAATTATCATTGTTAAGAGAGATGATCCATGCCTGATATGACATTAAATTTTACTAAAGGAAGAAAAATAATAATTTTTTAGAAGAACACTACTATATAAATTTATTAGAGAGGATTAATTTTTTTAGGATACAATAATCATTCATCTAATTTTTTTTAATCATCGGGCTAGTGATTTTAAGCCTGTAGTAAAAAATAATGGTACAATTTAGTAGGATATACAAGATATAAACACGAAACTCATATTTATTGAGTGGGTGATCATTGTTCATATTTAAATATCATTTTAGGACACCACTACCATATTTTTGGTTACATAAGCTTTCCCATATATTGAATATTTTTAGTGTCTAACATCCTTGTTAGCCCCTAGATTAGGATATTGAATTAGATAATTCCAAAAATTCCCATATTTAATATCTTGATCTATTAGTGGCACCATAAGATGAACTCTATATCCATCCACCATGGCCAATTTTCTCTTTAATTTTCTTAAAAAATTATTTTCTATATAACCTAATTTTCCACATTTAAAAAATCTTTTATTTCCTTTAATACACCCCTTTATGATTCTTACCACATTTTTAGTAAGAAAAAAGTTAAATCTTCTTTCATTAGTCATATTCATCATATGAAATTCCCTAAGACTCCATGCTTCTCTTATTTTGGGTATTTTTAAATTCAACTATATTTCAATTGTTATTCATATTTTGTTATAGTTTATTTTTTCTAACCACAATATTTATCACTTCATATCATAACTATTTTGGTTTCCATTTGGGAAAATGTTCACACTATCTATGGAATCTATAGTTAACATAGATCCTTCAATATTCACCCATTACTAAAACCAAAAGGTGTTAATCATGATTGATGAACAATTAACACTATAATAGAATTATTATAAGATAATTACATGTAAAATTTTACCTCAAAATATATTAGCATTGAAAATTATTACTTTAGCTTTTAGGTCAACATAAATCACTCCCAAATAAATCTAGGTTTCATTATATTCAATTCCCTCATATTCCTTTACTTAATTAATTGACATAATAAATCCCTTATAATGTATTTTAAATATAATTTGGCTAATCAAAGGATATCCACTTGTAGTATCAAGATAAGTGTCCAGTATTAAGCCCACTCGATGTGCACTAATGTGAAGATTTTATTGACACTCAACTGACCATTTTTAGGGTGATTTCCCCTACTTTAATCTATTCCATAGTCTCATCCACTTTCCAATATATATATATATATAGGGATGTAATTACTTGGATAACCACATAATATCTACTTTACAAAAACATAGAGATATTATCCCATACATATACTTATCCCTTGAACTTAACCCTAGTGTTTTCACTAATATTCTGTTACTCCAACCATTAAATATTAAATATTACCTCAACGAAAATAAATAATTATATATGAATTTTTAAATTATTATCCTCCTTGACTTATAAACCCATAAATTATCCTCAAAGAATATCATAATCCTAAAATTTATCTAAACCCTACTCCAATACCAAATATGCCTCCCCATATATGAGACCATATCATTTACATGAAATAATGAATATATTGAATGATAATACCTTCCCATTATATTTTATGTTAAGGGTTATAGATAATTAAGACATAACATTAACCAACAAAACTCCTGACTTTTTCAACTAAAGGTTATTTTTCACCTATATAAGCAACTGCTTAATCCCCAATAAGTATTCAACTTCTCTAAAAAAATTCTCCAACTGTGATACTTTTCTGGAGATTTCATACATTTTATATATCTACAACCTAGTGAAATGGGATGATAATAGAGGGGTTAGATTATAGTCTAAGTAGGGGTCAAAATATGTGATAAAAATCAAATATCATAAGTGATATTATGATGATCGTATGGGTATTATTAGGGAACATGAAAAAGTTATTCCCATAAAAATATAGATAATTAATCATTTCATAAATCATGTTATAACATCAAATGAATGTGAAAACATGGGTTAATAAACTTGAATAGTAATAGAATAAAATATTCATAATAATAAGCATAAAATCATTGAAAAAATTGAAATGTAGCATATACTAAAATGAAATTAATCATAGAAAACTTTCATAACCAAAAGCATAGGAAAAACTTGTAAAAAAAACAAACATGAACATACTTTTGTGAACAAATAAAATCATTTACTTTCATTAAAAATGAGAGAAAAAAGAAACATTCCCACATCTATGTGAACAAAGCCAATCATGTGCATGATTTTCTATCTAATGATATATAAATCCTTAACCAATGAATTAAATGGAGATATATAACCCCTCCTATCATAATCCATACATATGAATTCCAGTTAAAATCAATAATTAATCATATAACAAAGAATGCATATATTTAAAATGGGTTTCATATCATTTTCAAATGGAATAATGTAAGGAAAACATTCATAGTTCCATAAATAATCATAACTTGACTTCCTATTGAAAATAAATGGGTATCCAATGATATTTAGTGTCTTTCTTGGTAAATACCATATAATCAAGATAATATAGAATATTTTATCTACACCATATATTGAAAGGATTTAGTGTTATGTCAATAATTTCCCAAATCAATATATATATTGAATCAAGGTGAGCACCCTTTAATAAAAGAAATTTATGACATGATATTCCCAATAGAAAGGAATTGGATGAAAATTTTTGGTTATACACTAAATATGATTAGGAATGAAAATGTAGTTATTTATTTTTTTTCTCTTATATGGATTTAACATTACTCATTTTTGAAAACATATGTAAATAATCAACACTTTTATGATGAATACCTTTAGAAGAATCGTAATATTTTACATTGAAAATCATGATGAAAATAAACCTTTTTAATGAAAAATATTTTAAATAGAACACATATAATATTGAAAAAATAAATTATTTTCTAAAATAATGAAATAAAGGAAATAAGTTTCCAAATTAGGGTAATAATATCTTGTGAAAATGTTTTAAAAAGAAGTTTACTTAATTATTTCAACAAAAAAAGTCTAAATGATAAAGCAATAATATATCCTAAAAATTAATATTCAAAAAGGTTGGAAAGAAAACTTTTTAGATATATTAAAACATTAATTTTTAAGAAATACATAATATTAGGGTCATGAAAATTATATAAATATTTCAAAGATGAAATTTTGATTGGAAGATAAAAATGATATCCATTATATGTAAAACCTTTTAATATTATGAAACACCTTTTTTGAAAAACCACATCATAAATAGTGAAATAAAATTTCCATTTTAAAAATCTTTATGAGATGTAATAGGATAAATTTAAGTAATACATATTTGTCATTCTAAAAATAGAGGAAAGAATTGTTAAGAAGCAAAATATGGACATGGAGGAGAAATATCCATTGGAAAGAATGTGAGTTATTCTTATAAATATCAAACATTTTTTTGAGAAGGTATTTTATCAAATAAGATGATACCGATCAATTGAAGTATTTTTCATTGGGAAGAAGAGAAATTATCATTTGGAAAAGGAAATGGATGGATAAAAATTGGGGCTTATATGATCATAACTATGTATGGAATAAATAGACCAAAGAGAAATAATTTTAGTCAGTAAATATATTACAACATCCGTAAAATTTAAATGAAAACCCATTGTATAACAAATTAAATGAAATGGAACATCAAATACCCAAAAAAATTATGATTTTTGATATAATATAATAAATAATTAGTATATTCACCATATAAAATTAAATTGTTGCACAATAAGAAGCATGTATCATGAAATATGAATTGAGATAAATATACAATTTCATGTAACTTAATCTTTTTAGAAATAATTATTTGATAATGAATTTATAAGAATGAATAATTAAATTAAATAATAGAAGGATTAAATAAATTATATTGTATTCATTTTTTATATTAAATCAAAATTGTAACAAAATAGTTTAATAATAAATCTTATAACTCTATTGAAGGAAAATTATTTAGAAAAAAACCTTACCCAAGTCATGATTTTATCTACACATGAATCTAAATTTATGAAAAATTAATTTATGTTTATTAAAAAAATTATTATGAATATTATTCATCTATATTTCATTTACTAAAGAATATTTAAAACCATATACCATTTATTTATTATAAATTCTTTGCTTATATTGGTTAATTGAGATAGTTCAGTCAATTTCTCCATAAATATTTTTATATGTCAACCATAATAAAATATGTTGTAAAATAACTTTATATTATCTATAATTATGTATATTTATGTCCTTTATTATTATATTAAAATAAAAATTAAATAGTTATTTTTAATTTTATAAAATGAACTCTAATTAGGAAAGGTACTCCAATATGTTTGATTTAGGTGGTTAAGTTTACCATTACCACTTATTAATAAGATAACATATAAAATGTACAATAATACATTTATATACCACTAATAGTGCCATAAAATAATTTTTTTACCTTAAATAAATTTTCAACTTCACCCATTTCACAGTTGTACAACATAGCTCATGTAGATAGTTTAACTAACCTAAATATGAACACACTATAACTTGATGAGAGAGTATAGTAAAGGAAATGTATAATTTCATTATAGTATAATAAAAATGATATTATTTACCCAATTTAAGGTTTTGAATAATATTTGATGTTTTTTTCTAAATAATTAAAATCAATATGAAAAATGAAAAGCATTACTTTCTGGAGGTGGTAATCAACACTGCACATAGTTAATGATTTAAAATATCGATGAATCCGGGGGAATGATGGTGGAATATAATTTTTTTCTTATTAATCATAATTATATTGTATATTTCACATTTATTATTCAATTATATATTTATAACCAGTGAATAGAGTCTATGGTAAAAATGGAAGACGTAGTTTCATGGAGGTGTTAGTCCACACAAACACACAATCAACATTCTATTATTCTTTTAAGTGGGTATAACTCAATAAATAAGGGTCGTTACATTAATATATCAAAAAATCAGTAAAATAATTATACTAAAGTTATTAAATTACTATAGATAATATATGTCTGAAATATAAATATTATGAAGAATGAGTTAATGATTAAGTAATACTCACATTGAGACATTAAACTTTGTTTTGAAAATATCCATAGAAATGAAGGAATTAGCATAACTTATAGAGGATAATAGATTTAGGAAAAAAATAGAATTCTAGGAGAGGTAAAATTTTCATTTTTGAAATGAAAATTTTAATGTTATATGTAACTTTGAGAGGGTGTAAGTGATCCCTATTTATAAGTGAATAAAAAGGAACTTTTGTGAACACCCATTATTTTTCAATATTAGAATGAAAATATTCAAGTTTAAATGGTTTATAAGGTGATAAATAATGAGTTTTGGAAAGATATTATGTTGAAAATGTCTCAATGAATAATTTCCACACACTTTTAAACATGTTTTAATTCGTTTTCTCTTATATTATTACTTTTTTTTAATTTTAACTTGGGTTACTAGTTTTTAATCAAGTAAATTTTATTTTAATAAAAGTAAAAAATAACCCCACTTATCAAATATATTTGTGGTAAACCTAAATTTAATCTTATTCAAATTATAAATAATTTCAAATTATGTTTTAAATTTTAAAAAATATATATATAAAAAGTTTATTTTTGTAGAAAAATGATTTTTTTCCATTACGTGTTCTTAAACATACTTAGCATTAATTACCAATTAAATTTATTTTAATATAATTATATATTTGTTTAAAAATATTTTTATATTCATTATATAAAATATATTAATTTAATTGATCGGATACCAATTATATAATGTCAATAAAATAATTCTTAAAAAAAAGATTCACCATTATCACGTTAATTAAATTTAATCTTAGTAATTTTTTTTTCATAAAAATGATAGTTAAATTATTAAATAATATGAATATTACCATATAAACTTTTAATCCAATTTTATTCGATTTAATTTCTCAATGTGATGAAAAATAATATTTAATATAAGCTAATAAGATAGTTTATTAGAGAAAAATATTACTCAAGTTTCCAAAATGTTAATCATGAATTTTATATTTTCAACATAGTATTTTCAAATTATTTATAATAATTATAAAATATATATTAAAATAAAAATGTTTTCATAATATTTTATGTCACTCTTGTGTTAAGATAATTCCATAAATATGGTGATTTTTAGAAAAATCAGTATTTTTACCTTTCAGCTAAAAATTAATTATCTTCGAATTTTTTTTAAATAATAATCATAATTTAATATTGAAATTATTAATCCAATAATGAAGTTAAAGTTTTTAAAAATAAAATTTTGAAATAGATAAATTTTTATTTTGAATAAAAATACAATATTGAAAGGAAAAATTCTTTTATTAAAAAAATACCCTTCAAAATAATTAAGGGTTGTTAATCTTATTTTGTATGAATTTATAATTCATCAGTATATTTTTATCTACTATAGGACTCATTATAGTTATAATTTTTTATCTAATATGTTTCAAATCATTTTAATTCAGTGTTCTCTGTAAAACAAGATATCGATACAATACTATGTTTACTATGATCGTTTATTATAAATATCAATTACTGAATGACCAATATAATCCTTGTATAAAATTAATAGTGTTATAAAAATAATTCATTTCACCTTAAATAAAATTTTATTGTCACTCATGTTATAGTTTTATAGTGTAGTACATGTAGGTGGTTAAACTGACCAAAATAAGAACACACTGTATATAAGGACCCGACCATAAAAAATTACATAATCTTGAATTAAATAGATAATTAACATTGAGGATATTTTCATTTTTAGTGTTTTAGAGAATTAGGCCATAAATATTACATTATATCTAAAATATTACAAAGTAGAAACTTCTATTCAGTTTCCATTTTTTTATAAAATAAAAACTCTTGAAAAAAGCGAGTCATGTCTAGTTATATGTTTTAGACAACATGAAATTTCCTTTATCCAATCCATGAAACTATTCATCTTTAAGTGCTATGAAAAACATTTCAAAACATGGGATGAGCATAAAAATCTCTGTAAGGGTTATAAAACAAAGAGATAAAACATTAGTTCATCAATACATACATAACATAAGCTCTTTACCATACATTATGAAATCATAAGATTTATGAATGACACATAGTAATCACAAATCATAAAGGTAACATGTGGCATCCATAACATAAATATGTTGCAGCTTTCACAAACATGTAGGGAGTTACATTGGGAATACCCATCAATGTATATTCCAAAAATCTCTTAGGATAAACATTCACATTTTCCTCCTTCACGTTACCCAATGCATTGGAGATCTATCTCAGGCTCAGCCACCCTAGGTTTATAAAAGAACCAACAATATATGTAAACAATGCCCAATAACCATAAAATATTCATAACACATAAAACAATCATAAATAAAAGATAAAATTTCCACATTGCAATCACTACATATCATTTCAAGATATTGATAAAATGAATGATTTATCAAACCATTTTCAAACCCATTAAAAACATTTTATAAAGATATTTTTGAATAAAAGTGTCCCAAACCACATTAAAGATTTTAAAGGTATTGACATTTTAAAACATTAATGTACATATAAATAAATCCTTAAAACCAATTTTGAAAACATGGACATTGATGAGAAATATTTAGAAGAATAAATCGTTAAAATGATATTTTAGTTAAGGAGTTATTAACCAAATAGGAGATGATTGAATACAAATAATTGAGTAATAACATTTAATAAAAAAATTATAATATCATGAGAATAATGGTATTCATGATATAATATTCCAAATTACAATATATACACCATATAAAAGTGAATTGGTGCATAACAAAAATGAAGTCTCAATAGAATGTAAATTGTGACAAAATCCTTTATAAATACAGTATCTTTAGATTAAGTATAAATGAATGACATAATTATGTGTGAAAAATATAAATAAACCCAATATAATTGGATATTAAGTTTTAAACAATCATATGTTATTCACACATATTCATAGCACGACAGAATCAAGATGTAGAAGTTTAACCCAAAGAATTGAAATTGGGTGAAGAAGTTCCCTTACAGAAATTCGACAGCCTAACAATGTCACATTAAAATTTATAAAATGAGTAGATGAGAGAGAAAATAGTATCTCATCACATGTAAATAAAATTTATAGTAATAATAATATATTAGAACATATCAAAACATAATAAGTTGTAAATTAAAAGACATAACAAAAATAAGTCTTTTAAAAAGAGGAAGGTGAAAGGTTCCCTTATCGTTTTAGTAACTTTCAAAACATACACCACATTAATGAAGGGTCATAAAATGAAGATTTAAATACCCATAAATTAAAGTATATTACACAATGAATACAATCATGGTCAGTAAATACCCCAGACAAAATAAAATAGTGGAAAATATAGCATGAATCTCACGGGATCTAAAAGTGAGATGAAAACCCCTTACCACGTTGTAATCAATCGAGTTGTATGAAAAAAATTTAAAATCCATAAAATTAATCAATGAATACCCTGAATATAAATAGAAACATGATAATATATATCAAATGTAAGTACAAAATAAACCACATGCAAGAAATAAGTGGCAAACAATTTAAATCTCACGAAATTAAAAGTGAGATATGAAACCCCTTACCACGTTGTAATCAATCGAGTCATATGAAAAAAGTTAATAACAAAAAAATTAATCACAGAATACCATAAATATAAATAGAATCATGATAATATATATCAAATTTAATTACAAAATACACCACATGCAATAAATAAGTGGAAAATAATGGAAATCTCACAGAATTAAAAGTGAGATAAGAAATCCCTTACCATGTGTCTGACTTGACCTGTTCATTCTTTAATCTCCTGAATAATAAGATAATGTTAATTTAAAATTTATTAATAAATTTTTTAAAGTTTATTATTTCTTTTATATCACTTATTACCATGTTATAATCATTATGCAATCATTTAAGTTAACAATGGTCATTTTGTCGATATTTGGTACTTGAGTCAAAAAAAACTTCTTATAATTACAAGTTGTTCATGTGGTCAAAAGTCCATTACCTATAGAATGATATTCAAGATTTAGATATTATATATATAATATATATCTAGTATATGTATGTATTTATAATATTACATAACATTTGGAGATAAGAAATGAAATTCCTTGTTCAGTGAGATGGTAAGCCGTACTTACGCTTGAACGCTACTTTCATTTCAATTTCAAATTTAATGAAATGAAAACTTAATGATACATAGGTATACTGTAATTATAGTATAATATAATATGATATATATGTTACATAATTTCATTAACACCATCCTTTATATGTTCCACGTATGTCATGAACAAATCTTATCACATTGAGGGGGCGGGAGTCCACACTTCCTCGAATGAAACTGTCATATTTTCACATATTGGAATTCATAAAGGTATGTTTGTAAATAAAAATTACAGAAGCATAGATAAAAAATAAATATAATATATATCATATATAAATACTCCACCATGAGTGGTTGTAGTAGAATATTGAACAATCATCATTTTGTGAGGCAGTAGCTCGCTGTCCACAGAAATAGTATATTCTTTACCCATTAGATGGAGGTGTGTGTAAGTGTAGTTTGAAAACTTCTTATACAAACAACCAAGTATATTGATTATACTTGTGTTTTTATAAAATAGAGGAATAAAAATATTTTATGGGGTTGGAGATGTAAAATAAAACAAAAGAACTTAAGAGAAGATGTTACCTTTAAATCAGGTATCTCCATTTGGTTGGAATCAAAAAGGATTACTTGAATTGACTTCTTCATATGGGAAGGCTTCTAGTAAGAGGAGAGGGATGTAGGGAGATTAATTTTGCAGAGGTTGGATGAGCCAAGTGGATTGAGAATTGTGAGGAATGGGTTAGAAGTGAGGGATATTTATAAGGGGATGGATGTGCTCTTTAGGAATGTTTAAAAATATTATTTTATTATGTAATTATTTTCGGTTTCTAAAGGACCAAAACTTTTTAAAGTAGATGATAATATGACTAATGTTCCAAATAAAATAATCCAATAAAATTTTTACATGTTTTTTATATTGTTTTAATCTTTATAATCTTATTTATTTAAATCATTCATTAATGAGGTAAACACTGCATCATTGTTGTGTCATAAATAATTTTATTTATTTGATGTCTAAAAATTATAAATAAATACCATTATGTAGGAAATATTTTTATATTTTAAATTAATATTTATATCCAAATTGATAACTTATATAACCCTATATAATAATTTATTTACTAACAGATATATATTTATGCGATTTTTGTCTTTACTTTAAATTAATTTATATAAAGTGTCATTATCATTCTTAAGTGGCTCCATGAGATCCCAAAAATAGACCCAAGGATTCCCATGGTCGGAAATGTATTAAAAAATTGGATTAGGTACATGTTAGGGTAATTTTATTTTATTATAATAATATTTTGTTACCCTGATTTATCAGATATACCCTTTAACTGTGGTAAATAAATTTTTTACTAAAGTAAATATTCATATTGGCTAAAAATAAAAGTTACAAATTTACACAATTTGGACCTCCTGATTCAAAATATGGAATCCATTTTTACAAATTCAAAACACATAAGTGGTATAAATTAATTTAAAATTAATTCTCGTTCTCAATACAAAAAGCGTGTATTTAAGAAATAATAACAATCAAAAGATTGACACTTGTTTTTGTCCAATTCCAAAGTGAAATTACTTAAAAAGACAAAAATTGAATTAAATGGTATAAAAGTAATATAGTTACACTTTAAAACCAATTAAAAATATAATCTAACCTTATACGTAAATTAGATTAAAAGAATGTTTTGAATTCAAATACCGTATTTTTTACTATTCATTAAGTAATGAATTTTATCATAAAAATACCAAAAATTTACCCAAATTAAATTTTGATGTCCCGATTCTAAAGAATAATTTTATTTCATTAAATATAAAATATAATAGTGACCAAAACTAGACTTAAAGAGGGTTCTCCATCAAAAGGCAGTAAATCTACCTTTTAATGAATATTCAAGTATTTATGCTTAAAATTTGATTCATTCTCAATTTAAGCCTCAAACTTTTATTGAAAAAATGTAAAAACATTTAAAAATCATATATAATCATATTTTAGTTAGTTTTATTCATTATTTCCAATACAATGGATATGTGTTAATTACCATTTAAAATAATAATAATGTTATATTATTTTTAAGTATAACTCAACATTGTGTGCAACGTAAGATTTCAAAGAAACTCAATGTTTCATATCAGGTACTCCATCGAACATAGCATACCATTTACTGTAAAATTAATATTTAATTCACAAATATTAAAAAAATATGAAAATTTTATATTCTATATTTACCTGGGATGTTACATCCTTTCCCCCTTTTGGTAATTGCATCCTTGAAATTCTAAAATTGGGCTTGGAAAGATCATTAAAAGTCCCACATCAGAAAAAGAGTCAATAAAAAATATCACTTTAAAATAAAAGAATAGAAGTAAAAAAGGTCACCTGAGACAATAGATACTAGGATTCCATGAAAACAATGATTTAGAAGAGAAACTCACTCTCACAGATTAATAGAGAGTGATAGAGAACTTGATCATGGAATGTTTACAACCATAATACCATAAATTTGTGGTTGGGTAAAAGAATGATGATAAAAGAGAGCTTATAAATTTTTTGATTCAATATCATTTTCATAGAGTTTAATAATTTTTTTTAATAACTAGACTAAGATCGTAAGGAAATATACTTACGTGTCATGTAAAGTGTCATCCTTTAATAAAATTCTACCACAAATGTGTCTTTTCTCCAAATGGTAAGTATTCAAGATAACTTGGTCACACATAAAGTTCTAGAATAAAATTCTAGAGTATCAAATAATCTATAAAAGATGATCTATATAATTACCCTATCTTTAGATATCAACTAAAACCAAAATTGGTTAGTACAATATCAAATAATCCCCAAAAGGATAATACTTAAAAAAACACAACTCTTAATCTCCAAAATTCAACAAAAATAACCCAAAGTCCAAGAAAGACCATTTAATATACAATTGTCCTTAAAATTTTTCAAAATAATCCAAACTAAGATTGAAACTCAATACTCAAAAGGATTTAATCACATAGTCTTCCATAGTAAATCTTAAAATTTATCTCCAAAAACATCAACTACTCTTAAACTCTCATACAAAAGTGTAATTAACCTAAACACATATTTTCTATGATAGATTAATCATTTTCATAAATAACCCAAATCAACTTATGTCCACAATAATAACATATATTCTCCCAAAATAATATTTCAACCATTACTCCACAAATTAAATCCCATACTATTTTATTTTCCTTAAGCATATAGTGTTCCCAAAAGAGAGAATGTATTCCAAAATAACCTTTATTACTTAATCAACAAATAATTTCCCTATACCATGTATGTCCATTTTATAAAAAATAAGATCCCAAATAAACTTATTCTTCATCCATATAATCATTTAACTAAATATAATTAGTCATACTAACTAGGGACTTCACATAGTCCAGTGGTAGGCGATAAATCCAAATCTCACATTGGTTGTGGGTTCAATTCTCGTAGCTTTGTCCGATGCGACGGTTTGTCACATAGTCTTCGTGTTGTACTTTTTAAAAAACTATACAATTTCATAACCTTCCAAAAAAAGACAAATTACTCAAAAATAACCATAACATTTTTTATCCTCAGAGGTTATCTAATACAATTAATTTTGCACCCCAAAATGTAATAACCATTTATCACCTCTAAAATAACTATGACTCTTTATAATATTCGAACAATTATGGTTATGTAAATTATGCTTAAATAACACCCTAATGTCTAAAGTTAGCTAAATCGACCTCTGATACCAACTATAAGGACCCAGCCTTAAAACATTACATATTCTTGAATTAAATGGATAATTCATGTTGAGGATCATTTTTGGTTTAGAGTTTTAGAGAATTAGGCCATAACTATTAAATTACATCTAAAAAAGTACAAAGTATACTCTTCTACTAAGTTTCCATTTTTTCATAAAAAAAAACTCTTAAAAAAAGATTCATATCTATTTGCATGTTTTAGACAACATGACTTTTCCTTGATCCCATCCCCATCACTATTAACCTTTAAGTCCCATGAAAAACATTTCAAAACATGGGATGAGCATAAAAATATCATTAAGGGTTATAAGACAAATAAAAAAACATTAGTTCATCAATATATACATGACATAAGCATTTTAACATACCTCATGAAATTATAAGATTTATGAATAACACATACTAATCATAAATCATAAAGGTAACTTGTGGAATCCATAACATAATTACGTTGTTATTTTCACAACTATGTAGGGAGTTACATTTGGAATAACCATTATAGTATATTACCTAAATCTCTTAGGAGAAACATTCATGTTTACCTCTATCACGTTACCCAATGCATTGGAGAGCTATCTCAGGCTCAACCGCACTGGGTTTATCATGGAACCACCTGTATACGTAAACAATTCCCAATGACCATAGAATTTTCATAACACATAAAAAAGGTATAAATTAAAGATAAAATTTCCACATTTCAGTCACAATATATCTTTTTATGATATTGACAAAATCAATGCTTTATCAAACCATTTTCAAAACCATTTAAAACATTTAATAAAGATATTTTAGAATCAAAGTGTCCCATAACACTTTTATTCTTTTAAAGGTATTAACATTTTAAAACATTAATTTCTATATAAATAAATCCTTAAAAACCATTTTTAAAACATGGAAATTATTTATAAATATTTAGAAGAATAAATATTTAAAATGATATTTTAGTTAAGGAGTTCCTAACCAAATGAGAGAAGGTTGAATACAAATAATTGAGGAATAAGATTTAATAAAAACATTATAATATCAAGAGAATAATGGTATTCATGATATAACATGCCAAATGACACTATATACACCATATAAAAGTGAATTGGTGGATAACAACAATGAAGTCTCAATGGAATGGAAATTATGACAAAATCCCTTATAAAGACGGTATCATTAGATGAAGGATAAATCAATGAAATAATTATGAATGAAAAATAAAAATACACCCAATATAAGTGGATATTAAGTGTAAAAAAATCAGAGTTTATTCACACATATTCATAGCATGACATAATCAAGAAGTAAAAGTTTAACCCAAATAATTGATATTGGGTGAAGAGGTTCCCTTATAGAAATTCGACAGCCTAACAACATAACATTAAAATTCATAAAATGAGTTGATGATAGAAAAAATGGTATCTAATCACATGGAAATAACATTTACATAAATAAGTATATATAAGAAGATATAACAACATAGTAATATGTAAATTAAAAGTCATAACAAAAAATATGTCTTTTAAAAAGAGGAGGGTGAAAGGTTCCCTCATCGATTTGGTAATTTATGAAACATACACCACATTAAATAAGGGTCATACAATAAAGATTTAAATACCAATAAATTAAAGTATATTACATAATGAATACAATCATGGGAAGTAAATACACCACACCAATGAAAATAGTGGCAAATATAGAATGAATCTCACAGGAATAAAAAGTGAGATAAAAACCCCTAGCCATGTTGTATTCAATCGAGTCATATGACCAAAAGTTAAAAAACAACAAATTAATCATATAATACCATGAATATAAATATAATCATGATAATATATATCAAATGGTATTACAAAATACACCACATGCAAGAAATAAGTGGCGAACAATGGAAATATCACGGAATTAAAAGTGATATAAGAAACCCCTTACCACATTGTAATCAATCGAGTCATATGACCAAAAGATAATAACCACCAAATTAATCACAAAATAACATGAATATAAATATAATAATGACAATTTATATCAAATTTCAGTACAAAATACACCACATGCAAGAAATAATTGGCAAATAATGGAAATCTTAGAGAATTAAAAGTGAGATAAGAAACCCCTTACCACGTGTCCGACTTGACCCGTTCGTTCTTTAATATCCTGAATAATAAGATAAAATTAATTTATACTTTCTTATGAACCTTTTTAATGTTTATTATTCCTTTTATATCACTTATTACAATGTCATAAACATTTTTTATCATTTAAGTTAATAAGGGTCGTTTTAATGATATTTGGTACTTGAGTCAAAAATGAACTTCTTATAATTACAGGTAGTTCATGTGTTCAAAATTCCATTAACTAGAGAATGATATCAATGATTTAGATGTCATATATATCATATATATATCCAGTATATGTATGTATTTATAATATTACATAACATTTGGAGATAAGAAATGAAATGCACCGTTCATGGAGACGCTAAGCCGTGCGAACGCATGAATGCTACTTTCATTTAAATTTCATATTTAATGGAATGAACACTTAATGATACATAGGTATATTATAATTAAAATATAATATCATATGATATATATGTTACATAATTTCATTAACTCCATCCTTTATATGTTCTATGTATGTCATGAATGAATCATATCACCTTGAGGGGGCGATAGTCCGCACTTCCTCAAATGAAATTATTGTATTTACACATATTGGAAAGCATAAAGATATGTTTTTAAAAGAAATTACAGAATCATAGATAATACATATACATAATATATATCATCTATAAATAAAGTTCCATCATAATGGCCACCATGAGAGGTGGTGGGAGAAGATTAAACAATCATCGTTTCGTGAGGCAGTAGTTCGCCGCCCATAGAAACAGTATGTTATTTACCCATTATATGGAGGTATGTGTAAGGGTAGTTAGAAAACATATCATAATGAAAACATAGTATATTTATGATACTGTTGTTGTTATAAAATAAAGTAATAAAAAGAGTTTATGGGGTTGGATAATTAAAATAAAACAAAAGGACTTAAGAGAAGACATTACCTTTAAATAGGGTATCTCCCTTTGTTTGAATCGAAAGGTTTACTTTAATTTCCTTATGCCTATAAGAAGGATTCTAGGAGGAGGAAATGGATGTAAGGAGATTAATTTGGCAGAGTTTGGATGAGACAATGGGCTTGAGAAGTGTGAGTAATGGGTAATAAGTGAGGGCTTTTTATAAGGGGGAGGAGGGGATCTTTAGGAAAGTTAACAAAATAATATTTTATTATATAATTATTTTCTATTTATAATGTTTAAAAACTTATTAAAGTAAAATATAAGATGACTCAGGTTAGAAATAAAATCATCCAATAAGAATTGGAAAGGTTTTGTATATTTTTTTAATGTTAATAATCTTATTTATTTAAATCATTCAGTAATGAGGTAAACACTGCATCATTAGTGTGTCATAAATAATTTTATTTATTTGATGTCTAAAAATTATAAAACAAATACCATGATGTTGGAAATATTTTTATATTTCAAATAAATGTTTATAGTAGAAGATATAACTTATATAACCCTATGTAAAAATTAATTTACTAAAAGATATATGTTTATGGGATTTTTGTCTTTACTTTAAATTAATTAATATAAAGTGTCATTATCACTATTAAGTGGCTCCATGGGGTCCCAAAATCGACCTAATGATGTCAAGGGTTGTATTTTTATTAACCAATAGGATTATGACACATGTTAGGGAAATTTTATATTATTATAATAATATTCTGTTACCCTTATTTACAAGATTTTCCCATTAACCATGGTAAATAAAAATTTTATTGAAATAAATATTCATATTGTCTAAAAATAAAAGTTACCAATTTACACAAAGTAGACCTCCTGATTCCAAATATGGAATCCATTTTTACAAATTCAAAACAAAAAATTTTATGAAATTAATTTAAAATTAATTTCTACTGCCAAAATAAAAAGTGTGTTTTTAAGAAATATTAACAATCAAAAGATTGACACTTGTTTATGTCCAATTTCAAAGTGAAATTAGTTACAATGACCAAAATTGGATTAAATGGTAAAAACCTAATATAATTACACTTTAAAACCAATTAAAAATATTATCAAACCTTATAAATAAGTTAGATTAAAAGGCAGTTTTGAATTAAAATATAGTATTTTTCACTACTCATTAAAAATGAATTTTATCAGAAAAATAACAAAAATTTACCCAAAGTAAATTTTGATGTCATGATTCTAAAGTAGAATTTTATTTTGTCAAATAGAACATATAAAAGTTACCAAAACTAGATTTAAATAAGGTTCTCCATCAAAAGGCGGTAAATCAACTTTTGAATGAATATTAGAGTATTTATGCTTAAAATTAGATTCATTCACGTTTTAAGCCTATAAATTTTATTGGGTAAATATAAAAACATTTTAGAAACATATATAATTATATTTTAGTAAGTTATATTAATTCCCAAAAATACAATGACTATGTGTTAACTACTATTTAAAATAATAATAATAATATATTATTTTTCAGTATAACTCAACTTTGTGTGCAACATAAGATTTAAAAGAAACCCATTGTTTTGTATCGGGTAATCCATCGAAAATTGAATCCCCATTAAAGTAAAATTAATATTTAATTCAAAAATATTAACAAATATTAAAATGTTATATTCTTTATTTACCTGGGATGTTACACTGTAACTAGATGGTGAGTAGGGTTAAGGATGTGTGTAATATCATTATCAAATGAGTATAATGATATTATTTAGATTATTTTTAATTTGATGAATAATATTGGTATTATTATGGATAAATAATAAAAGTAAATATGAAAAACTAAAAATCTTACTTTGCGGAGGAGGTAGTCCACAAAATGTAGGGTTAATGTTTTCATTTCCTAATTAATGAGAGGGAATGAATGTTGATTATAATTATAATTTTTATATTAATAATAATATTATATGTGTCACATTTATTGTTCAATTATATACTTGTATACATTGAAGAGAGGTGGTGGAGAAAAATATAATATGTTTCTTTGTGGAGGTGGTATGTCACAACCCATCCCCAAGGGCCCGTATCGTGACTATGCAAAGGCCGTCTTCCATAGGCCAGGGGATGGCGACTAGCACCAAAGGCATAATTCCCTGAAACTGGGAAGGCATTGCCTTTATAAATCGTAAAAACACACAAATAGAGTACAAGCAGAAGCAAACACTATGTAAAAGCTGTATTAGAAGTGTACTGAAAGTAATGGGGGGGCCAGAATACAAGCCCAACTATAAATTACAAATAAAGGACAAACATGTACAACTAAAAAAAAGACAAACAACTGGAAGGTGTCTAGCATCTCATAGATCATCCTCTGGGGTTCCTACATGAAGGATAGGTATAGATGGCCTCCACAGCACTCCACGTCCATCAGACTCCACCGTGAACTGATACGTCGTAAGGTCCTCCTTCGGGTACCGTCCAGTCCTGGCGCTCTCAGCCTCTATCAGCGTTGTCTGTCATCTGCATCCAACACAACGAAGTGTGGTCATAGCCCGTGCAGGGGTGAGTATAATGATACTCAGTAAGGACCCCGAGACCCTCAAGGTCACACAAAATCAAACAAGGATAAACCACAAAGTATGATTTCAATAGATAAACATTACTTAGGTATATGCCCATACATAGACCTAAGTTATCAAGTAACCCATCCCAATCATGAAGAAAACACAATGGTCATTGAGTCAACTCAAACCAGGATTTTCATTTTCATAACCACGGCTGCTGGAGAACTCCTCCTCTATCGTGTATAGTGGGCTTGTCGTGACACCGAGGCGTTTCTCACTAACCTTAGACTACTGAGGTACTCCTCCGTTCGAGTGCCATGGGTCTGCTTCCAACTACCAGGTGCTCCGTCCACTGTGGGTCTGCTTCCAAATACTGGGCACCTCCCCTAATAGCCTACAGAGGTACTCCTCCAGTCGAGTACCGCAGGTCTGCTACCAACTACCAGGCGCTCTGTCCGCCATGGGTCTGCCACCAAATACCGGGCGCTCTGTCCACTAGGTCTCTGCACTCTGACTGCTCATCACCAGAAGGATCCACTCGACGAGATACTGGTCAATACCTCAAGTGTCACGAAGTCTCACATATAAGTATCTCAAAGGACCGCCATGTCATAGAGGTCTCAACGCAACAGACGACGTGTCAATCGGATGCCTGGTCCGTGAGATATTAGCATTTTAGTCCTGAGGGCCCGGTTGGATTCGTGTACGAACCAACCTGACCGTGACTCAACTATACCCCGAACTCTAGTGGGGTATACTCAATGGGACGACTATGGTCCAAGAATTCCAACACCGCTGACGGTTCGTCAAACGGACATCTGATGCCAAATATATGGCCCAAGAAGGTAATGGGTCAGTAATGGGCCTGGGTCCGGTCCAATCTGGTCAGACCGACTCGGCCCAACCCAGTCTAGGCAGACCCGATCTTGGTCGACCCGACCAGACTCACTGGGTCTGACCCGGCCCATTGGGTGGGTCAGCCCGCTAAGTGTTGACCCGGTTTGCTGGGCCCAGACAAGTGGACCGCAAGGGCGGTTCGACCCAGTAGTCGCCACGTAGGCGGCTCGGTAACTTGGCCCAGGAGAGCGGGCCGGTTCAGCCAGTGATACCACGGGGCAAGTCACGGGTCGGCTCGGGAGGCCGGTGGTCGAGAGGCTAGCAGGCAGGCCGGGTGGTCACCGACAGGCTGCGGGTGCACCGGGAAGGGCATCGGGGTGCCGGGTAGGCCCCTGGCAGGGCGCGGGGGCACCGGACAGGCCACCAACGGGGCATGGGTGCGCTGTGCAGGCTGCCCGCGAGGCGTGGGGGTACTCGGAAGGCCGCCAGTGGGGTGCTGGGGCACTAGACAGGCCGCCAGTGGGGTGCGGGGGCCTCAGGCACGCTGCCGGCGGGGTGCGGGGGCGCTGGGAAGCGCACGGGGCATGCAGACAGTGTGTCGGGGCAACGCCCTAGGGCGCGGGGAGCGCACCGGGGCTCCACGGGGGCGGTGCGGTTCGCGAAGGCCATGGGAAGCACAAACCTTTTTCCCCATCCTTGTCGTCGTTGCCTCTTTTCCAAGTCGTCATCATCGAGCATGAATAAACAAGGTGAGGGTTGGACCATGTTCGTACGGCCCGATCCCTCCTCTTTACGGTGATAGAAATTGGCGATTCTCATACCATATCTTTGTTCGACTGAGAACGAGGTTTATAAATTATAATAACACGAAACTACAAACCTTTGAATTGCCGGTACTCATTCGTTGACGTCGCGAAAGGATGGCTGTCAATCCGTGGTACACGATCACGTCTCTTGTCGAAGGGGTCCAAGGAAGAAGGTCGGAGAAGAAGAGTGTTGCCGGCGTTCTTCGTGTACTTCGCATTCTTCGTTGGAAGAACGATTCTCTGTTGAGAGCTTTTTCCAACAATATCACTGGAAGAGAAATTCCAACCCCAAATAAAATAATAGTCTTCCTATTATTTTAAATGTTTGCATGTAATTTAAAATGGATAATTAATAACCCGGCTCAGCCCAATTAAAACACGAGCGTTGGCATATTAATTGGGGAGTTGGCAAAAAATTCAAATGATTTCAAAAGTTGATTAATTAAATGAGACAACCCTACAAATTAACGAGGGTGGTGAGGCACAAATAATTAACGGGGGAAAGGTGAAGAGGCGCTCCCCCATTAATGAGGGAGAGTTGAGAGGTCAAGGTCTCCACCCATCAATGAGGGGTCGGGTGGCCTCGTGTGGTCCCCACCACATTTAGCCTCACATGGGAGGTTGGGTTTGGGTAGGACCCACAACCATAACCTCTCAAGGGAGGTTAGGGTGTGGCGGTCCCCCCACCAACTCCCAAGTGGAGGTTCCAACTACCCACACCCACATGGTGGATAGAATAAAATAAAGTGTGGCTATACTTTATTTTTTTTTTATTTTTTTAATAAAAATCCAAAAACTAACTTTTATTCCTGACCATCCTCCGTCGAATTAAAAGTTTTCTTAAGTGAAAACCGGTATTGAAAGTTCAAAGATGCCCTCATATTTCAATTCTGAGCACTGGTTCAAAAGATATAAAATCTCGCTCGCACATTTACTGAACGTACCTGAGAAAAACTTCAAAAATTGATTCTGGACACACCAGGCCTTAGAATCAAGCACCGTCAGAAACTGCAGACTCACAAAATTACCATGTATTTTTAAAAAAACTTTCCATAGGAAATCTGGGTCTTTATGTTCTCCCCACCTTTGTGATTTACGTCCCCATAAGATACAACTAACACTATGAGAACAAATGGGGGTACTGAGCACGCATCTGAGCCTCATGCTCCCATGTGCTCTCTTGGAGGTTCCCGTGCTGCCAATGAATGTGCATCAAAGGAATTGACCATCCACATAGGACCCGCTCCTGTCGATCCTCAATATCCACTAGAACCTCCGTGAAAGTCGCCCCGTCATCGATGTCCAACACCCCGTGGTCGATGATGCGGGACAGGTCGTGTACGTATCTCCTCAACTGAGATACGTAAAAGATGTCGTGCACCCAGTGCAACTGAGGTGGAAGAGCCAAGAGGTATGCCACCTCGCCTACTCTGTTAAGGACCTGGAAAGGTCTGATGAACCGCGAAGATAACTTTCCACCTCGGCCAAATCTCTATAGAAATCGTCGAGGTGAGACACATAGGACGACGTGGTCGCCATCTTTGAAATCCAGAGGCCTCTGTCTCCTGTCAGCATAAGAATTATTCCTAATTTGTGCAGTCTTCATCCACTCCTAGATGATCTGCACCTTCTCCGTGGTAGCCCATACCATCTCTGCTCCCACTAGTGCTGACTCCCCTGGTTCTGTCTAGCACAATGGAGATCTACAAGGTCGTCCGTACAAAGACTCAATAGCTGCCATACCAATGGTGGAGTGATATATATTGTTGTAGGAAAACTACACCAAAGCTAAGTGTTCCTCCCGGCTATGACCAAAGTCGAGGACACATTCATGGATCATGTTCTCAAGGGTCTGAATGGTCCTCTCAGTCTGACCATCCGTTTGAGGATGGAAGGCGGAGCTCAAGTGAAGCAGTGTCTCGAAAGCCTCCTACAACCCCTTCTATAGCCAGGAAGTAAATCATGCATCACGGTCGGAGACAATAGAAGAAGTCACTCCATGAAAAAACACTATCTCCTGCACATAGAGGCATCCCAAGCTCTCAATTGAACCCTACTCTCTAATCGGTAGGAAGTGGGTTGACGTGGTGAGTTGGTCGATGATCACCCATATCGAATCGTGACTCCTAGATGTACATGGAAGACCCATCACTAAGTCCATGGATATCCCATCCCACTTCCATTCCGAGACCTCTAAGGGATGAACCAAGCCTACGGGTACCTGGTGCTCTACCTTCACTTGCTGACAATTGAGGCATCATGAGACAAACCCTGCTACCACCTTCTTCATACCTGGCCACCAATTCTGTCATCGAAGGTCCTGGTACATCTTCGCCACACCTGGATGTACCTCTAGAGGGGAAGTGTGGAACTCCCTCAACACTTCCTCCTGAAGTGAAACTAGTACCATGGTACGTCCTATGAAGAGGATGACATGCTCCTTACCTTCAAAAAATCCATTAGGTGCCTGCCCTATGGATATATGAGCACCTCACAACTCGCAGTCAGCGTCCCCACGCCACACCTCCCTGACTCACTGAAGAATTGGAGGAGATATTGTAAGAGGTTGAAGATAGGCTGCTCCATCCCTATCCACAAAGGATATCTGTAAGGAAACCAAATGCTCTGTCGCCTCTTATAGAAGTAGTATACCAGTCTTTCTGCTGAGCGTATCCGCAAAAACGTTCCCCTTCCTAGGAGTATAGACTATCTCAAAGTCACAGTACTAGAGGAACTCAAGACATCGTCGCTATCTCAGGTTCAGGTCCTTCTGAGAGAAGATATACCTGAGACTCTTCTGATCAGAGTACACGGTAAAACCTTTTCCCATCAGATAGTGTCTCCACATCTTCAAGGTGAAGACCACTGCTGCTAACTCCAGGTCATGGGTAGCATAGTTCTGCCCATGCTGTCTCAGCTGCCAAGAGCCATACGCGATCAATTCTCTCACCTGCATCAATACACACCCGAGTCCGGTCCCTGATGCACCACAGTAGACTACATACCCTATGCCTTCCTCTAGAAGCCTCAAGATGGGGGCACTAGTCAGCCTTTGCCTCAGCTCTTGAAATCTCTGTTGGCATCTGTCCGACCTCATGAAGGGTTTCCCCTTATTTTTCAAGGCTAAAAGAGGTGATGAAACTTCAGAGAAATATGGAACGAATCTCCGATAGTATCTTTCCAAGCCCAGGAAACTCTGTACCTTCTTCACACTCCAGGGTGTCTCCCACGCAAGTACCACCTCGATCTTTGCTGGATCCACTGAAACTCTAGTCTCCGAGATGACGTGCCCCAAAAAGTGAACCTCTCGAATCCAAAATTGGCCCTTCGAGAGATTACCATAAAGATGGTGCTCTCAAAGTGTGTCCAATACTATCCGTAAATGGTAGGCATGCCCCTCCTCAGTAGTCCAGTAAATCAGTATGTTGTTGATGAAGACTACAAAAAAGCTACCGAGGTTAGGCTAGAAGATCCTGTTCATGAGACACATGAACACTTCTGGAGAATTATTTACGTTTAAGGGCATAACGAATAACTCGTAGTGGTCGTACCGACACCAGAAGGCCGTCTTCTACACATCCTCATCTCGAACTCTGTGCTGGTGATAGCCTGATCCGAGGTCTATCGTTGAGAACCATCGTGCTCCCTTGAGCTAATCAAAGAGGTCGTCAATCCTCAGGAGTGGGTACTTGTTCTTCACAATCACCTGGTTCAGGTGACGATAGTCAATACAGAGCCTCAAGCTCCCATCTGCCTTCTTGGCGAATAGAATCAGGGCTGCCCAGGGAGAAACACTAGGCCAGATGAATCCCTTTCCCTGTAAGTCCTCAATATATACCCGTAGCTCGCGAAGCTCAGCGGGAGACATCTGATATGCTGGAGTAGATATCAGTGCCATCCCGGGGTATAGGTAAATGTAGAAGTCCACCTCTATGTGAGGAGGTAGTCTTGGAACATCGTTAGGGAAAAAATTCGTGTAATGGTCCACCACTACAAGATATATCAGACTCTCCACATCAACTGCTTCGAGGGTAAGGCAAGCCAACTGGCGAGTGACTAGCTATACCCTCCTCAGAGTAAGTCCGTCGTACACTGCAAAGGTTCCCTTGTCACCGGTGAAGTTAAACCTGGTCCCATCCATGCGACACACCACACTTTTCTCCTAATACAGTCAATATGAGCATGAACTGCAGATAACCAGTCCATACCCAAGATGATGTTGTAAGGCCTCGACACTGCAACTAAGAGATCCTAGACGAAGCTCTCGCCTCCTCGAGTAAGCTCGCACTACTGGTACCAGTGCATAATCATCAAATCAGCTCCCATAGGAGTCTCTATTGATAAGGATCGAACCAACTACTCCTTCAGAATCTTCGAGCTTCGAACGAGGGAAGTGGAAATGAAAGAGTGACTGATTCCCATGTCTCTAAGAACTAAAACTAATGTGGAATATACATTGATCATACCTCGAATCATCCACGGAGTGCCATGATTGTAGGACTCAGCTGCTTGAAGCTATGCTCTGCCCTGTTCACCCACTCTTTGTGGTTGGGGTGGACCTCCTGGTGGTGGTGGCAGTAACACCTTGTATCGTCATCCACTGCCAGCTGTATGTCTAGCTCCTCTGCCACGTCCTCCTCTGTCCTGCAGACCGCCTCGATCGAACCTCAGCCTCTGCCTGGGAGGTCCCTCGACTGTATGCTGATCATCAGAGTGGCGGGTCAGACAGTCACGAGCCATGTGACCAAGCCCGTCGCAGGAGTAACACTGCCCGTTCTTGGCTTGACTGGATCTGTCTCTAGTCTGGGTGGCCCGTAGAACTGATCCTAAGTTGTGTAGTCGACCACCTGTGGGTCTGGTCCTCTTGGACCTCTACGTCATCTGTCAACTGCCAGTTGTAGAAGACTCCACTACATGTCAGCTAGTGGTGGGTCTCACTGTTGGAGACTAATCCGCAAGAAAACTCTCCACTAGGAGGTCTCTCTCCAACACCCCCATCTATGTCGGGATGCTATGGGAGATAACTGAAGCTCTAATCTCTCACCTGAGTGCCTGCTCAAAGGTTCGGGACCTGAAGAATGAGTCCCGTACCATATCAGTCGAGTAGCACAAAAGGTCGATGAACCTCGCTAAGTACTGCACCACCGTTATTCTACCCTGCTATAGATGAAGTTTCTCCTGTATCCGTACCGCTTGAATGGTGGCTGGTACAAAACTCCACCCGGAATAGGCTCTTGAAGTCTGCCTATAGATGTGACGCCTCATAATTCATCTGGAGCATCAGGCTCCACCATCTTCCTACTACTTTCTGAAGGATGTTGGTAGCATGGATCACAATGATGTTGGCTGGTGTCCCTACCAGTCTGAAGACTCTCACCATAGACTCCAGCCAATCCTCAGCCGCCTGGGTGTCCGTCTCTCCACTGATCCTGGGTGGCCTCTGGCGCTAGAAGTCATGTAGCACGCTCAAGCAGCGTGCACTCTCTACTGCTGGGGCTGGTGGCATCGGTGGCCCAATGGAGAGTAGTACCGCTGGTGCCTCCACTGGTGCCTCAACTAGAAGAGGGCCCTATATTGAGGACTTTTCGCTCAGCGGGATGTCAGTAAGTATAACTCTCGGGGCTCTAGCTGGTTGTCCGTAGGGAGGCATTCTGAAAGAAACATATGTGACACGGTCAAAAGACTAAACCTGGTGATCTGACCTGGTTTGATATGACTTAAAGAAAACATTTTAAAACACACATGCAGTCATTGTTTTTGTGTACTAAGTCGAAAATCAGTAATCAGGGTCCTGGTGTATGGATACGTCGGCCGCCCACACCAACACCGGACTCCCTGAACTAAAACCACACTCAGTACCCTTAACACTATTTCTTCACAGAAAAGAAATATCAGAGTTTTAAGTTCTATGGTAGAACCAACCTGCCTCTGATACCAATTTTTCATGAACCATCCCCTCGGGCCTGTATCGTGACTACCCCAAGCCCGCCTTCCATAGTCCAGGGGATGGCGACTAGCACCAAAGGCATAATTTCCTGAAACTAGGAAGGCATTGCCTTTATAAATCAGAAACACACACAACCAGAGTACAAGTGGAAGCTAACACTAAGTAAAAGCGGTATAACAAGTGTACTAAAAGTAAAAGTGGGGCTAGAATACATGCCCAACTATAAAGTACAAATAAAGGACAAACATGTACAACTAAAAAAAGTCAAATAGTTGGAAGGTGTCTATCAGCTCCTGGATCATCCTCCGGGGTTCCTACCTGAAGGGTAGGTACAGATGGCCTCCACAGAACTCCAAATACATCAGACTCCACCGTGTATCTATATGTCATAAGGTCCTTCTCAGGGTATCGTCCAGTCCTGGCACTATCAGCCTCTGTCAACGCTATCCTCAGTATGCATCCAACACAATGAAGTGCGGGAATAGCCTGTGAAGGGGTGAGTATAACGATACTCAGTAAGGACTCCAAGACCCTCAAGGTATCACAAAATACAACAAGGATAAACCACAAAATATGATTTCAATGGATAAACATTACTTAGGTATATGCCCATACATATACCTAAGTTATCAAGTAACCCATCTCAATCATGAGGAAAACACAAAGGTCATTGCCTCATCTCAAACCAGGATTTTAATTATTGAACGCACGGCTGCTGGAGAACTCCTCTTCTATCGTGTATAGTGGGCCTGTCACGACACCGAGGCACTTCTCACTATCCTTATACTGTTGAGGTACTTATCCAATCGAGTATCGCGAGTCTGCTGCCAACTACCAGGCGCTCTGTCTGCTAGGGTCTGCCGACAAATACCAGGCGCTCCCCCTAATAGCCTACATAGGTACTCCTCCTATCGAGTACCGCAGGTCTGATGCCAACTACCAGGCGCTCCGTCTTCCATGGGTCTGCCACCAAATACCGGGCACTCCGTCCACTAGGCTAATTGAATCACTCTGAGTCGAATCAGTCAAGTAGTCATCAGGTCTTCAGCTACTAGGTCACCGCACTCTGACTTCTCGTCACAGAAAGGATCCGCTCCACGAGCTACTGGTCGATACTCCAAGTGTCATGAAGTCTCACCTTAATTTATCTCAAAGGACAGCCACATTATAGGGGTCTCAACGCAACAAACGACGCATCAATCGGACACCCAGTCTGTGAGTTATTAGCATTTGAGTCCCGAGGGCCTGGTTGGATTCGTGTAAAAACCAACATGATTGTGACTCAACAATACCACGAACTCTGGTGGGGTATACTCAAAGGGATGACTATGCTCCAAGAATAATGGCGTCGCTGACAGTTCGTTAAACAGACGTCCGGTGCCAATGATATGGCCCAAGAAGGTAATGGGTCAGTAATGGGCCAGGGTCTGGTCTGACCCGGTCAGACCAACTTGGCCCAACCAAGTCTGGGCAAACCTAGCCAGACTCACTAGGTCTATCCCGGCCCATTGGGTGGGTCACCTCGCTACGTTTTGACCAGGTCCGCTGGGCCTGACCCAGCGGACTGTGAGGGCTGTTCGGCCCGGTAGTCGGCACATAGGTGGTTCGGTAACTCGGCCTGGGAGACTGGGCCAGTTCAGACAGTGACACCGCGGCAGAAGCCACGAGTCATCTCTGAAGGCTGGTGGCCGGGAGGCCAGCAGGCAGGCCACGTGGGGCGCCGTTAGGCCGGTTGGTCACCGGCAGGCCGTGGGTGCATCGGGTAGGGCACCGGGGCACCAGGCAGGGTGCCGGGGTGCCAGACAGGCCACCGGAAGGGGCCGGGCAGACCGCCGTTAGGGCGCGGGGACGCCGAGCAGGCCGCCAATGGTGCACGAGGGCACCTGGTAGGCCGCTGGCGGGGCGCTGGGGCACCAGGCAGGCTGCCGACTGGGTACGGGGGTGCCGGATAGAGTGCCGATGGGTTGCCGGTGGAGACGGGCAGCGTGCTGGGCACGTGGGCAGCGTGCCGGGGTAGCGCACTAGGGTGCGGGAAGTGCGCTGGGGTGCCGCAGGGGTGGCATAGTTTGTGGAGGCCGCAGGGAGCACGACCCTTGTTCACCGTCCTCGTCACCGTCGCCTTTTTTCCAAGCCGTCATCATCGAACATGAGCAGACAAGGGGTGGGTCGGACCGTGTTCGTGCAGCCCGAGCCATCCTTGTTATGGTGATAGAAATTGGCGATTCTCATACAATATATTTTTTCAACGAAGAATGAGGTTTATAAATTAAAATAACCCAAAACTCCCTACCTTTGATTTTCTGGTAGTCATTCGTTGACGTTGCAGAAGGATGTCCATTAATCCATGGTAGACGATCACATCTCACATCGAAGGGGTCTGAGGAAGAAGGTCGGAGAAGAAGAGTGTCTCTTGCGTTCTCCGCATTCTTCGTTGGAAGAACGGTTCTCTGTTGAGTGATTTTTACAACAATCTCATAGGAAGAAAAATGCCAACCCTAAATAATATAATAGTCAGCCTATTATTTTATGTGTTGGAAAGTAATTTAGAAGTGTGAATTAATAACCCGGATCCACCTAATTAAAACATGAGCATTGACATATTAATTGGGGAGTTGGAAAAAAATTCAAAAGATTTTAAAAGTTGATTAATTAAATGAGACAACCCAAAAAATTAATGAGGGTGGTGAGGCTCAAATAATTAATGGGGGAAAGGTGAAGAGGCTCTCCCTCATTAATGAGGGAGAGTTGAGAGGTTAATGTCTCCTCCCATTAATGAGGGGTCGAGTGGCCTCGTGTGGTCCCCACCACATTTAAACTCAAATGGGAGGTTGGGTTTTGATAGGCCCCACCACCATAACCTCTCATGGTATGTTAGGGTGTGGTAGTCCCACCACCAAATCCAAAGTGGAGGTTCCAACTACACGCACCCACATGGTGGCTGGAATAAAATAATGTGTGGCTACACTTTATTTATTTTTTATTTTTTTATAAAAAGCCAAAAACTAAATTTTATTCCCAACCATCCACCGTTGAAGTGAAAGTATTCTTAAGGAAAAACCGGCACTGCGAGTTCAATGGTTCCCTCAGATTTCAATTCCGAGCACCGGTTCAAAAGATATAAAATCCCGCTCGCACGTTTACTGAATGTACCTGAGAAAAACATCAAAAATTGATTCTGGTCCCACTGGGTCTCGAAATCAATCGTCGTCCGAAACTGCGGACTCGTAAAATTCCCATGTATTTTAAAAAAAATCCATGGGAAATCAAGGTCTTTACATGGTATTCCTCACATACACATTATTGGAATTCATTGTTTTTCTAAGTGGATGATAAGGAATAAATAAGGGTGGTTAAATTAATAAAATAAAAATTTTGTATACTAATGATACTGATTTCATTATATTACCATGGTTGGGATTGTTTTGGAATATAAATTTTAACAATAAAAAGTTAAGGATTAAGTAATACTCAATTTGGGACATTGAACATTATTTTGAAAGTATCCTTTGAAATGAAAAGATTATGATAAATTATGGAGACCATGGTATTTAGGTCATAGAAATGAATTATAGGAGATTAAAATTTGTTATTTTTTGAAGTAAAATTAGAAGTTAATGTGTATCTTTGAGAGTGTGGAAGTGATCCCCATTTATAATGTCACGACCCGACCCTACCCGGGCTCGAGCCGCAACTACCCCAAGCCTGCCTACATAGGCCAGGGGCTGGAAACCAGCGCCGAAGGCACAACAACTCGGGGAGGCCTTGGCCTAAGCACCTGTACACACACACACACACACAACACACTCAATGCAGAAGTGCAGAGTAAAAAGAAAAGCAAAGGGAAACTGCTATATATATACCACAAAGTGCATCGACCTCTACAAGATACAAGTAAAGTTATGAAAAGGAAAAAGGGTCAAAACGTGCGCCCAACCAGAAAAGGTGCCACAACCCGGCAACAGGTAAACAAAAACACAAACAGCTGACGGGTCTGCCACCTGGAACCCGGCCACGACCACCACATGCGGTCCAAGCTCCCAAGCTCCTACGCTCTACCGAAGTCACGCTCCACCTGTCCGTCGTCTGCAAGGGCACACCAAGTGCGGGCAAAGCCCATGCAGGGGTGAGTATAAAAATACTCATTAGGATACCCCGAAGGCTCGAGGGAGAAACAAAGGAGGTACCGAAGGGTGAGCAGTAGAGCGAAAAGAAAAAGTAGAGGAGTACGACTGAAAGTGAAGTAAAGAGTCTAGCTCAACCCAACAAGAGAAACGTAGAAGACTCGTCCTAACACAAGGAGCTAGGAACGGTGAAAAGATGCACTTCTCGTCAAGCTTTCGCTGCCTATTGCAGGAGAGTAGACTCGTCCAACCATGAGAATCTAAACACGAAAAGCACGTGGCATACCCTGCGCGTCTTCGCCTCTCCTGGAAGGAGAGCAGCCAAAACCCAAGGAGTGGGTACTCGTACGAGGTATATACATATATATTCTCTTCCAAGAAGCCCGAACAAGCTCGTAAGGGGATCTCCGTCCCGTAGCTCAGCCCAAGAATGGTGTCGCCAAAAGTCCTAGATATAACACCATCGATGCCCAGCATCCCGCACGTCTGCCCTGAACCGCAAGCCAAGGGGCTCAGTCACCGCACCTTGATACTATCCACTTTGGGCGGCACTGACTCGCCCGCACGATTTTAGATTGCGTCGCAAGAACGCGTCTCAGTGGGGAAAGCACCCCTCGTACTTGAGAGTTCTTGGGAAATCGAACCACGCCTCGTCACTACCCTGCAGTCGAGAGGTCTCCTCATAGTCAAGCTGTCACAAAATCGACCCGTACAACCAAGGGGCCCGCTCCGGTAACCACGGAGGAAAGCCACAAACTAGCCTAGTCTAGAGGACTGAGTCTGGAATGCCAACCGGTGCCCCCACTGCCCAGCCCTGCTGGGGGGTAATTTGTAACCAGATATCGGGTGACCCACTACCCAGCCCTACTGGAGGGTAAACCCTAATACATCGTCAGGCGACCCACTGCCCAGCCCCGTTGGAGGGTAAACCATAACACATAATCCGGCGACCCACTGCCCAGCCCCGCTGGAGGGTAGACCTTAATACATCATCAAGCGACCCACTGCCCAGCCCCACTGGAGGGTAGACCTTAATACATTATCAAGAGACCCACTGCCCAGCCCCGCTGGAGGGTAGACTTGGAATAAGTCGACAGGTGACCCACTGCCCAGTCGTTCTGGAGGGTAGACTTGGAACTAGACGACGGGCGACCCACTGCCCAGCCCCGCTGGAGGGTAGACCCTAAGAGGTCATCAGGTGACCCACTGCCCAGTCTCTGCTGGAGGGTAGACCCTAGTAGCGTCGGGTGACCCACTGCCCAGTCTCCGCTAGAGGGTAGACCCTAGAAGCCGATGAGTAACCCACTGCCGAGCCCCGCTGGAGGGTAGAACTCAAAACTGCTCTAGCCATCCCCACCAGAGGGCACAACACTGGCCGACCGAACATGGAGTGGGTATCGCGCAACCTCCCAACTCCAGAACAACTCACCCAAAAGAGGTGCAGCGTCTGTTCCAGCACTGGGTGTCACTAGCGCCGCTACCGTCCAATCCATCGAGAACGAAACCAGGGGGAGACCACTCAACCCTGCTGGTCAACAAACGAGCACTGAGCCAGGGGAAGAGTTCCACCCTGCTGGTCAAACAAACACACAGAGGGACCCTCTACGCCGCTAGAGGTCCAAGTACGCAAGCAGAACCCGGCATGCACGTGGGGCCCACACAACGTGTGGCCCCATCTCAACCCCAACCAAGCACACGAACGTCTCAGGTACAAACCACACGTACCTCCAAGCGCTCCCATATACTCCCGGAGTATACCTCATTCCAGCCCAAAGGCTATCGTGCACACGACACCCAACGTCAACGCGAAGGCGTGATGTAACAACTCCACCCCAAAGGCCCAGCACGACCAGCCACATCTTATGAACCATTTACATCACTCTCCCAAGAGTGCACGCGTTCACACGCCAAGGGTCCGCTACAGACACGGTAGAAGGACCGCCACTAGAGCACCTTCCATGCTTCCACAATTAATAAGATCATGTAAAAGGCTCCACTCGCCTGAACGGATTACACCGTTGTAATCCTCGCGGAGAAACACGTGAGATAGACTACTTACTTGCCCGAAATGGTCAACCGGTGCAAAAGGTACTATTCACCATGACCAACCTGCGTGGGGCCCACCCCAGAATGCCGAAACTGAACAAAAGGAGAACACCACTGCGTTCCCCTAAAAAAACACACGGGAATGACTACTCAATCACCCAAAACATCCACCCGGTGAAAAAGGTACTATTCACTGTAGCCCGGTCGAGTGGGACCCACACCACATCTCCAAAAGAGGTCGGGTGGACTGCGCCATCGCGATGCTCTCGGAAAAACACGTCGAAAGCACTACTCGCTTGAGTAGAATGGATATCCGGAGGAAAAGGTGCATCCCGGCGCACCGCACACGAGCAGTGCCACGTGGGACCCGTATCCCGGTCCCGAAACTCAGCGAACGGATTGCACCATTGCGATCCTCTCAAAAAAGTACACGAAATGGACTACTCACTTGTCCAAAACGGTTGCCCGATGATAAAGCTGGAAATCACCGTTAACTCTCGAAACGGCCCTAGAGGGGCCCGCACCATCGTGCGGAATTACAACAGGCAGACTGCGCCAACGCGATGCCCTCAGAAAAACACCCAACATCGACTGCTAGCACGCCCCGAACGGACGTCTGAGGAAAAAGTCGCTAAAAGCTGCACGCAGCCCAAAAGACGGGTCGTTGGTCCCGCGCCTCAACTTCGGCCTCAACGCCTGAAACTACCTTGGAAACCTCTGCCTTGATGCTAGGGTCCCAACGCAACTGACGACGCTCAAAACGGACGTCGGACGCGTCCGCGCCGTCCAAAACAAGATCCACCGACGAACCGACAAATCCCCCGACATACGTGTCGCGCCACCGAGTCCCCTCATTTCTGGAATTAAAAACTCCCAAAACCACCTCAAAGTATTCCCCTCGCCACAAGGTCCACGCTGCCGCTGACGGCGCGCAAAACGGACGCCCGTAGCCCGAAATACGGGCGTCCGAAGGCTGAGGGAAAGCCCCTTGGGCCGGACCGGCTCGGACCGGCCGGTCCGCCCTGCTTGGGCCGGCCCGCGGCTTAACCGCGGGTCCGGTTCACCCCGCCGTGGCCCGCTTGGCCGCGGCTTGCTCCAGCCAACCGGCCGCCTCGCGGCCGGTTGATCCCCCACAGCGACCCGCAAAACGCGGGTCGCGGTCGATGCACAGGGCCGCGCGCTTCGCGGCCCCCCCTCCTCCGCCTGCCGACGCCCGCGGCCGGCTTCCGGCAGCCGCCGCCGAAGGCTGCCGCCGCCTCCCGGCAAGCACCGCCGCTGCCTCCGAAGCCCCGGCCGACCGCCCTACTGCGCCGCGCTCCGCCTCTTGCCGCCCCACGCCGCTGCCGTCTGCCGCCTTCGGCCCTCGCCGGAAACCGGCCATGGTCGGAAAATTTCCAAGGACCACCGGGAACGATCCGGTGGTCAAAATTTCGATCCGGATAGCTTCCCGGAAAGCTCGGGATGGGATCTACGCAACCACTAGATTTTTTCGAGGATCCAGTGGTGCGATTGAGCATAAATGAGGATTAAAAACGGGGAAGGGGAGGAAAACTCAAATCCGCCTACCTCGTTGGGCTTCGCCCGGTGCTTCCCACGCGATCCGCCGCGCACCATCGTCTCGCCGGAGCCACCTCGCAGGAGTCTCCTCGTCGGAGCTCACCGGAGCTCGCCGGAAAGGAGGAAGGGAGGGGAGTGGTTGTGAAGAAGAAGAAGAAGAGGAAGAAGGGGGGGGGGGTGCGTGTTTAAATAAAAACACTTAAACACCCCGCCCGGCACGCCCCCGACTCCGCTCCCGAAGCAGACAAAAAGGAGGGCGTCACTAGGGCAAACATGACGCTTCGAGCGCAACGGAGGTCTCTAAATTTTATTCCGAGACCCCGTTCAAAAGTTACTAAACTTAGTGCCCGAGGTCGCCAAATTATGAAAACGCCCTTGGGGCCATTTTTCACAAACGGCCCGCGCCCGTGAAACTTATACCCCTCTTAGGGTAAACGGCATGCTCTGAACTCAACGGTGCCCTCGGTTTTCCAATCCTAGCCACCGTTTAGGAGATACTAGCATTTCTCCATTAAACGAATTAATTAATTAATTAATTAATCCATTTAGCATTCCAGAAGCGGGCGAGGGGTCCAAACATCCCGCGCCGACAAGTTTTATGTCGTTCCTAGGGTAACCACCCCATTACGGACCCATCCGTCCACTCGGATCCCTGATCCGGAACTCCGTTTAGGAGTTATACCATTTATTTTTCGTTTCCAGTGTGAACGCACTAAAAATTTAATTCCGGCCACTCCGGGGCTCAGAATCGCACGCCGTCTGAAGGCGCTGCTATGGAATATCATCATGAATATTCCAAAGTCTTTCGTAGCAAAAACAGGGTTCTTACATCATTCCCTCCTTCAAGCTTTTCGTCCTCGAAAAGAAAAACCAGGGAAGAACACAGGGTACTAAGCCCACACCTGGCTTCCCAGACCCAGAAGAACCCACGCACAACTCTGCGTCACCACACACAGACCAAAGAGTCGATCTGATCACGCGAGGTCGGCCCATGCTGACGTTGTGCACCCACTCTAGAGTTTGGGGTTAGGGAAAGGCGGTAGGGTACCTCTCCATCCCTTTGCACGGTTTCAAACGACCCGAAGGCCCTCGGGGGTAGCTCACCTCCCCGGTCAAACCTCTACGTCGCACGCCGCGACTGGAATCACCGCCCGCACCTGGAACAAGGCCCGATGATTCCCTCTTTCAGAATATCCATATGGTGAAACACCCAAGGATATCTGTTCATGCAAGGTTCCACAGTCGATGCTCTCTTACACGCTCAAAAGGCGAAGGAGTCAACACCATCGACTAAAGGAAAAGGTCTCATGCCTTTCTCCTTACCAACACAGGGTTACACCCGACGCCCTGCGTCACCCTGGTAACACCTCGAACAAGGAGTAGGGAGAAAATCCTTTCACGTGCAGAGCCTAACAATTATACTGCAAGAAGTAGAAGAGTCACAAGGGGTACCTCTCACCGTCCCATGCTCTGCAGGATCGTAGACATCCAAAGCTCGCGGCTATCCCCGGTCCCAACCGTCAGCTCCCGGAGCCTGACGTGGACCGCCCAGTGGTGATGGGGAGATCTCGTAACATCGTCCCCCGCTACTAGCTCCTCCCGCTACTCTACTAGCACCACCTCACTGGGCACTACTCCGATCACGGCGCTGCCTCTGCCATGGTGGTGCGCTTGCTGCCTGCCCGAAGCTCCCAGCAACTCGGGTTGGGCTGTCCCATGCCAAGTGACCTCGACCGTCACAAGCATAGTACCGACGCTCTCTGGGCCGCACTGGTGCCCTCATGCGCCACTGTGGTGTACGACCACGGCCCAGGATCCACTCTCGGAAGGGAATCCTTGGCTGAGGCCCTGCACCTTTTCGCCACAGTGGTATACGACCACGTCTCCGGAACCGGTAGTGGGAAGGCCACTTGCATCGAGGTCCTGTCCTCCGGCGCCTGCTAACTATGGCAGACGTCCGGGCTCCGTCGCGCCCACTACCACTACCAACCGCAAAACATGACAGGAATCCATCTATCACCAGCGTCTGCTCTCGCACCCCGACACATGTGGAAATGCCCAAGGGTACTATGAGAACACAAATCTCTCGGCGGAGACCCTGCTCAAACTTACGCGCTCGGAAGTTGTCGTCACGGACCAAGTCCGGGTAAAAGCGTGCACAGTTTGCAAAACTAGCCGCATACTCAGCCATCGTCATCCCTCCCTGCTGAAACTGCAGGAGCTCCTGAATCCGAACGGAGCGCAGGCAGGAGGGGCAAAACTCCTCATGGAGCAACAACTGGAAGTCGTCCAACGAAAACGACGACTCGTCAAGAAATTGAGTCACCAGACTCCACCAACGTCAAGCCGATCCAAGGAAAAGGCTGGCTGCCAAAGCCACTCTCTGATCTGTCGGCGTTTGCACAAGCCTGAAAAGGCAAACCACTGCCTCGAGCCAAACCTCTGCTGCATGAGGGTCTGGCTCACCACTGAACCTCAGCGGTCCCTGCCGCTGGAACTCACGGAGCGTGCTCAACCCGCGCTCAAACTCAGCCTGCTCTGCTGAAACTGCCTACTACTCAATAGGTGGGGGGTGCTGCTACCGGCCCACCCGGAGAAAGGGGATCACATGATGGGTCCTGGACTGTGGCCTCGTAGCTCACATGGTCGTCGTCATGAACCCAAGCTGGTATCCTGGCTGGCTGTCCTCGCGGGGACATCCTGAATATTATCAAGGAGTGCCGCAGTCAGATGAGCATATATGTATATACCACAACAACAACGATGGGGAGCTGACTCAAGAAGGACAGTCAAGACTCAGTCCTATTTGATGCACAAACAAATTTCCCTACAACAAGTGTCTCAGCAAGCCGAGTCGACAAGCGGGTTATCAAGGTCCTGGTGAATGGATACGTCATCCGCCGCACCATCACTGGACTCCCTGGCCTGAGAGCCGCTCTCGAGACACGTTAACACTGTTTCCCTATATCCCAACCAATTCCTCTTTTAGGGATGTCCGCACAACGTCCCAAGGAACGATCCACCTTTGATACCACTTTGTTACGACCCGACCCTACCCGGGCTCGAGCTGCAACTACCCCAAGCCCACCTTCATAGGCCAGGGGCTGGCGACCAGTGCCGAAGGCACAACAACTCGGGGAGGCCTTTGCCTAAGCACCTGTACACACACACACACACGCAGAACACTCAATGCAGAAGTGCAGAGTAAAAATAAAAGAAAAGTGAAACTGCTATATATATACCACAAAGTGCATCGACCTCTACAAGATAAAAGTAAAGTGCTGAAAAGGAAAAAGGGGAAAAACACGCGCCCAACCAGAAAAGGTGCCACAACCCGGCAACAGGTAAACAAAAAAACAAATAGCTGACAGGTCTGCCACCTGGAACCCGGCCACGACCACTGCACGCGGTCCAAGCTCCCAAGCTCCAACACTCCACCGAAGTCACGCTCCACCTGTCCGTCGTCTGCAAGGGCACACCAAGTGCGGGAAAAGCCCAAGCAGGGGTGAGTATAAAAATACTTAGTAGGATACCCCGAAGGATCGTGGGAGCAACAAAGGAGGTACCGAAGGGTGAGCAGTAGAGCGGACAGGAAAAGTAGAGGAGTACGGCTGAAAGTGAAGTAAAGAGTCCAGCTCAACCCAACAAGAGAAATGTAGAAGACTCGTCCTAACACAAGGATCTAGGAACGGTGAGAAGATGTCCTTCTCGTTGAGCTTTCGCTGCCTATAGAAGGAGAGTAGACTCTTCCAACCATGAGAAGCTGGACACGGAAAGCACGTGGCATACCCTGCGCGTCTTCGCCTCTTCTGGAAGGAGACCATCTAAAAACCAAGGAGTGGGTACTCGTATGAGGTATATACATATATATGCTCTTCCAAGAAGCCCGAAGAAGCTCGTATGGGGATCTCCGTCCCGTAGCTCAGCCCAAGAATGGTGTCGCCAACAGTCCCAGATATAACACCATCGATGCCCAACATCCCGCACGTCTCCCCTGAACTGCAAGCCAAGGGGCTCAGTCACCGCACCTTGATACTATCCGCTTTGGGCGACACTGACTCGCCCACACGGTTTTAGATCGTGTCGCAAGAATGCGTCTCAGTGGGGAAAGTGCCTCTCGTACTTGAGAGTTCTAGGGAAATCGAACCACGCCTTGTCACTGCCCTGCAGTCGAGAGGTCTCCTCACAATCAAGCCGTCACAACATCGACCCGTACAACCAAGGGTCCCTCTCCGGTAACCACAGAGGAAAGCCACATACTAGCCTAGTCGAGAGGACTGTGTCTGGAATGCCAACCGGTGCCCCCACTGCCCAGCCCTGCTGGAGGGTAATTCGTAACCAGATATTAGGTGACCCACTACCCAGCCCTGCTGGAGGGTAAACCCTAATACATCGTCAGGCAACCCACTGCCCAGCCCCGCTGGAGGGTAAACCATAACACATCATCCGGCGACCCACTGCCCAGCCCCGCTGGAGGGTAGACCTTAATACATCATCAAGCAACCCACTGCCCATCCCCGCGGGAGGGTAGACCTTAATACATCATCAAGCGACCCACTGCCCAGCCCCACTAGAGGGTAGACCTGGAATAAGTCGACAGGTGACCCACTGCCCAGCCGTGCTGGAGGGTAGACCTGGAACTAGACGACGGGCGACCCACTGCCCAGCCCCGCTGGAGGGTAGACCCTAATAGGTCGTCAGGTGACCCACTGCCCAGTCTCTTCTGGAGGGTAGACCCTAGTAGCGTCGGGTGACCCACTGCCCACTCTCCGCTGGAGGGTAGACCCTAGAAGCCGATGAGTAACCCACTGCCCAGCCCCGCTGGAGGGTAGAACTCAAAACTGCTATAGCCATCCCCAACGGAGGGCACAACACTGGCCGACCGAACACGGAGTGGGTATCGTGCAACCTCCCAACTCCAGAACAACTCACCCAAAAAAGGTGCAGCGTCTGTTCCAGCACTGGGTGTCACTAGCACCGCTACCGGCCAATCCATCGTGAACGAAACCAGGGGGAGACCACTCAACCCTACTGGTCAACAAACGAGCACCGAGCCAGGGGAAGAGTTCCACCCTACTGGCCAAACAAACACACAGAGGGACCCTCTACACCGCGAGAGGTCCAAGTACGCAAGCAGAACCCGACATGCACGTGGGGCCCACACAACGTGTGGCCCCATCTCAACCCCAACCAAGCGCACAAACGTCTCAGGTACAAACCACACGTACCTCCAAGCACTCCCGTATACTCTCGGAGTATACCTCATTCCAGCCCAAAGGCTATCATGCACATGGCACCCAATGTCAACGCGAAGGCGTGACGTAACAACTCCACCCCAAAGGCCCAGCACGGCCAACCACATCTTGTGAACCATTTACATCACTCTCCCAAGAGTGCACGCGTTCACACGCCAAGGGTCCGCTATAGACACGGTAGAAGGACCGCCACTAGAGCACCTTCCATGCTTCCACTTTTAATAAGATCGCGTAAAAGGCTCCCCTCACCTGAACGGATTACACCATTATAATCCTTGCGGAAAAAGACGCGAGATAGACTACTTACTCGCCCGAAATGGTCAACCGGTGCAAAATGTACTATTCACCGTGACCAACCCACGTGGGGCCCACCCCAGAATCCTGAAACTGAAAAAATGGAGAACACCACTGCGTTCCCCTCAAAAAAACACACGGGATTGACTACTCAATCACCCAAAAAGGCCACCCGGTGAAAAAGGTATTATTCACCGTAGCCCGGTCGGGTGGGACCCACACCACATCTCCGAAAGAGGTCGGGAGGACTACGCCATCGCGATGCTCTCGGAAAAACATGCCGAAAGCACTACTCGCTTGAGTAGAACAGATATCCGGAAGAAAAGGTGTATCCCGGCGCACCGCACACGAGCGGTGCCACATGGGACCCACATCCAGGTCCCGAAACTCAGCGAACGGATCGCACCGTTGCGATCCTCTCGAAAAAGTACACGAAATGGACTACTCACTTGTCCAAAACGGTCGCCCAGTGATAAAGCTGGAAATCACCGTCAACTCCCAAAACGGCCCTAGCGGGGCCCACACCATCGTGTGGAATTACAACGGGAAGACTGCGCCAACGCGATGCCCTCAGAAAAACTCCCAACATCGATTGCTCGCACGCCCCGAACGGACGTCCGAGGAAAAAGTCGCTAAAAGCTGCACACAACCCAAAAGACGGGTCGTAGGGCCCACACCTCAACTTCGGCCTCAATGCCTGAAACTACCCTGGAAACCTCCGCCTCGATGCTAGGGTCCCAATGCAACTGACGGCGCTCAAAACGGACATCGGACGCGTCCGCGCCGTCCAAAACAAGATCCGCCGACGAACCGACAAATCCCCCAACATACGTGTCACGCCACCGAGGCCCCTCATTTCGGGAATTAAAAATTCACGAAACCACCTCAAAGCATTCTCCTCGCCGCAAGGTCCGCGCTGCCGCTGACGGCGCGCAAAACGGACACCCGTAGCCCGAAATACGGGCGTCCGAAGGCTGAGGGAAAAGCCCCTTGGGCCGGACGGCCCAGACTGGCCGGTCCGCCCTGCTTGGGCCGGCCCGCGCCGGCCGGCCGGGTCCGCACAGCCGGCCCGCGGCTTAGCCGCGGGTCCGGTTCACCCCGCCGCGGCCCGCTTGGCCGCGACTTGCCCCAGCCGACCGGCCGCCTCGCGGCCGGTTGATCCCCCACAGCGACCCACAAAACGCGGGTCGCGATAGACGCACGGGGCCGCGCGCTTCGCGACCCCCCTCTCCTCCGCCTGCCGATGCCCGCAGCCGGCTTCCAGCAGCCGCCGCCTCCCGGCAAGCGCCATCGCCGCCTCCGAAGCCCCGACCGACCGCCCTGCTGCGCCGCGCTACGCCCCGCGCCGCCCCGCGCCGCCGCCGTCTGCCGCCTTCGGCCCTCGCCGGAAACCGGCCGTGGATGGAAAATTTCCAAGGACCACCGGGAACGATCCGGTGGTCGAAATTTCGATCCGGATAGCTTCCCGGAAAGCTCGGGACGGGATCTACGCAACCACTGGATTTGTTCGAGGATCCAGTGGTGCGATTGAGTATAAAAGAGGATTAAAAACAGGGAAGGGGAGGAAAACTCAAATCCGCCTACCTCATTGGGCTTCGCCCGACGCTTCCCGCGCGATCCGCCGCGCGCCATCGTCTCGTCGGAGCCACCTCGCCGGAGTCGCCTCGCCGGAGCTCACAGGAGCTCGCCGGAAAGGAGGAAGGGAGGGGAGGGGTTGTGAGGAAGAAGAAGAAGAGGAAGAAGGGGGGGGGGGCGTCTTTAAATAAAAACATATAAACACCCCGCCCGGCACGCCCCCGACTCCGCTCCCGAAGCAAACAAAAAGGAGGGCGTCCCTAGGGCAGACACGACGCTCCGAGCGCAACGGAGGTATCAGAATTTTATTCCGAGACCCCATTCAAAAGTTACTAAACTTAGTGCCCGAGGTCGCCAAATTAAGAAAACGCCCCTAGGGCCATTTTTCACAAACAGACCGCTCCTGCGAAACTTACACCCCTCCTAGGGTAAACGGCACGCTCCGAACTCAACGGTGCCCTCGGTTTTCCAATCCGAGCCACCGTTGAAGAGATACTAGCGTTTCTCCATTAAACGAATTAATTAATTAAATAATTAATCCGTTTAACGTTCTAGAAGTGGGCGAGGGGTCCAAACATCCCGCGCTGAAAAGTTTTATGTCGTTATTAGTGTAAAAACCCCATTCCGGACCCATCCGTCCACTCAGATCCCTGATCTGTAACTCCGTTTAGGAGTTATACCATTTATTTGTCGTTTCTAGTGTGAACGCACTGAAAATTTAATTCCGGCCACTCCGAGGCACAAAATCGCATGCCGTCTGAAGGCGCTGCTCTGGAATATCATCAAGAATATTCCAAAGTATTTCGTAGAAAAAACCGGGTTCTTACATATAAGTGAAAAAATGACACTTTTATGAACACACACTATTTATCAATAATGGAATGAAACTATTCAAGGGTAAATGTTTAAAAAAGTTATAAATAATATATTGTGTTTTTATCTTGGGTTATGAAATCCCCAACTTATAAATTTCATACATTTTAAACAATTTTTATGCTATTTACGCTTATATATTTACAATTTCCTTCTTTTTTATTTCTGTCAGCGTAACCAGTTTTTACCCAAGTAACATATATTTCACTAAAAATATAAAATAACAAATATTACCATATTTATATGCGATGAACCTGAATTAAATCTCAATTTTATATAATTCAACCTTTAAATAATAGAAAATAAACTTTCAAATTAAATCATTTAATAAATAGAAAATCATTTTTTATATAAAAATGATGTTTTATCTAGAATGTGTTCATAATATTATTTAAAATTGTTTAAAAATTAAATAAATGTCAATATAACTATATCAATTATTAAAAATCATATTATATTTATTATGAAAATATTTTAATTTAATTTATTAGTTAAAAAATACCAAATTCTAATAAAGTGACTATTTAAAGAAAATAATAGATTCCCCATTCTCGCAACAATTTAATTCAGTCATAGTAAACTCATTTTTATATCTAACATTAACATTTAAATTATTAAAAAATATTAAAATTTTGATCCAAAATTTGAAATCCGTTTTGGAATATTTAATTTCTACAAGTTATGGATAATTTTTTTGTATAATAAGAAATAGTTATTTAGCGTAAAATATTACTCGGGTTTCCAAAACATTAAACATAGATTTTATAAATTCAGAATATAAATTTTAAATGATATATATTAATTATTATATATATATATATATTTATAGAAAATATTTCATAAAATTTTAATTCATTATTTTGTTATTACAATGTCATAAATGTGACATTTTTTTAGAAAAATCAGTATTTTCACAATTATCATGAAATTTTATTATGATATAATAATATAAAAAATTCATCCAAAGATAATATTTAAATAATTAATATAAAATATGAAGTAAAATTTTTCAAATTCATATTCTAAAATTTATCAGTTATTATTTTAAAAAAAATACAGTTATAAAATAAAAATATTATTATTTAAAAATGACCTTTTAAAACCTTAAGTGTTCTTAATATTATTTTAAATGAATCTCTTATTGATTAACATTTTTCATCAGCTATAGGTTTTATTATTATTATAGTTCTCTTAACTAATTCATCATAGATAGTTTTATTTAGGTGTTTCATGTGAAATAAGTTATTGATACAATGTTTATTTAAGGAAAAATATATTCCGAAATATGATGGTGTCACATTCTCTCCCATTAAACAAATCACGTCCTCACAATTTTAATTATCACTTAAACATAAAAATACATAAGTGTATATAATGATAATCATGACTCAAGATATATCTTCTAATAGACACAGACCTTTCTATATGGTGGAATACTTGGTGATATATCCTTTCTATCATAAAAAGAATATAACTAATTTTGAGTTTTTCTTTAAACATTTGTGGTAAATGACCTAATTAAATGGGTATAAATTTTCATATGGATATTATAGTTTTAATTTTATTAATATATTATCGTGGGTTGATTTTTATATTCTACTTTTCTATCTTGGAAATTATCATTTTCAAGAGATCCAATCCATGCCTAATATTATATTAGATTAACTTAAGGAATAACAATGGGATTTTATAGGAATCGCATTCCAAGAGAAATTTATTAAAGATATTTTATTTTTTTGGGATAAAATAATCATTCCTATTTATGTTTTTATTAATAATTCAATATATATTCACGGGGGTTGTGATTTTATGTTTTTAGTAAGCTATCTAGGTGTATTGGAGTAGGCTTTACAAGATAAAATTACAAAAATAACAATTCTTGAATGGGTGACAAGTGTTCCTCATTCCATATCATTTTCAAAACACACTTAAATTATTGTGGTTACATAGGATTTCACCTTTCATTGAAATTTATAGTAATGAACATGCTTTTTGGCCCATGGATTAGGGTACTGACTTAGATAATACCCAAGTTTCAAACATTTAAGACATTGAACTGTTTGTGCTACATTTAGATGAATTCTATTTCCTTTACTCATTTACAAAGTGGTATTTATTTCTCAATTCAAATTATTTGATCTATAAACTCTTTTTACATATATAAAACATATCATCGTTACTTTAAAATATCGCCCTTGGTGATTCTTTCCACATTCTTAACATAACGAAAATTGAATCTTTTTTATTTCATCATCTTCATCACCTAAATTTATATAGGAATCCATCCTTATCTTATTTAGTGTTTTTGGAAATTTTAATGTGTTTAAATTGTTAATAATATGTTATGATAGAATATTTGGAATAACCATAATATTTATCACTCCATTTCTTTTCCTGTTAAGTTCCTCATTGGGACAATATCCACATTGTCCATGATATCTATTACTAACTTGGATCCATTGATATTCATCAATCACTAAAACCAAAAGGATTTATTAATTAATGATGAAAAAGAAACAAAAAAAGAAAATTATTATAAGATAATTACTTTACAAAATTAACCAAATATGTCTTAGTCTTCAAAATTATTACATTATCATTCAGTTTGACCTTAATCTCTCTCTATTTAATAAAGGTTTCTTTATGTTGGGTTATATCATATTCCTTAATCTAATTCTTTAACATAATAAATACTACATATTTTTGTGTATATATAATGTGATTTTCCAAAGAATATCCTTTGGGCCTATCCAACTAGGTGTGATATCTAAGGCCCACTAATCATGTACTAGTGTGAAGATTAAGTAGATACTTAACCCACTATTTTTAGGTTTATTACCACTAGGTGCATATGTTCCACTACTATATCCACCTTTTAATATCCACATATGGATTGAATTTCTAAGAAAACCACATAATATTTACTTTACCAAAATTTCAATATGTTATTCTTTACTTAGACTTATCCCTTATAATTTTACCAGGAGTTTTGAATAAACTTTTCATATCCCAATCCATAAAATATTCAATATTACTTCAACCAACCTAAATAACTTTATATAAAATTAAAATTATGATCAAACATAACTTATTAACCCTTAAATTATCCTAATCTAATATCCCAATATACAAATTTATCTAAACACTACTATGATACCAACTATGATGACCCGTAAATGTGACCATCTCAATTACATGACATAAATAAAATATTACATTAAAATACTTTCCCATGATATTTAAGTTTAAGAGTGTTTTTGAATTAGAAAAAAACATTGCATTACAAAACTCATAATTGTTTTAACTAACGGAGTTTTTTATACTATATGAGAAACTACTCAATAAATAATAAGTATTTAACATCTCACACAAGTTGTAAAGATAAGGTACTATTCTAGACATATCTTACTTTTTTTATCTACATAACTAGGGAAAATGGATACATAATAAAGGCGAGAGATTAGGTGATAAATAATGGTATACATAATAGATAACCATAGAAGATCATAAGTAATCTTAATATGAGCATATGAGTATAATCATGAGACATAAGTATGTTATATAAAATAAATAATTTATTATAAATCTTGGAATAAGGATTTTTATTAAATAAAGAGTGTTTGGAAACATGAAATAATAAAAATGACCCATGAGAGGATAACATAGTCATGTGATTAAATAGAAAACCATGTCATAACAAGTAAATATAAAATAACATGAAATAAAATGTATCATATCCATGAAATAATAACTTAGTCACCATGCATACATTGAGTAACACTTTAAATCAATCAATCATCATATCACAATGAATCTTAATAAATAATATGGATTTCATATCCTTTTTAAATGGAATTATATAAGGTAAAAAAATTATAATTACATCAATAATATTAATATGGCATGCCTTTGGAAAGTAAAAGGATATCCAAATATATTCATTAACTTTATAGGCAAATATACTTCAATCAAGATAATAGATTATATTATATTTACACTATATATATAAAGTATATTTAATTATGTAAATAATTTAACTGATCAATAGATATATGGAATCTAGGTGAACACCCATCAATTATAGAAATAGAAAACATAGTATTCATAACATAAGGAAATTGGAGGAAAAATTATGTTCACACACTGACGATGATCAAGTAAGGAAAATGTAGGGATAAATCATTTCTCTTATATAGATTTAACATTGATTTTTTTGAAAACATAGGTGAAAATAAATAGGTAGATGGAAAATAATTTTAGAATAATTGTATGATTTTATTTTGAAATTCATGATGATAATGACCATTTACTATTAAAAAACATATAAATAAAATTCATATAATAATAGAAAATAATTAACTATGTAAAAACCTAAAACATGAGAAATAAATATCAAAATAATTTAAAATAAATGCTTTTGAAAATATTTTAAAAATAAATTTCTTTTCATATTTTTATAAATAATGTATAAAAGAAAAATTAACCAGTTTATTTTGAAAAATAATTATAAAAATGGCTGAAAAGAAATATTTTGAGATATATTAAAACATTATATTTTATGAAATCCCCATAAATGGATCCATGAAGATGAAATAATATTATATATATAAAATATAGAGTGGAATATAAAAAAAGAATTTTATAATACATAAAACCTTTTAATATTTTGATACACATTTATTGGAAGCACACACTACAAATAAGGAAATAAAATTTCCAATTTGAAAGTAGTGATGAGAAGTAATAAAATCACATGAATTAGTATATATTTGAGTTCCTAAAAATATTGGAAATCATTTGGAAAGAAAAATACGGACATGGAGGATAAATATCCATTAGAAAGAATGAGAGTTATTATTTCCGACACTAATCATTTATTTGAGATGGTATTTCATCAATGAATATGATATTGATGAAACGAAGTAACTTCCATGGGTAAAAATATAAATTACCATTAGAAAAAATGGAATTATAAAAAGGGGGATTGGAATATCATAACCAAGTAGATAACTTATAAATCAAGGATAAATAATTCAAGTGAATAAATATATTATGACTCAGGTAACATTTTAATAGAAACCCATTGAATAAGAAAGATCTTAGAATTAAACTTAAAATACCATTAATAAAATATAATTAATGATATAATATAGAAAATAAAAAGAATATAGACTATATAAAATTAAATTGGTGCATAAAAAGAAGCATTCCTCATGAAATAAAAATTATGACCAAGTAAACCTTTCACATAACCGAATATTTAAATTAATAATAATTTGATAATGTGGTTATAAGAAATAATTGTAAAAACATACAAAAGAAGGAGGAAATAAATTAAAAATTATTCATTAGTTAGAATAAATCAATCTTAGAGAAATAGAGTTAAACAAGGATACTTGTAACTTAATGAAAGGAAATTGATTTAAAAAATACCCTTACCTTGGTATTGATTTCACGATACACATGCCTAAATTATTTAATAATTAAATTATATTTATTAGATACCTTATTTAAGAACATTATTAATCTATATATTTTTACAAAGACCATTTAATTATTGGGTTTGTGGAAATTATTTAGGTTTATAGGACCGTGCATTATCAATAGAGGTCATTAGTCCAGGATAATCAAACCATGTTCATTGAATAGAATACAAATATGTTTTTAGTTAATCATTATAATAGAAGATATGATAAAATGTTTTCACCAGATAAACTTCCAACATATAGTGCCATTATATTGAGAGCATAAAAAAACAAATCCTAAAATGAGCCTTCAGTGTCGGTCAATAATGATGACCAAATAAAGAATATTGAATGAAGATATCACTGATAGTGTTCATAGGGAGAGGTGACACAATGTATTGGTTGTTATTATAGTGACTACCTGTTGGAGGTTCCATAAAATGGTTCCAAAGTGTATCGATGGTTGCACAACTCAATGAGAAGTTGACCAAAAATCTAGGAGGTCATTGCAACTGGTTGACCATATAGAGACCTCTATAAAGATGCATGGTGGACCGACTCTGATATATGTTTAAATAGTGAAGGTTTTCAATGAAATTTTCTAATACTTTATAATGTGGAAAAGAAGTGACAACGTGTTTTGTATTCACTGGTATCTCTTGAAATTAAATATGATTTAATAGTTCTCCCATGGAAGTATGAAATTTATCTAAACCATTTAAATAGATATTTCATGTTTTATTTGTTGTTTTTGTGATTTTTTATAAATTTTAGGTGGTTAATATGTGGTCTCTTATACTAGTTCCAATGCATTTTATTGATGATATGGTTATCATAATAAAATATATCTAGTATATTTTTGAATCTTATTTACTACATAGACTGTGGCATTTGGATGAAAATATATACAATATACATGGTGATTTACATGTTTGTTCATTCATATAATAGCAATAAGTATTCTAGGGTTCTCTCCCAATTTATGGTATCATTCAAGGTTCTACTTCAATCACTAAATTCAGGTTTCTTCTCCTATTATCTTTCAAGAAATTTTATTTTAGTTGGTTTCACTATTATTGAAAGAATGGATTTCAAGAAATGAAAATTTCATATTGATAAGTTTTATGGAATAGAATTTTCATTTTTGAGAATGAAACTATAGAATATTTAGATAAAATAAGATCTTGATGCTCATTTTTATAGTAAATGTTTTGAAACAAAGATAAAAACATAATTGAAGTGGTTGGATATAAATGATTTGACCTTAATTAGGATGGCTCTGGCTTAGAATTTTGTATTCAATGTTATAGAGAAGTAAAATACGAAAAATTTTATAAAAAATTGGCTAAAATGTATGAAAATAAAACTAATTTTAACAATGATTTTATGAATTTATGATTTTTCAACTTGAGGTTATCAAAAAGAAGGCCTACAACTGATCATGGGATTGACTTCAATATTACATGAGGAAAGCTCGAGTTTGTGAAGTTAAATTTAAATAATGATATTTGGGTTTTGTTTTATGTTTCCTAACTTATAAAGGGATGCAATGACATGGTGAAAAGGTGAGAAACCTTATTAAGAAGTCATATCTAGTGTTTGATGACATTCAAAAATTAATATTGAATAAGGAGTTGAGTTGGAAGGAAGTTGAGACTCCATTAAGATGTTCTCTCAATGCTACCGAATCAAGAAATTCAACAAAAAAGATAGATGGTTAGAAGAAGAAATATTCATAGGACCAGTACTTTAGTTGAAATCAAGTCCAATCGACTGGTCTGGGTATTACATTTTGTATTTGTGGGAAGAAGTGTGATATTGAGAAAAATTATTGTAATTAGACCAAGGATTCAACTGCAAAATATAGAAACTCAATTAGTTTTAAAAATGGATCTTCCATATGGATACTAAGCATAATCATTCCAGAGGATTCATGGGTTATTAAATCAGGGTAATATTCTAATTCAACCATTGAACATGGGTATGTGGTTGATTATATACTAGGGATATTGGAAAGAGTACATATAGTAGATGAATCTATGGATATATTTTGGAATGGTGATGTTAATATTAAAATGAAAAATTAATGTTTCTTAAAACTGAAAGATATTCTACATTTTCTAATTCTATAGAATAACTGTATATTTTTGTTTTTTGTTGTTGGATATGGTGATGAAAACTTTGGCTATCACCTGTCAAATGATGAGAAGAAAGAAACAATCTAGATGTAATATATTGTTTTCAATGTATAACTTATGTAGAAAGATTATAACTTTGATGATAAGAAAGTTGAGGAAAGATGTAAAATAAATGTTCAAGATGATTTGATTGACTATCATTAGAAAAATAATGATAACAAAACATCTACTAGAAAAATAAATAATGGATAGAAGAATATCTAATAGAGAGGTTTTAATTGACAATCCAGGGGATGTGCTAAGAAGAACCACTCATATCAGAATACTAATTTGATGGTTTAGAGATGATATAAATTTGTAACTTATAATTAATGTAGAAGAACCAGATATTCTAGATGAATTAACTACTCATAGTGACTTGAAACAATGGGAGTCATCCATGGAAGATAAAATAACATCCAAAAATATTAGCATTTTTTTGAGTTGGAAAAACTACTAGATGGAATGATATCTCTTTAAAACAAATGATTTTTTTTATTTTAATGGGGAAGTAGATCTAAGAAATATATTCAAATAAAGGTTAGTGGTTAAGGGTTTTATGAAAAATAAATGAATAAAATTTTACAGAATTTCCTCACTAGTGGTGAAGCACAAAATAATTAGGATAGAGCTTAGAATTATTTCATCTGATGATGTAAAACCAGAGAATATGGATGTAATGATATCATTTATTCATGTTAATTTTGATGACGAAATATACATGGTTTAGACTAAGGGTTATGATGTTTATTGGAAGGATTATTTTTTTTATAAGATGAAATAAAATATTTATGGCATGAAGAAAGCTCCTAGATTTTGAAATAAGAAGTTCAGTTCTTTTAGGCTTGAATAATGTTTTAGTCAATGAAATTATTATCACATTTGTTATATAAGGAAATATGTTGATGAAACATATATCATAATTTTATTTTATATGGATGATATATTGATTACTATCCTATAGTTCTATCGAAATTAGGAACAAAATAGAATATTTTCAATAAGTTTTGAGCTAAAAAACCATGAAAAAGCTAAGAAGATCACGAGTATGAGAATCGAGAGGGACATGAAATATGATTATTTGGTTTAATCCAAGAAGGAATACATAAGGAAGGTAATAAATAGATTTTTAATGGTTGGCTAAAACCTATATCAAACCCCCTCACTGGAAACCTAAAACTACCTAAATCATCATCAACATAAATGAATGGGGAAAGATCATGACACAAAAAAAGTTTTTTATGCATCAGATGTACGATGTTTGATGTATGAAATGGTTTTTACTTGAATAGATATTTATTTTTCAATGGTATTTGACATCTATTTCATGTAAAATCCTTTTAAGGAATCATTGGGATGATTTGAAATGAAAATTTTGATACTTGAAGGGGTCAGAGTATATATATTTATGTTTAAGTGATAATAACTAGTTGAATGTTTTTATTGATGTGGTTTTCATTGAATACATGGAATGATGAAAATTTACTATTGGGTTTTTAGTCACTTTTTGTGGAACAATTCTATATTGGTTGTCTTCGTTGGATTAATTTATTAATTTTTCGATAATGGTAGTAGAGTATGTTGCGACCAGTGATGTAGGTAATGGTATTACATGGTTAAAACACTCACTGAATAAACTTGGAAAGGGATCAAATATAGGAATTTTCTTATGTGATAGTCTGAGTTCCATTTATTTTTCTCACAATCTAATTTTTTATACATGAATTAATCAAATTTACTTAATGTATCAAGTTATATGAGCTCTACTTGAGGATAAATTATTGGATATTTTTTTTATGGAAGTAGAATCCTATGGATATGTTTAAAAATGTTATGTTCCAATAAATTTTGTGGAACCATAGTGCCTTAGTTAGATTCAAATGATTATATATAGCATTGGAAACAATGTTAATCAAATTTAGGATAAGACTATGTAAATTAATTATTAATTTTCGAATCTTGAAGAAATTTACAATTGGGGGATTTTTTGGTTTGTGAACGTTATATATGTTCAGCATAGAAAGTATTCTGGATAGAGTTCATTGAACCAAGATGATTAGAACAATATCATTAGACGAACTAGAAGAATGTTTTTAGTTGATCAATATCAGATAATTTGGGAAGGAAGGTTGTCACCAAACAGATTTTCATTGGATGAAGTCATTAGATTTAGATGATCGAATAGATAAATCTTATAATAAGAATTTCATTTCAGTAAACATTAATGATCAGAAAAAGAAAATCAGGATGAGATTTCAATAATGGTGTTCACGGGAAGAGGTGACTCAATGCGTTGGTTGTTTTTACGTTGACTGGATTTTGGTAGTTTTAATAGATAATTAAATAGTTTGACAACAATTTTCCAGGTTAATGGGAGTTTTACCATGAATCTCAAAGGTTGGTGCAACATTTTGACGAGACAGAGACCTATATAAAGAGGTGTGGTGGCTAGATCTAAAATTTTTATGAACTTTGAATATTTTTGATTGAATTTTCTATGACTTTTTAAAGAGGATATCAAGTTAGTGATAATTTTTTATATTCTTATTTCTCCTAAAATGAAATATATTTATAGTGTTATACTATAGATATATGGTATTTATCCAAAACACATATATATTGATTTTATTTTTTATTTTTTATTTTTTTGAACTACGTTTTCAATGTTTGTGGGGAAATTAGGTAGTCTTTCATCTTAGATCCTATACACAATCTTGAGGATGTGGTTATCTCCCAAACATCAGTCTAATAATATTGTGAAATTTTTTTAATATGAAGTCTGAGATGTTTAGATGATCATCTATCCCTTATACATGGTATTTTCAATGTCTATTAATTGGATGAAACAAATAGATTGCTGTTAGGGCCTCTCTAAACATTAATATCATATTCTATTTATTTATTATATAGTATTATCTAATGTTAGTTATTTGAGGTGGTTAGTGAATTTCTACAAAACTATTTCTTTATATTGACCATGGTCAAAGGTATTATAGAATAAATTCTTGATATGAATAATTTTATAGGTTTATGTATTTATTATTATATTAGCCTAAATTTCAAACAATTATATATGTATTTATAAAATTAACTAAGACAAGAAAATGTATTACAACATGTACAATTTTGGTGGTTAAGTTTATTATAACCACTTATTATTAACATAAAATACATAATTTACAATATTAAATTTATATAATATTAATATTTTCATAATATTTGTGTTTTTAAATTAAATATATTCATAAAATTTACCATGTTAGAGTTATAAAACATAGTTTATATCAGTGTTTAAACTGACCTAAATAAGAAAACGCTAAAAGTCAATGGGTGATTATGAAAATTAAAGTGTATAATATAATTATAATAGATTCATATGAAATTATTTATATGTTTTTATGTTGTTTAATAATATTATAAGTGGTTTTTATAACATATTAAAAACAATATGAAAAATCGTTACTCTGTGGAGGTGGTAGTCAACAAAACACAGTTAAAACTTTCATTTCCTAAAGAATGTGAGGGAATTAAGGTGGATTATAATTTTTCAATTTATAAAAATAATTAAATTATTCATGTCACATTTTTCATTCAATTCCATTATTACAATAATCAATGATAGTCATTATTGTAAAATAGAATATGCCGCTTCATGGAGGTGGTAGCCTACACAAATGCACCTTCAACATGTCTTTTGTTTTTTGAAAATGGATTAAAAGGAATAAATAAGGTGTTTTATATTTATATAATGAATCTATAGTATAATAATATTGATATATATATAATTATATTACCAGGGTAAAGTTATTTTTTCAATATTAACATTAAGATGAATAAGTTAAGGATAATGTAATACTCACATTGGGACCTTGAACTTTCTTTTGATCGTTTCCATGGAAATAAAGGGATTAGGATAAATAATGGAAACAATGGGAATTATGTCACATAAAGGAATTAAATAAAATTATAATTCAGTATAGTTTCAATTAAATTTAAAAGGGCACATGTAAACTTCATAGGGTGGAAGCGATCTATATTTATAAGTGAAGAAAATGCCACTTTTTTAAACTTACATTATTTTTCAACATTAGAATGAAAATATCCAATGAAAAGTGGTTCCCAAAGTGAAAAATATTTTTTTAAGGGTGACCGTGGATTGATAAATCCTCATAAAATAACTTCCACACAATTATTAATCTTTTTTGAATTCATTTACTCCTATATTTTTACATTAACCTTTTTTTCCACGGTAACTTTTTTTTACCGAAGTAACATGTATTTTTCAAAAAATATAATATAAAACATCTTATAAAATTTCGGTGTTATAAAACTAAATTTATCCTCCATTTATTATATTTAAAATTCTATATAATAGAAAAATAAATTTTAAATTAAAACATTCTTTATATGGAAAATTAGATTTTTTTAGAAAAAGGATTTTTACCATCAGGTGTTCTTAATATTAATTATCATTGATTACCTATTGAATGTGTTTTAATAAAATTATATATATGTTTAAAAATAATATTAGAGTCATTATTTAAAATATATTAATTTAATTTTTTAGATAAAAATAAAATACAGTTAATAAAATAATTCTTAATAAAAATTAACGTTTCACCGTTACTATGATAATTAAAATTAATATTAGTAATATCATTTTAGCCTAAAAATTAAAGTAAAATTATTTTACAATATAAAAATTCTTATATAAATCATTAAATCAATTTTTAGTTTTATTTTCCACAAGGACTGAAAACAAAAGTTTAATATAACTGAATATTTGTTTTCCAGTAAAATAATATGCAAACTTCCAAAACATTAAATATGGACTTCATAAATTAAATATAGTATTTTTGAATGATTTATGATATTTATTATATATATATATATATGTTATAGAGAAAATATTTCATAAAATTCTCAGTAACTATTATGTTAGGATAGTTTCATAAATGTGATAGTTTTTAGAAACATCAGAATTTCCATTATTCACCTAAAAATAATATTATTTATAAAAATATAAAAAAAATCATAAGATAATATTTACATTATTTATGGAAAAATGATGTTATAGTTTTCAATATTAAAATTCTAAAATTAATAAGTTTAGATTTCAAACAAAGATACAATATATAGAGGAAACTGATTTTTTAGAAGAATTCATTTTTGAAACATTAAGTGTTCTTAGTCTTATTTTTAATACATTTTTATCTAATTAATATATTTTTTATACTATTAGATTTTTTTATTGTTTTAATTTTCTTATTTAACATGTCATTTATCTTGTTAGTTCGATTTTATGAGTGAGACAATAAAGTGATAAAATTTTTATTTAGAGGAAAATACATTCTGAAATATCATGTTGTTGCAAAAAAAACATCCTAACACTCCTCCCCATGTACTATATATTTTTATCTCACCAAATTACTATATTAAAATAGTTTAATGTTTAATCCAAATGATGATACCTAGGGAAGAAGTAATTGTCTTAACATAGTCATTTTAGGTTTTTCTTCTTCTTTACCCTACTCTGAATCTATTTTATCCATATAAATATGATAAAATAAGTATCATTAATAAACTAATATTTTAATATGTTTATTTAATAATCATTACATACCTCATTTCCATTTAATGGAAATTGAAAATTTCAATCATGTGCATGTGCAGACTACTGCCTCCGTGAAGATTTTTATTTTATTTTTCATCATCGATTCTCATGGTTGGTTATATTGATTTATTTAATGAATATATATAATATATATTAATTAAATATTATTTTGAAAAGGTAAATTATTTTCAACATTCCTTTATTTCCATCCATTGAAAAATGAAACCATCACTTATATGTATATGTTGACCATCAACCCCAGGAAGTAATGTATATCATTTATCATAAATACCTTACATGCTTTTTTCTAAAAGTGTATATAATAAATAAATATGATATTTATGACCTGATTATGATTTTAAAACAATGATCATGATGTATTTAATAGAATCTCCAAACCAAAATATCCATGGAAAATAGAACAATTGACACTCAAAATGAAGAATTATTAATAAATGGGTAGTTAGGAATTGTAAGGGAACAATAAGTAACAATATATGTATGAATATCATTTTTACAGGTTTATAATAAATATAAATTTATTATATATGATTTTACATCACATAAAAAGTATGATGTGACTTGAGTTAAGGGATTATTTTACAATCTCAATTTGTATCATGATTTCTTACGTTTCAATTTTCAATGTGGGAAATTGTATGTTTTTTATTTTCTAAAAACCAAATTTTTTCTTATCATTTATTTATTTTTTATTATTTCATGTATTTATTACATTTACCCCATATTTGGTACTGAAAAATATTGAAAGAATGTTTTTAAGAAAATTCAACCCCATTTATTCTTTTTGTTAAGAGATTTTTATCCTTCCTATCCGTGTTTGTAAAAATTATTTTATGGATATAATTTTACAATTTTAAATGAATGAAAATGAATTTTATTGTATTTTTTACTTTCATTAATTTATTAAAGGATAGTTATTATTGTTTTCAAAATATTTCATTTTTGACTTTTTTACAAGAGTGTGAAAAGATTGTTTTTCAATGCTTACAACATGAATGAATTTTCCAAACATCATGTATTTTATCTATCATGAATATTACTTTACAAGTTTCTATTTTTTATCAAATAAATCCTATTCCATATTTTTTATAATTTTTAATTTTTAAATTGTATAAACCTAAAAGGATATTTATTATTATTTTTCAAAGCATATTTATATTGAATTTATAAAAGTAAATTCATTTATGTCAACGTATTCTAAGTATTGTTTTGATTAACTAGGGATATGATCCTATGATTCCATCCACTTCATTTATATGGATGGATTTATAAGATGATTGTTTAAGTATGTTTTCATCAAATCCAATTCTTTCCCATGGGTTAATTAAATTATGATAATATGATGAATGTTTTGAGATATTTTGTCACACATATGTTTGATTTTCATTATTTTACTGGTGGTTATGTAATTATATATCCCTCCAATGCTTTAAATAATGTTTTATAGATAATGAGGTAATACAAAAGAGAAATAGGATTGAACCCAATCAACTATGGGACTCTATCTACTATGTTTATAGGAATGGGGAGTTAACCGAATCCACTATGGGATTATAACTACAATGATATCCTTTATTGTGATTTTGACTAAGTAAATGTTCTACTTTTCTTATGTGTATGAAAACAATTTATATATAAAACTTATAATAGGTATTCATGAATCATTATTAGTTATGGATGATTCAACACTCTTATGATTCAAGATTTTTTAAGAAAAATCCTTATTTTATGACTCATGATTTATGGTCATTGAATTATTGGGTATGTTTTTGTAAGTTATAACCATGTTATCATACCCTTAGTATTATATTATTACTGTTTATTTTATTTAATTATTATTTACATATTTTACCCTTACTGAGTGTATAATATCATCCATTATTAGGTTTCTATTTCCCCAGGTTATATAGAATGGTATTAAGTAGTATATGTTTAATATGGATAATATGTGTGATGAAATTTATGGGTGATGTTATAGATATTTAATAAAAATTGTTTTTTCTGAATCTATTCTCTAGAGATAGAAAATAACTACAATTCTTAGGTGTTTTACTATTTTGATTTGTATTTAATATTGATCTAAAATGATACAATATTTATTTAAGAGATCCTTGGGTTACAACTTCTTTTTAGTGAAGGTGAATGACGTTTATTTAAGACTACAATTCATGAAATGCTAAATCCCATGGAAGGTAAATGTGGTTACTACTAAATTAATTCAAAATTCATGGGGTGATATTGTTCAAGAGTCTATGGATTTTTGAAGGAGAATGGGGGAGATGGGTTGTATGAACCATTGTGAAGAGGAGGTAAATGGTGGAGGATGTTTGTTTCAGATATTACTAGAATCCTCTTTATTATGGTCGGTGGTTTAGTATCACTTGGGAGATTTAGATGTGGAGGTGATGTAAGGCCATGTTACACATAGTGATGCTTCATAAGGTTGGATATAGAATGATGGTATTAGATAATGTTTTAGGGTATATTGTTTATTCCATTGATGATGTAATAGGTGGTCCTTTATGAGTTCCATGGTTCACATATTTTTGGGCATTCAGGTGTCTCAAAGTTGTATCATGCTTTGAGGACGTATGTTTGGTAACTTTGGATAAAGATTTTTACAGAAAAGTTTTCATTGTTGGACATTGTCTTACAATAGATGAATGCAGAGAATTGAGTTCCATGTGTTTTATTATATTCGTTAGATGTACCTGAGTAGAAATGGGAGGATATATTGATGGATTAAATCCCTGATCTACCCCAACACCAAGGTTAATGTGATACTTTTTGAGTGATTATTGATTGACTAATAAAATAATATCATTTAAAATAAATTAAGGAATCAAGTTTTATGAATACTCTACAAAGGCAGTATCTGGATGAAATTTTATGACACCATGGGGGTAACAAGGGCCATAATTTCTTATAGGGATATTTTGTACCTCAAAAATATAGGGTGGTGTTCAATGTTCATTTTACTCCCAATTAATCTTTAGTATAAATTTACACCCATAGGAGGATTAATAGATATATTGGACTATAAGGGTCATGTAAGATACGTTGCAGAATTATAACTTGAATTTTTGTGGGTTTAGGGTGATGAACATTCTATTAGTGTATTTTTCTTTTAACAACAACCACAAATCATTAATTTTCATATAACCTTTTGAGGATTTATATGGGTGACCTTGTCAATCCCCACTATGTTGGACCGTGACTGAGGAGACTGATTTTTTTGAATGAGATATAGTTTAAATCATGAAAATTAAATATCCATGAAATCTAAGAGCTGATAAAGACAAAAAAGCACCATTATAAGTTTTAAACTAATCATAGGAGGGTAATTTTTGAGTTTTAGGTTAGAGATAATGTAATTTTTAGGGTTTTCCATTATCTTGATCAATAGAGGTTTGATCATGAGAGTAAGTTAACTCAAATGTTTATCTACCCTTTAGAGGTGTTTGGGAGAGTTAGTTAAGTGGATCACTGATTATCTTTTCCCCCAAAGTTTGAGAGGTCCATGATATCTTCCCTATATTTATGCTCCACTGATATCTTCACAATGACTCTAATGTAATTGATTAAGGAGAGTTGGATGTAGTGGATGGTGAAACGTTTTTGGAGTGACTAATTGAGATATAAGATCATTTAGGGAAGGTTCTAGGTAGACATGTAATCCCATCGGTTTACATTCCGTGGGGGAATTGTGGAATTGAGGAGAGTACTTAGAAAAATGATTCCTTAATGTGCAATTAGTATCAATTTTTTGAGTTTTTATTTCTAGTGATGATATATATGATGGTTTTTCTTTGAATAAAATGTTTTCTTATGGTTTTTTTACGTGAATTGATTCATAGATGCTTTTTTGAATTGGTTATGGTGACTTTTTTATTTGAAAGGTATGTTCCATAAGAGTGTATACTTTTTTTCTATAACATGTTTTAAGCACCCCTTTCTTCTTAAGTGGTGGTCATGTTTTGTTTATAGTAAGAATTTTTAGAGGTATCTCACAATGTGGTTATTAAGATTCTCCCTTATTTATTATTTTATGTTTTGGTTTTATTATTGAGGATGATAATAGTTTGGGAGATATCTAATGTAATGGGTCTGAACCTTCCAAACTATTTCATTAAATTTTTAAGGTTTTTAGAAGAAATAAAATGGATTTTTGAGGCATTCATGAATGTAGAGAATAATTCTATCAATTTTTAGGGTCTCCATGTCAATGAAATTAGAGTGGTTCTAGCTATTTTATTATTTCATAGAGATGTGGACAAGATGTAACCATTCTGATTTGTCTATTTTGAGGCCATGGGTGTTTTGAGAAAGTTGTTTGGTATATGGTGCACTATGCGGAGTGAAATGGATGATCTATAAAATTTGGAAAGAATTTTTCCTAATATGTTTCCCTTGTGGGAAATAAGGAAGGGTTCCATGTTATAGTAGATGGTGTGGTGATGTGGGTTCCATGTGAGTCCTTTGTGTTGCAAACATGGTTCGAAAAATTCTTAGTGCATTTGGAATGGTGTTGTGTGAGGTGGATGTGAGACTGAGCATGTGAGGGAGGAGTAATAACATTATAGAGCTCATAATTATACAGTCTTGGATATGGTGGGTCAAAACAGCTATGAATTTCTTCTTATTCATTGGCATGGGATCATAGTGGCCTCCTGGATTCTACAGTTCATGGAGTGGTTATAGAAAAATTTGTTTTAAATGGTTTGGAATGGGCGTGAAATTGATGTATTAAAATTCTTGGATATAGGATCTCATTTTATTGAGGCACACTACAGGAATAGTAGTACTCACTACACTATGGTGGAGGAATGTTGGAAGCCCTTTATAAATAGTGGTCTAGATCTTACCTAGTTCAATTTACATTATATTATTTTGAGCCCTATCTAAACATAGGCCATATCCTTTCCCTCCTAACATGCTTCTTAAAGATATTTACTCCTTAGATCATTGAGATGGATCTATCTTAATTCAATTTATTCCATTCTCCTATTATAATCTCCTTCAATATTGTCTTTTTTTGAAGGTTTTTGTGGTACAATTCATTTTTTATAACCGTGTTTTGAGTATTAATTGATGGTGTATTATCATGATTATGTTTTGATGTGGTTACTTTAATCATTAGTGAATATTGATTCCTCAAATATTCTATTTTTATTTGTTTTATCTTGAATCTCCATATTGGGGTAATGGTTTCAAGAATCTATCTTTTTGGTAAAAATATTGGGGTTATCATTATTTTTATTCATCAGTAAATTTGTATAATCAATCTTAAAGAAGATTGTTATATAAGAATATTGATAAATAGAAAGGGAATTGCTGTATATGTGTCTTATCTATATTATACATTATTCCTTATGATGATACCATTATTGCCTTCTTGGAAGGGAAAATAATCAATAACTAAAAAGAACATGATGAACCTGGTGACATAGAATAAATGAAAAATATGTATGGCGTGATGTTTAATATTTTTTTGATAACTGGACCCCCCTTAAATTAAATAATTGTTTCATGTTTAATTATTGACGTGACTATATTGATTCTTTGAATTGATTTATATGAAATTATAGCTAGTTTTTGTGTTTAAGGAATATAATCACCTCACATAACTAAATGATAAATAAATATGATAATAAAATGTGGTGTTTTCACAATAAATTTAAATGTGATAATGGATTTAGACCATATATTTTGTATGCATAGGAAGGATAAAAAAGGTTGTTACTATGTGGGTGTGGTATGTGATTTAGTTTTTATTAGTCATATGTTGTGGTAGTAGTGGTGTGGTGTGTTTATAAAGGAGATGGAAGGTCTTCATTCCTAGTTGACATGGTATACATGGTAGTTCCAAATGACGTGATTTGGGGCAGTGAATACGGTGTGGATTATAATTTCGTGAGGTTTGTTGTGCAGGATGGATATGAATCATAAGATTTTGGCTATGGAAATTGTTTCCTTGATATTAGTTCCTAACGTTACAGGATGGAATGGATTAAAAATAAATTTGAAATTAGGTTGCTGGGATTTAAATGATTATATAGTAAATGTTTATGAATTGAACTGTTATAAATGGAAATGTTAAACATGACAAGTATAAGTATTTCCTTGTGAGTGGCTTGTAATTAAATATGAGTAAAGAAATAATAATTTACATTATATGGAAAATTAATATAAAATATTCAATTGGATTAAAAAAAATTCATAAATGTGTAGTTTTGGATGCTGATATAGTAATCACTATGTGATTCAATACTGGTTGTGTTTTAGAGGTAGAGATGGGTGTTAATTTATAATAGTGATACAATGGTGGATTAATCTATTTTTTTAGTGATTATTTGTTCACTATTAGTAAGATATTTTGGTCCCACCATCTATCCTTACTTTTTTTTTATGAATTACATATCCACCCCACACAAGTTGGTTAACCTTATCGACACCTAAATGTTCTGGGTTATGGGCATTTTCCCTAAAATATAGGTTTATTAGTGTGGATAGTTGACTAACCATCTCCCATACTCTCCCATTAGTAGTGGTAAATGGAATTAATGGTGTAGATTATTTCTGATGAGATAGTTTGTGGAAATTCTTAGTGGTGATGTTATTTAGTGGGGGTCATTCATTTTAGGAGGATATAATGAGGTTTATGTCTTTCATGTTCATGATACGCTACTAATATGGACTTATTGTGTGATAGATACATATGTGATGGGATTTTTATGATAATGTAGTAAATTACATAGGTTGGAAGATAATATTCACCATTATGATGATGTGATGATGATATTGTAGGGATGAAATCATATGATGTTTAGAGTTAGGAAATGAGAGAGGGAAAAAAGTGGGGAAGTGTTTGCAGTGCTGCTATGATTATAATCTTATGATATTATGTAATTAAATTATGTGAAATACGTGTTTAGTGTCCCTTGGTGAGGATTATAATGGGATTTTGACATTTTGGGTTCTTTTTGGATCTTCCACATGTTCACTAGAGCATTTTTATGGTCTTCTCACAATTTTACAAGAGGTCCTGAGGATGATCTCATGGAGTAGACATTTTATACCAATCCATATATATAAATAACTTTTTAGGTAATTAGGAAGTATTTGGTGGCCAATATGGACCATACTACTGGGTAGTAGATAATATTTGTTGGTTATATGACCTAAGAGTCTTTTGGTACTTTATATTTGTGGCTTCATTCATTTTACTTCATGCATTATGGATTTTGTTGGTATGTTATTTTTTATTTTATTTTATATGATATAGTGATGGTTGTCAGTTCTCATATAATCTCTTTTACTTAACTCATTATTGAGTGAAGTGACTCTAACTGTGTATTTTTAACCCTTAGTTCTAGTTTCTAACCCATGACCCACTAGAGGTGGGCTTCTCGGTTCACTCATTTTTATTGGAAACCTAGGAGGGGTACCAATGGGGGGGGGGGTGTTGTGACATTAAAAATATGTATTATTAGTTACCCTAATAAATTTATAATTAATTAATTTTTCATATATACTATTTAAAATACTAATATATATTTTTATGTAAATAAATAGATGTTTAAATATAAAAGGAACAACAAAACTAAGCAATAATTTGGAAAAAACACAGGTAAAAAAAATTATAATCATCACGGCCTGGATAGATAGCCTATGTCTATAGGAAAAATTGAAAAATTTAGGCTAATTACAAATTCATAAAACAAACTCCATTTACATCGAAAACCCTTATCTGTTAGAGTATTACCACTTTTTTCTCTTTTATTTATTTTCATCCCATTCTAGTTTTTTACAGAGTTCTTTTTTTTCTAGTGGATATGAGTGACTATCGATTTTTTTAAATTTCTATTCATTTGGAACAATATTTTTTTTATTGTGTTATATTGAAATACCAAACATAAAATAATGAATATATACTCAAAATAATTATTAATAAATTAATTTTCCAGACTTATCTCTAATAGTTCTAAGGTTAACAACAAGGGGTGAGGTATCCACTAAAAATAATATGAGAAATTACATCTAAATGTAAAATTGAACCTAATAAAATAAAAAATAATTTATAATGGTATAAATTAATAAAAAATAATTAATGTTAAATCATTTATAATAAAAAAACATCTACATAATTCAACAAAAGATAAAAAATCCCTGTATTCAAATGAAAAATCTTAAATAGTTATAATGTTACAAAAAACTAAATACATATAAAAAAAGAAGTTATCCTAATTAAGACTCCATGTATTTTCTATCATATATCACTTATATATATATTTATATATATCAAAAATTCAATATCCAATACTAGATACACTTTTTTTCAACATGAACAAAAGAGAAAAAATATATAGAAGTGTGTATGCCTAAGTGAGTAATAATAATAATTATAGTAATACAAAATAGTAAGAAAACTCCTTAAAATATATACTCTTTATCTATAATGTTATAATAAGAACCCCCACACAATATATCCTATTATAATCCACCATTAATTCATGTTCTTTAACTATGACCCAATCCATCTCTTGGTTTCTCAAAGAGGTGTAATGGTCAAAACACTCATTCCATATAAACAAACACTATATTCCTCCCTCAAAGGATGCTGGAACTAATTTTCCCTATATTCAAATGGTAATCATGTAATTTAACATGTACCCAATATAATTATTCAATAACACTCACTAGAAGAGTAGTGCCTCGAAAATACAAGTAAGAAATAATATAAAATAATGATATCATATGTCACATGTTATAATACTACCAGGATATCCTAACCTGATACCACATCCAGCCTATTATAAGGCCCAAAACACATTCCTAATCACCACGAGATAGAAAAAAGTTCTAGGAAATCATTTTTTCACATTTGGGAATGCCTTTTATTAATTAAAACATAATATAAATAAAAGTATTCAAAATTGAATCTTGTAAGGACTTTATATAGCTTAAGGATGTCATACAAAATAAATTATTAGCTTTGAAATAAAAATAAATCCAAATGAATCATAATCTCAAAAAAATATTCCAAAACAATATATATTTATAATGGACAAAACTATAATCAATAAGAATAATATATATTCATAATTTATATTGAAAAAGGAGATGACTCTAAAAAGAAGGAAAAGAGGGGGTTAAAAGATGAATACATCGAATATATATGAATATAATAAATATATACCCAAAAAATTCTTAATCTACCTATATCCATGTTACAAATTAGCTACCCCACAGGTAACTTCATCCACACTTAAAAAAAATTATACGACGTATCTGGTATATCAAAGTGGTCCTTTCCAAATATCTATTCCAGATAAGACCAAGTCTTCATTTACACATAGCGTGTATATAGGTTGTGAGTGAAGATAGATGGTAAGATTCCAACACATGATCTACGTATAACATTTTAAAAGTAAAAAAACACATTGTTACCTTGAATTTTTTTTAAGAAAATACCATTTTCATATTTATAGAGACCAAATAACATGTAATAAGAAATTTATAACATTACTTTAAAATAAATCCAGTGATCCAAGTGAGATAAGAATATAAAATTACATAAATAAAGACTTTTATTAAAATATATTCTTATAACATATATTGAGTCAAGGCATCATGAGAGAGTACCTATGGGTATAAGGTAAGGAAACCTTGGACCCTTTCACTAAATACATTATATATCATTTCCATATCCAAATTAGCCTAGATATATTACCACAGTGGTATCCTACACCATTGAGAGTAATCACTATACATAATGGAATCCTACACCAGTGATGAATCCTATAATAGAACTAGCCATAGTGGTATATTAAACCTGAAAATCTAAGTCAGAGTGGAATCATAAATATCTATGACATTTCCTATAGAGTTTTATCATCACTTAGTGTGTGTACTTGTCACTATAGTCCTTCCTATAAATTAAAGGTATTCCTATCATGTTTTCCTTGACCGAATATATCAAATAATTTTTAACCTTCTACATGAATGAAATGATCAACTCACTTATGAACACACTTTATGGAAATAAACCCTTCATAATTATCATTATTCTATCAATAAAAAAATATAAAATATATGATTTTAATAACCAAGATAGGAAATTAGATAAAATGGTAAGACATGTAGTAAAAACACATTGAATATTCAAAACATTCCTTTATTAGTTAAAATTACACATAATATATTTTCATCATTTCTTTATAATTCATATCAAAATAATATAAAAAAATAAATTCCATTATTTCATTATAAAAATATATTGGATAGTTTTACAAACACTTTGTGGAAAAAATTTACATAATTACAGAATTTTTAACATTTACGAAAACCATACTCTAATTAAATATAAAAAAATTTAGAAAAATTATGTAATTAAAAAAATCAACATATATACCAAATATTTATTTTATACAATTCAAATAATAATTTAAAACAAACAAGTACTCATGGTTTATTAAACATGGGGAATTAGATAGAGCCACATAATAAAAACTAATTATTTATAAATAAAAGTATGTTATTTTACTGACAAATAAGAGAATGAATCTTTATAGGTTGATTGGAATCCAAATAGTTAACATATAACTATTGAATATTTATCTATGAAAAACCTTAGTCCACCATGTAATTTTTAGGGAAAGAACATTGGTTATGAATACGGGAAATAAAGAGGGTTTGAGATTTTAATGAATTACATAAAGGAATCAATGAAAACATGTGAATTAATCACCAAGGAAATACATGAGAAGAATGAGAACCCTGGGGGTCATCTAAAAAGAGAGTTTCTAGAATATTCCCCACAATATGGGGACAAAAATAGCAGCCCTAAATATTTAATTTACAATTTTAAAAATATTTTTATTTCTATTTTTAAAGATATATATGGGTTGGGTTAATGGTTATGATAAATATTCATTTAAAGATTACATTCTAATAGATTTTTTTGGTATGTGTGATTTATTATCATGATTAAAGAAACATTGGACCTCAACACTGAATTTGGAAATATCTTAAAATATTTTTAAAATTCACACTAATTCTAAATAAAAATGATAAAATAAATAAATACAATATTTCATACATAAAAGTGACATCATTTTTGTCACATCACATCCCATTATAAATTTTACATCTAAAAAACCAATAATGATGCACCACTGTCTCTTGCTTTAATAACACCTAAATGACTTGTCTTATATTTATGTAACACCTCTTCAATTAGATTGTATCAAAACCTAAGTTTTGGGTTAGAAACGAATAAGTACATGGTGTGTCATCTTCCACATATACCACAGAGTTATGGTAAAAGGAGTGAAATCACATGAGAAAATCATTTTCTATGACAAGCATGGATTAATGAGTGAGAATAAGAATTAAAAACATAGGTGTATCATCAATGGACTCTAAAACTCATGAAATTAGTGGGAAGAGAGTAAATTATTTGATTAGATTAATTATCCCAAACACATTTTAGTGATTTTTTATGTTATTAGACACCCTAATGAACTATCAATATTAAATGTTCACAAATCAGTGGATTGTATCAAACATAAAAATTAATATCTAAAATACATTTTATCTTTCTATATAATTACCATATACTATAATATATACAAATATATTGAAACATAAATTTTAATTAAGAAGGGTTTTATAAGACAAATCTATATCAAAAATCAATAGAAGAATACAAAAAAACAATCTATATGAGATACTGACAGTGGAAATCATAAAATGAAATGAAAATCCTTAAACAAAGCATACCTCACTATACATGTGGAATCCTCTAAAATAATATGTTTTATTGATAATTACTAGTATAAATTAAAGTAATCCGAACTAAAAAAGTTTCCCCAACCTAATGTGATTTAATAAACACTTTTTTAGGACCTCTTCTCCTTCGTGGGTGTGTTATAACCACCTATATAAGGGAAAATTAATATAATATTGTGTGAGAGAGATCCGTATTATGACATTTGTCTTTATTATTCAAAAAATAAGGTAACTAGATTAAATTAAATACAATTTATTTATTTAATGTGGGATATAATTTCGTGTTAAAAAAACACTATGAAAATATAATTTTTATGCTTTCCACCTTCATTACATATACAAATATACTCATTTTTTATTGTAATATTTAAACTTGTTTAATAATTAATTAAGCCTTCAAAATTTTTCACATGATGTGTCATAATAAAAAATAATCTAATAATAAATATAGTAATTTTAGAAAAATGATTTATAATTGATATTGAATACTATTTACCCCATTTTCCTTTCATTCCAAAAAACATACCCCTTGGGGAAGCACAACATCAGGAGGACCCTCATGCAGGTGTCCATAATCACCTGAAATATTAGAAACTTACCCTCAATGATCCCTCCACATGATTTCCTGCTAGTAAAAACATCTAAAAGGGTAAATAGAATAATGGCACCTATAAGCCCTTTGATCCATCTGATGTTTCAAAGAAGACAAATGGAAATCCCTCAATATCCACAATTCATTAGTAGGTCATAGATCAAAGTGGATCATTGATGAGATCTAAAATAAATAGTTCATGAACTAAATTTATCTTTGATAGTATCATATCCCCCCAATAGGGTGTTAGGGGTAGCCACAAGTCCTCCTCGACTATTTTTTCCTAATTAAGACTAGTGATCATGTGTGGCCTTAAGGAAAAAATGCTAAAGATTATGGAAACCGAACAATATATTCATCTCTGAACCCACTAGAGAAGCATGAAAACATTCATTGAGACCCATATCGAGCCACTCCACAAGTCGTTGTTCCCTGTTATCACATTGATGAGCCCGTAAATGCATTAGTGGTTTGGAATAATCATAATGATAAGAACCCACACCAAGAATAGATAGTTTCTCTTACTACTTAACTTGAATCCCTTAAGACCTAACAAGTGGAAATATCACATTATTTAAATCCATAACTGGAAGGTGTGGATAACATGCAAGAACCTCCAGATTTTCAGAACCCTATTTTTTTCCCATTTCAATGAGATGGGAATCCAATTGCAACATATCACCCACTTCAACTCAAGGTGCAAGACCATGTTGGGAACCCCAGAGCAGTAGGAGGATACCAAACTCTAATATTTTATTAATACACTATAAGGTCCTGTGTTAATATGGTACAACCAGAAAACCATAGGGTCAATAAGTGGTTTGGAAGATCTTTAAAGGAATTTTCATTACCAATTCATATTCACCACAATAAATACAACCATTTTATACCTTTTTAAGTGAAATCAATTGCCTGATGAATGCGTCACATACTTTATCACCCATTAGAAGGGCCTTATGTATTCACTCAATACACTTCTGACTTAGGAGAAGAAGATAATCATGTGTATAATGAACATTAAGACTGAGTTGTTTCAAACCCTCATCACCTAGAACTTCCCAGGAAGTTTCTTGGATTTCTCTAACAAGGCCCAATGCCTTGAAGAATCCTTATTGCAGGATAAGTAGGAATAACTGCTGCTACTCTCAAATCCTTCAAGATGAACGTCAATGGTAGAGACTACTACCTTAGTACCAGTGGATGCCCCATTACCCCTAGAGCTATTTCCCCCTCCACCAGAAGAGCCTAATTGAGTGTAACAACCTCATTAGGCTTAGCCTCCCAAATCATAGATTCGGTAAACACTGCCTCTCCAAGAACATTGGACTCAATATAAGAAGGTGGCTCCAGCCCCCCGTCAGGATCTAACCCATCCTCATGGCTATGCTCCCAGAGTTCCATTCACAAAAAGGGGAAACCATACCTATTCCTTCAAGGATGGTCTGGTTGGTATTTATTTCCTATGTTCCAGGGAAACGGGTATTATGATGTTTTTAGAGTGAAAAAATCCCCATGAATCCCATCGTACTGATCCCCTTGACCACTTTTCTTACTACAAGATTCTTGGAAAAACCATCAAGAAGTGCTATGTGTTAAGGTATTAACTCCAAAATTAGGTGGAAAATGGTTTGTTCAAGTTGGAAAATATTAGAGAATAGGAGGAAAACATTTCCTTCAAGGATGACAATGACAATGAGGGTGAATAGGAGTAGGTTTCTAACCACAAAACTAAGAAGTATGATGACTGTTTGTCCCGCATAGTAGTTTTTTGCACCCATGGATTCATCTATGCCCTCTTAGGCTAACCCGAACCTCTAAAGTCACCTATCCTTCCTCAACTAATGCTTGTTCATCCAATTTTCAGCCATATTCATCTTACATGAGTAGGAAATGATGGGGAAAGAGAAATTAAAGTCCCCTGCCACTGCTTAGACCATCTCATACCCATGGTGATTTAATACCCTCATTTATGGGAATCACCCTGAGAGTCTTCCCATCAATGAAATAACCCTCCTATAGTAATGATTATGAGTATTCCTCCATTAATACCATATAATTGGGGGATCCATTCTTGGTCCTCAATGACAAGGAGTACCTGGAATTCCCTACAGGTACCTCCAGCTGACTCCATTGAAGAGGAAGGTAGAGACATGAAACCCACTAAAATGATTAGGTTAGTGATTAAAACCAAGCCATGCATGTTATTAAAACCAAAAAATAGGTTCTATATAGAGATCATCAAGAATAGTGTTCCAATTCCATTCTATCATACATGACTCCACATTTGACCATGCTAACTGACTGGAAAAAATAGCTTCAACCACACTATAGTCGACTGCACCCATATAAATATAGGCCTCAGTTATCCAAAAGTAAACCAGTAGTGTTTTTTGTGAGTTATCTGATGAGAAGAAGGAAATTTTTATCACCATCCATAATCTGGTGGTTTGAACAATAGTTACCTTCGTGCCTCCTGCCAAAGTGGATCTCCATACATGTGGAAACAAGCATCTATAAAGGAAGTAAAATGCGATGAAGAACCTCACCATCATACTTGAAAAGAACTCGATCCTCAATTCCCTATTCATGTAAAAAGATATGTGAGAGGCCCTCATAAAGGCCTTGAAAATCCCCATTCATTTTGAAATAGAGGTATTGCATGAAGAGACCTTCTTTGATGAGGAAGCTGACTGGGAATATTTCCAAAACAACATATCTTTCCCTAGAGATGATGATGTATACCTTTTGTAGGGTCACATCTGCCCACTATATATCACCATCTAGTTTAATGGCATTGTATTCCACTGCTATCTAGTGGAAATAGGTTCCAGGATCAATCTCATCCCAACCTAGACACTCCACAGGCTGGGACTGACTAAAGCATATTTGATTCCCCATGCCAGAAGATTCATGGTTATCATAATACTGAGCAAAGGCTGTGTGGAAGAATCCATTTGAAGACCCAGTTTGGTGGATTGAAAGAAAATGATTAATTTATTATTATCTAAAAATATAACACCTAAAATGCCTTGATAAGTATATCATGGCTTCTTCTACATGTAGCATATCCATCCTCATATCACGAATGCATCAAGTCCTTCCTCAATGGTCGAGTAGGCATGGTTCAGGGTGATGTGTCCCCCTTCGACTCATGTGAAGCCCATTATCTAGATTTAATCTATTATAAGAGTAAGGAAAATATGGGTATGACCAACAAGGTGGAGTGCAACACTATTGCATCAATCCCATGGAATGATTTATAGGACACTTTCATCCTCCCGAATCATCGGTTTGAATCCATGATGCTAGATTTGAAAATATTCTTTTTCATTTATAGGGGGATGAAGTGACGAATCACTAAGTACAAGGAACATTACATGATTACTTCATACTCATACATAGGTTTGGTCCAAGTGATATCAGAAACCCTTACCCCTATGAGATACTAATTATTTTACCCCATGAATACCAACATACATCATACATGCCTGTTTTTCCGTGCTGGGTTGAGCCGACCAAAATTAACCCACCACTATTTCTTTGATATCAATCATGGACCCCACAATCAAAAGCCTCATGGGATGGGCACGATAGTCTCTATCAACATGGTTTTGGAAGACAAGGATTCCCCTAGTAGGGATTACACATCCACCCAAACAGGCATAAGTGTTCCCCCAGAATTGGTCAGCCCAGATGAACTATATACCACTAAACCCCCACATCAGATGTTAAAGAATATAGGGAAGACACTCCTCCTGCATTGAAATAGGGAATCCACACCACTGCCGATGAGTTTATTCAAGAAGAACTTGGTGTTGATACAGATCATAGAAAAACACTGATCAGTGTAGCCATGCCTCCAAAGGAAAAACAATAGTATGTGGATTTCATAAATCAACACCAAAATGTCTATGCTTAGAGTTATGGAGACATGACATTACTAGGAAATCATGTTTCCATCCACTATCTCGGTCTTCTTGTGAGTCATAATGTGTCCTAGAATCCTCCCAGAAAAATGTACCCTTATCATGGTGTAATGTGAGAGCCCAAAGATGATAAAATTATCAAAGCTAGCTTTATCAAGGAAGCTCATTACCCCATGGGGATCACCAACATCATCCTAATAATGATGAAGATTGGGAAAATAAATGTATGTATCATAATTTGGGACCTCAACATCCATTAGATGAAGTATTATTTTCCCATTACAATGATAGATCTATTGATCAATATCGTTAAGGGGTTCCAATCTCTCTCCTTCATAGATGGATACTCAGGATAAAATTAGATTGGGATGACCCCCAAAGACGAGGAGTCTATTTCCTTTAGAGAACCACAAGGAACTTTCTTATATCATGTAATTCATTTTAGTCTGAATAATGTAGGATCCACTTATCACTGACCCATGCACCACATCTTCAAACTAATAATCAGGATCTTAGTGGAGTTCTACGTGAATGATTTGGTGTTCAAATCCCTCATACATCCGGACCATATTAGAGATATTGAGAAAGTTTCTGACTTCCTATGCTCATAGAATCCGAAGATGAACCCCCTGATGTGTGACTTTAGGGTTACCTCTGAGAATTTTCTTGGCTTTATTGTTAGATACAGAGGAATCAAGATCAACCCAGAGAAGAACAAAGCCACCAGCCTGAGGACTCCTCTGCGTAACCTCGGGGATCTCTAAGGCCTTCAATGGAACTTAGAATACATATTCTAGTTAATAAATAATCTATATAGAAAGTTTAATCCCTTTTATAGGGTCATGAAGAATGGTACCATCTACTATTGAGATTAGTAGTGACAAGATTCCTTCCAGTAAATCAAGTAGTATTTTATACAACCTCTAGTTCTAATTCCACCCATCTCAGGGAATCCTTTGGTCCACTAAGTGAATACCCTGAAATGATCCCTTGAAACCCTTCTCACCCAAAAGAACAATGAAGATACATAGAATATTTTATACAGTATCATCTGCATGATCCTCGAAAGAGAGTCCAAATACTATCTTATTGAGAAAAGCTTCCTCACAGTGGTCTTCAAAATAAAAAAAGTTTTAGTATTTTTTGTAGCATCATGAGATACAGTTGTTGTCCTGTGTGCATCCAATGAAGTACATCCTAAATTACCCGATATTGATAGAATGTCTAGTATCCTAGGCAGTGATCCTTTACCAGTTCAACATTAGGTTTGTTCCGTAGAAAGAATTCCCATGAAATGAACTAGAAGACACTCTGGACTCCCATCCGACCCCTAAGAAATCAAATATAAATATATATTTACTTGAATATTCCATCCTTTCTATGGAACAAACCATGCTATGCTGGCATATTCATTTATGTGGCACATCCAAGAGCCCAACCGGTTGAAAGATCAACGATCCCATGCTCAATAGTGTAAGCCTAGGGATAATCTTCATCACTATTTCATATGATATTCTTCCTTAATCATTCCTATTATAAAAATGATGCATTAATGATAGGATAGAGTATCAGACCCTCATGAATGGTCTTGATTTTTTCCTTGAGATTGAAGTTCCTTTCCTACATATTACGGGTGCCTCTGAGTTAGTCTTCAATAAAATAAACGGTCTTTATGTCACAAGGAAGCCAAAACTCATTCCCCAACTACAGTGCACTTACCTGAAGATGGCCTAGTTACCATATCATCTATAGGAGACTCATGTTACCCCATTAAAGAATGGTTGAGATGAAACTTTGGTTAGTGTAGACACCTCTCTCACAGAGCATGAATAGGATGAAAAAATTGTTCATGTTGCATATCGAGGAATCACCACTCATGTAATCCAAAATAATGATGATATCCAGCATTTAGACCAGATCACTTGACGGGGATTGTACATTAGGACCTCTAGATCCCCATATGGTGGAGAAAACCATCGATTGGACAACTTGTTTTGTAGAATATCTCTAGCATGAAGCTCTCCCACAATACAAATATGAACGTGATACAATCCAATGGTATGCATCAAAGTTCACCCTCCAGAGTTGTCCTAACCTTGAGAAGATTCTATACAGACATGAGTTTAATGGGATTAGGATCTATTGTATACAAGGAGATGAGATTCCCTAGGTTATAAATGAAGTTCATACCAGGTCCTATGGTTCCCATCAGGCATGATTGAAGCCCTCCCACCAGATTAAAAGGTTGGGATAATTTTGGACCACCATGGACCAATCCAATATCAGTTATCCAAGAGGTTCCATGCATTTTAAAACCATTCCAATGTTTTTCATCGACCATCAGATCCACTTGACACTATTGAGTCAAAATTCCTTTTTTGAACTTTCTATTACTTTTTATTTTAGAAATTTCCAACTTACTTTTCAAATGAATTAATATGTTGTTTTATTATTTATGTTAAGGATTTTATATTACAAGTTAATCATTAAATTTTTATACTGCATACGTTAAATAGTATACACAGCAATAAATAAAGTTTTGAATATTTCATTGTTTATCATATTGAGGATGAATATGAATTATATCATACTCACCGAATACAATTTATATCAGTCACGCCGATTACAATTTTTATTGTACACACTGATTAATATCATACTAAAAATAAACTTTTATTCACTATCAATACAATAATTATAATACAATTTTTATTCCAATTTTATATATTCAGAAAACACAATTGTAATGAAAATAAAAATGTTAAATCAAAACGATGTCATGTATTCAGTTTCAATATGTATTATAAAATGATTTCATTGTTTTAGTAACAAGATGAACATTGGTGTACCATGTATCCAAGTCCCTCCAACATTTTAGGAATAAATCCAACTGTTGAAGCCAAAATATGACCGTTGGGATGAGGCGTATAAATTTCAGGTCATTTGAATGAGTTCATAACTATTATTAATTTGATGCATCCTATAAGAGCTCTTTAAAATCTCTGCTTCTTGTGAAAAACCCTAAAGTCAATTTGTGAACTTATTTTTCGACATAATCGTGACCTTCAAGAGTTTTTGTTTTTCTTAGTGAAACACCTATCATTGGTGATTACAATCGAGGGCTTTCAGGGATATGAAGACAGAAGATTATATCATTTGTAGATCGAGGGCTTCTGAGGCCAAGAAGAAAGAGGTGCTGATTAGCTTCTTAATCAAAGGCTTGGAGGGATAGAAAAACTGAACTGATCATCATATCGAGGGATTATTCTAGTGTGTGTAAGAAAGACTTTATTGAAAGTATAAATAAAGGGACCTTTATCCAACAATTTATGTTTAAATAATTTTATTCTTTCATATTTTTTCTTCTTTGTAATAGAAATAGAATTGTATTAGTTATTCATCTTTCATTTCTATATTTTAATTATCATAACCAATATGATTACGAAACATTAGTAATACTATGATTACTATATTTTGTGGTTATGATCTTTTAATTACTCAATATGATTCAACACACTTTATGACTGAATCAATGTATTGTTTTGCGATAACCATCATAAACATAGTGATTATGATCTTTTACTTGATTACTATGTAACAACCAAATGTTTTATAAATGGAAATTACTATTTTATGAAATATAATCACATGAAATCACAAGATAATGAACTACTAAGTGCCATGTAAACTTTAAATATAACTTTGTACCTTATAGGATTTGAATTTTAAAAATCTAACATACACGATTGTGATGTGTATGTTATTTGGAGTCTGATAAGAAAAAATATTTTTTGGTGAATAGTAACCTACCTTATGAATAGTAACATACCCTTATGAATAGTGATATACTCTAATTAATAGTAACCTTACCTATGATAGTAAAAAGATAATATTCAAGTGAAATTATGATGTACCTCTATTTTAGAATAAGTAAATGAATTTGTTAAAACTAGTTTTTTAATAATAAATTATGAGATTAATTAAATATTCAAATAATCATATTTAAAAAATTGTTTTTGAAAAATGGATTTCATTTTTTGATTCTAAATGTCAAAAAATGGTTAGGGTTATTTTTTTGGGATTTTTCTAAAATACTTGATTTTTGATTAATAGTAAATTACAACAATTTTCGATAAATGATAAATAATGGATTTATAGAGTCATTGATGATGATCTGATGATGTGAGACCAATTGATTCAAAATAACATGAATTTAATACAATTATTGTTCCTGTAATCATCACTATTTCTGGTCTTGAGGTAAATTTATAAACTAATGATTAATAAATTATGAAAACCCTCCTCGCCTCCACTATAAACCCCCCATCACCCCTCTTCTCTTCACTACTCGCAAGCCTTGTTCCATAAAAATATCTACCCAAATATCTCCCCAAGCTCCTCCCCCACGTCCAAGAGCCCCAAGAATCTTAAAAATACCAAAACCACTTTCTTTAAGAGGTTCTCAAAGGAGAAAAACTCCAGAGGTAAATTCCTCTTTCCGATTATTTTATTTCTTTTAAGTTCTTTTCTTTTCTTGTTTCTTTCCTCACCTCCCTTTACCCAAATAGTATGATAACTCTAGTAACATACATGTAATGTAATGTTTTTATGCTAATGGGATATTTCATTATCATCTATCCTTTCCCCATCTTTTATTTGAATGAAGCGAAAACACCGTTTAAGATTTAACACATTCAAGGACAACAGTTTATCAATTTCTTTTGTCATCTACAATTCTGCTCATGAAAACATTTGTGTTATGGTTGAAATAGATTATTATATAAGTAATATATCCTTGTTATGGTTCTGTAATCATTTTTTACTAATGGTATTATGTTATAAATCAAAACATGTTCATTGTAATCAAACCCACCGATTAACCAAAACAGTTATCAATAAGGTTTTATATAATAACTCATATTTACTCCCAATAACCAGATGAATTTTTATAACCATGTAGTCTCATGGATGTTCTATAATAATATACAACTTTAATCCTAGACAACCACTTTCATCTTACATGTTTATCCAAACATGAATATAAGCAAACCAGTCATTAAAACCAAGTAAGAAAACAAGCCCGAACAATGAAATTGAACCTTATAACCAATCAAAAAGTTATTGAATGAACCAAAAAAGGTAATAATAAATAAAATATATATAAGATGTTATGGATTTATTAATTATTAAACCTAATTTATTTATTCCGGTCATTAATAACAAGTGGAGAACACTGCCAAAATAAGGCAAGGGATCCTCTCTATTTCTCTCTTAATCAAGATTTTCCTCTACGCTATGCCTTTTTATGTGTAAAACCAAATGATGGGGTATGTTTTCACACCTCCCCCATACTTAAATCATGTTTTATAATTGATGAGAAACTCCCCTCTCTCTCATCATGACCTCTTAGGTACACCCGACACCATTTCGTTAAACCATAACAAATTCTACCCGAAGTTTCTTTGTTCTTTCGGGTAGCCTTATCTTTCTTCATATCAAAAAATATTTATCATATTTTTTTATGTAAAGATTATAAATTCTATTTATTTGCACAGAATAAATTTATGAAGACCCTTCATCACTATCTTTTTGGGATATACATATTTTTAAAAGATTCCCTCTTTAGAACTTTCTGATAAGAAAACCTGTTTTATGGGAACATCCTGAATTGTTACCCGATTTCGGGTGAACACTATCATCAGTTTTAAGAAACCATTGTATTTATAAAATCATTATTTTTATTATGATAACCATATTGTTAAAATTATGGTTTTATATACAGTATTTTCTTTATTTCTATTTTAAAGTTTCTATAGATTATTCCTTAAAACTGTACGAAAATGATTTAATGATAATATTTATGAAATACATTTCTTATATTTTTTCACTTTTGTTTGACAACACTTAACGTTTTATATGCCTATTTTACCTTATGAACGTCCATTTATGTTCTAATACCTTTCTTTCATGTACACCTTCATGATACTCCCATAGGTTATGCTTTAGGTCATGATTGTGGTACCCAATTCTTTCTATGGGTACCCTTATGTTTATGTATGCCTGATTATGTAAGATTATTTATGTGGAAAGAATATTCATGAAAATTTTGATATGGTTGATCCCATACAGTGCTCCAATTCATTGGTTATAGTTAAGTCTCATGAAATGCGATGTGAAACGGGATTGGCGGTTAGCCTTGACCCGTAAAAAAATGGGAATCAAGATTGGCAGTTAGACTTGACCCGTACTAAAATGGGGAACGTGATTGGTAGTTATCATTGATCCATACTAAAGACATGTTTTATGATTCTTCCACATTTATATGATTCCATGTTTATATGATCCCATTCTTATATAATATGATTTCATATGTTCCATTCTTTGGATATCATTATGTCATGCCTCCTAACACATGTGATTAATATGTATCATTATGGTCATTCACTTACTAGGATTTTTAGATCATATCTTTGTTCATGTGTTTCCCCAGGTTACCCTATTCCGATGTAGGGGCTCAAAGAAATTTAGGAGGTGTTTATGGATATTAAATAATGAAGTGTTTTTTAGCCCCATATTTTACGTTCTATATACCTAGTCTTCTAAGACACTAGAATTAACAATCCTTGGATTTTACTCTGATGTATAATTATGATTAAAAACATGTAATGTTTTATGTTAAAGGACAAGGTCTCTACAGTTGGTATTAGAGGATGGTCTAGTTTTTTTAGAGATTAGGAATAGATATAATTATTGATAACCTTAAATATGAGACTAATTATAAAAAACATTCCTAAATATTTGTGATTATTGAGTAAGTGGGTTATAAAGTAAATACATCCCTGTTTGGATAGAAGAAGTTAGAGGCGGCTCTGGCACAGATGTATCTAGTGGTCAAACCCAAAAACACCGCTTTGAGATAGACTCAAATGGGAACTGGTGAAAGACAATGGGCCTTGCTGTAATCTTTATTACGACACTCCTCGGGGTTATCATTTTGTAGATTCATGAGTTTATTAAAAACCATTATTAATGAAAAAAATACCATAAGAATATATGTTAAGAAATATATCAAGGATAACATAGATTTAAACTAGAGGAATCACAAGATAGGATATACTTCTGCATTACAAGTTTATCCTTTTAGGTTCCAAGGTTCCTTTTATTTTCAATGGATATGTATTCAAGCCCTCTAATTATACATTCCTTTTCTTAGTTAATGGAGAGAAATAGAAGAACTCATTCAAAAAATAAATCTGTTTGGAAATGTGAATATTTATCTAATGATATGCCTGACATGATGAGAGAGGGTTCTCAAAACATCATGACAATACTTGTTTAGCTGGCTCGAGTTATGAATAATAACTTGAGTCATGCGGAACACCCTCCTTCTCCAAGTAAAGATAATGTTTCCATTGAATACTTCATGTGTAAAAGGCCCCCCATGTTCAGTGTATCTTCTACTCTCATCCTCAAATAATAGTGGATTAACTCCATTGAAAAGATATTCTTCGTCCTCCTGTGATCGAAAGAAGAGAAAGTTGTACTAGAGGTCTATCGTTTAAAAGGGGATGTTGATCAGTGGCGGACACTGATCAAGAATAAAAATTACCAAGGGGAAATTGATTCCATGGATTGGGAGGAATTAAATAGGAGGTTTTTCAATAAATATTTACCTTGAACCCTCTATCTGAAGTTGGAAAGAGAGTTCCTCGGACTCAAGTATAAGGAAGATGATTCCATCTAGGTGTATGAAGAAAACTTCACAAGGCTTGCAAGGTACTCCTATAGCTTTGTCATGAGCATTGAAAGCAAGGTGGATCACTTCTTTAGTGGACTAATGTCGATTCTTCGAAAATCATTGGCGATTTGAGACTTTGACAATTATGAGATGATTATATGTTGTGCCCTAAAATTTGAAAGGGAGATTGGAGAATCTTAGTGGTCTCATGGGCCCAGTGACAAGAAGTAGAAAATGGAGAACCATATGGATAGTTTGATTAAAAAATCCCATGATAGAAAGAAGACTGAATTTTCTCCTTGTAAAAGGTATGGGAAGAAGCACCCTGTAAACTATCTGAAGGGAACCAAGAATTGCTTAAAATGTGGAAATTTTGGTCATCTGACTAAAAACTGAAAATGAGATGATGAATCCTGCTAATGTAGAAGAAGAAAGGAAGGTTCAAATTATCACTCACCCTTTAGTGCAGTGTTAGAACTACAAGGATCATGGGAATTATGTAAGCAATTTCCCTAATATGAGGGTTTTCGGAGGCAATCAACAACAACCTCCAAGGCAACAAGGAAGGGATTAAGCTATCACTACTGCTTATGTGGATCCGAACAATGATGTGGTGATAGTAATTCTAGTTATTCATTTAGGAATACTGAATGTACAATTTGATTATGGTTCTACTTATTCTTTCATATCTTCCAAGTTTAGTAGAACTATTCAAACTCCACCTCAAAATTTGGAGTAAAAGATATCAGTGAGAACTGTGAATGGGGAAATTGTTGCATCCATGGTTTATAACTCCTCCCTAGTTAACATTTGTGGAATAACCCTCCCATATAATCTCATCATACAACCTTTAGTGGGGTTCAATGCTATCTTGGGAATGGATTGGCTATCTTTATATAAATACAACATCAAATGTCAGGAAAGGGAGACCACTCTTCACATCCCAAGGAATCCTCCTATTCACTACATGTGTATGGAGGAAGATGAATTTCCTTTATAATTATTTTCCCAAGTGTGGATACTGTTTCCTTATGAGAAAGAATATATAGCTCAAATGATTGAGACAGAGGAGAGAATCATGCTTGAATACATACCCATCGTGAGGGATTACACTGATGTATTCCCTGAAGAGTTTACTGGTTTTCCTTATGATCGTGAGGTTGAGTTCTCAATTGAACTTATTCCTATATCACTACCTATATCAAAGACACCTTATAGAATGGCCACTATAGAGCTGGAAGAGTTGGAGAAGCATTTATAGGAGAATCTGGAGAAGAGTTTTTTACACCTGATTACTTCACCTTTGGGTGCACCAGTCATCTTCATCAATAATAAGGATGGATCAATGCACCTCTACACTGATTATTGAGAGCTCAATAAAATCACAATAAAGAACAAGTATCCCCTTCCACAGATAGATGACTTGTTCGATCAACTTCGTGGGACCATTAATTTTTCTAAGGTGGACCTTCAGTTAGGATATCACCAATTAAAGGTGAGTTATAAAGATATTTTCAAGACTACCATTCGAACGGGGTAAGGAAACTATGAGTTCCTAGCGATGCCCTTCGAACTCACTAATGCTCCAGTAATTTTCATGGATTTAATGAATAGTGTATTTAGAGATTACCTTGACAAATCTGTGGTAGTATTTATTGATGATATTTTGATATACTAAAAGAACAAGGAGGAACATGGGGAGAATTTGAATACTTTGTTAAAGAATTTGAAAAGGGATTGGTTTTATGAAATGTATAGTAAACGTGAGTGTTGAATGGAGGAAATATCATTCTTGGGGAATTTTATCACCATCAAAGGGATATCTATGGACCCTTCCTAGTTGAAGGCAATTGATGAGTGGCCCTTGCCATCTCTGTAATGGAGATCCGCAGCTTTTTGGGATTAGTTGGGTATTATCAAAAATTTGTAAAGGACTTTTTATGATTTGCAAACCCATTTAACAAGATAACATGGAAGGGGGTAAAGTTCATCTAGACCCAGGAATGTGAAGATTGTTTCAGGGAGTTGAAAAAGAGAATTCTTACTATGCCAGTACTCACACTCCCAACGAGTGGAGAGCTATTTGTGGTGTAAAGTGATGCTTCAAAGAAGGGTTTAGGCCATGTGTTGATGAAAATGATAATGTGATAGCCTATGCCTCAAGGAAACTGAAAATACATGAGCAAAAATATCCAACACCTGATTTGGAGTTAGCGATTGTGATATTTGCATTGAAAATCAAGCATCATTATCGCTATGGGGAGAAATGTGAGATATATACTAACCACAAGAATCTAAAATATATATTCACACAAAAATAGCTCAATAGGCACCATCAAATATGGATAGATCTTATCATGAATTATGACTACACAATCCAATACTATCCTAGTAAGGAAAACAAGGTGGTAGATGCTCTAAGTAGAAAGAATCCAACATCTTTATCAATGGTGAGAATTGAATAGGATCTGATCTTCTTAGATTTGCAGAGTATAGACATGGGAATTATTAAGGGAGGAACATCGTAAATCCTTTCTCAAATGATTTTTCAACCATCTATCATGGAGAAAAGAAATAATTCTCAAAGAAAGGATATAAAAATTATGTAATGTGTGGAAGCTATCAGAAAGGGGAAAACCTTATATTTCAAGGTGGATGAGGAAGGAGTTGTAAGATTTGGGTCATGATTATGTGTACCATATGATCCAAAGATAATGAATGAGCTTCTGAATAATGTACATAACTCAACCTTCTCTATCCGCCTAGGGAGAACAAAGATGTATCGAGATCTCCAAGAAAACTTTTGGTGGGACAATATGAAAATAAAAATTTCTGAATATACATCAATGTTCCATGTATGTCAACGAGTGAAGGCTAAGAGGAAAAAGTCTAAGTAGATGATGAAACCACTACCCATACCAACTTGGATGTGGGATAACATTACCATGGAATTTTTCCCTGGACTTCCAAGGACATCTAGAAGAAACAATGATATATGGGTTGTTGTGGATCATGTTACAAAGGAAACTCACTTTATTGTGATTCGAGATGACTTCTAATTGGACCTTATTTCATGAATTTACATCAAATAAGTGGTAAGTCTACATAGAGTACCACTATATATTGTATCTGATCATGATATAAGATTCACCTCAACGTTCTGGAAAAGAATCCAACATGCTCTAATAATTTAACTGAACTTAAGTAAGACCTATCATCAAAAAACTGATGGCCAATATTAGAAAACTATTCAGACACTGGAATAAATGTTGAGAGGGTTTTTTATAGAATTCAAAGGAGGATGGGACCAAAATTTTCCACTGGTTGAATTCTCCTACAACAACAGTTTCCACTTGAGCATCTGAATGACACTATATGAAGCTATTTATGGGAAAATGTGTAGAACATTGGCATGTTGGGCTGAAGTCAGTGAGCATAAGCTTCTAGGACCTGAAATGGTTGATGAAATGGTGGAGAAGGTGAAAAAAATTCTACAACATATCAAGGCAGACCGAAGTCAACAAAAAAGTTATGTAGACAATCGTCAATGAGACCTTCAGTTTAAAGTTGGAGACATGGTATTTCTATATATATCTCCATGGAAGATGGTCATGAGATTTGGTAATAAAGGGAAGTTATATCCCAGGTACGCCAACCCCTTCGAGATCCTTGATCGAGTCAGAGATGTGGCCTATTGAATGGTACTTCCACCTACCACATCAAAAGTACATGATGTCTTTCACGTATCCGTCATAAGGAAGTATATACCAAACCCTTCACATGTACTCTCTTTAGAGGTGGTACAGTTGGAGGATGATCTTTCCATTGAAGAGCAGCCAATGAATATCTTGGATCATAGAGATAAAGTTTTATGTAACAAGAAAACTCACCCAGAAAGAGCACAATATTGGACGCACAAGTAAGAAGAGGCAACATGGGAACTAGAGGAGGAAATGAATGAAAATTACCCTCACCTATTTATGGATTAGAATGTAAAATGAAAATTTGGGGGTGGAATTTCATAAGGGGGGAAGAATGAAATGACCCTATGTATTATAAATAGAAATTCCACTCTTAAAAAATATAATCACTTTAAAGAACAACATAATGAACTACTAAGTGCTATGTGACCTTTAAACAAAAGTTTATCACTTATGGGATTTGAATTTCAAAAATCTAACTTACATGGTTGCGATTAATAAGTTATCCGGAGTCTGATAAGAAAAACATAATTTTTGGTGAATAGTAACATACCCTTATGATTAGTAACATAACCTTATGAATAGTGATAAAACCTAATGAATAGTAACCTTACCTATGATAGTATAAAGATAATATTCAAGTGAACCTATGATGTACCTATATTTTAGAATAAGTAAGTGAATGTTTTAAAACTTTTTTTAATAATAATTTATGAGTTTAATTAAATATTAAAAAAATCCTAAGTAGAAAATTATTTTGGAAAATTGGATTTCATTTTTGGATTCTACATATTGAAGAATGGTTAGGGTGAATTTTTTGTATTTTTCTAAAATAATTGAATTTTTGATGAATAGTAAAGTACGACAATTTAAGATAAAGGAAAAATAATTGATTTATTGAGTAATTGATGATGATATGATGATGTAAGCCCAATTTTTTCGAAATCAGATACATTTATTACTATTTTTTGGACATGTAATCATCACTATTGTAGGTCTTGAGGTAAATTAATAAACTAATGATTAAAAAATTATGAAAACCCTCCTCTACTCCACTATAACCCCCCCTCAATCCCTCTTCTCTTCACTATTCTCAAGCCTTGTTCATTTCCAATATTCTACCCAAATATCTTCAAAAACTCCTCCCCTATGTCCAACAGAACCTATCCTATTCAAAATACCAAAACCACTCCCATTAAGAGGCTCTCAAAGGAGATAAAATCAAGAGGTAAATTACTCTTTCAAATTCTTTTATTTCTGTTATGTTATTTTCTTTTGATGTTTCTTTACCCACATCCCATCACCAAAATAGTATGATATCTCCAGTAACATACATATACTAGAATGTTTTCATTATAATGGGATATTTAATTATCTCTCCTTTCCCCATTTTTTATTTGAATGAAATGAAAACACCATTTGAGATTTAACACATTCAAAGACAACATTTTATCAATTTCTTTTGTAATCTATAGTTATGGTCATAAAACTATTTGTGTTAGGGTTGAAACAGATTAATATATATGTAGTATATCCTTGTTATGGTTTTGAAATCCTTTTTTACTAATGGTATTATGTTATAAATCAAAACATGTTCATTGTAATCAAACCCACCGATTAACAAAAACAGTTATCTCTACGGTTTTATATAATAACTCATCTGCAATCCCAATAGCTGAATTAATTTTCATAACCATTTAATCTAATGTATGTTCACTAATAACATACAAATTCAATTTTGGATAACCACTTTCATATTACATGTTTATCCAAACATGAATATAAGAAAACCAGTTATTAAGACCAAGTAAGAGAACAAGCCCGAACAATGAAATTGAACCTTATAACGAATCAAAAAGGTATTGAATGAACCAAAAGGGTTATAATAAGTCAATAAAATTTAGAATAGGTTATGGATTTATTAATTAATAAACCTAATTTGTTTATTAATGTCATTAATAACAATTGGAGAACACCGACATATTTAAGGCAAGGGATCCTCTCTATTTCTCTCCTAATCAAAATTGTCTTCTATGCTATGCCTTTTTATGTGTAATCCCAAATGATGGGGTATGTTCTAACACCTCCCACATAATTCCCTCATGTTATATAAGTTATGAGAAACCCCTTCTCTCTCTCATCAATCCCTCTTAGGTACAACCAACACCCTGCTAGTAAACCGTAACGAATTCTACCCAAACCTTCTTTGTTCATTCGGGTAGTCTTATATTTATTTATTATAAAAAGAAGTTATCTTATATGTTTATGTACATATTCTAAATTATGTTTAGTTTTAAAAAATTAATTTATAAATAACCTTTTGTAAATCCTTTTTGGGGATATACATTTTTCCAAAATATTCCCTCCTTTGAACTTTCTAATAAGAAAACCCGTTTTAAGGGAACTTCCCAAATATTTTCCCAATTTTAGGTGCACTCTATCCTATATTTTAATCCACACTTGTTTTTATAAAATCAGTATTTTTATCATGAAAAAAATCTTCATTAAATTATGGTTTTATATAAAATATTTTCCTCTTTTCTATTTTAAAGGCTCTATATTATTTTCCATAAAAACGTACAAAAATGTTTTAATGCTAATTTTTCTCAAATAAATAAATTTTATGTTGTCACTTATATTTGACATCACTTAACATTCTATATTGATAGATTACCTTATGAATGTCCATGTGTGTTATAATACCTTTATTTCATGGACACATTTCATGATACACCCATTGCTTATGTTTTTTGTCATGATTGTGGTACCCAATTCTTTCCATGGGTACCCTTATGTTTATGTATGGTTGATAATGTATGATTTTTTATGTGACAATAATATTCATGAAAATGTTGAGATGGGTGCGCCTAGATAGCTCTCTGATGCATTTGGTAAAGTTAAGTCTCATGAGATGCGATGTGAAATGGGATTGACGGTTACCCTTGAACCGTACTAAAATGGGAATCGAGATTGGGGGTAATCCTTGACCTGTGGTAAAATGGGAAACAGGATTAGCAGTTAGCCTCGGCTCATATTAAATACAAGTTTTATTATTATTCCACATTTATATTATTATGTTCTTATATGATCCCACTATTATATGATATGATTTAATATGTTCCATGCTTTGGATATTATTATGTCATGCCTCCTAACTCATGGGAGTAAGATGTAACCTTATGTTCATTACCTTAATGGGATTTCTAGCTCATCCCTTTGTTCATGTGTTTCCCCAGGGTACCCTTTGAAGATTTAAGGGCTCAAAGGAAGGTAGGATCTTTTATAGAGATTAAAAAAAGAAGTGTTTTTTGAGCCCCATGTTTTATGTTCTATGTACCTAGTCTTCTAATATACTAGACCTAAAGATCCATGGTTTGTACTATAATGTATAATTATGCTTAAAAACATGTAATTTTATATGTAAATGGTTAGGGTCTCTACAAACTCTGTTTAAATTATTTCAATTGTGAATATTATTAATTTGAATTACAACATGTAGAATACTTATCATAATCAACTTGACTACGATATTATTTTTCATCAGAACCAGGGTCCAATATGATTTATTCTATTAAATACATTAAGAAATTTTGTGAACTGATTTTTTTGTTAAGTTTAAACCATTTTATGGATAAAAATGAATGTTTTTAAACCTACAATACACCCATATTTTATTATTACATCTGTATATATATTATGATAAAAAATTGGTATCAAAGGATGTTTCCACTGCTCATATATTTACATCTTTACATTATTAATTTTATTTATATTAATCTTATATTTTTTTTATAAATTTATAATACACTAACGTGTTTTATGTAATAAGAAAATTTGTATTGTTTTAAATATGGAATGTTTAAATGTCATTTTTATTGAAAATTTCTATCCTAAAAGATCACCTATATTCGATGGTAACGACTATTAATACTAAAGAGACATAATTAATACTTTTTTAATCAATACCAGTGTTGACATTTTTTTATGCTTATTAGAGATTAAAAATTCCTAAAAAGGAAGCCATAACTTTTACCAATCATGATAAGAAAAATTATTAATTAAATTACAATTCAACAAATACTTTACTTTTTTCAATGAGTAGAGATATATAGTAAAATTTTTTCATGTGAAGCATATAATAGTATTTGGATGAAACTATAGATTACTTAGTTTAGTACATCTAATGTTTTTGGGACTAGAAGAGGTATGATAAGAGAAGAATATCAAGCTTTTGAGTTTCCTTCATGAAAACCTGTTTTTAAGGTACAACTAAGATTTATGAAAACTATGAACAATTTGAAATCCCTGGGAGAGAAATTAATAGATGATGAAACCCTTATTGAAAGGATAATATACATCATGCTTAATTATTGGGAATAAAAAATAACTACTATTGATGAATTCATAAAAGTATAAAGTTTTACTCTTTATGAATTATTTGGAAGCCTTTTGAAACAAAAAAAAATAGATTGAAAAGTGATGTATAAAAATCCAAAAAAAAAGAATGCTCGAGTTGCTTTTACTACTAATATTACTAAAACTCAGAACAAAGCCAAGAATTTTTAGAAAATAGTTAAGTCTACAAAGGAAAAAAGTTGTGATTCAATCAGATTCATGTGAATCAAAATATTTATAGAATGAGTTACCCAATATTTCTCAAAGGATTTAAAATATTATGGTAATGAAGGATTTCAATATAGATATAATAAAATAAATAATGATAATAAAGACACTAATTTTAGTTGTTAGGAATACAAAAAATTTGGACATATTAGACTTGATTTTCCAAAGATGAAAAGAAAGGATAGAAAGGTAATAAATTTCGAGAGGAATGAGAAAAAGTACTATAAGTCAAAAATAAAGAACTTATTAAAGGAAAATGACTACTTAAGTGATAATGGTGGAGATTATTTAGATGATTCATTAGACAATGAAAAATCCAGACAAATGAATATTGGACTTCTTTCTAGAATACCTATTGAAAATAATTATTTCATAGAAAAGGTACAAACTAATAAATCCTTGAGTAATATGTAACTAAATTCAAATTATCTTGATTAAAATGGTTATATTTAATCTTATGAAGATAATTCCTCATCATAATATAATACTTTACCTTCATATGATGAAATATCAAGATTTTCCAAATTACTTGAAAATTAAAATATCAAAGTAAGTAAGAAATTTGAGAAGGAAAATGCTAGAATAAATATTTTAATAAAAGAAGTATCATATATTTCTAAATATACTAATAAGAAAATTTTTGAAATTTATTCTATTTCAAAAAACTATGAAGAATATAATTATTTAAAGGGTAAAGTTTCAAAATATTTTTAAAGAGCTATTTCAGAGAAAACTGTTTTAGATTCAAAAATCACATCTGAATCTAATAATCACATAGATAAGAATTTAGTTATAAGACTAAAATATAAAATCTTTTCGTTAAAGGAAATTTTTAAAAAATTTACCATTGGTAAAGAAGGTTTTCATAAAATGTATAAACCACTTCATCTACGAGGTAATAGTTCAATAATGGGATATACTCATTCAAAACTGAATTTTAGCGACAATTATTTTATTCCTGAAAATTCCCCCTATTGCACAAAGTTTTAATGTTGAGGAAATTAGAATAAAACTTGTTCCTAAAATAAAATTAAATCTTTATTATTCCACAAATACAATATTTTTTAAAACAAATTTTGGTTCCCAAAATTTCTCTTTCCAACATTTTTGCATCCAAAAAAGGCTGGATTCCAAAAACCTAGTTGTTTTAATTTTAGGAAAACAAAATAAGTAAAAAAAAGGAATATATGGTACATGGATAGTGGATGTTCCTAAAATATTACTGGTAAAAAATAATTCTTTGGAAATAATATTGTAATGAAATGTGGATGAGTTACCTTCAGAGACACTTCTGAAGGAATGATTGTTGGTATAGGTAATATTGTTCTTCGGGGAAAATCTTTGATTTCAAAATTTTTATTTGTTAATTGTATTATGAAAAACCTTATACGTATAATTATATTATGTAATGAATGCTAAATTTTTAATTTTATGAATGATAAATTCATAGTACACAATTTCAAGGGTGAATTCATTCTTTTTGGAAATCATCATGAGAATGTTTACACACTAAACATAAACCACCTTAGGATCCAATACTCACCTTACCTTAGTGAAATGTAAGATCAATCATGGTTATGGAATAGAAGGTTAGGACATTGTATCCTTAGGAATTTATATAAATTATCTAATAAAATACATTTAAATGATCTATCAGAACTAATATTTTATTCTTCAAATGTCTATAATCATTATCAATATGAAAAGCAACATAATTAAAGCATTAAATCCATTAGTGAAGTCTCAATAACTGGTGATTTATAGTTAGTGCACATGGATCTTTTTGGTCTTACAAAAACTGGAAGTATTCAAGGAAAGTATTATGTATTTTTTTATTTGATGACTACCCTAGATATTCATTGGTCTAATTCCAGAAAATAAAATCTAAAGCCTTTTCTTTTTTTAAACTTTTTCAGTAAAAGTTAAAAATGAGAAAAACATACCTTTAATAACTATTCATTGTGATCATGGTGACTAATTTGAATATTTTAATTTTAAATCTTTTTTAATAAGAATGTCATTACACATAACTTTTCATCACATATAACTCCTCAACAAAACTATTTTATTGAAAGAAGAAATCATATTCATCAAGAGAGAACAAGAATCATGTTGAGTGAATATTTTATTACAAAAAATTTTTGGGATGAATTTTTGAGTACTACTTTTTATACTATAAAACATGTTTTGAATAGAAAATTTCATAATAAAACACCTTATGAATTATGGAATAGCCAAAAACCAAAAGGACCATACTTAAAAGTATTTTCTTGTAAAGTATTCATTTTGAATATAATATAAAATATATATAATTCACACCCGAATATGAGGAAGGTATTTTCTTAGGATATTCCACTACTTATATGGATTATAAGGGTTTAAAAAAAATATTGAACTGTTTAGGAAATAATACATGTTAAATTTGATGAAATGGATACTTTTATTTTCAAACAAACTCTCCATTTATCTTCTAATGTGTTTTAAAAAACTGATTATCAACCTATAATAGAAGAATATTCTAATAAATAAAATATAAAAGAAATTGTTCTTAAAATATTCACTGCATAATAATTTCTATATTATGTTGATGAATAGGTTTTAAAAAACCCAAATTAGTTATTTCTTAAGAATCATCCCAGTGATAATATCATTGGTGATGTAAATCAACCTATGAGTAAAAGAAGGTATTTGATAAATGAAGTAGAACATCTAGTATTCCTTTCAAAATTCACACCTAAAAGTCTTGATGAGGCTTTAGGTGATGCATATTGGATAAAATAAATGAAAGATGAATGAAATGAATTCGAAAAGAATAAAGTTTCTACCGTGGCTTAAAGACCTAACGAAACTTATATAATTAGAGTAAAATGGGTTTTCAAAAACAAATGTGATGAAAATGGAATAATCATTAGAAATAAAGAAAGATTAGTTGATAAAGGTTATAATCAACATGAGGGAATAGATTATGAAGCAACCTATGATCTGGTATCTAGACCTAAATCTACTCAGATACTATTAGCCTTTGTAGAAATATTTAATTTCAAGAATTTTCAAATGGATGTAAAGTGTGATTTTCTTAATGGATATGTTTAAGAGGGATTTTTTGTTTGAAAACCTCATGGTTTTGAAAATACTAAACATCCTGAATATGTATTCAATATTACCAAAGATTTATATGGCCTTAAACAATCCCCTAGATTCTTGTATGACAAATTAACATGATTTTTGATTTAAATTTTTTAAAGATATCTGGTGATCCAACACTTTTTCATAGAGAAAGGAAATAAAAATGTTTTGATCATTTAAATTTATGTTGATGATTTAATATTTGGATTAACTTAGAAATCATTAATAGATTATTTTTCAAATCTTATGAAATCTGAGTTTGAGATGAGTATAATGGGTGAGCGAACTTTTTTTATTAGTTTTATAATTTATAAAAAACTAGATGGAAATTATATATCCTAACATAAGTATATTAAATATATTCTTAAAAAGTATTGATATGAAAATAATAAAAGTATTAGTACTCAAATAAGTTCCTCAAATACTCTTGAAATTAATGAAGCTGGACAACTACTAAATCAAAAAACTTTTAGACGGATTAAAGGAAGTCTACTATAATTAATAGCTAGTCTTCCAGACATAATGTTTTTAGTATACTTATCTTCAATATATTAGTCAATTACAATAGAATACCATTTAAAAGTGGTGAAAATAATTTTTCATTATTTAAAGGGGACTATGGATTTGGGACATTTTTACTCTTCTAGAAATTATTTTGAATTAAAAACATTTTCAAATGCTGAATTTGGTGGTTGTATAATGGATAGAAAATGAACATTAGAAAATTTTCATTTCATAGGGGATTCATTAGTTTCTTGGTCTTGTAAGAAACAAAACTCTGCAGCACTCTCCACTACTGAAGCTAAATATATGGCAGCTGTAAGTTTTTTTCTCAATTGTTGTGGATGTAATCCACACTCATTTATTATGGTCTGAGTTTTACAAAAGCTCAAATACTATGGGATTATACTAGTGCAAAAGCACTATGTAAAGATTAAACACATCAAACACGTGATAAACACATAGATAATAGGCATCAATTTATTAGGGATCATACAAATAAATTAGATATTATTTTACAATTTATCGAAACGTAAGTAGAACTTGCTAATTTTTTTAAAAAATCATCAACTTACAAAATATTTGAATAAATTAACTAAAATATAGGAATGATATCGATAAAATAATCATTCATATATAATTCTTTTTTAAAAGCATCTCTTAATATTAAGTTACTCCTTTTTAAAGGTGGAATTCATATGATTGATATTCCCAAAAATTTTTGTACCCAAAAATGTCCATACACAAAAATTTTCAAAACCACAAAAATTAATAACCAAAAATTTGGTACCCAAAAATTTTCATACCCAAAAAATTTCATAACCATAATTTCTGTAACAAAAAATTTCCATACCAAAAAATTTTTGTACCAAAAAACATTTCCTAATAAATTTTTTTCCTACTTATCTTTACTTTTTACATTAATATTTCCATCACATGCATTAAAAATTATTTCGTATTTATCTTTTCCATTTAAATTAATATTTCCATCACACGCATAAAAAAATATTTCATACTTATATTTTCCTTTTAAATTAATTTTTCCATCTCACACACTAAAAAAATTTTATACTTAGTTTTTTTTAAAAATATCGATACCAAAAAACCTATCTTGAGAATTAGAAAGGTAAAATATTTTTTTTAATTCAATAATTTATGTTGGTAATTTTTTTTAAAAATCTATTAGATTCATCCTATTTTTTATAAATTTAATTAAAAAAAATCTCAAAATTTTAAATTTTTTTAACCATGGGATATCGTTTGATCTAATTTGAACCATATAAGTTATAAGGTCACTTTTTACATCATCTATAAAAAGGGGACCCCCTCCGATCCCACAATATATTTCTTCTTCTCTGAGTCAAAGCTCTGCTACTCCTTTTAAAGTGGCTTCCGATAATTGTATTGCTCATAAATTTGCATCTTACTCATGTATCAATCTATAGAAACTTCTCCAATATAAATGGCTCTGAATAATTTCAACAATTTCAAGTTTTTTAGGGAAAGGTTATTAAACAAATAATTCTATGAAAATTATGATTCATCATTGAAAATAATCATTCAATTTCAAGGATGGGAGTCGTTCTATGTTGAAAAATATAATTATTTTCAATACCTAATTATTGTATATGAAGTTATATAGTTTTATAATAATGTTAATTTTGATAAGGAGTTGAATATTACTTTTTATATTTATTATAGATATATTGGTGTTTCTGCAAAACAAGCAGCTCATTTGTTAGGGGTTTCTTTTGAGGGTGATGCATTTTTTCCTTCCTATAATTTTACAAAAGAAAAAGTAACTTTTAATAAGATAAAATATAAATAGTCACTTATTGACATTCATGAATATAAAATAAAAAAATCAACTTTCAGCCAATAATTGTTTGATATCTCTTTGGATGAATGGGTTCTTAATTCTCACGAAAGGTGATATAAAAACATTGAAAGTTTTAGATGATTTTATTCTTGACTATTTAGTGAATATTAGAAAGATTAACATGATGGGTTAAATTTTTTAAAACCTAAAAAATCTACAGTAAAATGTGATAAAATCTCAAATTATTTAGTTTCAAGCAATTATGATTAAGTTAATTTTTGAAAGCCTGAAGTTTTTCAATCATCAAATTATGTCAGAACAAAGAAATTTTAATGTTTCCCAGATTAGTGATGATACAATAAGAATATTTAAATTTCATTTCGATTCTGATACAAAGAATTTTGATAAGGATGTTAAAGGAGAAGCCTTAAAAGAGATAGTTAGAGGTAGTCAAGGTATACCAAAACAATCAACACCCCAACTTTTTTGAGATTGAAAAAAATACAAATTTGATACTGTTCTAAAATAAAATAAGATAAAAGTTTACAGTACTGAAACTACTATTAAATGGATAATGGAGAAAGCTCAAAGATAATAGTGAGGTCCTCAATTTGGTTTGAATCTTTGAGAAGTCTTAGCTGAAAAGATTCGGACTCAAGAAATACTAAAAAATGATGAGAAGAAGAATAAGATTTAAAATATAAAAGGTTTTATTCTTAATATTGAAAATATATTGAAAGGCGTTGAAAAAAATATTGCAGGTATTAGAATTCATGAACCAATTCTACAACATGAAGAAATAAATTTCTCTATCAAAGGCATGGAAAATAAAACGAAGGGAATAATTGGAGAATCTTCATATAAAAAAGTTTACAGAGAAATATTTTCATATGTAAAAGTATATATAGAGATGATAGAGATAAATGATTATCTTGGTGAAGATGTTGAAAGAAATGAAGAGCTAGATCAAGAAAAATAATCTGGTCAAGAAGAAGAATTTGATAAATTCCCAGTATGATCTTCTTAAGAAATTTCAACTAAAATTCCATCACCAGAATTTGAGTCATCAAAGGATTATTCTTAGAGATCTCAAACTCAAAAAATTATTCAAATTTCAGATATAGATGAAGAGACAAGATCTAATATAAATAAGAATCAAGATTCAGATACCGATGTGGATGGAAGTACTTCTACAAGTATTTTAAATTATATAGAATAAATTGATTTACATAATACTATCTCATTGAAAAGAGATCAATATCTTGTTCAATCTATTAGAAGAACCCTTTTTTACCAACAATAGAATGGAAAATTGATTTTCTAGCTACGAATCAAAACAAGATATCAGACTCATCCAAGATCTAAATAAAAAAATTAGGAAACTTGAGGATGACTTCAATGTGTTTGATTAAATCTCTAAGAACTATAGGAAATCATGTAATAATGTTATAAAGATATCACACAAGTCTGATGAGACTATCAAGACTCCTGAAGAAAAAAATAAGATCTCAAAAATCTTGAAAATTAACTCTCCGATGCTTTAAACAATTTATAAAGTAATATTACACATAAATTGAAAATGGTTAGAGCCCTAGATGAAATTCAATCAGGTTATTTAAAAGTAATTTAAAAGAGTCTAGATGTCATTAATTCAAAAACAATTCATTATCGGGATGAGATCATTAAATTCTAGAATCAAAATACTTTATTCTCTAATAGAGTTTAAATCCTATAAAATGTAATCACAGTTCATGTAGAAAAGTATAATGCTCAAGAATAAAATATTGAGGTCTAGTAATAAAGAATTCAGTATTTAGGAGAGAAACTAGAATCTCTGGAAGCTTTGAATCACACCATGGACCAATTTATTAATGATAAAGAGCTACAAATGCAGTCACAGAAATAATATATTGACATGATCATAGAGGACAAAAAAGAGTTCAAGAAGATGAAAATAGTCATTTCAGAACATATAAGGAGGAAAGAGAAAAGGGAAATAAATGAATTATTTGAACTCTTGATATATTTTTGAAACTTTAATGAATGTTTTTGACATCTATATTTATTTCAATTTAATATTTTCTATTCTTTGGAGGAATATTATTTGACTTGTTTTAAATGATCAAATATTTTATATTTTTTCATTGTTTATTTCCATACCCCTTTGATAGGTCTTAGAAGAACTCTCATATTCATTTTTGTAAATTAAAAAGGGAGAGTATATTTTATAAAGGGGAAGAATATGGGAGAATTTTTTTTGATAAGGAGGAAATTCTCAAATGGAAAATACTTTTTGTAAGGGGGATTTTTTTAATGAATACAATCCATAGGGATTTTAATATTCTAAGGGGGAGTTTAGTCGTATTTAAATTCTATTCAAAAGAGTTTTAAAACTAAAAGGGACATAATTATATGTGTTTCAATTCAAAATATGAAATCTATATACTTTGTAATATTCTACTTGTTTTTAACCAACAGTTTGGGATTTCTAAAAAGGGGTATATTCTTGAGTCAAAAGTCCTATTTTGAATTTTCTATTCCTTTTTGTTTTGGAAATAAAAAATGTACATTTCAAGTGAATGTATATGTTTTTTTTCTTATATATTTTAAGGATTTTATTTTATAAGGTATTCATTACATTTTATACTGCATACATTAAATATCATAAAAACCAAGAAATATAGTTTTGACTATTTCCATGTTTATCATAGTGAGGATGAATATAATTTATATCCTAATAACCAAATACAATTTATATCAGTCATGATGAATGCATTTTTTATCGTACACACCAATCAATATTGTACTGAAAATAAAATCATACTCACCATCGATATTACAATTATTGTACTCTTTTTATTTTATATTTCTATATTCATAAAACAAAATTGCAATGAAAAGAATATTTTTAAATCAAATAAATATCGTGTATTTTTTTTTCAATATGTTTTATAAAACTATGTCATTTTTTTAGTTACAATATGAACATTGGAGTTCCAGGTGTCCAATCCCCTTCTAGATTTCAGGAATAAATTCAACCACTATTTCCAAAACATGACCATTGGGACAAGACCTATAAATACTAAGTCATTTTGACGAGATAATATCTTTTGATGAATTTGAGATATCCTATGATAGCTCTGTCAAATATCTTTTTCATGTGAAAGGAACCCAAAGTTAAGTTTTCAACTACTGATTCAACATACTTGTGAACTTCAAGAGTTTTTGTTTTTCATAATGTGACACCGATGGTTGGTGATTAATATCGAGGGATTTTGGGGATATGAAAACAAACATTATAGTGATTTGATGATCGAAAACTTATAAGGTTAGGAACATAGATATGTTGATTAACTTCTTAATCAATGGCCTATTGGGACAAAAATACATAAGATGATCATCATATCAAGGGATTACTCTGGTGTGGGTAAGAAAAACTTTCTTAAAAGTATAAAACAAGGGACCTGTATCCAAGGTTATTGGATACCATTCTCTTTCGGTTAAAATAATTGTATTATTTTATATTGATACTACATTGTAATAAAAATATAATTTTATTACTTATTCATATTTCCATTCTATACTTTGATTAGCATAACCAATTTGATTATGATACTTTAGTAATACACTTATTACAATCTTTTGTGATTATGATATTTTAATTAATCAATATGATTCAATATGCATTATGATTTAATTGTTTCATTGTTTTACTATGATCATCATAACCATAGTTATTATGATATTTTACAATATTAATCTCTTTAAATAATTTCAATTATCAATAATATTAATTTAAATTTAATCTTATTGAATACTTATCACAATCATCCTTGTTAGATATTCTTTTTCATCATAACCATGGTCCAATCTGATTAACTGTATTAAATACATTTATATGTTTTGTGAATTGAATTAGTCTAATTTATTTTAAACTAAAAACTTTTAAGGGATAAAAAATGTTTTAATCCTAAAAATCACCCCTCTTGTATTGTGTCATTTGGATATACATTACAATCCAACAGATACCACCAATAATTCATTTTATTTTACAGTACGAGGACTTGATGTTATGGGACTTTATCCACCCACAATAGATCACCATTTCAGGTTCATTATGACCACACAAAATTTATTTTCCAATTGGATAGAAGCATTCCTGTTAAGGGATTCATGGACTGACCAGTGGTCTAATTTAGGAGCTCCCACATCATCCATCAATTCTGAGTTCCTCACATTATTCTCACTAGAAATGACATAAAATTTTGGGTTTTTGAGCTGATGAAGTATTATGCCAAGTGTTGTATCTGATCTAACATCACTTACAAATATTAAGAACTATAACATGGATAGATTTAGCCATTCAAAAAAACCCTCTACAACATCCTATAAATGATGGTGGGATAGAATAAGAAAAGTTATCCAGAAAAGCTCCCCAATGCTCTATGAGATTATTGGATGATGAATCAAAATTCCACCTAGGTGACTCTATATTCTCTAGTATATGTGATATAAGTAGTCCTACCCATCGAGATTCATTTTTCATCACTCTAAAAACCTATCTATGAATAGAAGATTCTATAAAAAATGGGAGAAGTCCACCAAGATAAGATATAATCCTTCAAAAAAATAGGCTCTAGACATTGCATAATCTAGACAGGTACCATAAAAAAATAGAAATAAAAAACTAAAAAACGTTCTTTGATATTTCATCCAAAATAACATTGTAGTAGCTATAAAATTCTAATTATACCAAGACGAAAGCCACCAAAGTTGAATCCCAAGTGGTAATGACCATTAATGATTCACAATGTCTATCCCAACGGTACATACATTTTTATCACTATGGATAATGGTCACATTACTCCTCCTACCAAATTTAATGATTCACAAGTAGTACTTCACATAAGATGATAATTTCATGGGAACACAATGTTAAATTGGCTGAAAGTTCCAGGATTTATGAACATAAACAAATATAAATCTTATGGTATAACCTCTATGACCTTCAAATAAAAGATTAGGTCCATGGATCATGACATAAAACTATATTCAGATATTCCATGAGAGTGTGTTGTGTGATGCATGCCTCCTTGGTCCTCATTAACATTGGGATATATCTACCATGAAATGCATATTACTTTTAAGAAACTCCCACCAACATCCTAGTCTCCTGGAGATAAGCTACATAGAAATTATCATCCTATCCGCATGATGATAAACTATATAGATCCATAAATATCTCACTCGAGAGGACTTCACCCTATACATAGATCATATTCCATTACATATTAAAGAAATAAATATGGCTTGATTCCTGTCCACACTAGGTTGTAGAGACACCAAGATTTTGCATCATGGTCTAGCCACCAAAAAAATGAAATCCCCCCTCCTTGTGTATGGGTTAAACCTATTGAGGGATACTTCCATCAATAACTATGCACAACATTATTATTTCCCTCAAAAGATAAGTAGTTTCTCTACAAATTCTCATATCTATACCAAACTAAATATTCATCAAACCTCCAGCCCCCTGGCCTCAATTATAGTCTAAGAATCACAAATTTAAACTGTATGCATGTATCCTCTAGAATGCGTAGGTGGTGACCGGGCCTCCTTGATCCTCATTCACATCAGGTTTCTTATGACACTACATTATGCATGTACCTTGTGAAGTTCTTACCCCAAGTTATGAGATTCATGACCATAAATAGATAGCCACCCTATGGTCTATGCAACAATATTTTAAACAATTCGGAAGGGTCCAAACTCTATGAACATAAATTAGAATCCCAAGTCCAATCATCACAACATATAACATTATGTTAGAATATCCATGGTAATTTTTCATGTGGCATGGTACTCCTTGGTCCTCATTCACATTGGGTTACTCCAACCATTCCTCACACATCCTTTTTAGTTGAGATGCTCCCCTAATTGTAGACGAGATTTTCTTCGAGATGTGTCTTGTGGTGTTGGGACACCTTAGTCCTCATTAACTTCATCACACTACACATACCCATTTGAGAATTTTCCACTTATGTTATTAACTCTACCTCTTTAAATCTGAGAGCTAACATCCTTAAAGCATGATGATAAATTGTGATCCTTCCCTGAACAAGATTGAGATGCCTCACAATAATCATGGGATACCTCAGTTTTCACATCAAATAGGATCTCCCACACTAGTGTTGGTACATCACCACACCATATTCTAGAACTACATGTGTCTTGATTCCCATCCTTATGGGATACATAGAAATTCCCAAATGCATTGTCTTTGGGATTATCCATAAATTCATTACACTTTTGACCCCTTTTCCCTGGTTATAGTATACAGAATATGACTTTAAAATATACACAATACATTTCAATGTGTATGTGTGGTACATGATCCTCTTTATCTCTATTCAAAATGGTTCAATCCTCTCTTGTACCACACAGATGCCTTGGAAATCTACTTTTACTTATTTGTACATTATGACTTTAAACTGATCTCTTATTTATTCCAAGCCATATGACCTTAAAATACTTGCACAAGGTCTAGGAATTATAAACCTAAACCATTTAAATCACATATATTCCAAGTTTTATGACCTTAACCTTTATAGACTAACGTCATCAATGCATGAATTTAAAATGAAACTCAACACCATTTAAATCAGAAATTCTTTAGATGGACTTGTGAGAGAAGGATATTCTCTAACAGTGTTGTCCTCTAACCACTTCATGTTCTATAACTATGTGTGGATTTATTACCATCATTATGGGACATATAGTAATACTTGTACTTCTCATCTCTAGGCTTAGTCACAAGTTCAGTACCCTTTTCCCCCTATTCGATGGTTATGGTCCATGTAATATGAATGTATAACATCCAATAAACATGGATTTGAATTCTAATTTTTGATATACCACATCTATACTTCGAGTATTTCTATATTTGGATTCCCATAATCTTTTAAATTTGGATAGACCCCCTAAATGTGATGATCTCATGACATTTTTTAGATCATCACCCATTTTGAGCCAATTCCCTAATAGATTCCTAGAATCCAACTGAATATCCTATGTTTCCGAACATGGTCCATAGTAAATATTTAATATTGTTTCCTCATTAATGAGATATTATTTTGATATTTATGTGCTTCATATATGGTCATTAGTCGATACCTACATGTCGGTCTGCTCTGATCCAGATCTTGGAAGTCTCGACTTATTTTCTTTCCACTTCCCCATATAATAGTAGAATTCCTATATCTTTGGTGATATCACTAATTTTTTATTCCACATGTCAAGAAAACCAGATACCATTCCTTTTTTTCCACAATAAATGTTTACTCACCTGGGATTAGGATTCTTGGTAGGGAGTGTACCGATATGGTTAAGGCACACAAAGGAGTTTTATGGTAAAAAATCCATGAACTTAAACTGAGGGTTAGAGTCCAAGCATCATGATTTTAAACTATATGTGGGTATTATCCATAGGGATATGTAGTGTGGAATTTGGGTCTCCATGGCCTTCATTGACATTAGTTTTTTTACTATGTCACACTACGCATGTCTGTTTGGAATATTGTTAAACTAAGAAGCATAACTCTATCTCATTAGTATATGAACTATGACCCTAAAATAAGAAGCATATTTAGTACAACACATCATTAAATAGTTTTCTTTGTCCAAGACATGTGACCTTATACAATTCACAACAACCTGGTAACATGAAGTTGAACTATGAGATGCATCCTAATCACACAATGTTAAGCTGTACCATATTCCTTCTTCACCCTATGACAATAAACTGTGTGTTTGTCACCCTCATTGTATTATATAAAACTAAAAGGAATCATTTGACATCACCCAAGAGTCCCCATCCTCCATTTCTAGTCATCTACCACATAATTAAAATTTATGGTCGTCGCTCGGTATCTGAGATGGAACTCCCCTAGAAGATCTATTTAATCTTTTTTAGACCAATACTCCTATACCAATATACTCTAAGACATAGTGTCATAATTCCAAGAGTGTTGGAATATATTCGATCATTACATCACTCTATTTCAAAGTTTTTATAACCCTTATTTGGATCCTCATCAGATTACACATCTGATAGGACCCCCCTTAACAATTTGGTCTCATGCCATTTTTTATCATCTACTATCATTGGCCTACATTCCAGAAGACTTCGAACAAAATTCTGAGATAGGTTCCATGTTTTGAACTTGGTTAGTGGTCGAACCTAATTTTTTGTCCCCATTCTAAGATAATTTTAAAAATGATATGTTTCGAAAATGGTCACTAGTTATCCTACAACACCATTCCACTCTTCCCATGTTACAAATTTTCGGCATTGTGATTCACACTTTCCATTCAACTTTATTCGGGTCGAATTCAACACCCCATAAATTATCTCATTCATGAACTAGTGCACACTAAAAAATAAAGTTGGCTATTATAGGAGCCCTAACCTCTAGCCACTACCTCTCTCATCCTGGTCAATCTAGGTGGTCAGTAAAAGATACTAGGCCCTAAGTGCTTAGTGGATTTCGATCACTCTCATATGAAGAGAAATCATATGGTTGTTCTTTATTTCTCACACTGGGCATGATCCATGTGAGCTTAGGGATTGGTTATTAGATTCTCTTATAATTATGATCAATCTAAGACAACTTGGAAAGGAAATATTATTGAGCATAAAAACAAAACAATATATTTTATATGGTCATCCACATATCAGAGCCCCCCCCCCAAAAAAAATGTGCCTCTATGGATCTGTCTTAGAAATAAAGCGCTTAAGCTCATAAAACTTTTACTGAGTGATCCTGAAGGATGGATTCATCACTATTAAGTATTTCTTCTCCTCAGCAGGTTGGAGGGAAAATAATTGGCCCTGATTAGTTTTTAGTCCTTAAGCACTTGAAACTCATCCTATTCCTTCTCGATCTTAGCTTCCTTGGCCCTAGACGCTACATATTGATCCATCATACTACTAGTGATCTCATCCTAAGTAGTAGTGGATATCATGAGATCCTATACCATCCCCTCCAGGTGATAGATCTCTTACTTATCATTCTAAAGCACTCGGGAGCCCACAAACTTGTGTTTCCTCTAGGCCAGGTCAATATCCAACCCTTCCACACATTCCCATTCGATGATATAGTCCTATTACAGTGCATTAAAAGTGATGAAATATATCACTCCGATCCTTATAATGACCATACAATAGTGAAGATAACCCACCCATTATGGTAGTTCAATTATCTTAATGTGAGTGATGAAAATTTTAATTTCCCTCCATGCCTTATCATGGATATCCCAATCATCCTCAATAACTTCTGGTCGAGTGTCCTCAAAATCTTTAACTCACACTGGATCTTGGGGAGGAAATATCACCATTATATTTTCAATTGGGTCCTTTAGTTGTATATCTTCAATTATGAGTGGATATATGACCATACTAGGGAATAATTCTTCATTATCCTCTCCACCTATTTTATAAGACTCCGCTACACCTTGATGCATCATAGAGGTGTAATCCATCATCATATCTCCCTTGGTGGCTCCCACTAGTTGAACGAACAAAATTTAGGCTTACTTAATTGACAATTGTTTTAATTCTAGGGCATAAATTCTCAATGCAGCTTCCCTAGTTGCTTCAGTTGTTTAAATGGTTACTAATTTCCCAGTCATATCTTCAGCCCCAACAACAGTTTCTAGTGATGCCACTACCACAAGCTATTCTGCAATAGTTCTTCTGGCCAGACCTATTATAAGTCATGCCTCAACCACTTCCTCAATAACTTTGGCTCCAATGCCCGTTTCCGATGGAACCTTTTAGTTCGAATCATCCTTCATAGCTCCTTCAACCAATCTTGTTGTGGGACTTACTGTGACCCCATACAATGATGGGGTAGTATCATCATTTCTCTCCTATGGAAAATCTATGGTTGGATTGACCTCTACAACCTCCCCATCCTATATTTAGAGTGGGTAGCCTCCTCCATCATTATCTCTATCACCACAACTTCCACGTCAATAGAAGGAACAAATCATTGATCATTCGCAAAAATGATGTCAGGAAAAGTCCCCACACTTGGCCCTTTATGGGTTGAGGATCCCTCGCCTTCTACTAGAGATCTTTCAAGGAATTCCCATTCTTCAATACTTTCTTATTCCTACATAACCAAAGAAAAAATCAAGAAATGGGCTTTATGAAATTATAGTGGTTAAAATCATGTAAAGATCAATGAGGTAACCTAGTCAGCAGAAAGATTATAGTATGTGTATGAGATCTGGTAGAAACTCTCCCACCAGGATTCATATGATTCATCTATTTTGACTGCAGCCACATGGATCATTTGGGAACCAAGAGGGGAAGAAATTCATAATACCATCCTCACCCTATTAGTCAAGGTACATGCAATACCCTAGGAGTAATCCATATTTTGAGCTCTTCTATGAACTGCATTGCTTTAGCATGGGGTGTGTAGAATCCTAACTTTTTCATGGTGCAACCCAATGATAAGATACCTAGAAGCTCTTTCTTTTTCCGGCCCATGAACTATTGGACCTATTTTTGTTTCCTTTATTTTGGACCATCTCTACCACTATGATGCTCTATGTCCATTATTCAACCTATTCCACATAATGGAGGGATCACCCCTTCTTTATCTTGTAAGGCCCATTTCCTCAGTATGGCCTTAGGGTATTCACTTTCCCGACTCGACACGTAGTCATGAGTAAGTCTGTATGTAGCAGTGGGTGGTGGAATCTTGTTCCACATCATTACATATCCACGAATGAACATAATAAAAATCTACCTCATCAATGAAGAGTATAAATCATGATGCACCTTTGAGTACACCTTCAGATTCAATCTCTGTAGACACCTAAATTGCCCTGTGAAGCAGTTTGTATTGTATGGATCACAAAATCTCTCATAGTTGAATCTTTCTACATGTCACCACCACAATTGGTAGGGAAAAAGTATAAAAGTTTAAATAATATTCCAAAGAAACCTTATATAGAACTTCCACCATGACCAGATTAAATGTAAAACATCCCTCAATGTTCATAATTGATGGATTTTTTTGTGGGAGGGTAGATAGGGTTTAGATAATCATAACCCCCCATGAATATAGACACCCAGTTATACAAGAAGTGAAAAGGGACACACACACACACGTAACAATGTCTTCCCTTCTCTAATGTGTGGAATTAATTTGTAAAATTTTGATAGCATTGGGATAATAAGGTTGAAACACTTGCCCTTTTCCAACATCTTTACATTAATTAAAGTACTTGGCCACACCCCCATGTGTGCATCCCTCACTGGAAGTATCTAAACATAGATGAGTGCTATGATGAATCCCACAAGTCTAACTATGTATTGATTATGAGCCTTGATATAGTATCCCTATAACTTCCATAGTTTAATTCTAAAATACACATGTTGGATCCCTGCTTACCCCAATTGTATCCTCTAGGGAATGTGCGTGGCCTCATCAATAAATTCATTGTTGGATCAACCCTCCCAATGATCCTCTTTTCTGGTTCATTCAAAAACGTATTTGAACCATTTCTTGAATGGAAAGTCCCTCATCCCATATTCTCTTTATTGGTGTTCTACACCAGACCAAACAATTCCTTTTCTACTCTAGGTCTCCCCATACATTCTCTATAGTGATAAATTCATCATACATCACCCCTATAATTAGGATCTTATAGATTTTATAAAGGCCCCAAAGGCTAAAAATGAACTCCCCGTTATATATAAGGGATGTGTTGGTCTCTGATGACCATCTTTCTAGTAGATTAAGAATGATCTCCTATAGCTGGTAAACATGGAACTATGAAGCCCATGCCTATTTGTAATTCCTACCCACTTTAGCTCCACCTCAAATTCAGGACATGATGTACACACCCATAAATCCAAGTGCCATTCATCAAAAAAGTTTACACCCTATCATAGATCCCATCCATCGTTCCATCCATTATGTGGACCCCCAGACCTACCTTATGAATCATTTGATAATGCATTGAGATGGATCTTCCTCCATATTCTCTACATGAACATTATTGATATGGTTGTAGAGATAGTCTGCTATGATGGGTGTATGGACGTTCAAAATGCGTCCTTCAATAGCCCTATTCCACTGGTATTTCCTTGGTATTCCCCTAAACTAGTAGGATGGATCATCCATGCTTGAATATATAATGAATAAATCATCTCTTAGTTTGAAGTTTTATATAGTCAGCATATTTTACAAAAGATACTATTCCCGAGACTCGGATTCTAGTTCGAGCAATGATTCGTGGTCTAAGGAGCTATATACACACTCCCCAACTATGATTTCGTTCAAAATTTATTCCCTTTGAGAAGCATCCATAATTAATTCATGAGAAACATCTTGAGTAGCCATTGAATCTAAGACTTAATAATTATTTTATTCTACTTCATAGAGCTTGCTCGTAGATATTTTTAACAAATATTTTTCATGGATCCAGTTTTTGAAGCACGTTTTCATGGATCCCTAGTTCATGGTGACCATTTCAATGAATGGCCTCCATAGAGAAAGATAATGAGTTTAGTTTATGGAAATAAAATTCACAGAGGGTGTTTTCAAAGATAAAGAAATTCATAAAAATTGAGAGTGATCTTTTATCCGTGTTGAATTCCAATTTGTTTTGAGGGACCCCTTGCATTATTTATTGGTTCATAGCCATCCTGGGCTTCACTATGACCTTTATGGCCACTCGAATGATGAGTGATCATCATGAATGATCATCATAAATGGGAGAAAATTTTCAACTTTTTGAAATTATCCCTTAGAATCCCAAATTCCTTCTTCCTGTCACATCCAATTTTGAGGTGGGTCATTTGTTGGAAATGAAGTACGTTCCATGGTTATAGTTGAATAAGAAGTATCTAGTTTAGTGAAAATACTAGCCAAAATATCCTCAAACCCCCTTGAATTTGACCTCATTGAAGATTAACCACTTCATGATGCTCGCAGAGCTTCTAGCCGAGAAGCACCTCCATGACCACAGAAAGGGTTGATGTTGTCCTATGCGAGTTCAATTCCACTTCATGACTGCATGAAGGGTTGAAAATGTGATTTATGTGTTATATGGTCTTATTACCATTTTTAAATCCCACAAATTGATGCAAAAACACTTCTTAGGATCATGAGAACCATTTTTAGAAACATTATCCTCACACTGATCACTTAGGATGGTTATACCATCCTTTCATCTTTTAAATTGCTCCCAATTAATGAATCACCTAAGATTCATGATCCTGAGAAAAATAAACCGTACAAGGTACCTGAGCTTCACAAAAACACATTTCATGTATCCTTGATATACTCTACCCATGGTGGTAATTATTTTCATGATGTTATTTTCCCTTCATGAAGGAAGAAGGCCCGCAGGGGTTCTTAAGGCTTCACGATACATTATGCCTTCATGAAGAACTCCTCCAAACTAGGACACCATCTCGAGGAAGGGTCACCCTATTTTGCTAAGACTACTCCTTCATAAAGCCCTTGACCACTGAAAATCACTTGAGCTTCACAAAGAACCTCTCAACAAGGACCTATGACTAATTTATCCCTTATCCTAGGCCTCTCCATGTTTCGTAACTTCTTCTAACACCCCTTTACGAAGGTTGAGTTCCCAAGGACCCCACACCTATCCAAGATCCGTTTAGCTACACCTCAAGTACCTATGTGACATGTTCCGACTAGTTCTATGACACACTCCACTTCAATTGTAGCCTGGTATTCTCACATACATTTTTATTTTTAGTTTTGTTACACTAATTCCTTTTTCTTCACAGTATTGTCACACTAACATGGAAATCATGATCGAACACCCCTCCACACCATCATTACATGTAATTGTTGAAGCCATGCCCCTCCCAAGGGTGTATGTTCTATGGTTATGTAATCCCAAGGGGCAAGGAGTGAGTCCCCCACATCAGTGTTGAATGATGTAAAACATCCTAGAAATAGATTCCGCAAAAGGATGTAAAACTCTAGGTTTACCCTATGTGATAAATGTAGGATGCCCAACATATGATCATCATGGGATGTCACCTTATTACCCATCAGGGGATGATTCTCACATACCGAGTATCTTCAATATGTAAGACCCACACACCCAGTAGCATAATAATAGGACAATCAATGTATGAATCAAATGGAATGAGATCTTACTCCCATGGAATTATATCCTCCCCATATGTATTTACATCCACCTTGGAAAACAATCATGCCTAAGACCCTCAACATCTATCATTTTTGCATTTTTCATGAAACGAGGATCAGGTCTACCACTTCCTCTTATTTCTCACATCGAGCGTGATTCAATTGGATTTAATGGTTAGAAGGGACTATGAATTTCAACCATATGGGTGGATTCTATGCATAACCCCCGATGAAACATGATCCACATCCATTTTCTTCCTTCTCAAATATAAGTCCCACTTCCTGAAATATGTGGGATTTGGTTCCCAACTAAATGGGATATAGAGAAATACTCTTTGAGGTCCAAACCAAGCATCCAAATCCATCATTTACATCCTATAAATATCATTCCATTCACATGGGGGACTGCATCTCCTCCAGGTTCATCAGGCATCTTCAACTTATAATCCCGACACAAACTCCAAACAAAAGAAATCCTCTTATGATGGGGAAATTCGATGCACGAAACCCACACCATCCCTCAATAACACTACTTTAATGGTTTTATCATCCTTACAACATGAAATTAAAAGTCATGGGCTATTACTATCACACGACCTTAAACTGCGATATTAAACTACATGGGTTTTGATCACTATCTTCTAAATAGGGTATATAGGATGATGCCATCGAGGTTCAATCCCGACCAGTGGTAAACCTTGGTTATTACACCTAGTTATGTACATTCATGGTGTGATATATTCCATTTATGATACACACCCATTGGATCCACCACTACAATTCATTATGATCCATACATCGGAAAACCTTTTAGGTACCCCATTTTAGGGGTTCACCTCATCGGTCCACCTCAAATGGTGTCCATATCAACCCTAATTGTGTGAAAAATTCCCTCATGGGGACACAAATTTAGTCTCTCTAATACATTAAACTCGTTCCTCAATCCATCTCTATAGGATGTTCTGATCTATCTCCATAAGGCTTTAAACTTGTGAACCCAAAAAGATACATGTTGGCAAATGTGGGAAGCCTGAGGTGAAAGATTTGGATTATATGCACCAATGGTGTTAGCTACCTCATGAGGAACATGGGATTCCTGAGGTTAAATACTTGGAATACATGTTACTTTAGAACTATATACCTCATGATTAACATGGGAGTCCTTGGATTCTATACCTAAGATGCCTCTATGATATTCTGTCATATGGGGAAGAATATTGGTGACATATTTCACAAGAGTGGAGACATTCCATCAATACCCAACATGAATAATATTCTAATCAAAGGTTTCTACCCTCTCAATAACTCCTTGAATGTACAGAAAGAATTAGCGTAATTAACCATCATCCACAAAGAGATGGAACTGCAAATGTGTTCCATGACCATGAATTAACTATATGAGGGAGACCAAGACTAGGGTGATGAGTCCCATGGAGGAATCCATGGAAGGATTAACCAACATCCCATCACCCTATTTTGATCAAAGAATAGACATCACCATTGCATGTGATGAAAGATTACCACCTTTGGAAAGCAAGAACACATGATAATAAATTATGATGAAAGTGCATTGACATGCGTGGTGGCACGCACCGACCAAAGAATTAGAAACAAATACCACACTCAGATATATGGAATTACTACTCTATTAAACACCCATGGAAAAATTTCTCTTTGATTATCCAATTCCTTTTAGGGATACGTATTATAAAATAACATGAATTAATAAACTCAGTCAAGATATAACTCAAAAATTATAAACACATAATGTACACCAAATATAAAAAACACATAATAAAATCCCATAGATGTCATGAAAATATCTAATAACTATAATAGAAATCTAATTTGTAAAAAAAATAATCCAAATGAAAGTTATAAACAGTTCAAGCATCATGGACCAACCCAAAAAACCCCTAGATTGGGATCTCGAGCCAAACTATGACATACCATGGGCACAATCCTGATTCCCCTAGATTGGAACCTAGTGGCTGGTTAATAGAAAAATATCAATGGGAATTATTTAAACCACAATATAAAAAACAAAAACGACCATAAAAAATATAAAATCAAATTAAATATATGAAAAATGAGATATTCTATAAAATTAATAAAATATTAACAAGGAACACATGATAAAAGAACAACAGAATGAAATAAAGTTGATCTAGGCCACCGAAGTTGATACATAAACATCCAAAAAATGAAAAAAACAAAACATTATCATATTCATGTGATATATGCCACACTCAATATCTAAAAATAGTCAACATGACATAACTTGAACTATCTGATCCATAAGAAAAAATCTATGGAAACTAAAATAAAAACATAAGACCTACATACATCTAATTGTGTATGTAGGGTTAGAGATAAATTTAGATGTGTTGGATACCAACAAGTATTTCATTTAGTTTCCTTAAAAATCACAATTAATTTATATATTTTTTTGAAATAAAATTTAGAAAATATATTTTCATTCCGGAATACATATATAAAATCCAACATTATATTTTATTCCTTTTGAAAAATACAATTTCATTTACTTTTTAAATAAAAATAATCACTTAGAAAAAAATTCTTAGGAATATTCATATTTTATTGAAAATATACTTTCAAAATAAACTTTTATAAATATCATTATACATACACTATTTTAAATATATTTAAAACAATTTTAATAAAACAAGTTTAACGTAGTAATAAATGAAGAAAATCACTATGTCACTACATTACCAAGAAAGAAAAAAAATCATGATGCCATAATTTCCAATCAAACTAGTGAAAAAAAGGAATGTTCCCTAAATAGAATCAATAAGTGATCATTGTAAATTCCAAAACAATCAATGAGGTTACCCTAGAAGTACTCATATTGGATCCTTCTATAGGGATATCGAGCCATTCCTATGTATATAACTTACAAGATACTCTTAACTGGCCTCATTGGTTGGAGTCCCCTATATACTCTGATAACTTAATGGATCAAGTATATCAAATCTAAAATAGATATAAATATCTATCATACCTTAATTAAACATATATGATTACCTTGTAAGTCTAAAATATGTGGTGATAAATCAATCAAGTCATATAATTAAAATAGTAAATATAAACTCACATCCAACACCCATACATGAAACATATCCAGTCACATTATATATATAACATATGAAAATAAACATACCCCATCGGTCATAATACATATAGAATCAACAAATAATTTATCCATCATGGTTTACAATTCAACTAAGAGATCAGTTGGGTCTCACACACCCACACCTTTTGAAACCATTCAAATGTTCCAAACAATCTGTCATTTAAAAAGATTCACATTTCTAAGTTGTTTATATTCATTTGAAATTCCAATTTAAAAATCTGGTTGAAATAAAACCATTGAAATATATTTCTAAAAAAATTACAAAATAATTTATCAAATAAATTTGAAAACCCCTTGATGATTCTACTCACTTTTTTGTTAAAACTCACCAAAGGCCCGAAAAACCACTATTAAATTTAACTCATTACAAAAGTAGGGTAAAATATCTTTATAAAACACATTTATATTAAAAAATACTTAATTTTTTTTATAAATTTTACTGATTTAAATTACCACTTGAAATGATAAGTAAAATGCTTATATTAATAGATAAAAACATTCAAAAAATTATCAAAGACCTTTTATCTATCATAAATGTGTATAAATTTATAGATAAATCAAATTGAAACACAAAGAATCAAATAACATTCCAAACAAAGGAAACATACAAAACACCCTACCTTGTTTCGTTGACAATCGAGCCAAAAAACATTTTCTTCATTAGATAATTCTCAAAAAAGAATCAAGTGGTCCTCCACATACAATGAAAACTGAAACCCACATGAATGAATAACCCAAAACCCAAAATTCATACTCGATACACCCTATGGTTTATAGGAGAGGGAGAAATAAAAGGGGAAAAGGGAGGAGGGAAGAAGGGATAGACCAAAAGTAAATGGGAGTTACCTTTACTAATAGACAAAGAAATGATGCACGAGAGCTTGGATATCAAGGTAAATGGAGAAAAAAATGGCTAAACATGTTTATAACTTATTAAAATTAAGATAAAGATAAAATGGTAATATTTCACCTTTTAATTTATCATGGATACTTTTAGAATTTCACCGTTTTATGAAACTAGGAAGTTCATATAGATTTACAATGTTTTGGAAATCTATGTTCCAAACATGAAGAATAGTTATGTCAAAATTAGAGAACTCAAATTTTCTTAATGGTTTCTCCAAACATTGTGCAAACCATGAGTTATAAAACACTCAAGGAAGGGTAACTCCACATGATCTACATTTACCAAGTGTTTCCTAGGAAAGGTAATTGGGTGCATTCAAAAAAGAATTGAGAAGGACCATCATAAGGGAAAATCATGTGTTTTTCCTAAAATCATGTGAATTAATACTTTCACCTTAGCAATTATATATATGGGTCATTATAATGATTTCAAATTACCATGCGGTGACTCTGTAGAAACCAAACAATGAACAAAATTTCCTGAAAATTTTAAATTGAACACTTAAAATTATTTAATGTACTTATATACATAGTGACATTGGGTGTGGAAATATCCCCTTAATGGAACATCCTTCCCCCAAAAATCCCACAGTAGAAATAGAAGTATCTAAAAGAAACAAAAAAACAAAACCCATAGAAGGAGATAAGTTGGATAGGGAATTATTGGAAAGAAAATATATAAGAAAATTATAAAACATTGAAAAATTATATAAAATAAAGGATCATGTATAAAAAACATTAAATATCATCAAGAACAATATTTCAAGATCACAGACATAAATAAATATCATGAGAGTGATAGAGACCAATAATATGTCTCCCCACTATTTACAAATTCTCTAAATTGTATGAGAAGAAGAGAATACACCATAATAACAAAACAATCACCAGGAGAGTGTTTCTCCAAGAACATTCCATGTGTCCCCGTCCATAAAGAATTCAATAAACATCAAGATCAAAAAATTATAACACTTGATGGAACATACAAACAAAGTTTAGTGAATCAGACTGGGCCAACCTAAGCCAACAAACCACAAGTCTTGAAGTGAGTTCCTAATCACTAAGTGATGGAGACAAGAAACATGGAATAATGAATAACCTCTTGGGAACTATTTCATCCATAGTAAATTGGTATGACCTATCCATAAAATTTTATTACCATAAAAACAAAATAAGAGTCAAAAAGATTAAATGTACAACTTGAGTAACCTAATAATGAATAAAATAAGACTTGACAAACAACATAACATCACATATATAACATGTCATAAAAAATACTTATACATGATATCATAAGTCAAAAGATAAAAAAATAAAATAAGGATAAATGGACTAAATGACCACAAAACTATTCCAATGATACAAAAAAACTCCAAAATATATCCTCAATATATAATCCTATAAGACCATGTATCTTCCATCAAATTAACAATGATGATAATCATGAATATCCACCAATATACAAAGTTCCCATTTCTTTACTAGTGTTACTTAAAATAAGTCTTCATATGCATGAAGGAACAAGTAGGGTGTAAGAAACAAAGCCCAATAAAATACCACTATAAATCTATTTAATGTTTTAAGGCCATAAATTCCAATAATAGAGTTCAAAAACTCATTTTACGAAACTAATCCACTTGGAAAACATTTATATTGATATCATTTATTTGAAATACAGTTTGTATTCTTAAAAAAACACGTTTTCTAAAACATTTCTCACCATGGATTAAGTAAAGAAATAAGTCCATATGAAAAAACATGCTCCATATACCCAAACAAAGAATATAAAAATGGGTAAGCATAACCATCATCCTATAACATACTAAATGGATGTGGGAATAACAAATTATATCACATGGGAAAAAGAAACTAACACAATCCATAAAATCGCATAAATAAATCAGGAACAATTATATTACACTAGGTTATCTAACCACAAGGGTATAATGTGAGTGAGTTTAAAACACTATATGTTATATGACTGTTCCAAGTGGAAGCTCTCACTGTCTTCTAGAGGCCCAACTCTGAAGATCTTTATTAGAATCTTGGTCAATAAATCCGAATCTCTCTCAGTCTTCATACCTAAATTATCTCACTACCCCTTTGATAAAATAGTGAATCTCTCATATATTTTTTCTAAAATGATATAATGGTCCCTTGGACAATACTCCCTCACAACATTCGTATCCCATGTTCAACATAATGAAAAATACATCAACACCACAAGTTCCTCACATAAATTCTATTGTAAGAAATATTTTAGTTAATAAACATTTTCATTTTAATAAAACACAGACATAAAAAAATAACCATTTCTATAACCTCTTTCTAAATCCAGTTAAAACCACAAAACTACTTTATGACATTATCAAGGAAATGGAGAGAACATAAACCACCTCTCATTTGAAGAAACCAACTTTATAAATTAAATATCCAATATATAACCGGGTAACTCAATTAACAGGGATTAAACATTAACCATTAAATAATTTAATGGCTATTTAGTAAATATAAATAGAAGGAAATAAGGAATTAAAATTTTATCCATGGAAACCTTCCCCAAATAGAGACACATATGTCGAAAATAGTTCTAAACTCATCACCATTTATAGAAACCACCGTATTTAGGAAGTATAATACATCATACACCTAAAACATATAAAATAAAACAAAAAAAATGCTTATTTACCCTAGGATAGGCTAGTCTATAATCTAGTGTTTTTACATCCCATTAAAATGGAAGAAGTAGGCTTGATAAGGGAAAATGGTGAGTAATTACTGGAGAAGGAGGCATGACTCTAGCCAAAACATTCAATAATAAAGGAGAATACGCCAAAAAAAAGGAGATAGGACATGATTTTTTATGAAGGGAAGGATATGTGCATGAAATATGGAGAAATAAAAGAGATGAATTTTAAATTTCATAAGAGAATTTCCGTAAAAATAAAAAATTTAATTAACATGGAAATGTCACATGGTTTGGATGTATTGTTAGGAAAACTATGTAAAATAGTGAATATGCTACTATATCATAATTTCCCAAGCCATATGGTTAATACCAAACTTTTTATAGTTTTTGAAACCATACAAAAGCTTAATATCTCTAAAAACTCACCATCACATGGTTAGAAAAATAGTCTGGAAAGCATGGGACATGAAATTTAAAAAAACCATATTTCTGACCCCTTTCACATGAGAAAACCCTATAAGAAATAATTGATAAATAAAATCTAAAAATAGACATACCAATGAGCTGATGGGTTTCACATACCTCCCCACTATGACACTTTCTTCCCCATGAATATTCTCATGAATTATCAGAAGAAATCATGTCAGGACACTCCTCCGTCACCATAGCTTCCCACTCCGAATTCTTGAGGATATACCCACCAAGATTCCAAATTATGTAGACTAATGAGATATATTTACCATAGACTACCTTGTTATGATAATAAATGATATGAAAATATAGATCAAAAATAGTGATGCCAGGCTTCACATCAAAATCCTCCCACTGTATCACATGATATGGGTCTTGATGGTATATCTTCAACTAGAAATCATGAAAGAAATAGGGGATTGAGACCTACCATAGTTAAACCGAAAAATGATAAGATACCTCTCCATGATATTTTAATACTTGAAACAACCCAATAGAACATGATACAAGATTACCCTATATTCCCATGATATGGTGTCCCAACTGAAAGGATACTCAAAAAAACACCCGATCATTAAACTCAAACACTATCTGCAAAATATGTCGATCAATATGTCATTTCTGATTACTCTGAGTAGTAAAAATTATTTTTTTAATCAACCACACTATCTTAGTCATCTCATAGATGAGACTTCATCTCAACCCAACACAAAGAGGATCATCCCAACCGTCTATATAATGTCTCAAAATGACCATCCTAATCTAGGATTGATAATAATTATTATAGAAAAAACTGCCAATGAAATGTTTCTTTACCACAAATCATCAAATTAAAGAACAAATTATTTAATCAGGTATTTTAATTTTTGGATGGTCTTCTTATATTGTCTATATTTTGTGGATGAAACTTGGTTCTCACCTCAAACATGTTTTCCAAAGCCTCGTGGATTTCCATACAAAACATAGAAGGGAAATGATCATCCAAATCAGGAACTATTTCCAAGGGAAATCCAAGAATCCTAAAAACATATTAGGAATAAAAGTTCATAAGATCCTCAACCATCATCAACTCGCTTATTGGAAGAAGGTGGTCTTATTTCATCAAATGGTCAATAATTACCCATATGGTGTCTTTAGAAATCAATGTATAAGGTATACTAGTCCTCATATCCAATGTTATCTCTTCCCACTTATACATGGTACGAGGAAGACACTAAAATATCCTATATGGTGTAAAGTTCCCAAATTTGATTTTATGATAGGTTAATCACTAGGAAACAAAATTATAATCTGAATTACTCATCCTAGGATTCAAATACCACCCCCTCAAGGTATAAAAAACCTTTGTAACCATAAGATTCATGAACCATTTAGAATAATTCCCCTTCTGAATTAACTCTCTACTTAAGATCAAAGGAACCACTAGCTACTTCTTAAAAGGGATAAAACCATCAACCAACCAAGAGCAATCACCCAATGTCTCCCAACCATTTTGAACACTTCTAATCTAATATTCCTTGAGGCTGGACAACTGGTCACTCCGAACATGGTAGATCAGAGTGGGTACGACCTATACACTAACAGAGAACACTAACTCTCCATCAATCTTCACCTATATACTTATATTAGTAAAACACTCATCAAACAAAAATCATCTATTGACTCATGAATGACATGAACTAGAAACATTATAGTTCTATAATTAGTGAGAACATTCCCCTTCTCAAGGTTATAAGCAATATAAAAATCCAAATTCCGAAGAAAATCTACCTATTTTATCTATATATGGTTCAATAATCTTTGGTTAAATATATATATGGTCTCCCATGATTAAAATAGACTATAATGGGCTCCCTAAATAGGTAATTATTCCACATCTTCAATTCATTCATATCAGCAACACACTATTGGTTGGGGGTTGGATAATTCTTCTCATGTGGCTGTAGCTACCATGATCCATCAACCACCACATGATCATCTTGTATTAACACACACCCCAAACCCACATTAAAATAATTAGTAATCTCTTCATAGATTTTCCCATGCTTGGGAAGAGTAAAAGATGGTGTGGATGTTAAAAGCTCCTTGAACTCCTCAAAAATAATTTACTTCTCACTCCACTTGAACTTCAGCCCATTTCAAGTGAAATACATCATGGGATGATCTACCCTACATAATCCCTTAAAAATGTCTATACTATACTATAAATCCCAAAAATATCCTTATATCAAAAACATTCAAGAAATTATCCCATGTTATGAAGGCTAAAAAATTCATAGGTTAAATTGAAACTCTACTCTCAAAAATAATGTTGCCAATGAACATTACCTTATGAATACAAAATTGACATTTGGATAACTTGTGATATAGTAATTTTTCACTCAATATCACTAAAACATTCTTAAGATGATTATGATGGTCCTCCTCTATCTTCGAATATATGAATGTTTGGTCCATAAACATGATGATAAAAGAGTCCAAAAAAAGTGGAAGATATAGTTCATCAAGGCTATAAAGACCATTTGATCATTGGTATGGACGAATGAAATAACCAAATACTCAAAGTGTCCATACCAGATTTTAAATAATTTCTTCGATGAATCCTCCTCCCGGACAGTCAACTAGTGGTGACCTAAAATAAATTTGATATTTGAAAACCAACAAGATCATATAAGATGATAAAAAATGTCATCAATTCTAGGCAACACATATTTATTCTTTACGGTCACATGTTTGATCTTATTATTAACTATAATAATTTGGAGCCTTCTATGCATAGTTTTTTAAATAGAATATTCGATTTGCATAGTGAAATGTTTGGATGAATAAACCCTTTTATCTCAAGATCCTCTATCTGAGCTTTTATCTCTTTTATCTTGGAAAAATCTATTCAGCAATACAATGAAGAGATAAGGATTATAATGAAAAATGCTGTAAGTATATATAAATCACATTACTTTTTTGTAATACATTATATATTACACAAAAAACTCCCAATAACCATATTATTCTAGAGCCTTTGGAAACATGGAAACATAAACACTTGCACATAAGTGATTTATATTATCTCACACTAGTTTATTCTCGGCTTACATGCTTCTTAGACAAATCAAACATAATACGTATCTTCATAACCTGGAGGGAAAAAATAAAAAGGTGTAAGATCAAATGACCATTGAGGGTAAAAAAAGGATACATGTAAACATAATCATGAGAATAATGGCTTGAGAACATGATCATGAAAATTTAATATAATATCCTGTTTATCAAAGATCATAAACACGAATCGTAGAATAAATATTTACAGTTCACAAGACATGAATCATAATAAAATAAAGAACATAATCCATGAAATAAAAACATAATAATAAGATATATATTTGTGGTCGACAAAAAAGAATATATAAATTATTTTCTATAGTAGTCAAGGAATCGTTTCCATGACCATTTTAGTAGCATGGTTTCACACCTCATACCATCATGGTAGTCATGGTTCACCCCTATAACCATATTGGTAGTCATGTTTCACTACTATAACCATCCTGGTAGTCATGGTTCACTCTGATAACTATATTAGTAGTCAATGATCACTCCCAATACTATCTTAGTAGACAAGGTCCTTTATGTCTATATCATGAGATATAAATATTTATCGAATGCGTTAGGTGGATATATAGGTCCCACCCATCTCATAAGGAAATCATACATACATATCAAATATGATCATAAAAATAATATCAAAACCAATGAAATGGAATGGGTTTCATAAATTTGGAACCATATAATAACATGTGTAAAAGATACATGTTTCATAATCATTTCATAAGAATCCTAACCTGTGTAATGAATCATGTTTTGTAAACATCATGCCATCAAAACATAAACTATTTAGATAAAGAATATGAATATTATTCTTCAACTATAACAATATATTTCATATTATATGGGGAAGGATTTTAAAAGATCAATTAGAACATGAATTTTCCTTAAAAATAACTTTTTAACACATAAAACATTTTCAAAAAAACATTTAGTTTAAAATAATCATGAAAACCTTTAAAAAATAATGAAAACATTTTGAAAAAATTATTTTCTTGAAAACATATGAATGATGCTTGAAAAAGAATTTAAATCAGTTTTCCTTAAAAGATTTCTTTCAAAAAATAAAAATTAATACTTAAAAAACACTTAAAAACATAGAAAATATATTTAAAGAACTTTTTTCTTGAAAATTATCTTAATGGATATTTTAAAAACATTTCATGAAGAAAATAATATTTAGACAGTTCCAAATTTCCTATACCAATTTGAATCATTTGAATCATAACCCCCAAGAAATAATAACATTAAAAAGATTATAAGTTCATGAAAACAAGGATATTACTTATATAAAATGTAAAATGATAGTATATACCCCACATAAAAGAACGTAGGTTCGTAACAAAACATGTTTCTCGAAGAAGGCTAATTAAGACAAAACTACCATACTCATTTGGTGAATTTTGAACTAGAAAACCCCATGAAACAAAGATCATAAAATGGATATGTAAATACCCAAAAATTAAATTATAACAATCACCGAATATATTCATGTCCAACATGTACATCACAAAAAAAATGTGTGCAGAATAAGGAAAGTATCTCACAGAAGTAAAAATATAGATGATATTTCCCTTACCCTGTTTGTTGAATTTCATCATACATGTACAGGAATCTTGTATAATAAGTATAATTTTACTATAAATCTATCAAAGAACCATATAATTATATATAATACAACATATTATTCAATTATGAAATTATATTACCCGTTTGTTAACAATTCCATGTTAAAGTAATGTTTTGGGTAATAACTGCTTTGTTTATCATACTTGTTTTGAATTTGTATTCTTGATAATCTTAATTAAATAATGATTTAATAATTTATATAATTAAAAAAATTACTTATATATCATATATATTCATTATAAAAACATTTTCAACAATCTATAAAATATAGATATATGAAATGGAATACACCGTTCATGGAGACAATAAGACGTACATACGCATGAATGATGGTTCCATTTTCTTTTCGATTTAAAATTAAGGAGGGAATATGGTATATTATCATCAAAGGATCATTTTTATGTCATAATATATATATATATATATATATATATATATATATATTCATAAAAATTCATCATTATCACCATCAATGAAATATAGGTGAATAACGAATCACATCGCATCGTGGAGATGGTACGCCAAACGTATCCACAAGCTACATTATAATTTTCAAAAAATATTAGATAGTAAAAGGTAGACAATATATTTTCATTAAATAAGTATCATTATATCATAAATTTCATATATATCACATTAAAATAAAGTTTACATCATAATTCCCACCATGAGAGGTGGTAAAGGAAGAAGGAACAACATCGTTTCATGAGGCTGTAGTTCACCGTACACAAGAACAATAAGTTTTTTACTCATTATATGAAAGTGTGTGAGAGTGTTGGTTGAAAACATAATATAAAAAAATTATGGTATATTTATGATATTCAGGTTATTATGTAAACATGATATAAAATAATTGAATTCGTGTAAGGAAGAAATAAAACAAAAATGTTCGTTGATGAACGTTACCTATTAATTTGGTATCTCCTTTTTATATGACCAAAATGAATCCTTTAGGTGGATATATGACCAAATTAATAAATCTAGGATGAATTTAATGAATCTTAGAGCATAATTGGGAGTATTTTTCCTAATCCAAAGTGATTTAGAGGTGTTAATTAAAGAGAAGTAGATGTTCCCTTTTATAAGAGAGGGGTGGGGGCACTCTTGAAATTTCCTAAAATATGAAATTAATATAAATTAATTTTTAATTAAAAATGACTAAAAGAATATTTATGTATAATATAATATCAAAATTGGTCTAAATACTATCAAGAAATTATTTTTAGACATTTTTGGGTCATATTATTATCCTTATCCTTTAGCTTTAATCCTTTGTTAAACTGTTTAACACTTACCATGACAACTTCGATTTTTGACACATTTGGGTTAATATATTTAATATAAAATAACAAAAAACCCCAAATAGATAATTGATGAAATATTTAACCTTATTATTTTTTTTTTCCAAATTTTATATTTTTTTGAATTTTATTTCATTGTGTAAAATATTTTTTATTTTAAAGTATCATTTAAGTCAATTTTTATAGTATTCAATATTTTCCTTTTTAAAAATATACTAATGACATGATAACATCAAACAAAAAATGATAATATATCACTAAAATATTAAATTTATATATAAAATTTATGTATTTAATTACTTACCTTAAATTATAATAATTATTATATTTTTAATATCATTTATTTGATATTTCCATTGATTAAACAATCAATACATCATCATTATGAAAGAATTTAACAAAATGATTTCATTTATAAAAATTTAAAATAAATTATCATTATGAGGATAAATTATTTTATATCTAAAATGTAAGTTTTTTTTTGAATTTATAATTTGTATAACCCTATATAAAAATTATTTATTTTTTATAAATATGAGTATGAAAATTTGAACTTATCTTTAATTAAAATATAATAAAATAAATATTATTAACCAAGTGGTTTAAAAATTCTATAATATATTCATAAGGTTTATTTTTATCTAAATCTACTTATCCAATGAATTTTGGAAAAGTTTTAGGGTAATTTTATAATACTATAATATTATTTTTATCATTAAGTACCCGATTTACCCTTAATCATAGAAAATAAAAATTTACTAATGTTACTATTAATAAAATCAAAAAATTGAGTTGATCCTATTAGAATATAAATTTCATAATTATTACAACTTTTTATATTGGTTTTTCAAAATTCAATTCATAGAAGAGTAATAATTATGTTTAATTCTAATCCCTTAGACGTGATTAGAAGGTGGGTAAAAAGAACGTTAAAATGATAAATAAGTATTGATATAAAATTTCAATATAAAATCAATTAAAATGATCTGAATTGTATTATTATATTTATAATTGATCTATTGAAACATTAAAAATCAATTTAAAGTGTAATAATTATTTTAATGAAAAAGGATGTTTTTAACTATAACGAAGTATTTTTCAGTATTCATCAAAAAAATAAAACTTCTCAGAAAAATATTAAAAACTCACCCTATGTTAATCATGAAATAATGAAAATAAAAATTATGTTTATTTTATAAAATTAATGTTATAAGAGTGTCTAAAAATAATTTTATTGTTGTTCGTAGAAGGACATTAAAAGAAGTTCCTTTAAGAAAAAAGTTTTTTCTAAACATATAGAATGTACAAAAAATTATACATTTCAATATTAATATGTTTTATTTTAGTGAAAACATTGAAAAATGGTTATTAATTTTCATATTAAAATGTTTAATGTCTATGTTATAACTATCTCTTTTAAATAATTATAATAGTAATGTCTTTTTTTTTTGTAAAAACTCAGTGATGCATGTAACACAATCATAGTCGGTGTTTCATATTTTGTAAGATTAACATTGTGTTGTGTATAACATAATCCAATTTTATTTATTTTATATAATAGAAAAATTATATATTCAGTGTTTTGTGAAGTGAAACATATCAAAAAGATTATATTAATTTGAAAAAAAAATTCACAAAATTTCGGGGTGTCAGATTCTACACTCCTCATGGAATTTATCCCCTGAAATTATTATGTGTTATTAATGGTTTAATACTTGAAAATTTCATTCATAGAAAACTAAATCATAAAAATTAATACTAATACATTTTTATTGATAAGTGAATGTTGAATCCTTAATGGTTACCCAGAGTAACTCAAAAATGTGTTTCCATATAAGAGAACATAGGTGGAAATTGAAAACATATACATATAAGTAAAATATAACTACCATGTTATGATGGAGTGTTGTGGATAACATGGTTAAGATAAATTAATCAATAAAAAGTATAGAAATATTCTATGATCTAAGGTTACATTTGATTAACTGAAAAAGAAGGCATTGAGATAACATTTTTGGTTTCAAGATCCTTTTCCCTAAATTTCAATAAGAAATATTTACTTGATTAAGCATAATATAATCCTTTCGTTATGCCTTGATCAATTTCAAATCCATCTCTCATTACATGAAATAGAGGTGAATTTTTAATTACTTAAGCATTAGAAGATCATGAGATCTAGAAAATGATATCTTAATGTCACAGAAAAGGTAAACAATGGTTGTCCAATATAAATGAATCCTAATATGGAGATATAATACTTTAATCTCTAAAACATCATGAAATTTCATAAATGGTTACTTTATGATCCTTACAAAATATTAAAATTCAATACATTTGAAATAAGGTCATTAAATTTCTATATTCAACTTATCATTAATCCACCAAACAACTGGACATAGCTCTTAATTGAGACACACCACACAAGTGAAAACCTTCATCGTATATTCTCTTAAAACATGTAAATAACTTAAATTACCGTAGATCCTTATTTACAACATGCATGTTTCCTTATTTAAATGTGTACTGGAAATATTCATTAATTCAAAAAAGTTGTAAACTTCATCCAGGATAGCATAACCCACTCTCAAACAAATCCTTAATTAGCTCCAAGGTATATAGTATTGTCTAATTAATTATATCCATTGTATCTTTACAAAAACATCATTATATTAAAATAAAGAACATATTAAGGGTTATCTTTTCCTTAAATTTTTTATTCCCATGATTATAAAATTTCCATTAAATCACTATTATTTTTCTTTAGAACCATTACAAATGCCCTTTTCAATCCTAAATTAAAAATTTATATTGAAAACACTTATATATCACATTATCCTTGAATTCCAAAACATATACAATTCAATCATACACATTTATTCATAAACCATTACCCATGATTCATCATCATAGTGTTTCGTAGAATATGAAATATGAATCATGTATTAAGCTACCTCGATCTCAATATAACCAGGCTTATTATGTTTAATATAAAAATATTGTTATAAGATCACATACCTTTCACATGTCATTTGTGGTCTCTTTATCCTCAGCAGTATAATCAATACTCATACCACCTTCATAACTCTCTTCATGATATTTCCACTTAATATATAAATTTTCATAATGACTATAATTTCAAAATATGATACATTAAATGTTAACCATATTTCGTCTAGTTCATGACATTTCGAAAAATGAAAAACATAAATTATGAAATAGTTATCATAGTTAGGAACCACATAATCATAAAAATAAACTAATAGGATGTATTAATTTTGAAATGTTATTTAATATATGACTCCTAAGGTTCATCCTAGGTAATTAATATAAAAATTTTATTTAAATTATCCATTATTATTAGCGAAGAGTTTTTTAATTACCAGTGCATATATGCTGAGAGTGTCAAACTAGATGTGTAGTAAGGCCCGTTATCATTTACTTGGTTATGCCGAGTTTGGCCCGACATACCTTGTTAGAGTTTTTACCCCAGGTAAATTTGTTCCAAAGACACATAAACTTTTATTATATATATTGGGATGAAATTCTTGGAAACCACTAACTCTGTAATGCCCCGACCCTAGATACTCAGAGTCGGTGCATTATTACATAACATTGGCATGATCACAAGAAATATTAAGTCTCAAAAGACAGATTAGTTTAGTATACTTGGAATAACTAGATACATTAATAAAGTTTACATTACATCATAAAATGAAAACTAAAACAATATATCTCCATATTCAACACTATTATCCCATCATACTATCCCTTCAGGTCATTCTTAAATTACTTCTTCACATCCTGGAAAAAATAAAACATAATAAAGGGGTGAGCTCAAATGCCCAGTAAGGATAACAATATAGCGGAAACTTTCATAATTAAGAATAAACATTTAAGGCAATGTATAACTAAAACAAAAACCTTTTAAACTTTAACTTCCACATAGTATGGCAAAAATAAAATGAAATAATTCCATTTACTTATTCACATGGATATTCTACTAATCGAATAATCACATGGAATATCAATTTCCACTTTCATAATGATGGAATGCATAATGCCGGAATATCATAACCACATATCAAAGGCCTCATTCCAAGTCTACAAATAAGATTTTGTCAAAGCCTTGTGCCAAGATAATAGTTTGTCTCATGAGACCTACCAATGCATTTTTTTAGAAGATACTTATGTTTAAAATTGCTCAAATATACTCCAGTGTTTTTCTCAAAACATTATGCAGGCTTATGAAAACAAAATAACTAATTCTGAGACTGCTCGAATAATTATAGGCCATGATGGGTCCACTCCCAATCCCTTCCTGTCTACCACACTCGAGAGTCGGGTTTTATAAAAACATTTTTAAGATTGCGTTAAATACGTATACATTTTCACTGGGATTTTATATATTTGAGAGAAATATCTCTTTTTTGAAGTCATTTAAAAATCACATAATTATAAAAGGAAACATTGGTTTAGAAAATATCCTTATAAGAATGTAAGGGAAGCTTCAAAGGTGTAATAATGGTGGAGAATAACCGCACCTTCCGTATAAGTTATAGAAAACATTCTTACCATAATTCTGTCGAAAAGGTTAAAAATCACCTTGTTTGGAAAATGACAGAAAGATTCCTTTATAAACCTCTTATAAAAAGTCAAAAAAGGGTATAAATTATTTTAACCCATATTCTTGTAAATAGTAAAAATGTTTTGAAATACTTTTTTAAGAAACATGGATGTGGATGATAATGAAATCCCAGTAGATTATTACGTATAAACAACCTCGGATAATGAAGAGATTGTGAAATAAACCCTTACCTTGTACTTTTCCTTGGTTGAGGGTAGGTTAACCTCCTTTATAATGGTGAAATAATTGTTATTAAATTATACAAGAATCATATACATTAATACGATATCATATATGATCTTTTAATATTGATTTTTTAATAATATATTAGTATTATCGTTGTTTTAGGTGTTAACTTACTCGTTTTCTATTATATGTTTTGTTACGTAAGACATGTTTGTCATGGATAGGTTGTATATTATTCATATCCAGAATTATATCAAGTCATTAGATACTATTATTAATCATAAAATGAGAATTAGACTTGAATGGATATGATGGGGAATTAATCTCATCGCGTTCGTGGAGACGGTAGTCCGTACGTACGCACGAGCGACAATATCATTCTTTTGATATTAAAATAAAATATAATTGGATGGTATATAATATATAAATAATCATTATCATGTTATATTTATTATTTACATGAATTGAAAATCATTATTATACACGTCCAAATAATAATTTATTGAATAACAATTACACCACGACGTGGAGACGGTAAGCCGTACGTACGTACGTATGGTGACATGTCATTCAAAGGATGGATATAATACTGAATATGGTTATACCATATTTATAATAACATCACAGTATATATAAGATACTGGAGTTATTATTTTATAATGGGAATAACAAAGAAATAAGAAGTTGAAGAAGAAAGGAACTTGAAAGAGGGTGGTGAAAGCATTACCTCTTCTTCAGGTTCTTCCTTTTGATTTGATCAAAAGGACTCCTTAGGTTTGCTTTCTAATCAAAATAAGGCCTCTAGGTTGAATTTAGGGAAGTTGAGAGAGTATTTGTGAAGGTGTTGGCCGCACTAAAAGGCTTTTAAGGTGTGATGAATTGGTTAGAAGTGGTGTCCTTTTATAAGGGGGAGGAGGGGCACCTTTGGAAAAGCTAGAAATATTATTTTATAATAAATTTATATTCGGTTTCCAATGGCTCAAAAGTGGATTATTTAAAGGTTACCGTGGGGATGGGTCGAAAACCACTCAACCAATAGAATTTAGACAGGTTTGGGTCATTATATTAGCCTTATATTTTAGTTTTAACTCTTAGTTAATTAGTTTGACACCTACCATGTCACTTTGTATTTTTATATTATATAGTTAATAAACATACTATATACCTCAAAAGACCCCAAAGTGGTCCATTAATGATACAACTATCATGATATAAGTCTCTTGGCCGAATCTTAGATTTTGAGGAATTGAATATCAATTAATAATATAATATTTGTTTTAAAAACTCTTTTATGCCAATTTTGACACTATTTGGAAAATGATTTTTTTGAAAATCATAACAGAATTATTACTTATAAAACATTTGATAAAATCATTCCTAACATGTCATATTAACCTATAAAATTAGTTTAATTCATAAAAAGTCTAAAATTATATTTATTTGGGTATTTAGAATATCAATTATTTTAATTTTTCACTATTATGGTAATTACTACATCATCATTGTTTCATAAATAAATTAAAATATTTAATTTCTAAAAATTATAAAAAAATATCATTATGTATTAAATCCATTTATATTTATAATTAATATTTATAATCTAATTTATCTTATGTATAACCCTATATTAAAAATGTTTTAGTAAATAAACTTTGATTTTAACTCTTTTAACTCTTCTTTGAATTAAATAATAATAAATGTCCTAATCTAATACAAGTGGACCTAAATGATAATATTTTATTCCTAAGGTTGTTTTTGGTCGAGATAAATTTGTCTAATAGAATTAGTACACGTGTTAGGGTAATATTAATATCATTTTTACCCTTAATTACCCTATTTACTTTTAACCATGGTAAATAAAAGTAAAAAGTTACTATTCACCAAAAATTATTTTCATCTGATTGAACCACATTTTACTCTTTGATATTAACCGTGTCTCTCGGATTTTTAAAATTCCACTCACAGAACTGGTAAAATTAAGTTTTATGAAAAATTCAGTTTTTTAACTCCCACTTAGTGGTTTCACTATTCATCAAAAAATGAAGTTTTTCAGAAAAATACCAAAAATTCACCCTATGCTAATTTCGATATTCCGAATCCAAAAATGAAGCCCATTTTGAAAAATAAAATTTATAAATTTCAAAAAGTGGGTATTACTATTCATAACGACTAGTATTATTGGTTGTGGTGTGTTAGAACTCGATGTTGCGTACAACACATGATATTGCATTATTCAAAGAGAAGCGTAACATAGAAGCTTGGGGTGTTAAATTATTTCCTCCTTCAAATAATTTCGTCCTCGAAATTTCTAGAATACAACCGCATGAAAAGACTATGGTGGTTCTTCATTATAAGTTCCTCGGGTTCCCACATTGCCTCTTCTATCTTATGGTTTATCCACAAGACTTTTACCAGACGATTCGTCCGGTTTCTCAGTACTTGTTCTCTCGTATCAAGAATATTGACGGGCTCTTCAAAATAAGATAGATCAGGTACCAGTTCTAATTCATCATAGGTGAGTACATGCATTGGGCTAGGCATATATTTCCTCAACAAAGATATGTGGAACACATCGTGAACTTTGGAGAGACTTGGCAGAATTACCAATCGGTAAGCTACAACCCCAATTCGTTCTACAATTTCAAAAGGTCCGATGTACCTAGGACTCAATTTACCTTTATTTCCAAAATGTATAACTCCCTTCCATGGAGATACCTTAAAAAAACATGATCTCCCACCTGAAATTCCAAATCCTTTCTTTGGTTGTCAGTATATCTCTTCTGCCTACTTTGAGCAGCTTTGATGTGGTTTTGGATTACCTTCACCTTTTCCATCGTTTCCTCCACCAGTTCTGGGCCTACAAGTTTTCTTTCACCACTGTCATCCCAATAGGTTGGTGTGTGACATCTCTTTCCGTATAACGCTTCATATGGTGCTATCCAAATACTTGAATGGAAGCTATTATTATTGGAAAATTCTACCAGAGGTAAATATTGATCCCACATACCCTGAAAGTCAAGAGAGAAGGATCTCAACATGTCTTTTAAGGTTTGAATAGTTCGTTCTGATTGTCCATCTGTTTGAGGATGGTAGGCAGTGATCAAATGAAGTTCAGTATCCAAGGCTTTCTGAATTCTTTTCCAGAATCTTGAAGTAAAATGGGGATCACGATCAGAAACAATCAATAGGGGTACTCCATGAAGTCTCACAACATCATCAATATATAGTCTTGTAAGACGTTCCAGTGGTATATCTTCTCTTATAGCAAGAAAATGTGACGACTTGGTAAGACGATCAACAATAACCCATATTGCATCATTCCTTCTAGGAGTCTTTGGTAGTCCCATGACAAAGTCCATCGTAATATTGTCCCATTTCCACTCAGGTATGGGAAGAGGTTGCATGACTCCTCTAGGCTGTTGCCTTCCAGCATTCACTTGTTGACAAACCATACATCTTAACACAAAATACGAAATCTCCCTCTTCATGTTGTCCCACCAAAAATGTACCTTCAAGTATCTATACATTTTGGTGCTTCCAGGGTTTATAGAGAAATTGGAACTATGAGCATCATCCTACAATTCCCTTTTTAGATCAGGTATATTGGGAACTCAAAGTCTCTTCCCAAATTTCAAAATTCCATCTTCATACCCAAAGTCATTCAATCTCCCATCATTCACAGCTTTAATCTTCTTTTGAAACTCTTCATCACCGGTCTGAGAACTCTTTATCCTTTCTAGTAAAGATGGTTTGGAAACCATTTGAAAAAGTATTGTTGTTTCAACATCCATGGAAATTCCCATATCCATCTTCACTAGATCCATGAAAATAGGATCGTTTTCAATTCTAATCATGTTCAAAACTCCATGATCTTTTCTGCTCAAAGATTCTTCCATCTTATTTGCCTTCCCCAGGTGGTAGTGTATCATGAAATCATAATCCTTTAGTAGTTCAAGCCATCTCCTTTTCCTCGAGTTGAGTTCTTTTTTTTGTGAGAAAATATACTTCAAACTCTTGTGATCAGTATAAATCACACATTTTTCACCATAGATGTAGTGCCTCCATATCTTCAAAGAAAATATCACAGCTGCTAACTCGAGATCATGAGTAGGATAATTTTGTTCATGAATTTTCAACTGTCGTGATGCTTAGGAAATAACCCAATCATTCTTCATAAGGACACAACCAAGTCCTTTCTTCGATGCATAACTATAAATAATGAACCCATCATTACCTGATGGTAGAGTCAATATAGAAGCTTTGACTAATCTTCTCTTCAGTTATTCGAAACATTCTTCACACTCTTTTTTCAAACATATTTAACCCCCTTACATGTGAGCTTTGTTAATGGGTTATCCAATCGGGAAAAATTCTGGATGAAACATATATAATAACCTGCTAAACCAATAAAACTACGTTCCTCAGTTATACTCGTCGGTGCAAGACATTCTTAGGTTGCCTTGGTCATAGAAGGATCAACTGAGATTCCATCTTTAGAGACAATATGGCAAAGAAAAGAAATCTCTTGAAGCCAGAATTCACACTTGCTAAACATCCCATATAATTCATGTCTTCTCAGAGTCTTCAGGATAATGCGCAAGTGATTTTCATGATATTCGTAGATTTTGGAGTATACCAAGATATCATCAATTAATACCACCAAAAATTCATCGAGATATTCCTTGAAAACTCTATTCATCAGATCCATGAATACATAGGGTGCATTAGTCAATCCAAAAGGATTTACTGTAAACTCGTAATGCCCATACCTAGTTCGAAATGTTGTCTTAGGAAGGTCTTCCTTCTTCACACACAACTGATGGTATCTAGATCGAAGGTCAATCTTTGAAAAGTATTGAGATCCATGAAGTTGGTCAAATAAACCATCAATGCGAGGTAGGGGATACTTGTTCTTTATTGTTATAGAATTGATCTCCCTGTAGTCGATACATAACCTCATAGATCCATCTTTCTTTTTAACAAAAAGAACAAGGGATCCACATGGAGAAACACTAGGGCGAATAAATACCTTTTTACTCAATTCCTCTAGTTGTTTCTTTAGTTCAACTAATTCTACAGTGGCCATTCTCTAAGGGGTCTTCGATATAGGCCTTGATCTAGGAATTAAATCAATGGAAACCTAAACTTCTCATTCTGGAGGATGTCCAGGTAAATCTTCTAGAAACACATCTACATATTATTTCAAAATAGGTACATCCTCTATTTGAACATTCTTTTCCTCACCCACTGTAATTTCATTCTCTTCATCCCCAATAATTTAATTTAGTTGAGCTACTAGGGGTAGATCTAGATAAGAATTAGGTGGTGATGATTCTGCTCTAAAGATAAGGTGTTCCTTATCATCATCATCAATAATAGTAACCTCCTTCTTCTTACAATAAATTATGGCATCGTGGTATGAAAGCCAATCCATACCGAGGATTATATCAAACTCAACCACAGGTATGATGATGAGATCAGTAGATAAATAACATTTATGTTCTCTAATGGGGATTGATTCACAAAACATTGTTGCAATGATACTTCCCTTAGGAGTTTTAACTGAAAACTCCCTTGTTAAATAAAATTGGAAATATATAATTTTCTTAGAAAACTGGCAAGATATGAAACAATGTGATGATCCAGAATCAAATAATGCATTTTCTAAACTTGAAGAAACCATTAAATTACCTTCCACCACATCTTTCTGAACTTCTACCTCAGTATTAGTGATATCATAAGCTTGGCCTTGATCCCTTGGCATTTTCTGAGGTAAGTTCCCATTAATCTTAGAACATTCATTTGAATAATGTCCCATCTCCCTAAAATTGTAGAATTGGACATCAGTAGCTTCCTTCTTCCCCTTGCAATCACGAGCTTGGTGGCCTTTTTCACCAAACTTGTAACAGACTCCCATTCCTTTTAAGAAAGTACCAGGGTGTTTCTTCCGACATTTACTGCAGGTTGGATATTCAACTTTTCCCTTCTTCCCCTTATTTCTATTCCCAACTCTTCTTCTCTTGCTTTTCTTTAAAGTCATATGCCTTAGAGAATTACTTTTCTGTCTTGATAGCACATGAGACAATGTCTTCGTACGATGAAAAGGATTATGAGACTAATGCTCGACGGATAAATGGTTTTCACCCATCAAAGAAATGATAAATCTTACTTCTTGGGTTACGTATATAATCTCTAGCATACCTTGCTAACATTGTAAAGTTAGCCTTATACTTTGCGACATTCTCATCCTCCTTTTGTCTCAAACTCAGAAATCGCCTTTCCATATCTGCTCGATGGTCACGAGGAAAGTATTTTTCTAAAAACATATCTTTGAACTCCCTCCATTCCATATTTTATACTTCATCATCTTCCTTAATGTTTTAAATCAATGACCACCATTGATAAGCATCTCCAGTGAGGTGGTAAACTGCCATGATAACTTTATCCCTTTCACTACATCCCAAAGCATGAAATATTTTTCTCTAGGGAACTTATCCATTTCTCAGCTACTAATGGATTTGTACTCGAATTGAATTTTGGTGTTTTTTGCCTCATGAAGTGATCTAACATTTATCCTCCACACTGTAGATCAGGGTGCTCCATACGGGTAAGGTTATTATTCATAACCCGAGTGAGTTGTCCCGATGTGGTGATTAGTTGATTAGCAGTAGTTGCATCACCAGCTCCACTATAATTATCTTGAGCAGGAGGGAAATACCGACATGGAGTGCGTGCATTGATATGGTTTCTATTTCTTCCACTAGGTGCCATTTCTAAACAAAGGCATAAACCAGATCAGTTTATGAATCAAAATACATAATTACATACATATAAAACACTTAACATAAATTGAACTATTTATGGATGTAATCCATAATCATAAAAATGATTTCTTTGAGGAAGTATATACTCATAAACCTTTCCTAATGATATGTAAAGAAAATGAGAGTTATCCTAAGCATATCCCCCAGGAGTGTCGTAACAAAGAGTGCATCAAAGTCCATTTTCATGCACCAGTTCCCGTTCGAGTCTAGCTCAAAGAAGTGTTTTTGGGTTTTACCCCTAGGTACATCTGTGCCAGAGCCGCCTCTACCTACTCATATCCAGACAGGGATGTATTTCTCAGAAAACACACAAAATCTCTACAATACCAAAATTCTAGGAAGTTCTTCTATACTAATCCTCAAAGTAAATCTTAAATCTATGTGCTGTAATCGGAGTTTATATAAATATATCTTCCAAGGTTTGTACTAAACTTCCTCTAATACAAACTGTAACGCCCTGACACAAGATACCCAGAGTCGATGCATTATTACATAACATTGGCATGATCACAAGAAAGATCAAGTCTCAAAAGACCGATTAGTTTAGTAGCCTTGGAATAACTAGATACATTAATAAAGTTTACATTACATAAAAAAATGAAAACTACAACAATATAGTCTCCATAGTACACACTATTATCCCCTCATACTATCCCTGTAGGTCACTCTTAAATTACTTCTTCACATCCTGGGAAAAATAAAACATAGAAAAGGGGTGAGCTCAAATGGCCAGTAAGGATAACAATATAGAGGAAACTTTCATAAATAAGAATAAACATTTAAAGAAATGTATAAATAAAACAAAAGCCATTTAAACTTGAACTTCAACATAGTATGGAAGAAATAAAATGAAATAATGCCATTTACTTATTCACATGGATATTATACTAATCGAATAATCACATGCAATATCAATAACCACTTTCATAATGATGGAATGCATAATGACAGAATATAATAACCACATAGCCAAGTCCTCGTGCCAAGAATACAAATAATATTTTGTCAAGGCCTTATGCCGAGACACTAGTTTGTCTCATGAGACCTACCGATGCAATTATTTTAGAAGATACTTATGTTTAAAATTTCTCAAATATGCTCTAGTGTTTTTATGAAATCATTATGCAAGCTTATGAAAAAAAAATAACTAATTCTGAGACTGCTCGACTAATTACAGGCCATGATGGGTCCACTCCCAATCCCTTTCTGTCTACCACACTCGAGAGTCGGGTTTTTTAAAAACATTTTTAAGCTTGCGTTAAATACGTATACATTTGCACTGGGTTTTCATATATTTGAGAGAAATATATCTTTTTTAAATCATTTAAAAATCACATAATTATAAAAGAAAACCTTTATTTTAGAAATATACTTATAATCATGTATGTGAAGCTTCAAAGTTGTAATAACGGCAGAGAATAATCGCACCTACTGTATAAGATAAAGAAAACATTCTTACCTTAATTCTGCCGAAAAGGTTAAAAATCACCTTGTTTGGAAAATGACGGAATGATTCCTTTATAAACCTCTTATAAAAAGTAAAATAAGGGTATAAATGACCTGAAACCATATTATTGTAAATAGTAAAAATGATTTGAAATACATTTTTACGAAACATGGATGTGGATGATAAAGAAATCCCAGTAGATTATTACGTATAAACGACCTCGGATAATGAAGAGATTGTGAAATAAACCCTTACCTTGTACTTTTCCTTGGTTGAGGGTAGGTTAACCTCCTGTATAATGGTGAAATAATTGTTATTAAATTATACAAGAATCATAAACATTAATATGATATCATATATGATCTTTTAACATTGATTTGTTAATAATATCTTAGTATTATCGTTGTTTCGTGTAACACCCGAGACTTTTATGTGAAATATTTTGTTTTTATGTTATATAAATCATCAAAGGATTCTTTCAATACACACAACACTAGCTTGGCTTGCTTCACACGCAACCGCGGCCTTCCTCGATAGCTTGCATCATACGCAATACCGAGTTTCACTAAACAATGATATGCTATTATTAAAAGTAGCCGTTATGAATAGTAATAACCACTTTTTGATATTTTATAAATTTAATTTTTCAAAATGGACTTCATTTTTGGATTCAGAATATCAAAATTATCCTAGGGTGAAATTTTGGTATTTTTCTGAAAACTTTCAATCTTTGATGAATAGTGAAACCACTAAGTGATAGTTAAAAAACTGAATTTTTTATAAAACATAATTTTACTGCTTTTGTGAGTGGAATTTCGAAAATCTGATAGACACGGTTGATATCAGTAAGTAAAATGTGGTTCAATGAGATGAAAATAATTTTTGGTGAATAGTAACTTTTTACTTCTATTTACCACGGTTAAAAGTAAATAGGTTAATTAAGGGTAAAAATGATATTATTATTACCCTAAAACATGTCCTAATTCTATTAGACAAGTGTAATTCGACCAAAAACAACCTTAGGAATACAATATGACCATTTAGGCCCACTTGGATTAGATTAGGACATTTATTATTAATTTATTTAAAGATGGGTTAAAATAGTTAAAATCAAAGCTTAATAAGAAAATAATTTTTAATATAGGGTTATACATAAGATAAAATCGACTATAAATATTCATTAGAAATATAAAAATATTTCCTACATAATGGTATTTTATTTATAATTTTTATACATTAAATAAATTAATTTATTTATGACACAACGATGATGCAGTAATTATCTTTTTAATGAAATATTGACATATTTGATTTTATAAATACCCAAATAAATGTAATTTGAGTCTTTTTAAGAATTCCACTAATTTCCTAGGTCAATATGACATGTTAGTATTGATTTAATTAACTTTTTTCGAACTAATAATTCTGTTATGATTTTCAAAAAAATCAATTACTAAATAGTTTCAAAATTGACATAAAATAGTTTTTAAAACAAATATTATATTATTAATTGTTATTTTATTCCTAAAAATCTAAGGTTCGGCCAAATAACATAGACAAGGTTATATATATTAATAATAAACAACTTGGGGTTCGTTTGGCTGTTTATAGTATGTTTATTAACCTTATAGTATAAGAACACAAGAAGACACGGTAAAAGTAAAATTATTTAACTTAATGTTAAATTTAAATGATAATGCTAAAATAGGAACTTAAACTTGTCTAAATTCTATTGGATGAGAGGATTTCGACCCATCCCCATCTTAGCTTCTAAATAAATCAATTTGGAGCTATTTAATACCGAATTTGACTTTATAATAAAATAATAGTTTTAGTTATTCCAAAGGTGCCCCTCTCCTCCCTTATAAAAGGTCACCTCCTCCCCCTCTTCCTCACACCACTTTGATCCTTCAATCTCGGACAAACCCTGCCAATTTCTCCTATGAAATTCTCTAGAAACATCCTAGAGGTTCTGGTCTTCTTCAAATACCTATTTTAGTGCCCTAAAAGGAGGTCTCAAAGAAGCACTTCAAAGAAGAGGTAATGTCCGTTTCCAATTCTTTCATCTTTATTTCTTCTTCCACTTCTTCTTATTTAGTTGATTCATTATGAAGTAATAACATAAGTATAACTCATATACTGATATGTTATTATAACTATGAAACAACCCTATTTCACCATCTATCCATCCTATGGAAAAAGAAATTACCGCGCGTGCGTACGTACGGAATACCGTCTCCACACAGTGGTGTAATCTATTTTCCACCACCACATTACTTGTATGGGTATAATGGTGTAAATAATGACTATATATGACTATTATAAAGTGATATTGATTCTGAAATAGTATACATACACTCCATTACAATTCCAGGATCATAGGAATGATATCATCACTCGTGCGTACGTACGGAATACCGTCTCCACGATGTGATGCGACTCGTTCTACATGATATTCATTGAATAATGATTATATAAATGAATTGAATGAATGAATATGATATATAGTACATTGATAACATTCTGGAAATGATGTATCTATAACCTAAAGATAAGAATAAGAATTTATTCGACAAAACACGCATAAGAACAAAAAGTTATAAACACCCAAATAACAAGTAGAAATGAAATATTACTACTAATAAGCTAATAATATGACCATATATGATATCATAACAATAATTATGATTCTCTAATAAGTCAATAACATTATTTAAATCATTATACAGGAGGTTCAGACACTTATGAGGAAAATCGGACCTAAGGTAAGGGAAATATCACAATCTCATTTATATCCGAGATTGTTTATACTTTAGTATTTACTGGGGTGTATTTTATCATCCAAATCCATGTTTCCCAAATATGTAATATTATTTCCATCCACCTAAAATTTTTTAAATCCAATTTTACCCTTCGGTGAGTTTTTAGTAAAGGATATGAAAGGAATCTTTTGTCGTTTTTCGTACGAGGTACTTTTTGACTTTTCCGAAAAAAGTACAAAGAATGTTTTTTTAACTTATATGGCATGAATGGATTTTTAAAACATTATTTCCAAGAAGCTTCCTTTAAAAGTTTTCAAGTTTATTTTTAATAAACTTCTTTTAGTTTATAATTGTACGACAACTTAAGAAAGGAAAAGTGTTTTTGAAGCAGAAAGGATTTTTTCCTCAAGAATGGAGTTCAAGTGTTTTATCAAAATTATTTTCCATCCAAGATAACAAGTGGTTCTATTTCTATCTTTATTATTACATTGATTAGATTATGTTGTGATGGAATTATATTTTTATGAATTCCTTTATCTTATATGAATTGTTTTATGGTGTCACGATGTTTAAGATTCCCATTTTTATTACATGGGTTATGCTATGATGTATTGTTTCTGATTTTGTGGAACACATAAGAATGGTATCATTATGAGATTGGTGGGACCTATATCTCGCTCCAATGCATTGGGTAAAGATTTTATATCTCATGAGATAGACATGGCTTGAACGGTAGGTTAAATTGGTTCAGTGAAACAGGACTGAAATGAGGGCGACTCGGCTTAGAAATGGACTTTGTACACTAAGATAGTCTTGGAAATGAGTCTTGACTAATAAGAAATGATTCTCTATGATTATGTGTGTATGCCACAAATTTTCATGTTTTAAGTAATGATTATTGGGATTACATTTCACTACTATGATTTATCCCATGTTATGAAATTAATATTTCTTTTGCAGGTTAAGATTTCAAAAATGTTATGTTCTTATGAATATGATGTGATTGATTTTTGTTTTTTTACCCTTACTGAGCATTTGAGATCACCCTTTTGTATGTTTTCTTTCCCCCAGGTCAGGAAGAAGGTTATTATGTAGGATATGCCAAAAGGGACTCTAGATATGATGAAATAAATGGGAGACAATATAGATGCTTTATGAACCAGTTGTTTATGTTTCCCAGTTTTTAAAGACACTATACCTATACGGTCCTTTCGTGGTTTTGTTAAATGTTGTAATAAGTATGCTTCAATTCTGATGTAATAACAATGTATGCAAAGAATGGGTCGTTATAGTTGGTATCAGAGGAAAGGTATAGTCAACCTTTGGAAACTAGGATGTGAAAGCCTTAGTAAGAAACCTAAGGATAAGTCTAAGCATAGAACACAATCTTAGTGTTTTAGAAATGGCCATGAATAACCTAGGATAAGACCTTAAGTGTGAAATTTAATTCTTGATTTTGTGGTTTTCCTATTATAATTAGTGTTGCTCACACTATTCTTCTTGGTTTTAGTCAATGGCTAGAACCCGAAGGAACCGTGTTAATGCAGAATGCGACGGGCAATGAAATTATTGTCCCCCTGAGCAACCAAACGTTATGGGAGCTGGAATGAAAAATCTTGTAGCCATGCTCACACAACTTTCTCAAGCTATGAATCATGTAGGACTTCCAAACAAGCAAAGAAAGGAGCAACATTCTGTTGAATCCTTCATGAGACAGCGTCCACCTTCATTCAACGGGTCTACTAATCCATTAGTTGCTGAACAATGGATTAGTACTACTGAAAAGATATTTTCAGTTCTTCAATGTTCTGAGCATGATAAAGTCATCTTAGCAGTGTATCGTTTGGAAGGTGATGCTGATCAATGGTGGAATCTTATTAAGAATATGAGGAAAAGGGATGAAATTGAGTCCATGGAATGGGACGAGTTCAAGAACTTATTTTTCAATAAGTACTTCCCTCTTATTCTCCGAAAAAAGATGGAGAAATAGTTTCTTGAATTGAAGCAAAAGGATGATGAATCTATTGGTACCTATGAAGAAAATTTTACAAGACTTGAAAGGTACGCTTCTGGTATTATTATCCAACCTGAGAGTAAGATCGATCGATTCTTTAGTGGATTAAAATCAAGTCTTCGAAGGGCGTTAGCCATAAGGGACTTTAATAGCTAAGAGGAAATCGTTTGATGTGCTCTCAAAGCCGAGATGGATATTGGAGTAACCCATCAGTCATATGGGCTTGATAAGAAGAAGAAAATGGAATTCAAAGGAAAATCTAAAGATCACACTGAAAAGAAGATGAGTTTTCCCTTATGCTCAAAGTGTGGAAAGAAACATGGAGGCAGTTGTCTTAAAGGGACAAGTAAATGTTTCAAATGTGGAATTTAAGGTCATTGGGCATTTGAATGCCGCAATGATGGGAAGAAGATGTCTAATGATGCAAAAAAAGGAAGGGATACACAGAATGAACCTACTACACTTCAATGTTTCAAGTGCAAGGAGATGTGGCATTATGCTAATAAATTCCCTAATCCAAGGGTTGTTGATGATGATCGACATCAAAAAAGTCTTAAGGCTAAAGACAAAGGAAAGTCACATGCAATTTCTATCAGTGATGTGGAGTACGATAATGATGTGGTGAAAGGTACACTTACCATCCACTCTAAAGTAGCAAATGTTTTATTTGATTCTGGATCCACCCACTCTTTTATTTCTAAAGAATTTTCTAAGGATATCACCATATTACCTCAACAATTAGATGTTTAGTTAGCTTTGACAACCCCTAATGGCACAACAGTCGCATCAAAAGTTTATAATTATTCTCCGATCGAAGTTTGTGGGAAATTGCTTCCTGCAAATCTTGTGATCCTTCCTATAGTGGAATTTGATGTGATTATTGGCATGGATTGACTTTCTTTATATGGAGCTCATATCAATTTCCAAATAAGGTAAGTCACATTTCATATTCCAGATCAATCTATGATCGTCTATCAATGCAACGATGAACATAACCTTCCAGTGGAAATTCCTTCCATCTTATGGGTCTTGATTATACTAAATGAAGGTTATTTATCTCAAATGGTTGGTGACAAACTCACGATTAAGAATATGCCCATTGTACGGGAGTTTGATGATGTCTTTCTGGAGGAATTACCGGGTCTTCCACCAAATTGTGATGTTGAGTTTTCAATAGAACTCTTACCGGGTGCTTTTCCTATTTCAAAGACACCTTATAGAATGACCCCAATTGAGTTGCAGGAATTGAAGAAGAAAATCCAAGAGAATCTTGATAAGGGGTTCATACGCCCTAGTGCATCACCTTGGGGAGCACCTGTTCTGTTTGTTAAGAATAAAGATGGATCAATGAGACTCTGCATTGATTATCGAGAACTTAACAAGATTAGTATCAAGAAAAAATATCCTCTCCCACGCATTGATAACTTATTTGACTAGTTAACTACGAGGAGATCAATACTTTTCCAAGATTGATCTTCATTCAGGGTATCATCAATTAAGGGTCAAAAGGGAGGACATACCAAAGACGGCTTTCTGTACAAGGTATAAACACTATGAATTTATAGTGATGCCGTTTGGTCTTACTAATGCCCCTGCTATCTTCATGGATCTGATGAATAGAATCTTTAGAGACTATCTTGATCAGTTTGTGGTAGTCTTTATAGACGATATTCTGGTATATTCAAAGAGCAAGGAAGAACATGAATATCACTTGAGAATTATATTGAAGACCCTAAGAAAGGAGAAGATTTATGCCAAATTTACCAAGTGTGAATTTTGGCTTCAAAAAGTTGCATTATTCGGTCACATAATCTCAAAAGAGGGGATATCTGTGGATCCAGCAAAAATAGCGGTTATTGAAAGATAGTCGAGACCAAAAACAGTAAATGAGATCCGAAGATTTCTTGGTTTGTCTGGATATTATCGACGTTTTGTGAAAGATTTTTCATGATTATCTAATCCACTCACCAAGTTGACTCGGAAAGGAGTTAAGTTTTTCTGGACGGAGGAGTGTGAAGAGAATTTCAAGGAGTTGAAAAGAAGGTTATCCAGTGCACCTGTGCTCACACTGCCTTGTAGTGGAGAAAGGTTTGTGATCTACAGTGATGCATCGAAGAAGGGCTTAGGGTGTTTTCTTATGCAAAATGATATGGTGATAGCTTATGCCTCACGACAGTTGAAAATCCATGAGCAAAATTACCCAACTCATGATTTGGAGTTAGCTGTGGTAATCTTTGCATTAAAGACTTGAAGGCGTTATCTTTATGGTGAATTGTGTGATATTTATACTGATCATAAAAGTTTAAATTATATTTTCACACAAAAGGAGCTGAATATGCGCCAAAGAAGATGGTTGGAGCTGATTAAGGATTATGACTGCTCAATCCATTACCACCCTGGGAAAGCAAACAAGGTGGCAGATGCATTATGTCGACAAGACCATTCCAGTTTATCCATGATGAGGATCACAAAAGATCCAATATTTATGGATTTACAAAGCATAGATCTTGGAGTTATAATGGAAGGGGAAAAATCTTATCTTTCTCAAATGAATGTTCAACCATCTATACATGTGAAGATTAAAGAGGCACAGAAAGAAGATGTCAAGTTAGAAAAGAAGGTGAGAAATGTTCTTAAATTCAACCTTGATTGTGATGGGATAATAAAGTTCAGGAATCCGGTTTGTGTTCCTCCCATCCCGGAATTAAAGAAGGAGCTGCTGGATGAGGCTTGTAGTTCTTCATTCTCTATTCATCCTGGATGAACAAAGATGTATAGGGACCTGAAAGAGTACTTCTGGTGGGATGGCATGAAAAGATATTTTGCTGAATATGTCTCTCGATGCTTGGTTTGTCAGCAAGTTAAAGCTGAGAGACATAAGTCTAAGGGGATGTTACAAAAATTACCCATACCCGAATGTAAATGGAAAAACATCACTATGGACTTTGTCACAGGACTTCCTAAAACATCCAAATACAATAATGCTATCTGGGTTATAGTTGATCGTCTTACAAATTCATCACACTTCATCACTATTAGAGAGGATTTCTCTCTGGATCAGCTTTCCAGGATATACGTGAAGGAAGTGGTATGATTGCATGGAGTACCACTTTCTATTATATTTGATCGGGATCCGAGGTTTACCTTAATGTTCTGGATAAGTCTTCAGCATACTCTAGATACATAGTTGAGTTTCAGCACTGCATATCATCCTCAAAAAGACGATCAGTCTGAGAGAACAATTCAAACTCTAGAAGATATGTTGAGAGCTTGATCTATGGATTTTAAAGGTGGTTGGGATCAAAACCTACCATTGGTGTAATTTTCTTATAATAATAGCTTTCACTCCAGTATTCAGATGGATCCTTATGAAGCTCTCTATGGAATTAAATGCAGGACTCCAACTTGTTGGGGTGAAGTTGGGGAAAGAAATCTATTAGGACCTGATCTCATTGATGAAATGGCAGAAAAGGTCAGATCTATTCAACAACACATAAGAGCAGCTCAGAGTCGACAGAAAAGTTATTCCGACAACCGAAGAAAAGACCTAGAGTTTGAAGTGGGTGATAAAGTGTTCTTATGAATATCTCCCTGGAAGAGGGTCATGAGATTTGGAAAGAAGGGGAAGTTGAGACCTAGATATATCGGTCCTTTCGAAATACCAGATCGTGTTGGGAAGTTAGCTTACCGATTGGAGCTTCCACCGAATCTCTCTCAAGTTCACGATGTGTTCCATGTATCTCTCCTAAGAAAGTACATACCTGATCCTTCACATGTACTTAGCTTAGAAGTTGTACCGCTGGAGCAAGATCTTTCTTATGAAGAACAGCCGATAAAGATTCTGGATCGTAGCGAAAAAGTCCTACGAAACAAGACCACTCGATTGGTGAAAGTTTTATAGAGGAACCACCAATTAGAAGAAGCTACACGGGAGGTTGAGGATATGATGATGGAGAGGTATCCTCATCTGTTTGTTACAAAGTGATGAATTTCGAGGGAGAAATTCATTTTAAGGGGGGTATAATGTAACACCCGAGACTTTTATGTGAAATATTTTGTTTTTATGTTTAATAAATCATCAAAGGAATCTTTCACTACACACAACACTAGCTTGACCTGCTTTACATGCAACCACGCCCTTCCTCGATAGCTTGCGTCGTACGCAATACCGAGTTTTACTAAACAATGATATGCTATTATTTAAACTATCCATTATGAATAGTAATAACCACTTTTTGAAATTTTATAAATTTTATTTTTCAAAATGGACTTCATTTTTGGATTCGGAATATAGAAATTATCCTAGGGTGAAATTTTGGTATTTTTTTGAAAACTTTCAATTTTTGATGAATAGTGAAACAACTAAGTGATAGTTAAAAAACTGAATTTTTCATAAAACTGAATTTTACCACTTCTATGAGTGGAATTTCGACAATACGATAGACACAGTTGATGTTAGTAATTAAAATGTGGTTCAATGAGATGCAAATAATTTTTGGTGAATAGTAACTTTTTACTTTTATTTACCAGGGTTAAAAGTAAATAGGTTAATTAAGGGTAAAAATGATATTATTATTACCCTAACACAAGTCCTAATTCTATTGGACAAGTGTAATTCGACCAGAAACAACCTTAGTAATAAAATATGACCAATTAGGCCCACTTGGATTAAATTAGGACATTTATTATTAATTTATTTAAAGAACGGTTAAAATAGTTAAAATCAATGTTTAATAAGAAAATCATTTTTAATATAGGGTTATACATAAGCTAAAATCGACAATAATTATTCATTAGAAAGCTAAATATATTTCCTACATAATGGAATTTTATTTATAATTTTTATACATTAAATAAATTAATTTATTTATGACACAACGATGATGCAATAATTATCTTTTTAATGAAATATTGAAATAATTGATGTTATAAATACTCAAATAAATGTATTTATGACTTTTTATAAATTCAACTAATTTACTAGGTTAATATGAAATGTTTTTATTGATTTAATTAACTTTTTTCGAACTAATAATTCTTTTATGATTTTAACAAAAATCAATTACTAAATAGTGTCAAAATTGACATAAAATAGTTTTTAAAACAAATATTATATTAGTAATTGTTATTTTATTCCTAAAAATCCATGGTTCGGAAAAACGACTTAGATATGGTTATATATATTAATAATAAACAACTTGGGGTTCTTTTGGCTGCTTATAGTATGTTTATTAACCTTATAGTATAAGAACACAAGAAGACACGGTAAAAGTAAAATTATTTAACTTAATTTCTAAATCTAAATGATATGGTTAAAATAGGAACCTAAACTTGTCTAAATTATATTGGATGAGAGAATTTCGACCCATAACTACCTTAGCTTAGAAATAAAACAATATCGAGCTATTTAAAACCGAATTTGACTTTATAATAAAATAATAGTTTTAGTTATTCCAAAGGTGCCCCTCTCCTCCCTTATAAAAGGGCACCTCCTCCCCCTCTTCCTCACACCACTTTGAGCCTTCAATATCGGCCAAACCCTGAAAATTTCTCCTCTACACATCCCTAGAAACATCCTAGAGGTTCCGGTCTTCTTCAAAGACCAATTTTAGGGCCCTAAAAGGAGGTCTCAAAGAAGCACTTCAAAGAAGAGGTAATGTCCGTTACCAATTATTTCATCTTTATTTAATCTTCCACTTATTCTTCTTTAGTTGTTTAATTATAAAGTAATAACATCAGTATCACTCATATACTGATATGTTATTATAAGTATGAAACAACCCTATTTCACCATCTATCCATCCAACGGAAAAAGAAATCACCGCACGTGCGTACGTACAAAATACCGTCTCCACACCGTGGTGTAATCTATTTTCCACCACCACCTTACTTGGAAGGGTATAATGGTGTAAATAATGACTATATATGACTATTATAAAGTTATATTGATTCTGAAATATTATACATACACTCCAATACAATTCCACGATCATAGGAACGATATCATCTCTCGTGTGTACGTACGGAATACCGTCTCCACAATGTGATGCGAATCGTTCTACATGATCTTCATTGCATAATGATTATATAAATGAATTTAATGAATAAATATGATATATAGTACATTAATAACATTCTGGAAATTATTTATCTATAACCTAAAGAGAAGAATAAGAATTTATTCGACAAAACATGCATAAGAACAAAAAGTTATAAACACCCGAATAACAAGTAGCAATGAAATATTACTACCAAGCAGCTAAGAATATGACCATATATGATATAATAACAATAATTATGATTCTGTAATAACTAAATAACATTATTTAAATCATTATACAGGAGGTTCGGACACTTACGAGGCAAATCGAACCTAAGGTAAGGGAAATATCACAATCTCATTTTCATCCGAGATTGTTTATACTTTAGTATTTACTGGGGTGTATTTTATCATCCAAATCCATGTTTCCTCAATATGTAATATTATTTCCATCCACCTATAATTGTTTAAATCCAATTATACCCTTCGGCGAGTTTTTAGTAAAGGACATGAAAGGAATCTTTTGTCGTTTTTCGTACGAGGTACTTTTTGACTTTTCAGACAAAAGTACGAAGAATGTTTTTTTAACATATAAGGCATGAATGGATTTTTAAAAAATTATTTCCAAGAAGCTTCCTTTACAAGTTTTCAAATTTATTTTTAATCAACTTCTTTTAGTTTAGAATTGTATGACATTTTAAGAAAGGAAAAGTGTTTTTGAAGCAGAAAGGATATTTTCCTCAAGAATGGAGTTCAAGTGTTTTATCAAAATTATTTTCCATCTAAGATAATAAAGGGTTCTGTTTCTAACCCTATTATTACATTTATTTTATTATGTTGTGATGGAATTATATTTTTATGAATTCCTTTATCTTATATGAATTGTTTTATGATGCCACTATGTTTAAGATTCCCATTTTTATTACATGGGTTATGCTATGATGTATGGTTTCTGATTTTGTGGCACACATAAGAATGGTATCATTATGAGATGGGTGGGACCTATATCTCCCTCCAATGAACGGGGTAAAGATTTTATATATCATGACATAGACATGGCTGGAACGGTAGGTTAAACCGGTTCAGTGAAACATGATTGAAACGAGGGTCACTTGGCTCAGAAATGGACTTTGTCCACTAAGATAGTCTTGGCCATGAGTCTTGACTAATAAGAAATGATTATCTATGATTATGTGTGTATTCCACAATGTTTCATGTTTTAAGTTATGATTATTGGGATTACATTTCACTACTATAATTTATCCCATGTTATGAAATTAAGATTTCTTTTGCAGGTTAAGATTTCAAAAATGTTATGTTCTTATGAATATGATGTGATTGATTTTTGTTTTGTTTACCCTTACTGAGCATTTGAGCTCACCCATTTATATGTTTTCTTTCCCCCAGGTCAGGAAGAAGGTTATTAAATAGGATATGCCAAAAGGGACTCTAGATATGATGAAATAAATGGGAGACAATGTAGATGCATTATGAACTAGTTGTTTATGTTTCCCAGTTTCTAAAGACACTATACCTATATAGTCCTTTCGTGGTTTTGTTAAATGTTGTAATAAGTATGCTTCAATTCTGATGTAATAACAATGTATTTAAAGTATGGGTTGTTATATTTCGGGTGTTAACTTACTCGTTTTCTTTTATATGTTTTGTTATGTAAGCCATGTTTGTCATGGATAGGTTGTATCTTATTCATATCCAGAATGATATCAAGTCCTTAGATACTATTATTAATCATCAAATGAGAATTAGACTTGAATGGATATGATGGGGAATGAATCTCATCGCGTTCGTGGAGACGGTAGTCCGTACGTACGCACGAGCGACAATATCATTATTTTGATATTAAAATAATATATAATTCGATAATATATCATATATACAGAATCATTATCTTGTTATATTTATTATTTACATTAATTACACATCATTATTTTACCCATCCAAATAATAATTTATTGAATAACAATTACACCACGACGTGGAGATGGTAAGCCGTACATATGCACGTATGGTGACATGTCATTCACAGGATGGATAAAATACTGAATATGGTTGTACCATATTTATAATAACATCACAGAATATATAAGATACTGGAGTTATTATTTTAGAATGGGAATATCAAAGAAAGAAGAAGTTGAAGAAGAAAGGAACTTCAAAGAGGGTGGTGAAAACATTACCTCTTCTTTGGGTGCTTCCTTTTGATTTGATCAAATGGACTCCTTAGGTTGGCTTTCTGATCAAACTAAGGCCTATAGGTTGAAGTGAGGGAAGTTGAGAGAGAATTTGGGCAGGGGTTGTCCGAACCAAAAGTCTTTGAAGGTGTAAAGAATTGGTTAGAAGTGGTGTCCTTTTATAAGGGGGAGGAGGGGCACCTTTGGAAAAGCTAGAAATATTATTTTATAATAAATTCATATTCAGTTTCTAATGGATCAAAAGTGGATTATTTAAAGTTTAATATGGGTATGGGTCTAAAACCACTCAACCAATAGAATTTATACAGGTTTGGGTCATTATATTAACCTTATCTTTTAGATTTAACTCTTAGTTAATTAGTTTGACACTTACCATGTCACTTTTTATTTTTATATTATATAGTTAATAAACTTACTATATACCCACAAGAGACCCCCAAGTGGTCCATTAATGATCCACCTATCATGATATATGTCTTTTGGACAAACCTTAGATTTTTAGGAATTGAATTTCAATTAATAATATAATATTTGTTTTAAAAACTCTTTTATGTCAATTTTGAAACAATTTGGAAATTTGATTTTTGTGAAAATCATAACAGAATGATTACTTCGAAAACAGTTAATTAAATCATTCATAACATGTCATATTAACCTATAAAATTATTTTAATTAATAAAAAGTCTCAAATTATATTTATTTGGGTATTTATAATATCAATTATTTTAATTTTTCACTATTATGGTAATTACTGCATCATCATTATGTCATAAATAAATTAAATTATTTAATGTCTAAAAATTATAAATAAATAATCATTATGTTGGAAATCATATTATATTTCTAATGAATATTTATAATCGAATTTATCTTATGTTTAACCCTATATTAAAAATGTTTTAGTAAATAAACTTTGATTTTAACTCTTTTAACTCTTCTTTGAATTAAATAATAATAAATGCCCTAATCTAATCAAAGTGGACCAAAATGATAATATTTTCTTCCTAAGGTTGTTTTTGGTCGAGATACACTTGTCCAATAGAATTAGTACATGTGTTAGGGTAATATTAATGTCATTTTACCGTTAATTACCCTATTTACATTTATCCGTGGTAAATAAAAGTAAAAAGTTACTATTCACCAAAAATTATTTTCATCTCATTGAACCAAATTTTACTCATTGATATTAACTGTGTCTCTTGGATTTTCAAAATTCCACTCACAGAAGCGGTAAAAGTGTGTTTTATGAAAAATTATGTTTTTTAATTACCACATAGTGGTTTCACTATTCATCAAAAAATGATGTTTTTCAGAAAAATACCAAAAATTCACCCTAGGCTAATTTCGATATTCCAAATCCAAAAATGAAGTCCATTTTGAAAAATAAAATTTATAAATTTCAAAAAGTGGGTATCACTATTCTTAGCGGCTAGTTTGATTGGTTGTGGTGTGTTAGAACTCGATGTTGCGTACAACACATGCTATTTCATTATTCAAAGAGAAGTGTACCGTAGAAGCTTGGGGTGTTAAAAACTTTATGCTTTACCAAAAATTACATGAGATTTTTCTATACTTTTCCTCTTCCTTAAAATCATCCTTCGATACAACCTTAGACATATCCATTGAAATATTTCTAGGGATTTTACTAAAGTTTTCTCATCCTGGTTTCTAATGGTTAACTAAATTTTTTCTTTGATACCTACTATAACGTCCCAAAATTTATGTACATAGAAATTAAATTACATTTTAGTAATACTTAATATGTTACACAAACAAACTCCCAAAGATCGTATTAGTTTAGTTCTACTGAAAACATGAAAAAATAAACATTGGTCCATAAGTCATCTAAATTATCTCCCACTAGTTTATTCTCAACTACAACCATTCATATACATGTCAAACATAATACATATCTTTATAACCTAGGGGAAAATAAGAATAAAAAGGGGTGAGCTCAGATTCTTAGTAAGGGTAAACAAGGAAGATATATAAATATAATAATGTGAATAAGAGTATGATAACATGATCATGAAAATAGAAGATTGTAACCTGTATATCAAATATCATAAACATGAATCATGGAATAAATATTTTTATTTCATAAGACATGAATCATAAGTAAATAATTAACTTAATTCATGGTTGAATAACACAGGAATAAGATATATAATTGTAGTAGAAACATAATCTTTTAAATATTATTTCTATAATAGTTAAGGCATCATTGGTACGACTATCATAATAGTATAGATTTACTCCCCATACCTTATAGATAGTAATGTTTCACTCCAATAACATTATTTGTTGTCATGGTTCACTCACATAGTAATATCGGTAGTCATGATTCAATCCAATTACCATATTAGTAGTCAAGGTTCACTTGTAAGACCATCTTAGTGGACACAGTCCTTTATGTCTATATCATGTGATATAAATATTTACCCAATGAATTGTAGAGATATATATGTCCCACCATTATCATAATGAAATCATACATACATGTGCGATAAGATTATAAAAAATCACATCTTAACAAATTAAATGGAATGGGTGCCATAAACATGTAATCATATCATAACCTGTGGAAAATATATAGGTTTTGAAATCATTTCATCAAAATCTTTGCTCGTGAAAAGAATCATGTTTCTAAAACATCATTCCATGAAAACATAAACCATTATAAGAAATAATATGAATGTTTTTATTGAACTATAACAAAGTACGTTATATTATATGTAGAAGTATTTTTAAAGATCAATTAGAACATGAGTTTTACTTAAAAATATATTTTTAAAACATAAAACATTTTCAAAAAACCTTTTATTTTAAAATAAACATGAAAAATTGTAAAGAAAGCATGAAAACATTTTGAAATCCTTTTTCATTGAAAATATATGAATGAATATTGAAAACATTTTTAAATAATTTCTCCTTAAAAAAACATCATTTAAATCTTACAAAGGAATCCTTAAATAAACAATATAAAATGTAAAACATTTATTTAAAATAATTTTCATTTAAAATTATCTTAAAATATCTTTTAAGAACATATCTCTAGGAAAATAACATTTAAAAATTAAAAAATGTCCTATAGAACTTTGAAACATTTAAATCATAATCTTCCATAAATAATAACACTACATGAAGCATAAAATATCATAAAAATAATTATATTATAGATATAACATATTAAATGGTAGTAAATACACCTCTTAAAATTACATAGGTGCACAACAAAACATGTGTCTCAAAGAAGGAAAATTGAGACAAAACTGGCACACTCATTTCGTAACTTTTGAACCAGAACCCCAATGAAATTAAGCACCCAAAATGGATATGTAAATACCAATAAATTGAATTATAAAAATCATATAATAAATTCATGGGAAACATTTACATCACACAAATGAAATGAGTGGTGAATAAGAAATTAATTACATATCATATATATTCATTATATAAACATTTATAATACTCTATAAAATATAGATATATGAAATGAAATACATCGTTCGTGGAGATGGCATGCCATACTTATGCATGAACGATGTTTCTATTTTACTAATAGTTTAAAAGAAAGGAAATTATATGATATATTATCATTATTGATTATTTTTCTTATTATATAAAACATATATATTCATAAAAATTCTTCCTAATTACCATACATTAAATATAGGTGATTAATGAATAACATTGCATCATGTAGACGGTAAGCCATATGTATTAACAAACAACATTATAATTTTTCTAAAATATTAGATGGAAAAAAGTTAGACAATATATTATAATTAAAGAATTATAATTATATAATAAATATAATAAATAAAATATAGAAATATATTTTCCATCATAAGTCACACCTGATAGGTGGTAATGAAAAAATGAACAATATTGTTTCATGAGGCGTTAGTTCACCGTAACCCAAAACAGTAAGTTCATTACCCATTAGATTGATGTGTGTGTGACTTTAGGTCTAAACCATAACAAAAAACAAACCAGTATATTTATAATATCGAGACTATTATATAAACATGAAATAAAAATAATTTAAGGAGTTTCAAGAAGAAATAAAAAAAATGTTTGTTCATGAACGTTAACTAATCTTTGGGTTTCTTCTTTTGATTTTCACAAAATGACTCCTTTTGATGGATTTATGAAAAAATTAAGGATTATAAGATGAATAGAAGGAAGTTTTAAGTATACTTGGGATGATTTTGGTGAATAAAACGGTCTTTAGAGGAGTGAATAAATGAGAAGAAGAGGTTTCGTTTTATAAGAGTGGGGAGGGGTACTCATGGAATTTCCTAAAATATTAAATTAAAATAAATTAATTATTAGTAAACAATTTCTCCCAACCGATTTATGTAGAGTATAATATTAGGATATATCGAAATCCTATCAACCAATAATTTTTAGAAATGTTTAAGTTGTATTATTACCCTTATCTTTTGACCTTAACCCTTAGTTAAACTCATTAACTCTTTCTTGAAAAACATTGATTTTTTACACTTTATGGTCAATATAATTATGATAAAATAGTAAAAGAACCACAAATGGATAATTTATGAAATATTTGACATTATTATAGTAATTTTAATAATTTTTTATTTTTATGAATTTTATATCATTTAATAAAAGATTATTTATTTTAAAGTATCATTTATATCAATTTTGATGTTATTCAATATTATCCTTTTTAAAAATATCCTAAAAACATGATAAATTCGAACCAAAACATATAATAGATCACTAATATATAAAATTTCTCTATAAAATTATTAGATTTTATAAATTATGTTAAATTATGTTTATTTTAATATTTTTATTATCATTTATTTGAGATTTCCATTAATTAAACAATTACTACATCATCATTATGAAAGCCTTTAATTAAATTATATATTATCTATATATTAAAATTAAATTATCATGTTCAATATAAATTTATTATATTTAAATTTAATATTTATAAGTGAATTTATATTGTTTATAACTTTATATTAAAAAGGATGTACTTATTAAAAATATGAGTATGAAATTTTTAACTTATCCTTAAATAAAATATAATAAATGTCATATTCTTAACCCAATGGCATAAAAAGGTTATAATTTTATCCTAAGGTTTATTTTAGTTAAAACCCACTTATACAAGGAAATTTTGAAAAGTGTTAGAGTAATTTTATAATTTTATAATATTAATTTAACATTAATTACCTGAATTACCCTTAATCACAGTAAATATAAAGTTAATAAAGTTAGTATTCATAATATCTAAAGAATTTTTCGATCCTATTAGACTCTGAATACCATACTAGTTAAAACCATTTATGTCAATTTTTTTAAATTCAATTCACATTAGCAGGAAAATTAATTTTAATGCTAATCCATGTAGTCGTAGTGGGAAGGTGGGTAAAAAGAACACTAAAAAGTTCAATACATTTTTATATATAAATTAAATATGAAAATAATTTAAATGACCTAAATTGGACTAATATATGCATTATTTATCTATTTTGACTTTAAAAATCAATTTAATGTATAATAAATATTTAAACAAAACGGATGTTTTTAACTATAATGCAACATTTTTTACTATTTATCAAAAAATAAAACTTCTCAAAAAAATAATAAAAATTCACCCTATGTAAATTTTGACATTCCAAATTAAAAAAAGATATTTATTTTCTCTAATTAAATTTATATTAGTGTTTAAATTAATTTTTTTTATTCACATAAGGATATAAAAATTAGTTTCTTTAAGAAAATAGTATTACTTAACATATAAAGACATTACCAAAAATTATACATTTCATTATAAATATGTATTATTTGTGCGAATGTTTTATAAATAAGATATTAATATTCATATTACTATGTTTAATGCCTAGTTTATAACTATCTCATTTAAATTATTATAATAGTAAAGTGTTGTTTCACATAAACTCAGTGTTGCATGTAATGCATCCCAAGTGAGCGTTGCTTGTTGTGAAAGATTAAGTTAGTGTTGTTTATAACATATTCCAATCATAGTTCTTTTATATAATAATAAAAATATATATTTAGTGTTTTTTGAATTGAAAAATATCAAAAATATCAAATTAATTTGAAAAATATTATTTAGAAAATCTCAGGGTGTTAGAAGGATCATCTCAAGGTGTATATCGATAGTAAACATGATCATTCACAGGGGAAGAAACCATGAAAAATTCTCTAAAAAATATATAGGCCTTACTATGACAACTGGAAGATAACCAATTGAACTCAAGTATAAAAAATATAAGAACAACCTGGAAAACCAACATAAAATCAAACCCACATTTAACATGACGATCTCTACCCTTCCTAATCGTGGATCCCACACTACCAGGAAGACACAAGTGATTTTATTAAAAGATACAAACTGGTCCCTATAGTGGTATCAATCAACCAACAACTTGAATTTTATTAACCAATCCATTCCAATGATGTGGTGAAAATTTTTTAGGTCAAACATAACGAAATTCCAAACTACTTCCACATATGTAATTGAAAAATTACACTTTGGGAACTTAAAACCTTGTTCCCTCATCCTAGAAAACATGGTAAGAGAATCCGTGACAAAAGGAGTTACATGCACTCATATAATCAAACCATTACGTAAATTTATCAGGAAAATTATTGGGAAACACCCACATCAAATAAAGAAGATTGCATGGAACAAGAAATGAACACTATACCTCTCATGGTGGCCACCCCAGACTTGCAGTCTTTGAGTAACACATATACTGCATGAATGAATCCTTTATGAGGGCTCTAATGAACCCTATTTACTCAGTAATGATTCCCTTTACCCCAAGGGTGAGATCCTCCACCCTTTTAGGCCTTATATTTCACCTGATAACCCTGAGAGAATTTGAAACTAATTCCACTCTGCTACATCGAAGCCAAACAAAAACACTAAATATGGATTTAACATCAAAAATTATGGAGCATCCTCAGAGACTATATAAAATTATGCTGGTTATGAATAGAATTTCCACACTGATAAAATACCCTAGGATTACACCCTGAAGAAACCACAAGTTCCATACAAGATGTTTACTAGGCACACTTTACACTACCCTGATGGGGTTTGTTCTCCTTCTGATTGTAACTAGATGTAAAGCTTTGTATACGACCCACTAATGTACCACCATGAAGATATGTATTTCTAGCCAAATCCACACTGTCCCTAGATTCCTTATTAACCACCTCTATATAGTTCTGAATTCGAAGAAGAATAAGTATGGAATTAATGTCATCCTTTAAAAAGATCTCAAAATGACAAGACTTGGGATAATCATTCACAAGGAGTTTAAGAGAGGCATGAACCAGCTCGGTAAAATGAGTTGTGTACTCCAACACAAAATAGTCCCCTTTCTATTAAATCACAAAAATATGGGAGTTCTCTATCCTCATGGTATCTAGGATTGACTATTGAGTAAAAGACACTTTGAAAGTAATCCACGTGAGATCCTCTTTCTACCCTACTTTTACCATGGATTCCCACCACTTTCAACCTCGTACATCCAACATTTAGTTGGAATATCCAATATTTGAGGTCTTATGAGTCTTACAAAACTAAAATATTATTTTGATACATTCTAGTAAATCCTCAGGCTCTTGTTCTCCCTCATCTCCACAGGTGACTAATGGATTTTTTGACATGAACTCCTGAGCAAGTTCAAATTTTCATGTATTCTCTTGACCACCCACAATACCTAAGGATTTGATCACACTAATCAATAAATCAAAAAAATCAAAATCAAATGGAGAATTATCATATAGAACATGATCCTCAATACCCTCTCTATTTCTGGATGAGGGAAATTTCAGAGAGATTATATATATATAAAACAAAAGATCATAAAAAAATTGAATATAAAACATAAAAAATTATACCAAAATAATCACTTATAAATAGTCTCAACAAACATCATTAGAATAAACAATTCTATAAAAAGGAGAAGAGTTGAAAATTTAAAAACACATTTACCCAATGAGAATGGTTTTCTAAATGGATAGGTAAACCATGGTGAAACCATATAATTTCGACTGAATGTTGATATATAATACAACATGGGTTACACATGGTACTACTAATGACGTTTCTAAACAATGTGCCACCTTCTTACCTCCCTGTTTCAGATTAAAAATAAAGAAAACACATAGGCCCCACCACAGTTCATTATAATTAAGGAGATACATTAAAAAATCTATAAAAATCCCATATCCATGTTGAAAATGTAAAAGGATCCCAAAACACCCATGGAAACATGACATTAAGCATGAAGAAGAGCATATTAGGCCCCCACTCCAACCCATTGATAAACCATGATAATAGATTTAGTATACAACTAAACACTTAAAAAAAAGTCTTTGAATCCGTTTTGTAGTAAACTAACCCTGGTTGGCCTGAGCTAGCAAGCCACATGATGTATAGTGCATTCTCAATCACTATGGGGTGGTGAAAAACACCTGGGCATAGTGAATAACCCCATGGGAATGTTTTCAACTAGGTTAATGTGGAATGAAATATCTATAAAATTGGATGTAAAAACCAAAATAATTAGTTTCAATAAGAATATTTCTATAACAAGAGTAACATAGAAATGAATTGAAGAAGATATCATAATCTACATCATATCACATATATAACGAGTCATAAAAAAGGCATATACATGGTTTCTCAAGTCATAATATCAAAAACCCAAAATCTAGATCAATGACCTAAACATCCACACATACATACCAAGGATAAAAAAACATCAAAAAATATCTTCATGATCTAACCCCAGGAAATCATATATTCTCCATAAAACCTTAAACGATGATAATCAAGAAGATCCAAATATATAAACAGTTCCCTTGCATTTACAAGTATCTTGAGAAATAAATCCTAGAAACACCAAACGGCGCCTGTTGGGTGTGAGGAAAAAATCACAATAGGATACCCCATGAATATATTTAAGGATTTTAAAGCATGAAATAAAATAAACTAGTTAGGAAACACATTTTCTTAATGTGATCGACTTTGAAAATTTTTCACTTGAAAACATTACATTAGACTCCCTTTGGTTTTATTTTAAATAAAATATGTTTTAATTTTTTTATCAACATAGTAATATTAAAGAAATAATGATATATGACATAAAATAATCAATATACAAAAAAAATATATACAAATGGGTAACCATAAGCATAATTTTATAATAAACTAAATGGACGTGGGCATAAAACATGACACAAAAATTAAACAAGGAACTATCACAATAAATAAATTCATAGAAATAAATTGTGAATATGTAAAGTGCACCATGGGATCTAAACCTACGGTTCAAATTTTATTGAGTTTAAAACATAGTATTCTAGCTGACTAAATAATGTGAAAGAACTCAAGGGATTTCCTAGTCCTAATTCCAAAGATATATCATGATGTCTTGGTTAATAAAGTAGAATCACTCTCGAAATTTATATCCAAATCCACTCATAATCTCTTAGACAATAATATAAAAGCTTCATTAATTTCCCCATAAAGGTTTTCATAGTCCCATTGACAATACACCCTCAAACTCTAGGTATCCCATGTTCTACTCAATACCAAATACATAAACATCAAAAGTGACCTACATCAATGATATTTGAGATCAATTTTAGTAAATTAACATTCCATTTTAATAAAACACCTTCATGGAGATAAAAATATTTCTAGAAACTATTTAAAATTCCATTTAAATCCATAAAAGAACTTTGATCCATTTTATCACACACTCATAGGGTACTTAAGCCACCTCCATTTGGAAAAAACAATTTTATATCTTATGTAGCCAATAGATATCCATATAACTCAAACCAATTGAATAATTATTTACTATAAAATAATTTAATTTTAATTTAATATAGAAAAACTAAGGGAGGTAAGGAATTCAAAGGATATATAGGACAAACTTCCTAAAATAGTGACACTACCTGAGAAATGGTTTCAAAATCACTACCTTCAATGAAAACCACATGATATTGGATGGATAATACCTTCCATACCCAAATCAATTGAAATAAAATAAACCATCCCATTATTTTAAATATTATTGTCCAACCACCATGTAGGGTTTTTACTTCCCATGGAAATTTAAGAATAATTCATGAGAAGGGGAAATTATAAATTAACCTTGGAGAAGGTGGTTTACCTCAATCTAAAAAATCCCAGAATTAAGGAGAAACCACCAAAATGTATAGGGTAGAATTTTATATTATAATTCATGGTAATATTAATTAAATGATGGAGAAAGTATTTAAAATAAAATAAAATCCTATAAGTTAGTACTGGAAAAATTAAAAAATTGAACGACCTGGTAAACTTGCATGTTATGTTAACATGGTTAAGAAAACCATGAACCCACCATGTGGGTGCCACTATATCCTATGAACATAATTCACATGATTAATTCTAATAGTTATATGTTTTTACAAACTACGCTCAAACCATGAAAATGTTCAATTTACCGAAATACTAAACCTTGCACAATTCACAACACGGTTTGAAAAACTGTATGCCAACTGTATTTTGTTGTATTTTTCCTCTAAAAACCAACTTCTTGACCCCCAAAACCTTGGAAAAATAAGATAAAACAAAAAAAACAAAAAATAAATAAAATTATAAATACCAGTGACCCATCGTGTTTAATACCTACACTTTCTAAACATCCAAAAATTTAATCTATCACCAATATTAGCTCACATCTCAACCAAAAAACCCAAAAAGGAAAACTGCTGACCTCACCTCCTCACATGACAACATAGTTTCTAGAACTTAGTCTCAATACTCAATTGTTGAAATAATACCTCAAATCTAGTACACAAGTTCATAGAGAACCCCATAGAACAAAACTCACACCCTCATGTTCTTAACAACCCAAAGGAAAAGAACATCCCAGCTACCAAACTGCCAACACTAAGGATTCACATGATTAACCCAACATAAACCCCATAATTAAGGTATTTATAACAAAATATACATAATAATAAAAAAGAAAACAAAAACCATAAATTACCACCATTGAAAAAAGGATATACCCAAATATACTCAATACCCAAAAAATGTCCCCAAAAATAAAAAAACCCCAAGACAAACACATAATTCCACCAGAATCCCCTACAAGACTTCTCACAAAGGATATATACCAAACCAAACTCACCTATAGGGATTAAAAATAATTATTAACTAATTTGAAACTTCACTAGATCCAAGATCACAATAATGAGAATAAATTCACTTGTCTAAGAATTCATAGAGTACAAAAATACGTTCCAGATTCACCACTCCTCTTGGAGTCTAGTAAGAGTAAAATATAGGGAAATATCAATTTCAATTAATATGGATACAATGAAAATACCAATATTAGGGATCAACACCCTATATTTAATTAATAACTTTCTATTAAAAATATATTATGTAATAAAAAACATGAATTCAATTCATACATATTTCTTAAACCATATAAAAAATCAAGCATAAACCAATTTTTTCCTCTAAAATACATTTTTCTAAAATCACACATTCCATAAATAAACCACATAATAAAACAATTCATATTTTTTAGATTGATTGAAGTTTTGAAAAATAAAACATCTAATAAAAATTCCATCACAAAACCAAAACATCCCATAAATGTTTTTCACTCCTGTCAAAGCACATACCAAAATTCATTATAATAAACCTCATTGAATAATTTCATAGTAAAAAAATAAACCACAATATCAAAAAAATATAAATCATATTTTCATCCCATAATATTTCAAAAAATATATTTTTAAACCAACCATTCTTTTAAAGAACCCTAAATAACCATTTTTAAAAATTAATATTTTAACATTGAAACTTTCATAAATTCCAATTTTCTAACAAAAATAGTCTTTTAATCATAAAAAGTTAACATAATTCCAGAAAAAATAGAATCAAAATTATTCAATATAACTCAAATTAATTAACATAACTTATTTTAATAATTTTAAAATATATATCAATGTTTATTATGAAAAAGTCTCAAATTATAAATTGAAAATCAATCCCCATTAAATCACATGAATTCACCATAAAACAAACTTTATTAACATAAAATAAATTATAAACACAATTTTAATAATTTTTGAAAGTAAGGGATGGAGAGAAACATTTTGGTAAAAGAAAATTAATTGTACATGGTTTTTCCCTCTGAGTTGCTAAACTGTACCCCAACTATAAAACAGGAACTGTAATGGTTGTAGAGACATTCTTCATGGGATCTACATGGTTGACTAGGCTATGAAATAAAACTATATATCCCATGTATGTTTACACCATCCACCTTTTAATGGAAAATTTTACCTTGAAATTGTTGATATGATCATAGGGGACCAAGGTATTATCAAAACATATCTAAATCCATCAAATACATGTAAAATCAAATTGAAAATCCATAATCAAAACCCAAAAAACCCTAGATAACCCTCATTACCAAAGAATTAAGAGCACATGAGTCCCTCCCCTACACCTACCTCTGATGTTCAAATGAAATTCATTGTCTTTTTACTGCCAAGATAATCCCAAATAGAAATACTGTGAGATTTGTAACATTTTTCTTTGAACCATCCTAGGCCACCCATGGACCCAACACATAAGGCAACCCTTGACCCACACAAGGTGTAGTTTCAATCACCATAGGCATGAAAATAGTTCCAAGGTCTCATAACATAATCAACATGAAGGTTTTAAACTTCAGTATGAAGAAAAAAATATCAATAATAAAACATCCAATCAAAGTGTGAAGATCAATAAGTTTTAAATCTATAAAATGAACAAACAAATAAGAAAAACACCCAATATATAAATAAATTAATATACTAATGAATATATAGGATATCTATATTGATAAAAAATATCCCAAAATAAAAAAATATAGAAACCCAAAAGAAACCACTACCATCTCTATGTGTCCTAAAGTCACACTTTTCATCCCAAACAAAGAAATATGACATAATTCTAACATCTTGAGCATAAAGACCAAATCCAGAGCACCTAGAAGAAAACCATAAGAGTTACATACATTGAATGGTGTGTATAGGGTGTGAGTGAAATCAAGATCCGTAGGATCCCACCAAGGACATAAGGAAATTTCATTATAAAGTACAATTCATTACTACTATTTTGAAATAAAATTTATAAATTAGGTGTTTTTTCATGCATACATACATAAAATTCAACATCACATTCATTTCCATAGGTAATTCTCCTATTATTTTCCTTTTAAATGAAAAAATCACTTTGAAATAATTTCATCATAACATGAAATATTTTATTCAAAATTTCCTTGTGAAATCCAAATTTAAAAATCATTTTATAAATAAACCATTTCAAATCACTTTAGAATCATTTTAATAAAAAAAATACAAATATTAAAATAAATTAAAAAAGCATAAAGGTACTAAAATACCATGAAAGAATAAAATAATAGTTCCATAGGGTCCAATAGAACCAAATAACATATAAAATAAAGTACTATACAAATAATCAATAATTAATCATGGGAAATTTCTATGAATCCAATTATGTTAACCTAGATATACCCAGGTCTGAACCATCGATAAGAAAATCGATGATTTCATATTTCTATAACCATCCTGCTTCTATAAAGAATCCTCTCCAATATCACGAACTTATAGCATTCGATACAATAAATAATTTAATTCATTTAATATGTGAAAGATAGAAACATTTATCTTCAAATGATAAAATTCCTTGGATCCCCATTTAAGAATAAAATAAGAGGTGAGAAATCATGATAGTCATATAATAAAAATTTTTGAATCTCAAATCCCCTCTACCACGCCACATTTAAATTTACATCAAGACCCAAACATGATCAAAGATCATAATATATAACATTTCATTACAACAACTCTTCTAAAATTTTATAAATACTTGTAATTTCATATACCACTAGAAATTCCAATCAAAGTTTTTATAATAAGAAAAAACCCATTGAAAAAATTTTAAAATACATTTTATCTATAATACATAGGCTTAAGTTGATAGATATATAATTGGGGAACATGAAGAATAAAATTATATAAAAAATTAACTAAATAAATAAATTTACGTACCATAGTTTAATGATAATCAAGATGGAAGTCATCACCTTCAATGGTGAATGCTAAAAAATGCCTCAAGGGGTCCTCTGTATACCGTAGAAATAAAATCCCATGATTCAATAACTCTAATATCTTAATCCATACCCATTATTTACAAAGGTTTTGGTGAGTTATAGAAATCAATGTGAAAAATGGTGTGGATGGGGAAGAAGGGATAAACCAAGAAGAAACAAATTGAGAAGGAGGTGGGAGTTCTTGGAGATAATAGGGGATGGGAAAAAGGAACTCCCTCTCTTGTGAATAACTCAGATGATCCAAGAGGAGGAGTAAAGGGAGAGTTTATGACTTTTTAACATTCCAGGGTTAATATTTTAATTTAATTATTTTACAAAACATGGAAGCTCTCATTTCTACTACATGGTTTATCAAACTGTTTTCCAATCATATGAAATAGATATATTAAAATAAAAAACTCCTAAACATTTAACTCATGATTTCTCATAAGGGTGTGTAAAATGTGAACTAGGAAACTCTAATGGAAGGGTAACCCCATATAATCTCCTACTGTCCACTATAACCCATAAAAATAACTTGTATTTTACAAAATGAACTGAAAAGGGACCTGGTAAGGGAAAATTTAATAGTTCTCATAAAACTATGTTCCTAGGAATTTCTATAAATATTCCACCCACATGATATCTACTAACCTTAGGGTGACCATGTAGAGAACAAAATTTAAAAAAATTAAAATACAAATCTCTAGACATATAAAAATTTAATTTTCCCCAGAACTAGTTAATATAATTATTTCTATAGTGACATAGGGTGTTATAACAAGAGAAACCAATCTTTACTGTAAAAATTACTCAATAAAGATACGATTAATTCCGTTTCATAAAATTACCATTTAAATTTTTAGATACTTTATAATAGTTATAATCATGTTAATACTATAATGAAATACAAATATAATTTATAAAACAATTTATTTACACAAATCATACTTTTTATATTTTAAATCCATGTATTGAAATAAGAAATACACACTAAACCCTAAAAAATAACCTAACACCCCATAAAATCACGTTAATATATTAAAAATTAATTTAAAAATAATAAGAACAATTGAACGTCAAGACCAATCAAAGTATCACCAAAATGAGGTCTTCCATGGGTATATAATTCAGACCCATGATTTACTTGAACATGTGAATAATAATGAAAAACCGCTATATTCCTCAAAATTGGGTATCACAGTTTCTTGGAATGGGTTATAACCCATACATGATAACCATATAGAAATAGAATTCTCCCAAGTTTTTACTTCAATACCTTGAAATTTACAAAATAACCCATTTAATTTCAATAAATACCATAATAAAAATAGTCAAAATAAAAATGTCACAAATAGTAATCTTTGAAAGAACCTCAAATTAAAAATTCAAAACCTAACTATCCATGTAAAATTAATGATTTAAACTAAAAGGGCTGTAAAAAAATGTTGTTGAACCTAATACTTGAGTTTTGATGATACTATCTCTATTATTCCTTTACTTACCAAAAAATAAGAGTTCAATAATACTATTTTGTAAAGAACTTACCTAGTTCAACGATCCATGAAACTCAAGGCACCCTTTATAGGGCCCAAAATGGGTTCATATTCAATATGAGTTTGTAATAAGATTAAATGGTATCAAATGTACACTTTTTGTAATTATTTCACACTCAAAATCCAATTAATTAAATAATGGATATGTACTGTGAATCATGATTTATGTATCTATATCATAGAAATTTGTAAAATAAAATTAATTATTTTCCGATCATAACTATGAAATTTTGTTATATGTATACAAAATAATAAAAAAAGTCATAAAATTCATTAGAAACAAAACAAAATATCTGATACAATCATCCCTGAATACCTATATAGTATAAAGGAAAGTGGATGATTAGTATAGTTGATACAATGCATATCCCCATAAATAAAGACTTCCTATAATTATAAATGATGCAAGAGAATTATCTCTATGTGACCCTTGGTCACCTCCAGATCAACATAACATGGACATAGTGTCACCAATATACTATATATGGAACACTAAAAAAATAGAAATAATATAATTTCTAGAAATAATGATAACAAGAAAACATACACAATAATGTGTGTATATAGGGTTAGATCTAATTCTTAGTTAGATTCCTTCAATAATTTATTCACATTATTCTATAATAAAAACACTACATGATAGTTTTAAATAAAATTTTTAAAATACATTTTTTTAATTAAAATAAAAGATAAAAAATTAAACAAGTCGTTCATACATTTTAAAAATAATCTTCACACATCCTGGTAAATAATAAAATCCATAGAAGTCATTTGGAAAGTAACTTGAAGTAATTGATTAAATTATTTAATTTATAAAAATTTATAGTGAAATATAACATCCCTTTTTATACCTTTACTTTTACAAACATTTTAAAAAATAGTTAGAACCAAACCCATATGCCTAAATGATAAAAATTGAATTACTATGAAAAAATGTCAAGTAAGCATGGTATAAATAATACATTTTAAAATTTTGTATCACCATAAAAATTAAAATATAATAATCTAAATAATTTATTAAAAATGATATCAATGTCCCCAAAATCATCTAGATGTAATAAAAAATATAATAGAATCAATATTATGATTATAACTTACCAGTAGTAGTTGGGGGCTTACCCAAGTGGTAAAGGCTCCTCATAATCCTACATGAAACATGAGTTCAAATTAGGGTTGGAGTGAATTTCCATAGGAAGGTGGTGATACAATCATGACACATGACACACGATGCAAGAAGGTGGTGATGTAGGCATGAGACAAACCTAGTGATGCAGGCCCCTGGGCTCGTATTTGGGATTTGGGCTATGTAATGGAATTCATTCCCTTGGTGACATCGAGCCATATAATCAACAAATAAGGCTTGATGGGTTGGTTGACCCTTGGGGGTTGGGCTATGGTCTACCTTTCTGGTCTGTTTTCACGGTGTGTGTATTTTTAATATAATTTTAACCCAAACACCTAATATATATTATAAATTACCATTAAAAGCTAACAAGTTATCAATATAAGTCAAAAATAAACATGTATATAAGAAAAAAAATAATTAAAATTATTTTTATAATAAATATTAGTTTAAGAAATAATTAGAATATACCTATGGAACTATGAAAAGAAATACTTGGATCCCCATTCAAGTTCCATGTCTCCCGAGTATTATTTCTACAGGAGAACCATTTTCACATCATTTGTCTCCATGGGAGTGTTATGTACCCATTATCAGGTTACTATATGATCACCTAGACTACATGGAAGGTATCATATTAAATCCAATCCATATCCATATCAAACTATATACAGACTTGTAGCTTGTTTTCTATCCAACTCTATGAGAAAGGAAGAGTTTCTTCCTTATCTTGAATTAAAACTTTTCCACAAATCCCTCCTATGTACCCAATGCATTCCTTTGAAATTTCCTATTATAGATAAGAATGTAATCAAGATAATTGAATATAAAATAATTAAAATATATCAAATAATATCATATCTCACCTATTAACACCCTTTATTGAAACACCCCCATTTATATTTATATAAAAATATAAATAATTTTCATTTCATAATATCCATATACATATAAACCATCCCCCAATGTAGAAAAAATACCACAAGTGTTAAATAAATATTGAAAAATGTTATCCATATACCTTATGGGCCATAATTTTTTATATAAACATCGAAACCATAAAATAATTCTTTAATAACAAATAAAGGATCAACACAACAATAGAAATTCCATTCGAATCAATATACACCCAACCATTTCAATACCCAAATAACATAATAAAATAAATGAGAAAATTTAATGAAATTAATTTATATAATAAACATATATTTATACTTTAAACACAAAATTTTAAACACTAAAATAACCCCTTTTAAAACCAACACAATATTAATACTCCCCTTTATAATCAATTTGTTTACCAAAATAATCAAAGACATTCTATAAAAAAAATTATAGTGCACTGAATTAAATTCTAGGAATATCATAACAATAAAACTTATAAATATTCTTTATCTTTGATATAATAACTACAATTCATTGAAAAATACTTATAATTTCATCATTTAAAACAATTGTTGGCACCCGATTGGAATGGAATGAGTTTAGAAACATCCAAAACAATGTATAATGTCATAAAAAAAGAATTGTAAAAAAACTAACTTAATCAAGTGAAATTGATGTGTATTTTTTGATTAATAAATTAATTTGATAAGAAGATAACTTCACATTACCTAGAGAATAAATCCCTACTGGTTTAGTATATGCCTAAGGATGGGTTCAATCAACACAGCTATTAAGGGTGAATAGTTCGGAGCATAAGATATAAGAGAAGATTTGAAGAGAAGGAATAATGGGATGTAGCAGAGTTACATTGATAAAATCTTGTGGATCTATGGGGTGTTTCTATAGAACAAGAAATATAAGGATGGTGTGAAAACCATTAGATATTCTAGTGATATACCAAACAAATAAGAGATATGAATGCGATACTTTAATTAGAAGATAAATATAATATAAAAAATTTATAATCATGGTTGAATGCATGGTGAGGTTATAGAATTAACCAAACTAGGTGTCCAAGATATAGAGATTATAGATTGATAAATTGGTATGCATGGTTACTAAACTTCTTACCTTCAAGGTAACAATGTAATTTTAGCATGAAACCTCATAAAACCCTATAATATTAAAAAATTTCACCCTAAATTATAAAATAAATTACAAATCAATTAAATAATGAAACACAAATAAAATTGTACAGTATAATGATCCATTAAATATTATAAACCATGTTATAGAGACTCTAAAAAATCATGGTATATGATTGAGTGTGTATTTCCAACTATTTATAACTTTCACTAAACCCTTATAGAAATCATAAAAAATATCAAAAATTCATAAGACTCCATAAAAACTCTATTAGATATGAATATTATATAAACTCTATCGAATTAGATAAACACATTATACTAAAGTTAATAATTATTCCCAAGCCTATTGTGTGACCCTAATAGACTTTTTAGTGATGAAAAAATTTATGAATTCCCAAATGTTTGATTATAATTAAAGAGTTTCCTCTATTAAAACATTGTTTATACTTAAGAAAAAAGGATTCTTTAATGATATATATCCAACATACTCATACCTCTGTATGAACATGCCTATAAAATATGTATCTTTATGAACCATATTCAGGTTTTATAATCCCTTTTTCCAAGAAATAGAGTCAATTAGTAGACATAAAAAATTTCAACATAATATAAAAAACATATACAATCTCAATTATATCAAATTGACTCACCAATTCGAAAAATTATATGACACAAAAAAAATGTTCATGAATTTCTTAAATTTAATTTAGAAAAGGGGTTGAACATTATACTTGTAATATAAGAGGGAAATCCCATATCGGTTAAACTCAACCAATAAATGGATTTATAATATACCTAACCATACTCTTCATATCCTGGCCCCAAAGATAGAAAGTTATTTATATATGAATGTTCTCATGTGAAACAACCTAGTCCACCCATGCTATAATATTGTTTTCATTGGGCCCTTTCATTATACATGGAATAATTATTCTTAGGTTTCACCTTGGAAGAGGAATTATGATTGGAGAGCTATCCAAACACTTCTTATAAGGAATTATTTATCCCCCCATCTAACAATTGTGGGATCAAATCCATCCTCACCACAGGGGCCAACACCCCCACTATCACATCAATCTAGGACCATCTTCAATAACATTTTAATAACCTAGGTCACCCACATCACTGTATAATCCACTTTAGGACCTTTTTTCCATAAAGAGTTTTTTCATAGGATACATCATGAAAAAGGATTTGTGATGAGAGAGGCAATAATACTGCTTTATAAGTAATTATTTATTTCATATCTATCTTATTTGTGATAAAATTTGGAAGGAGAGGATGGTTTATTATATTCAATCAGTTTCCTTAGATGTTCATTCCAACACATGGAATAGACTCTATATTTTTTATGTTAGGAAAACATTTTTTTGAACCATCATATTATAATGACTCAAAAATAATGGTTATTATGTTTACAATGAATTTAATATCTTATGATAGCATCTTATTATATATGAAAATTTAATAAAAATTTGTATTAGTGTTGGTATGAGTTACTGTAAGACCAAAATTACTCACTGCCAGAATTTATGACCAAAAAAGATGCGATACTTCCATAAATGACTCATTGTTAGTTCAAATGAGTCACCACCATACTTGGGTGACTTCAATAGTAAGTCACTATCACAAAATATAACTGCAATAATGAGTCGCCATTAGTTTAAATGTCTCACATCTCGTTCATCTTGAGTGACCTCAACCTTAAGTCATCACCAGAATGAGTCAATGCTAGAATGACTCACCGAAAAAGGCGTCTTGCCATCAAAATGACTAACCACTGGGATGGGTCACCTAAAAATATGTCTCTCCACTAGTAGAGCCTCCATAACTATTTATCCTGCTTTACATTAAACTATAAGAATGGATATATAATGGTAGTTAATATAAAGTATTATTTAATGATTATTTTCATAACTATTACAGGGATGAATTAAATACAATATTAGAGTTCAGTGTTATGATTCTAATGATCTTGATTATTATTATTTAAATGGGAACTACTTTATGCAATACATTATATTCATAGAAGACCCCCTCATGCATGTTTTCATACAAAAAATCACAAACATATGATCATGTGTGCCACTTAATAAATAATGGAAGGTTAATCACTTAAGATCTAACAAGTTGAACCCCAGTTGATTTTCATCTGTGGAAGATTTTAACACATTGAAGATCAAGATCCTTTACTATATACACAAAATTGAACCATTGGAACACTTTGTTTTACTAATAATTTTATAGAAATTGTATGACCTCCTTACCTAGCCACATCTGAGGACACTCAAGCATATGAAGCACTATAGACCCAGTAACATTAACTTTTCTTTGTAGTAATGATTTAATTTTCTTTTGTTTCAATTTACATTCATGTAGTGTGTTGTTTTATCTATTTATCAAAACACAATGAATCTTATTATAGATCTAAAGAATACTTCATATTCATTTCTATCTCTTTTCATCTGTTTAACCAAAGTGTTTGTGGAAGAGGTCTTTGTGTGGCCTGAGTTTTTTTATAACCATGTATAATTATGGAAGAGGAATTTGAGCCTTGATATATTGTAAGATATTATTTTATACCTGATATAGATTGTGGACTAGATTATAGTTATATAATCTACTTGGTAGCAGGTTATTTCCAAGTAGAGAGATCTGGTCTTGACTTGAGACTGAACCCCCTATTTTATTCACTTGTGGAATTTTTTTGGTTTATTTATTTTATATTTTATATTTTAAAAAAACTTGGTCTTTGATAGTTAATCTTGATTACATATTATATAAGTGTTTGATTGTGTAAATTTATTTCAAAAGTTGATGTAATTTCATAATGTTTTAACTAAGAACTAATAATTATTTGAGGAATCTTTAAAAAGGCCAAAATTATATAAACATAATCATTGTATTAATAAAGAAAATTTGATTTAAGTAGTGGATTTTATTTTATATTTTTAATATAAATTTATATTGGGAACTCAATTCAACCCCTATTAAGTTACCCACTTTGAAAAACATTTAGTGTAAAAGGTTTTTAAATATCTTTTCAGAGGTGATTTTAGTTGTATTTTAATGATCCTAAATTTATGTTAGTTTTAAATTTATTTCTTATGGAAAATTGATAAGAAGTATCTTCTACCCATAGATCTCATTATTTTAATGGTACTAACTCTGTTCAATGGAAAACTAATATTACAATATATCTTGAGAGCATGCGTTTTAATATTTGTATAGTGATATAAAAAATATTTTACTTTATTTTATTCTTAATTTGAAATTTTTAATCCCCCAAATGTGTTATTTAAATGTAAATATTCCCATTTTATGGTTTATAATCAATTTTGATCTTAATTTCTAAAATGGACTATTTTGGATTTTAACTTTTTAAATTTATTTCTATATTTTGGACGTTAATTTTTATAAGCTATTATAAATTGAACAATTATTATTTATTAGTTTTATATATATTCTTGGAATCATTTTATCATTTTGGACCCTAATATCAATCCGCAATTTGAGGGCCCAAAATTAACTCACAATCCAAGCCTTGAAAATTGTGTACAGATCTGATTAATTTTATTGTTGGGCCATATCTCATAAATTAACTTCCCAAATGAGATTAAATTAGTCAAGGACATAGAGGAAACCGGTAGGAACAATATTTTTTAAGGTTCTCATGCCATATTACCACTTTATTAAGTATATAATGTCATGGTAACTCGATGCATTTGAATACTAACAGTCAGTGTAGACAGAATAAATTTATTCAATAATTTGGCTATATCTCCCTTAAAATGTGTCTAATCAAGATTAAATTATATTTTTTTGATATAAAATATATACACGAACAACATTAAAGAATGAATATTTCCCAAACTCAGTAATTTAATGGTGAATACATGCATAAAAATTTTGATTAATTTTTTTGATCCATCTTTTCACTTCCTCTACCTATAAAAGAATATTTATTCTTCAATTCCAGTTGTCAGAAAATTAGCAGTAGCGTTTTTGGGAAATTTATTTTATTTTTATAATTTATTTTATATTCATTATGTAATTTCATTTCATGTTTTCACTTATGTGCTCTCCATTCCCTCTTATTATTTCTCTTTTTTTTCTTCCTCCATTTTCTTCTTTACTTTGGACTCTTATGCCCATGATCATGAGTTTCTAACCCCAAGGAAGTTCCTAGAGGATTAATCCCGTATTCAACCATATATTTTTAAAATTCATGTTTAATATTTATTATTTTCTTAGAGTTAGGATATGGGAGATCTTATTGGGAAAGGAGCCTTTGTGTTCCCACATTCCACCCAAGACTTGTCTTTCTTTTCTACAGCATTTTCCCTCAATCGAGGAGGTGGATGTGCGGTATCTTGTTGATCATTGAGAGAACTGTATATTCACAACCATATTCTTAAAATTATTTTCACAAATATGATGGAGTATTTACATTGAGTAAAGTTGAAACTAAAAATTATACAATTAAGGTTTAATTTGGGTGATTCTCTCAGAAATATCTCATTTCATACTAACATCATTTTATTTGCATTCACTATGTTTTCATTGAAAACATATTTTTAATTTTATATTTCATTCTCATTAATCAAAACTATATTTATTCTAGTTTTATTTTATAAATAAAAAATATTAAAAAATTGAATTAGAAGTAGTGAGTGGTTGACTAGAATGGCTCTTTTAGAAAACAATCGAGGTTAGCCCTTGTGTTGCACTCAGATATAAATATTTTTGTGAGTGCATGTGAAAAAACATCATAAAATAGTAATAGAAGATAAATATGAATCACCTAAAACTAATAGAGCTTCTTGGAGTGATTTAATCACAATATATGTTAATAATAATTTTAAATCCATGAATGACCCATATTATGCTTTGCGATATGAAGAATTCAACAGAATAACTATTTGTGAAACAAAATTTGAAATTTGGGAAACTTTAGTTGTTTCTAATAAAGGAACAACTAATGTTAATGAAATTAAGTTATATACATACTATTGTGTATGTTAAATTTAATATGAAACCCTATGAGCTGATTTATTACATGTATATCAGGTTCAATAGGACAGTGAATATAATTCACTCTCTGGGGAATTTTGTTTCTGATAAGTATTATGTGGTGCACCTATTGAGGTGCTTACAAAAATTATGGAGAGAAACTATAGTAACAATAAGAGAGCCATGTGATATTAATAAGAAAACTAAGAAGGGGATGATTACAGTGTTAACAATTTTCAACGAAGAACATAAAGTAAATAGATAATAGGATGATGATTATAGAATTAACATTATTGAATAAAAATCCACTTCCTCAATATAGAAAGAGAATTTTTATGTTGTGATTTTAAATGATGTAGAATCACTAGCTGATAATGATAAAGAGATGGCCCATATATTCAAAAGATTTAAAAAGTTATATAAGAAGAAAACATTCTTTAGGAATCCAAGATACCATGGAAATTATGACAATAGAGGAAATTGGATTAAATATTGGAAGAAAGTAAAAACATCTAATGAGATAGTATGTTATGAATGTAAGAAAAAATGACACATCAAAGATGAATATTTGAAATTGAAATATAAAAGGAAAAATTATGACACATATATGAAATAAAAGAAAGAAATGAAAGTAACCTAGAGTGAATCTAAGGACACCTCAAGAAATTTAGAAACCACCTAAGAGGAAAACATGATAGAGCTAATATGTGTTTCATAATAAACATAACTGAGGCATCGAATGTATTTTCTGGATTCTCCTGCAAATATTTATAAACATTTCAGAGAGGAAAATAATGATTAAAATATGTCAAATGATAAGATTTTATAATATTGTTACATGTTAGAATATGATTTTAATGATCTTAAAGATAATAATAAAATAACAAAGAAACAAGATTCTTTGACTATTACTTTTAAATCTAATGTTATTGTATAAAAACTGAAAAATGGTCAACTATTAAAAGAGAATAATGAATTAAAATTATTCAATGAGATAATAAAAAAAGGATTTGAAGAGATTTACTAATTTTAAAAATAACCTCACTTAGATACTTAGAAAAAATTACACTTATGTACATTACTAGTTTACAGTGTCAACCTGGATAGAGGAGAATTGTCAACTAAAGTTTTGTTCCTAAATTCAATTCTAGAAAGTCTTGTAATAGTTTTTATTCAACTAGATCAATTAATGTCCTTACTTATAAAAGTTGTCTGATTATCTTACAGGAATCCAATTAATCAAATATGGTTTCTTAACGCCTTAATTACTTATATTTTTGGATATATAAAAATTTGGTAACCAAAATAATTTTTTGTATAAAAATTATTTTTTAGGGAACCTGCTTGATGTGATTCTCTAAACGTTTATGGTACCTAAATTTTGGCTATTCCAAAAACATGACTAGAGATTTGTGATGTTGCAAAAATTCTATAAAAGTGTATGGTTTACATGTCACTTTTGGTGGCAATGGAATAAGGAAACTCATTGTCCATGACCATGTTTATAATTCTAACTATGTTCTAATTTCTAATGTATTATTTTTGATGCTTTAAAATAAAATATTATTATCATATCAAAGTTATGTGATGATGTTTTTTAATCTGAAAATAATTATTTTAATATTTTAATTCTAAAATTACTTTAGTATTTACTTCCATTATAAATGATAATGTTTATGCTGTTAATTAATATTATTTATTTTAACCAAACATTTATTGTCTAAGTCCCTTTAAAAAAATCATGGAATTTTCATAGGATACTATTCCATTGAAATATTCAATCACATAGAAAAATCAAAAGGAAAGGGTTATTCAAATATCCACGTAAACTATAATTACCAAATGATAAAGTATATAACCCATATAAATATGAGAAAGAAAACAAGATATATTTCAAATCAATGAAAGAGGTTTCAACTTATGAACCCCTATAGTTGGTTCACATGGATTTATTGGGACCATTTATAGTATCTAGTTTGAATGGTAATCACTTTATGTATATCTAGGTAGTTAATGTTCTTAGCTATGATTGATTATTATTTCTAGCTCACAAAATTGAATCCTTTTATTACATTACCAAGTCTGATAAATATGTAGAAAATCTTGGTGGACTTAGAATTATAACCTTAATAAGTGATAATGTCCATGAGTTTAAAAATAAATAATTTTAATCATTTTGTGAAACAAATTGCTATGATAACAACTTTTCTACTTCTATGACTTCACATTAGAATGGTTTTTTTGAATGAAGAATTAAGGCACATCCAGAGATTTTACAAACTATGATTAATGAATATAATAATCCATTATACTTTGGGGTAGAGGATATGAATACATCCTATTATATAATTAATAGAGTTTTAATTAGAAATATATTAAAAAATAACCACTTAATAATTATAGATTAATTAATGCCTAAGGCCAATTACCTTGTAGTTTTTGGCTTGAAAGGTTTTATTTTTAATAGTAAGGATAATCTTGAAAAATTTTCTTCAAAGAGATATGAAGTACATTTTATTGCTTATTTGTTTTCTAGTAAATCATATAGATTATTTAATAAAATAATAAAGAAATTGAATGATTCTTTTCATGTAATGTTTTATGAGATAGATCCACATTCACCTAAAACCCATTTAGAAATCCTTGAGGTTGATTTTTTAACATTGAACATAAAATCCAACCCTTTAGACTCTTCTATGAAACAAGTATAAAATTCATCCAGTTATGAGGCATATTCACAACCCAAACTTGAATATGTAGAAGACCATGAGATAAATAAACCTTATTTTCCAAGAGTGATTTTGACTCTTAAATACCATTCTATATATGCTTTAGTTGGAAACGTAGATTAATTACACAAACTTGATATTCTATTTGGAATTAGGTTGAACGTGAAGCATTATTTTCATATATAGAACCTAAGAACAAAAATGATGAAATTAATGTTGAATTATGGGTAATGGAAATAAAGAAATAATTTAATAAATTTTAAAGAAATAATTTTTGGTAACATGTTGTTAATCCCAAATACACTCTCACTATTGGGACTAAATGGGTGTTTAGAAACATGGTTGACGTGTCTAGAAATATAGTAAGAAATAAATCTAGGTTTTCTACATAAGGGTATAGTAAATAAGTGTGTATTTACAATGAGGAAACCTTTTTACCAACGTATTTACTTCAATCCATAATAATTTTTATTGCTTATTCATCACTTTTTTATTTCAAAACAAAATCAAATGGGTATAAAAAGTGAATTATAAAAAAATATATATTTGAGGATGTTTTTATTTAACAAACCCATGGATTTCAAAAGAATCATTTTCAAAATCATTTTTTCAATGTATAAAAAGGATTATATGTTTTAGAAAAAGCTTCTATATCTTGGTATGATAGAGTCAGTTCCTTTCTAATTTTTGATGGATTTTCAAAAAGTATATCTAACCGTACAATTTTTATAAAAATAATTCAAAATATGTTTTAGTGGTTCAAATATTTGTAGATGATATTATCTTTGGATCTTATAAAAATTAGTGGTGTACCAATTTTTTAAATATAATGAAAAATGATTTTTAAATTAGTTTAACATGTGAACTTGAATTCTTTCATGGATTTCAAAATTTTCAAAACTGAAGAAGGAATTATCTTAAATCAAAGTAATTATACTGAAGATATATTTTTTTGTATGGATATGAATTAAAGTAGTGAAACTCCCATGAGTACCACCTATAATTTGGATCATAAATAATCTAGTTAGTTAGTGGATCAAACTTGTTATAGAGGTATGATTGTAAGTTTTCTCTATTGAAATGCTAACCGACCTGATATTATGTTTAGTTTGTGTATCTGTTCTAATTTTCATGAAAAAAGGGTCAAATTTCATTTAAAAAAAAGATTTTCAATTACCCCAAGTATAAGAAAAATTAGGATTGTTCTACCAACAAGGATAATAATTTGTTTTCGTGAGTTATTCAGATGCTGAATTTAGTGGATGTATGTAATATAAAAAATAACCTTTGGAAAATGTCATTTTTTGGAAAATTCTCTAGTATATTGGTGTAGTAAGATGAAAAAAATGGTTTCATTATCTACTTATAAATATTAATATATAACTACAGGTAGTTTCTATGCTAATTTTTTTTGGTTTAAACACACTATTCTAAACAATTGATATCAATTTAAAAATGTCCTTATAAATTGTGGTTGAAAAAGTGTAATAAATATATCAAAGAATAATACGTCTCATTATAGGAAAAATAATATTGATGTAAGATATCACTTTTTTAGGTGTAATTTTGAAAAGGGTGATATAAATCTTGAATTAATAGGAACTAAACATCATCAGTATGATATTTTTAAAAATCCATTGAATTATAAGAGATTTAACTACACAAAACATTAATTAGGTATGATTAATTTTGGTTGGTCTATAAGTGTTAGATAAGTAAAATTTGGGAGAGTTTATATTAGAGAGTCACTAGTGGATGATATTCTATTGGTGATCCATGATTGGATGATCTACCATTAGTGATTAACTATTGGATTAGATGTTGTTGGAGAGTAACCATTGGACGAGTCAAAGGATCATATTTCAAATGATGTTTCCATTTTTTTCATTTTTAAAATTATTATTCAATTAATACATTTTTAAATAATATATTATTTTGATACGTAAAAGATATATTAATATTTAATTTTGAATTTGAGTCACTCTCTTTCATGCACATGCTCCCGAACTGCCTCACCTTCCTTCTCTTTTGACCTACAACCTTCTTTCACCATTGATTTTCCTTCATTTCACTAATTTGGTCTGATTCAATCATGATGCAGTGTCATCTCCCAAGGAATCATGATCTTATAAGAGGTTGAAAGGAGAACTGAGCTAACCTACTATCTATCTGAGTAACCTAAAGCTCGAGAATCCTTTAGTGGTTTCTGAAAAAGAAGTAGAAGTCGAGTGTATTTTTTCCAGTAAGTCGTTAGTTCTAAAGGTCATCTAAGACCACGAATGGGTAGATTGGTTTTCAAAAAAATTAAGAAACACTCTATGCTATCTTGTTTAATCAATTTTATCTGTCTACCAAGTTTAGTTTTGGGAAGAAAAGAGAATTGATTTGAAGTATGATTGGTGGAATGGAGTTCATATGGTCTTCCAAGTAATAGGCCAAGGGATTGAATTTACCTCAAAGAGGAGTTTTTAAATATTATCAGGGTATGATAACTAGTAAATATTATTATTTTATGTATGAGGATGATTTTCTTGATTTTACTAGTGATAAAACACTGGGGAAACCTACTTTGACTGAGTTGGATGGGAAATGTAATATTCAATTTATGTTTTTTAGAATATTCTATATCATAGGAAAGGGAAATTTAATACCCTAATATATCAACATGTTTACATATTATTACTTATGAAACTAAGGGATAATATCAATCAATATAGATTCATTATGGTACATATTATTTAGATTTGTAAGTATCCCACCATATATTATTCTTTTTTTTCATAAGATGATTTCAGCCTTGAGGGAATGTTTTTTTGTAATTGATGAAGAGGAAGAATATGAAATTAAATATTGAGGTTTATTATTGACTAAGGTCATTTTTAGAAGACTGAGAGTGATATGGAAGAATTGTATTAATAAAAGGGTCAATGATAATGAAAATATCTTTGAGTATTTTAATCCAATAGATCATCCTACCAGACACAAGGAACTAGTGAATCCTGGCTTGGAACCAAATGAAATAGTGAAGTATTCTGAGGAAGAAGAAGAATAGGATGCTGCAGTTGATGATGGGGTGTCTACCTAAGTGTAGGAGGGAAGAGATATAGTAATACCAAAAATCCTTATATGACCTTTGTTCCTGCTAGTCATCTAGGTTCTGTATCTTCCAGAGACAATCCTCTAAATGAGAGAGAAGATGATTATGATGAGACAAAGATTTATGGAGATGCTCATATTATAATATTTTTTTCTAAATCATCTGAATATTTAATATATTTTTATGATGATGAGAGTAAAAATGGTTAATATGTTAATGATGGTGAATATTATGATGAGGAAAGTGATGGTGACTGTCTAAATCTTGACGTTGTAACTATACGAGAACAATCACATCTTCCTTCCCTAGGTAGATATGTTTCTTATGAAAGGTTTAAATACCTATATTTATCCATGTAATTTTTTTAATTACATGGAATTATTTCAAGACTGGGAAATCTGACAGCGTGTGATTCTGAGGCCCGGAGTGCCCGGAATGATCCATCGATGTTTCATTAAACATTAAATAGCGTGCATAAGCAGTTTTTGTAAAAAAGTAGAATAACTCTTAAATGGTTGCCCATATCAGAAATCTGAGGGCACTATTGTGCTCTGGATGGCGGGTTTACCTGAGGCATGACTTATGTCTAGTCAGTGCGAGACTCCTATGAGAAAACCTAAAAATGGCATAATTGTAAATAAAATAATTAAATAAAATTATTTTATTTTTCAAATTCTTATAACTCATGAATGGTAACTCGGATTGAAAATATGAGACCACCAATGGACTTTTTAGGGTATGCTTTAATTAGGATGATTCTATCATTTTCCAGTACGGGCCACCAGTGAATGTTAATTTTTGGTCATAAATAAAATAATTAAGTGGCAATTATTTTATTGTAAAATCTATAACTTCTAAATGGTAACATGGATTGAAATAATGAGAGTACCTTGATTCTGTTCACCAATAAGGCATATGGGAGTTTGAGACTCAGTGTGGACTACTGGAAACTGAACTAGATGACTGTTAAGAACTAGTATCCACTTCCGACGATTGATGATATTTTCGATCAACTAGAGGGAGATCATTGGTTTTCAAGATAGACCTCAGATCAGGATATCATCAGCTCAGGATACAAGACGAGGATGTGTAGAATATGACCTCGAGATGTCGGTATGAACATTCTGAGTTCTTGGTTATGCCTTTTAGCATGACCAACACCCTATAAGTGTTCATGAGACTAATGAACACGATCGTTCTGCCATACCTCGATAGATTTGTGGTGGTGTTCATCGATGACTACTTGGTATACTCGAAAATAGAGAAGGATTATGTCTATTATCTGTAGGTAGTAATTGATACACTCTGAGAGCACCAGATTTATGGTAAACTGTCAAAGTTTCAGTTCTAGATACAAGAGGTCCACTTTCTAGAAGACGTTAAATTAGAGGATGGATTTGCAGTGGATCCAGAGAAGATAGAGGCTATGATCGCTTGGGAGTGACCCATGAGCATGAGATAGGTTCAGAGTTTCTTTGGGTTGGTTGGGTACTATCGGAGGTTCATTCATGACATTTTCAGAGTTGTGGAACCCTTGTCAGAATTGAAAAAAGAAGGGCCATCTCTTTGTATGGATGGAGGGATCCCAGCAGAGCTTCCAAGAGCTGAGGCAGAGACTGATGAGTGCCCCATCACGAGGCCACCAAAAGAGGGTGTTGGGTTTTTAGTCTACTTTGACACATTAGGGATCAGGCCTAGGTGTGTCCTGAGGAAGAAGCAAGCATTGATCTCTTAAGGCTCACGACATCTGAGACAACATGACCAAAACTACACCACCCATAACCTGAAGTTAGTGGTAGTGGTCTTTACCTTGAAGATGTGGAAACCTTACATGACGGGATAATGTTTTACAATCTACTCTAATCACAAGAGTCTCAGGTATATCTTCTCTCAGAAGGAGCTTAACCTTAGATAACGGCGATGGCTGGAGTTCATCGAGGACTATGACTTTGAGATAGTCTATAATTCTATGAAGGGGAACGTGGTAGCAGATTCACTTAGTAAGAGGTCTGATCTGTAGTTGCTGAGTGAGGTGACAAAGCAGCTAGCCGTGTTGCAGATATCCTTCTTGGATAGAGATGGAGTAGCATACCTTTAGTCTATGATTGTCAATCCCCACCCCTTCAGCGAGTTAGGGAGGCACAACTTGGGGATAGTGAATGTGAGGCTCGACATGCTCAGATATCCCCAGGGAAGACACCTGATGGATTTTATGAAGGTGGGGAGCACTTCATCCTCTTTATAGGACGTACCATGGTACCAGTGGTGCTACAGAAGGATGTGTTAAGGGAGCTCTATAAATCCCATCAGGCGGTACATCCTGGTGTGGCGAAGATATACCAGGACCTCCGGCGTCAGCACTGGTGGCCAGGGATGAAGAAAGTAGTAGAAGAATTTTTTTAACAATGCCTCACTTGTCAACAAGTGAAGGATGGGCATCAGCTTCTAGAAGGATTATCTCAGCCACTAGAGGTGCTAGAGTGGAAGTGGGATGTGATATACATGGACTTTGTGACAGAGATTCCATGAATGTCTAGGGGAAATGATTATATCAGGGTGATCATTGACCGACCCACCATGTCAGCCCACGTCCTACCTATTTGAGAGCAGGGATAAGTAGAGGGCTTGAGGCACCTCTACATGCAGATGATTGTGCGACTTTATGGGCTGCCATCAGAGATTGTCTTTGACCGTGACAAATGTTTCACATCTTAGTTATGGAAGGGATTGCATGAGGCATTCGAAACTCATCTACATTTGAGCACCACCTTTCAACATCAAATGGATGATCAGACGAAGAAAACCATTCAAACGCTGGGGGACATGATACTTGCATGTGTCCTAGATTTTGGTCGCAGTTGGGAGGATCACTTGCGCTTGGTAGAGTTCACATACAACAATAATTATCACTCCACCATCAGTATGGAACCATTCGATTCCCTATATGGTCGACCTTCCAGATCACCTCTATGTTGGAACGACCTACAGGAGTCGGCACATATGGGTCTAGAGTTGGTACTAGAAACCACTGAGAAGGTTCAGACCATCCGAGAGTAGATGAAGATTGCACAGAGCAGACATATGTTTTGTATGCTGACAAGATATAGTGACCTATGGAGTTATAGGAGGGGGACAACATTTTCCTTTTTGTGTCTTCTCGACGGGGACTATAGAGATTTGGCCAGGGCAACAAGTTATCACCCAGATTTTTCGGGCCATTTTTGATACTTCAAAGTATAGGCGATGTGGCATACCGCTTGGCACTTCCAATGTAGTTGGAGAAGGTGAATGGCGTCTTCCATGTATCCCATATAAGGAGATACGTGCATGGAAAATATCACACCATCAACAATGGAGAGGTGGACTTAGATGATGGGGCAATCTCTAAAGAGGTTCAAGTAGATATTGAGAATCGACAGGAGCGGGCCCTTCTAGGGTGGTTGATACCTCTGGTGTGCATTCTCCAGTAGCATAGGAACTTCTAAGGGGGAACATGGGGACGGGAGGCTCAGATTCATGCCCTGTACTAACATTTTTTATTTTTTCTATGTTGTGGATTTCAGGGATGAAATTCCTAAGGTCGGGATAATTTAAACCCCCATCTTTTTACCCTTGTAATTTTTTTATTATATCAAATTATTTTGAGACTGAAAAATCTGAGGGTGTGTGATCTTGAGGCCCTGGGTGCCTGGAATGATCCATCAAAGTTTTGGTAATCTTTAAATAGAATGCATATGCAGTTTTCCAAAAAATGTGAAATAACTCTTAAACAGTTGCTCGGATCAGAAATCTGAGGGCACCATTGAGCTCAGGATGGCGGGTTTCCCCATAGCGCGACTTAAGTTCAGTTTGTGTGGGCTTCTTGTGAGAATAACTGAAAATGGCGTAATCATAAATAAAATAATTAAATAAAATTATTTTATTTTTAAAATGCTTATAAATCATGAATGGTAGCTCAGATTAAAAATCCGAGACCACCACTGAACTCATGATGGTATTCATTCCATAGGATAATACTAACATTGGCCAGTGCGAGCCACAAATGAAAGTTAATTTTTGGCCCTAAATAAAATAATTAAGTGGAAATTATTTTATTGTAAAATCCATAACATCTAAACAATAACTCGGATTGAAAATATACGAGTACCATTGGGTTTGTTGGGGTGTTTTCGCATTAGGTGAAGCCTAACCTCGACCGGTGTAGGTCAAGGGTGAATGCTAATAATTTATTGAACTTTTTTTTGGGTACGTTTAGTAAACGCGCGAGCAGTGTTTTATAACTTATGAACTGTTACTCAGATTAAAAATACGAGGGAGCCATTGAATCCGTAGCGTCGATATTTTCTTAAGGGAGTCTTTACATTGACCGTAGTAGGTTCAAGGAAATTGTTAAATTTTGTGAATTTTTAAAAGAAATAAATTAAAATAATTTTATTATTTTATTTCATATCCTCCAACAGACAAGTAAAGGGGTGGGGTAGTGACGTGTCAAGATAATAAATGGATTGAAATACTAACCCTAAGTAACAACGTTGTTGGGGTATTAAGAAAATTCCTATTTAATGAGACCCATTAAATTCTAAGGTAATTAATTACCCTCACCCTCCCTTAAATATATGGAGTTTGAGGAGGGTTATCAGAAAAGATTCACCAAGAAATGAAGTACTGAAGAAGAACCACGATGCCAGAACCTTAGAAGATAGAGCTGATCCCAGCAGGAGGTGACAGGTGACACTGAACCATGAACCGAAGGATGAAATGTGAGCAGCATTGTTAGAAGCCTGTTGTGGGAATGAAGAATACCGACCCACCTTTATTCATTTACATGTTTCCTTCTTCTGTATTCTTGAAAATTTTATGAAGAATTCGGGTCAACCGACTAATGGGTTGATCCATGAATCATTATTTTTGTGGGATGTTTTTACGGGGTATCCTTGAAAGGTTTTGTTTGTTGTCTAATACAAGTAATTGTTAAAAACTTTTTATCCTCCCTTTGATCACAAGTTAATGTGGAGGGTGAGGGCCTAATGAACCCGGTCTGGAACCTCAGTAACTTTGTCACCTATGCGCTTTCTATGGAAGACCACCGGAGTGACAACACCAACTAGCTACGAAGGAGGAGAAATGCCGACCCATGCCTCTAGAAGATGTTGTGACACGAATCCACATCGGACATCAGAGTGGCCAACAATGACCAGCCGTGGTGGAGGTGCGGTGCACCGTCACACACTGCCGTTGTGCAAAGCGGTAGTGGCTCGTCAGCGATGACAGACGGAGAGGGCGACTGGCTCGTCAGCCGCAGAAGATAGAGAAGGCAACCGAATCGTCAGATGGACATGGAAGGGAAGGGCAGTGTACCATAAGGCACAGTTGGTGAGTAGGAGACCATGGGAGAATCCATGAGATAGGAGGCAGAACCCGCGCCTCCGACGGGTTCCGCGGTGACCGGGCGGTGCCCACGTGGCACTACCACTTTAAATGTGGAACAGACTTTGGCCATTTGGGATCTTGGGGGAGGGTCTCCCCCGAGCCAACTAGCAGAATAACCACAGGCTACACCCTTCGTGGCTAGACTACCCTCCAGCAAGCCGCCACCCAGCGGGCTGGGCCATGCCCCACCAGCTTGGATGCCCCTTTGCGGGCCCCTCCCAACATGGGCCGGGCTTCCCTTGTGGGCCACCCATTTTTACGGACCAGGCCGAACCTCAGCACAATGGGCCAAGTCCTCCATGGCCCATCATAGATGGGGTCCGGCCAGATTGGTCCGATTGGGTCGGACCGAACACATGCCAATTCGGGCCCAGAAACTCATAAAGTGCCTTATCTCAAGAACCGGACATTTGTTTGATGAACCGTCGACAGCTTTGGGATCCTTGGAGTGAGAAATTAATTTTGACTTACTCCATGAGATTTTTAAAGAAACATAGAGTATGTATGGGTTGGAACACACCCAAATCCAACTGGGCCCTTAGTAATGGAATGCTAATAACGCATAGCCCAGACGTCTAGTTGACGGGATTTCTATTGCGTTGGAAAACTTGTGACATGAAAGATCATCGAGTTAATTATTTTTCAGACTTTGTTCTAGTTGAAATATGACCAATGGATTGGGGAGAATTTCTCCTAATTGCGCTACGTACGGAACGCTGTGACTAGCTGAGACCTAACGACTGCTGACTTTTTGACTCGGAGTGACTCGACGGCCACAGTACGCGATAGGGAGGAGTATACAATAGGAAACGGTGGGGAGAGGCCACAGTATGTGATGGGTAGGAGTAAATCAGCATGCCATAGTGGGGGAGAGGCTCTGTGTGACCCGGTAGACCCACAATAACCAGTGGGGAGGAGTACCTCAACAGTTCAAGGTTAGTGGGAAGTGCCTCTGTGTCACACGGCATGCCCACTGTACTTGATAGAGGAGGATTTCTCCAGCAGCCGAGGTGTTTGACGTTGTGAATGATAATTTTACTTGTTCCTAGGCCTGGATAATCTGTTGCTAGTTATCAGCATTCATAGCGATCCTATTTGGGTCAACAACATATCCTATTTCTTGGAGTTGTATTCCTGGTTTGAGCTGAGAGTCTAATTGAGTTGTGTCTATTTCTTTGTGATTTGTGATTGAGATTAATACTTGTTGTTTTCCTTTTGGAATTATGAGAGACCTTTGGGGGTCTCGTGGTCCCTACTGAGTATCGTTATACTCATCCTTTCATGGGCTTCAACCTCACCTAGTTGTGTCCTATGCAGACGACGAGCAGCTGAGGAGAGGCTTGAGGGAGCCCGCACGAGGGGGTACATAGAGGAGACAGGGGGACGTAGAGTGTTGAGGAGGCAATATGTACCTCCCCTTCAGGTAGGATCCCCATATGAAAACCTAATATCTCTTTTCCATTTTTCAGTTGTATTGTCCCTTTATGTTGCATTTGGACTTTCAGTTGTACTCGTACTTTCAGTTGGGCTTGTATTCCGGCCCCTTTTACTTTCAGCACTCCTTTTCTACTACAACAGTTTACTTCAAAGTTTCTTCTAGTTGTGTTCTTGGATCGTGTGTTTATATAGGTTTAAAGGCAACGCCTTCATATTTTTGGAAATATTCCTTTTGGTGCTAGTGTCTAGCCCCTATCCTATTGGAAGGTGGGATTGGGGTAGTCATGGAATGAGCCCTGGGGGACAGGTCATGACCCTAGGTCTATGGGGTGACCTGGCTCCCCTAGTCCAACACATGTTGAGAGATATGGTTCATCCAGATCTGAACCCCTGGAGAGACCGGTTCCAAATATCCTAATTAATTATGTTGATTCTTCTAGAAGAGAGACTAGTGTACCTTCTATTGGGGATAATTCCCCATGTTTTATTAGTGTGAATATTTATGATTCTAAATGAGAGATATTACTAAGTTATATACAACTTGGTTTGGACTATTCTGAGTATAAATGTATCTAGGAGTTTGTTGAAAAGAATATGAATATCAGGTAGAGGGTGATGTATCCTCTATAGAGGATCATTCTCCATGGTCGATGTTTCTTGGATTCATTTATAATGATTCAGATGATGATACAAACATCCACTAAAGGATGGTGGAACTGCTGTTTTAGTTGTTCCTTTAAGATAAGATCCTATAGATGTTTCAATTCCTTGTTCTAAGAGGCCTACCAGACCATGTATTAATCTCCATTCTATTCCAATACCTTATGATCAATTTTGGAAAATATATTTTTAGTTATTTAGAGGGATTATTATTACTGATATTAACAGGATTATGAGGTCTTAGGAACCTCATATCACCCAGTTTAGTCAGGATAATGTGATATTCCTATTTGAGCTTGTTGTGTTCCATATTCATCCAATGATGAATCATCACATTCATGAAGTGTAGATTGAGAACTATAGGTTGGAATGTGAGATAAATTATATGAGGTTACTTATAGAGGAGATGAAGACCTCCTTTGATTCCAGCCATGATACTATAGTGGATAGGTTATATATTTTACCTTCAGAGGCTTCTAATTCCAGTTCTCCTCCACTAGCAATTTCTGTTGATGTAGAGTTGATCTAATCAATAGTTAGAGAAGTTCTTTAGGTTTATTTGGGAGATATTCCTTCTACTAATGATGAATCTATGAGATTTATTCATCATCATGGATAGAATATATACAATATGGTAAGTTAATGTTTAAATTAAGCATGAAGTTATTGGGAAATCATCACAAAGGCCATTACATAGTACCTTTCCTAGCTGTATACCAAAAAATATTTGAATATAAATTTCACATTTTTGGGTTGGTAATATAATGGTTCCACCCGTCAGTAGTGAATTCAAGGATTAGGTTGAATAGATGAAAGTTTTTCAACCTCTGATTATGTTTTTTATAGTGGAAAATAAATAACATTTTAGTGTTTTGGAGAGAGAGGGAAATATTATCATGGATTTTTTCAATAATACGAATCTATTTTTGTATGAATTTTGAATTTCAGTTCTTTCTCCAGAATCCATACATATGATAGCCTTAACAACTCCCCCTACTTCAAAACCTTTATATTCATAGTAATACACATTCAAAATGACTCATAGAGAAGTTGTCAAAAATCACAGGCCAGTAATTATTAGAGTTCTTTCGACACCATATGTACCTTTAGTATTCCTAGCCATTGGAACAACACCCTTAGCTTATACCATTGTGCCTCCTACCTCTGATAAGGGAAAGGGTCCTTCTAATCATTCTTATAGATATGAGAGTGACTCTTATTGACATTTGTATTTGATAGGGATTTTTTTTTGTATTTCCCTTGTCTCTTTTAGGTTTTAATATTATAACTCTTTATGCTTAATGGAATCTCTCTCTTATACTTAATCTTTTTTTATAAATTCCCATTAGATACCATATATATCTCTAATACTTTTCAAAATTTTTTACAACCCCAAAAGGGGGAGAAAATGCAGGATGGAATTTATCTTAGAGAAATATTTGTATGGAACATTCCTTTGAACGCAAGCTTATTCCTTGATATTTGGTTTCTTTGATACCTTATTTATATATCATCTAATATGTTTCTATTTCGTACCATGATTATCTTTTATATTGAATTTTTATTTCATTATTTTATTTACTACCTTACTTATTTGGATATCCTTATCTGATTCTGTAATTCCATATTTATATGGATGAGTAATATTTGGTACAAATTATTTTTATGACTTTTATCATTAATACCATATTTATTTGGACTCATAATTTGATACCATCCTCATTTTTTATTTTATACCTTCATTATTTAGATACTATTTAATTTACCTTTGACAAAATTAAAAACCCTTATCTTCGATTTATCTTTGATATCACATATCTTTATCTTTTATACATATATCAAATTTGACATTTGAAATGTTAAGTATATTGTTATCCATTAAATTCATCTATGAATATGTAAATTTTTTTATACATGGTTTATAAAAATTCTAGGATTTGTGATCATCAAAACGAGGTAGATTTTTGGCCCCTCCCTATTTTTAATGTCTACAAAATAATGTTTATTATGTTTCTAATGAATTTACTATAATATTATATTATCTTATTATATAATTCAAGAGTAATAAAAATTTGGTTATGTGTTGGGATGGGTCACTGTTAGTTCGAGATGACTCACTGCCAAAATGTCTGACTTCCAGATTTGAGCTACCACAAGACATGGCTCACCATTAGTTTAAATAAGTCACGACCATATGAGTTTGAGGAAAACATGAGTGACCAACATAATAATTAATTTTTTAAATGTATGATAGCCATGAAGAGTCACCATTGGTTTAAATTTCTCACCTCAGGTTCATCTTGAGTGACCTCTAGCTTAAATCACCACCAAAATGAGTCACAACTAGAGTGATTCACTATTAGAGATGTTTTTCTTCTAGACTAACTCACCACTTGGACGAGTCATCACAATAGATGTCTTACTGTAAAAAGATCCACCATCACCATTATTTCTAAATTAAATTAAATACTCTCAAAATATATATTATGGGAGTTAATATAAATAATTATTTAATTATTATGTTATTAACTATTACAGGGATACATTAAAGTTGATTCCAAAGATAAGAACACGGAAGCATAAGATTCGAAAGATTATTCGTCAAATAGACACTCCTTTAAGAAATGTTTTTTATTCAAAGAATATTCCCTCATTTGTGGGTGTATGAAAAAATTGAGAACATATGATCAAGAATGCTACTTTATAAATACATGAAGCATCTTTACTTAAGCTCTTAACACTTTTCATTCCCACTTATTTTCATCTGTGGAAGAGTATATCTCATTAAATATCAAGATACATTCATATAGATAGAAAATAGAACCTTTATTATATTAGGTTTTACTATAACTTTAAGAGAAACAGACCTAGCTCTTCACCAAGGAAAACCTGAGGGCACTCAAGAAATAAAATCACTATACGCCAAGCAACTTTACCTTTTATATATGATATATCTTTCTATTTCTGTTACATTCTTTTATATTTGAGTACTGAGTTATTTTCTTTGTTAATAAAAACACACTAAATCTTTTGCTAGATCTAGATAATACATTATATTATCTTATATCTTGTTTAATCTTCTTACCCATTATTTTTTGGAATACGTCCTTGTGTGGACTGAGTTGTTTTCTACTGATTTATAACTATTGAATGGACCCTTGATCCTTCATAACTTCTAATATTTTGTATATATATCTGATATAGGTACTGGATCAGATTATAGTAATATAATATACTTGGAAGTTTGTGAATTCTGAGTGGATGATATTAGGTGTCATCTTGAGACTAAATCCACTTTTTATTCCATTATGTGTTTTTTATTCTTTTCAATGATTTAAATACAATTTTTAAGATATAAACAACAATTATTCTTTGGTAACTAATCATAACTAGTGTTTTTTTAAGTTTTTGATTGAGTAAATTTATTTCAAATGTCGAAATGATTTTCATAATTTTTTACCGAGCATTAATCATGATTTTAGAAAGCTTCAAAAAGATCAAAATTATATTAAAATACTCTTTTTATTAATTGGGAGAATTTTATTTTAGTTGGGGGATTTTATATTAACTTGTTTTTAATATATTTTTTTAGAAACTCAATTAAATCCCTCTTATGTTACTCACTCCGACCAAAACCAATAATTTACATTCAATGAAAAAAATAATATAATTTGGGACAACACACACCATTTTAAAATTATACATCTCAAAGAAGTATTATAAATGAGACAAGGATATAATAACTACAAATTTAATCTCAAAAAAACATCCTCATTTCTATAAGGGATTATAATATATGAAGGATTAATGGTTTATAACATGTCAGTATCAATTAGAAGTTATTTTAAAGATAAAATATGATTATATAGACATGTTTTTTATATAGGTGAATTTTTTTATAGCTTTATATGAATATATGGATAAATAAATTATTATTATGTGATCAAAAATAAATGTATGAGAATTATCTTGGGTAAACTTGATGCAAACATTGTTTCTTTAAAGAATAACTAAATGGATGAGTATTCCATCAATAATCATTATAATTTATTAATATAAAATCATATAAAGAGAGGAACATACTTAAATAGAAAATTAAATTTTAAAAAAAGATTAATTTAAAAACATTAAAAAGGTATATACACATTTATCATATAAAGCCTCATGTGTGTTAAACTATTTTCAAAGAAGAGAACATGGATTTTAATGAACTTATTTATTTTTTTTGAAAATTATTCATTGAGGAACAAGTAAATATAAAGGTAAAATTACTTTTAATTATTTCAATTGGGAAAATAATGGACCCTTTTCCTCTATATTCATTATGAAGAATAATTGAGATGATGATAATGATCAATACTGGTGATCATAAATTAAAATAAAGGTGTTAATTAGATTTAATCTAAGAGAGTCTCCCCAAGGAAAATGAAAGGCCAAAATAACAAACAAGAATAACATTATTTACAAATATATTGTGTTAATGAAGGAAAAAAAGGATGATTATTATTTTGTGTAGGAATGACATAGAGAATTAATTATTAAATATATACAATCCATAGATAATTATAGTGATTATGTAGTTAGAAACAAATAAGGAACTACTAATGAGGAAAATAGTAATGTGGATGTAGCATAAGAGTTTTAAAAAAGAATAGATATTTTTATGTTATAGAAAGAAAATAGTAATTTTGAAAGAGTGAATTTGGATTTAAGGATGGGTAATAATTCATTGATAAAACATATTTATGAATCAAAATCCCATGACATTGTAGGGATAAAAATCGATTCCACAAATAAGATGAGAGTTCTAAATGAAATACTTGAATCTATGGACAATATGATTAACAACTAATAATAAAAATTTGATTACAAATAATGAAAAGATAATATATTTTGATGAAAATTTAGTATAATATAGAAATTTATTGGGAAAAGGAAATAAAATGGAGTGAAAATTTTGCTATCCTATCTTTTTATTAAATTATATATTCATTACATTCTATGAAAAGAGAATATTTTAATGTTAAGTTTATTCTAAATAATGTACATAATACATGAAAACATAAAAAAATATTCTAAAAAACTTGAAAGCTACTTAATTGGTTAATATTAAGTACAATTACGACATCTCATATCTGGGGGGAATACATCAAATGAGAGGGTGAGCATAAGGCCTAGTAAGGGAAAGAAATGGAAACAATTTACATGTGAAGTAGAAGAAATTCAATAAGAACATGAAGAATATCATTATGTCATGAAATAAAGGACATAAATAATATAATAAATAAAATAACATGAATCATAACATAGAAGTTTGAATAAAAAATTTATTTTAGACATTCCTTACTATATCACCAAGGTTTTTCAGTGAGATGTCATAAAAATTATTAAGGTTATTCACCAAGGTAGTGTAAAACATGTCATATCTAGAGATTAAATTCTTTACCCAATACATTGGAGCACTATCTAGGAAATACATTAATATGTATTAATTAACGTGATTATAATATATCATAACAAATCAATTCATAATTAATACGTGGATAGTAAAAGAAATGTGTTTCATATAAAAATCATGGCATTTTAAAAAAGAGTGCATAAAGAAAAGATATTTATGTCATTATCAACCCACTAAAAATGAAGGTGGGTTTCATATATGTTAATCATAGAATAAAAATTTATAATTTTTAAATCTAGGTGAATTACCCTAGAAAATATAGTGTTTTGGGTGTTCACAAAATAAAATACGATAATATCTCGAGAAAAAGAGATAAATTTGGAGAAGAAAATTCAGTAGCATAACAGGTAGGAAACATGGTTTTAAAAAACATTTAAATGACATGGTAAAGGTTTCTTCCAATAATAAAATAATATTATCATATAAAATTTATAGAATAATATTGATATAAAAATATATTATAGAAATTTTAAGGACATACCACATAAAAAGCGAACTTGAAAGGAAAAGAGAAGTTGAAATTTCCTTTACCTTGAAGAGTAACTCCTAAAACACTACAATTTGGACCTTTAAGGATTAAGGACAACACAAGAGGAATCCATGGTAGGAATAAATATCAGATATTAGTTTAGTATTAATTGGGAATGAATGATAATGGATAAATGGGTGAGTATTTATAAAAAATGAGAGGTTTTGTTTATTAATTTCCTTGGACACTTAGATAGTTGTAAATTAAAAACCATGGTCTTTACCATGGTATTGGCCACTTGGGATACCTATTATGTTATTTTAGTCTACAAGAGTTGAACATAATTTTATATTACATAACACATCATTATGATGTCATTAAAAATACCAAAAACTCAAAACTATATTTTTACTATCCACCGTAAAACAATTTTTTTTTTGAAAATTATCATAAATTCACCATAACCTAATATAAATTTAATTTTGTAAAAAATTTTGTTTATTTTATCATAATAATTCTCTAATTTTAATAAAATTAACTTTTATAAATAAAAATCTTTATTTAATAAAAATAATAGCGAATAGAAAATGCATAGAAATATTTCTAACACTTGAAAAAATAAAATTATTTTATCATTTAAATTTAAATATGAGTGTTTTAATCATACTATATCATTTAAATAATTATTCTTCATAAATATATTTGTTTATTATAAATATTTAATTTTTTTTAAATTAAAATTTCTATCCAAAAAATCAAGTTATTAAATTCGTTATATTTTTATGAAAAACAATTCTCAAAACAGAATTGAAGGAATAATATTTTTATTTATACCAATTTATTACACATTATGTAACTAATGAATCATCACAGAAACCCTCATAACACCCTTAAATGACCAAAGGTAGAGGTGTGTGATGGTAATAGATTCTTGGGGTGACTCGGATAACATCGTCTGGGTGGTAATTTCCACTAACATGAACTTCTCCCATCAGTGATTTTGTTCAAGATTAGCATGTTGAATCTTGATATGAGATTTTTCAAGAGATAATATCAGTTACACTACCTCCATCCCATGTTATTACAAAAGGGATTTGTATGTAATGAAACTACTAGTTGAGTCCATCATTTCTCATTTATACATTAATTAATCACTATCATTTCTATTTATAACACTAATTATAACAGTTAAAATTATTATTAAGAGTATTGTTTCCAACTTTTAAATTTACCTAAGGTTATATAATGGTCAAAACATGATGGTCATATTTCAAATTATACTTATATCATTATTAAAAAGATATAGTTTTTTTGAGTTCAAAATACTATAACACACATTTTAAGAAAACATTTATAATCCATATTGTTTAATTCATTACATTCTTTCCCACATAAAAAATTTCATCCCCTAAATTTCACCTCATTCCCTTAGTTGAGAAAAGGTGTGGGTTCTTCTACCTCATTGTTTCCTCTATTTCCCATGTGGATTATTCTTATTTGTGGTTCCTCCATAATACATTAATGAGGAGGGTAGTCTTGTTTCATAGATCCATGTATCTACGGTCCAAGATCCCCACCGGATACTCCTCATAAGAGAATTCATGTTTTAGTTATACAACCTCAGGATTTAGTACATGTAAAGGTTCATGTATGTACTTACTCAAGAGTAATACGAGTAATAAATCATGAACTTGAGCTATATTTGGTGGACGTTCATGACGATAGACCATTAGTCCTTTGTGATCAATATTTTCATAGGGGCCAATGTACAGAGGGTTGAGCTTCCCTTTCTTCCCAAACCGCATGAGTCTCTTCTTAGGTGAACATAGAAGGAAGAATTTGTCCCCAACCTGACAATTCCCTTCTACAGTTGTCAGTATAGCTATTATACTGACTCTGAGTATGCTTTATGTGTTGTGGGATGGAATGAACCATTTTTGCCTTTTCTTGCACAAGATCTGGCCTAAGATGCTTTCCCTCACCTGCATTGTCCCAATAAGTTGGAGTTCAACATCGGTTCCTATATTTAGCTTTATAGGGTTCCATTTGAATACTCGAATGGAATATGTTCTTTGATGAGAACTCAACTAATGGGATATGTTGATCCCATACACCTTTAAATTCCATTGAGCATGTTCTAAGCATGTCCTCCAGTGTTTGAATAGTATTTTCATATTTTCCATCAATTTGATGGTGATAAGTCATACTAAAATTAAATTCAATGTTCAAAAAATGTTGAGGACTTCTATAGAATTTTGATGTGAACCATGGATCAAAATAATATACAATATACAGTTCCACTCCATTCAAACTCACAACATCATTTATGTAAATCATGGAAGGTTTATCTTGATATAAGTCTCCCCAGACAGAGATAAAATGGATAATCTTAGTGAGAGGGTCCACTATACCCCATATCACACTGTTTCATTCAGTTGTTTTCAGGAGACCATAGAAAAAGTCCATAGTGATGTTATCGCACATCAATGTTCAAATAGGTAGTGGTTGTAATACCCCTTTAGGAATTTGTCAATATTCCTTAACTTGTTGACACTCTAGGAACCTTGTACTGTATTTGGTAATCTCCATTTTTCATGTTATACCACCAATAATGATCATGAAGGTCCCTATACATTTTAGTGCTTCCAGGATTTATGGATATAGTTGAGCAACAAGCTTTATCCATTAGTTCGTTATTTATTTCTAGAAAAAATGGAACACATAGTCTTGTATAAAACATTAGTAAAACTTTTTTATCAGTATTAATCTCTGGAAACTTCCCAACCTTCACAACCTCAATCTTTCTCTGTAACAAATGACCATCTTTTTGATATTTATTGATCTTTTCTAATAATTATGGTTGAGGAAAAATTTGGTAAAATGATGATGATATCCATTACCTTATAATTCTTGTGTACATTTTTACTATGTCCATGATCAAATGATCCCCCTGAATCCCCATAATTTCCCGAACAACATGGTCTTTCCTACATAACCCATCAATGACTTTGATTTCTCTTCAAAGATGATAATGAATTGAAAAATAATATTTCTTAAGAGGTTCCAGCCATCTCTTCTATCTCATGTTCAATTCATTTTTCATGAAAATATATTTCAAACCCTTGTGGTCTCTATATATATCACATATCACCCCATAAAGATAGTGCCTCCATATAATAAGAACAAAAACAACCGCAACTAGCTCCAGGAAATTAATAGGATAATTATTCTTATAAGGATTCAACCTTCGAGATGCATAAGTAATAAAAATGTAATTTTAAATGAGTACACACCAAAGACCTTTTAGAGATGAATAACTTAATATAAAGAATCAATCAATGATAGAGGGTAGAGTTAACACAAGTGCAATAACCATCATCTTCTTCAGCTCTTGGAAACATTCTTCACACTCCTAATTCATGATGAACTTATCACCTTTTCAACTTAACTTTGTTAGTGGATTAAAAATTCATGATTTTTTTTCATAAACCTCCTATAATACCCCACTAATCAAGGGAAATTACGAATCTCAGTTTATATTTCAGGATGAGGCCACTCCCCCACAATCTTTGTCTTGGTAGGAACAATTGAGATTTCATCATTGGTTATAATGTTCCCCAAGAAAAAAAATTAATATAAACAAAATTAATATTTTATGAACATTCAAAATAACTTCTCCTTCATCATAGTTGTAAATATAAACCTTATAAAATACTCATATTCCTCAAAAATTTTGGAATATATCTGAGTATCCTTAATAAGAATGGCCAAAACATTTTCAAGGTAGTCCTTATCGACTATATTCATAAAATCCATAAAAATTGAAGGAGCATTAGTCAAGATGAATGTAATAACAAAAAAAATCATAATGACCATATCCTGATTGGAAGGAAGTATTTGGAATATGTACTTTATTTACCCTCAATTAATGATAACCATATCTAAGATAAATCTTGGAGATGAATTGAGACCCACAGAGCTGGTAAAATAAATCATAAATTATTGGAAGATTGTACTTGTTCTTCACTATTATCTCATTAAGTTATCTATAATCAATGCAGAAATATATTGATCTATACATCTTCTTCCCAAAGAGAATAGGTGCACCCCAAGGATACACACTTGTCCCGATAAACTTCTTCTCCAAATTATCATAGAGTTGTTTCTTAAATTCCTCAAGCTCCATATTTTCCATTATATATGGGGTATTTTATATTGGCTTGGATCCACAAATTAGTTTAATGGAGAACTCTAACTCTCTTTCTAGGGTACGTCCTAGTAATTACTCTGGGAATACATCAATTTATTCTAGAATGATGTGGAAATTATCTATTCATATACTTTCATTTCCTTCTCTATATTCACCGATCTTATCCATAAATAATGCTACAAGTGGTTATTGTAGACAAATCTCAGTCTGATATATATCTCATTTGATGATCAATATTGGTTTTCCATTCAATACTAACAATATTTCTTTACTTATGAAGTTGATTTTAGAATTATATTTTAAGAGTTAGTCCATCCCTATTATAATGTCAAATTTTAGAATGGGAATGAATATTATAATTTCAATGTGATTATGATCACCAAAGTAAATACTAGAGTATCTACACGTTGTTTATTCTTGGATAATCCCTCTATATGTCTTCACTGATATTTATAATTCTAGTATTTTTGGGATTAATTCTATATTTTTTTAAACATGGAGGAAATAAAAGAATGCGTAGAACCAGAATTAAACAGAGTACATGCTAGCGTTGAGAAAACAATTAGAGTACCTTCCACCATATCATATAAAGAATCAACTTTAGATTTAATGATAGAAAAAGTATGACCTTGTTCCAGTAGCCTATTATATTTTTGATGGTGATTACCCTCCGTTATCATTATATTTAGATATTAACTAGAATGGTGCCCAATCTATCAACACTTGAAGCATTAAAATTCATATAGGGTGTGCACCATCTTCCCATTGTGTTTAGTGTTGCGAAGACGAGGTTTCACCTTAATACTAAAATTTTGATAAATAGTTCCATCTCTTATTCACTTATAAAATTTCCCTATCCCGAGTAAGAAGTTCTTAGAATGATTATTTCCACATTTTTTTTCATGTTGAATGTTGCACTTGATTTCCTAATCTTACATTACCAAACACCCTCTCCATGTTTGGACCCAAAAATCTAATATTTTCATCTAATATATGGTACCAATGCAACTATCCAAAATTTAGTTAAGCTTTCATATCACTCTTCATGATCTCCTCATAGTTTTTATAGTCTCATTTGGCTAGATACTTCCGTTGATGGGGTCAAAGTCCACCAAAGAAGATATTAACCTTCCCTTTAGGTTCCATGAAAAGGATATATGTGTTGCCAGAAGGTTTTGTAGAGCTCTTCTCATAGATTACTAAATATACATTTTCCTTCCACTTTAAATCTAGTAATTCCTTCTCCATTTTCATTCAAATTTAATGGGTGAAATATATTTTTCTAAAAAAGGTTCCACTGAACACTTCCCACTACATTACATAAATATCCCCTATAGGATTCGTGTTTTTTTCCCATTTCTACCACTGATCATATTTTACATATATGTGGTATATAGTTAGGGTGAATTTCTCTTGTTCTGAACTATAATATATGGAAAATATATTTTTATAGAGATTATCCACTATTCAATAATAAATGAGTTGGAAGATCCAAAAAAGGAGGTGTTCGTTGATGCCTATAGTACTCAATAAAAATTTGTTCCCTTAGTGGTGAATTTGGACTTTCATTTTGATTCAATTTATTGTTCATAACTAGAGCCAGTTGATTCATCATTATCATGAAGTTTTACATTCAGGAATCCACCAGAAGGCCATCAGTGCCTGGTCTGTTGTGCTCACTATTTACAAGGTTTCTCTTATTTCCCACAATTTTCTAAGACAAGAAAACCTTAGTGAGAATCCTGTATCATTTAATAATATTATAATTCAAAATAAATTTTACATATTAAAATATAATGCTTAAATATGTTATTCTTTAACATCAATTGCAATTTCTATAAATCCTTCATAACGGTTCATAAAAAACTTGTGATTAACCAAACATATCTTACATGAGTGTCAAACTAGGAGTGAAACAAGGCCCTTTTTCATATACTAGGTCACATAGAGTCTAGCCCAACTCACATTTCAGAGTTATTACCCCTATGTACATCTTCACTAGAGAAACATCCATATATTCGTATCCAGATATGAATTTATTTTCTCAAAACAAGTTACATAATATTTTTCCAAAAAACCAGGATGTTTTCCTATATTTTAAATTGTTCCAAATGTTATTACTAATTTTTTAAAATCCAAATTTCAATAAATAACTATTCTGTAATTTAATACTAACTTTTACATCCTACATTTTTATTACATAAAATTTTCATTACATTGCACAAAATAGGAGAATTTTTAAAGTTTAGTATCATGTAAATAAGGTACATACTTCATGAAAACCTAAAACATTTTTCTAAAATACATAAAAAGCCTCTTCATTGGTTCTTCTTAAGTGAAATTAGAAAATCTCATAACCTGGGTAAATACATAAAAGGAAAGGGTGAGCATAAGGCCCAGTAAGGGATTGTAAAGGAAATAGTTTTCATGTGATCATAAGTAAATTCAATAAGATCATGATGAATATCATTATGGAATGAAAAAGAGAACATAAGACAAATAATAAATAAAATATTATGAATAATAACTTGAAAATGTTTCTAAAAAATTATTTTATACATTCATATGCATATCATTATGGTCTGTTAGTATGGTGTCACCAAAATTACGTAGGTTATTTACCAAGGTATCGTAAAACATGTAATATATAGTGATTAAATTGACTACCCAATGTATTAAGGAGATATTAGGGTGAACCCTTTATATTTTTTAATTAGTTTGAGCCACATAGATCATAATAAAAATTTAAAAAAATAACCTATGTAGAATAAAAGAAACAATTTTCATATAAAACTCATTGCATTTTTAAAAGAAGTTTTTAAAGAAAAGAACATTATGTAATTATTAAACCACTAAAGAGGAAGGTGGTTTTAACATATGTTAATATTAGAAATTTTTTTTATCAATTTTACAACTATGTGTATACCCCTAAAAAATAAACTGTTTTGGGTATCCAAAAAAGAAAATTAGAGAATTTCTGGAGAAAAAGGGAGAAATTTTGAGAAGAAAATTTAGTAGCATAACTGTTATGAAACATGGTTTTTGAAAAAATTAAAAATTTATTGGAAAAGGGTATAAAATTCATTAAATAATATTAAAAAAATATGATACAATAAATGGACATAAGAAAATAGTTTGTAAATTTTAAGGAGATACCACATAAAAAAATTAACTTGAAAGGAAAACAAAAGTTGAGATTTCCCTTATGAGGAAAAGTAACTCCTAAAATTTGAATATTCGGACATTGGGGGATTTCATAAAGCTTGGTAGGACTCCTTTAGAGGTAAAAAATCATATATTTGTGTATAATTAGTTGCGAATTAATCTTTATAGAGAAATGGGTGGGTATTTATAGTAAAAGGGGAGGATTTACTTTTTAAATTCCATAGACAACTTCGTAGTAGTAAATTTAAAACCATGGGATTGACCATTGTATTTTCCCATGATATTGGTCAATTGGGACACCTATTATGTTATTATAATCAAAAAGAGTATAACATAATTTTATATTACATAATAAATCATTATGATTTCATTAAACATATTGAAAACTCAAGATTGTATTTTTACTATTCAAAAAAAATATATTTGAAAATTATCATAAATTCACACTAACCTATTATCAATGTGATGATTACAAAAAAATATTTTTATTTAATAATATTAATTCTATATGTATGAAAAATTTATCTTTTAAATATAAAAATCCGTATTTATTAAAAATAATAGCTGATAGAAAATGCATAGTAATCTTTCGGACACTTGAAAAACAATAAAATTATTTTATCATTTAAATTTAGATAATATTTTCTTAATCATAATATTTCATTGAAATAATTATTATTCATAATATCTTAGATTATTATATATATTTATATCTTTTCTAAAAAGTATAACTTTTTTTTTCTGAAAAATCAATTTATTAAATTCATCAAATTTGTTTTGGAAAGTAATTCACAAAGTAGAATTAATAGAAGAAACATTTTATTAATAAAAATGGATTAAAAATTAAGTAACTAAAGATGCAACACATAACCTATTATAAAACCTTCATACAACCTAATGATGAGTTGTAAAATGGTGGTAGATTATTGGGGAGACTCATATAACATCTCCCGTAGATGATTTTGTTCAAGTTTAACATATTGATGCTCTTCTTGGGATTGGTCAAGAGAAAATCCTAATTATGATACCTAACTACCAATTTATAAATAATATTATTTGTATGGAATGACTCTACTGGTTGAGGGAATCATTTATCCTTTCTACATTAATTATCCATTATCTTACTTTATTTGTAACACTAATTATAACTTTAAAATTATTATTAAGTATTGTTTCCAATGATCATATTTACCAACAATCATATAATGGTTTAAACCATATGGTCACATTTCAATATATACTTACATAATTATTAAATATATATAATTTTTTGAGTACAAAATACTATAACACACAATTTTAGGAAACAATTATTATTCAAAAATTTCGGGTCATTACAAAAAGACTCTATGGATGAAGTTAGTGAATTATTAAAAATCGTTGATAAAGATAATATTTTTAATAGTAAACATGTATAGTATCTTATAGTTTAATATAAAATCATATAAAATAGAAACAAATAAAATAAAATTGGTGTTATAACATCCAATAAATAGAAAATGATGATAATAAAACAAAAAAATCTTAATACAACATAATGGTTGTTAGGAAAAATCTATGATACATGAGGATTATAAGAAAAAGAATACCAATTATAAGATTAAGGCTAATTTTGAGGTAAAGGAAAAAAAATATAAAAAATATAAGGATATAAAAAAATAGTGTATTTATAATCCAATGGTTTATTAGTTAGAAACGTTTAGATAATCTATTAACTATATGATGAGATTTTAATTTAATGGGAAATGAGGGTTCTATGGAGTGTGTGGGATAAATGATTATGTGTGCTAATATAAAATTTTAACATATCAATCAAGTAATACCCTTGAATTATGAAGGATTTAGCCTAAATTAAAAAATGTATATCCAATACAACACCTAGAAGATAATGTATAATTAAATAATTTTTTTATCTCTCTTAAGAACACTTGTGGGAGGTTTGAACAAAAATAACACCCATAAAATAACCATATCACTATGATACAAGAGGAATTAAAGAAAAGTGAGAAATAAAAATATCTATATGATGAATAATCAATATTAATCAATGATGGTTGAGGATGGTTATAATTTTTGTGAATGATAGATTACATGGAAACTCGATATTGGATTTCAATAATAAGTGAGAAATAGAAAAATCTAATGAATAACATCCTAAGGTATAATATTTGAAAGAATAATTTCAAAAATTATGTACAAATAAATATGAAAATTGGATGAACAAATATTGTTTAGAATAAATCCAATTATTTTCTCTTTATAAAAGGTTTAAGGAAGAATATTTTGAAAATTTGGACGTTTTGTGATATTGGGATAAAAGTGAATATTTGGAATGAGATGTGTTTATCTAGGAGGTTCATGTATACAAAAATTATTATAAAGGGATATTTAACAAGATACAATATATTACCAATTTACTATGACCAAAACACATGTTACATGATAATAAAAGACAAAATCATCTATTTTATTAAAGACTTGGTTATTTTGGAGAAAAAGAACATGGGTATGTTTGTTACATAAGATTGAGTGATAAATCTACCACATTTTAATCATGAAAGATTCAATATTATTGATACATTTCAAAAAGTAAATATATTAAATAGGTTTTAATGTCAAAATATATCATCATGATGACACCTTTTCAGTTGACATACTAAAATCCATGATGTCCTATTAACATTAAGTTAATTAATTGAGAAAAGTATATCATTGTTTTTGTGGATTATTTATCCCATATGACTTATTTATATTTTATATCAAATAAATAAAAATATATTCAGATGGTTAAACACTTTATAAGGTGTGATAAATATCTAATTGAATATTCCATAAAAAATTTCTATTTGATAATAGATATTAATATAATAATAGAGGCATTGATGAAAATATCGCAAAACAATGAATACAACTTGAGTATAGTGTCATTTAAATTACCCAAAAAAATTATAGTATATTAATGAAATAATAATTTTTTTAGATTTTCTAAGAACCAAGTTTTCATATCATATCACCTTTAAGGTCATTTATAGACCATCGCCAACAATGGCTATATACATTCAAAATCGGTGCAATATTTAAAATAATTCATTCAAAAAACCGTAAGATATTTATTTGGAAATAAGAAAAAGATAAAGAGTATTATTGTATTCTACATCCCAAAATAAATCAAGATAAAAATAATACACATGAGAAAATTTGACTAAAATGAAAATAATTGAATATTTCTTAGAAATACACCTTAGAGATAATGTAACCAACATTATATCACAAATTTGAGGAATATTGATGAAAACAATGTTGTAATTGTATTAAATGATCAAAAATAATTTCAAACTTCATTTAATTTTTAATGATGATAATTAAAAACCTCTATAAGGCGATGTTAGAGAAAATATAATTATTCCAAATCCATAAGTCAATTTTCAAAACTGAATTAACGATTTTAAATTATCATTAAATGAGGAAAACAATATGTTAGGAGAAACTATGGTCTCAATACATATGATTAATTTTGAGATTGAGAAAATTCATGGAGATATTAAAAATGGGGTCCTAATAAGAATAATCATGAGGAATTACAATCATTCTAGATTGTTATTGGAAATTGATCCAAAAAGTTATTAATAGGAACTACATAAAGAGTATTAGATAACAATAATGGAAGATGAGATGAATCAAATTGATCAGATTGAAACATTAAATTGGTTTGATGTCCCAAATACAAGAATATGGTTTGGGAAAATTGGGTTTTTAAAATTATGGTCAATGAGAAACGTGATGTTTCATGGAAAATAGATTTACTTGTGAGAAAAATTTATTCTAAAATTGTGTGTGTGTAGATATTTATGAGATGTTTTATCCAATTCCACGGTTTTAAATTATTATAAAATTTCATATTATTTTTTCTAAAAACAATTATATCATTTTTCAAATGGTAGTGAAATCACCAAATTTGTATTTTGGATTTTACTAATAGCATAACTTTAAACAATTTGAAGGGTTTTTTAATTATGGTTATGATTTTTAGGTTCTATATATAAAGAAAAACTTGTATTGGATACAATAAACACTCAAAACATGGAATAAAATTCTCAAAAATAGTTTTAAGGAGAATAAAATTCAACAAACAATTGATTCTAGTCTCTATGTAAAAGGGTATGAGACAAACACAGTCATTTTAATTATAGATATAAATTAAATTGTTTTTTAAAAAAAGTTGAATATTATGTGCAATATATATTCCTAATGAGGAATATATTTGTTATGCCAATGATGGGTGAGATGAAATTTTTTATTGACTATAAGATACAATAAAATATATGTGCTATCATTATCTTCAATGAAAATTATACACATGAGTTGATAAAAAAGGTTTGGCATAGAGGAATCTATAGATGTCTCTACTACTATAACAATTAATTCTATGTTTTATGTTGTTGAAAAATAAAAGTGTGTGGATCAAATATCTTTTCCCCTTCTTATTTTTACATACTCTTGATGATAGTCACTAGGCGAAACATCACATTTATAGTTACATTGTGTACATGATTCTAAAATAATTACAGGGAGTCACATCATACTACTGTGAAATGAATCTTTTTTCTACAAAAAGGGAATAAATATTTTAGTCTAATCTATGATAAGAACACATTAATTAATATTAATATCTATTACAATATTTATTTTTATGACATGTTAATGATTGAATGGTTACTTATTTATGTAAATTATTTATCATAGGAAGATTCATTTATATGAACTCTCATAAAACAATTCTATCTCCTTGTGCACAATGAAATATTCACATATTGTCCAATCACATGATATGAATCAAATGATATGGATATAGTCATATCTTGAATACTTTTAGATTAATTTTTCAAACCCATTGATTAATGTGTGTCATGATAAAATTGAAATCAACTTTTTAAAGAATCTATCACCACATTAGAGATTAAACTATATTGATTAAAAGTATAAATTTATCATAGATAAGGTGTAATGTGATAATATTTCCTTGTATAATATTTCAATAAAGGGTCAATTTAATTATTTTATGACCAATACCTTTTCAAAGGATTCCATTTAGCCACTATGATATTTATTAAGAGCTTATTATATCCCAAAATACTTGAATATTTTCTTTTCTTATTTTCCGTATTTCATTCCATTAAATTTATTTAAAATGGTTTAGAATACTATATAAAATAATTTTAAAAGTAGGAAATGATATATTTATATTTTCAAGTGATTATTATGCTGGATAAGTAGTGGAAAATTTTATTTATAGTGGGAGAGTTGGGAAAAAGTTTGTAGCTGATTCTTGGAATGAAATTACTTCATATACAATAATTAATTAGTTAGTTATGGAACTACCATCCCATTAAAATGAATAACCATATCATCTTTCTATATTAGGAATTTAAATACAATATCTTGATCATTCAATGAATTCCATTCAACTAATGACTTTTTGGATGGAAACTACCTCAACAATTTTTTGTAGATTTCATCAGGTATCAAAGAACATAATTAAGTGAAATACATTTATAACGATTTCAATCCATGTAAAAAATATACTTTAGTTTAGAAAAAACATCTAATTATACCCAAGACACATGCTATTATTATTAATTAGGTTGTAATATAGAGCTTCATTACTTGAAATCACAATGTATGAATATTATGAGAGGATTTTTTAGTGTTTATTATCCCCTACCACATGATAGTAATAATCCATATCCTCGAAGTATGGAGAATATTAACCACATAAAATATGTTTATGGTGACTATAATATTATTTAAATGTTCTCAATATATCAAGAAATAGCTATAATATTTTGATAAGACAAATTTTATAAGGACATCACCATGTAAATAGTGTTCCAATTTGTAGTAACACAACCATGGTATGAAAAAAACATTCATATATGACTATGTATGGATAACATGGTAATTAATAAAAACTACTGATGCTGGTCTGGGAACATAGTCTAAAAAATAAAACTACATTATGATCATATAAATAATGAATTGTTACAAAAATACTAAGAACTACCTCAATTTTTGCGAATAAATACTTTATCAAAAAAAACATACTTTATATTTTATTGATGCAATGATATACTCATCATCTTATACATGTTTTCCATGATGGATTTCTTTAAAATCATATGAAATGTATATCCACTTTTGGGAAAAAATTAGAGACATGATTGAGATCCCATACCATTTTCACCATTTTGAATGTAGAATTAGTGTAACACCTTACAAAGAACTCTTCTTCACCAATAAATACCAATAAAAAATCCATTGTTACTCCATCTTTCTCCTTTATAAATCATTATATATATAAGGAACATATACATGTTTATCCATTATAACTCATTAGAATAGAATTGATTGTTTATAATTCTATTTCTATATAACAATGGTTATGTAATGAAATTGATTGAAAAATTAAAATTACCACCAAATCAGACCAATAATTAACCATAGAGCATTCCTTGGACCCCAGGTGATAACCACAAGCTCCCTAGGACTTAGCTTACCATTGGGGAATTATTTACACACTATATATAAAATAATAATTCTTTTCCATGTTCAAATTATAACCTATCTTGAAAAATTCATATATTGAATGTTCAAAAAATCAACATTTCTCATACAAAATTGAAAAACCATTAAAAAATTCATAATGAGGATAAATTTTTTCATACGAGTTGTAGTTGTTGTCAATGATTTTCATTAGTTTCCAATAGTTGTCAATAAAAAACCAACATTTCACAAATGTAAATATGTTGAAGAAGTTATCCAGAAAATATTTTCTTGTATGTGAATTATACAAGATATCCATATTTAATATTTCATATATAAATATATGAAAAATAAAGTACTCACGTATTATTATCTTAAGAAAGTTCATTTGAATACTTTGATTTTATAAGTCCATTTTTTCTGTTCTATTATAAATGTCTAGAAAATGTTTAACTATGTTCTTTAACAAGAAACATTTTTTACAAAAATTATTGAGATATAAATAAGCAAGATGATTTAATGTTAAATATATTTTTAGAATTTATATTCTAAAATGAATAGAAGAATAAAAATGTGATTAAACTAAAAATAATATTTTTCATGAATTATATTTGACGAGTAAGTTGGTTTGGAATTTTATACTTGAGAATTATTTTTATTTTATATTGAATATTTATTTAAATAATTTTATGGGAGGTTACTAAAACATATATCCAATCATAGGACAATTAATGACTAGCATAAACACATGTTGGTCCTAAGGGGTCAACCCCATGGGAGGTAGTTGACTTGGGAAACCCAATGTTGTATGTAAGGAGAGCATAGTTCCCATAAGGATTGTATAGAGGTAAAACATGTTGGTTAGTTCATAATACTTTTAGGAGTGATCATAGGGGAGGAGGGAGGTTCCAATTCAACTATATGGGGTGGCATGATGGATTATGTTGGGTGTGTGATGTGTGTCAATTTTCTGAACATTGTTCCTTCAATCAAAATGAGTGTGGAATGTGATCACTTATTAAGTGCATCCCAAACACGTGTAAGTTCAATATGGGATAATAGAAATTTAGTACTATTAACTTGTCATTTAATGATAAAAATATAATGACCACAACTCTATAAGAAAATATATCCACCATCCAATTGATCTCATGATGGGAAGTTGCCATCATCTGAAACCTTATCCTTCGACAGAGGGTTTTTGTTCCCCATGCTTCATGTGGTAGTGAACATTTATTGAACTAATCTCTTTATTTAGATTTAAATAATCAAATGAAATTGTGATATGCTCTATATTTAAAAACTAAACTCTTTGATATGTTATGTTTTAAAACATGTGAATAAATCAATGCTAGATCCACTATAGATGTGATGATTGTATGAGGAATTATGGATGCATGGGATGGTTTCTTTATATTTTCAGATGTACGAGAATACTTCACCATGATAAATAAAATAAAAAATATAGTAAGAAAATATTCCATGACTATTGTAATATATTTTAAAACAATGAATTATTTTGTGGTATTTAATGGTCTACAAATCTCAATAATTATAAGATGTGGCATACAAATTGGATTGGAGTTGGTGAAATATATTGAAATAGTTTTATTGAAGCCTCTATATAAATATAAATGAAATGAGGGGGAGGAAGTGGTTAATTGTCAAATATCTCTTTAAGAGGTCTAGTTTTTCATAAAATAGAGCATCTACCTATATATCTTCCATGAGAAGGAAAGAAGTTCCATGAGCCTCTCAGATCTTTAAAGAAGAGGAGTTCCACACTAATCTAAAGTTAGAGGGTGAACCCTATACCGAATTTCCCAAGGAAGAAGAACCATTAACAGTCGACTTATGTTAACATAAAATGAATGTATTTTTTTAAATAATAGTTGAATGATCTAGTTCTAGAGTATTATACTCCCATTGTGTTATGCGAATAAGACATCATACATGTACATTGTTGATATGCAATAGACATTGAGAAGTATCATGCATTACTTTGTTATGGGAAGGGGAAGGAATTTGAATGATATAACAACATTAACATACTATGTATAAGAACATAAAAATATATGTCTTAGGGTCTAAGGAAGGTGTTATATAATGGTACAATGTGTGGCTATAATAGGTTTTCATTAATAAAGAAAGAGGAGAAATAACAAGAAAATTTAAATACATTCATCAACCTTGAATAAAAATATATATTGAGATTTAAATAAAGTTATTAGGTTCACATGGGGTTTTTTATAATTACATGAATAATACAAATTCATACATAAGATAATTTGAGATGTTCAGTGTAGTGTAATTAGTGTTTACAATATATTTGGTTTCACTAAGAAGAGAATTGATAAAATAAAAATTGGTGATATTGGGTATTGAGGAAGACTAATATTTTTATCTATATTAACATTCATATCATTAACACTGAATAAGAGACATATTTTTCAGCGCAATCAATTGATTATCATTCATGCCAAAATAATCATGGAGATTCTAAACTGAAAAATCATTTTTTTCGATAATCACAGTGGAAGTTTATTATTTATGAAATATAATAAGAGGTAATTGTTAATATCTGCTTTAATAGGAATAGGGGAAAAAATAAAAAATAAATTTCTTTTTTATATTGTGAATAAGAGGGATAGTTTATTTCCCACTTCTGTGAAAGTAAGAAAGTGAAGAAGTTTAATGTTAAATAACAAAGAAACAATATTCCATCCATCAAATGTCTGAATATGTGGAATAATTTCATGGTATTAAAAACATCAAAAAGGTAGATACTATTTTAATATTTAGTATAAAGAACCAACTCAGATATGTAAAATAATAATTTTCAGTTGATTATAGTGAGATATAAGTTAATGGATATTCCATACATGTAGTGACCATGTTTAAATAATTATTTTCTTCTGGTTGTGGAATATTGTATTATTTCCCAACCATGTTAAGGGAAAACTACTCTTATAGAGTAATGAAACTTGTAAAAATAAAATGTTCTATATTTACCTGCTTTTATAAACTTTCATTAAATAAGGAAAATACAATAAGATAATCAATATCTTTATAGTTCTAAAACATATATAGGATAAAAGATATAATTTGTGAAAAATTTCCTAGCACTGATTCAACCCCTCTATGTGTTGACTATATCCAAAATTGGTTATTTAATGATAATTAAAGTAATTGTATCCCTTTTTTGGATTCTCCACATTTAAATTATTCTCTTTTGAATATTTTATTTTATTTCTAGAGCTAACAATGATGTACAATTTTGGATTTTTTTCAATTATCTCTAAGAATATTTCTATTTATTCCAAGTCCAGGATGAAAAAGAGAATTAAAGAGAAAGGAAATTTGAAAATGAAATCCTTCTTATGTAAATAAGATGAAGTTCATTTTTTCAATTCCTTTCCAAAAATGAAGATATATATCACATGGAAAGTGAAGAGTGGGTGGATCATGTTTCCTGCAAGTAGAAGGATAACATTCCTTATCATGTGATCATGAGGTATGTGGAATTGATTGTAAAAATTGTCATCAAGAATAAGATTCTAGAATTAGTGGTTATAATGATCAATCTATAACATATAAAGATATATTAGTTAATAGATTAAGAGATATTATACATTTAATTCCCAAATAAATAGTTTATCTTGTTTATTGAGACTTTCAAAATATACTGGAATAAATCATTTAGCTTAAAGAAGAAGAATATAACATGAAGAAATATTTATATGGAAATATTATAGAATGGTTAAAACTATCTATATAGGTTGGATCATTATAAGAAATTAATTGGGAGATTGAAATAAGTTCCTCCAAATGGATTAAAGTATTTAATGATAAATATGGAGTCCATAATACTCTAGATGAAAATATCTATACACTAGAAGGGAAATAAAAAAATTGATATTAAGTATTTACTATTGGATGTAAAATCCGAAAATATCATTGAACAAGACTATCTCTTACAAAAAAAGTTATGTTTCATGGTGATAATGTTGAAATAATGTCGAAGACCTATGAATATAATGTGTTCATGATTTAAGATCATAAAAAAATTCATCAATAAGAGATTTTTGGAATTGAATGTTCAGTTGGAAAATCATGAGATTACATATAGTGATACTTCACAAAATAAGGATATATTCACTAATACTACTAAATTCTCACTAGATGATTCTAAGGTTAAAATTCCACCAACATTTGATAATAATATAATGAATTTATTTAATTATATATCTCAAAGAGCTGAAAAGAATATGGTTCAATCTATAGGATCTAGTACAAATGTTCCAAAATCTATTATCTTGAACAATGAAAGTGGGAAAAGAGAACCTATAAGAGTATGGATGAAGAAATGTGATTAGAATCATACCAATATGAATATGGTGTATAAGAAAAATAATATGAAAGATGGTTCCCCTAGAAGATCCCAAGTAGTTCTAATGAAAACCCAAAAATATCCTAAATAATAAATAAAAAGATGGAGGTTTGTAGGCCAATATTGGTGGTGCAACAAATTTTGGTATTATGAATAAAATTGTTGGTACAATACTTTAAATGAAAAATCACATAGTAATAATATGTAAAGTATGAGTAATCTAGACAATTAGAATTATCATCCATAGTTTATGAAAAAAAGTATACATCAAACAAATTTGTAAGAAATGAAAATATCTGTGATTTATGAAATAGTAGTGGTTACAAGAATAGAGAATGCTCATATTGAAATTCATCTAAAGATGATGAGAAAAGGAGGCATATAATTTTGATAAGGATGAAGAATAAAACTTTGTCATGACCCCCTCCCCACAACGTGTACCCCTCATAGTCTGACAATGTGAGAAGGGAGATAATGACCCCAAGTCCTGCCTCCAATAGTCCCTAGGTTGGCGACTAGCAATGAGGGTATAATAAAAACACAAATGGGAGGCATTACTCTCTAAGAGAACACATGCTGGAGAGATAGATAAGATAGAAACCAACCTACTCCAACTCAGAATGAAATATAAATGAAAACCCAAGTGCACATGTGTAATTTCATGCAAAACTACTACAACTAAAAGGGTAAAACTAGAAGTAACCAAAAGAATGTAAAAAAAACAGCAACCACAAGCCCGAACAACTCTTGCAACCCCAAGCTAGTAGAAATGAGCATGATCTCAAACCTTCTCCATGTTACCAAAAAAATAGTTTATATAAACATATGGTGAGTATAACAATATACTCAGTAGGATCCTCCCCGGGGCCTCTCGTGCAAAAGTAAAGAAAGCATGCTAAAGCACAGTGAACAACAAGTGAAACTAACTCATCTCCAAAATAGGTATACTAAATTCCCAACGTCAACATGTCTACTCTCACCATATTTTGAATACAAGAGTATATAATAAAATAAAGAGTATTTAGGGTACCCTGCTACTACTTATCCACTACTGTGCCGCTTTTTCCCAACGTCGCACGTCCTAAACATCTCTCTCCAAATAGGCTTGCCTCCAGACACCTGGGAGAAGCACCGCAACATGAACCTTGTGCAACCACACCACCACATCCACACAATAATATAACCAAGTAGTTTCTGGGATCCACCACAACTAGAATAACGTGTATCATAGGCTGGGTATTAATCCACAAGCCATTATATCCCATACACCAAGTAAGGATCCTCAACCCATCATAGCCTATACATGTTACACCTATAGTATTTCATAGGAAAATATATCCAGAATATATGTGTGTGAATAACCACAATCCATTACAGCCCTCTACACACATATATGGGGAAAACTAACCATTCTTCCTACTAGTACAGGTAACTACCAAGAGAAGAGAGCGGGGCCAAAGGGGGTAGTTAGACATCCATCCTCCCACCAGAATGTTGGTGAAAACACCCCCAGGGCTCAAAATCTCCGGGGTGTTAGTTTCCCTAACTGACGTGGCAGATTAGAGTATAGAAACATAGAAATTGTAGAATATAATATAGCTCACAATGACACTATGGGAATAAACTCATCTAAGACACAACTAAAGATAACATTTCTTGGACTCCCGACTGCCACTTCTAAGACTATGTATCGTATAAGCACACAACCTTTTAAAGACCATAATTACATCACATCATTACATTTTAATCATTTTGACTTTATGTTAATTAATTATTTAATCATATATTAACCATCAATAATTCCACATTAAATTTCATTAGCATCACACCCAAAGTCCACTGTCCCTTAAAATTGTAACCTCTGCATTGCGGCTCATCAAGCTCCAGCCCCTTGGGTTAAATCCATTTATTAAAACATTTATTAACCACATTATTACATTCCCATATTCCCAAGCATTATAGAATAACATTCTAAGCTACTAAACACAAGGGGGATCAACATGACAAGTAGATGAACCACCCGTCTAGTCTTTACTGCATATAACAAGAGCGTAGACACATCATCCATTTGAGAAGCTAAACATAGAAAACACGTGGAATAGCCCATGTTTCATTAGCTCATTTGGGAGAAGGGTAAGAAACACCAACATCCTTGAGTAGTGGGGAATGAAAAGTAGATAAACAACGAAGAAGAATCAACCAACATCTAAACATTCACATCCAACCTGTTCCATCATCAACGATGTTATCCCCGACACCCACATGCATGAACTAATGCATCTCGCCACTCTAGGAATCAAATTTTGCGACAACCAATAGGACTACCTTCTCGCACATATAACAACAGCCATCCAGGAACATATCACAACTCAAGTAGTAAGAAAAAAACATCTTATCAAATGATCTCTTCACACTTCAAACATCAAAAGGGTATCTTAGAACCCTACAAGGAATTATCTTTTATTAAAAAAACAATTCTTTAATCCATCATGGTTTAAAAAATTTATTATTCGTAGGTTACAAATTTAGAAAACCTAATCAGCATTCTATCAAAAATAATTAAACATTATTATTGCACCAATTTTATTAACCTAAAATTACAACATGGGGAACATGATTCATTTACATGCCTATTTATCTTTAGCCAAACATTTATCAATTAATTTCATCTTTACATTCTTTACCAATCTCAATTGAGAACGAAAATATAAGAAAGAAAGAATATATATCACACTATCTAGAAAAATAAGATGCAATAACATATGATCTATTCCAATTTATTTACCCAGTTAAAATATTTATTATGCCAATTCTATTGTGATCCAATGGGATATAACATGTTAACTCCACAGTTTCACATAAAATAAAAGAGAATCAACAAATCCCATACCTCAAACAATTCTTGACTTTCTTTATATGAGAACGAGCCACACAACGGGTTATGTTCTTTTCCCATGTGAGAACTGTATCCACCCGAGGATGCAAAGACACCACCACATTTTCCAGCACCCAAGAAATGCCCATTTGGAACATGGGGTTAAAGTTCAATAAAAAGGGAATGGAGAAAGATGGAGATGAAGCCAAAATAATAAATATAGATCATACATTATACCAAATACTGATCGATATTTCTTGGTTGCATCAAAACAGAGAGGAATAAATCCTAGGAGGAAGGTTTATTTGCACAACTCTTATGGGATGGAATGGGATTTTCAATCATCTCACACCCGATAACCAAGAGGAAGAACTGGGGAGGAAGATATATCATCCCTTTATAAGATTTAATGGAGGAGTGGTTTATGATATGTTGGGTTTTCCATTAAAAGAGGTTCACATTAAACCACATAGTTTAACCAAGTAAAAACATCCCGAGATTTAGGATAAATTAATATAGGAGTTACGGCCTTTGAATCAGCCTTAGAGTCCTTAAAACAAGGCTTTAAATTCATTTTACATCAAATGAAAGGTTAAAGGGGTGAAATTTTAGGAATATGTAAACAATTTTCACGAACATAAAATCTGGAAAAGGAATAACAGTTTTCATGAACCTCACCCTTGAAACCTCACCATTTGAACCTCACCATTCTGGAAACACTGTTCATGAACTCAAAATTTTGCAATGGAAAAAGGTCACTATTGGAACCTCGCCATTCTGGAAACACTGTTCACAAACACAAAATTTGGCAAAGGAAAAAGGTAACTGTTGGAACCTCACCATTATAGAAACACTATTCATGGACTCAAAATTTGGCCAAGGAAAAAGGTCACCGTTGGAACCTCACCATTCTGAAAACATTGTTCATGAACTAGAAATTTGGAAAATAAAAAAGGTCACCATTGGAACCTCACCGTTTTGGAAACACTATTCATGAAATCAAAATTTGGAAAAGGAATAAGGTCACTGTTCTGGAAGAAACATTCATGAACTCAAAATTTGGAAAAGGAAAAAGGACACCGTTGGAACCTCACCGTTGTACTGTTCACAGAAGGTTACGGATGAAACTTTTCACCTACGGCTACCAACGAACTATTCACATAAGTTCACTATTGCACAGTTCACATAAGTTTATTGATTACATTGTTCACCGAAGGTCACCTATGACACTGTTCACATAAGGACACTGATGTCACTGTTTATATAAGGTCACTGTTGCAATGCTCACATAATTTTACCAATGACACTATTCACAGAAGGTCACCGATGACACTGTTCACATAAGGTCATCAATGTAACTGTTCACATAAGGTCACCGTTTCACTATTCCCATAAGGTTACTGATGAAACTGTTCACAGAAGGTCACCGATGACACTGTTCACATAAGGTCACCGATGACACTATTCACATAAGGCCACAGTTGCACTATTCATATAAGGTTACCGATGATACAGTTCATAGATGGTCACCAATGACACTATTCAAAAAAGGTCACCGATGTCACTGTTCACATAAGGTCACCATTGCACTGTTTACATATGGTTATTGAGGACATTATTCAAATAAGGTCACCGATGACACTGTTCATAATGGTCTACCATTAGAACTGTTCATTGATGAAACAATTCACAGAAGTGGAAATTTGGAAAAGGGTTGGGGAAAAGTCACCTTGACCTCCCGAAACACCACATACACATGATTTTTAAAAAGGAAAGGACTAGAGAGGTCTAAGACATTACATCAGATACCTCTGAAAACATTCTTGTCCTCGAGAATTCAAAAACCACCAAAATGTAAAACTAAACATGGTCTGAAAAACCATCCATCGAGATAAATCTCAAAAGAGGGCAAGCCAAAAGAAGCAACAAATGAAATCCATATTATAAACATGAATGGTTTATAACCAAAAAGGCTACATGGAGACAAGAAAAGAGTTAAACATCGAATAACTCTGGGTAATGAGCACGTATCTGTGACTCATGTTCTCAGGTACTCTCCTCCATGCCACCATGTCGCCACAAGACACGATCCAAGGGAATATAACACCCATGCAACACCTTCTCTTTGCGGTCTGGGATCTCCATAGGTTTCTCCTCAAAGTTCACATCATCATCGACATCGATCTCTCCCCAATAAATGATGTAAGAGTCATCATCAAGTTAATGAGAGAGCTATGATACATGGAATACATCATGTATCTGACTCATCTCCGGGGGATGTGCTACTCGATACGCCACAGCTCCAACACAAGATAACACCTCAAAAGGCCCAACAAAAGAGGGAGAAATATTACTCCCATGACTAATACTTCACTTCCCACAATGGGGAGTCACCTTCAAAAACACATGATCCCCAAAATCAAATTATATGGGTATCTTCCTTTGATCAGAATATGATTTTTGATGATCTTCTGCTATCTTCATCCTCTCACGAATCACCTGAACCATCTTTTTCGAATTCTACACTAGTTCCAGTTCGAGAACTGCTGATTCACCAACCCCAATCCAGCACAATAGAGAATGGAAAGGTTGACCATACAAGTCTTCATATGTCACTATACCGATGGTGGAGTAAAAAATATTTTTATAAGTAAAATTCGACAAGGGTAAGTGCCTCATCCATAAACCTCCAAAATCCAGGACAAAAGAGTGTTACATGTCTTCAAGAGTCAGGATGGTTTGATCTGTCTGACAATCCATTTGAGGATGAAAATTAGTGCTAAGGAACAACTGATAACCAAAAGAATGCTGGAGACCTCTCCAAACCCTGGAGGTAAAATTAGGATCTCGATCAGAAATTATCATCCTTGGGACTCCATGAAGTCTCACCGCCTCCTCCAGAGATGGCCTCGATAAAACTTCCACTAATCTTGACTCCATGATTTCAATGAAGTGGGATGATTTTTCTAAATGATCCACTACCACCCAAATAGCATCATGTCCTCCATGAGCTTGAGGTAAACCTGTATCAAAATCCATTGAGATGTCCTCCCACTTCCACTGAGGAACATCTAACATCTAGAGAAGACCACCAAGGACACGATGTTTGACCTTCACCTTCTGGAAGACCAAGAATTGAGACATAAACTCTGCAACCTCGCACTTCATCCCAGGACACCAAAACTGGCTCCTCAAGGATTATTACATCTTTTTCACGCCAGGATGCACCACAAAAGGAGAACTATGGAACTCTCTGAGAACCGTCTCGTGCCTCTTCAAAGGAACAAATATCTCCATGATATAAAACTCATTGTTGTTCATCTATAGAACAACCTTTACTGGCCTTTCCACAAACAACTCAGTCTCTCTAAACCTTCTCATCTAGATCCACCAACTAGGACTCTTCCTCATACACTAGATATGACTACATCGTCATCTGAAAAAGACAACCTCTGCCTGATGCTTATCCCATATCAATATGTAATGCTGAAAGTTCTTCCATTACTCTCCAGGAGTCACCAGATTCATGTACTGCATCACTATGTGACTTCCAACTTAGCACATCAGCTACAACATCCCCCTTTCTAGGTTTATACGAAATTTCAAAGTCATATTCCAATATGAACTCAATCCACTAACGCTGTCTTAAATTCAAGTCACACTGGGAGAAAACATACATGGGGATCTTATGATCGGTGAAAACCACAAAGCGCTCACAAATGAGGTAATGTCTCCACAACTTCAGAGAAAACACTACAGCTGACCACTCAAGATCATTGGAGGAATAGTTACATTCATGGGGTCATAACTATTGAGAACCCTAAGAAACAACTGATCTCTGCTGCATCAGAAAACCACCTAACCATAGATGCGAAGCATCATAGAAAACATCAAACTGAACTCCCACTCCTAGAAGACAATGAACTGGAGCACTTACTAACTTCTCTTTCAGATACTCAAAAGCAGTCTGACACTGATCAGTCCATATGAACACTTGATCCTTCCTAGTCAAAGTTGTCCGAGGAGTCGCAACTCAAGAGAAATCTACTATGAACCTTCTACAGTAGCCTGTGACACCAAGAAATCTTCGCACCTCTGAAAGAGTCTTGGGGGCTTCCCAAGACACAACCACTTCTATCTTTGATGGATCCACAAATAATCCATTCTTATAGACCACTTTCTCCAAGAAATGGACTTCTCAAGGCCAAAAATCACACTTCAACAACTTCCCAAATAGCTGATGTTGATGAAGAACTCCCAAAATGGTGTGTAGATTCACTACATGCTCTTTTTTAGTTGTGGATTACACAAGGATGTCATCTATGAAAAATAAAAAGAACATCTATAGGAACTTACAGAATATAGTGTACATCAATCCCATGAACACAGATGGAGCATTTGTCACGCTGAACAACATTACAACAAACTCATAATTCCCATGAAGACAACAGAAAGCAGTCTTCAGGATATCCTCATCTTTCACATGCATCTGATGATATATTTACCACAATTTGATATTTGAGAACCAACTTTCATCCTTTTTTTGATCGAATAAATCATAAATATGTTGAAGAGGATATCGATTCTTTATAGTCACTTTGATCAAGAGATGATAATCGACACACAACTGCAAACTGCCATTAGCCTTCTTCACAAACAAGACCGGTGCGCCCCACAGTGACACACTCGGTAGAACAAAACCACACTGTAACAGAACATCAAGCTGTATACGTAGCTCTCGTATCTCAGAACGGGCCATACTATATGGAGTCATAGAGAAAAGAGAGGCTCCTGGTTATAGCTCAATCCCAAATTCAATCTCTCATCATGGGGGTAGGGCTACAACCTCTTATGGAAAGACATCATGGTACTCTTATACAACCTTTGTAAATGCCAACTGTTGAACCTCAAAAAAAATAAACATTATCTCATCCATCATGGATGATAAGGACAGAACACTTCTATGACCAATCTGTGGGTCTCGCCCACCAACGAACACCACTGAATCTCCATCTGCATCAAAGAACACAACCAACCTCCTAAAGAAATTCACGATAGCCTACACCGAATACAACCAATCCATGCCAAGGATGAAATCATATAGTTGTATTCATAAACATAGGAAATCTCCTCAAGAGTGGTGTTGCCGCAACACTAACTCACAGTATCTACATACATAAAATAAGATTTGCTTGACCTCCAACTGGCGTAGTGAATGCCAAGGGAACTGGAAGCCTCTCTACAACAAGTCTCAAAGAATAGACAAGGGTAGGTGATATAAAAGAGTGTGTCACTATTGTATTAGACAAGGCATACACCAAGGTAGAAAAAAAGAGAAGGGTACATCAAACGACGTCTGGATCGCCTTGAGCTGGCGACGCTAAGGCATGAAGTTGTCCAGGCCCTCCTCCATGACCTCTAGGACCCTGGTGACAAGCACCAACATGGTCTCACTCTTATCTCCAAGGACGGGGAGCATCATAGGGTTGTCCTCTAACATCCCATATACCCTCTACTGATCTAAAGATGGTGCAACCTGTTACTGCTACGTCTACTGGAACTACCTCAACAGAGGAACCTGGAGCGGAACACCTTGTGTATGATGACTGCTCTAAAAGGTAAGGAACTATCACTACTGATAAAATTGACCACCACAAGAAAAACTAGCGTTTGATCCCTTGGATTAGGATTGAGAGACGCTACCTCTGGAGAAACGAGATTCATAGTGATGGAACCTACCCTCAGTTGAATGAAAAATATTCTTCCCTGAAAACTGAAAACCTCAGACCACAGCTCTTCTTCGGGAGAAATCCTGATGACTCCCCTCTCGTGATGATCCGGTTCTAGACAATTTACTATCGACATCCTCTTCCCTCACCAACACCTAAAGATATGTATTCAACATAAATGGAGTGACCTAGCTCTGGATCTATGGATTCCAAGCCTCCTCGAAATGCCCCACCCTGGCCTCCTCATCTAGAAATAGGTCCGAAGCATATCGTAAATGGTTCCAAAAACGGATTCCAAACTCTCTCACAATAGATCTCCCCTATCGAAGGGTAAAAAGCTCCTGGAAACTAGATTCATTCATAGTACAAGAAAGAAACTCGACACTAAACTTGTCTCAGAACTCCTCCTATTAGATCGCCAACACCTCACGATTCCTAAGGAACAAGAACGATCACTACCTTGCTACTCCACACAGCATCCTCAAAACCAAGGACACCCAGTAATCCTTACAAGTATGGATCAAACTGAAGCCTATCATGACCTACATCATCCAGTATTCCATGAATGCATCTAAAACGGAGCCCTCGTACATCTACAGACTTTGGCGATGTAACTCTATGAGTGTCCTCCTTCAAGAGTTGTCATCGTCAACCTCTACCCTATGGTGATCTGTTGGCACAACCTACAGGACATATTCTATGCAATCATGATGAGGAGTTCGAACTAGAGTCATACCTGTAAAATAAAAAATAGTTTGGGATCTTAAACCTAGAATATGGAAGACTCGACATTAGTTAAATATTTGTTTTCTTTTATTCATTTTATGTTAACCTATCTCAAGGTCTACCCATTCAAACACATTCAAAAATAAGAATGATTCATGATCCTTTCCTAGGTATGTACCCTGAAACTAGTATCACCTATTTTAGTAGCCATTGTAAACATAAAGGTTCATACATCAGATCATAAGGGGCCCTAAACACCTATGTCTCAATAGGTCTGCAGTGTTTACATCACTTTATAAACTTGACTAGCAATATTTCACTACCAACCCATGCAACCTCACCTGTGCCTAACTCCAAACTCCATCCTATCCCTCAACCTAAATCTGATAAAAATCTATCACGAACCCCTCCCCAAAAATTGTACCCCACCTGGGCTGGAAATGTGAGAAGGGAGATAATGACCTCCGAGTCCCACCTCCAGTAGGCCCCAGGTTAATGACTAGCACTAAGGGTAAAGTAAACACACAAATGGGTGGCATTAAAATCATTGAGAACACATGCAGAAGAGAGAGATAAGATAGACACTAACCAACTACTACTCAGATTAAAATATAAATTAAAAACCAAGTGTACATATGTAATATCATGCAGAACTACTACAACTGGATGGGGAAAACTACAAGTACCCAAAAAAAAGTAAAAACAACAACATCCACAAGACCGAACAACTCCTGCAATCCCAAGCTCATAGAAACCAACTTGATCTCAAACCTACTCTAAGTGACCTGAGAAACAGTTTATATACACATAGGGTGATTATAACAGTATACTCAGTGTGATCCTCCCTGGGGCCTCTCGTACAAAAGTAAAGAAAGAATACTAAAGAAAAGTGAACAAAAAGTGAAACTCTCCCATCACCTAAACAGGTATACTAAGTTCCCAGCCTCACCATGGATACTCTCACCAAGCAATGCATACAAGAGTATATAATATAATAAATAATATCAAGGGTACCCTACTACTACTTACCCACTAGTTTTCCCATTTTCCCCAACATCACACATCTTACACATCTCTCTCCAAAAAGGATTTCCTGCAGACACCTGGGTGAAGCACCACAACACGTACCTCGTACAACCACACCACCACGTCCACACAAGAAAGTAACAAGGTAGTTTTATGGGAGGCATGGAAATTCTCATAACATGTATCATACGTTGGGTATTAAAACTAAAGCCATTAAAACCCATACACCATGTAAGGATCCTCAATCCATCACATCCTATACACATTACACCTATAGTATTCCATAGAAAACTATATCCCGAATATACATGTGTGAATAACCAAAAGAAATTACATCCCTCTACCCACATATATGGTAAAATATAACCAATGTGCCTACCAGCACAAGTAACTACCAAGAGAAGAAAACAGGGCCAAATGGGGTAGTCAGCCATCCATCCTCCCACCATAATCTTAACAAAAACACCCTGAGGGCTCAGAATCACCAGAGTGTTAGTTTCCCTAACTGTCGAGGTGGAGTATCATATAAAAACCCAAAAAGTAAAGAATATACTATAGATCACAACCACACTATAGGCATAACCTAGTCTTAGACACAACTGGTTCTAATGTCTCTCAGAATCCCTACTGCCACTACTAAGACTAGGTATCCTATTAGAACAAAACCATTTAAAGAGATTAATTACATTAATTCATTCCCTTTTTATCAGTTCAATTTATATTAATTAATTATTTAAACATAAATTAACCATCATTAATTTACATTAAATTTCATTAGAATCACACCTAATGTCCTCTATCCTTTTAAATTGTAACCTCATCATTGCATCCCAGAAAACTCCCACCCCTTGGGTTAATATCATTTAAAAAATAATTTATTGACAACATTATTAATTTCCCAAATTCCTAGGAATTTTAGAAAAACATTCTAAGCTAACAAATACAAGGGGGATCAACACAGTGAGTAGATGAACTACCCATCGAGTCTTTTCCACATATAGCAAGAGCGTAGACCTATCCTCCCTTTGAGAAGCTAAACACAAAAAGAACGTGGCATATGCCACTTGCCTTCAACCCTTTTTGGAGAAGGGTATGAAAGAATAGCTGACTTGAGCAGTGGGGAATGAAAAGTTGATAAATAAACAATATGAATCAACCAACATACAAACATTCACATCCAACCCATTCCATCACCCATGGTGTCCTCCCTGACACCCACATGCATAAACTGATGCATCTTGCCACTCTAGGCATTAACTACTGCCACAACCAATAGGCCTCCCTACCCCCACATATCATAGAAAACATCCATGCTCATATCAAAACACAAGAAGAAGGAAAAAAAACATCTTATCAAATGGGATCTTTCCCCTTAAACAATAAAGAGGTTAACTCAGATCCCTATAAGGAATTATCTTTTTTCAAACAACCAGTTCATTAATCCATCTTGGATTAATCGATTTATTATTCATAGGTTCCAAATTCCGGAAACCTAATTAGTAAGCTATCAAAAATAATAAAACATGCTTACTACACCAACTCTATTAACATAAAATTACCATAAGAGGAACCGAATTCATTTACATGCCTCTTTTTGTTTAGACAAACAATTATCAATTAATTCCAGATTTACATTCTTTATGAATCTCAATCGAGAATGAAAAAGGTATGAAAGAAAGCATAGATATCACACTATCTTTCAAAATAAGATTCAATAACATACGATAAATATCAATTTACTTATTTGGTTCAAATATTAATTATGTCAATTCCATTGTGACTCAGTGGGATAAAACATGCTAACTCTACAGTTTCTCATAAAAGAAAAGAGAAGCAACAGATCTCCTACCTCAAACAGTTCATGACATTCTTTATACGAGAATGAGCCACACAATGTGTTACGATCTCATCCCTTATGAGAATTGTATCCACTCTAGGATGCAAAGAGACCACCACATCGGCCAACACCCATTAAAATCCCATTAGTAACATGGGGGTAAAATTTAGTAAAAAGGGCAAGGAGAAAGAAGGAGATGAACATGAAATAATGAAGATAGATCATACCTTATATCGAAGACTGATTGGTATTATTAGTTGCATCAAAACAAAGCAGAAAAAATCTTAGGTAGAAAGTTCGATTGCACAACTCCAACAGGAAGGAATGGGTTGTTCGAGCGTCTCACACCCGAGAACAAGGAGGGAAAACAATAGAGGAAGATATCTGATCCCTTAGAAGATTTAATGGAGAAATGGTTTAAGATACACTAGGTTTTCCATTAAAAGCGGATTGTACTAAACCACACAGTTTGACCATTTAAAAACATCCCGAGCCTCAGGAGAAACTAATATAGGAGTTACGGCCTATGAATCAGCCTTAGAGTCCTTAAAACAAGGCTTTAAATTCATTTAACGTCAAAGGAAACATTAAAGGGGTGAAATTGTAGGAATATGGAAACTATATTAATGAACTCAAAATTTGGGAAAGGAAAAACACTGTTCATGAACCTCACCGTTCTAGAAACACTATTCATGTTGGTACCTCACCATTCTTGAAACACTATTCATGAACTCAAAATTTGGTAAAGGAAAAAGGTTATTGTTGGAACCTCATAGTTCTAGAAACACTGTTCATGAACTCAAAATATGGCAATGAAAAATGGTCACCATTGGAACCTAACCATTCTAGAAACCCTATTCATGAACTCAATATTTGGCAAAGGAAAAAGGTCACCGTTGGAACCTCCCCATTATGGGAACACTGTTCATGAACTAAAAATTTTTAAAAGGAGAAAGGTCACCGTTGGACCCTCACCGTTCTCGAAACACTCTTCATGAAGCAAAAATTTAGAAAAGGAAATTGGTAACCTTTAGAACCTCACCGTTGGAACCTCACCGTTGCACTGTTCACAGAAGGTTACTGATGACACTGTTCACATAATGTCACTGTTGCACTATTCACATAAGGTTACCGATGACATTGTTCACAGAAGGTCACCGAAGACATTGTTCACATAAGGTCACCGATGACACTGTTCACATAAGGTCACTGTTGCACTGTTAGCATAAGGTGTCCGATGAAACTGTTCACATAAGGTCACCGATGACACTGTTCACAGAAGGTTACCGATGACACTATTCACAGAAGGTCACCGATGAAACTATTCACATAAGGTCACTGATGTCACTATTCACATAAGGTCATTGTTGCACTGTTCACATAATGTTACAGATGACACTGTTCATAGAAGTTTACCGATTCACTGTTCACAACGGTCTACCGTTGGAACTGTTCACCGATGGAACTGTTCACAGAAATGGAAATTCGGAAATGGGTTGGGGATAAGTCACCCTGACCACCCGAAACACCTTATACACCTGATTTTTCACGAAGGAATAGACCATAGAGGTCCAAGTAATTACAACCTTGGTCATAAATTATATTAATATTTTAAATAGAAATTCACCCAATAAGATATGAAGTAAGAGGGTAATAATTCCTTTTATTCCAAATCCATGATTTTGAAAAACATTTCTCCATACAAATGAAGTAATATAATGGATATAAATGAGAATAATCAATGTTGAACATCAAAACATTCTTCTAATATTTCTATTGATATGTTATTAATCTGGTTAATTTTTTTAGATAATTTTTAAAATGAAATATTAAATATCTATGTTTAGTGATAATTGGAAGGAAAAGGTTTAATATGAATAAGAAAAAATACATTTTGTGAGGTTAAACAAGGATGGACATACTCTTATAGATTTTTATAAAATAATTCAAGAACAAAAATAATTAATTAAGGAGATGAAAGTTTCACCACACGATACAAGTTAATTTTAATATTTTTAATAATACATTTTCACAATTTTTTTTAACAAGTAATAAGATCAACATAGCCTCAATCAGAATTGAATATCAGATGAGCTAGTGTGAAGTGTAATGAAAAAAGAGTAACTTTGTTGAGAAAACCATCTCAACCGTGATATTCACATTTCTATACCAACGAAGATGCAACTTATTCAATAAATAATTTTTATTTTATTTATCATTATAATGTAGGTGATTAAAGGTGATGCATGTTCTTAAGGGGAGAACCTGAGAACCATTGAGTATTGTAAATTCTTGATATAAATGATATAGAATGGATCACACCTAAATTATTCAAAAATAATTATTCAAATAAAAATAGATATAGGATCATCATTAGTGAATTTTACGAACATGATATCATATTCTAGAAAAAATGATAAATAATACACCATATTGGTTTTACCTTATATTTGGTATCCTGAAAAAAATGTGTCGAAGAAGACCATAATTTTTGAAGTTATAAAAGTTTTCAAATGTGTAAAGTCAAAATTTGATGATATATATTCTTCTATTGTCAAAATTTGATCATTCTAAAATACATTATTTAATTGATTCACCATTATGATGAAGTTTAGGTGTGTCTCCCTTCAGGGGGAGACAAATGATGAAATTAAAATAAGAATACATAATAATTATTTTAATTCGTGTCAAATTTCATTATTCTAGAAATTTAAAATGACCATGTCATTGAAAATTGTATATTTTTTTAATCTCCCATTCTTGGTTATAAAATATAAAAATCATAATAAAAAGGGTTAGTAATTAAATTAATAAATAACATAATAAAAATAGAATTTGAGATGTTCTCTAATGCTGATTATAATGTTTGTTGCACTTGATTGTTTTGAATTGATTATTGATGTCAGTTTGAGAGTTTTAGGATGATATTTCTTAAAAACTATTTTATATAATGTAAGTATATTTATATTTGAATAAAATTATTATGTCCTTGAAGAAAAGTATATGATTTTTCATTTAATGTTGTATTCAAATCAGTTATTAAAGGATATATTTGTTATCTAAATCAATTCCCCATGTTTTCTACACTGATCATGGCTCACTTAGACATTGAGTGAAAATGATTGGCGGTACATTTCTTAAGTATCATCTAATACCCATTTCCCATGAACATTGTATTTCATGTTAATAAAGGGTAGATATAGTGAAATGAATGATTTAAAAATTTAAGGGGAGATATTCACATATTAACGTATTCATTGGGAATGAACATTGAAGTTATTGTCAATGATTGTCATTGGTTTTCAATATTGGTCAATGAAATAACAATATTTTATTGATTTCAGTTTGTTGAAAATTTAAAAAATAAATTAGTTATTTTTAGTGATGTATCCAATATATCCAAATTGAATATTTCTTGGATAAATATATTTATAACAAAGTACAAAATTCATATTATATTAAGGAATTTAGTTGGAAGGGTTTGAGTTTATAAGTTAGATGATTGTTGTAATATTCCTAATGTTTAGAATATATGTCACTAAGTGCATTGACAAGACACACAATTTAAAACAATGAAAAATATTTGAAGAATTAATATGATTTTATATTGAATCGTTTTTTTACTTTATATTCCAGAATTAATAAAAGAGGAGAAATTTGAAGACCATGAAAAATAATATTTTTCATGTAGTATATTTGATGAATAAGATGTGTTTTAATTTTATACCCAAGAATTATATTAAATTTACATCAAATATTGGATAATCCATTTTATGGGATTTTAATAATAAATATAGACCTTATTAGGGAAACCAATGATCATGTCAACCTCATGTGGACTTAAGTGGTCAGACAAATGTCAGGTAGTTAACCCAGCCAGACCATGGTGGAAGGTTAGGAGAGTATAGTGACTATAAGGAGAACATGGTGGTATTGTATGTAGGTGAGTTTATAGAACCTATTGGGGCATGGAAAGGGTATGTTGGGAGGTACCAGTTCCACTGTGTGAGGAGAACTAATAATATGTGATAGGTGTATGTTTTGTTTCCACAAGCCAACCCCAGTTACTTAGCTTGAGATGAATGTGGAATAGGATCACTTATTAGGTAAATATAAAATGTGTGAAAGTTTTAGGGAGTATAGATGAATGTGGGTATTATTCACCCATCATTTAATGATACACATGTAAGGGATTCCACAATGTAAAAATGATATCCACTCTCTGATTGATCCCACTATGTAATAGATGCATAGTCATCAACGTTGTCCATCACCAGAGGGGTTCTGTTCACTATGCTTCATGATAGAATTAGAAATGATTGAATTGATCTTGTTATTGCAATGTAAATGAGCGAATGAAATCATGATATTCCATAGAGTTAAAAATTTATGTCTTTGATATGTTCTATTATGAAAAACCTTGAATAACTCGAAGCTGGAGCTACTACCAAATGAAGATATCAAAATAACAGTCCCACATGGCTGTATGGATTCATGAGATGATTCCATTATATTTTTTTGCATGATACCACTTCACAATGAGGATAATAAGTGAACTCACATAAAAAAGAGTCCACGATTTTTAGTGTATATTTGGAAAAAAAATTCTCTATTGATATTGAATTGACCATAACTCACCACTATTACTGAATGTAGCATAAAACTTAGATTTGAGTTAGTCAAAGATATCTAATGAATGGAAATGAATCCTATATATAAATAGTGATGAAATGAAGAGGAAGTGGCCACAGATCATATATCACTTTGATGGATTAATTTTTTCATAAAATAGAACATATCCCACTCTGTTTTTCATGAGAAGGCTAGTAGTAATGTGAGCCTATCAAAAATGTGAAGAAGGGGAGTTATGCACTCTTCTGTAGCATGAGGAAGAATTGTGTGCTGAATTTCATGAAGAATAATAATAAAAATACTCGAACTATTCTAACACGCACTCAAAAAAGAATCATGGACCATAATTGCATGAGATAGTGCTTGAGTATTACACTATAACTCTATTATGTGAGGAGAACACCATACATGTAGTCTATTAATAAATAAAGGGCTTTAAGAAGTATCACATAAATTTTTTTTTGTGAAAAGGAAGAGGTATTCATGTTATTTAATATAATGAAGATAATATTCCTATAAACTATTTAGTAAACAAATTAGGGTCTTGTAAAGTTGTTATATAATATAACAATGTGTGTATACAATTTTTTTTCATGAAGTAGGAAAGAGAAATTGTGAATGAAGGAGTTTTCATGCATTGTAATGAGAAATATATAATGAATTAATGAAAAAGGAAAAAAATATCAATATTAAAATAATAAAACTAGGTTCATGTGGATTTTTTGTGATAATTCCATGCATAATTCAGGTACATGAAAAAGATGACATGAGATGTTTAATGCCATGAAATTAGGGTTTACATACTATTCCACTATATTAAGAAGATAAATGATACAATAATTTTTTTGGAGACTGTTTATAGAGTAATATTGATATTTTAGTCCATAGTTACATTGATATCATTGAGGCAAAATAAGATAAAGAGTTTTCCAAGATATCAATTTATTATCATTTAGGAAAGAATAATTGTGATGATATTGAGATGAATATTCATTATTTTCATAATCATAAATAATGTTTGTGATTCAAGAAATATAAATTGATAGTAATGTAAATATTTAAAAAAATAAGAATAATAAGAAGGAAATGAATCTTCTAGTTCATTTCATTGGAGAGGAAGAAGAGTTTCTTGACCACACCTGTCCAAGTAAAAATGTGAAGAAGAAGAATATTGATGAAAAAAAACATTGTGACATCCGTTAGATGTCTAAATTGCTGGATATATTTCTTGGTGTTATAAACTATTAAGAATGTGGATAATATCTACCAAGGAAGTGTATAGAATCATCTTGGATCTATAAAAAATGAACTATCAATTGGTTATATAGTTACACAATTGAATCAATATTTCATACTTTCTATAACTGAGTTTAAATATTATTTTCTAGTTATTCTATGGTATTATATTATTTCCAAACCATTAAATGGACACTATAATCTTATTGATTAGTGAAAATTGTAAAAATATTTTCCCCATATTTCAATACATTTATATACATTCATGTCATAAGGAAAAGATAATAAGAGGATCAAGATGCTAATAGGTATAAGAGGTAAAATTGATTAAAGTTATAATTAGTGAAAAAGTTTCCAATACTAATTCACCGCCCTATCAGGGATGATTATATACCAAAGTGGGCCAATCACATAAAAATATAAAAAATATCTATCTACATGAATACAGTAAAAATATAAAAATAATATGAACAAGTATAAATAATACCTATATATTAATTCTATATACTAGGAACTCGATACTTAATATATAAATAAATGTTTTGATGTGTTAGCACTACTCCTTATAAAAATGTACACATTTACAATGATCACCTTAATGGGGCCTGAAACAACTCATGTGATTTCTATAAATATGAAAATACAAGAACATACAATATTTATTAGTACATCACTTCATAATTGAAATGTAGTAAGTGAATCTAAATATGCACTCGAATCTAGTTATTGGGTGGGATAATAAATAATTTGTATGCACCAAAAAATAGTGCCTCAGTCCACATAGAGAATTAATATGTTTATTCATATTTTTTATCTAATCATTTAATTAAGCATATTAAAAAAATGTTTAACCGACAAGAGTACTAAAATAATAGAAATTAATAGTGAATCAATTCACGGAACATTATAAAATATAAAAAATGAATCCATATACCAGGACATTCCATACATATGTGTGCCTAGATTGAGTTTATCTCAGATTCTGAAATTAATCAATCTAATAAATTCAAGGTGCAATACAAGTTCCAAGAAAAAAAGAAAATGTTTATACGAAATTTGGTAAATCATACATTTGAACCCAATTAGAAAGAGGAAAGTGCATAAATTTTTAGGAAAATTATGATGCTCATCATATTCTTATAGTCAACTCATCACAATATATAATAATTACATAAATAACTTATAATACAAATAACTATAATTGAATAATTCAAATTAGTTACTATGGTTATGTTTATAATCACTAATTAGAAAAAACACATAGCCATCATAATAAAATAAAAACATTATATATATACAATAATAGCTCTCATATTAGAATGATGGAAATTAATAATACATGTAAAAAATTCAAAATAAAAAAAACATTATCTAAATTAGTTAGGTCTTATAAAACAATCAAGCCCACTAACATAAATCCAAACGATGAAAAAGTCATGGAATACTCATTAAATAAAAATACTCAAATGGAAAGTCCCATAACGTATAATCCATTGAATGAGTAACAACCTAAGGATCATAATTTCATGAAAAAAGAGACTAAAAATAAAAGGTACAAAATCTAATGCATGCTAGAATAATTTGAAGTCATATTTTAAAAATGTGATTGGCCATAACAAATTCATACAAACTAATTGGGAAATTTTAATTTAAATACTAAAGGATATTTATCTAAAGTTTTCCACATTTAAAAAATAAATATTAATGAATAATTAGTAAATAAGTACATCTATTAATTGTTTTTCAAAAAATAGTAAATATTTGAGAAAGTAATGTTTCACACATTATATATTATTTAAAAAATAGTGAACCAATGTCTTAAAGTAAAAGTTTTTTTAAAACATTTTTATGAATAACAATAAATGAGTTTATAAGTTTAATATGAATAAATATATATTTAATATCTTATTGTGAAATAATTTTTTCACTTATTTCACTATGAAGTAAACCCAATTATTATTGATAATGTTTTAGGATTAGTTTAGAAAAATTAAACAGGTCAATGAATGTAAACTAGTTTAAGAACCCAATCATTCCATATGCATTACAAAGAATAAATATAATATAATTATAGATGAAAATACTTAACAAAGGTTAATTAATTTTATTTTTCTTGTAATTCATTCATATTATCTTTGAAATAAATAATATTTTTTAAAAACTTGATAAAGGGTTTAAGAGGGGTTTTTTGATTAGTATATAGTCATACCAAACAAAATTTAGTATTAGAAAAACATGTTTCCTTTATTAAAAAAATTCTCATGATAGTATAACATAAGAAAGAACCAAATATTGTATTTCTTTATTTACCCAAGGAAAACTTAATTGAGATGTTGAGTTACTTAGTTATAATATATTATTCCTCATAACATTCCATGAACCAAAATATAATACTTTAATGGGTTATAAACCATATTACATAATATATACATTTACACAAATGAAATAATATAAAATAAACTTTTTAATAAAAAGATAGAACTATTCCATCCATTCTCTAAATTTCTGAAAATGTAGAAGTAAAAAAAATTATGATGGATACAATATAGAAAAAATCTTGTAAAAGCCTCCGAATTAAACAAGTTAGACATAAATTATTAGAAAAATTCTTACATATTAATTTCACTTTACAATAAAAAATGACATGAATCGTAATTGGTAAAAATAAACCATTATGAGTTTATAACAACATAATTCAATTTAAAAATTTAAATTTTATAGTGCAGTTAGTTTAGAATTTTAATATGAAAAATAATGATAGAAATTTTTTCATAACTACTATCCAAAAGAATAATAGGCCAAATTTGAAGAGAACAACGGTAACCTATGACCATAATTCAATAGAAATTCTTTTCCTTGATATGACAAAATATTAATGAAAAAAATCCATTACTAATAATATAACTAATGTTTATGATTTGTTATTATATAGAAAAATAGTTATTTTAATGTTGTATACATAACATGAAAATATCTAGAAGGGATTAGAACACCTAACATATCCATAAATGGGATTACCATACTATTCGAACTGCAATAAATGTTTCTATAATCCATAAAAAAATTCACAACCAGTCATACAAAAAACTATTAACTTCTATAAACTATAAATAAGGTAATTTGAAATGAAACTCATGTAAACATCTCAAAGTGGAATTTCGACAATAAAATGAATAAAAAACATTATTTTAAATACACATATAATCTCTTATTTAAGAACAATATTATTAAATCTTAAATATAATGTATCCCATAGTTCATTATCATCAAAACAACAAAAAAACATAGTGTAACCAATCCATTTCAGCTTCCATTAGTGAAGGAATAATAAAACATCATCATTTAGAATGGATTTCAACGTGATATAGTAAAACCAAATTTAATTAATAAAAGATAATGTGAGATATTTTATTAGGAGAGTTGGTAATGGAAAATATAAAGGATAGATGGAGTTTATCATTCCTGGGCATTGGAAAACCATCCTTTAAAGAGATAGATAGAGGTAAAGAAGTGGAAGGAATTAAGAAGACAATGAGGATCCATAAAGGAGTATCTCAAGAGTATGAGGGGGATAAATCTATAAGGATACAAAAATGTGGATATAAATAAATCTATTTGAAAAAAAACATAGATCCAATCCATTATAAAATTAGACTTAGTTATTATGTAGCCCATACATGTTCACCAAGGACCCAATAGAACAACCTAAAAACTCTCCTTCTTCTTAAACTCATTCGGTACCTAATACCTACCATTAGGTACCCAGTTCAATTTGTTGCTTTAATCTATAGATGAAATCTCCTCTCAACCTTACCAAAACTGATTATCTTTTCATGAAATCTCAAACCATATTCATTAACACCGAAAAATTGATAGAGTAACACACAAAATCATAAATAAATTCCAAAACATAAAATGATCCCCAATCTAGAAAAAACAACTCCAACAAACCAAAATGTTCACATTCAAAATATATAATTAAAATATTTACTAATAGCTTAATAAATTTAATTTACACATATGTCACTATAGGTAAAGACCTCAACCAAAATATCTCTATGCTAAAAATCATTATAAAATTAAAATTAAATGTTTTTTTACTTTTTTCAAGAATATATTTATTAATATTAGTACCTAATATGTAGGGAGATTTAGTGATGTCTATAATTGAATTACACATTCAAAAAATATGATTATGGAATTTAAATTAGTGAAATAATTTTTAATGTGTAGTATTTCATCCATATATAATAGATGAAATAACACGACACTCCTAAAAAAATACATTTATATACACGAATTTATTATATTATTAAAGTAATAATAAAATATTATTTCATTATAAAATCAGATATTAAAACTCTAATAATCCGTTATTGTTCTATAAATAGACCACAAAAACATGTAGTTCAAAACAATAATGTTAGAAACCTTATAACCTATGGGTTGTGACATTTCAACACCCCCTATAAAATTAGATTAATCAAATATATTTTGATATCCATTTCATATATATTGTAATAATAATGATATTCCATTGAATGAAATGTTAGAATGGTCTCGTTCAATGTTACTAAGGAAGAGGTCCAATTATAGAAATGTTCTATAATTTAATATAGTCTGCTTACACGAAGAATGATACAAAAGAAAAAACTATATGATCTATGTTATTGTTCATATGGAATACCCACTCTCACTATATGGTTCCTCCCTTATGGTGGATTACCTATGTTTTGAAAATGGTTAGCATACATGGATTCTATCTCAGATCTTATAGCCTTTAACCATTTATAAGAATAATAACTCTTAATATCCCGCCAATAAGTTTCTTTTTAATATTTTATTTAATATTATACAACATTATAAGACATACATTATCTATATATCTAAAAATACTAATGAATCATCAAATACATATGAGATTATTATGCATCTTCCATTTTTTTCCAAAAACATTATATAGAACTAACTTATATTTAATTCAAGTAAATATTCATGTTTATTTTTTTGGTCTTCTAAATGTTCAATTTTATTTTCAACTACTCCTTGGATGATATAGTCATTTATAATAAAAAAATAGTATATCTAAAAAAATATTTTGTCCATTGGGATTAAAAAAATTCCATCTGTCTCCATAGGATGACCAATAAAAAAATATTTATTACTTATTTTAATGTTTTTTTGAGTCAATATAATTTTTTATATATCCTTATTTTTAAAATCACAATGTAATTCATTTTAAATTTAGTTTTTTATATGTATTTGTTTATGTCCTGGTTATATAAATTGTAACTTCTAAATCTCTATGCTTCAATGAGTAGAGTTAATCCACATTATTTTTGGAATATAGTGACGTCACACTAAAATTATATAAGATAAAATTACTTATGATATTATTAAAAATAATCCCAAATATTTTAGATGTTACCATGTATATTTTCTATGATGATGTATATAAATAGATATTGAGTATTGATTATGGAAACACACCTTATATGAGTTGTGATGAAAGATGATTACTCTTAAAAGATTCACCACCTTAGTGACTTTGAATGATTATCTTTAATCATTTCTATGTGTTTATAGAAATTTATTTCATTGATAATATTTAAAAAAATATCCACATTTTCCTTTTGTAATATTTTTCTTATAATATTTTTTATCTAATATATTTTGACGATATGAATCAAGGTTGATTTAGAATTGGTTGTTTGATTAAGAATGGGTGTAGAATTTCTAGAAATCATACTGATTATATATATGATCATGGATAAATATTCATACCACCAACAATTATTTTGAATATGTTAATAGAAAAAAACTTATACATTTTTATTAGCTATATTTAATAAGTTCTTTGTACAAAAACTATATCCCAGTGTTCCTGGAATGAATTTCCTAACTTTTTTTAGTACGTTCAGTAAACGTGTGAGAGAGTTTTTGTAACTTTTGAACCAGTGATCGAAATTGAAAAATGAGGACACCGTCAAACTTGTAGTGTCGGTATTCGCTTAAGGATACATTCACTTTGACCGTAGTAGGTCTAGAGAAGAAGTTTTTTGTGACTTTGAAGTGGCAATGAAGTAAAATAATCTCACTATTTTATTTCTTTTCAACCAATGGACATGTGGTAGTGTGGGACCAGTGGCGAGTCAAGAAATTATGTGGCTTGACCCTTAAAATACTAAGTAACAGTATAATTTGGAATTTAGGAATGTTTCTATTAAATAAACCTTCTTAAATTACATGATCTTTACATAACCTCTCATCTGCTATTTATATAGAGAATGGGGGGAGGAATTTTCATGGATTCACCATGCGACGAAGCTCTGGTAAAGTTCCGTAATGACCAAAACTTGGAGGATGAAGCTGGTTCCAGTGGGCAGTGATAGGAAACCCCAAACCACCTATTGAAGAAATATGATTGAGCGATGTCTTTGGAGGTTTGTTGCGGGGATGATGAATGCTGACAGTTTCTAAAACACAGACACTCTCCAATGATCAAGAGGTTGGGTGTTATTTCGTTTGTGTGTTTTTGATTTCCTCTTCCCCGTTCATAAATTTATACGAGGAATGCATGTCAACCCCCTTACAGGTTGACACGTGATTATTTTGTCATTGCTGGAGGATGATGCATGGAATCTTGTAGGGATTGTTGTTTTTTTACCCCTTACCACGTTCTAGATGTTCATATTGATTTGAGAATAATTATTCCACTTACTACCATTCTAACACGGAGGGTGCGGGGAAACCGAACACTGCCCGACCCCACCGCAAACTTTGTGGGATTTTGATGGTCTTAAATCGATGACGACATATCAAGGTGAGTGGGGGTGTCTATGGAATGAAGAAAAGGCAACCAAGGCATGCCTGTTGACTCGAGGAACATTTCCAGAAGGGCTCAAAAATGGCAGCCGACACCCCGGACAGCTGCGATGATGACGGCTGTGCGACCGCGCTGTCGGAGAGGGGTCGTGGCCCATCGGCTGTGGAAAAGAAAGGGAGAAGTCCAACGTATGACCAGACACATGAAGGGGGGTGGTGGCGTGTGTCCACGCCGCCAAGCATACATGAGCCGTGACACAAGGTCGTGACAGTGAAGGGAGGGTGGTCGGCTCGCTGCCGGCTGCCTGTGGTGGCGTGGAGCACGACCACACTGTGGAGGAGGGCTATCCATCCGGCCAACTACGGGCCACCTAGCATGGGCTACTCAGAAGGCTGCCCCTCGTGGGCCTCCTAGTAGGCCGGGTTGGACCTAGGGCTAGACTCGGACAAGCTTCGACCTATATCCTCTCTTTCGTCCATATCTTAAGCTACGTGTGTCCGTTTCACGAACCATCTGTGGCGCCGAACACCTTGGATCAAGACATTAATTTTGTTATGCCACACTTGAGGTTTGGATAATGTTTGTGTACAGATGGGTTGGATCAAACACTAATCTAACCGGGCCCTTGAGACTAAAAGGCCAACAACTTACAGAACATGGGTTCGGTTGATGCACCATCTGTTGCATTGAGACCCCTTTTACTTGTAAGTCCATTGGGATACTTCTTCTTGTTACATTGTGGTAGTTGAAGTATCCACGTGTGGCTTGAGGAGAAGACCCTCCTAGAATCATGAGAGCCTAGTACAAGAACCTTTTGGCTAGCTATAATATGAGAAAGGGATCCTACGTGGGTTTGTGCTTTGGGATTATACGTGGGTATATGTTCCTGGTTCTAACATGGATCAGCTCTAGGAATCTATGTGGGACTACTCTAGGATCCTACGTGTCTATGTATTACTAGGATCCAATGTGTATGATGATTTAGGATCCTACATGGGTCTGCCTCTTAATAGAGTAAGATGATTCAGTAGTTACATCTAATCATTTTTTCTACCGTACCTAAGTTATACCTGGTGTGAACTGAATATTTACGATTGTGGTGATACCTTTTTGGTATTATTTTGAGTGGTGATACCTTTGTGGTCCTTCTCTTCAGGGTGATACCTTTTTGGAATTCTTCTGTGTGGCGTACCTTTGTGGTACTTACCTATGAGGTGGTACCTTTGTTGTATTCTTCTGTGTGGTGTTACCGTTGTGGTACTTAACCTTGTGGTGTTACCTTCGTGGTATTCTTTCCTTTTTGGAATAGTTGATTGTTGGGCTTTTGAAATTCCCTTGTGTTTCCTCATGAATGATATGGGTATACATGATAACTTAGGTATATGTATGGGCATATACCTAAGTAGGGTTGATTGTTGTTTCCAAGCTCTATGGTTTATCCTTTATGGATTTTGTAAGAACCAAAAGCTTATTTTCAGGTATGTATTTCCATTATGGTTGTTTTTGGAGAAAAGTGGAATTAAATGAAATTTTCTAAGTACACTCCATGTACATTATGAGTACATGCCGTGTACTTTCTTACTGTATCAGGCCATTTGCTGGCCATGTAGTATCCATACACACGACATAGTGGAAGTGACTTGGAGGCCGCCTAATGCGGAGTATGTAAACAAAATGATCATGTCGTGTACTCCAAATGTACACACCATGTATTTTGTTTTTTTTTCATTAAACGTACTGGGGTTGCGTCTGACGGACAAAACACACCTCTTCTAGGTTTCATTTGCCTGAGAGCACCGAGAAGCCGAAGATCTTCGATGAGCCCCTGAGACTCCATCCTTCCTCTAATTCGAACACCGTTGATTGAGTTGGAATCAAAACAGCGAGTTCTCTCTTCTACTTGAGCCGTGTTTTACAATTCCTCTTCTTTTCCAAGTTGTCATGGGTTGAACATTTTAGATGTTTTCTATGATCTATGACATTCCAAGGAGATTCAAGCTTATAGGTTCAAGTATATTGATCTCCTAACCTTGAGGTCGGTGGTTTGTGTGTTTCCATTCGAAGACATTGAGTATTATGTGCAAATTCCACTAATACCATTGAATGGGGTATTGAATTTTACCATTTTACCCCAGTTGATTTCCTTCCATGCTTGTATGCCTGTGTGGAAGTAATTTGGACATGAATTAGGTTGATTTCTATGATTTGGATGTGTTTTTCCCATGAATTGTTCTGTTTATGACCGTTTGGTCCTGTTTAGCCTTGGTCCTTTTTCATGTTTTCCATGCCTGTTGCTGTAGGATGGAGAGTTGTATTTTCTGACATGATTGTTATACTGTAGACTATTTAGCCAAGTAGTTTTGTAGGCTTACATTTCCTTTATTACAATGCTATGATCGTTGACCTACACAGGGCCATGTGAACCTGCTGGAGGTGGATATAAGGGGAGATTGACCAAGTGAGCAACCTCAGAGAGCCTAGAACCACCTGGGGATATAAGGGGAATTGACCAAGTGAGCATACTTAGAGAGTCATTGATTACATTAGACTATAATGGGATTCACCGAGTTAGATTCCTCAGAGAGTCTTTGTTTGAATAGAATGTCCTAGGCTATAAAGGGGAATTGACTGAGTGAGCTTCCTCATAGAGTTCTAGACCTCAGGCTATAAGGGGAATTGACATGTGAGCTTCCTCAGAGAGTCCCTGACTACCTTAGACTATGTAGGGAATGGACTGTGTGATATTCCTCAAAGAGTATTTATTTTCCTTTTACTATAAGGGGATAGAAAGTGAGAACATATTCAGAGAGTCTTATTAAATCCCTATCCAGAACCAGAGGGGTTTGACCAAGTGTGCTACCCATAGGGTTTCTGGTACTCTTTATGTAGGACCAGAGGGGATGGCTATGAGAACTTTCAAGAGGGTTACCTGTTTCTGGTTTATCTGTTTGCTTCTTTATTTCTTGAAATTGATATGTGGAATGTTTATTGCTGAGCACTGTCTTTCTTACTGCTTACTGTTGACTGTTTACAGTACTTTTACCTGCCATATAGTCACTGACTGTTAGACACAGATCATTGGGTGGTTTCATACTGGGATTTAGTCTCACACCCTGTTTGGGTCATGCTTTTGGGCCCGAAAAGATTACATTGATGCAAGTATAGATTAGGGAAAGCTTCCTTCTACTTTAGGTACATGACTTGCTGGGGGGATGGAGAGCATGGGACCAAGCTATGGATTGCGATGATGAGAATATTTTTATCTTTATTTTGTTCTTTGGATTAGTAGTGTTCGTATTTCCAGCATGGTGACTTGTTTGGATGCTTTATGAGACATATGTATCATGCATCATTTCATATATATATATATATATATTCTACAGTTGTTTATTATTCCAGTCTTCCGCTGTTTATTGTTGTTGGATATTTAGTTCTTCCGCTATTGTATGTTTTGTTTACCTCTGTTGTGTACTCTTCCAATGAGGTAACCGTTTCCCCACTATCACACCCTAGGCCCTCGCTGCTAGTCAGTAGCCTCTGATGTTCGGGGAAATGCGCTTGAGGCCATGTGACCAACCGGGTACAGGGCACCTCTGGGTGGCTTCCGAAACCGGGACGTTAAAAATTGGTATCAAAAGAATTATTTTCTCTTGACTTACTGTTTGGAGCCTTTATCCAGGGATAAGAAAGAATGGGTTGTTGGTAATAAGAAATTCATGGTACTAGCTAACCCATGTATAGGGAAAATCCAACCTACCTCGTTTATTGGAATTTTTAAGATTTTCAAGATTACAGTTGATTTAATTTCACCTTGATTGATTCACATGATTTGTGTTGTTGTTGTTGATATTATTAAGGTTCAATTTCTTTTTCAACCTGATGAGATTAGGGCATTCCATCTCATGCATCATATAGGAACTTGTTAGAAATCACATGTCACAAATTTTTTTCATGCCATCTTGGTTGCATTTGATATTGCATGTTGTTGTGATAGATTCCATGATAAAAATATCTGCATCTTGTTAGAGAATTGATTGTGTAAGGTTTTATTTGAATGAACGCCAAACTTTGGTTCTTGAGGTGTTATACGCCCTCATGGACTGGAATTTGGAGGATAATTGACTTTTTTACCTTGTTTATGACTTGTTTGAGAAGCCAAACCTTAATTCATGGGGAGTATGGGCCTTCACAGATCGGAATTTGGAACTTTCAAGCTACATTTCTGCATGTTCTTGGTTCCGGAGTAGTTTATGAGGCTTACTGTCTAGAGAAACCCAGAATACACAATGTGTACTTTTAAGTACACGATATGTGTTTTATGTTTGGGAAGAAACCATTTTTCCTATGTACACGCAATGTACTTTATGTTCACGCCATGTACTTTATATACATTCCGTGTAGTCTCCGACCGTGTCGTAGGCTGTGTGGGAAGAGACACGAGGTTGAAAAAAACCTGGAGTGAACACTCCTTGTATTGTCCATACGCGTCGTGTAGTGTTGACCCCAAGTCCACCCGTGTCACTAACAACACGGGTTGGTGTTTCCCTTTCTCATACACGCTGTGACTTCCTTGAATATGCCATGTAGTCTGACCTAGGTTCCTAGCCATGTCATGAACAACACGGGTTTGTTTTACCCTTTCTTATGTATGACGTGTATGACTTGAACACGTCCTGTGGTCTGACCCAGGTACCCGTCCATGTCACGAACAACATAGGCTGGTGTTATCCTTTTGCATACACGCCATGTCCATCTGGAACATGCCGTGTAGTGTGAGCTGTGTGTCCGACCATGTCAATAACAACACAGGCCAGGTGGAGCTAGTCCAGTACATGTCGTGTCTACCTTGAACACGACGTGTAGTCTTGCCTTAGGAGAGCCGCGTGGCTTAACCGTGTAGAAGGTCTCAGGTAGGGGAAGAGGATTAAAGTACACACCGTGTGTTAAGACAACACACTGTGTGTTTTAGGGTGTTACATGACCAGTTTAGGTAGGATTACATGCCCATGTAAATGACATAAAGGAACACTACGTTTAGTCATGTTTTGTAAAACCTGAATGATTTCTTTCTCTTGTTCCCTTCTTACACTCCTTGTTTTCAGTCCTTGATAATATTGATCTAAGGTGTGCACTTAACCATGAAGAGTCATGCCACCGATACATCCTCCGGTTCTGCGCTGGTTTCCAGATGGTGATCAAACACCAGACATGGCCGATCAGGGACTACCTATAGATCCTCCCATTGTGCCATCCTTGGCACCAGCCGTTGTATCTGACATAGGTGTTGATGCACAGTTTAGAGACGACTTTCTGAGGATGATGCAGACCTTTCAGAGAGTTCCACCTCCTGCCTCATTGATGGCTAACTTGATGCGGGTCTTTCAGCAGCACCATCCTCCCACTTCCTTAGGGGATGGAGGACCCTAGGCTACTGAGTCATGGCTGGAGGCCACACTGATGATTTTAGAGCATCTGGAGATACCTCCAGAGAGTATTCCTCTCGCTTCATAGAGATGTAGAGTTTCACACCTATTCAATGAGGTGATGAGTTGTTTATTTCGTGGATGTTTGAGGATGGTCTGAGGCACGACATTTGGTCACAGGTGAGCCAGGTGCTGATCACATAGCGTAATCTAGGGGATTTTGGAGTTGTGAGTCCGGGCGGTTCGACATCAAGAGTTAGTGCTCTTCCAACTGATAGCCAAAAGCATTGTAGGGATGCCACATGAGAAGATCAGAGCACGTGGGATGTATCCTCTGGTAGCCAGGTGGTGGGCTAACACTGTGGGAGATGAGGTCATACGAGGCCATGTTTCCCGAGAGACCCAATGGAGTGCCGAACTTGCGGAATGATGGGCTACCTTCAGTGCTTTTGCAAGTTCTTATCACCAGCAACTAGTGACAAGGGTTCTTCTATGACTCCTCATTTAGGATCAGTGCCACCAGATTTTCACCAGTGAGGGAACTGGAGTTCTTGCAACCGTTCAGGCTAAGGTGGAGGTCATGGCCGTGGTAGCCAATCGCCTGGTTTTCAGCGACATCGGGGTGTATCAGCTCAGAGTGGCTAGGCAGGGTTACAGGGCCGCAGAGCATGCCAGAAATTTGTAGTGGAGCAAACCTAGTAGGAGAAGGATCCCATGAATTCTACCATTTGAGGTACAATCTTAGTAGCCTCAGTCTTATCTTCATCTATTTTTGATACATGGGATTCTCATATATTTAAATCTGTTGCTGTCGTGGAGAGCCTTGGGCTCTGTATCTTTTCTTATGCAAATATATTGATTCTAGATACTCCATTGGGGACTAGAACAACTAGTGTACTTCAGTGCAGAGAGTGCCCTCTACAGGTTAGTGGATGTTACTTCTTATGGGACCTCTAGGTCCAAGGGATGAGAGGAGATAATGTCATTCTTGGGATGGACTGGTTTGTTCCATTCCAGGCAGTCGTAAACTATTATCGCCGCATGGTGAGTTTTATATCACAATAGAGTGGATCCTTTCTTCATAGAGGTGAGTGGGATGTCCAGGTGACCAGAGTAGGGCCATAGAATCATGGGTTGGGTGGAGTTACAACCCAGATTTCTATTCATTATCTGGATGACCAGGGGACTTCATAGTTATACTTTCCTCCAGTGGTGGATCGCTTTAGATATGTCTTTCCAGAAAAATTTTCAGGTTTTCCTCCGGTGCGTGAGGTTGAATTTTCTATTGAGTTTGTGCCATGGGCGGCACCTATGTCCATTCCTCTTTAAAGGATGGCTAAACATGAGTTGCAGGAGCTCAAGAAACAGTTGGAGGAGTTGCAGGCCAAGGGTTTCATCTGACCCAGTAATTCTCCTTGGGACTTGCTTGTCCTGTTTGGGATGAAGGGAGACGATACCCTTAGGCTTTGTGTGGATTATCGGAAGCTGAACCAGTTGATGGTCAAGAATCGATATCCCTTGCCTAGGATTTATGATCACTTTGATTAGCTTCTAGGAGCCCGAATGTTCTCGAAGAATGACTTGAGGTCCGGTTATCATCAGCTGCATGTTAGACCATCTAATAAACCTCTCACAGCCTTCCTAAGAAGGTATGGTTGCTACGAGTATATGGTTATGCCATTCGGTCCCACGAATGTGCCTGCAATTTTATGGCACTGATGAACCGAGTGTTCTATCCATACATGGATTTTTTTTGTGGTTGTTTTTTTGGATGATATCTTGATGTACTCTCACACTCGACACAGCCATTCTTCCCATATTGAGATCATTTTGAGTACACTAAGGGAGCATCAGTTATATGCTAATCTCTCAAAGTGACACTTTTAGATGGACTGGATTCACATCTTGGGTCATGTTATTTTAGAGGCAGGAGTATTAGTAGAACTAGAGAAAGTGAGAGTTGTAGTTTCCTGGGAGCAACCAAATAATGTGTTTGTGGTGCAGAGTTTTCTGGGGATGGCTGGATACTGTAGACATTCCATACATGACTTTTCACACATATCAGCACCACTGATAGGTCTGAAAAAAGGGGGCAATGTTCTTATGGTCATAATCTTGTGATTCAGCCTTTCAGGAGATTAAATGGAGGTTGAATTAATCACCAATACTAGTCTTTTCAGAGCTAGGTAAGATCTATACTATTTACTATGATGCATCAGGTATCAGGTTGGTTGCTGTGCTTATGCAGGGAGATGGAATCGTTGTGTACGGGTCTCGGTAGTTGAGGCCACATGAGAGGAATTACTTGATGCATGATCTCGAGTTGGTAGATGTTTTTCATGCCGTACACTATTGAAGACATTATCTTTTGGGAGATCATTTTGTGGTTTTCACCAACCACAAAAGTCTTAAGTATATCTTCACTTATCTTGAGATGAATTTGAGGCAGCGAAGGTGGGGTGAGTACCTACAGTACTTTGACTTTGAGCTTGCCTATACACCTGGGAAAGGCACTATAGTGGCCGATTTGTTGAGCAGGAGGACACAGATACAAGTAGTTCAAGAGGCCAACAGTGAATGGAAGCTTATGGCTTTGTTCTCTGAGATGCATTTGGAGGTGCATGATAGTTAGGGGAAAAAGATTATTTCCTCATCATATGTTTCCTATAATTTTCTTGAATGAGTTAGAATGAGGTAGCTATCATATTCTTAAGGCCTAGTACTACGGGAAAGCATTTCAGGAGAGAACCCTATTCCTGGGTGGACCATAGGTGAGGATGAGATCCTGTGTTTCTAGGGACGCATATGGGTGCCATCAGATATATGCGAGGAGCTGATGCAAGATTATCATTCCTCTGTTTGGGCAGTTCATCCTGGCATCACCAAGATGTATCGTGATCTACACACTCAGTATTGGTGGCCAGGTATAAAGAGGGACATTGCTGGTTTCGTCAAGAGCTGTTCCACTTGTCAGCAGGTGAAGGCGGAGCATCAACGACCATCAAGGCTTTTACAGTAGTTACCCATTCCCGAGTGGAAGTGGAATGATGTCGCGGTGAATTTTGTGATAGGGTTTCCAAAGTCTCCTCAAGGGAACGACACAATATGTGTTGTTATCGACAGACTTGCGAAGTTTTCTCACTTCTTACCGATCAAGCACTATTGGAAATATCACCTATACCCACGGTTTTAAACCGTGGGTATAGCTTCTAAAACCATGGGTATAGGATATACCCATGGTTTCAAAAACCGTGCGCTGCAGTGCCGTCGCAATAGGTCTATACCCACGGTTTTCTGAAAACCGTGGGTATAACCCACTAATATTTCATATTACCCACGGTTCTGATAAACCGTAGGTATACATCTATACCCACGATTTACAGAACCGTGGGTATACATTTGTTTCCCAAAAGCATATATACCCAAGGTTTATATAACCGTGGGTATATATGGTTTACCTGAAAAAAAAAGCACAGGTCACACAGTTCACCCAGAACCCACAGAAGCAGACAAAAACCCAAAAACAAAGCAGAATGCAAAAGCCAAAATGGAATCTCACCTTGATCCTTCAAACCAGAATGCAAAAGCCAAAATTCCCAAAAACAAAGCAGACAAAGGAATCTCACCTCGCGCATGCTGAAAATGGACAGCTTGGAGGACACAGGTAAAAGTGGACGCTCCCCTTTGAAATAGTATGTTGTTTTTCTGCATGAAAGCAGTAAAAGTGGATGCTCCCCTTTGTTCAATCAAACACAACGAATCTGGATGCTGGAAATGGATAGCTTGGAGGACACATGTATCAGTTTACAAAAAAAAATCCAATGAAACCAAACGGTGAACATATAATTGAACAAAACAAATACCCCAAGCATGATCGGTGAACAAAAATGACAAACAACATATAAATTAGAAAATGCGAAATCCCCATTTCAAGGCCCGACAAAAATCTCAATAGCACAGATTCAGTTCACAAAAAGCACCATCCAAAAAATAAGAGAGAAAAACACAAAACACAAGCCATTTCGACCGAACTAAGTATCTTCCTCGCGCATGCTGAAGAAGCTGAAAATTGTCAGTCAGCTTAGCAACAAGAGTGCTTGTTGTGGCGGATTCGTTGCACCAGAGCACAAAAATGAGTCAAGAACAGTTCAAGACACCAAATGCTTTTCTAAATTCAGAATCATGTATTGTAATAAATCAATCGTATTTCTGATCAATTATTAACAGCCACAAATTCTGTTTTTAATTTCTAATAAGATCAGAATTTAAATTAGAAGCATCAAAAACTTACTATTTCCAGATAGGTGGAAGTTGTTTAGTCCTCTTGTAATAACGTGCAAGCCGATGAATTTTGCTTTTGACCAAGATTAATCTAAACTTTGAGTCCTTGTCTTTCCTATTCCTTTCCAGATGCTTTCTAATAGCAACAGATTTTTTAATGAGGTAGTACAAATCCTCAGGAATTTCAGGAGCCATCCCTGTCTCCATTCACGGGGGGAAAGAAGACTGCTTTATTAATCCATCTAGAAAAAAAGATGATAAATCAGGAACAGAAGCATCATATTGAGTGAAGAATTACCATGGGCCTTCAGGATCCTTAAAACTTTTCTTGCAGTGACACTTTTTACCTGTGCAACCCCATGGGAATCACGCATGATTATGCCAATTTGAGAAGGTGTCAGACCCTTCTTTGCAAGCTTGCAAATGTTCTCCTCAACCTGAAAATACACACCAAAATAATGCATATCTCCCATGTTTCAACAAATGATAATTAAGTTTTGACAGCTTTAACTGGGATGAGAGTGAAATCAATAGTAAAAATGCAACACAAAACTAGCACATAGTTTCAATGAGCATCAAATAAAAAAACCAGGAAAACCAATAAAGCAGATAAAATCCTCTTCTTCAAGGAGTCGCACATTCTAGGTTTGGGGTATTGGTTCCAGTTTTTAGGAGAAAGATTGATTTCCAGTTTTCATTTTTCAATTATTCAGTAATTTCCTAGTTTTCATACTTAGTTTTTAGGATTCCTATGGTCCATTCCAGTCTTGTGTGTTCTTCAATTTTCCAGATGACAGCAGATGTTCGAATGATCGATTCTAAATCCAGGAGTTGTTCAGTTATATTTTCTAGGTCACAAGCTATTTCAGATAAAAACTAGTCATGTGTTTCATCTTCTACCCCTTTTCCTGGATCTAGGCCTTCCACGAGCACCCAAGATCTGCAACACGGCAACAGGAGGGTTAATATAAACAATGATCTTTTTCGCAGAGGTCAATAATCCTTCTACCTCTCCTTTGGAATCCACACCCCTTGTTTGTAAAAAGGCCCCAGTAGTCCGTGATTTCATTTTCAGGAGCAGAGTCATGTTTCAGCTTCAATTCAGGTCCAGAAGTAAAGGTCATGATTCATGTTTCCGATATAAATTGCATGCATATTCCAGTTTCTGGAGTCACAGTTTGCTTGAATATGTTATTGTTTTTTGGTCCTGTTTACATTCTGTCTACGGTTAGGGCACATCGAAGAAGTAAAACAAAGACAACAACACTATAGGAGAGGTATGGACCTGGAGACGCAGGAGAGACCACCTCTGATGCCCTCCACTTGGCACCAGTAGTTCAACTGGAAAGAGACCCCCCCTCTCCTCTACGGTTGCTTCCCAGCAAGTCACCCGTTATGAAAGTGTTTTCCAAAACTAGACCACCAGAGAGCACTCCCCGCCTATTTAAAGAGGGCCCCCACCTTCTAACAAACCAACCATCTCACTAATATTCCCCTTTTTAGGAAACATCATCATTTGGTCGACCAGTTTGATAGGTTCGTTTTCGCTACCTATAATTTACAGTATAGAGTGGTTGTGGGGATTTCGGACAAGTAGAAAATAATGGATTGTTTTTTTCCATACAAAGACTTCATACTAGTGTGGTCTAGAACTCCTCATGTTGGCAATGAATTTCGATTCTATCTTTCTCATTGGACCTATGATTTCTACATGAATCATGATGCTCTATCGACATCAATTTGGGATAGTTTTTCTGAACACCCCCTTCCCTTTCAAAATCCTACAATTATTCATATGCTTGGAAATATGGTTCATCGCTACATGTGTTCAAATAGTCAAACCGAGCCGATTTTTCTGAACACCCCCTTCCCTTATATATTTATTTGGATACTATTTTGAATTCTCCAAGTTTGATTCCATCCACAAGTATAGATTCAAGGTAGAATATTAGTGCATCTGGGGGATAACAGTTGTGAAATTTTTTCCATATATATAATATTAGTGTCTCATCCTTATCAGTGTGTATTTCAATATGATAATAGTAAATATTTAAATATTTTTACCTATTCCTTTTATTATTCTTTTTTATACTTTAACTTTATTTCAAATGACTTGATATCTAAATTATATGATAATCAATAAAAATTAATGTTTTGTGTTTTATGTTGAAGTGTTGTCTTTGTTTTATAGTTTTAAATGAAAAGATGATTTTATTTTTTTAAAGTATATTTTTTGAAAAAGGTTAACAGTTGCATGTTATATTTATGTTACAATGTTCTGATATAATAAATTATTTTGAGTTATCGTGGTAGTGTCTTTATTTTTTAGAATAAGAGTCTATATTTTATCTAAAAATAAGTATACTAAGTTCTGTTGGGTATTCAATTTTAATAATTGAAGACTTCTATTTATCTAGGAATGAGTTTAATAAGTCATGTTGATATGGACCAAGTATGGTGTGACTTCACCTAGAGGGATGAATCCTTGAACAATACTTTCATTTTTCCTTTTCTAATTTCAAATAAATCAACCTTTGTCACTTGTTAAAGTGATTTTTTAGGGTTTGGTGTGAGATCTGTTATCTAGGTTAAGTGTTGGAATCTCAAGATGTTCAGCCATCAGATGTTACAGTAGATTATCTAGATAGATATAGTAGAACAACACAATACGAAATTATGATTCAGAAACTTGAAGTCAGTATATTATAAGTACAATTTCTAGTTGAATAAAACTTTGATAGACCCTCAATGTTTCTGTTCAGTAAAAGAATCTAGATAGATGATATCATAGGATGGGTTAGAGTGGAATTTAAGTATATAAATTATGAGGAGTTTCATCAGATTCATGTACCTAAAACTCATCATTCTCCTTCTTGGGAATCATGTTAATGAAGTTGGAGTTAGCACCATAATTCATAGAGGCAGAGATGACGAACTGCCTAACAACATTCACAACTTCCTCATGAACAATCTCCCAGTAAAAAATGAAGAACTCATTAGATAACACATCCGGCCCTGAAACACTATCAATGTTCAGAGAAAATAATGCATCCCTAAACTATTTCCCCCGGGAGTCTTAATCAGATCCAGATTATTTTGATCATCAATGGTTGGAATGATATTCTAGTCAATCAGATGAGAATTATCATTCCCATTTTCAGAATATAAATCTAAAAATAGCTCACAATCGCATTAGAAATTTCAGATTCTGTAGTGAAGGTTCTTCCATTAATACTAAGAGCAGACATCCCCTTCTAAATTTCCTTTAATTATGAAGAAAATTGAAGAAATTTGAGTTCATATCCCCTTCCTTTAGCCATTTGATATTGTAGAGAGATCTAGCCAGATTCTCCTTCGTATTGAGCAAGTCATCCAGCCTTGAAATAGCCTAAGTTTCACCACTTGATGGCATAGAATTCAATTGATTAGCATACTGAAATTTGAGGAGATGAGTCTCAGCATCATGGATATCTTCATCAAGCTTCAAAAAGATACACTTAATCCATTCCCTAAGATGCTTCTTAGTAGTTTTAATCTTAGAGGATAAGATCTGAGAGGCAGATCCCATACTCCCAGAATTCTAGACATCAATGACAATCTCCCGACACCCCTGTATCACAATCCATGAATTATTGAATTTAAAGGGAATGGGGTCCATACTTATCCCACCATAAGAAATTTCCACTACCAAAGGGTTTGTTCAAAGTGCATTTTAGGAAGAAGAAGCCCAGATGCACTGATAAAACCATTATTATCATCAATTTGAATGAAGCACCTATCCAGCTTACTGGCCTGCCTCCCATTAAGAGTATATCTTCCCCATGTAAAATCATCACCAACCATAGAGACTTCAATGATATTACAAGTATCAATGCAATGTGAAAAGTCAGTTGCAGCAGTTTTGTGAAAGAAGGATCCAGTTTTTTCATCTGGTCTCAAAATAGTGTTGAAATCACCAATGATGATCCAGTTAGAAGGAATTGAAGAGGATAAGGTAGATATGTTTCTCCATATTTCTCTCCTTATCAAATATGAATTGGAATTATACACACATGAAACAAAGAAGTATTGCCTGTTCAAACAAAAAGAAACAGAAACAATTTGTTTCCCTTGAGTGCAAGAAGTTAAACTGATAGAGTCATGCTTGAACACCCATAAACTCTCCACATTTACTTCATTCAAATTATGGTTAACAAAGGATTACCCAAGTGATTCCCATTTTAAAGCTTTCCAACTATTGAACCTCATCCTTGGCTCAGCAATACCAATGATGAGGGGCTTATTGGTCATAACTATATGTCTAAGGGCCTTGACTGTGGGAGCATTCCCAAGCCCTTGACAATTCCAGAATAGAAGTTTCATCAATGCAGTGCAGACATGGCCCTTGTTTGGACCCCACACCTATTAATATATTTATTGGACTTTCCATTACCATTATCATTGGTATCCTTATGTAGAAAGTCTGAGTCAGATACTACAACATCATCAGATTCATCCTCATGGACATCCTCATCCCCAACCCCAGTACAATCTGACCAAAACGCCCCAGAGAGTGGACTGAACTTATTAATGGAGGTGTCAATCCCTATTGTAAACTCATTATCATTCTTCCTCTTCACAGTTTTATTGGTGGGGACTTGAGTAAAGACCTCCCCAATAGAAGCCTTAGGATCAGGATATTTCGAACAATGACCTTCAGAATTAGTAACAGGAATCAAATTAGAAGACTTATCCAAAACCAAAGGAGAATTCTCCTGAATAATAGTTGTTGCAGAGTCAGAAGTAGGGATTTTTGGTCCCTTATTCAGATCAGAACCCCCTACAATAATATTAACATGATTCACAGGGGAAGAACCCTGATCCAGTGACACATCAGGATGTTATTCAGTAGGAATATGGTCACTAATAGAAGGAGTCGTGCATATAGACTTTTCCTGAACAACAGCCTGGATGTTATCCTCCAAATTATCAGTATGGAAAGGAAAATTAGGCATACTTATAAGATTCAAATCAGTGGCAAGAGCCTCTTTTTCATCATGTTCAATCTCAATAATACCAACAAGGGATAATAAATCAGCTTGTAATACCACTTGCTATGATAGTGAATTGTGAATGTCAGAAGAGGAAGATTTCTATCTCAGATCAGCTACTTTCCTGCATCCAGCCTCATCATGACCCTTCATCTTGAAGAAGGTATGGGTATTTTGTTCATTAATCCTTATGGTCTTCCCCAAACAGACTCTACTAAAATCAAAGGAAGAATATGGATGTTCTTGTTGTATCTAAAATATAGGTTCTTTTTTACCTTGGTTTCTTGAATTATTTATACATTTTATTCTTGAAGATAGATCTTCCAATTTTTAAGTTTCTTTCCACTTCTAATGACAAGGATATTATCAAACAAAACCATCTGTTGTGTTGAAGTGTGTTTCTTAAAATTTTGAGCATGTTTTGATCATCAGTTTTGATGTATATTTAACTATAAAATAAAGAATGGCATATTGTAAAACATTTTTAGTATTTCATATTTCATAAAGTTTATTTCAAAATAACTTTTGGGACCTTCAAGTCTTGATGATCTTTATAACAATTTATTCCTCTTTTTCTAACTAAATATAAAAAATAGTCAGCATGGGTGAAGGTAATACCCAATAAAATATGAATAAACCATAATATGAAGAATTAGTAGTTTAATCTACAAAAACCTCAAATCAACCCAAATTAAACTTGATGATTCAATAAATAACTAAACCCAAAAACTCTTCAACACAATATTGACCAAATTAGAAGGCCCAAAATCAAAAAAACATGACAAAAAATAGATCCAAAAATTCATAGAGAATAAAAAAAATCAAGGATAAAAAATTACAAACCTAAATGCAATGAATCGGCCGGGACGTTGCCGGAGGAGAGGGATCCTACAGGGGGAAGGGGCATGTCGCTGGAGCTAGAGGAAGGGAGGCGGAGGCCGAGACGTTGAGGTGGAAATGTAGGACGGGAGGTCGAGGTCGGGAGAAGATGTGGAGTCCGGAGTGGGGATGAGATGGCTGGGTATCGGAGGTCAGATGGCCCGGAGGCGGAGGTCGGAGAGGGGAGTAGAGGGCTGGGAGGCGGAGGTCGGATAGCCGAGAGGCAGTGGTCGGGGAGGGTGGAGAGGGCCGGAGGCAGAGGTCTGGAACCTGGGGTTCGAGCGAGGGAGCACGAGAGTGAGGAGGAGAATGGGCGAGTGAGAAGACCCTGATTAAATTGTGGATTGAATACCCACGGTTCATAAAAACCGTGGGTATTGATAAACAAAGAAGTCATATCCCCACGGTTTATCAAACCGTGGGGATAGATGTGTGGGGATAGACCCCCTTTCCAGTAGTGAAGGAGACATTTAGTGTTGATGAGATGGGGCAGTTTTACATCCGGTAGATTGTACATCTGCATGGAGTTCCACACTCCATTGTTTCAGACAAGGATGTCCGTTTTTATTATCGGGTCTGGAAGGGGATTCAGGAGGCTTTGGGCACACACGTACTTTTGAGTATAGCTTACCATCCCTAGACAAATGGCCAGTCTTACCGTACAATTCATGAGCTTGAGGATATGCTCCAAGAATGCATTTTGTATTTTGGAGGTTCTTGGGAGAATCATTCACCTCTAGTGGAGTTCTCCTACAAAAACAGTTTCTAGGAAACTATTCAGATGGAACTTTATGAGGCTTCATACGGTAGGCCATGCCGATCACCCTTATGTTGGATGGAGGTAGGAGAGAAAACTTTCTTGGGACCTCGTCTTGTTTAGGAGACCACAGAGTAGATAGAGTTGATTCAGAAGAGGATGGCTACTACATAGTCTCCACAGAAGTCTTATGCTGATTAGCAGAGATGACCTTTGGAGTTTGAGGCCGGGGATCATATTTTCTTGTGTGTCACACTGAGGATGGGACACAAGAGGATTAGGAGACATGGTAAGATTTCACTGAGGTACATCGGGACATTTGAGGTGTTTGAGAGAGTTGGTCCGGTTGCATACCGGTTGCAGTTACCTCAGAGGTACTAAGCTATGCCCGAAATCTTGCATATTTCTCAGCTTCGACGTTACTTCTCAGACCCGTCTCATGTCTTTCAACCCGAGGAGGTTGAGCTTGACGTGGATCAATCATTTGATGATCATCCTATCTGGATTGTGGATCGCAGTACAAAGGTTCTCCGTGGCTAGTCAGTTCCTCTGGTACGAGTGTTGTGGTAGCACCTGCGGGTGCAGGACGAGACTTGGGAGAGGGAGGCTGATGTACGAGCACAGTGGCCAGAACTATTTAGTGTTTTGTCTTCTACGACACACTAGGGAAATTTGGGGAAAAATTATTTAATGGGAGAAGTTTGTAAGAATCTGGACCTTCTTTTCAGGTATGTATTTTCCTTTCTGGTCATTTTTGCAGAAAAGGGTATTTTATGGAAATTTTCTAAGTAAACACCATTTACATTATGAGTACAGGCCATGTACTTTCTTGCCGCAAGAGGCTGTGTTCTAGCCATGTAGTAGCTGCACACACAGCCGTATAGAGGTGACTTAGAGGCTGCCTAATGTGGAGTACAAAAGCAGCATGTACCACATGTGTACTCCAAAAGTACACGCCATGTATTTTGTTTTGTTTTTCATGAAACATATCGGGGTCGCGTCTGACAGAAAAAACACACAACCTCTAGGTTTCGTTCATCCAAGAGCACTGAGCAGCCGCAGATCTTTGACAATCCCCCAAGCCTCTGTCAGTCCTCCGATTCGAACACCGTTAATTGTGTTGGAATAACATCAGCGAGTTCTCTCTTCTTCTTGAGCCTTGTTTTCCAATTCCTCTTCTTTTCCATGTTATCGTGGGTCGAATGTTTTGGACATTTTCTTAGATCGACGAATTTCCAAGGAGATTCAAGATTATAGGTTCAAGTATAACGATCTCTTAACCCTGAGGTAGGTGGTTTGTGCCTTTCCATTCAAAGTCATTGAGTATTATGTGAAAATTACACCAATACCCTTGAACGGGGTATTGTGTGTTACCATTTTACCCCAGGTGATTTCCTTCCATGATTTTATACCTGTGTGGAGGTAATTTGGATATGAATTGGGTTGATTTCTATGCTTTGGATGTGTTTTGCCCATGCATTGTTCTATTTACGACCGTTTGGTCCTGTTTAGCCTTGGCTATTTTTCTTGTTTTCTATGCCTGTTGGTTTAGAATGAAGAGTAGTATTTTCTGACATGCTTGTTTTTCTATAGACTATTTAGCCATGTAGTTCTATAGGTTTACTTTGGATTTATTACACTGCTATGATCACTGACCTACATAGGGTTGTGAGAACCTGGTGTAGTAGGCTATAAGGGGGATTGACTGAGTGAGAATCCTTAGAGAGCCTAGAACCACCCAGGGATATAAGGGGAATTGACCGAGTGAGCTTCCTAATAGAGTACTTGATTACTTTATACTATAAGGGGATTGAATGTGTGATATTCCTCAGAGAGTTATTTTTTGAATTGAACGACCTGGGATATAAGGGGTATTGACCGAGTGAGCTTCCACAGAGAGTCCTAGACCTCGGGCTATAAGGGTAATTGACATGTGAACATCCTCAGAGAGTCCCTGACTACCTTAGACTATGTGGGGAATGGACTCTATCTGCTTCCTTAGAGAGTGTTTTCTTTGCATTTGACTATAAGTGGATAGACTGTGAGCACTTCCTCAGAGAGTTATTAAATTCCAATTCAGAACAAGAGGGTTTAGACCGAGTGTACTGCCCAGAGGGTTGTTGGTACTCTGTAGGTAGGACAAGAGGGGATGGATGCGAGAACATTCCAGAAGGTTACTTGTGTGTGGTTTAGCTGTTTGATTCACTGTTTCTTGAAATTGATCATTGGAATGTTTACTGTTGAGAACTATCTTTCTTACTAATTATTGTTTGCTATTTACTGTACTTTTACCTACCATACACTCACAAACTGTTAGGCAATGATCTTTGTGTGGTTTCCTGTTGGTATTTAGTCACAAACCCTATTTGGGTCATGCTTTTGGGCCCAAAAAGATTACATTGTTGTAGGTATAGATAAGGGAAAGCACCCTTCTACTTCAGGTACATGAATTGTTGGGGGGGCTGGAGAGCATGGGACCAAGATATGGCTTGCGATGCTAAGGAGTTTTTTATCTTTCTTTTGTACTTTGGTTTAGCACTGTTTGTATTCCCATCATGGTGACTTGTTTGGCTGCTTTCCGAGACATATGTATCATTCATCATTTCATATATATATGTGCTCTAGTTGTTTATTATTCTAGTCTTCCACTTTTTACTATTGTTGGATATTTACTGGTTCCTCTATTGTATGTGTTGTTTACTTCCACTATGTACTCTAACAATGAGGGCATAGTTTCCCCACTATCAGACCCTAGGCCCTCGCTGCTAGTCAGTAGCATCTGGAATTCGAGGAAATGTGATTGAGGCCACGTGACCAACCGAGTATGGAGTGCCTCTAGGTGGCTTCCGAAACCAGGATGTGAAAAAGTTTGTGTGAACTTTGAGGGTCTTGGGGTCTCTACTGAGTATCATTATACTCACCCCAGCATGGGCTATGGCCGCAACTTGTAGTTTTGATGTAGATGATGGACAATGCTGACGGAGGATGAGGGTACTAGGACTGAAGGTAGCTTGGAGGTGGATATTATACGAGGTGTACCGTAGAGAAGACCATTCGAGAGCTGTACTAACCCTCCAGGTGGGATCCTTGTTGAGTGTTCACAGGAGCTATTTCAGTTTATTCATTCCTTTCAGTTTTCTTGCTCTTTCCAGTTGGGCTTGTATTCTGGACCCTTTTCATAACTATACACACTCTTTTTTACTACACAATTTACTTGGGTTCGTATCTTTCTGTGTTCTTGGTTGTGTGTTTTTACAAGTTATAAAGGCAATGCCTTCCCGATTTTAGGGAATACACCTTTTGGTGCTAGTCATCAGCCCATGGCCTATGGAATGCAGGCTTGGGGTAGTCACGACACAGGCCCCAGGGGATGGTTCATGAAAATATCCTATATATTACTCTTTAAAACTTTTAAGGTTTATTAACCTAAACAATTTTTCATTTTTTACAATGTTCTTATTTTCGGATTATATTTCATTTTTCATTATAGTTTTTATCCTTTAAAAAATTTATTTTACAATATGTGTATACATTTATTATTTTTTATACAATATCATGTTTAGAGTTCATAATTTATGAACGCATTACATTTTAGAGTGTCAAAATTAAAAATTGGATTTATGACTTCAATTAACCACCTCCCTCAAGGATTCCTTATTTCAATACTATTTTCATGAATTCCACTTTGTTTTCCTTCAAATTTTTTTCCTAACACGTAATAAATTATGATTCCTCTAATTTGAGATTCCACTAGAAGACTTCTTCAGTTATTCAAGGATGATCCCCAAGTAGAATGATCTTCAACCATTGGAATGATAATATTCCACTACATGCTTAAAAGATCAGGTTTTCTCATGTACAATTCATAAACGTCTTATAATTCCATAAGAAATAAGTATATTGGAAATGAAAATATTCTCAAATCTTGAATAATTTTATTATATCAATATTTGAATACTCAGGTGCAATAAGTATCATTATCTTGAACACCTCCGAACTTATAATATTCTCTCTATTTTATATAGGAAAGTATTGGGAACACCAAATTATATTACAAAATGGATGAAAGTTAAATAAAATCGTTAATTATACTTATTTAGGACCTGTATAAATATTTATATTCATTTAGTAATGAATATTAATTCATATTAATCATCACAAACATTATTCCCATATTTAAATTATGGATTTTCCGTGATCCTTTGATACATGTAATATTTTCATTAAAAAATGAAGGATATTTTTCTATTTTTAATTATAAATAATTTTCATTTAAACTATGAGTCATTGTCCCTATTCAAATACCACAGATAATTGGTTTTCAAATCTCATTAAACATTCGTTTAAATACTTAATTTAAATGAACAAAAACATTTGATATTTAATGAATTGTTCATTATCATGGTTTGAAATTAATGATGATCCCATTTATCTAATGTATTATTATAATAGAGTATACCTGATGTTTAATGAATATGTCTGGATGGGGATAATACTCCAAAATAGGACTCTTTATTTTTTAATATAAATAATATATAGAACTCATCAAATAATTCAAGATGTTTCATGAAAAATATTCTCTAGGTATTCCATGTGCCATCACTAACTTGGATGTTGCATTTTTCTATAATAAATCTTGTTGTGTGAAAGAAAATGAAATATCATGTATGTATTTTGAACATACCAACACCCACTGTATACCTTCTTCATCCCTCCTACATAGAATTACCACCTTGATCCATAGTGTGAAGGACAACCTGTTTCCACGATGAACAACACCCCATTATTCACAAAATATCATTTTTGTAATGAAAGGTTACTATTAATCCATTGATACACATGAATGTATCAATATTAAATGATTTGTAGACTCTCAACATGAATATAAGAAAACAAGGCTTGATCATGGTAGACACTTTCTGAATAAATCTCATGAATGATCAGTGATTTCATATTATGAATTGAAGATCATAAAAACAGAAGAATTGTGAAATAAATTTCTCATGGATGGTGTATTGAGGTATTTTGAAAGAAGATCCACACTTATTAATTTCTCACAGAAGCTTCATGTAAGATATATCGACTATATTCCAACATTATTGGTCCATTTATTTTTAATAGATACAATTTTTGTTCTTCATGGATGATTTGTGAATAGTCTATTCTTACAAAAAATGTCTATACCAATGGATTCTTATTATAACCATACATACAATAAAATCATATAAACATAATAGCTTCAGTTTTCATGTAGTTTATTTCATTCAAAACACATACTACTGATCATAAACTTCAACGAATGTTCTATTCATCAGTAGTGGTTCATGATATACATAAACCAAAATGGAAAATAAGAATATATGAGACACATAATGAATTTTTATTTATCCATTAAATATTTTCATTGTTTAAATGACGAGTGAACATAATTCCAAATATATCTTATACCCTACTATATTGAATATCATCCATTAACTCATTAATAATGAAATATGTGCATCATTATTTAGTCCATGACCAATGGTCTAGCTCAACATACTCTAAAAAACTTCTCATGTCACCATTCCACCCCTCAAGTGAGCTCCTACATCTCCCATTCCTTATATTTACTTTCTATGTTGGACTATATAGGCTCTCCAATTCCACCATGATTCCTATATCCTTGTATTTTTCATGAGGTATGACTCCCATGTGGTAGAGTAAAAGTCCCACATTTGTGGTTGTGATGAAACTTAAAACTGTTTAGTGATGGCCATTTTTTGAAACTCTAATAAAAATAGTTTTTAATTTTTCATATAATCACAAGTCCACCTGAAATATGTTCTTGTAAAAATATAAATATTTTTTCATGGAATTAAATTTATTTTCATGAAAAAAATACTTGGACATATGAAATCAAATTTCATCATTAATTAATATTTTAGAAAAAAACAAAATATCTTCATGAAAGTAAATATTTTCCTAGATTTCACCACTATCATAATTCAGTGATGTAAATAATGTTCACTTATACAAACATCATTTGAACATGTTTCCAAAATTTATGGCTAGTTTAATAATTGTAAGATATACTACCACATAGTCTCGGACTAATCCATCAAGCTAGTATCCTCCCAACCAATTTCCATTAATAATGGAATAAACTACAACAATATATAGATTTACATGGATACTATATTAATCATGAAATTCAATTCCTTATTAGGAACCCATAAAAATCATAAATGAATCATCATCACAACACTAAACACATATTGAATAATAGAAAATATATATAATACTCACCTTAGTGAACCAATATATACCTTTGATGTTTTTCTATATAATAATTCATTAATGTCAATATGTATTCTGAAATGGATTCATTATTCTATCCCATATTAATAAAAATATATAAATGAATAGTTTTGGGGTCTTCCTATAAATTATTGTTTTATTTATTGTAAGTCATAACATCTTACTAATTTTTTTAAAATGTGAGAAAGGGGAATACAACATTATTCTCATAAAAGAGAATTTTCGTTTGTCTGTTATAATTTTATATGGGTTAATTTAGTGTCTAAAACAATAAAGATATAACCAAGGTTGTATAATATATCTATAACCAACCATACTTGTGATAGCCTTCTCAAAATATCATTCTTGTGGGGTGTTATTAATAAATTTATCAATAGATTTAAATCCTAAATACACATCAAAAAACAAATCAAAACATTCAACTGAGTTATTAAATATATCCCCATTTGTTTCATCATATCATCAACCAATACTCCCACTTAATTATTATAATTTATATAATTATAAAATGGATAAAGAGTGTGATTGGATCAAAAATTTCAACTTTTTAATAGCAGTCCAAATATTATGTTTACATGAAATAATAACTATTTAGATACATATTTATCATATAAGCTCCCCTCAAGGGATTAAATTATCTAATTATCTTCATGAGAGTTGTGAATCTTTTTGAAGATTCATATTCTTTGTTTCCCAATAGTAAAAGATGAAAACTTATCATTTAATCCCCAACATGTATGATACAAAAATATGAAATAAGGATGAAAATAATGTTTCTTTAAAAGAAACATTCAATTTGAGAGTTTCCACTCAGCCTTGATTTCTTCTTATTTCTAATATGATTTTGTGGTAATCATCCATCCTTATTAACAACTATTATATATTGTGGACATATTTTCTTCACTTGATTTTACTTCTTAAGATGTGTTGTTTTCTTCATATCACTTTTAATGAATATTTTATATATGAATCCTAGGAATGTTATTCAACTATTTTCCTTTATTATTACCCCTTGTGTTTGATTTCTAATTTTCTTTAGACTTTTACAACTTTTTAGGAAAAAACCAACACTATTTATTTTGCATCAAAATATATTTAGGTTTCACAAATCCATTATGACTCTATTTTCATTGTATAATTGTTTCTTTTATTTTATTAAATATTACCCTTTCACTCATAAAAGAAATATCCTAGGGAATTGTAATGACCCACTCAACAATGAGTCATTTTATACCACATATTCCACACAATTCTCTCAATTTTTTATTTTTTTTAAGTGGATAGATTTGTTTTAATTATATTCACAAGATAACTACTTTCACTTTTAGTCCTTATTTGCACTTTATAAATCTCTATTAGTTTATAAAAAATTCCTAGAGAACACATTTTAAACTAAAAACACTACGATTTGTGTCCATAACTTCAAAAACACCTATAAAACCATTAGAGTTTTCCATTTACAAGTTGATTCCAGAGATGTTAAATTTTATTTTGTTTCAGTACTACTAAAAAATTATCTATATTTTTTATTTGGAGTTATAATATATTTGGATTAATCGTATTCAATTTTCATGGGTTGGAATGCCTCTCATATTTCATGACCCATGAATCTGCAATGTTTTTCAACACCTATAATGAAAGAAAGAAAATATTTACCTTTTCCCCTTTGAATTCTATTCCCAATAGCTTAAGAGGACTCAAAATTTACTCCTACTGAATTTGTAACATCATATAATGTTTTTTTATAATTCATTGAAAATAAATACACATTTATTTATTCTAATATATTCATATTTCCTTATATCTAGATTCTATTTATTATCCACGACCATATTCCTGATCTTAGAAATCCATAATTTATCAATACTACTATTATTTGGGGGAACTTATTTCTCATCGTAATAAGGAATATTGATTTCATAAGAAATGTTTGATTAGAGATAATGAATCAATTTTTTCCTTTATACTAATCATAATATTCCTATAGAAGTTCATAGAAAAGTTATTTTTTCGATAAAAATTATAAAAATTAGTTAATTGTTTTCCTTCACCTTCAACTTCACCATTTTTAAACTATCTTTAAATAATTAAAATGATCTTTGTAAAATCCTTATTAGTCTTTTTAGAAGTTCACTACTTCCAAGATGTACTACATTCCATCTAAAATACATATTTGATCCTTGAATGGAATATTCCTCTAATATAAATTATAAAACCCAATGATAATTATAAATACTAAGAGGAGGGGGGGGGGGGGTTGTGGTACACACTTTTATTTTAGATTTTTCCATTTAAAATCAACCCCATGAACCTATTATATATATGAATCCCCTCAATACAATCACAAAGGTTCAAATAATGTGTAGTAATAATGAAAGTATTACTAACACATTATTTATAAGGTTCATCCAAAAATACTAATCCTTGTGATGTTGATTATTCCACCAATATGGTGTCTTTACTGTCTCCAAAAATTGTATAGAACCTATAAAAATCTTTTCCAATCTACTAAGAGTCCACTGTATAACAAACCTACTATTTATTTCACATTTATTCATGTTTTATTACATAAAATTAAACTTAATACAACAAATAATATTAATAATAATAGTTTCTTTGAGAATTAGGTATATTACATAACAATTTAAAATAGAAAAATCATCATTTTTATTGAAAACATTTTTAACATGCTTACACCCAAACTGCATGGGATAACCCGGTGATTAGTCACTGAAAGTGGATAATATTCATTGTTAAGATCTTAATATTATTGTGTTTAAAATTTCATAAACATCAATTTTAGTCCAATTCAGAAATTGAACTTCATTTCCCATCATTGTGCAATTCATGCTTAAAGTATCAATTTGGGCCCACTCAATAATTTTCTTGTGTAAATTACAATATTCATAATTTTAATTTTATATTTTGGTATATGATTCATCACTTTATTTGGAACATTTTTTCTTTTAGGTCTTATGGATTAATCACAAGTGAAGATTGAGATTTTTGCGTCCGGATGTAGAACCTTGCTGGAGAAAGCATAATGGGCCTAAGGACCGTCAAACAAATGTGGGGCCCACAAACCAAGCCCAATGAAGCTCAAATTTATACAGTAGAAAAATAAAAATATGAGGATCATTTTATTGAACTGTGGCCGGAGATAATTCTGATTTTTTCATGATGATAAATGGATCTAAAGTTGAGATTTAAATGGTGGACCCAACATTAATGCACAGAAAGCCGTCCCACCATTGCGACCATAACATCCAAACGGCTAAGGGAAATTTCCTGAAATTTTTACAGCTCATATAGGAAAGATGGGTGAAGATAAATATCTTCTACAACCCCTCTGGATTAGGCTTTCTTAAATTACAAATGCACACGTCAATATGGTGGACGAATCTGGACAGTTTTCCGGGTCAAATTCGAAACATCAAATTCCTTTTGATTATTGACCCTCCTTTTGACTCTATTAATTTTTGGGGGTGAATTAATTGTTGGGGGATGGAACTAAGGCTCCTAATAATCCTATATAAGGAGCTAGTGGTGAAGGGAATAGGGTGGATATATTTATTATCAACTTTTGTTGCTTGTTTCATTGTAAGGTTATGCTTCCAAATTTCCTTTGTAATGTTTTCCATTTCATTGTAAGTTTCTTTTTTGTATCTTAATGTTCTTAATCAACTTCTTTCTCTTCTATATTTTTCATTTAATTTATTAAAACTTTATTATCACAAAGCACAGTGATATCTCTGTGTTGTTGTGAATTAGTTCACACATAGGTGTGAGTTTCATTCACACACACGGAGGAGTGCTCATTATTTCCACAGTTTTAATTTCTTCAATCAAATTCTTGTTAGAAATATTCCACCCACCATTGAGAATATACCATCAATGGAGGGATAATACTTTAATGGTTTGATCTTAGGAGGATGCAAAGGCTGCATTGAATGTTATTTTATGAACAAATTGTTGTTAATTGGATAATCAATTTAAGACATCCATTCTTCAGTAATTTCTACTCTTCATCTTTACTGTGTTTGAGAAAACTAAATTCAAATAATAAATGACCATATACCTCGGAGATATCATGAATTTGGTTCTCTAAGTGTATTGGGGGTTAGTAATTGTGTTAAGTAAGCACCAAACCAGAAAATGATGAAGGTAGTGTTATTTTTGAAGAATGGATTAATCAAGAATTAATAAAACCAAAATTGTCTAAAGAAGTAAAATTCATTCAATCCAACCCGAGCATAATACTAAGATCAACCCATTTTCTTTGAATTGAATTAACATAGGTTTCTTAGTGTTATTTAAAACCATCCAAAATCAAAACCAAAGTTGGCTACTTCATAGCCCATCCTTCACCAAATCATAGCGTCTCAAGGTTACTTCTTCGGTCCCTGTGGACTCGACCCCTACATGTAATACATCGATCGCTTTTTCCAGTAGGGTAAATTTGGGCGCAACCAAATTTTGGCGCCGTTGCTGGGGACCAAGTATGACACCTTATAAAATCTTTCTATTCACCCTCATTTCTCTTTTCTCATCCCAATTTTTCGTCTCTTTTCACCTTTCTATTTTTTTCGACTCCTGAAAATCACGATTCAAAATTTCTAAATGAATCCAATGGAGTATAATCAACAATATCCCTTAAAAAACTCCGGATGGAAGGAATTTGAAAATCCACATTGGGAATCACCAATTGTTTTTAATTACTTTGATCAACCTTTGAATGAATACACCACACCTGAAAACATGAACGATCTTTGTAATGATGAATGTTTAAAAGACCAATTTCCATACCTATCAAGAATGATTGAAAAGATGAATAATTATGAATTACATGACGTCCAAATATCTATCAATCCTAATCCTGAAAGAATTCTTCTAAAATTGTGTGAACAAATGGAAAAAATGAATTTAGAGGTATCAAGTTTTATACTAGAACTACAAAGCATTAAAACTTCTGTGGACACCATTCCCACTAAAACCATCCCTTCATCAATATTGATAGAATAATATTGTAACACAAAAACCCCTCACGCCTTTATTGATGAACCAGCCTTAGGATTTAGGATAGTTGGAGAGGATCGAGGAGTTTTTGAAGGGTCTTTAAATCAGGAGGAAATTGACTTTTTGGATTCAAAAGAGAAGAATTTGTCATCATGGATTGAGTCTCCTAAGTATAACTCCATTGATGAATTTTCAAAAACACCATCCATTGAACCATTAGGAGAAATCACAAACATCAAATCCATACCCATTCATGAAACTCATCTAGAAAATTTTTGGGTTGAATCTTCAATTCAAAGGGAACTAATTGTGTTGGGAAATGTTGAAAAGGAAATTGATTTTGATTCTAATTCCTTATATGTGTTTGAATGTCCTATCCAACATGAACTCAAAATCATTGTCCTTAATTCCCCACTGAGGAATCCCATAATAGGTGATAACCATTACCTTGCATTAGTAATTCATTCATCTCATAAAACCCACAAAGGGGGGTTAACCCTTGAAATCTTAGGAAAGACTGTAGATGAAACTAGATCAACCATTACTGAAATTCCTTGGATTTTTACACTCCTTGTTGAACATTGGTTTTTGAATGACAAAAAATAAAAGAAAACAATTAATCTCAATATTGTGGAAGTGGTGAAAAATTGGGTCCTAAAAATTTTTACGTCTGGAATTGGATAAGTTGGGGGGACAAGTCGAGCTAACGACGTTAAACAAAAGCGCTGCACAGGAGGCAACCAGTGGTTTTCATGTTTCCAATATTTTTGGAATCATAGTTATTTTTAAAATAGGATTAATAAATCATTTTGATATTTTAAAAATATAAAAATAAAAAATAGACTGTTGACATGTTCTTCTTTTATGAGTAAGTATGGGTATTAAAGGAGAGCACCGTATTCATCCATGTCACGCGGTGTGATCCCTGAGTAATACCTTACCCAAAAAATATAAAGAAAACTATGTATCATTAGTTTATTTTATATTATTTATGTTTTTGTAGGTTAAAAAAAATTAGACTCTTGACCTGTTCTTCTTTTATGAGTATGGATGTGTATGAAAGGGGAGCACCGTATTCATCCGTGTCACGCGGTGTGATCCCTGAGTAATACCTTACCCAGAAATTTAGAACAAGTCAATGTATCATTAGTTTGATTTAAAAAAAACATGAAAATGATGGTACGTGGAATTAAATAAATCATTGTGTTGTTTGTTTTGTCTGCTTTTTCCTTCTTTTTATGGTTCAGGAACTATTTTGGGTGATACATTTTCAATCAAGGAGGTGCCTACATCCCCCAAGAGATCAAAGGAGTAATCTGGAGCATCATGAACTTCAACTTCAAAAACTAGGTGAATTTGTTCCATGTTTATCAATATCAATTTCATCTTTTAACTCTTATCCTACCCCCTTCTAACTTTTCTTTTCTTTAAACACCGGCGACAGTGATATTCTATGTTGGGAGGAGATAAAAAATGAATTTATTATATTTTTTGAATAAAAAAATGCATGAAAAGAAAAATTCCATTAACCATATACATGATAACACACATTGCAAACTCTAAAATTGGATATCAAATAAATTTTTCATGCCTTGATTCTGATTTTAATGCAAGTTTAAGTTCCTGAGCATAGTTTTTGGAAAGTGCGGTTGTCCGATGTGATTTTTCAATGTTTACATTTTCATCCTCTTAATAAAAATTCCACAATGCACGTCTACTGGATCGTGGGTGTAAATTTGAGTTCTTGGGTCCCTTTCATTATAGCATAGGGTTCTGGGGTCACTTTTAGTTTAATTTGAGTATAAAAAAAACAAAAAAAAAACAAACAAACAAAAATAATAATAATTTTGACCACATAGTGCAATGTTTTGTCCAAATGTGTGGCATCTGTCACTTGGGGATCATGACTCCATAGTTTTCTTGCCCAGAGTTAGGCTTTATATCTCTATTGTAGAGCATGAAATTGACAATATGTGTGGTGTTCGACACTTGGGGATCGTGAATCCATAGTTGTCTTGCCCAGATTTAGTCTTTTCATATCTATTATGATAAAAAAATCATAAAAAAAATCCAAAAAATGGATACTCATCTTAAGGTTTAATGTGATTCCCACCTAGCGCTTCCATTTTTTCCCATGAACAACAAAATGTGCCCCATATCTTTTGTGATGCACAACACTTTATCATGCTTAATTGGAATTGGATGAAATGTGGCGTTTAATTTGAACAAAGGAATGTGCTTGGGCTTGGGATATGCTTATGTACATAGCTTGTTTTAAATGATTTTGATGGGTTTCATAATTTTTTTGGTATGAGATCTTTGGGTGAGCAATGTGTATTTAAATGTTTTTGGAAAAGTGGATATGAATTTCATATTTGTAATATAGTTTGCTTGGGACTAGTAAACCTCAAGATGGGGGGTCTGATTAGTCACTAGAAGTGGCTAATATTAATTGTTATGATCTTAATATTAATGTGTTTAAAAGTTCATAAACATCAATTTTAGTCCAATTCAGAAATTGAACTTCATTTCCCATAATTGTGCAATTCATGCTTAAAGTGTCAATTTCGGCCCACTCAATAATTTTCTTGTGGAAATTACAATATTCATCATTTTAATTTGATATTTTGGTATATTATTCATCACTTCATTTGGAACATTTTTTCTTTTAGGTCTTATGGATGAATCAGAAGTAAAGATTGAGATGTTTGAGCTCGAATGCAGAACTTTGCTGGAGAAAGCATAATGGGCCTAATGACCATCAAACAAACGTGGGGCCCACAAACCAAGCCCAATTAAGCTCAAATTTATACAGTAGAAAGATAAAAATATGAGGATCATTTTATTCAACTATGGACGAAGCTAATTCTGATGTTTTCATGATGATAAAGGGATCTGAATTTGAGATTTAAATGGTGGACCCGACATTAATGCCCAGAAATCCGTCCCACCATTGCGACCATAACTTCCAAAAGGAAAAGGTAAATTTCCTGAAATTTTTAGATCTCATAGAGGACAGATGGAAGAAGAGATTTCTATTCTACAACCCCTCCGGATTCGGCTTTTGTCAATTACAAATTCACACGTCAATATGGTGGACGAATCTGGATAGTTTTCCGGGTCAAATTCGAAACATCAATTTCCTTTTGATTATTCACCCTCCTTTTGACTCTATTAATTTTTGGGGGGTGAATTAATTGTTGGGGGATGGAACTAAGGCTCCTAATATTCCTATATAAGGAAGTAGTGGTGAAGGGAATAGGTTGGATATTTTTATTATCATCTTTTGTTGCCTGTTTCATTGTAAGGTTATGCTTCCAAATTTCCTTTGTAATGTTTTCAATTTCCATGTAAGTTTATTTTTTGTATATTTATGTTATTAATCAACTTCTTTCTCTTCTATATTTTCCATTTCATTTATTAAAACTTTATTATCTGAAAGTACAATGATATCTCTGTGTTGTTGTGAATTAGTTCACACATAGGTGTGAATTTCATTCACACACACGGAGGAGTGCTCGTTATTTCCGCGGTTTTAATTTCTTCAATCCAATTCTTGTTAGACATCTTCCACCCACCATTGTGAGTATACCATCAATGGAGGGCTAAACCTTTAATGGGTTGATCTTAAGAGGATGAAAAGGCTGGATTGAATGTTATTTTATGAACGAGTTGTTGTTAATGAGATAATTAATTTAAGACATCCATTCTTCAGTAATTTCCACTCTTCATATTTACTGTGTTTGAGCAAACAAAATTCAATTAATAAATGACCATATACCTCGGAGAGATCATGAATTTGGTTCTCTAAGTGTATAGGGGATTAATAATTGTGTTAAGTAAGAACCAAACCAGAAAATTATGAAGGTAGTGTTATTTTTGAAGAATGGATTCATCAAGAATTAATAAAACCAAAATTGTCTAAAGAAGTAAAATTTATTCAATCCAACCCGAGAATAATCCTATGATCAACCCATTTTCTTTTAATTGAATTAACTTAGGTTTCTTAGTGTTCTTTAAAACCATCATAAATCAAAACCAAAGTTGGCTACTTCATATCCCATCCTTCACCAAATCATAGCGTCTCAAGGTTACTTCTTCGGTCCCTCTGGAATCGACCCCTACATGTACTACATCGATTGCTTTTACCAGTAGGTTAAATTTGGGAGCAACCACCCAGGGACACACATAAGAAATGGATGAGATATAAAGACCCGTAAGGGAATAAAAATTTAATTACACAAATAAGTTAATAAATTTTATAAAATAAGCATATAAATTTGGCATAAAAGGAACACCAATAATAAGTCAAGATATAGAATGATAATAATAACATGGGAAATGCTGTAACAACTTAAACAAATACCTCAAAAACATAGAGACACCATGATGGAAAAAGTCCCACAAGGTAATCAGGTTCACTCCCCATCCCAAAATAATTTTCGTGAAACTAAACATTACCCAATGAATTGGAGTGCTATATAATTCCTATAGAACCCATCTGATTCATTTCGTTCTCATGATTAAGTGTTCCACGTAGATCGTAATACATGGAATCAATTATCAGCTCATTTTTTCAAGAACATAGAGTTTGGAATAAATACAAGTAAGTCCCAATTAAAAAAGTTATATTTTCATAAATATGAACACCCTTGATAGGAAATGGGTATGGTATTGACAACACAATTGTTTTGGCATTGAAAAATCATGGTGAAATTTTAGCAGCATAACATCGCCACATAAAAATTCATACAATGGTTTGAAGAGATTGAAATAGATCTATAATAATTTTAATATAAAATGGGAAGCAATAGGTACGTGTGAATAAATTTCAGAAGATTATAAATTAAAAATGGAAGGAATAAGATAATAAAAAAGTGGAATAAAGATGAGATGGTGAGGATCCCTTACTTGAGTGTGTGACTCCAAATGCTTGGGAGGAGATTATTGAGTTCATAGGGGGAACCTTGAGAGGACTATAGTGAGTGGAGGTAAGAGTAAAAACATGATACACGGACTTTTAGTGATGATAAATGAGATCATGGGTGGTATTATATTGGAATGTGGGTGGGATTTCATTATTATTTCACAAACTTAGGTTTTTAACTCTATTTAATAAAATAACCAAAACCAAAAATATATACAATGTATTTTCTAATGACTTCTAAAAGACAAGAGTGTTTTTTATTATTTCATAATGAAAAGGTCCTAATTTAAAAACACAATTCAATTTATTATGTGGAAGTGAGTCATAGTATTAATGAAATGATTTTTAAAAACATAAATTATAATAATGTTTTGGAGGATACATAATGGATTTATAGAATTAAAAAAATAAACTTAAATCTAATAATTTTAAATATGAAAAATATATTTGTTCATTTATACATTTTATAGTATTTATTACATCACTCTTGGGTAATTATGATGTCATAATACAAAATGTATATTTATAAGGTATTTAATTTTTACCCCAATGTTTGACTGTCTCATAAAATTTTGAAAAAGTATACATTGGAAAATTTTTACTTTCTGATTCCAGAAATAATATTTTTTTATATAAATAATTTTAAAAAACATTTGAATTTTCACTTTTAAAATAAAATTTATATTTGTTAATAAATGCTATGTTTTTTTGAAAATAACAGTTTTTGATCCATTATTAAAATTAAATTTGACTTCATAAATATTATATGATCATTTATATTTTAAAAAAATATATTTTATAAAAATATATTATTAATATATTATTTATTCAAAATATCAATTTTTTCATCAAAATAAGTTCCTTAATTGAATTTAAATATTCCTGAGAAATATTATTTGTGTTTTATTATATCAAAAAAATAATCTATAAAGTGAAAATAATAAAATGAAAATATATCCATTATTATATAAAAAATAATTTACATGCTCATATCTATAGTGTCTTGACACATATACCATTAATAAAATAGTAAAATACACTAGATTGAGGTGCACGACAGTGATTCTTTCATGGGGTAGTTCAGCGTTAATGGTTTAGGTTGTGATCTTTATGAACATGAAATTATCCCATAAATGGTTTTGTCTCATGATTATGTTTTCATATTCCATCTTGGGAATGGTCAATGGAAATTCTAGTGATGTTTTATCCCTTATAAGTTCTGATAAATGGGCTTTATATGGTATGCCACTACTGGTTGAGGCCATACCATCCTCTATTAATGTCAATTGGATTTGCTAAAAACCTAGGTTTATATCAATATTCTTATCACTGTTCAATGTCTTTGTTATGAAGGGTAAATATTTTTAATTTTCATTTAAATATGATAGGATACAATAAAACATGATAATTACTTGTGTTTTTTCAATCCATATTACATAATAATACATTTAAATAAATTAAAATGGTAATTTTATTTATAACAGTTTGGGTCTTTAGAATATTCCCCCTTATGAAATTTCACCCTCAAAATTTTTTCTCACATTAAAAAATATGAGAGTAACTCAATCTCATCACCTCATTTGGTTCCCATGTTGCTTCTCAAAACATGTGGTTTCTCTAAAACACTTTGAAATGGTGAATTGACTTATTCCATAAAACATTGTCTCTTTGATATAAGATCTTCACTAGCTTCTCATCATTGGAGTGGTCATTCTCTAATGGTACCACCTCTATATTGAGTACATATGAGGGGTCTGATATGTACATTCATAATTACGGTACATGGAACATATCGTGTACTTGACATAGGTTAAGTGGGAGTGAATGTTGGCAGCCAGCACTCTGATGTGATTATGTATAAAAAAGGGGAAAATGTATCTTGGACTAAACATTCCCTTATTTCCAAATCTTATGAATCTATTCCATGGAGATATACAAAGGAAATCCATGTCTCCAACATGAAACTCTAGCTTTCTTTGATGACTATTATAATAGATCTTATGTCGACTCGAGCACCCTTGAGGTGCTGTAAACTAGTCTTACCCTTTTCCACCATTTCCTCACCCAATTTAGGACCCAAAAGTTTTCATTCCCCAACATCATCCCAACATGATGGTGTTCTGAACCTCTTCACGTAAAGGTATTCATAGAGAGACATCTGGATGTTCTAGTGGGAACTGTTGTTGTAAGAGAACTTGACTAGAGTTAGTTGTTGTCCCATCATCCTTTGATGTCCGTAGAACATTTTCACAACATGTCTTCCAATTTCTGAATAGTCTACTCAGATAGCCAATCAGTTTTAGGATGATAGGATATACTGATGTTTAGCTCAGTGTTTAGAGTGTGATAGATACTTTTCATGAACCTGGAGAGGAATCTCAGATCTCAATAAAATATAACCAATAGTGGTAATCAAGGCAGCCTAACGCCTTATTTGATGTATATCATTGCAATTTGATGTGGTGATAATTCCTCTTGAATTGTGGTAAAGTCATATATCGTTTTAATATGATAAAATAACACATATATCATGGTTTCCCCTGTATTTATTTGGATGTCCCATGACACATTCCATGGTTATTTTTTCCATTTACATGTTGGTATGGGTAACAGTATCATCATCCCCATATTATTCTACCTTTCAACTATTACTTGCTATCATATAAGGAATTTTGATGTATATTCAGCGATCTCCTTTTTCATATTATCCCACAAATAGTGCTTTTGGAGATCTTAACACATCTCTATACTTTTTGGGTGAATGGATAAATTAAAATAATGTGCATCATACTACATTTCCTTCTTTAACTAAATATTTCATGGTACATATTATCGAGACTCAAATCTCAAAACTCATTTACTAATATTGATGTATGAGGATTTCCCTTTTCATGTAGTTTCTATTTTCTTCTATATTCACTACTGGAAAATGGACCTATCCCCACAGTTTTCCTCAAAACCGTGGGGATAGGTACCCCCTATACCCACGGTTTTGGAAAACCGTGGGCATAGGTCAATTTTCAAGACCTGTACCCACGGTTTTCAAAAACCGTGGGCATAGGGGGGTCTATCCCCACAGTTTTCCAAAACCGTGGGGATAGGTCTTGAAAATTGACCTATACCCACGGTTTTCAAGAACCGTGGGTATAGGGGTACCTATCCCCACGGTTTTGAGGAGAACCGTGGGGATAGGTATAGGATAAAAAACCTATACCCACGGTTTTGAAAAACCGTGGGTATAGGTTTCCCATGTGTGCGCGGGAAATTTTTTTTTTTCCGCAGGAAAGATTTTTTTTGGCAGGAGTCCTATACCTACGGTTCTTCCCTCTATACCCACGGTTTATATAACTATATTTAACTAAATATACATATATATACACATAATTGATAGTAGGGTAGTGGTAGACGCGGTACTTTGCAGCGAGAAGGTCGTGGGATCGAAACCCGCCTGCGGCTTTATTTTAGGATCTATACCCACGGTTGTGAAACCGTGGGTAAAAGCCATTGACACTGTGGCAATTGGGAATGTTTTGTTGACACGGTGGCAGAACACCTATACCCACGGTTTTGGAAAACCGTGGGTATAGGCTGGGGACCTATACCGACGGCGTTCCAGCCCACGGTTCCCATAACCGTGGGTATAGCCTATACCCACGGTTTTGGGGGCTATACCCACGGTTTTGAACCGTGGGTATAGGCCCTTTTTCTAGTAGTGATTCTTATATCATCTCTTTGAGAATCCTTTTACCTCTCTGGAAGGGACTGTTTAGAAGTCATTTGTGAAAGGATTAAAGATATTCCTTCATTTATGATTCCTATGTACATCCTTTTCAAATCCAAGAATATTATACCATTCCCAATTAACATCAACGAAAAAATTGTTGGATCCTTTATACATAGAGCATCAACCACTTTTTTTATTTAATAGGATGATAGTGGATTGATCTTTCATAGTCCTTGATCAGAACTAACTATATTCATTGGTTAATATTAAACTATTTCGGTGTGAATATATACTTGAGTATTGTGTAATCCATACATATTTCATCCTTCTTCCCAAATAGATAATGGCACATTATTTTCAAATCAATGATCAGTACAGTTAACTCTTGATCATGCATTGGGTAGTTCATTTCGTGATTTTTGAACTACCTAGAATCATAGGCAATGAAATTTTAATTTTTCATTAAGAAAAATTCCAATCCCTTCTTGGCGTCATCACAAAGTTATATGAAATGTTCTCCACATTTTGGTAGCATGGGTGAATGTGCAGTGATAAACCTCTTTTTCATCTATTTTATGCTCTCTTCATATTAATAATTCCATGAAAACATGAATCCATTCCATTTTATTCTTATTATAGGTTCTGACAATCACGTGAAGTTTCTCCCAAATTATAGATAATACCCAGATAATATAAGGAAACTATTGATATATGTTAGAGATGTTGGGATTTTCCATCATTAAATTTACTTTTTAAAGGGTTTATATATATCCCATTACTTGCGATGATGTTCCGAAATAATGATATTTCCTTCATCTAGAATTCACATTTTAGGTATGTTGAATAAATATTCTCTTTTCACAATGTATTTAGAACCTTTCCCAAATACCCCTCATGCTGCTCATTTGTTTTGAAGAATATTATAATGTCATATATAAATAATTTCATAGTTTTTTGAGGTAATCGATTAAGGATCTGTCTTCAATTCGATGAAGAACGATGGAGCATTACTGAGTCCAAATAGAATCACTATGTGCTCCTAGTTACCATAAATTATATGAAAAGTAGTTTTGGGGATATCCTCCTACTTCACCGTATATTGGTAATATCCTAACATTAGATCCACCTTGGAGAAGTATTTTTCTCCATCTAGATGATTGAAGAAGTCATAAATCTATGGAAGAGGATATTTATTCTTTATCATGATATTATTGGGATCCTGATAATCAATGCAAAGTTGTATTGACCCAATCTTTTTCTTGATAAAGAAGAGTGGTGCACCCCATGGTGAATTACTTGGGCGTACCAACATTTTATCTAGATAATACTATATTTATTTCATCATATATTCATGTTCCAAAACATCCATGATATTGATATCAGATACGAGATTTCAGGGTAGAGTTATGGGAGACCGTCTCTATCTAAAATCATGAACGGTTAGGGTTTCTAGAGTCTGTTTCTGCAATGTCTCTCTGATGGCATCCACATTACTCATGCCTGGGAATTTTGGCTCTCATCACTTGGAGACTCTTCAGACGAAGCATCCTCACTATGCGCAAGATTCTGTTGTGGATGAACAAAGAGAAAAATGTCCTAAAGAAAAGTTCCCATCACTCTCACTCAGGGGTAGATTGCAAGGAATCTTATTCCTAGATGCCCTGAAAGGTTCTGAGCTAAGGAATGAATACACAGTGAAAGTCCCTTACTTCAAAAGACCCAATGATGGTAGCCTCATGGTGTAAGAACACCCAGATGAGCTACAACAATGCTCACAATTGTTTAAATACTCTATCACAGGTTGCATCTCTTACCTTAAAGATGATCATCCTTGGCCTCTCATTGATTTACAATTGCACATTACAAACTTCTGTAATATCTCTAACCGGAAATTGATTCCAATAGAAAAAGGTTACTATCACATAGTTTTAAAATCACATGATGATCTTGATATAGTTTGGAGGACTGGAATCATTAACCCGAAGCCATGATTTCATACATTATCAGATTGGGACTATTCATTTAACCCACATACATATAGAAATACCATGGATCTTGTTTCAGTTGAACTACATGGGTGGAATTGGTATTTTTGGTATCCTAAAATACTGAACGATATTTTTGCTTATATTATAACTCCTCTCAAAATATGTAGAGACCCATACTTGACGTATATGGACATTACATTATTTTTTAGGAATACTTAATACATGACAAAAAAAGGCACCCAAATACCGTATTAGTTTAGTGTCATTGGAAAATTATAACATAATCTTCTAAACATGGTGAAAGATCTTAAACATATCCCATAAATATCTTCCCCCTGGGTTTTATTAACTAAAACCTTTCTTTATATCCTGGGGAAAAGAAAACATAAAAAGGACGATCTCAAATACTCAGTAAGGGTAAACATGGAGAACGTAAAAACAATCCATAAACATTTGAACGTAAAAACATGAACATAAAACATAAAACTCTTGAGATAAGACATTAATATTGGTAGTACATAGGTCATAGATCATAAAGGAACATTAATCAACATAAAATAGAATTGGAATAAAACAAGAAATTGTGGAAACCATTAAGAACATGTTATGAGTTCCATAGTATCCAAGGCATTGCTACCAAGACCATCATAGTGGACAAAGTCCCTTACTAAATCGAGTTCACTCCTCGTTCTAGTCCTGTATCACTGAACCAGATTAACTTTCTGTTCCTTCCATATCTATCTAATGAGATATAAATCTTTACCTAATGCATTTGAGGGAGATATAGGTCCCACCCATCTCATAATGGAATCATTATTACTTCTTCCAGAAAATAAACATAAATCATTCATCATAACCCAAAGAATAAAATGGGTTTCATAAACATCATCCCATCATAACGTAATCCATATAAAAAAATGGATTTCATTTCATCATAAGAAGAATAAAACCACGTAAATAATAGAGACATTATACTGGAAACATAATCATACTAAATAATGTCTTCTTATATGGAATATAGTTTTGAAAAAACTCTTGAAATGAATTCTTGAGGAAAATATCCATTCTTCTTTAAAATCATTTTCTTTTCACACAATGCCATGCAATTTTAAAAGAAAATGATTTTTTTTGAAAATAATCATGAAATATTATAGAGTAAGCTTCAAGAAAATTAGGTGTTATGAAACATTAAAAATCCGTTCATTCCGTATAAAAAAACATTCTCCTCGAACTTTTTCCGAAAAAGTCAAAAAGCACCTTATATGGTAGCCAAAGGAAAGATTCCTTCCATACAATTTGGTAAAAAGTCATGAAATGGTAAAAATGAATTTAAACTTACATGGAAGAATAGTAAACATTTTTTGAAAACATTTTTAGAAAACATGTACATGGATGATAATCATAACCCCAGTAAATACTTACGTATAAGCAATATCAGATAAAAATGAGATTTGAAAAATTATCCCTTACCTTGGGTCCAATTTCTTCCGTACGTGTCCGAAACTACTGTATAGTGGGTTTTAACATATTATTAACTTGTAACAGAACCATAATAATATTTATGATATCATATATGATTCCCATATGACTTTATATTACCTGTTCTTTTGTCAATTCCATGTTAAAGCAGCATTTTGGGTAAAATCGTTTCATTTATCGTACGTGTTTGGACTAGTTGTTCTGGATATTATTTTTACTTATATCATGATTTAATTACTTCCAGAATGTAAAACATGATTTATATATCATATATATTCAGTATATATTTATATAATATATAGATAAATGAAATGAAACATGCCGTTCATGGAGACGGTAGGCCGTACGTACGCATGAACGCTTTTTCCCTTTCCTTATTGACTTGAATGGAAGTAATTAGATGAAATATATATATATATATATATATATTAATAAATTCAGTAGCATTATTATGTCATATATATAATTATTCTTCATTATATATACTTTATAATCATTCTTGAATGGTTTAAATGGAGAATGAATCTCATCGCATCGTGGAGACGGTAATCCGTACGTACGCACGAGTGATGATATCGTTCCCATAATTATTGAATGGAATTATATTGGATGATATAATATCTCAGAATTAGTATCATGTTATAATAACCATATATATTTATTCTTTACACCATCATACCCATCCATGTATGGTGGGGGTGGAAAAACAAATTACACCACGGAAGGGAGACAATATTCCGTACGTACGCACGCACAATGATTTCATTTTCTGTAGGATGGATAGAAGGTGAAATGGTGTTGTTTAATATTTATAATAACATATAAGTATATTAGTTATACTGATGTTATTAATTTACAATGAAACATCTATTGAAGAGGAAGTATAAGAATAAAGAAACTTGAATGAATTGGTAGAAGAGATTACCTCTTCTTCGACGCGCCTCCTCTTATCCTCCTCTTAGGGCACAAAATTTGGTCTTTGAAGAAGAAAAGAACCTCTAGTAGGTTTCTATGGAAGTGTATAAGTGAAATGGTAAGAGTTTGGCCAATATTGCAGACTAAAATTTGTTTGAAGAGGAGAGGGATGAGGTACCCTTTTATAAGGGGGTGAGAGGCACCTTAGCAAAAACATAAAATATTATTTTATAATCAATTCATATTCGGTTTATAATGGTTCCAAAGTGACTTATTTAGAGGATAGTGTGGTTATGGGTCGAAATCCACTGAACCAGTATTTTTTAGACAAGTTTAGGTTACCCTTTTAACCTTATCATTTAGATTTAACTATAATTTAAATAATTTAACTTTTATCGCGTCGTCTTGTATTCTTAAATTATATGGTTAATAAACTAACTATAAACTTCCAATAGAATCCCAATTGGTTCATTAATGTCATATATATTAGTATATAAGTCTTTTGGCTAAACCTTATATTTTTAGGAATATAATAACAATTAATAATATAATATTTGTTTTAAAAACTCTTTTATGTCAATATTGACACTATTTGGTATTTTTTTTGATAAATTCATAAAATCATTATTACTTCAAAAAAAATTATTCTAACCAACCCTGATCTGTTAATATTAACCTATAAAATTATTTTAATTCATAAAAAGTCTCAAATTAAATTTATTTTGGTATTTATAACATCACTTATGTTAATATTTCCTTAATAAGGTAACTATTGCATCGTCATTGTGTCATAAATAAATTAAAATATTTAATGTCTAAAAATGATAAATAAAATACCATTATTTAAGAAATATTTTTAGCTTTATAATTAATATTTATAGTCTAACTTATGTTATGTATACCCCTATAATAAAAATGTTTTACTTATTAAACTTTGATTTTAACTCTTTTAGCTCTTCTTTGAATTAAATAATAATAAATGTCATAATCCAATCCAAGGGGACCTAAATGATAATATTTTATTAATAAGGTTGTTTTTGGTCGAATTTCACTTAACCAATATAATTAGGACTTGTTTTAGGGTAATAATAATACCATTTTACCCTTAATTACCCTATTTACTTTTAACAATGGCAAATAAAAGTAAAAAGTTACTATTCACCAAATTTTTTTTATCTTATTGAACCAAATTTTACTTACTGATATCAACAGTGTGTCTCAGATTTTTTAAATTCCACTCACAGAAGAGGTAAAATTTTGTTTTATGTAAATTTGAAAATTCTCCTAGGAGGTTGGTAAAAGACGGTAAAAAGTTTAACAAAATTTTTATATATCTAAAATTATTATAAAATGACTCTAATGAATTATATTGAACGTATATAGGTATTATGTATGTATTTTGATGTAAAATAAATTTAAATAAAATAAATTATTATTTAAATATAAATTCAATTTTAAACTACAACTCAGTGTTTTTCACTATTCATCGAAAATTGAACGTTTTCAGAAAATACTTTAAATTCACCCTAAGATAATTTCAATATTCTGAATCCAAAAATGAAGTCCATTTTGAAAGATAAAATTTATAAAATTTCAAAAAGGGGGTATTACTATTCATAACAGCTAGTTTATATAATATTTTAATAACATATCACTGTTTAGTGAAACTCAGTATTGCGTACTACACACGCTATCGAGGAAGGTCGCGATTGCGTGTAATGAAAGACAAGTCAGGGATGCGTGTAGTGTAATCTCCCTTTGCTGTTGCTTATAACATAATAAAAACTTATTTCATTTATACCTTAAACAAAATCTATACTTAATGTTGCATAGAATAATTTCTACAAAACAAACTTGAAATTATGTGTAGCATGATCCAAGAATAGTGTTCCGTATACTGCAAGCTAATACAGTGTTGTGTATAGTACAAGTTAATCTTGGTGTAGTGTACAATATAATACATCAAAGAAATTAAAAGGAATATATCTCACAAAATCTCGGGGTGTTACATTCTACCCTGCTTAAAATGAATTTTGACCTCGAAATTAGTTAGGGTTATAAATCGTTTACTACTTGAAAGTTTCATTCATAGAAACCCACATTGGAAAAATGAATACCACAACATAATATTAAAAAATAAAGTATGAAAAATAATGGTTACCCATATTAAATCATCATTGGGTTTCCACATTGGAGAACATAGGTGAAAATATGGATATGGAAAAGAAATCTAACCGTCATGTTTTAATGGAGAGTGGTAGAGGTCATGACTATGAAAAAGAAAATAATCACAAATCCATAAATTTATATTGATCTAAGGTACCATATGATTCATCAGATATGAGGGAAATAAGACAACATTTTTGGTTTTCAAGATCATTTCCCTAATGTTGAAGAATAGAAAGAAATACTTACTTGATTTTGGTACAATATCACTGTTGTTTGTGCATTGAACAATTACCACTTCATCTCTTAAAAAAATTAAGATGAATTTGTCTTCCATGAAGTGTTAGTAGATCATGCGATAGAATGATAGGTCATTCCATCTGTCTCAAATATAAGGTTTGAAAAAGTTATATACATAAGTCCTTTTTAGGGTGATATTATTCCTATATGATTCAAAAAACAGACTTATACTTAATCTATCATGCCTATTAATAAAATAAAACTAAATTCTACAAACTAGGTACTTCTTGTAGAATAGTGGTAGGTGATAAAGTCCTATCACACTTCGGTTGTGGGTTCAATTCCCGCATCCCTATCTGATGCGATGGGTTGTCGCCCATCCTGCATGTTGTCCTTTTCCTAAACTATATTATGATAACATTCCAAAAATAATATCAAAAAATGTTCTAGCCTTAATCAATACTATCTGATGTCCAACATAATCCATTCCAATCTTTAGGCTTATCTGAAATACATCTATCCAATCTCATAAAGAAAAAATATTACTAGCGAGGTCATCAACCAAGCATGTGATTACCATCCTTTATCTTATATATATCATAAGATATATCTAGTTGGTCACATTCCAAACACATGAATACCTTAATCATGTATTATCTTGAAAAATGAATACCCATTGAACCTTAGTGAAAACATGAATGCTCTCAAAAGTTAACTCTTTACAAATACCAAAATCCCAAAAATTCGATATACTCAAACCATGATATCACTTTGTCCTTACATCAATCATGAACTAATTAATACAACCAAACATATTATTTTCTCCTTATCCATTAATTATGCGCATATCATCTTCATTACAAAAAGTATTTCAATAACTTTTCATGGTTACCGGTACCATATAATTATTAAAAACCATAATTAACCAATACATAGATATTCCAATATTCCATAATACTATAAATGAGACTCCATAATACTATTTTGAAATACCATTACATAAACACTTAATTATTCCACAACATCATTTTCATACTGAAAATCACAAATAGTGATCACATGCGACTTCCCTTTGTCCTTTGCCTTCAGAGGTTGCTCACGTTGATCATCATTAACCCTTTGATTAGGGCATTGATTAGAATAATGCCCCATTTACTTGCACTTGTAGCATTAAAGGGTTGGTGGTGCATTCTCTGTAGTCTTTTCTCAATTCACATCAGTAGGTACCCTTTCTCCATTTCATTGAAACTCAGCTACTCGATGACCTTATTTTCCATAATTAAAACATTTTCTAGTCTCTTTAAGACAATCTCCACCATGATATTTTCCACACTTTGAGCATAATGAAACATTCGTATTTTTTTCACCATTGTTTTGATATTTTTCTTTGAACTCCATCTTGTGTTTCTTGTCAAAACCATTAGATGGATATGTAACACCTACTTCTTGTTCTACCTTGATAGCACAACGCACAATTTCTTCATAGCTACTGAAGTCTCTAATATATAATGACATTAGAAGACTTGGTTTCAAGCCAATGAAGAATTGATCAACTTTACTTTCATATTGGATGATAAAGCCATTTTCATACCTTGAATGCCTTGTAAAATTCACTTCATACATACCAACAGATTCATCATCATTTTTCATAATTTCAAGGAACTTCTTTTCCATCTTTATTCGAAGAATACAAAGAAAGTACTTATTAAAAAACAAGTTCTTGAACTCATCCCATTCCATGGATTCAATTTTATCTTGGGGCCTTGTACTATTAATTAGAGTCCACCACTGGTCTGCTTCACCTTCTTACCGGTAAACAGCCAAAATCAATTTTTCATGCTTTTTATAGTGAAGTATGTAAAATATCTTTTCAATGGTACTGATCCATTGTTCAGCAACAAGCAGATTAGATGACCCACTGAATGAAGGTGGAAATTGCCTCATGATGGACTCAATAGAATATAGTTCCTTTCAATGCTCATTTGGAAGTCCAGAATGATTCATAGATTATGTAAGTATCAAAATAAGATTTTTCACTCCATCTCCCATAAAATTGGGGTTTTAGGAGGAAAATCATTTCATTTTCCATTACATTGATCAACACAGTTCCTTCAGGTTCCAACCATCGTCTAAAACCCAAAAAGAATAGTGTGAGAGGAAAAAATCATGCTAGAAAAGCAACATAATAAAGGGGTAGTACCTTCAATATCTAACATCATAGGATTAATTATAAGATCGTTATTGTAATTCTTGGAATATAACCTATACTTATACTTATCCTTAGAGATATCCCTAGACATACCTTAGAAATATCTCTAGGGATCTCACTAAAGTTTTCACATCCTAATTTCAAAAGGTTAACTAGACCTTCATTCTGATACAAACTGTAGAGACCCATACTTGACATACATATACATTACATTAATTTTGTGGAACACTTAAGACATGACAAAAACATACGCCCAAAGACTGTATTAGTATAGTGTCTTTGGAAAATCATATCATAATCTTATAATCATGGTTGATGAAATTCAACATCTCCCATAAAGATATTCCCCTTTGGGTTTCTTACCTAAAACATTTCTTTATATCCTGGGGAAATGATAACATAAAAAGGGTGAGCTCAAATGCTCAGTAAGGGTAAACATGGAGAACTTAAAAACAAACCATAAACATTTTAACGTAAAAATATGAACATAAAATCTCAAAATCTTGAGCAATGACATAAATCATGGTAGTACATAAGTCATAGATTATAAAGGAACATTAATCATGATAAAATAGAATGGGAATAAAACATGTAATTGAGGTAACCATTAAGCACATGTTATGATTTCCATAGTATCCAAGGCATTGTTGCCAAGACCATAATAGTGGACAAAGTCCCTTACTGAATCGAGTTCACTCATCGTTCCTGTCCTATATCACTGAACCAGATTAACATGCCGTTCTTTCCTTGTCTATCTCATGAGATATAAATATTTACCCAATGAATTGGAAGGAGATATATGTCTCACCAATCTCATAATGATATCATTCTTACTTGTGCCAAAAAATAAACATAAATCATTCATCATAACCCAAAGAATAAAATGGGTTTTATAAACATCATCCCATCATAACGTAATCCATATAAAAAAATGTATATCATTTCATCATAAGAAGAATAAAACCATGTAAATAATAGAGACATTTTACTTGAAACATAATCATACTAAATAATGTCATCATAGATGGAAAATAGTTTTGACAAAACACTTTAAATGAATTCTTGAGGAAAATATCCTTTCTTCTTCAAAATCATTTTCTATTCACAAAATGCCATGAAATTTTAAAAGAATAGGATTTTGTTGAAAATAATAATGAAATATTTTAGAGGAATCTTCATGAAAATTAGGTGTTATGAAACCGTAAAAATCCATTCATGCCGTATAAAAAAACATTCTCCTCGTACTTTTGCCGGAAAAGACAAAAAGTACCTTATATGGTAACCAAAGGAAAGATTTCTTCCATAGAATGTGGTAAAAGTAAACAAAGGGTAAAAATTACTTTAAAAATACATGGAAGAATATTAAAAATTTCATGAAAACATTTTTAGAAAACATGGACATGGATGATAAACATAACCCCAGTAAATACTTACGTATAAGCAGTCTCGGATAAAAATGAGATTTGCAAAATTAACCCTTACCTTAGGTCGAATTTCGTCAGTATGTGTCTAAAAATCATGTATAGTGGGTTTAAACATATCATTAACTTGTAAAATAACCATAATAATATTTATAATATCATATATGATTCACTTATGACTTTATATTTCTCGTTCTTTTGTCAATTCAATGATAAAGCAGCGTTTTGGTTAAAATCGTTTCATTTATCGTATGTGTTTGGACATATTGATCTTGATATTATTATTAATTATATCTTGATTTACTTACTTCCAGAAATTAAAACATGATTTATATATCATATAAATTCATTATATATATATATATATAATAGATAGATAAATGAAATGAAACACACCGTTCATGGAGACGGTAGGTTGTACGTACGCATGAACGCTGTTTTCATTTCCTTATTGACTTAAATGGAAGTAAATAGATGACATATATATATATATATAAATAAATCCAGTAGCATTATTATGTCATATATATCATTATTATTCATTATATATACTTTATAATCATTCTTGAATGGTTAACATGGAGAATGAATCTCATCGCGTCATGGAGACGGTGATCCGTACGTACACCCGAGCGATGATATCATTACCATAAATATTGAATGGAATTATAGTGGATGATATAGTATCTCAGAATTAGTATCATGTTATAATAACCATATATTATTATTCTTCACACCATTATACCCATCCAAGTAAGGTGGTGGTGGAAAAACAGATTACACCACGGTATGGAGACGGTATTCTGTACGTATGCACGCGCGATGATTTTGTTTTCCGTAGGATGGATAGAAGGTGAAATTGGGTTGTTACATATTTATAATAACGTATAAGTATATTAGTTATACTTATTTTATTACATTATAAGGCAACAACTAATGAAGAGGAAGTATAAGAAGAATGAAACATGAAATAATCTGTAGAAGATATTACCTCTTCTTCAAAGTGCCTCCTCTTAACCTCCTATTAGGGCACTAAAGCTGGTCTTTAAAGAAGGACCAAACCTTTATTAGGTTTCTATGGATGTGTGGAAGTAAAATGGGTAGAGGATAGCTGATATTGAGGGCACAAATTTGTGTGAAGTGTAGATGGAGGAGGTGTTCTTTTATAAGGGGGGTGAGGGGCGCCTTAGGAAAAACAAAAAATATTATTTTATAATAAATTAATATTCAAATTATAATGTCTCTAAAGTTACTTATATAGAGGCTAGAGTGTTTATGGGTCGAAATAAACTCAAAAAATAGGTTTTATACAAGTTTAGGTTACCCTTTTGACCTTATAATATAGATTTAACTTTATGTTAAATAATTTAACTTTTACCATGTCTTCTTGTATTCTTACACTATATGGTTAATAAACGTACTATAAACTACCAATCAAACCCCAATTGGTTCATTAATGTCATATATATTATAATATAAGTCTATTGGCCGAACCATAGATTTTTAGGAATATAATAACAATTAAAAATATAAATTTAGTTTTAAAAACTCTTTTATGTCAATCTTGATGCTATTTGGTATTTTGTTTTTGTTAAATTCATAACAAAATTATTACTTCGAAAAAATTTATCTAACCAACCATAATATGTTATATTAACCTAGAAAATTAGTTTAATTCATAAAATGTGTCAAATTACATTTATTTTGATATTTATAACATCAATTATGTTAATATTTAATTAATATGGTAATTACTGCATCATCATTGTGTCATAAATAAATTAAATTATTTGAAGTATAAAAATCAAAAATAAAATAGCATTATGTATGAAATCTTTTTATATTTCTAATTAATATTTATAGTCTAATATATATTATGAATAACCCTATATTAATTTTTTTTTACTTATTAAACTTTTATTTTAACTCTTTTAACTCCTCTTTGAATTAAATAATAATAAAGGTCCTAATCTAATCCAAGTAGACCTAAATGGTCATATTTTATTCCTAAGGTTGTTGTTTTGTCTAATTTGACTTATAAAATAGAATTAAGACATGTTTTAGTGTAATAAAAGTATCATTTTACCCTTAATTACCCTATTTACTTTTAACCGTGGTAAATAAAAGTAAGAAGTTACTATTCACCAAAAATTATTTTTATCTTTTTGAACAAAATTTTACTTACAGATATCAACCATGTCTCTTGGATTTTTGAAATTCCACTCACAGAAGCATTAAAATTGTGTTTTATGTAAATTTTTGAAATTCTCATAGGAGGTGGGTAAAAGATGGTAAAAAGTTCAATAAAATTCTTATATATCTAAACTTATTATAAAATGACTCCAATGAATTATATTGAACGTATATAGGTATTATGTATCTATTTTGACCTAAAATAGATTTAAATAAAAAAAATTATTATTTTAATAAAAATTTGGTTTTATACTATAACTAAGTGTTTTTCACTATTCATCAAAAATTAAAAGTTTTCAGAAAAATACCAAAAACCCTAAGATAATTTCGATATACTGAATCCAAAAATGAAGTCCACTTTGAAATATAAAATTTATAAAATTTAAAAAAGTGGGTAGTAATATTCATAACGGCTAGTTTATATAATATTTTAATAACATATCATTGTTTTGTGAAACTCAGTATTTTGTACCACACATGCTATCGAGGAAGGTCGCGATTGGGTGTAACGAAAGCCAAGTTAGGGCTATGTGTAGTGGAATCTCCCTTTGGTGTTGCGTATAAAACAGTCAAAACTTATTTCATTTATACATTAAACAAAATCTATACTTAATGTTGTATAGAATAATATCTACAAAACGAACATGAAATTGTGTGTAACACGATCCAAGAATAGTGTTTCATATACTGCAAGCTAATACAGTGTTGCATATAGTACAAGATGATCTTGGTGTAGTGTACAATATAAGACATCAAAGAAATTAAAAATAATATATCTCATAAAATATCGAGGTGTTACAAAAAAGATCATAGTACTTTAAATAATGATTTAGGTCTCTTTCTAAGAGTGATGGTTGAAATTAATTTAGATTCAAAACTTATCAATATTATTAGTTTTGTTGCAAACAATTGTAAATCTGAAATCAGAATAGTATATGAGAGAAAACAACCTTTTTGTGATCTTTATAAGATCACTGGACACACAGTCTCTAATTTTTGTGTGGTTAAAAATAATTAAATCAACCAATTGAAAATGAATGGAAAGAAATAAGGAAAAGCAAGAAAAACAAGGCCACCATTGTGGACTTACTTGAAACCTCTAAAAGGGGAATGAAATATTGGTGAAAAACCACATAATTGACACATACAGGGGAAAAGACGAGAACAACCTAGACAGATGTAGCTGAAGAGGAAGATTCCTCCACTAAGGAGAAATTCCTCTTAGATGAAATAGATACATTGGTTTTAGATACCATTAAAATTTTTACCCATGAAGTATTGACGATTGATACGGTCACTTGTCAATCTGAACAGATTTCTTACTCAAATTACATCAATGGAACTGAATATGGATCCATAACCATAGGATCTATGTGCCCAAAAAACAAATATACAGATGTTACTACTTCTTTGGATCTAGACTCTATCCAGAAGCAAATAAACTGATCTGTTACTCTAGGTAAGTAGGAAACACTATCCCAACACGAGTAGATCCAATGAAATTCTGACATCACATGCACTGCACACACTCAGGAAACTAATTCACCTGGGTTAACTATAGAGAAATAATTGAAAGAACCCACTCTTTTGGATATGGATAGTAGAAAAATCCAGGGTACCCTCTAAGATACTATTACAATAGAGTTGAAGTTGGAAACTAACTTATGTTCTTTTCCTTCTATACACAAGCACACTATTAACAACACTCAAACTCTGGACAACACTAATTGCACTGCTAAACCTGAAAATCTACCTACTAGACATAATACAGCTAATACCGATGCACAATTTACAAATAATTCTAATGAATCTGAAGACAAACAAATGAAATGTGTGAAATCCACATTGCCACATGTAGGGGAAACCTTTCCTTCGGTAAAGGGGCCTTCCCACTTTTGGGATCAAATGGAAGATGATGTTCTAATCTTGAAGTATATAGTATATCCTACTAAACACATATAGTGACCTCCAAATTTTATAGATGCTGTAGAGCACCAGTCTGTCATGAATGAAACTATGGATCTGAGGGTTCAATGGACTAAAAAAGAGATATCTTGTGCTGCTCCATAGTAGGACAAAAATTCCCTAGGTCTAGGTACACCTACACCTATTTCTAAAACCATTTATATTGACAGTTATCATTTTATTAATAGCATTGTTATTCCTGAGCAAACAGATAATCTATATGCTTACCAGAAATTTTAACTCTTTAGTTCCATGCCATAAAAATGACATAGATTCTACAAATTTTACATAGAGGAATGTTAGGGATTCAAATATCCCTCCTGAAGGATCTAAAAAGATATAAAAATAGATCTCTAATGGTGACAATGCACAAATGGTAATAAGGTCTTTTAGAAATAAGAATTTAGGGAAAAATAAAAAAGGGAGTTCTAACTCGAATCATCGTTTTAAATGAAGATTATTTTCTGGAAGTGTTAGTGTATAAGTAACTATTAAACGTTCACTATTCTAAAATGAAAGGTGAACACTCATCATCTGTTGTTATTTTTTATTACTAAACCAAATTTTTTTCTAACAAACATTCTCATTTATTCCAGCATAACTATTAATTTTTTTGTTCAATAAAAAATAATAACAATGTTGAAACTATTTGTACTTTTTCACACATTTCATTAAAAAATGTAAATATATTTAATGTTTCAGACCAAGTGTTCAACTGCAGCTTTAACAGTGATAATTCTTACTAATTATGCTCCATTGATTATGCTAAGAATAAATATCAATAAAGGAGACCATTGTGGAATGACCTATCATATCTAGGAACTAATATTAAAGACCATTGTTTTATTATTGAATAATTTAATTCCATTCTCAACTTAAGTGAAAAAATTGTTTCTTCACTAGAAACTATTCCCATGAGTGAATTTAAATCTTCAATTGAAGTGACCATTATAATTGAAATTAATCTCGCTGGTGAGAAATTTACTTGGTATAGAAGACATTATAATAGAGAGGTTTCCTCTAAGACAGATAGAGCTTTCACAAATGTTCCTAACTTAGATAAATGAGACACTATCTCTAGAACCACACTTCACAACCTGAACTCTGATCATCATCCAATCATCGTCAATGCCTCCACCAAAGTATGAGACGTCTGTTACCTTTCTATTTTGAAAATTCATGGTTCTCGGATGATGAATGCACCAATTCCATCAAAAACCATTGGTCCTCAATTTCTCACAGCAATGATTCCTTCCCTTGCTATGTTAAATTAATGCCCCTTAAACTGACTCTCAAAAGTTTGTGTAGATCTAAATCCAAACAAATTAACAATGAAATCATCTTCTTGAGAAAGATCTAAATGAATTACAAAACAATAACACCTATTATTATTTTAATATTGAACCAACTCAAGAAACAAAAATTGTGATTAAGCTCAATTATTTACTAATTTTTAATGAAAACATGAGGAAACATGAGTTTAAAGTTCAATAGCTGTCAAATGGTGACAAAAAATACAAAATAAAAAATTTCTCTTCAAAGAATCGATAAGTCGTGCAGATAGATAACCTTTTTAAAATATGGGGATAAACTTCTTGAAAATAAAGATGACATTTATCATCACATTGTATCTTACTATGAATATATCTTCAATAGTCCTGATATCCACAAAGACCTCATTCCTATGTTCATTATGATTGTGGTCACTGATGAGGCCAACTCCATCCTCCTCAAAACTCTGATGGATCCTAAAATCAAAGGCACTATCATTAGTTTGAATCCCGACTGTTCTTTGGGTCTATATGGTTCTAATAATGTGTTTTCCAACACTATTGGGATGTGATTCATGTCTATGTTTGAAAGCTTGTCAAATCCTTTTTTCCAATGGTGTAATTCGTCATTCTCTTAATGCGCAATTCCTCTCCTTGATCGCAAAAGTTTAAAATTCCTCTATGATTCATTTGTTTAGACCCATTTTCCATATAAATACACTTTATAAAATAATCACTAAAACCATTTCCAATAGACTCTAAACTATCACAGATAAAATTTTCTCTTGGAACCAATTTGGTTTAGTTAATGGTAGATCCACTCAAGACTGCATCTATCTTGCCTTTGAGTGTGTCAATAACATGATTAAAAATAACAGAGGAGGTAACATTTCTATTAAATTGGAAATTAAAAAATAATTTTACACCATGGACTGGGGATTTATCTTTAATATTCATCTAGGTTTTTTCTTTAGTGTTTCATTCATTATTGCAATCAAAACTTTGTTCAACTAGGAATCTATCTAAATTTTAATCAATGGTTCTCCCATGGGCTATTTAAAATGCGCCAAAGGTGTTAAGAATGGTGATCCTCTCTCCTCCATTCTATTTTCTATAGTGGAAGACTGTCTTAGCCGACTGCTCAATCTCCTAGAAGACCATAATAAACTTAAACCCATATAAGTCACTAGGAACAAAAAGTCCCCCACTCATGTGTTTTATGTTAACGATATCATCCTTTTCCTTCAAGGTGATAAAATAATCATTCTAAACATCAGAAAAAAACTCTCTCCTTATGAAGATGTTTCTGGACAAACCATTAGTTGGAATAAATCAGGAATTTTCTTTGGGTTGAAATTTCACCCCAAAAGGAAATATAATATTATTAGTGACTTAGGTATAAAAATAGGTACTCAACAATTTACTTATCTCAGTGTTTCCATTTTTTTGGAAGACCCAAAACTTTCCACTTTTCAACAATAATTGACCATAACCTAACCCATCTATCTACTTGGAATGGAAAATCTCTCTCTAGGGTGGGAATGATTCACCTGTTCAAATGCACCACTGTTTCCAATTTGTTATACTCCATGATTGTATTTAAATGGCTGGTTGGTCTTATAAAGAAAATAAAAATTTCTATAAATTTTTTTCATTGGACTGGAAGCACTCTTGAAAGAAATCTTGTGGCTATTTCCTGGTCAAATTATTGAAATACTATTGAAAAAGGTGGTATTGGTATAATAAATATCATGTACATTAATGAATCTCTTCAAGACTGATTCACTTGAAACATTATACATAATAAATCTGAATCTATTATTTTCCTCAAAATATATTTCTTGAAAAAAATAACACATGAAACAAAAATATCATTAATTTCTCTATATAGAAATTGATTAGAAATTCTTACTCCAATAATATTAATAATTCCAAATGGATGGTCTCCAAGGACTCCTTCATGAAATTATGGCTGGATAACTGGACTGGAACGAACATAATTAATACAATTTCTCAGGATCAAACCTCTGAGAGTACTAATTTCTCTATTAGATATATTATAAAATCTCAATATGATCATCTCCCTAAAAATATTATGAATGTAATTGAAAACTACTCAATTTATAATACTAATGATTTCTTAATTTCATAAACAACCAATAATGGCTTACTTAACTCTAATATATTTACAATAATTAATTTTGTAACATAGAAAGTGACTTTAGTTGGATAAAAGGTTTTAAAAATCCTAGGATAAAGTCTTCAAGATTCAATCTCATCTCGAGGCTTGCTCGTAACAGAGTCCCCACAAAGTGTTATCTTCAAATTTTTTTAATCCAACCTTATTCGATATGAAAAACCTGTAATCAACACAGATAAGATGCTAATAATCTCTTTCTTTCTTGTGCTACTTCTTCTACTCTTTGAAACTATATTCATTACATATTTTTTTTTGCATATGGTTGGTTCTTGACTCCATTAAGACTAAGATAAAAAATGCATAGGAATGGTCTGCACTTAGAAAATAAAAAACCTCTTCCTAGATGCAGTCGATGAGCTCCATCATGTGATATTGTATGATCAGAATGCTATTTTTCATAACAACTACTTACTCAATCAAAATGCTGGTCTGATGTGGATCCCCATTACCATAAAGGAATCCACTTTGATGAAAAATGGATATTTGCATAACATTTTGCATGACTTTGAAATCCTATGACATATTTGGATTAAGGGAAATTATTATCAACCTCATAAAACTCTATAAGTGTTCTGGAAATCTCCTCTACCTAGATGGATTAATTTTTATATTGATGGTTCCTCCAAAGGTAATCCATGCCCTGCGGGTTGCGGTTCTTTCTTTAGGAATCACCTCGGTTAGATCCTTGGTTTCCTCATGGGTAGCTACAGAATCACCACCTCCCTTGAAGCTGAGATGATGTGTTCAATTCATTCTATTTAATTTAACAAACTCCTTAGTTGTAAAAATATGTAGATTAAAAGATATTTATGTACCATCATACAGGGAAATTCAGAATGGAATAATACATCTTACTTGGATGATTACTACTCATTGGATGGACTGCACCCATTCACATTTCAATCTAAACAATATGATCACACATGTTTACCGAGAATCAAACACAGTGGAAGATGGCCTAGTAAACATGTGTTTAAATCAATACATTACCTTGTTTGAATACCTCCCTGCTATTTTAAATTCTTTTAATGAAAGAGATTGTAATATGATCCCGTATTTATGGCTTCTGTAAACTATTTTTAATAATAATTGTTCCTTGGTTGTTTTGGGCCATGACATCATCTTTTTTTAAAAACATCATTTCTATATGGATTCTTGGAAAATAGAAATGCCCATGGTATAAGATCGATTCAAAATTCAACCTCTCAACTAGGAAGAAGACCAGAAAATTCCTCAGGAAACACATCAGTTTATTCCCTTACAGTAGACATGTCTTCAAAGATGTTATTTCCTAAGAATCAATAATTTGAGTTAGATGTTATTTCTCATAGGGAAATAATATATAAGATTGAGATGTTATTTCTAAAGGAGATTCATCCATATCCTTTCATTTATATAGAATCATAGGATGATTCATGATATGGAGAGTGGTTCTTTCTCAGGGGAATTTATGTTAGATTCACACAAGGAAATTCAATCAATTATAAGAAAGGCATAAAATTTAACTAAAGGGAGTATGAAAAGGTTCCCTAGGAAGTTCATCCCACAAATTTTGATAAGGGAGAAGATATATACATGAAATTTAATAATTCCGCCATTTTTCATTTTCATTGACAACACTACTTCCAAGTATTGGGGTGGTGTATGAATAGTACATCAAACTTTTATGACACTAAGAAAATTTGTAGAACCCGAATGAAAAAGTAAACTAATTATCCTTGAATGAATAACTACTTTACCTATCACCACATCATTGTTGGGATCTAAATCAGCAATTGAGATGAAAAAATCTCAACCTTTCTTCCTCGGAGGTTGTTGGTTGTCTTGAAAAAACCTTATATTAGTGAATTAGTTTGAAAAGTTCCATGGTTCCATGATGTTTAAGCAGTGAACAATGAATTGAGGGTTTGTTGGAGAATTCCTTTACTCCATTGCATTAATGGGGTTATTCCTTCCGAAGTCATTGGCTTGGTTTCCTTCCTCCGCACCCCTAAAGCATATCCTCATCCCCCTTAGTATATTTCTGGGTTTCTTCTATCCAATCCTTGGAAAAGTTGGATGTTGAAATTTTTTAACACCAATAGACTTCGCCATCAAACCGCTATAATTAAACTCTACTTTCCACATTTTACCTTTATGAAACCCTCGATATTTTCCAATCTCAATTTTGACATTGAGGGCTCATCACAAAATTTTTTCATAGTTTTCAATGTCACGGATTGCCTAGGAATTTTTTATATTGGGTTTTATCCTACCAATGAAGGGGTCAAACTTGAATTCAAGGGTAATGAAAAATATGAAAGAATATCATGCGTGTATTGTGAAGTTTTCATCATACTCCCTCATATATTGATAATATTTTTTCATAAGGTAATGAAGTTCACTTTCCATTTTACATCTGAAAGTGTGAGGAAATATTTATCAAAAAACATTTTATAGAATTTATTCCACCCCATCACCAAGATATATTCCATAGGCTTCATAATATTGACCAATTTACACCACTTCTCAACTTCTCCCTCCATATGATAAAAAACCAACATAACCGTCTCCTATTGAGAACATTAATGGTTTAATAAGACCTTCTAAATTTTGTTGATATGCTGTTCCATAAATAAAGGATCAAATGATCCATTGAAATTCAGAAGATTTTATCACATAATGGCCTCAATACCATCTTGTTCTTTCTTAGTAGGATTTTGGTGATACTCCTAATACAAGTATCAATTAAAGAAATGTTTCAATTGAGAGATTATAGTCATAATGTCAAAAATTAGTTCTCTCATCATTTTATGAATATCACTAGGGTAGTTATCACATTGCCTTATTTAATGATTGTTTACATGAATCCTTATATTTAATACAATTTTATAAAATAAAAGGAAAATCATGGATGATTTTTTTGAACTATTAAAAACCTAAAGGATAAAGAATGTTACATTAAAGGGATAACATAAAAATTACATGAATTTTATTAACTTATGAATTCCTAGGATTCAATCTATGTTATGCATGATCTATTTACTATCAAATAATATTATGGTAATTTTGTGTCCCCTTAATAATTGTTGTTCGTAACAAGATTATGAATTCTCCAAATCATATCCCCTAGGAGTGTCAAAATAGGTGCGTATTAAGGCCCATTATCATGTACCAGGTTACACAGAGTTAGGCTCGACACATGTTGTCGATGTTTTTACCTCTTGATACATCTATTCCAGAACCATGTCCACTAGTATTATATAGTCAGAGATTTATTTTCTTGATAAACTACTAACTCTATACTCACCAAAATTTATGGATGTCTTCCTATACTTAGTAGTAACCCTAATCAATTCTCAATATTTTTCTAATCCTAAACCCAAAAATAACAGTACTTTTCCTTTGACTCCAACTATAATAAAAATTCTCTTTATTTAACATTAATACACGATTTATTACATAAAATATCACGTAATAAAACATAAAATATTTAAAAATACAGTGTCATTGGAAATTATGTTTATTAAATAATAATTTAAAATAGAAAAAATATCATCTTTATTAAGACCTTCCTTATCATGCTGACACTTAAAACTGTTCAAGATATCCTTGGGGCATAAATAACCAAGGGATGAGATATAAATCCTAGTAAGAGAGTAAACATGTAATAAAATAATTAATTCGAACACCCTTGATAGGAAATTATTATGGTATTCACTACACAAATTTTTCCTCATGAAAAATTAACGGTGAAATTTCGGCAGTATAACAACGACAGTTAAAAATTCATAAAAAGGGTTGATCAGAGAGAAAGGGGTATCTCATAATTTTGACATAAAATGGTATGTAATAGGGACATGTAAATAAATTTACCAATATTATGAATTTAAAATGGAAGGCAAAAGATAATAATGAAAATTGAATAAATAACAGAAGACGAGGATCCCTTACACGAGTATCAGCCTCCAAATACATTAGGGAGTTTTTTGATAGCTTGGGGGAACCTTGAGAGTACTCTAGAGAGGGGAGGGTAGAGTTGGGACGTTCTATAAAGATTTTCTATGATGTTAAATGGGATATTAGGTGAGTTTATATAGTAAATGAGTGGGTTTTTTTTATTTCTCAAACATAGGTTTGGGAATCTACATAATAAAATAACCAAAACCACAAACCATACCATGGTTTTTTATTGGTTTTTTTACAAATGGGTTTGATTTTCATTATTTTATAAGGACAATGGCCATAATTAATAAAATAATTCCCTTCGTTATGTGGAGGTGAGTCGTACTCTTAAAAAATGATTTTAGACCAAAATTAAATAATTTATTTAATGGAGAAAAAGAAAAGAACTCAAACACCCACATAAGACCCAAAATGTAAGAGACAAAAAGAAGGTTTCATGGGGGATGAATGTAATAAATCTCTAGAGGGCCACTTATAACTATATTCACACACTCTGGGGGAAGTTAACCGAAATTAGTAAAGGAGACAAACTAATCGTCATGAGTGTACCTTGAAGAAAGAAAATATTTAAACTTATTTCATTCTCACCACATGTGATGTATGATTTTCTAGCTATCAATGAGATTTTTTTTATTTGGATATAATATGATATAGACTATGAATGGGTTCTGAGGATTCTGAGAGAGCTCTAATGGATTTTGAAATCCACTACAACATCCATGAGAGTGATATTAATGGACATACAGAACTGAAGACCTTGTAATAAATCCCAAGCCTCTTCCTAGAGGGAATAACCATTTCCAAAGTTCACAATAAAACTTGTTATCACATTAAATATTGGGTCCTGAACTACACTGACCCTCGGACATGAAACCATGACATATGGGCCTTCAATATTAAGCTTCAACCCATCAGTGGGAGGGTTCCAACACATCCATCACCCCTTATTACTCTCTCTATATGCTTAAAGGGGATGATTTGTATACTAATAAAAGTATCTCAATTATAGAATTTCATAAATTGTTTTAGAAGCATTCCCAATTTAGATATTATCTACCATTTCCAGTCACCAAATCGATTCTAGTATATGGGAGACCCTCTACTCATGCATTGTTCTGAACCTCCCAAAGACACCGATATCCGAAATAAAAATTATAGTTCTACCATTCATCTCTAAAATACCTATTTCCACTTTTGGATACCTCTTATAATATTTATCACATCAATTTTGGGTCCTTATTATGTCAGAATATAGAAATTATATTTTTACGGTATTTAATATTTACCCAAAATACAATTTTCTAATAAAATTATGAAAAAGTTACTTTATATAATTTTCACATTATGATTTCAAAAAACAATACTCATTTTATCTAAATAATTTTATAAATAGTTGAATTTTCACTTTTAAAATAAATTTTAAATTTGTTAAAAAATGAAGGGGTTTTTTTGACGATAACTATTTTCAAACTATTATAAAAATTACGTATGACTTCATAAAAATTATATGATTATTTATATTAAAACTAGTGATTACTAATTTTATTTTATTAAAATATTATTTATTTGAAAAATGCGTTAATTAATAAAATAACTTCCTTAATTGAATTTGAATATTACCCAAAAATACTATTTGTGTTTTATTGTATCAAAATAAAAAAATTTATAAAGTTAAAATAATAGGATGAAAATATATCCATTATTCTACAAATAATAATTTAGATACTAATATAATTAGGGTATTAAGACATATCCCTTCAATACAATAGAAAAGTACCTAAGGGTAAGGTGCATGATTGTGAGAATTTTATGGTGTGGTTCAGCTGACTTGGTTTGGGTTTTGATCCCTATAAATATACACTTATCTCATAAACGATTTTTCTCAGGCTTATTTTTTTGGATATCATGTTGGTATTGTTTGTGAAAAAAGGCCAAGGATGCTATATCCCTTGGAAGATCTAATAAATGGGATTCATAGGGTACAATCCTAATAGTTGAGTCCGTCACTTTCTTTGTCTATGTTAATTGAATTTGTTGAAACCATTTATTTATAGTAACCATGTTATCATTGTTCAATGACCTTATTATCAACGGTAAATATGTATAACAATCATTTTAATATGATAGGATATAATAAAGCAAACAAAGTGCATGCGCTTTTTAAATCCTTATTTCATAATAATACATATATTTATATTTTAATGGAAATTTTAATTATATTAGTCCAGTACATTACACATTTTGTATTCTTTCATCAATTATTTCAAAAAATAGAATCCATTATGTTTTTCAAATCCATTGTAATAATTCATCAATTATTCACGTTTGATCTATATGTAAAATTATGTTCAAATGTATGGATGATAGTTATCCCCCATTTTCATATAATATTAGGTTTTTTCATGTATAGTTATGAAATGTATTTAATAGCTAAATTTAGAATTCCAGTTGGACTTGAAAATATTATTAGAAATTGAATGGTATAATTATCTTAATATTTTAAATACATTGGTGAAACATGTCTCCATTTCCCGAACACATCCCAACTTAGAATCTTCTCTCTATTTGATTCTATAATGTTTTAGGAAGTTAAAATTATCTAGAACAATGGTTAAATGTTCTCTCAAATACATCCTAATACTTATTCATCAAACTCATTCATATTTATTTTTATATAACAGTGAATATTAATTCTCATTAAATATCATTGAAATTATACCCATATTTGAATTATGAAATCCCCACAATCAACTGTTGTGGGTAATAATCATATTCTTATTTGGGGGAATTTTTTTTTGTTTTCGATTGTTTAACTCTCATTCAATATTTGATTCATTATCTCTATGAAAAGTACCATATAGGATCATTATTCATATCATATTAACTATTATTATAGATACCTAATTTAAAATCCCAAAATACTCAAATCTCTTATCAATTATTATTTTACGTGACTAGAAATTAACCATGATGTCATTTATCATCTCCATTATTAGTACACATTATAGACATAGTTTCACACATATATTTGTATAAAATAATTCTCCTCAAGACGTATATTTCTTATTCCCAATCATCTATATGTATAATTCCTCAAATCAGGCATGATATTTCATGTAACATCTTCTACAAATGCGGATTAAGCTCATCAGTATCCTAGATGCCACATTTTCCAATTAATCACTCAATTCACATGTATTTACTTGAAACTATATGGATGTATCTCAAAAACAAATATTCTCGTTCAAATACATATTCATACCTCATTCATCACATTATCTTATTTCTTCATAGAATTAAGCGTAGCATGTTGCATAGAAAACAACTCACCACTATTCTAACACTTTCATTTTCATTATGTAAGATTATTATTAATAAATTCATATACATGCATGTATTGGGATAAAATCATTAGTATATGATAATATTGAATATAGGTACAAATAGATAAGCCATGGAATTCGTTCCATGCACAACTTTCGTGCATGATCTATGATGTTAATGTATTCATCAAAGATCATACGCATATAAGGTCTGTTCTCTTTAGTCTTAATAGAAGGTCTGTGAATTCCATTTTACAAATGATCCTTTAATTTTAATTAATAATAGAAGCTTAAAAAAATATCTATGTATTTTTTTCAAGGATGTTCTAGGCTTTTTAATCTATTATGGTTGATTCTTCATATATGATTCGTGAAGGGTTGTTGGTCACATTTAATGTCAATGATAGCAAAAATTGTTTATTCCCAAACTCACAACGAAACATTATATGCATAAAAGGCTTAAATTTTTGTGCGGTAAATCTCAACAATATGTCATATGGTTAATACTAAATTTGAATGTATGGTCAATTCAAAATTTTTTCTTCTATATATATATATATCCTTTTATGGATGATGCATGGAGACAAGATAGGAAAAACTTTTCATTATCTCAACCAATATATCCTTTATTTAAATTTTGGGTTAATAGTGTTCTCTATCTCAATTTTCCCACATTGGAATAGTGCTCATCCATTATCTTCTTAATAACTAATTCCATGGAATTATAACTTTGGTTATGAGTAGTCGGAAGGCTCTAGAGACACTCAGAAACCTATAAGGACACCATGCCTCCGGAAACAATGGATCCTCCCACTTTGATTCATGCAATGCACATGATATTCTTCCCTAAGTAGGATTCAGGATTCCACAATTCTCTATACCACCTCAATATCATCATGTGAAATGGCTCTCATATGGTTGAGTACAGCTCACACATGTGTGGTTGAGCTGGCCCCTTAGATTTCTAGGGTATAGATAATTTTATACCTAATAGTTATAAAAATATTTACTAAATTTTTTATATAATTTAAATTCCACTTGAAATATATTCATGAAAAATATAAATATTTTTTATGGCCTTCAATATATCTCCATGTAAAAAAATCATGGACTTTTCAAACTGAATTTTTTGTTGTAGTAATATTTCATGGAAAGACAATGTTATCATATATCCAGGAATATAAATATTTTCATGGTATTCACATTAGTCGTATTTCACTGATATAGTTAATCGGTAGTTAATAAAAATATATTTAGACATACCATTACACCTTATTAATAGTTCAACAATCATCAGATATAACGCTACATGGTCTTATACTTCTCCATCTAGATAGTTTCCTCCCAAAAAAATTATATTTGTCATGGAATCTTTTAAAATAACATCTAGACTTATGTGGATTATATATCAAACATAAAATCTAATTCCCTTCCATTAATATATTACAATCCTCCAAGAATCATCATCACAACACAATACACATATTAAACCAGTAAAAATAAATGAAATAATTACTTGGGGAAAAATATGGAATACAATTAAGTTGCAATAGATTTGTCCCAAAGCATATTAATATAATGGTATTGGAATATTAAAGTAAAACGTCAAAAATTGAACCATTTCAAACAAATTTATATTAGATATTTCCTAAATAGTATTATTTTATGAAAATTTCATAGGGTTAGTTCATGATACAAATATATAATCTATTGTATGATCAATAAAATACATGATCACATTTTTTCCACCCTAAAAAATATAGAATATTAATACCTTTTCTATGTTGGTTCTATATTTCATTTCTAAATATCTTGAGATTTTCAATAATTACAATCATGTTTCTCCGGAAAAACATACAATCATATCATTTGAAAAAAAATATAGGTTAAAAAGTATGTACACCAAACATATTCTTATGTAATAATCTCTATATATGAAACATTTTGTTTAACATATAATTATACACTAGACATCATGAATTTTACATTAATGTTTATTTTTTATTTTTCCTAATAAAAAATAATCAAATTTATTAAAAAAAATCACAATCATTTGATCCTAATAATTAACTTCTATAGAGACTTATGAGGTATTTATCTTTTATATACTCATTTTGAGAAGGGGAAAGATAAAAAAATTTATAATTAACTTTTTCATTATTATGTTGAATGTTATAAAAATATAATTCTCATACAGAAAGTATAAAATATTCACCAAATTGACAAATCCATAAACCATTTAATTTATATAAATTATATTACTCTTTGGATTAATCATGAATTAAAATAACTTCTTGTTTAAGAAAAATATATAAATGAAATTTATATTTATAATTTCAACATTGCTTCCATTTTCTAATTACAGAATTAATCAATAGGGAAAACATTGATTATTAGTGCCATTATATAATGAGGAAACTTTTTATCCATTTCCAACATGTAGATATATGTTTCACTTAATTATTTATCACATATGTATATGTTTATTAACGTCAATACACATGAGTTTTTCACAACCTGTTTAAAATACTAGTAATTGGGAGTTAAAATTAATTTCATTAACAATAACTTCAATATAAAAAACATTTCTTTCATTGAGAATGATTCTTTAACTCAAATTATAGTCAAATAAACTATAGTTATAAAATAAATAACACCTCAAAATAATGTTCATGATTCATACCATTATCTATAATATGACATATCATTGTGTGGGTATCTACTTTTAAACAAATTTAATATTTAAATTTATTGAATTCAATCTCACTAAAATGATAACCCAATACATAATTTACATTAGTAGAAAATGCTTCTCATTTTACAATAGTATGATCCTTATTGAGGATTCCCATAATATTTATCCATTTAAATCATCCATTTTCTAATCATATCACACAAGGCCCTTGAATAGTAAGATGGGAAACTCATTTTCCAATTCATAATATTAATCATCCTATCTCAATTCATCTGGGAAGCTAATATTATTAAGGTAGCCTAATCAAGTCTATCCTAAAGACATATATGAAATTAAAGAACATAATTCTATAATTGTTTCATAAAACAATTATATTTTAAAAAATATAATTCATGGGAACCCATATTTGGCCTTACCCACCCATTTGGATGAATATTTTTCGGATATATATTTTATTTATATTCAATATAACGCATATTTTTTCCATGTCATTATTGGTCTTAAATTTTTTGTATGAATCTAATATTTATTATATAGAACTAATTTGTCTCATATAAAATTTATACTTCATATGACCTTATTATATATTAATTCATATAGTGATTTATTTTTTAATCATATTATTTTAAAAAATTAAATGATATGATCATATTATATTTGAAAATTTATACAAATAAGGGTATTTTTACTTATTAAAAAATACAATCTAATTATATTTATACATTTCTATTCAATATGGAATATGAAAGTTTTTAAATTAACTCAAAATGAATATATACACAAGAGAAATTATGGTGGTATAGGTATCTAACAAATATTTTTTAGGTAGAGATTACTCTCTTAGGGTTGAGAAAATTCATCCCATAGTCCCACTAACCACATATCAATACTCAAGACAAGCATTATGTCCTAAAATTTCAAAATATATTTTGATAAATTATATTGTATTTCTTATCAATATTTCAATGATAAGTAAATCCATATTATACTGAATTTCGGTGATAAGAAAGACCCAAATGAGTCAATAGTTTGAAAGACCACATGCTTGATGAAGGGTTCCATGGGAAGTGGTTTATTTAAGAGATCATTGCTTATATGTGAGATAGATATTGGTGTCCCTAAGATTATGCTATGTTTTTGAAATTGTTGGACATGTTGAGAAAGATCCATTTATATATTAGAAATTAAGATAATGATTTAGATAATGTATTTTACATTTGGAAAAGAATTTTTCTACGTAAAGTTCATAGATAAAAATATTCATTGTAGTATTAGATAATAATTACTTATTTTTGAGTTGGTGTTAAAGATAAATAATGACATGTATTGATGTATGTTGTGATAAATATCTACTAAATGATAATTCATGGAGTTGAGTACTTAGATAACTTCTAGAGAAATTGAGTGATGTTGGATAAGAATTGGTGTAAGTATCCATACATGAGTTTTTGAGATGTTAATATATTTATCAACAAACCTAGATGATGGTCATCGAATACTATGTTTGAAGTTACAATTTTTGAGGATATATGTTCTAAATTAAAACCATCATGAAGAGTATTTATATTCTATAAGATTAATTTGTATTTTTTTGATGAAATTTTAGAATGTTTTGTAAATTCATGAATTCATTTAATTTTTTCTGAGATTAATTAGAGTTCTTGGATTTCTAAAAAAAAGATTGAATATGTTTGAATACGATTTAAAGAAGTTCAATAATCTGGAGTTGGTGGTGAACGTTTTACGAAGGAATACAACCCTCACAACATAATATTTTCTATGAACAAAAGATCACTATGATAAATAACATATTTTACCTGACATATATGGTTTTATTGGTGATATATGATATATTGTAGTTAATAAATAAGATATTTAATGAAGCTCATTGAAATTTGGTTGTTGAAATATCATATTGTGATATGTGAGATATTTAAAATAAAAAAATGATATTTAATGAATTTTATATTGAAATGTGGAAAATGAAAACCAATATTTTATTATATAAGATATTTATTCAATACATAAAATATTACTAGAGTAAGGTAATATATTGTAGAGAGAAAATTAGAAGACTATTAGACCAATTGTTATACATAAGATATTGTGTCACATATAGAATATATGAAAATTCATATGTACAAACTAATTAAGAATAAAGGATATTCTAATAAGAATATTTCTGAAATTATAAATCATGTTTACAATTATTAAACTCACTATAGTAATAATTAAGACATTATATTTAATACATAGGATTTAATAGCTTGGAAAAAATAATATTTCTACAGGATAAAATAAGACAATGCCATGATTTTATTAATGGATTTAAAATACAGAATGATATATGATTCAATCTAATATTAAAGGAGAATTAAATTAGAAGAAATTGATAGGATGGTATGTTTAAAATTCTAGGATTTCCATTAGATTTTTTGAAATCATTATTAAATTTCAATGGTGGAGAAATAACTAGGTAAATTACATGAAAATTATAAATAAAAACATTGTAATTTATATAATATAAACTAATAAATTTTATTAAAATAAAAATAATATTATGAGACTGTATAGAGAAGACCCACAAGATTTTGTTAAATGAGAAGAATGGTCGGATCGAAATTATAAACTGAAGGGAATTTCCATATTTAAAACATGGAAATAATTTTCACATGATTATATGAATTTATAACAGGGTAATAAAATAATATTTTTTAGGTGAGGTGTGAGGAGAAACTAGGTATATAGTATTCTTGGAAATCTTATATATCAAGTAAGATAAAATAAAAGAAAAGGATGAGGAGGAGGATGGGGAGGTCTTTCTACTCTATATCATATTACAATTGAGGGTATATGAGAGGAAACTTGATGGAGTAAAATGAAAAAGTGATCATGGAAGAAAATTCATGTCATAAATGTTGTTTGAATGTTAGGATACTTGATAATGTTGATGAAAAGTGTGTATAACTTCATAGATTTATTTTCGATATTGGATTTAATATTTCATTGGAGAAAACTGGAAATGTGGAGAAACCTATTATCTACAAACATTTATTATTTTTGGAATGATATTAAGTGTACAAAGTAGCCAAATATTATACTATATCAAAATATAGATGGGAAATTGAAGATATTTTTTGTGGAATAATATCATATCGGATGATGCGGTGATATCCTACTATAAACTAATGATTTTGTTTAGAAGTGAGTTTGGGAGATCCCATTATAAACCAGGGTTGGACAATAAAAAATCAAATCAAAAGACTACAAAAACCATTAGGTACTTTAAAAATCAATTTCGAAGATATAAAATGGGTAAATAATGATAGGTTTAATAATTATATTCACATAATTATAATTGTGGATATCTATTTATTAGACCTATCTCAAACATTGTAATGATGTAGTCACTCACATCAGTGTCAAATAGTCAAAAAATACTATGTCTTATTTTTTTGGTTTAATTAGTAATTTTAATATTGTGTTGTGGACAATAAATACATATGTATACCCATTTCTCTTGATGAATAAAGATTCTTAGATTCTATGTATGGAAATTAAATGATAAAATAATTCAGTTAAATTGGTTCACAAAACCCCCCCACTCAGGGGTTCTTTATGATCTGGATATTAATTTTATTTATTTTTAGAGTTAAATATGGTTCCCCCTAATTTTTTATATTCTATTTCTATATTTTTTATTCTTTATAAAGGAAGTTAATATTTGAAAAAAAAGTACCATAGTAATAAAATGTTGTTTCCACACTTGTCAATATAAACATGGAGGTTTCAACTAAATGCTGAAAAAATTATGAAAAGTATAATGGAAAAGCAGTTGAGAAATAAATAAAATGATAAAGAACGAAAACCCATAATTAAAGGTAATTATGTAGTTATTTTTCATTTATATCTATAGAAATCTATCCTATTAAATAATAAATATTAAACGGTGAAATGTGTCTATTGAATTAATTGAAGGCCAAAACACTAATTTTAAGGATCAAATAAATAATTTTTTTATTGAATTAATCAATTAGGTATTTCATTTTATCAATGAAATATATAATGAAAACATACAATTAAAATTGATTAATAATATTTGATGAAAGCATTGATAAAAAATGTGCATGCGTGAGCAATTATCACCGAACTTTTTAAAGGCAAATAGATGACTGAATTACATTATAAGGAAGATATTTCACTAGATAAATAATAATTTCAATGGATAAATTAGGTAAAATAAAATTTAATAGATATTCATGACGTATAGGTCCATGAATTGGAAAAATTACATAAAAACACTTTCGATATCAAATATAATCAGTTTGCAATCAAAGAATAAAGGATAAATGAGAATGAAAAATATTTACATGAAAAATATAATATTCATGATGGTTAAATTGAGATTATAAATAATTAATGTTATGAATGATTGAGTTCATTTGAGGTGAAGAAAAACACTCTCAACATGAAGTGTATTTAGGTGGAAGTTAAAATGAAAAATTGGGAAGTACAACAAGTTGAGTATTCTAATAAATCTAAAACAAGTGAGATAATTAAAGTTATATTTTTTAGTATTTATATGAATATACCTCATATAATTCTTATAATGTTATTTGAAACAACAATTGATCCATATATTACAGACTCAAAAGAAAAGGTAACCATTTTAAAATAAACTGATTTTTGTATTAATTCTATTTCAACAGTTAGTTTTTGTTATTACCCAAAATATAGGAAAAAATCATAAGCTTTTTTTAAGAAATATACCACTACATAATGGGTGGGTATAATAATCTGAAAAAGGATTGATACACAAAAAATAATATAAAAAATTAAGGCCATTTCTTCTAAAACAATACAAGGATTCATGTTTTGGAAGATAGTAACTAAAATCAAGTAATAAAGTATATTGACCATTACATGTGACGTGGAATACTTGGACACATCTGAATGGAATATTTTCATAATATTTCAACCATTAAATGAAAATGAAGGTCATTAGACAGGGGAAAAATGAAAAAAAGAACAATAATTTTAGTGGTCTGAGGAAAGGTACATAATGAATGATGGAAAGTAATCTATTTGTTAAATATATACTCCATATAATAGAGAATTTATATGTCATTTTTAGTAGAAGTTGTCATTATAGTGATGATTAATGTTTCATATATACCAATCATGATTCACATGATTTTTAAGAAATAATACAACACATTCTGAAAAAAAAATTTGGGAAAAAAAGATGAAATATCATTGGAGTGTAAAAAAAGATGATTATTGAACCGAGTGAAACTAAAAATAATGGTTACAAGGATATCAAAAGAATAAATGTGAGAAATTTCTAATGTGGAATACTTTTCAATGGTGTTGACCATTACAAGTGGTACATAAAATAAAAGGATCATCATAGATAGAGTGTTCTCAACAAGACAAAACTAAATTGAAAAGAGTTTTTGGTATGAAAAAAATCACAAAATCATTTATCTCAAAAAGGGGATATAGATATCACACCTTATTCCCATTTATTCATCTATTTTTTAATTTATTTTGAATGAAATTAAAGGTGATATATATTTGGAGAGAACTTGACGAAATCTATACATATTTTATAGGTAGAATAGGTATCCCACATGGAATGAATTGATTTATATTATGGTGTTTCAATGTAAGGTTTAAATTTGCATCCAAGGATTCATAGAGTTAATTTTGAAGAAGTCCATTCATAATGATTAATTGATATTGTTTATTCATTTATGGGAGCAAGGCCATAACAATTCAACCCTGATGAAAACATAGACACACCGCCTAAACAAGGCCATTGGGTCCTAGAACACTATGCACCCTTAGTGTCCCCACAAACATGTCATCCCCACCGCATGGCCCACTCACATACCCAAAAATATCATCATACTATTTAAGTTTCCCACAATACAACACTTTTTCTTTCACTTTTCTTTTTCCTAACTCAAACACACCCTATGAAGTTTCCTGGGAGGTCACCCATTATGATCACTACTCCCGAAATTTCTTGATTAAATGTGGAGTTATATTTAGGTTTAATCCCAAAAATAATGGTTCAACTTGGTTAAATGTGTCATATTATTTAATCGTTTAACAATTTAAAATTACAGGGTTTTATATTAAAACCTATTTGGAAAAAAACCATCATTGAATTCAATGATTCTTAGAGATAATTTTTAAGTGGTATCGTCGTATTGGACAATTGATAGATTAAATCCATTATGGGGGAGAAAGGTTGTAACAACTAGGATAAACTGACATCATAGACACACGGAATTAACATGCCCATTTGTTCTTAGCTCTCCAAGAACCACTAGATACACCACAGAAAAGTGGTCCCAATCTTGGGCCCACTCATGTGCTCAAACAAATGACAAGATTAATTAATTTACTAACATACCAACACTTGTTAATTATGTGTGATTTTTTCCTCAGTCACATACACCCTAGAAGATTTCGCAGGATTTCACCCTTTCTTATCACTACTCCTGATCAAGTATGATTTTCGATGGAGTTCTAATTAGGTAGAATACCTAGAATAAAGTTTAACCCTGTTTACATGAGTCATATTATTTAATCATTTTACCCTTTTATCATTATGGGGTTCTATATTCCCCCCCATTAGTGAAAAAAGTCCTCATTTTATCTACAAATTCATGGAGTTCACTTTTAAGAGGTCTAGTAATATGTACGAATTTATAGAGCGTCTCCATTGAGGAAGCGATATGTTGTAACAATTGGGCTCCACTAACTGCACAAACACACCTCTTTAACATGGTCATTAGGGATATGACCTATTAGGAACCATCTTTGTAATTTATCCCCACTCACACAAAACATGTAAATATTCCCATTATGCAACCAATCCAAATCATTACTATATTCCTAGAATACATAATTGTCGATTTCTAATCAGGTTGGATCCTAAAAATAAAGGTGGAACTTATTGACATGGGTCATATTATTATGTAATTTAACCCTTTTTCATTATGAGATGTTTAATTCACCCCTTTAGAGAATAAAATCCTCATTGTATAAAAGGATTCTTGGAGCTCATTTTAAAGAGGTCCAGTCATATTTATGAATTTATTGAAATTATATATTGAGTGGGTGCTATGTTATAATAATTTGACCCCTTTAACAGAACACACACCCCACTTTAACATGGTCATAGGTTTGTGGAATGACCTAAACCACCAAATACCCCAAATACATATGGTCCCCAACCTAGGGACATCTCACATGAAATAATGGATCTCCAAACTAATGCACGTCCCCATGGGCTAACACTCATTCTTTCATTGATCTTTATCCACACTTGCACACACCCTGAAAAACATCCCAGGAGGCCACCCATCCTGATCACTACTCTAGGACAAATTTTTTTTTATCTATGGAGTTCTAATAATGTTGGATCATGAAAATAAAGGATCACCTTGTTTACATGAGTATTAAAATTTAGAAATATTATCCATTATCATTAGAGAGTGTTATATTCACCCCCTTTAGAGAACGACATCCACTTTGTCATCTCTATATCTCAACCTATGAACTGCCACCACACTTAAGGTTAGGTTTCTCACCTGATAACAATGTAACAACTAGGACCTTCTAACATCATAGACATCCTAACATAATATGAATTTATTTTCCTGACCCCAAAGAACCACTAATTTCCAAGTAGACATGTAGTCCTGAACATGGGGCCCACTAACATTCCCCATAGTTTCATCATACTAATAAATATTCCCATAGGTCAATAACTGTTCTTTCAATGTGATTTTTCTGTAATCACACACACTATGGAAAATTTCTAAGAAGTTCACCCATCTTGATCACTATTCTACGAAAATCATGCTTAACTGTGTATTTTTAAATAGGTATTTTTTTTGAAATTAAAGGCATAACTTGTTGACATGAGCCATATCATTTTTTTCATTTGACCCTTTATCGTTCTGTGGTGTTAAATTGAGATGGATCCACTAACCCAAAACTCAATTCAAACATCCCCACAATGAGATCCCCCAATAAAGTAGAATTAAAAGACAATAAATATGTTCCTAGAATCAATCCTAACATCATATAATCAATTTAAAAATAAAATATATTGATAGATATGATAGAACATAACATACATCAATGAAACTCACATGATTCCCCCCAACCAACATAAGGGTTTGACTCTAGAGGAACATCATCCAATAGATCTATAAATGATCTATTAGATTATCATCACAAATAAATAGATCGAAAAACATAATCAAAAGGTTATATCATGATCAATGACAGTGAGGAAGTATAAGGATTACACTCCTGTAGAAATTCAAAACATCATAAACCTAGAAACACCACTAAAAATTGTGATATAAAAGCAGTATTGGTCTCAACCATTTACTAGTAGAGCTCCTAGGTAAATAGGAAAGAATCTACGGATAAATAAAAAAACACATCATACAAGTAGCACACTAAAATAAAAAGCTATGGTAATTACATGAATTGAAACCCATTGTCATATTATGTAATAAATGAGACCCAAAAACAATGAAAAATTAATCACCATGGTTTAAAAATACACATTTTAACTATTTTAAAATGTGTTATATATATTTCTGGTGTGTAAATCCTTCATGAATGGAACCAGTTCATGTCTTCAAACTTGAGATGGCGTGAACCTGATTCACGATGTGTAAATATTTCTCACAAGTTATACTAGTTCACAACATCCACCCAATGATCAATACATTTCATGAATCCATTATATGGTGTGTAAAAAATTCACAATTTGTAATCATTTATATGAAATACAATATCCTTTTAGATTGAAATAACTCTATATTCTTCTCAAAATCCCAAACCAAAACTGGTCTTATCTAAACATAGGGCGAAAATTGCAAATCCTTTAACCCGTTTATACCAAGACACCACTAATTAAAAAAAACATACATCGCCAAAATTTAGGTCAATTTTCCCAGAAATTTATCTTTATCCACAAGAGGTTGAAAATGCACCGAAATATAGAGGGAAATAGAATAGAGAAGAGAAATTCCTTAAAGTGGGTAACAATAGGATTAGTTTTAATAGTATACAAAATATTTTTAATTCATATCTATTAATAATTTATATAAAAAGATAAAATTGAGGAATGAAAATTAATTTCCAATTCTTATTTTAATTGAATTAAATTTTATTATTAAAGGGTTTCATTTTTTATAATGAAATTTTATTTGAATGTGGAGAAATATATTTTTACAATAATGTTTTTGACATGTTTATTGAGTTTTGTAAATGTGATAAAATAAAATTGTAAATTTTTTTTGAATAGCCCCTAGATTTGAATTTTTTACTTGCATTTAAAATTTCAATACTTATTTTTTGGAAAATATTGATATCTGTCTTAATTACACATTTTTATACAGGAAACCTAGTCTAATTGAATTGTGTTTGATTAATTTATGGATCATTTATTAGTGAAATTTTTTCTCACACTTATCATAATTAAATTACACATTAATAATGTGTATAAGATGAAATTTAAATCCTTTGAGAAACATCAGATTATTTAGAAATTCTTGTAATATTATTACTTTTTATTCATTTTCAATAAAATGGAGAATGATATTGATATTATAAATGAAATGGTTATTGGAAAAAATACAAATGGGGAGATTAATGTTTAAAATCGATTATGATAATGTGTGCAATACTTTTATCAATATTTTAATGATAAGTAATGTAAATATATGTTGAAGTTGGGTAATGATGAAGAGGAAAATTAGTTATGATTTTGAAGGAGATCATTTATGATAACATGTACCATGTAAAGGATGATATTGAGTATCTCTTTGGAGATATATGATTTGTGACATAGAGTTCCAATGATTATTGTACATGTTTTCTACCATCAAACATGTTTAGGAAGAACCATTCATATATTGGAAATGAAGATGAAGGTTGAGATACTCCATTTGACATTGGACATAGTCTTCTACGGATTAGATTTCTTGGATAAATATATTCAAGGATTTAGTAGATAAAATTGGTGGTTTTTGAGCTACAATTTGTGAGAAATGGTGAATTTTCTTATTATATTAAAACCTTTTTTAGTCTGATTTTTTTTCAATTATTGTATCATATATTATGAATGTAGTAATTTGTAGATGATGAGGAAACATTTGTGGGATCTATTGTCTACAAGGATTTTTTGTTGAGAAATTAAAAGAGATATATGAAATCATTATATATCAACAATATGGTTTGATTTTTTGGGGAACTGATTATATATACAACTATTATAGAAAGAAATAGTAGAGTTATTGATTTTCCTCGTATTTTAGTAAGGATTGAGTTGAATATTAAACATCATAATAATAAGGACATGGTGAATATGTGGAGTTTCATAGATTAGTACAGACTGAACATTTGTAAGTTTGTGAAATTATTTAGAAATTAAGAAACATAGAATTGGAAATTAAAATGGCATGTTTTTGAAGTATTTTAAAATTATTTTGACTTAGAATCCATGGAAGATAAAAAAATTTCATGAAAACCATTATGAGACACTTGATTACATAATATAAAAGGGTTCATATGATAAAAAAATTATATGGATTACACGATCACATAAATTCAAAGTAATATTATAATAGAGGCATACCATGAATCAATCATGCAATTAAAATTATATCCATGATCATTGGTGTATATTTTAAATGAATTATTAAATTAGTTGTATGAAATGAGGTTTAAAAAGTGATTGAGTGTAGAATAATCACATATATAATGACACATTTGTTTTGATGTGGTTTTGGGATAATAATATAAAGATGATCAATTAGAAGAGAGTTACACTCCCCGAGGTGGAGAGGATTTCAATGAAAGATGAACATTGAGTGGATATAATCCTAAGGATGTCATTATTTTTATGATAGTAACAAATCCAATAAACTATGTATACATGAAGAAGTCATGTGATTGTGTAATCATGAAGAGATGTTACGATCACAAGAAGAAAAATATGATAAAATTCAAAATATTTTTGTTCGCTATCTTCATCTTGAGTCTAAATATATCTTATAATTTGGATATTGTGAAAGAGGCCATGGGAATACATGATTCAATTTTTGGTACATGAAGCAAGGGGATGAAGATGAGTCTCGAGGTATTTCAATGAATAGTTGACCGTGATTTTCAGAGACTATATCTGTAGAAATCCCCTATAAATACTCAATATTCATGTTTTTTTATACTAATCAAGTATTATTGTTTAATATAGTTTATAAGAATTTAAAAATAAGGTTATGAGATCTCAGTTTCATCACTGCTATATATAATGGTTAAATCATTTTATATATGTGATTTCTTTATGGATTTACATGAAAGACATTTATTGAATTGGTTAGGTGGCTAATGTCTTTCTGATCAAGTGACCCAGCATACTTAAATGATTGGGGATAAATAACGGAGTTTATAGGATGGATTATCATTCCCAAGGGTCTCATGTTTAGGGTTCTTACACTTTAAGTTATGAACTAGGGCTATGTGCACAGAGCCTCATTCTCATGATCACACCAATAGATACATGCATAAGGATATTCCCCAAGAGTCTCATTCTGAAGGTTATTTGCTAATAGTTGCACACTATAGGTTATGTACTATGGGTTACATGATAAATATATTTTTTTAGAGATAAATATTACTAATTTTATTTTCTAGAGGTCAAAAGTATATTTTGGGTTTGAGAGTGATCTATATAGAATAAGAGCGATTATCTTCTAATATATTTTGTAGTTAAATTATTCATAGGAAAACATTAAAATTCCCATGTAGATTTAACCATATATTGAGAAGTATTGAAAATGAGAATTTTTTATGGAATCAAATAAATAACCCTCTCATCATGGAGTTAGTTTTATATAGTATAGAAGAAGAAGAGTTTAATGAATTATTAGAGAAATATATCATCAAATCATGATTATTATTTCAAATAGAGTCTCCCAATAAATAGAGACCATCCATCATGATCCATATAAGTTAATGATACTAATAAGCATCTAAAATATGGAATATCCTTCTCTATAAGAGTGTGATGGAGTGAAGATGCGATAGTGTGATTTGGTTAGGGATTAAACTAATAATAAATCTTTTTAATGTTGTGATCATGGAATGGTGTGACCATGAATGAATTATTGCGCCCAAAAAAATAGTTAATATTATTATATTTTAGATCTTTGAATAATTTTCGGTTTGTGATCACTATGTGTAGCCCATTGTGGTGAACCAACTATAATATATTTTATTTAGGCATGATTTAGTATCCTTTATATTTTTATCTATTTTGGTGACTATTCTTATAAGAGTAACATGTTGAGAATAGTTTCTAATAATGTTATAAAAATATCATAATATAATGTGGAATGGATTAAATAACAATTAATTATACATCCACCATGATTCACATCCCCCAATTAGCATGTCTTTGATTCAAACAATGTTAATGTTTGTTGAGTTAAATTTAAACCAAATGATACTTGGTAGAGTTTTGAAGTTAGATGGATGATAAATAAATTTAATGAAACTATATGAGAATTTAAGTGAGTACCCAACCATGAGTTTTTATAATGTGCATATATTTATCAACATTCATGGACGATAGTTAGTGAATGTTGAGTTAGATGATTGAATTATTGAGGAAATTATTTATATAAGTAAATACTCCAGATGATTATTTATATACTATAACATTCTTTAGAAACTATTATAAAGATATTGGAGATGTATTTTCATATTCTTAAAGTGATTTAAATATATTTGATATTAATTTGTGTGTTTGGAGATACCCGTATATGGTTTAAAGAAGTTCTTATTTGATTTGATGAAGTTGGAGAATTCTGTGATGTAAGTGAAATTTTTAAAAAGGCATATTTAATATACCTCTGTATTGAATTTCATCAAATCATAGAATCTCACTATGATCTGTAAAATTATCTACTTGTTATGTCATATTTTCATAATGATACATGATATATTCATGCTCATAGAGATTATATTTTCATAATCCCTCTAAAAAAAGATAAATAAATGATATTATGGTGATAAATATGATATTTCAACTAAAATGAAAATTATTTTCCTTATTGTAGACTAAAATGTGTAAAAATAGAAACCACATTGGGATATATAGGTTATTTAGAAAATATATAACATACCATATATAGATTTTAAGATTTTATAGAGAAAAATTTTTCAAAGCATCATATCTATTATGATACATAATTTATTTTTTCTAATATTGAAGATATAAAAATGAACATCTGAGATTATATTGATAATAGAAAATATTCTAAAAATTATAGGGAGAATATTCTTAATCATGTGTAAAATATTTAATCTCATTAAATTAATGCATATGATATTTTATTTTTTAGTATTATTTACCAATTATGATAATGATATCTTTCTATATATTTTGATTAGATGATGTAGAGTTGTTCTATATGGATTATATATCATTATTTAGCCATGATTGAATTCAATATTAAAGGAAAATTAAATGAGAATAAATTGAGAGGATATTGGAATGATAATTCTTGGATTTCTAATAACATATTCTAAATAATTATTTATGATAAATTAAGGATAAATTACTAGACGAAATACTTAACCAGTTAAAAAAGAGTTGGGTATTCATGGAATATAATCTTAGAAAAGTTATCATGAATTTTTAAAGATCATGGTCAGAGGGACATTATGACACTGTGAAATGAGAATAATGATAAGATAATGTTGGTTAATATAATTTAATATCAATATTTTAAATATGGTGATACTATTCTAATGATTATCTAAGTATACGAGAGCATAAAATAAAAACTTTTTTATGGAGAGATGTTATGAGAAATAAATACACCAATATTCCTAAACATCTTTTGTATCATGTAAGAATAATTAAAATAGATGAAAAAGGAGTTTGATGTGTTTCTTCTAATACAGAGCCTATTATAATTAATGTTTGTATAAAATAAAGGAGAAGGGGAGGAAATAAGAAGTGATAAAGGCTAATAGTATCATTCATAAATAAGGATTTAATATTAGGATACATGAGTAGTGAGAAAGGTCTATTGGTTAAAACTTATAGGATTTCTATGTTTTTTATATTTATTTATATAGGGGAGAAATAATAGAACATAAAGAAACCTTATTTATATAAGGGTTGATTATTTTGAGGCAGGTAAGAAGATTATATGTCCACATTTCATTAAACAATAGAAAAGTACATATTTTTAGTTGAAGTCTATTGTTAAAGGATAAGATCATACTAGCTGATGTAATTAAATCTAATAGTATATTAATAAACATGTTAAAGAGTGAGTTTGGGAGGACCTACTGTAAACTAGATGGAGATAGTATAAAAAATTATTGGGAGACTATAAAAATTTTCCATAGATTATAAATTTTGTTTGTGACATATCACATAGATTAAGGATGAACCTTTAAAAATTTATATTGAAATGGTTATAAAATTAGATATCCAGGTCTGAAACACAATTATAACATAATAAGTTTGTAGTTACCCAAATCAACGGAATTTTTTTTTAAAATATATATCAATTTTATTCATGAATTTTTAACTTTTTTTATGTGAATTTGTGTGTTGGTAATATATAAGTATAACCAATCATCTATGTATATGGATAGATTTATATATATTTATGTGAAATTAAATGATAAAATAATTTAAAAAACCATTTCACAAAAAATCACCTTCTTCTCCATGTGACTAAATGAACTCATGGGGGATTTAAAGTCCAATAAAACTAAAATAAAATATATTTATAATCCATAATAAACCTTTATTTTTGAATTCCTAAACGAAATGGAAAATCATAGTCATTATTGAATGGAATATAAATATTTATATCATACATAACATGTATCTCTTATATGAATGGAATGAAACTTTTTAAAAGTTGATTAAAAATTTATACTAATGAATTTAAATATTTATAATGTAAATTATTGATATAAATTTATAATAAATAAGGATATAATTACATTTGATAATATTATTATTATACTAAATTGTAGTTCATGTTGTCTAATGTCTTGAAGATTTGGCATTGGCCCTTAGAGACCATGTTAGTGAACGATTTTAGGAATATATTTCAAAATTTTCAGTAAAATGATGACTAATAAATATAAAATGGTATCTCTACATATTAAATTATAGGTAGATATTTTCTTTAATACTATACCTTGACCCATTCCCCAGTTTTAAAGAACAATTTTTTTACAAAGTTCAAAACTTAATCTATAACTTGTTATAATTTTCAATGTTAGAGTTATTTCATGCTGAAAGATAATTTATATGAATCTTTAATGTTCTAGTAAAAAACAATACATGAAATTATCAAAATGAAAATATTCTATTCTCTCCACAACAATACCATAATTGTTTTAAAAACTATAATATTTATTAAAAATTATTGGAAAACCGGGAAATTATTATAAATTTTTTGTCATGGTTCATCAAAGAGAACAAGTTAGTATTAATTATCCAGTATTAATCATATTTATTAATAAAAAAAAAATTTTATCATAAAATTTAATAATTTTTGTATATTTATATTCCATAATGTAATGAAATATGACACAGACTCCATCCAAATGATGAATTATGAGATTAAAAAATATTATGAAAGGATAAAAATGAAATAACGTATACATAACTATCTATGAATAATCCCTTCAAAATATGAGTTTTATTGATGTACCTTATAAATAATGAATGGAACCATTTCTATAAAATTACCCACTAGCTGAATCAAAATTCATAAATTCTTCGATAGGTCCCCTTGAACCTCAAAAGTGTGTCATTGTTTCCCCTATAAAAGAATATGCCGAAATGAACATGGGAGAGATATTATAAATTAGTGATTAATTAACACACTATTAAAAATATGGTCCAATAAAATAGTTATATAAACTCAATTAATTAAATGAAGAATCTTTTTTGAGTTTAAAGAATTCTTATGTTTTTGGCATGAGTAAATTTTGGGTTTCCAACTTTGTCAAATTTAAAATAATCTTTATATTTTAATATGGTGGTCAACATCCATTAACAATTAATAAATCATTGATAAATCGTTATATAATGTTTCAAAATTTGAAACAATAAGTTATTCAACATTGAAACTTTGTAAAAATGATATACCATATAAATATTCATGAATACTATACCACAATATAAAGAACTATGACATAATATAAACCATGAATTGTTTATACTCACAATGTCATGGTTTGTATATTACATAATATTTATTAAAATTTAAAGGTTATTACAAATATCCATGTTTTAAAAGAATTGTTACCAGTATCCACATCATAATATCATATCTACATTATAATTAGACATTTATAACATCATTAATATATGTCAACATCATTCAAATAAATTCGATGTAATTTATCTCATCAAAATTGAAAATAGATCATGCTTTATGAATTCATATTATTCAATTACTTTTAGGATGTTTGTATCATCTCTTAGTAGTACATATTAATGACATATTGTTAAAATATATATCCACTCTATTCAAATAATTTTAGTGATAAAGTATATGATTTTCAGTAGAATTCTGCATCACTCATCCTGAGTTTCACCTAAATATAAAATTTTATTCATAATTTTACATTTAGTAATTATTATGTTCATCAAAAGTAAAATATTCACTTTAAAATATTTCTATAATTTAATAGAATGATTATACCCTTTGAAATAATTCAAAAAATCTCAATGTATTGGAAGTAATTAATACATCAACAAAAAAAATATCTTTTTCACTTTATTCCCATTAATAATCAATCAAAAAATATTAATTTTACTAAGATATAGCCATGTTGAATCAATATAAACACCATATTAATTCTACTCCAACAGTGGTACTATATCATTAGAGGTAGGCATGAGAATAATTAAACACAAGCGCATGAGTCCACTTAAAAATAAAAATAGAAAAAATAGAAAAATATTCATCACTAAAATGTTTAAGTGGTACTCTATTTGGGTTGATATTCAAAAAGGATTATTCTTCTCGAATTCAAATTTATAGACCAAGTATTCTAGTGAAATCACAACTTATATGGGGATAAATATAGTTTTTTCATCTTGTACAAAAATGTGATTTATTATTTTAACTTTTTAACAAATTTGAACTTTGATCCATTTTTGATTAAGATATATAGATATTTTTCATTATTTAATCAGAATAAACATATAAAATATGAGGGAAAACAACTAAATCCTGGAACATATGTATTTAAAAATTTTCCCCTCCCATGAATCATACATGTAACACCCTGATACATTAGAATAAATTTCTGTTTAATAAATTTGATGTGTTTGATAGCTTTCGATGCACACAAAATTTAACATAAGTCATTAATTCTTTAATAAAAATATATGATGAAATTAATTAAATTAAAAGTAAACATTTTTTTGAAATTAATTTAATAGAGTGACAAAATATATTTATGAAATAGTTTAGAAATGATAATTAATGTTAGTATAGTAAGTATTGGGTAAACAAAAATGTTTTGTTTACAAATGGAGATTTAATTATATATAATTTATTAATAATATAATTTCTTTTAGTTTGAGTATTAAACTTATAAAAAATTATTTTATACTTATTTATAAAAAATTATTAATTATTTTTACATTTGTTATCCAATGGTTAAAAACTAGGATCAAATCATTTGAATGTGAAAGGATGTTTTTTTCATTAGAAAATAATTTTTATGTTTATAGAGTTAATTTATTTAAATAAATAAAATTATAATTTATCATTGGGATATTTTGATGAAATTTTTATATAATATATTCAATAATATGAATAATTATTCATATATTGTTTTCTACTACTTAAAGAATGATAATAATATCATTTTAATGCTTAATTTTTTTTTCTAAACTTGTTTTTTAATAATTTCGTGATCTTATGTTATAATTAATTTCTATAACTTATATAAATTTAATTTTTTTTAAATTTATTAATTATTTATAATTAGGATTTTAATTCTTTTTAGGTAATTTCTGTTTCATTTTTTTACATAATCAATAGTTACCATTTTCAATGATGGTTACTTCTCAGTAATTTAAAATGATTACGGGGGGAGTGGGAGGAGGGGTTAAACGAAGAGATAAAGTTACATATATATTAAAAACATATCTATATATTATTGGTTGAATTAATTTCAACAATTTATTATATTATATTCTATATTGGGTTCCCTTGTATCCACTTTTTTTTTGAGAAATGCATTTATTATACACAAAAGTTTTTAATATTTACAAGGCCACCACTCCCCTCACTTATGAAAGGGAACCTACTATCCTCTATTATCTACACACATTGAGCACAATATATAGAAAAATATCTACAATAATACCTTCACAACATCCTTATACATTACATATATATTATCATCTTCCTGAAATATGAATCCAATATTCCTAAAGCTTTTTTTTCAAAGGATATTATCCAAGGAAGAGGTATATGGTAATGTTTTTATGTTAAATTTTCAACAATTTTCTATCTTCTTTCTATCCAAGAAAAAATGAAAGTGTCTATGACACATAAATGCATTATACCACCTCCATGATGTGATGTAATTAATTTTTTATCTACAACTATCATGTATTGTTATGAAGAAAATTTTAATGAATATATATGATATTTATAAAATAATTGTAATTATATAAAAATAAATAATTATTATCCCTTATATTATTAAATATACTGAAAAATGAAAACATGACACATGCATATGTATGGATTACCATCTCAACGAAGTGATGTAAATCATTTTTCATCAGTAACTTAGGTAGATGGTCACAAAATATTATATAAATAAATAATATGATATTTAAGAAAATATTATTATTATGAATATTATTAAATTATGGAAAAATTAAAGGATAATAATCACCAAATCGAAACATTTATTGAAAACAAAACCATTGACACCCGAATTCAGATTTTATTAAAAAATTTATAATAAATTTAAAATTTAAAATTATAAGGGAATGATATATAATAAAATAAATATTATAATTATTCTATATTATATCATTAATAATTATAAATGTATTATTATTGATGGTGGATCATTTATTATGAACATTGAGACATGAGGTAAGGGTTTTATGTTACAATAAAACTTTTTATCAGGACTGTTTTTGTTTTATTTTATGTTAGTGGATATTTTATGACATTAATTTTTGAAAACTCATATATATTATTATACCTGGTTATTTCATAGGTTTTGAAGTATTATTTCCATAGTTTTCATTTTTACTCAAAAATAATGAAAATATGTTTTTAATAAAAGCCTTCATTATTTCCTTTCTTTGGTCAGAAATATTTTTTCTCTATATCAAATTTTTTCAAAATTTATTTAAGAAATTTCCTATAAAATTTTACATAAATTAAATGACATTTTTTATCAATATTAATGTTTTTTTAATTCTTTTGATATGATTCACTTTTCAATTTTTATAAGAGAACGAAAAGAATGTTTTTTAAACTTCTAAGGCTTGGCCAAATATTCCACTATTATTCAAATTATTCATAATCATGATTACTATATAATTTCCCAAATATTTTCTCCGAAAATTTTATTCCCATTCTTATATTTTTTTATATTTATCAAAATAAAAGGATTTTTTTCATATTTTTTAAATCACATTTAAAATAATTCTATAAAAGTAGGCTTTATATATTTCAACAACCATTAAGGATTTATATATTTCATAGGGGATATTATCAAATCATAACATAAAATTTGTTTATGTATATTTCTTATGTTGATTACTATTAATTAGTTTTAATGATACTCATTTCCTTCCAATAATTAATTAAATTATAAAGTAATTATGAAATCTCTTGTCTTATTATGAAATATATATGAATGAATTCTTATTATTTTATGGTTGGTTAAATTATATCCCCCTATGTATTGGGTAATGTTTTATAAATCATGAAATTAAAATGGTATAAAAGAGGATTTCCCAATCATAAAGATATATGGTATGTTTTCCCATGTCTAAGTGTACAAGGGAGGTTTTCTCAGACCCAATAGGGTATGTATGAGATAAGTCCAAGCCCAATTAGGCACATGGGCGGTTAGTCCACAACCATGACTATATAAGATTATTTGTCTCAAAAAAATGTGATGAATTTCATGTTTAGTATCCTTGAGAAATTATTTCTATATTTATGTGAATAGGGAGTGAAACCAACACACTAGCAGGATCTAAGAACTATGGTAGTATTGGAAGCTGTACTAGACTAAGGAAATGATTTCAATACTTATGCGTATCAAATAATGTAATATGATTATTAAATTATTTCATGGATCTTGATTGATTATTTATGATTCCATAATCATATGATTTATGTCTATTATTATGGAAAATACTTTTTCCATGACTCATGTTTTATAGTTTATGTCTTATTATATATGACCTTGTATGTTGTGATCATATTCTCACACCATTAGGTTATTTTATTCCAAGTTTTAATCATCAGTTTATATCTATAATGAATAAGATTACAGGGTACTTTATTTCATCGATAACTATGTTTCTATATCTATAGTTTATGGGAAAATTCCTTATGTAGAATGTTTTTGGAAGTGTACTATGTGATAACTTTTTTTGGGAGATGTTAAAAATATTTCATGAAATAATACAATTATATATATTTATTCACCAATAAAACAAAAAAATTATGGTTTTATAGTTTTAATTTCTATTAGATGATTTTAATATTCATCTAATATAATTTATTGTTAATCCATGTAATTCCTGCATCACATTAGTTTATATCAGAGTAGGGTTTACTTATATTTATATAATTGATCATGAGAAATGAAATAATGAAATAATGAAAATATATGATAAACAAAGGTGATATTAGATGAAAATAATGTATCATAGGTTGATAATATTGTGTATATATTTAGGAAAACTTATTAATGATTTTAATTTTCATATGATTTATCACTCTAACTGATAATTGTTAATAATCACACTAATATTTCTCATTACTGAAAATGGATGAAAATGGAACTAATCGTGTGAATAATTAATGTGATGGAAAATTAATTGACCATACTCTTGAGAAACCAAATATAGTTGGAGTCTGTATAAAAAATATCATGGAAATGCTCACCCAACCCACTTATTCTATTATTGGTAACCTGAAGCATACTGAATATCCAACTATCTAAAAAGGTGAACGAATCAACAATGAGTATTATATATTTTAATATACACTATCCTTTTATGGGTCCTCTAATCTACATATTATAGATTAATGGATCAATTATACAAAAAATAAATGTTCTATTCTCTAGGGCTCATACAATTTGAAGGATGGTTTTATATAGTGCCTTCATGATGGTGAACCAGATACCTAGAAAAATCTTATCAACAATTTTATTAAAGAGTAATAAATTGAATATATGAAATGTGAATATTTTTAGAAGGTATTTTTAAATAATTAATTTCCTAAAACTCATTATATTAAAATTTAGAGTGAATTATAATATTTAAATAAAAAAAATGATGAATCCATTGGTACCTATGAGGAAACATTAACTAGACCTATAATGTATTCTTTTAGTTTCATTATGCACCATGAAATAAAAATTTATTGATTCTTTAGTGACAAAAAATAATGTCTGGAAAATCATTGGCTACAAGTTGAATTTATAGAAATGAATAATTCATCCAATTTCATCTCAAGGTAAAAATTATGTTTAAAATCTCATTATAGTAACATATTCGGGGACATAAAGAGAAATATAGAGTTTCAAGTAAATTATAATAATTAAACAAATGGAGGAATTATAATTAATATTCCTTATGGTATAATGTGTGGAATGAATCATGGGGTAAATTTATATAAGTAGAATGGAATATTCATTATGTTTGGAAAATAAGGACATCAATAAAATAAATGTTGAAGCGATATGAAGAGGCCAATCAATGAAATTTATAGAGGGAAATATGAACTGAATTCTCCACCCACACTCTAGTTCATTAATTTCAAAATTTATTAAATATGTTTTCTAACATGTTTATAAAACATATGTTTAATGAATATAATTAGTTTTATCAACATCTTTTTCCAAGAGACAAAGGTAAATATCATGTGATGAAAACTACTACAGTGGTTAACATTAATAAATTTGTGAATGGTACACTCATGATCATCTCTAAAAATATAAATTTATTATTAAATTTAGGCTATAATGACCATTTTATATATATATACTTTTATAAGATTTTCACATCACCACCTATTTGATCATAGATTAAATTGTTGGTGATAATTTCTAATGGTATGGTGATTGTATCTCAAGCATATTACACTTCTTTGACAGAGTTTTGTGTGAATTTGATTCTTGAAAATCTTTTTATTCGCTCTTTAGTTGAATTTGACATAATGTTTGGGATTAATTGGATCTCTCTATATAAATACCATATCAATTTTTCTAAAGTGTTGTCCTATTTGATATTATAAATCATCCTACGATCATAGATCAACGTGAGGATGAACATGAACATACAATGAAAATTATTTTAATTATATGGGTCTTACTATATATTAAGGATAAATATCAATCTTAAATGTTTATGGAGGAACTGAATATTGATGATATTTTTATTAATCAGTAATATTTTATTATTTTTTCCTAAAGCACTGCCTATTTTTACTTTTAATCCTGATATTGAGTTTTAAATAGAACTTCTACTTAGTATACAAATATATCCAATAATCCTTATATAATTACCCCAATTGTTTTTATGAATTAACTAACTAACATTAATATTATATAGGAAATTGATTCATATTTCCTATTGAAACATCATGTGGTGCACCTATTATTTTTTTTAAAATAAATATAATAAAATGAATATTTGAATTGATTATCATAAACATAAAAAGTTCATGATCACGAATAAGTATAATCCACCCTATGTTAATGTCCTGTTAGATTAGTTATGGGGATATCAATAGTTTTATAGGATTTTTCTTTTATCTAGATATCATCTGTTAAGGGTCAAAAGGGTTAATATTAGTAGAACATGGTATAAACATTATTATGTTATAGTGATTCGAGTTGGGATTTCCAATTTATCTATTACCTTCATGGATATGATGAATAGAGACTTTAGTGATTACCATGATAAGTTTTTTTATTATATATTGATGATATATTAAAATATACCATAATTAAAGAATAAAATTGATATTATTTTAGGATTGTATTGAAGAACTTTATAAATGAGAAACTATTTTACAAAATAATAACTATAAATTTTTGGTACATAAATTGTCATTTTAGGCCCCATAATTACAAATGAGGGTAAATAAGTGGATACCTAGAATATGTAATTTATAAATGAATGTCTTAGACCAACCACTGAGAGTGAGATCTATAGTTTTCATTGATTTGATGGATATTTTGATGATTTCTGAGAAAATTATCTTTGATATCAAATCAACTAACCATGTTTTTGTGGAAAGGATCTGAGTTTATTTAAAAAAAATTAATCTGATGAAAATTTAAAAGTACTTAAGAGAATTTTTGGTAGTGCACTTGTGCTTACACTACCCTAAAATGAATGTAGATGGGTTTGTGATATATAATTATGCATCAATGAAGGGAATAAGATTTTTTATAAACAAAATAGAATTTGAATAGTGTATGGATCAAAAATATTGATGGTTGATTAGAAAAATTAACATACTCAAGATTTGGATCTGGAAGTGATATTTTTTATTTAAAGATATAGAGGAATAATCTTTATAGTGAAAGGTGTGATATATATAGATCATAAAATATTTGTGTATATATTCACATAGAAATATTTAGATATGTTCCAACGAATATGGTTATAGTAAAATAAATATTATGATTTCATAATATATTTCCACCTTGGGAAAGAGAACAAGGTGATTGATGATTCGAGTATGAAGGATCATGTAATCTTGTCCATTATAAGGATTGAAAATGATAGAGTGATTTTTGAATTTTTTGAGGATGGGAATTAAAATTATTTTTAATGTGGAGAAATCCTATCATTCTCAAATAAATATTTAACCATCCATTAGTGTAAAGATTAAGATAGGGTATAAGGATGATGTGGAGATGTAAAAGAATGTAAGGATTATTCAAGATTTGAAATTTAATCATGATTGAATTATAAGATTAAGAAAAAAGGTATATGTCTATTGAATGGTAGAATTAAAGAAGGTTCTATTGGATAAAAAAATATCATCAATCTTTATTCATACTATATGTACGAAAATTTATAAAGAATTTTTTTGGGTATAACATGAAAAAGGATATTGTTGAGATTGTATCTTGATTCCTAGTACGTTTAAACGTTAAGGATAAACATTTTAGGTCTAATGGGATGATTCAATCATTTTCTATACTTGAATGGAAAAGTTAAAACATAACAAGGGATTTTTAATGGACTCCCCAAGACAAGTAAAGATGATAAATCCATTTGGGTTATAATGAATAACCTTATGAAGTAATATTCTTCATTTTTATCATATAATATTTCCCAGTTGACCAAATTTCCAAAATATTAATATATAATGTGTCACGATGGCATAGAGTACCGCTCTCAACCATATAATATTGATATATGAGGCTTATGTTGAAGTTTTTTATAAATCATCATCAAGCATTGAATATAGATTTTACCTTTAGAATTATATATCATCTTCAGATATATAGTCAATATATGAAGACTATTTACACCCTAGAAGATATACTAAGTTATTTATTTAGGAATTTTAAATGTTTTTTGGATTTAGCAATCCCTTTAGTTTATTTAACTTATAAGAATATATTTCAAATCATAATTCAGATGAAACCATATTAATCCATACATGTAATGATGTGAAAAACTAAATAATTTAGGTATGGAGATGGAGAAAATACAAAATTGAGACATGATCTATCTAATTAAATTATATATAAGGTCAGATCCATTCTGTAGCACATTAGAGAAGCTCAAATATGAATTTTTTATATGAAAAATAGATGCAGGGATATTGAGTTTGGGGATGGTGACATGATTTTTCTAAAAAATTTCCATATAAGAATGTTATGAGATATAAAATTAGGTGGAATCTTATCCCTAGATATATTGGTCTATATGATATTATTTATTATATTGGAAGGCAACTTATCACTTATATATTCCACCAAAAGTCTCTAATGTTCATGATGTGTTCCATATATCATATTGAGGAAGTACACAAATGATCCTAAACATGTACATAAAATAGATGTTTTATATTTGGATCATGATATTTTTAGTTTGGAATAAAATTTATTAAATATATGTTAAAGAGAAAATTTTATTCAAAATAGTATGTAAAGGCCCTAACCCTAATATTCATGATACGATGGTAACATTATTAAATTGGCACTAGATAAAATAAATTTCCCGTAAATAGACAAAATAGTATTGTTTTCTAAGTGAACTAGATATGTACTTGAATGTAACATTATATTTTTATACATAAAATACGTAACATATTGAAATTAAATATTCTGTATCATTTAACTCATTAAATGATCCATTTTTTATATCATAGGGATGGGAATGAATAAGGGTCTAATCAGATGCTTTGTAAAGGTTATGTACAATGGATGATTTGTTGTTTAAGTAAGGAAAAATTAATATTAAAGGGTAAATAACTCAAATCACATTCCATTTAATCAATAAAATGAGCATAATGAATAATATATAAATAATAAATGATGATCAAAAAATTACATATTAATAATAACAAGATATTGATACTTATCCATTGATTTTCTGCCTATTAACACAATCACCCATACTTTAATAAATAGTTTTATAATGGCAGGACTTATAACCCCAGAAATATGTAACTTCATGATGAGGCTTCATGGAAATACATCCAAAATATACAATCAAGGCCATGTTCTAAGACATCATACCTAAATGGATATGTACTTAGCCAAATACCCAATCTAGTTTGTATCATGAGACCTATTGATGAATTTTAGGTCTATAGTGGGACTTGATTTTCAATTTCTTTTTCCAATATATTGATAATATTAAATAGGATAATGACAATTCAATACATAATACACATTTACATTCTTATTTAAAAACTAGCATATGAAATGTTAATATTTCCTCAATCAAACTGATCAAAAACCATCCATAGAATGAATAAGTGTAATATCATTACAAAAAATACCTTGTGGAATAAAATAAATTCTTCTTGTAAATGATGGATAAAAATACAAAAAAATATCATTAAAAACATTCTTTAGAAAAAAATCCATTTCCCTTTAAAAATCACTTTTTTAAAACATTCATTTTAATTTTAAGGAAATCTTTTCCATAAAAAGGACCATGAAAAACTATAAATGATGCTTAAAATACTTGATAGGTCACAATTTTGGGAAATTATATTCATTATTTGTATGTTAAAACATATATTTATGTCAAATTTTAAGTAGAAGTTAAAAAAGTAAATCATTTTTAAAATTTCAAGAAGATCATATTTCAACCATTTTTTAAAAAGTCAAATATGAGTAAAAATTTCTTCAAAAAATCATTAGATAATAATAATTTTTATGAAATTTTAATGAATATATATACTTGAAAAAAAATATTTCCGACCGAATAGAAAACAATGTTGGGATTTCCTTAAAAACGCATTTCGATATCTTGAGTGTATAAAGGAAGAAAATGAAAGAAAAAATTAAAATTTTCAAAAATAATCATAAGAGAATAAAATATATTATCTTTAATATTATAATTTCATATAATTATATTATTGGATATAAATAAAAACAATCTCGAATAATTATCAGTTTATGAAATAAACCCTTACTTCTTTGGTATCATTTGAATCATAATCCCAATGAATGAAATAACTTCAAAAGAATATCTAAATATCATTAATATAATGGTAATCATGATATATCATATCAAAGGATAAGTTTTCACACCAACTAGAACAAGTAATTGGTGAATATGGAATATGTCTATCGAAAAAAGTGAAATTTGAAACACTTTCAATGAATGAATCATTGAACTAAGAATTAATAAATTAATTGATTATGTGTTATAAATTTAAATTGACAAAAAATTATAATTAAAAGATTTTATAATTGTATAACATGTAAAATATGATCAAGGAATAAAATAATCAATGAAGTCAAAGTATAACCCAATGAATGGAAGTTGAGTTTTGAAACCGCATACCAATTTATAACTTTAAATTAAAATCCACATGGATTAAACAATAAGAATTAAATGTAAAAAATACAATTAAGTAATAATTATTCGTTATATAACATTTAAAATGGTAGGATATACATCATATAAAATAAATTCAGTTCATAACATTAAAATATGCCTTAATGAATGAAAATTGAGATGACATCCCTTACCCTAGGTACGACTTCTTTCATATGTGTTTGGAACTCATATATAAAAAATATACATTTATATATATATATATATATATTATATAACCATACTTATAAATATAATAACATTTCTGATTTACTTATAATATTATATAACCATACAAGGGTCTCTACCTCGTGTGTCTAGAGCATCAAGATCAACCATCTCCCTATTGTGCCCTGATAAAGGCTTCTGACTAGAACTACCATATAGTATATAGGTGTCTTGTGGAGACCCACACTTAACGTACATGGACATTACATTACTTTTGAAAAATACTTAATATATAACAAAAACAGACACCCAAGGACTAAATAGTTTAGTGTCTTTGGAAACACGGAACATAATCTTCTAATCATGGTGAATGATCTTCAACGTCTCCCATAAAGATCATCCCCTTTTGTTTTCATACCTAAAACCTTTATTTATATCCTAGTGAAAAGAAAACATAAAAAGGGTGAGCTGAAATGCTTAGTAAGGGTAAGCATGGAGAAAATAAAACAAACCATAAAAATTTGAACTAAAAAAAACATGAACATAAATTTTAAACATCAAAGTGATGAGTTGTGAAATCAATCATGGAAGTACGTATGACATAGATCATAGTGGAACATAAATCATGATAAAATATCATATGAATAAAACATGTAATTTTGGCATCCATTAATTACAAGATTTGATTTCATATTAGCCAAGGAATTTCTTCTAAGACTATCATAGTGGACAAATTCTCCTACTGAATCGAGTTAACTCCTCATTCCAGTCCTGTATCACTGAACTAGATTAACTTTCAATTCTATCCATGTCTATATCATGTGATAAAAATCTTTAACCAATTAATTAGAGGGTGATATAGGTCCCGCCCATCTCGTAATGAAATCATTCTTATGTGTGGCACAAAATAAACATAAATCATTCATCATAAAACAATGAATAAAATGGGTTTCCTAAAAATCATCCCATCATAACATAATACCTATAAAACAAATGGATATCATAAGAAAAATCAAACCATGTAAATAATAGATACATTAGACTCGAAACATAAACAAACTAAATAATTTCATCTTAGATGGAAAATAGTTTTGATAAAACACTTGCAATGAATTCTTGAGGAAAATAACCTTTGTTCTTCAAAATCATTTTCTTTTCATAAAATACCAATAAATTTTAAAATAAAAGGATTTTGTTGAAAATAATCATGTAATCCTATAGAAGAAAATTCCATAAAAATAGGCGTTATGATACCGTAAAATTCTGTTCATGCCATATAAGTTAAAAAACATTCCTCTTGTACTTTTATCAGAAAAGTCAAAAAGTTCCTCGTATGGTAAAAAAAAGAAACATTCCTTCTATAACTCAATGTAAAAGTAAAATAGGGGTAAATATGACTTTAAAGATACATGGAATAATATTAAACACTTTATAAAAAGAATTTTTATTGACAATGATGAAAAATATAACCCCAATAAATACTTACGTATAAACAATCTCGGATAAAAATGAGATTTGAAAAACTATCCCTTAACTTATGAACAATTTCTTTCATATGTGTATGAGACTCCTATATTGCGGGTTTAAACAAATTATTAACTTGTAATACAACCATAATAATATTTATGATATCATTTATGATTCACTTATGACTTTATATTACCCATTATTTTGTAAATTTTATGTTAAAGCATCGTTTTGGGTAAAATCGTTTCCTTTATCATACGTGTTTCGACTTTTTGTTCTTGATATTATTACTTATATCCTGATTTACATAATTCCAGAATGTAAAATATGATTTATATATTATATATATTCAGCATATAAATATATTTCATAGATCGATAAATGGAATGAAATACACCGTTCATGGAGACGGTAGGCCATACGTACGCATGAACGCTGTTTTCATTACCTTATTGAATTGAACGTAATAAAGTAAATGAAAAATATATGTACATAAATACAGTATCATTATTATGTAATATCCTTCATGATTATTTATTATATATAATTTATAATCATACGTGAATGGTTAATCATGGAAAATGAATCTCATCATGTTCATGGAGACGGTAGTCCGGACGTACGCACGAGCGACAATATCATTCTTTTGATATTAAAATAATATATAATTTGATTTTATATAATATATAAAGAATCATAAAAATTTTATATTTATTTTCTATATCATTTATAATCATTATTATACCCATCAAAATGATAAAATGTTTGAATAACCAACTACACCATGACGTGGAGACAGTATGTCGTACGTACGCTCGTGTGGTGACATTTTCATTCATAGGATGGATAAAATAACTAATATGGTTGTAAAATTTTTATAATAACATCACAATTTATATAAGATACTGGAGTTATTATTTTATAATTGAAACAACAAAGAAAGAGTAAGTGGAAGAATAAGAGAACTTGAAAGAGGGTGGTGAAATCATTACCTATTCTTCAGGTTATCACTTTTGATTTGACATATTGGGCTTCTTAGGATGGATTTCTGACCAAAGGAAGGCCTTTAGGATGAATTTAGGACAATTTATAGGTTATTTGGGCTGGGTTTGGGAGATCCAAATGGCTTTGGAGGTGTGAATTAGAGGGAAGGGGGAGTGCCCTTTTATAAGAGGGGTGAGGGGCACCTTTGAAAAAACATAAAATATTATTTTACAATAAATTCATATTAGGCTTATAATGGCTCCAATGTGACTTAATTCAAGTATAGGGTGGGGATGGGACTAAAGCCTCTCAACCAATAGGTTTTAGACAAGATTAGGTTGCGATTTTAACCTTATCATTTAGATTTAATTCCAAGTTAAATAATTTAACTTTTACTGTGTCTTCCTGTATTCTTACACTATATGGTTAATAAACATACAATAAACCACCAATATAACCCCAATTAGTTCCTTAATGTCATATATATTATTTTATAATTATTTTTGACGAGCCTTATATTTTTAGGACCTTTAGATAAATTAATAATATAATTTTTTTTAAAACACTTTTATGTCAATTTTGACATTATTTGGTATTTTATTTTTTCTATCTTTATAAAAGCATTATTACTTAAAAAAAATTCAAATCACCAACCCTAATATGTTATATTAACCTATAAAAATAGTTTAATTCATAAAAAGTCTCAAATTAGAATTATTTGGGAATTTATAATATCAATTATGTTAATATTTCATTAATAAGGTAATTACAACATCATCATTGTGTCATAAATAAATTATATTATTTAATGTCTAAAAATATAAATAAAATAACATTATGTAGGAAATATTTTTATCATTCTAATGAATATTTATAGTCTAATTTATCTTATGTATAACCCTATATAAAAAATGTTTTAGTTATTAAACATTGATTTTATCTATTTTAACTCTTCTTTAAATAATAATAAATGTCCTAATATAATCCAAGTGGACCTAAAGGGTAGTATTTTATTCCTAAGGGTGTTTTTGGTCGAATGAAAATTATCCAATATAATTAGTACATGTGTTAGGGTAATAATAATATCATTTTTACCCTTAATTACCATATTTACTTTTAACCCTGGTAAATAAAAGCTAAAAGTTACTATTCACCAAAAATTATTTTCTTCTCATTAAACCACATTTTACTTACTGATATCAACCATGTCTCTTGTATTTTTGAAATTCAACTCACAGAAGTGGTAAAATTAAGTTTTATGTAAATTTTAAAAATGCTCCTAGTAGGTGGGTAAAAGACGGTAAAAAGTTCAATAAAAATTTTAAATATCTAAAATTATTATTAAATGAATCCAATGATTTACATTGAACATATATAGGTATTACGTATCTATTTTGACCTAAAATAAATTTATAAAAAATAAATGATTATTTAAATAAAAAGTTGGTTTTGACCAATAACTCAGTGTTTTCACTATTCAATAAAAATTCGATTTTTTCCGAAAAGTAACAAAAATTCACCCTAGCCTTATTTCGATATTCCAAATCCAAAAATGAAGTCCATTTTGAAAGATAAAATTTATAAAATTTCAAAAAGTGGGTATTACTATTCATAACTGCTAGTTTATATAATATTTTAATAACATATCTTTGTTTGGTGAAACTCGGTATTGCATACAACACAAGCTATCGAGGAAGGTTGATCTTCTGTGTAATGCAAGCGAATAATAGTGTTGCATATACTACAGGCTAATATGGTGTTGCATATAGCAAAAGAAAATATTGGTGTAGCGTACAACACAAGACATCAATGAAATAAAAAATTATATTTCTCACAAACTATCAGGGAGTTACATGTCTCTACTAGGAGAGAAACTAGAGTAACTTCCTCCATCCAATCCTTAGATACCTGATGATATATCACACCTCAAAATCCTGGAGCCCTCTGTTTTCGGAACTCATGCAGCGTACTCAGTCAGTGTGAACTGTCCACTTGCGGGCCTGGTATCAACTACATTTCTCTGGGTGGTGGTGGTGTTGGTACACCACCTGATAGTGCTATCATTGTAAGTGGTCCTTGCACTGATGCCTCATCGCTCGGTGGACCATCATCATGTATCTCACTAAAATCCTAGCTGGCTGTCTTCGTGGAGGAATCCGGGAGAGAAACAGATGTTCCATAGTCAATAAGTTATAGCTGGTGAGATGATTCAAAAGAGATCAAGAGAAAAAACTTCCAAAACACATGCAACAAGTCTTTTTCTGTACTGAGTCCGAAAACTGAATTTAGGGTCCTCGTGTATGGATACATCAACCGCCACCCCAATACTGGACTCCCTGGACTGAAAGAAAAACTCAAGACACATGACACTATTAGACATTAAAAATATGAACTCTTAGTTCATCTGGTAGAACAAAATGCTCTCTGATACCACTTTATAATGGCCTATCCCCTAGGGCCCATTCTGTGACAACCTAAATCCTGACTTCCATAAGCAAAGGGCTGGTAACTAGCACCGGTAAGACATATCCCAAAAATGAAGTAATTGATTTTAAACCTGTACACACAGAGACATAAAAAAATGCACAAGGCAAACCACAAAAGAATGAAAAGTAATAAAACAACCAAAAAGTACCACCACTGAGAGTAATGTGTGTAAATAAAAAGATAAGGGTCCAAATTCATGCCCAACTAAATGGAATGTATAGAAAAATAAGGACATGTTTTGGAGGTCATCCGATAAGGATCCTACCTGAAGGGTATGTACAGCTCTTCATCAGATGTCACTTCAGCACACCATGTCTATCGATCTACCTCTGTGAACCATCTTGTCTAGGATACCCAATGACCTAGTCAATGATGTCCATCATCTGCACAAGACATAATAGGTGTGTTCGAATCCCTCGCATGGGTGAGTATAACAATAATCAGTAGTGACCCTCAGTCCGTCAAAGGTCTCTCAGTAATCCACAAAAGTAAAGACAACAAAGGATATACCGCATAATTAATACAACCAAGAAAGACCTCAAACACATCGAAAAAAGTAAAAGATGTAGCTCACACCAGGATAAATTAAGTATGGAAGTAAAGATTGTTAGTCGTAAAGCTAGATCATCATATTCTATAGAGAGGCTCTGTTGCTAGTCCACACATGGTCGTTAGGTGATGACCGACATTGGATCTCTAGGTGCTGACCCACACATGATTTCTAGGTAAGGACCCACATAGTATCGGTAGCTGCCAACCCACATAGGATAGCTATGTTCTAACCCACACAAGATCACTAGGTCCTCACCTACACAAGACCACTATTCGTCCATCACATCACAACCATCCATCAGATTCCCTCACTTATCACGCTTGATTATGGGAGGATTTTCTCCTCAATCCATTGGTCATATCTCAGCCTCCACAAAGTACCACATAGAGTAACCCCAAAGGGCCATTTCATTGTATGGGTACAAACACAACAAATGGAGAGTCGAACAGATTCCCAGTCAGTAATATATGAACATTTTCATAAAAAGGGCTCTGTTAGATTGGAGTCCTACCCAACTCTGTCATATGTAAACTTCCACCTAAACTCACATAGAGTATCTTAGAAGGATAGCCTCATCACAAGAATCTCAACACCCTTGATGGCGCATCAAACAGATGCACGGTTTGATAGATACATGCATTTTAGTGAACAGGGGCTGGTTGTGTATGGACCAGGTCCGAGCCGGTCTGACCGACCTGACCAACCTAGCCTGGGGGTCCCACATACCTAGTTTAATTCTACCAACTCGACCTGACTTGGTTCATGTCTGGGTTGGACTGGTCCGGCCTGCACTGTGGTCCAGGCCCAATGGGCCTCGCAGACCTAACATAGCTTGGCTGAGGGTCCAGTTTGTCGGGTCACCAAGCCCAACCCGATGGGTGCGGGTCTGGCATGACTATGAGGGTCGGGCCCACTGAGCTTGGGATGGGCCCGCTGGGACGCTGGACTAGCCTGGCCCGATAGTTTGGAGCACGACCCGCTGGCCTAAAGATAGGCCACATGAATGACCAGTGGGGTGTTCCTGGGACATGGCAGCCCCGTGTCCAACTTCCTGCTTTCACTGCGGACACACATGGCTCCTACAGTCTTGGTCAGCCCACTGCGGATCACTGGCCACCTGGGTGGCCCGGAACCATGCTACCCCTCCACGTGGTTCCAGTTGGTGGAAATCCTTTACTCACAACGACTAGTTAGTCAGGGCCTCCTACTATAGTGGGCCATGCCGGCCATCGTCACTAGCACCAGTGCAGCAAATATTCCTTCAGCATGCCAATAGAGTTTCTTTGGTGGTTTGTTTTCTGTTATTTTAGTACCTAAGGTCTTTGAGGAATGTTATATTTACCACAAAGGTCTCAATAAATTCTTATCATCAATTGGGATGATTTTCCAAATATAAAACACATAGTGGAGGGGATCTGGCCTTGTTCATGTTAGACCGCTCCCTCCGCATTAGAATCTTATAATCATGGAGGGTTTAGGGGTTTTAGATAAATCAACAAAGGATAATTTCAACCCGGGATAATGAAAACCCCAAAAGTAGTCACTCTCCCACATAAAAGAATGATTCACGGATCAACCTATTCGTGGTTTGATATGCATTAGTCATTTCTAGAATAAGAATTAGGAAGAATATGAACCAATTAAACCCCTATGTCATGACCGATCCCCCAAGGCCCATGACGTGAGTACCCCAAGCCCACCTTCCATAGGACAGAGACTGACAGCTAGCACAGAAAGGCGTATTTCCTAAAACCGGAAGGGAATTACATTTATAACCTGTAAAAACACACAACCAAACACACAACAAGATACAAACACAAGTAAACTATATAGTAAAAGAGTGTTTATAGTAATAAAATGTGTCATAATACAAGCCCATATGGAATGTACAAGAAAACATAAAAGTACATGTAAACTGAAACAACTCCTATGAACCCCTTCCAAGGATCCTACCTGTAGGGTGGTACAACTCTCGAACGATCTTCTATGTGATATGCCTAATCTAATGTTTACCTATGAGCTACCTCAAATCCTGGTACTCTCGTCCTCAGTCAGTGTGGTCCATCCTCTGCATGAAACAAAATAAGGTGCGGGCCTAGCCTGTGCAGGGGAGAGTATAACGATACTCAGTAGGGTCCACAAGACTGTCAAGGGTCTTAAACAAATCCACAAAGTATAAAACACAAAGCATGAAAACAACTGACAACCCTACTTAGGTATATTCCCATACATTTACCTATGTTATTAAGTATACTCATCTCATTCATGAGGAAACACAAGGCCCAACTCATTAGCCCAAATCCCTACTATTCCACGAAGGAAAGATTACAACGATGGTAACACCACAATGGAAAGTACAACAATGGTAACACCAAACATGAGAATACCACAAAGGTATCACCACATAGGTAATTACCACAAAGGCATGCCACACATAATAATACCACAAAGGCTTCACCATAAAGGTGACGACCACAATGGTATCACCACTCAGAAGAATACCACAAAGGTATCACCACAAAGGTAATGATTCATCTCACACGAGGTATAACTTAGGTACACTAGCAAAGATTATTAGATGTAACTACTGAATTATCTTACTCTATTAAGAGGCAGACCCATGTAAGATCTCAAATCATCAGACACATGTAGGATCCTAGTACATCAGACCCAGGTAGTATCCTATAGTAGTTACACGTGTATTTCCTAGAGAGGATCCATGTGGGACTCTCAAACACAGAACCACATAGGATCCCAAAACACAGACCCACATAGGATCCATTTCTCATGTTACAACCAGCCACATGGTTCTCGTACTAAGCTCACTTGATTCCAAGAGGGTCCGCTCCTCAATCCATAGGTTGATACTCCAACTAACATGAAGTCCAACGAAGAAGAATTGATGAAGCTCATATTTTCATATATTTTATTTAGTAAATAATTTTTTATAATCCCACAATAGTGTTATCGGATGGGTAATTGTCACATTTTTAAGTTCTCGTGTTATTTTGAGCCTAAATGTGAAAAACACCTAATTCTGGATTTCAGACAGATTTTTACATCAAGGGTATTTTTGTCATTTCATGGAATATATTGGTCCAAATTTTGTGATTAAAATTTTTTTAGAATACTAATTTTATTTCCTTCAACTTCGTATTCTGGACTTAGAGATGATTCGGCCATCTAAAGGGCCTAAAAATTCATTGATATTGGACATTTTTCCAGGCAGACAGTGTGGACTCCACTTTCGTAATGGAAACCCAGTTCGGTCTACACACGTCCAAATTAGATGATTCTACTTGGAGATGTACGAGAACACAAGGGGAGTTTATATAATAAATTTCATGGCGTTTGGAATCCATTACGAGGGACATTGAATGAAATATTTGTGAAGGAACCTTCTTGGAACCTGCATCCAGAAAAAGAAACCATCAACAATAAATTCATAACACCTACTAGACACGTCCAATGAAGCTTAAATTCCGTGAGTCGACATAGGAGAAGTAATGGAACAACATTAAAGAAGGAATAATTTCACAATTCTGTAATTAAGGAGGTCCTTCACGTGTGTACATTCAGAGAAGAGTTTGGAGGCAAATTTTGACCCGCTTGCATATAAAAATGTACCCCCACTTCATTCCAAAGGGATGGAAAAGTAGTTGTCATTTTTGTGTATTTTTATATTTTCTTTTCTTCTCTAGTATATTTATAATGTTTTAATTTATATTATTATTCTTCTTCATACCTCATTCTTCCATTTTTACTTTTATGTGTTTCTCCCACCGTATTCTCTTCTAAATCCATGAGAATGTGGAACTAACCTTGATGTCTGCATGAGAGGGAGAATGGTGGTTTATTGAGTTTCATTGTGCTTCAATTTAAATACATTTATTTAATTCTAAGAATTTTGGTGGTGGTTAAATTGATTACGGTGTGCTATTGCCCCATTTTATCTATCACCAAGTTCTTATTCTCATTCAACATTTATCATTCCCTTCACTATGTAAGTAATGCATACGATAGAGCATGGATTGGGTAGCTATGGTTGACAAATAGATCTCCTAGCCGACTTTAGGAATAATATTTCACCACATGCAGAGATCTCATTGTTTGGGAAATAACATTTTGAATGAGAGGATGTAGTGTGATAGATCTTGATCACTACATTGAATTAATATTGATTATATTTTAATAAACAATGATATCAACCATTATGATCCCCCAAGAATAGACATTGAGGTTAGTTCCCCATTCTTAGGGAGTTAGAAGAGAATACGGTGGGGAGACACATAAAAGTAAAAATGAAGGAATGAGGTATGAATTAGATGAATAATATAAATTAAAACATTATAAATATACTACAGAACCAATTAAAATAGAAAACTACAAAAAAATGACAACCACCTTTCCATCCCTTTGGAATGAAAATGGGGTATATTTTTATAGGCAAGGGGGTAAAAATTTGGCTGCAAACACTTCTACGAATGTAGGTGCATGATGGACATTCTTAATAACAGAATTAGGAAATTTTTCCTTCTTGAATGTTGTTTAATTACTTCTCCTTTGTCGACCCACGAAATTTCACCTTCATTGGATGCTCCTAGAAGGAGTTATGGATTTATTATAGACAGTTTCTTTTTCTAGATGCAGGTTCTAGGAAGGTTCCTTCACTAATATGTCATTCAATGTACCTTATAATGGATTATAAACACCATGAAATTTATTTTTTAAACGAGCCCTTGAGTCATCATACATCTCAAAGTCGAATCATCTAATTTGGAGGTGTTTATAACGAATTGAGTTTCCGTTACGGAAGTGGGGTCCACAAAGTCTGCCCGAAAAAATGTCAAACTTCAATGAAATTTTAGGACCTTTAAATGATCAAATCATCTCCTAATTTAGAAGACAATGTTCGTAACGCCCCGACCCCAGTTACCCAGAGCCGGTGCATTACTTCGTAACATTGGCATGATCACAAAAGATCAAGTCTCGAAAGACCGATTAGTTTAGTAGCCTTGGAAACACTAGATACATTCGTAAACGTTACATTACATCATAAAGTGAAAAACTACAATAACAAAGTCTCTATAGTCCACACTCATATCCTCTTCTCACAATCCCTGCAGGTCATTCATAAAATACTTCTTCACATCCTGGAAAATATTAAAACATTGAAAGGGGTGAGCTCAGATGCTCAGTAAGGATAACAATATTGCGGAAGCTTTCATAAATACACATAAAAATTTAAGGCAATGTATAACTAAAACAAAATCCTTTTAAACGTGAACATCAACATAATATGGAAAAAGTAAAATGGGATAATGCCATTCACTTCTTCACATGGATATTATACTGGTCGAATAATCACATGAAATATCAATAACCACTTTCATAATGAGGGAATGTATAATGCCAGACATTCTGAAACATTTTGTCAAGGCCTCGGCCAAGACGTCTAAAATGATTAAGGCCTCGGCCAAAACCATAAATCAAATTGGGAAAGGGCCTCGACCAATTCCACGTCTAGTTGTCTCATGAGACCTACCGATGCAAATTTTTTTAGAAGATACTTACGTTTAAAATTGCTTAAATATACTCCAGTGTTTTTTTGAAAACATTATGAAAGCTTCTGAAAACAAAATAACTAATTCTGAGACTGCTCAACTAATTACAGGCCATGATGGGTCCACGCCCAATCCCTTCCTATCTACCACACTCGAGAGTCTGGTCTTCTGAAAACATTTTTAAGCTTGCGTTAAATACTTATACATTTGCACTGGATTTTCATATATTTGAGAGAAATATCTCTTTTTTGAAATCATTTAAAAATCACATAATTATAAAATAAAACCTTTTGAAGAAACGTAAAAGTCAAAGGGGTTTATACACAATATAAAAGAAAATTGTGTATAAAACCAAATATGCCTCAATGAAAGGAGATTGAGACAAAGTCCTTAAAAAGATCATTTTTAAAATAAAATAGATCTATTATGTGTATTAACTATAGGTACACATAAATAACGTAAAAAATACAAAATAGGACATAATAATATCATGACATAATTTGAAAGTAGGAGATTAACCCAAAGAATAGAAATTGGGTTAAGAAGTTCCCTTACCTCGTGTCTGACTTGACTCAACCGTTCTTTAACCTCCTGAATAATAAACTAGAGTTAATATATACCTTATTAAGAACCATTTTCAATTTCATTATCCTTTTTATATCACTTATTACAATGTTATGAACATTATGTAATTATTTATGTTAATAATGGTCGTTTTGTCGATCTTTGGTACTTGAGTGAACAATAAACTTCTTATAATTACAAGTTGTTTATGTGGTAGAATATCCATTATCTACAGAATTATATTCATGATTTAGATGTCATATATATCATATATATCCATTATATACATTCATTTATAATATTACGTAACATTTAGAGGTAAGAAATGAAATGCACCGTTCATGTAGACGGTAAGCCGTACGTTTGCATGAACACTACTTTCATTTATATTTCCTATTTAATGGAATTAAATCATAATTATATAAATGTATAATATAATTACAGTATTATATAGTGTATAATACCATTTACTCCATCCTTTATACATCCCACATATGGCATTAACGATTCAAATCACTTTGAGGGGGCGGTAGTCCGCACTTCCTAAAATGAAATTATCGCGTTTTACCCATAATGGAAATAATAAAGTATGCCATAAATGAGAAATACAGAAGCATAAGTAAAACATAATCATATTATATATCATATATAAAAATAGTGACATCTTAATGGCCACCTTTGAAGGTGTTATATGAGTGTTGAACAATCATCGTTTCGTGAGGCAGAAATTCGCCATCCACAGAGACCGTATGTTCTTTAACCATTAGATGTAGGTGTGTGTAAGTGTAGCTCGAATACTTCTTATAACAAAATCCTAGTATATTGAGGATACTGGTGTTGTTACAAAATAAATGAATAAAAAGAGTTTAGGGGGTTGGAGAAGAAAAATAAAACAAAATAACATTAGAGAAGACATTACCTCAAAATCGGGTAACTCTTTTTGATTTGAGACAAAGGCTTCCTTGGGAAGAGTTCTGCCAAAAGTGAGCCTTCTAGGAGTAATAGGGGGAAGTTGGGAGAGTATTTCGGCAGAGGTTGGCCGAGCCAAATGGCTTGAATGTGTGAATAAGTTGGGAGAGGTGGGGGCCTTTTATAAGTGGAGAGGAGGGGCTCTTTTGGAAAGATTGAAATGTTACATTATTACACAATTATTTTAGGATTATAAAGGTCCCACACTTATATAATTCGAGTATAAGATTATAAGGGTTCTAAATCTACTCATCCAATAGGCTTTGGACAAGTTTATGCCTTGGATTTTGCATTATCTTCTCATTTTATTAAAATCGTTAAATAATGAGGTCATCGCTGCATCATAATTATGTCATAAATAATTTAATTTATATAATGTATAAAAATTATAAAAAAATACTATGATGTAGGAAATCGTTTTATCTTTCTAATGAATATTTATAGTCAAAATTTGGACTTTTGTAACCCCACTTAAAAACTGTTTTAGTAAAACAACTCATGTTTGTGTCAATTTAATTTTAACATTAAATAAATATATATTAATGTCATTTTCCAACTAAAGTGGCTCCATGGGGTCTCCAAGTTGACCCATGGGTTGTCTTGGTCGGCCATGACTCATCAAATAGGAGTAGGACAAGTGTCAAGCTCATATCATATTATTAAAACATTGTTTTTACCTTAAACTACACTAATTACCTCTAATCGCGATTAAGAACTTAAAAGTTACTATTCACCAAAAAATTATTTTAATCTCATTGCACCACATTTTATTTCTTAATGACAACCATGTATGTCGGATTTTTTAAAATCAAATCACAGAAGTGGTAATATTTCATTTAAATGAAAAATCAGTTATTTAACTACCACTTAGTGGTTTCACTATTCATCAAAAATTGAAGTTTTTCAGAACAATGCCAAAATTTCACCCTAAGCTATAATTGATATTCCAAATTCAAAAATGATGTCTATTTTACAAAATTCCAAACATATAAGTTTCATTAGTTAATTTTATAATTAATTCCTGCTGTCACAACAAATAGCGTGTTTTTAAGAAACAATTTATATCAAAAAATTGGCAATTGGTTATGTCCAATTTCAATGTTAAATTAATTCTAATGACCACCATTGGATAAAATGGTAAAAATATATTCTAATTATACTTTAAAACCACTAAATAGTATAATTTATCAAAATAAATTATTTTGATTAAAAAAGTTGTTTTAAGTATTTTTCACTATTCATAAAAAAATTGGAAGTTCTCAGAAAGTTACAAAAAATTCAACTTAGGATAATTTTGATATTACGAATACAAAAATGAAGTCCATTTTGAAATATAAAATTTTTATAATTTTAAAAAGTTGTTATTACTATTCATAACGGCTACTTTGATTAGTCGCGGTGTTTTAGAACTCAAAGTTGCGTACAATGCAAGCTATTGCATTATTGAATGAGAAGCATATCGTGGAAACTCGGGGTGTTACATTCTCCCCTCCTTCAATAAATTGCGTCCTCGCAATTTGAAATTTTTCTTTGAAAATAAAAGGTTGAAAAGAGAAAATACCTTTGTTGAAAACCCACATCGGAAATGAGGTTAATAAATATATAACATTAAAAGAAAGCAAGATAAGTACAAAGGTCACCCGAGATATCCCATTCTAGGATTCTATGAAAATATGGATATGGAGGAGAAACAAACCATCAAGGTCTGATTGAGAGTTATAGAAAACAGGATTAGGAGAAAGTTTAACTACAAGAAAATCACAAACTTCTGATTGGTTAAACGATCATTGATTCCCCAGTAGGAAAAGTTAACCGACAACATATTTGTTTTGAGTTAACTTTTATAATGTTGAGGAATTTATTTAGGAGATTTACTAAGAAAGTAAGGGAATATACATACTTGTTATGTATACTTTCATTCGTTAATAAATGTTTACCACAAACCCAACTTTTACTCCAAATGGTAACGGAACTCAAAAATATTCTTTTTATCCTAATTGTATAAGGTTCCAAATATTAACACATGCCATTTAGATTACTAAAACTATTTTGTAATAACCAGGGACTTCCTGTAGGCTAGTGGTAGGAAATAAAGGCTTGTCGCACTAAGGTTGTGGGTTTGATTCCTGCAGCTTTGTCCGATGTGACGGGTTATGCCCCACCCTGTAGGTTGTCCTTTTCCTAAAACTATAGTATCATAATCTTCCAAAAATAATCTTCATAAATTTTTTAACCTTAAAAAATACTATCCAAAGATCAACTTAATCCACTCCAACCATTATAGTTATCCAAAATACCTCTGTCCAGACTTTCTCTAAAAGGTCTCTTAATTCCAAAATCAATTGTAACATCAGATTCCCCAAACAAAGAAAAGTTTCTCTTATTGTCACATACTAAAAATATGATTACCTTAATCATATTAAAACCTTACTGAAATCAAAAAGTACTGCAGTACAATCCATATATATATATCACATTATTCTTATAACCAGAATATAATCCTTGAGTCCAAAAGCACCAATACATTAATTATTCCGATTCAACTGTAGTCACAGCATAAGATTGGCCTTGATCCCTTGGCCTTTTCTGAGGTAAGTTTCCTTGACGCTTAGGACATTCATTTGCATAATGTCCCTTCTCTCTAAAATTATAGCATTCCACGTTGATAGACGCTTTCTTTCCCTTGCATTCATGAGCCTGGTGACCCTTTTCTCCACATTTATAACAAACTCCCGTTCCTTTTAGGCACGTACCAGGGTGATTCTTCCCACAATTATCACATAATGGAAAATCCTTCTTTCCCTTTTTCCCTTTATCTGTCTCTTGTTCCACCGTTCTCTTCTTCTCTTGCTTTACTTTGTTGTCATAAGACTTAGAGAATTCCTTTTCTATCTTGATAGCACACGAGACAATATCTTCGTATGATGAGAAGGATTGTGATACTAAAGCTCGACAGAGAAATGGTTTTAACCCATCAAAGAAACGATAAATCTTACTCCTTGGGTTACGTATATAATCGGAAGCATGCCTCGCTAACCTTGTAAAGTTATCCTCATACTTTGCGACATTCTCATCCTCCTTCTGCATCAAACTTAGAAATTTCCTTTCCATATCTTCTCGACGGTCACGAGGAAAGTATTTTTCTAAGAAAATCTCTTTGAACTCCTTCCATTCCATATTTGATACTTCATCATCTTCCTTCATGTTTTGAATCAATGACCACCATTGATCAGCATCTCCAGTGAGGTGGTAAACTACCATGATAACCTTCTCCCTTTCACTACTCCCCAAGGCATGGAATATTTTTTCTAAGGAATTTATCCATTGCTCAGCTACTATAGGGTTTGTACTCCCATTGAAGGTTGGTGGTTGTTGCCTCATGAAGAGGTCTAACATTGATCCTCCACGTTGCGTATCAGGGTGCTCCATACGAGTAATGTTATTATTCACAACCTGAGTGAGTTGTCCCAGTATGGTAATAAGTTGATCAGCACCAGTTGCATCACCAGCCCCACTATATTTATCTTGAGCAGGAGGGAAATCCCTACATGGAGTGCGTGCATTGATACAGTTTCCATTTCTTCCACTAGTCACCATTTATAAACAATTGCATAAACTAGATCAGTTTATGAATCAAAAATACATAATCCCATACTTATAAAACACTTAACATAAATTGAACTATTCATGGATATAATCCATAATCATAAAAATGTTTTCTTTGAGGAAGTATATACTCATAAACCCTTCATAATGATTTGTAAAGAAAATGAGAGTTATCCTAAGAATATCCCCCAGGAGTGTCGTAACCAAGAGTGCAGTAAGGCCCGTTGTCGTGCACCAGTTCCCGTTCGAGTCTAGCTCAAAGCGGTGTTTTTGGGTTTTACCCCTAGGTACATCTGTGCCAGAGCCGCCTCTACCTGCTCGTATCCAGACAGGGATGTATTGCTTGGGAAACTCACAAAATCTCTACAATACCATAATTCTAGGAAGTTCTTCTATACTAATCCTCAAAGTTCATCTTAGGTCTACGTGCTCTAATCAGAGTTTATCTAAATCTAGCTTCCAAGGTTAGTACTAAACTGCCTCTGATACCAACTGTAACGCCCCGACCCCAGCTACCCAGAGCCGGTGCATTACTTCATAACATTGGCATGATCACAAAAGATCAAGTCTCGAAAGACCGATTAGTTTAGTAGCCTTGGAAACACTAGATACATTCGTAAACGTTACATTACATCATAAAGTGAAAAACTACAATAACAAAGTCTCCATAGCCCACACTCATATCCTCTTCTCACAATCCCTGCAGGTCATTCATAAAATACTTCTTCACATCCTGGAAAATATTAAAACATTGAAAGGGGTGGGCTTAGATGATCAGTAAGGATAACAATATTGCGGAAGCTTTCATAAATAAACATAAAAATTTAAGGCAATGCATAACTAAAACAAAATCCTTTTAAACTTGAACATCAACATAATATGGAAAAAGTTAAATGGGATAATGCCATTCACTTCTTCACATGGATATTCTACTGGTTGAATAATCACATGAAATATCAATAACCACTTTCATAATGAGGGAATGTATAATGTCGGACATTCTGAATCATTTTGTCAAGGCCTCGGCCAAGACGTCTAAAATGATTATGGCCTCGGCCAAAACCATAAATCAAATTGGGAAAGGGCCTCAGCCAATTCCACGTCTAGTTGTCTCATGAGACCTACCGATGCAATTTTTTTAGAAGATACTTACGTTTAAAATTGCTTAAATATACTCTAGTGTTTTTTTGAAAACATTATGCATGCTTCTGAAAACGAAATAACTAATTCTGAGACTGCTCAAATAATTACAGGCCATGATGGGTCCACACCCAATCCCATCCTGTCTACCACACCCGAGAGTCAGGTTTTCTGAAAACATTTTTAAGCTTGCGTTAAATACGTATAAATTTGCACTGGATTTTCATATATTTGAGAGAAATATCTCTTTTTTGAAATCATTTAAAAATCAAATAATTATAAAATAAATCCTTTTGAATAAACGTAAAAGTCAAAGGGGTTTATACACCGTATAAAAGAAAATTGTGTATAAAACCAAATATGCCTCAATGAAAGGAGATTGAGACGAAGTCCTTAAAAAGACCATTTTTAAAATAAAATAGATCTATTATGTGTATTAACTATAGGTACACATAAAGAACGTAAAAAATACAAAATAGGACATAATAATATCATGACATAATTTGAAAGTAGGAGATTAACCCAAAGAATAGAAATTGGGTTAAGAAGTTCACTTACCTCGTGTCTGACTTGACTCAACCGTTCTTTAACCTCCTGAATAATAAACTAGAGTTAATATATACCTTATTAAGAACCATTTTCAATTTCATTATCCTTTTTATATCACTTATAACAATGTTATGAACATTATGTAATTATTTAAGTTAATAATGGTCGTTTTGTCGATCTTTGGTACTTGAGTGAACAATAAACTTCTTATAATTACAAGTTGTTTATGTGGTAGAATATCTATTATCTCCAGAATTATATTCATGATTTAGATGTCATATATATCATATATATCCAGTATATACATTCATTTATAATATTACATAACATTTAGAGGTAAGAAATGATATGCACCGTTCATGGAGACGGTAAGCCGTACGTACGCATGAACGCTACTTTCATTTCAATTTCCTATTTAATGGAATGAAATCATAATGATATAAATGTATAATATAATTCCAGTATAATATAGTGTATAATACCATTTACTCCATCCTTTATACATCCCACATATGGCATTAACGATTCAAATCACTTTGAGGGGGCGGTAGTCCGCACTTCCTAAAATGAAATTATCACGTTTTACCCATAATGGAAATCATAAAGTATGCCATAAATGAGAAATACAGAAGCATAAGTAAAACATAAACATATTATATATCATATATAAAAATAGTGACATCTTAATGGCCACCTTTTAAGGTGTTATATGAGTGTTGAACAATCATCGTTTCGTGAGGCAGAAATTCCCCATCCACAGAGACCGTATGTTCTTTAACCATTATATGTAGGTGTGTGTAAGTGTAGCTCGAATACTTCTTATAAAAACATACTAGTATATTGAGGATACTGGTGTTGTTACAAAAGAAATGAATAAAAAGAGTATAGGGGGTTGGAGAAGAAAAATAAAACAAAATAACATTAGAGAAGACATTACCTCAAAATCGGGTAACTCTTTTTGATTTGAGCCAAAGTCTTCCTTGGGAAGAGTTCAGCCCAAAGTGAGGCTTCTAGGAGTAATATGGGGACGTTGGGAGAGTATTTGGGCAGAGTTTGGCCGAGCCAAATGGCTTGAAGGTGTGAATAAGGTGGGAGAGGTGGGGGCCTTTTATAAGTGGAGAGGAGGGGCTCTTTTGGAAAGATTGAAATGTTACATTATTACACAATGCTTTTCGGATTCTAAAGGACCCAAACTTATATAATTCTAGGATAAGATTATAAGGGATCTAAATCTACTCATCCAATAGGCATTGGACAAGTTTAAGCCTTGGATTTTGCATTATCTTCTCATTTTATTAAAATCGTTAAATAATGAGGTCATCGCTGCATCATAATTATGTCATAAATAATTTAATTTATATAATTTATAAAAATTATAAAAAAAAACCTCTATGATGTAGGAAATCTTTTTAGCTTTCTAATGAATATTTTTAGTCAAAATTTGGACTTGTGTAACCCCACTTAAAAACTATTTTAGTAAAACAACTCATGTTTGTGTCAATTTAATTTTAACATTAAATAAATATATATTAATGTCATTTTCCAACTAAAGTGGCTCCATGGGGTCCCCAAGTTGACCCATGGGTTTTCTTGGTCGGCCATGACTCATCCAATAGGAGCAGGACAAGTTTCAAGCTTATATCATATTATTAAAACATTGTTTTTACCTTAAACTACACTAATTACCTCTAATCGCGATTAAGAACTTAAAAGTTACTATTCACCAAAAAATTATTTTAATCTCATTGAACCACATTTTCCTTCTTAATGAAAACCATGTATGTCGGATTATTGAAAATCAAATCACAGAATTGGTAATATTTCATTTAAATGAAAAATCAGTTATTTAACTACCACTTAGTGGTTTCACTATTCATCAAAAATTGAAGTTTTTCAGAACAATGCCAAAATTTTACCCTAATCTATAATTGATATTCCAAATTCAAAAATGATTTCTATTTTACAAAATTACAAACATATAAGTTGCATTAGTTAATTTTATAATTAATTTCCGCTGTCACAACAAATAGCGTGTTTTTAAGAAACAATTTATATCAAAAGATTGACAATTGTTTATGTCCAATTTCAATGTTAAATTAATTCTAATGACCACCATTGGATAAAATGGTAAAAATATATTCTAATTATACTTTAAAACCACTAAATAGTATAATTTATCACAATAAATTATTTTGATTAAAAAAGTTGTTTTAAGTATTTTTTACTATTCATAAAAAAATTGGAAGTTCTCAGAAAGTTACAAAAAATTCAACTTAGGATAATTTCGATATTACGAATACAAAAATGAAGTCCATTTTGATATAAAATTTCTATAATTTTAAAAAGTGGTTATTACTATTCATAACGGCTACGTTGATTAGTCGCGATGTTTTAGAACACGAAGTTGCGTACAATGCAAGCTATTGCATTATTGAATGAGAAGCGTATCGTGGAAACTCGGGGAGTTACAATGTTGAAGGAAATACAATCAGGATTATAAAAAAAATTAATCACAAAATCTGGACACATATTTTCCATAAAATGACTAAAATACCCTTGATGTAAAAATCTATCTAAAATCCAGAATTAGGTGTTTTTCACATTTAGGCTCAAAATAACACTAAACCCTAAAAACGTGACAATTACCCATCCAATTACAGTATTGTGGGATTATAAGGAATTTTTACAGTATAAAATATATGAAAATGTGAGCTTCATCACTCCCCCACACTAAAAAATTTCACTCATGGGCAATCATCGTACACCATGGTCAATTTTTTTTTCTCAAAGCATAAATGACAACACAACTGAATTATCATATCAGAAAAAATATCATGCCTCCTACATGGATCATAATTTCAGAACTCCTCAAAAATCATATGAATCTATTAAATCTCATGTTAATCCTCACATGCATGTCATACCTACCTCCCCAGAGAAATATTTCTCTCTTCACTCAAGGATATTTTAATGTGGATTTATTCTCATTCCCAATAACATGTGTGATCTCCATATGCTTGATATCATCTTAATTTCTCCACTTCATAGAGTCGAAAAATTTGTCAATCATGAGGTCTTTTTCATGGGTTGTTCTGAGGCAGAGGGTTAGCAGGTTAAAAATGTAAAAACATCTGAGGCAGAATGAGGATGGTTAAGCTCTAAAGTGAAGTAAATGCATGAAAATAGTTTTTCTCAAGAATGGCATGCTCCTCAATCAGATCACAAATGAATCACCTCCAAAAACCTCTTCTTTAGGGAAGTTCACACTTAGAGTTTAAACATCAATGATTTTCATCCATCTTTTCCCCATTTGTAGCATTGTTTCAGCTTGAATAAAGATCTGGATTTCACTTCAGAATCATGTTTTTGAGGAAAAGAGAGGTAGCTTTTGATCTTCACTATTTAATTCAAGCATACGATGGAGCATGACATGGGTAGCTATGGTCGGAAAAGAGACCTCCAAGCCAACTTTAGGAATAGTATTTCACCACATGAAAATATCTCGGTGTTGGTGAAATATCATTTTGAATGAGAGGATTTAGTGTGACAGATCTTGATCACCATATTGAATTGATATTGAGAATATTTTAATAAACAATGATATCAACCATTATGATCCCCCAAGAACAAATGTCTTCTTTATTTCTTTTTAACATCATAATGTTCGCATTATATATATATATATATATATTCAAATTTAAACCATATTTCAAACTTATCTTTATATTATATATTAGTTAGAAAATAAATAGTGAAAAAAGAATTTTGGTGTTGTGTAAGTTGCCTCCTTGAGACCGACCCTGAGAGTGCACTATATTTCATTCTTAGGTAAATAATATTTTGTTTAGGGATCTACAACAAATTACCATGCATCACGAATATCTAAGGACCGCCATGTAATAGGGGTATCAACAGAATAGAAGGTGCGTCAATCGGACGCCCGGTTTGTATGTTATTGGCATTTTAGTCCTGAAGGCCCGGTTGGATTCGTGTTTGATCCAACCCGACCATACCCCAACTTTATCCAAAACTAAAGTGAGATATACCAAAATGACCCCCTTTATCAATGGTTTCTGGCTCTGTAGATGGTTTTTCCAATAGACGGTTGTAGCTCATGATATGTCTGAAAGAGTGGATAGCTTTTGAAGATAGTCCAGGTCTAGTCCGACCCAGTCAGACCGACTCGGCCCGACCCGGATCTGGTCCGGCCTGTTGGGAGGCTCGTAAAGGGAATCCCGCACTGGGTGGCCTGCATCTGGCTAGATGGATAGCCCTCTTACGCGGCATGACCACACATCGCAACCCCACCGGTGGCTGACAGCGAGCCAGCCGCCCTCCCTTAGCTGCTGTAGACTTTTGTTGGGGCTCCTACACGCCTGGCAGTGCGGACACGCGTTGCTGCCCCCTTCACATGACAAGACGTGCACTAGACACCTCCCTTTATCCAACATGACAGATGGGCCGCAGACCTTCTCTGGTGGTGCGGTCGTGCCACCGCCATCGTCGCGGCCTGCCAGGGTGCCGACCAGTGCTCTCGAGCCCTTCTGGTGACATTCCTCGGGGCACCGGGCACGCCCCGGTGCCTCGTTCATCATTACATAGACTCCCGTACTTGCCTCGGGATGTCTCCATCCATTCAAGACCACCAAAATCCTTCAAAGGATACGGAGGGGTCGGGCAGTGTTCATTTGGGCCGCACCCTCCACGTTAGAATGGTAGCAAGCGGGATAATTTTTCTTAAATCAGGATGAATGTCAAAAACATGATAAGGGGTATACCAATAAAAATCCATACCATGTAGTTCTTTGGAGGATTCGAGAGGTATAATATGATCTCGATGAAAGGGAATAGGGTGCCAATGATTGGCACTTATGCAACACGCTTCCGAAGTCAGGCTCGTGCATCGTCCTCGTTCCTGATTATGATGTATGTTATCTATTGGAGAGGACCTTCTTTAGCGGTGGAAGTTTTTCTCCAATGTTCACTCCAAGAATCCCTTTTCCAAACATTTTCCCAAGGAAATGAGGATCCAACATATTAAAATAGGTTTATTAAATTAATTCAGGTTGGAAAAATTAATGTTTGCACAATTAATGTTGGCACAATTAAATGGAAAAATTAATTAATTGAAGTTAGAACAATTAATTAATTGAAGAGTTGAATGTTTTCCCACATTAAGAGGGGTTCAGGTGGTACCCACCCCCATGAATTAAAAATGGGAGGTTTTCTAGCTTGGGTGGTCCCCACCACTAAACATTCAAATGGGGGTTTTAAAAATAAAATAAAAGTTGTTCTTTATTTTTTATTTTTCAATGAAAAACAAGAAAACTAAATTTCACACTCAAGCAACTTAGGTTGAGGTGAAGGTCTCATTAAGCAAATATCAGTGCCATGAGTTCAATGGTGACCTCAAATTTCAATTCCGAGCACCAGTTCAAAAGTTATAAAAACCCACTCGCACGTTTACTTAATGTACGTAAAAAAAAGTTCCGAAATTCATGGTAATGTAAATACAAACTCTAATCACACATTATATTTTTAAACATAAAAAAATTAATATATTGAATGTAAATATTTAGTATCCTTAAAATCATTAAAATACTCCTAATTCATATTTCTGTGAATGAAAATTATATAATGGTGAGATCAGATGATCAGTAAGGGTTTCATATGATGGATGATATCATGAGTAAATAAGGCATATTCTATATGGAATGGTAAATAACCGATAGAAAATGAAATAAAATAAATAACTTGAGAAAATGGAATAATATGGTTGGAATAAATGATGATAAAATAATTCTATATAAATAATCACATCAGCTTGAAACAAAATCTTTTATATTTAATCTATTTAAGTAAACATATGGAAATCAATAATAGATTTCATAATGATAGAATGTGTAATGTTGAACATCTAAAACATCATGTGTAGGCAATGTTACAAGACAAATAATATATATATTAATGTCCTCATGCTATGAAATAATACATAAGTGGGTAATTTCTCATCCAAATACCCAATGTAGTTGGTCTTATGAGACTTACTAATTAATTGAGGGTCTATAGTGGGTCCCGACTGGTTTAAGATCTCGAACATTCATAAATGCATGTCCGTACTTAAATTTGGTTATAATTCATTTATTTTGGATAATGATGTGGTTTTATATTGTATGAGGTGCTTAGGGGGTGTCATATGGGGTTATAGGAAGAACAGAAGGGAAAAGAGTCAAAATAGTGTAATACGCAGGGTTAGCAAAAACTGTGCACCTGGACTAGGAAACTGTGTGTCTTGGGGACCCTTTTGATTAGAGGGTAGTGAAAAATTACCGCATGGTTTTCAAAATTGTGTGGTTAATTCTTGTAAATAGTGTGTCTTGTCCCCTCTTTAATTGAGGGAGGCGCATGGTTGGAACGTGACTTGGCGAACCGTGCATCCAAACCACATGTCCTTTAAAAAGTGGATTTTTACCATTTCCCCTCCCAATCCAATTAATTGTTTGAATGATTTCTCACCCCATTCAAAACCCTATAATAATAGTGATGAACCAAAATCCCTCTCATCCTCCATGGGTTATTCTCCTTCGATTATATTGCGTTTTTCTTTGATATTTGGTGAGAATCGAAGATCATAGTGAGTTTAACACTCCACCATGATCTATATTCTAGATTAGGTATTGTAGAAACTATTATCTCCTTCTAAATCCACAAAACCCTTAATTTTCAAGAAAATTATATTTTTGGACTTTAACATGTGTTTGAGTTTGAATCAAGGGTGGAGGTTAATCAAGCGTTCATCAATGAACATGTGGTAGGTGGTCTTAATGCTTTTTCCCATAGTCTTTACGTACTATGTGAGTGTGTAATTGTGATATTTTTCTTCCATGTAGCATTTTGATGAATTAGGTTAATTAAGGTTATTTGGGACATAGATTAAGGTTATAAAACCCTCAAAATCCTTATAGGATATGTTGGTAATTGAGACCAAACCTAGGGATTTCCATGGGGTAAACCGAACACTTTTAAATGATGAAAATCAATGGAAAAAATTGTGATATGGGAATTATGAGAGATAAAGGTTTATAAATTTGTTATTTTTTTTTGGAAAGGGTTAAAGGGTTAATTTAAATGATTATAAGTAAGTTTTTTTAAATTCATAGGTGGTTTGAAATGGTTTTAATGGTGTGTTTTTGGGATTTTACCCAATTATTGATTTATTGAAGGAAAAAGGTGTTTCAAGGTGAATAATTCATTATAAGGATGTGTTGACCACAAAGTAATTTTAAAATGGTTTTTATTAAGAAATTTAAAATTATTTTTGAAATGAGGGAAATATTAACTTTTGTGAAAATGGATTAATGGTTATTTTGGACGGTTGAAATGGAAAAAGAATCCTTTGTGTATGTTTTAGTTTTCAAATTCGAACACCCATGTTTTAAATCATGGATTCAAGATTGTTTAAAATAAAATTCTTTAATTATGTTTCTATTCCATGATGTGGTTTTAAATGTATATTGGGACCATAGTTATTTGATTAATCTATGAGATATTGATATAGAACCATGATAATTATGTAGTCCGGTTAACATGGATTTGAAATGAAGTAAATGATGAATGTGCATAGTTGACGACATAGCACAAGGGATTGGTTGGCCTAATATGAAATGGATTGGTTTTAATAAATTTATTATGATAAGTGACTTATGACTGTAATTGAAATGCATATGTGGGTTAAGGCTTGTGAAATAACGAACATGTTGAATGACTAATTTCTTGTGAATTAATAAATGTGTTAATTGGGATAGTAAATGGTAATTGATGAATAAGGTAAAATATATGGGAATTGTGGGATAAACATAATGGGTTAAGGTGTGAGAGAAGATAAATGGGTTACACAATATAATTGGTGAATGTGCTAATGGGATATGGATTGATGTTAATTCATATGTTAAATAATTATAAGGTGTGAATGTTGTGTTTATTGATTCTGCGTGGTTTTTGATATAGTATATGTGGTTAATGGATAAATAATCACATTCACATGTCTTGGTGGTGTTGGATAATAGACTGAGGCTCCTCCCATAGGTTGGGTTTGACTGAGGCTCTAAGACCACCCAAGGAAAACATGGGTTAGGGAGTCAGAATGAATCTCTAGGCACCTAACAATTTCATTGGATGAGACTACCTATACTAGGGGTCCACTATAAGTGTTATGTAATTGATGAGACTACCAAGAATATGGATCCAAAGTAAGTTTGATGGATTTTATTAAAAAAAATTTATTCCCAATGAGACAACGAACATAAACTATAACCTTATACTTGGTAATTTAACATCTTTTGGAGTAGAGTAACTAATTTAAATGCTCAACCCATGGGAAAAATTACGAGGATTATTTGGTGAACATTTTTATCTAAGGGGCATGTGATTGTTTTTGATTTAAAAACACCCCTTGTTATTAAAATGGTGTATAACCCCTTTTTCCTTGTCTTAAACTCCCAATGTGTCTTGAATTATTTTTATTCATTGGTTGGACCTGGAGAACATAATGGAAAAAATTTATATTAGATAATTACATAAATTATTTTTTCATTGACTTGTTTATTTATTACACTTTTTTCATTGCATAAAATATTTTACAGACTGGTTATTTTTTTAGACACTATTATTAGTGGCACAATGAGTTTTTATCACACTCTACATGGGTGGCCTTGACACCTGGTTACGTTATTAAATGCTACCTGTTATCTAATATGGGTTTTGGACTGGGAACCCGTGTTTGGTTGTGCACAAGATATTAGGTTAGAGCATGGGAGGTCAGGATTTTGTTGGGATTTGGGTCAATATTTTGGGTCTTGTGGGGGTTTTGGTTCTTGTTTAGGTTTGTATTGCCTTCATAATATGTAGTGTATTCAGTATATAATTATATTCTGTGTTGTATGGTTACTTACTGGAATTTTATATTTCCATCCATTTAGCTATTCCTACTAGTTATTATATATTTTGATATTATTTCTTCAATGTCATTACTCAGAAATGATGGTATAGTCTCCCCAATGTTTTTAATGGACCTGTTCTGCTAGTAGGTGGCCTCTAATGTTTAAGGAGGCATGCTTGAGGTTATGTGAAGACCCAACTTAGGGCATCGAAAAGTGGACTGTAGGTCAGGGATATTACAAATTAGTATCAGAGTGTTTATTTTGTCCCACTATTTGGCGTATGGAAGATAAGATACTAGGATATTGTCTGGGACTGGAAATAAGCTCGTTCATGGGTGCCTTTTTCCCCATATATGAGGGAGAAATCCATGTTCCAAGCACTCTAATTTGTGTTCAGTTTTTGATTTTATAGTTGATTATTATTTCCACCTTGAGTGGTTCACGTAGAGGTGATGTTATTGGTTTATGATGTTTTATCTCTTAGACCGGTATGGAATGAGCGGGTAAGAATGTTCATGAATCATGTAAGGAACTTAAGATTTATAGGTCATCTGTATGTTACATGTGATTTATTGTTCATTGGTATTAATAAATTAGTTGTTTACTATTATTCCTTTTAATTTCTTTTATTTATTTGTCAATGAATTTTATATAAAAATATATTTTGAAATTTGAATTTGGTAATCATTTTTTCTCATTTGACTCTACATATGTGAGATTATGGTAGTGAGGTAACCTTAGTTTAGAGACCATTGGTTATGGAATGAGATAAAATGATGGATTTGATGTTCTAGTTAAAGGATTGTTTCTTGTATTGTTTTTGGTGAGATTGAAATTTTGTAGTTTTGAAATGACATATGATGATATGGATGTGGTAACCTGTGTGGTTTGAAATATTATGAGATGTGTTTTGGACCATAGATTGGTTGTTTGGATCTTGGTTCTGATGTAGACGTGTTAGTATCTATGGTTTAGGACATAGAGTAAATGGTTTCATGGTGTGCTAGATGTAGTGTGTTTGGAGCAGGGGCGTGGTTTCCACTATTGATCTACGGGTTGTTTGAGATTTGATGTGTATATGGCTTATAGAGGGAGAGATAATATAATTTTTTATGCGTGACTCTGGTTTGTGGAGTTTATATTAGTTGAATTTTATGGTTAACTAAAAAGGGGACCAGTCGAGTTTGCTAGTTCTATTGGGATAGTATAGAATAGGTGAATGATTGGAATTTGGAAGTAGAAAACTAAGGTTTTTTTGAGTTCATATTTATCCTTGAGGTATTATTGGAAAGGAAAATTATTTTCATGATGAAACCCATGTTGTGTCTATGATTCATCAATTTTGGGAAATTGAAGGAAACCTCAAGAGAGGATAGAAAAATACAGAATCTTCCTTAAGATGTAAAGAATGGGTGGTTTCTTTAGAGGTTGTATTTATGCAAGGTAGGTTCCATTGAGTTCATTAAAATATCATGTTTTTTCTTTGAACTATTTTTGAGAAGATATTTTAATTCTTGTGGTTGGTTGTATGGTTAGTTTTGGGAAGAGTCAAGGTTATTAGGATCCTTTCCCTAAGGCCTTCATGGTGGTTTTTCTGTGTATCAATGTTTATTTTTGGAGAATGGGATAAGAGTGACCAAATCATGGATGGAAACTTATAGTATTGAAGTGACACCCATGGATTGTGTTGGTCCAATGATTTGGATTTCTTGAAAGAATGACTGGTTCATTGGATGAGAATGTTTAGAATTCCCCAATTCTATGGAGGCTCATAGACAAGAAGTCCCGATGAGATGAGTGAGTGTATGTTTCACATAGCCCTAGTTATGTACGACTCATGTGATCTATAGTTGTTCTTAGTGTTTAATTTTAGGAAAGTGAGATACTTTTTGGGCCTTGATGAGGTGTAGTTGTGGGCTCATAATGGGAAACACATGATACTTTTGGGATGGATGAACATGTGTCTTGGGATAAATACCTATCGTATTTCTGTATGATCACAATAAGAAGTGTATGTTATGTGGGAGATAGTTGTTTTGTGGATCATTGTGGTGGTCAATGTGTTTCCATTTAAATCACTGGGGTCATTCTTGGTCGAATTGAGTGGAAAAATGATATTGATGGCATTGGGAATGTTGGGGCATGACCACTTGATAGAGGGCCATGAAGAGCTTTTGAGCCCTGGGTGGAAATTCATTTAGATTTATAGCATTTGAGTGTGGTCTAAATGTTGGAAGGCAGGGTAGCCCGAGACTTTTTTCATGTTGATGAGTTCTCGTAATTGGAGGTGACATCAGTGATGGATAACTGGTGTTCATCGATGACTTTGTAGCATGCTTTTCTCTAGTGACAATCTATTATAGAATCTTGTCATCATCTTGGGTGGGCTAAGAAGGATTTGGATATATGCCATTCTATTTGATTGGGTTACTTGGATATGGGACACCTTAGGGATTGTTCTTTTTGGATAGTACATGTGGATTCATATAGTAGGGAGAACACCACTGACTGTTTGTAGGTGATGTCCTTGGGAAGGAATGGGATACAGAAAATACCATGGGTTCCATTCTCAAAAGATGAGAATAGGTAGGGTGTCATATTCTTTTTTTCCAATAAAATATATACCACCACATACAATGTTTTTTTTCATCTTGTGATTGATGCATGAGGCACTATGACAGAAATTTCTTGGGGAAAGCGGTGAATGAAATACTCCTAAGGTGGGGAGTGGTTGGCTAGTTATGGATGAATGAACAAGGTCATGAAGTGGATGAATTAGAATCATGAGGCCAATGAGAATTTTATAGTGTAATGGTTGGATTTTTTGGGTATGGACGGGTGGGACACATATGTAGTGGAATATTGAGTCTAGTGATAGATTCAAGCTCGAGCGGGTATTAGCGGTGATTCGAGTGATTGCCACAAGACACATTGGTGGGTGTTGTGGATCTGAAAACAATTCATGGAGAATTGTATTATATAGTGTTGAAGTTACATCAACGTTTATTAATGGACTCCATTAATTGTGAATATATGATGGGATTTTCTTTAGTAAGAATGAATCATGTCCATGAAGATGGTAAACATGCCAATAGTGGAATTTGGGCATCAATGGAGTGAGTCGGATGGGTTTTCCAGACTTAGTTGGGTAAGAGGTGAAAATGTGGTGGGATGTTATCCAACTTAGGATAGTTTTGTGTCGATAATTGCACTCTGGTATTGGGATTTCTCAAAACTAGAAGAGGGTGGTGGAAAGATAATGTGTACAGTTGGGAGCAACCAAGTGGGAAAGTGGTCGGTTAGTGATGTGAGTAGTAGTATGAGTTGTTTGGTACCAGATGATAATTAAAATTGTGTTTTGGTATTGGAAATAATCTTTAGTTAGTGTTTTTACTAGTTTAGTACCTTTTTATGAAGGTTATTATTGGGTTAAACATTTTAGATAATCAGAAATGGACTGAGGTAGTTAGACCTTGAGTAAAAAATCGATAGGTCCTGACATGTTGTTAAAATATGGATGTTACGTCGAGTTATTCCAGGCTTGAGAGTTTGTTAGAGCCTATAAGAATGGGGTGATATGGAGCAAAGAAATTTGGGCCATGATCTATGGATATAATTAGACTGAGGGCATTCCATTTGGCTCTCCCGAGGAAATATAGTGTTTTATTAGTGTCTATTCCATAGTAGACCAGTGGTGTTACTAGACCCTTAACTTTTTTTGATGTTGGTAGTGATTAGGTCAAGGATGATGTTTCTTTGTGGAGACATATATTTGTGTTTGTAGGTTACATTGGATAAGGTATCTTTCAGTAGGACTATTTTCTTGGTCTGAGTGTTACAAAAGTGTGGCCATATTTGGGAGAATGGTTGGAAAATGAATGTTTATAGGTGAGGCCCATGTACCATCATTTATTATTGTAGGATCAGTATGGTTTGGATTTATGGCGTGATAATGATCCATTATAAGGTGGGAAAGTTGTAACATCATGACCATTTTTAAATCTATATCCTTGTTTAAATTTTTGTTAAACACGCATTTTTTACTAATGAGGTGGTTATTGGGAGTATGGGGAGTTTTTTGGGTGACTTATAGGGTTCATGACATGAAATGAGTGGAAATGAGGCCAAACAGTGTGAAGCTCATGGTTGGCACTTGGTTAGTACCAACCGTGCACCTGGCCTAGGTAACTATGCAACTTGGGGGCCCATTTTGGATGAGGATAGTGCCTAGTTACCACATAGTTTTCCAAATAATTCATGTTCTTCTAGGAATCTATGTGTCTTGGACCCTCTTTGATAGATGGAGCTGCAGGGTTGGTACACGGTTTGGCTAACAATGCAGCCAAACCCTACAGCCTTTAAAAAGTGAGTTTTTCCATTTTCTCTCCCGATCCTTTATATTTCTACCAATATTTTCATTCCATTAAACCCCCTATATAATGGGTGAATAACCAATAGCCCACTTCTCCTTTATTTCCAATTCTCCTTTGATTCTTGGGTGTTTGGATTTCCTTTTGGTGTGAATGGAAGCTCCAGGTTAATCTAATACTCCTCCATGCTCTATTTTTTGGATTAGGACTTATAGAATCTCTTCTCTCCATCCAAATCACTCTAATACTCTCTTTTATAGAGGATTCTAAGTAGGGTATTTAACATGTGTTTGAGAACAAATCAAGGTGGGAGGATAAGAAGGCGTTCGTTAAAGATAATGGGGTAGGTGGTCTTAATGATTTTTCCAAAGACTTGATGTACTATTTGTGTATGTAGTTTCCTTATTTTACTGCCATGTTGTGTTTTGATGTCTTAGGTTAAGAATGGTGAATTGGGCCTTTTATTTAGGTGTTAAACCCTTCAAGAACCCTATTGGGTCTGTTGGTCAGTGCGCCCAAACTTTGGACTACCTATAGGGTATGATAGACCCCTATAAATAGTGAAAATAATAGGAAAACATTGAGATAGCTGAATTATGAGAGAGAATGTGTACTAAAAGTGTAATTGGTTATGTGGGAATGGATAATCGATAAATTTAATATGATTATAAGTTTTCTTTTTTTAATTTACTAGCATATTTGAAATGGTTTTAATGGTGTGTTTTGGGGATTTGGCCAAATTAATGATTTTTTGAAGGAAAACGATGTTTTAAAGTGGGTAATGATTTGAAAGGATGTGTTGAACTAAAAGTAATTAAATATGGGGTTTTATTAATAAATTTGAAATGATGTATTAAATGAGAGAAATTTTCCCCTTTATAAAATTTTTTAATGTTTGTTTTCGATGGTTGAGATGAAGACAATCCTTGGGTCATGTTTTTATTTTCAAAGAGGAAGGACCGTGTTTTAATGGGTGTCCTCTAGTAGATTTCAAATAATTATCTTGAATTGTGTTATTATACCCTAAGTTGGTTTTAATGGTCCATGGGTACCATAATTATTGAATTGATTTGTGGGATAGTAAGATAGGACCATGGAGATTATGTTGGCCTGTTAAGATGGTTATGAAATGAACTAAATTATGAATGTGTATAGTTAATGACATAACATAAGAGATTTTTTTGGAATAATATGAAATGGGTTTTATTTAATAAATTTATTGTTATACGGGTCATATGAAGTGTAGTTAAAATATATAAGTGGGTTAATGAATGATAAATAATGAACATGTTAAATGGGTAATTACTTGCGAATTTATTAATGTTTAAAATGGGTTACTGTATGGAGATTTTGGAATATGGGATAATGTTTTGGAATTTTTCAATATATTTAATGGGTTAAGGAATGAGAAAATGGAAATGGGTTAAATGTGTTATGAAATGTAATTGGGGAATGTGAAAATGGGTTAAGTGTTGATGTTAATTCTAATGTTGGATAATTGAGAGAAGTGGATGTTATGTTTATTGATAGTGTATGGTTTTTGATGTGGTATATGTGGTAAATGGATAAATAATAACATTCACATGGATTGGTGGTGTTGGGGTAATGGAATGAGGATCATCCCATAGGTTGGGTTAGATTGAGGCTCTAAACCCTCCCCTAGAACGCACAAGTTAGAGAGTTGCATTGATGCTATTGGACTAGAACGGTTGCATTGGATGAGACATGATAGAGTGAGACTCCCTGGTAAATGTGATGTAATTTATTAGAATATCTAGACTGAGGCTCCATGGTAAGTGTGATGTATTTTATTGTTAAATTATTATACCTAGTTGGATAGGGAACTTTAATTATCCCCTTATGCAATGTAATTGACCATCTTAGGCCACAACATAAATGATGTAAATGCCTAAAACATGGGATAAAATATGAGAATGATCAGATGAATATTTTTCACTGATGGATATGTGATAATTTTTGATTAACAAACACCCCTTATGGTTAAAAGTGTGTGTAAGCCATTAGGGACTGTGTTAGACTCCCTATGTGACCTAAGTATGTTTTGTGGATTGGTTTACCCTAGAAACAATAATGGATAAAAAGTATATTAAAATATAACATAAAATTTTTCCTTGTTGTATTGTTTATTTATTGAACTTGATTCATTGAATAGACTATTTTACAGACTGTTAATTTCATTAGACATTGTTGGTGATGGCGTACTTTGTTGTGCTCAAACCCTTCTTGGGCTGCTGTGGAACTTGGGTACCTAGGGAGATGCTATTTGTTTTCTGATACATGTTTTGGATAGGGATATGGTGTTTGGTTGTGTGTGGGATATCGAGTTGGAACCTGGGAGTTCAAGATCATGTTAGGACTCAGGTCTATATTCTGGGACTTGTTGTAGTTTTGGTTCTAGTTTATGTTTGTATTAACTATATGACATATATTTTATTAATAATATTTTTATTGTATGTGTTGCAAGGTTACATGTTGGAATTGTCACATTTTTTCCATTTATATTTCTTTTCTAATTATTATATCTTTTGATATTATTTTTTAAGTTGGATTTACTTTGACAAGAGGGTATAGTCTCCCTAACATTTTTTCATGGACCTGTTCTACTAGTAGACAACCTATAATGTAGGGAGAGGTTCTCTATAGGTAACATGAAGACCTAGATCATGGCATCAAAAAGGGTCTTCCAGGTTGTGAACATTACAACTGGTACGTACTAAGTCCAATGAATTCATCATATGATTGGGGATAAAAAATTCAATATATAATAAACATAAAAATTCATAGTGTAAAACATTCATATGAAATTTAAATACATACATAGTTAATGTAATCATAAATCATCCATATAAATAATAAATATTGCATCATTACAAAATAATCCAACTGGATTAAAATAAATTGTTATTTTCATTGAGGTATAGAAATATCCTAAAAATTTTATTAAAAACATTCTTTTTGAAAATATATTTTCAATTTAAAATCACTTTTGAAATCATTAAATTTAAAAAATATTGGGAAGATAAATATCCATGAGAATAACCCTGGAAAAATTCTAAGGAAGATTCAAATAATTTATTGGACATGATTTCATGAAATTATATAATTTCTGAATATGTTAAAATATAGACTCCATTCACATTGTTGGTAAAATGTAAGGAATCACCTCATTTAGAAAACATCAAGAAAATTCCATTATTTTTTGTGTTCAATTTAATAAATTGGAAAAAATTCCATCAACAAATCATTATTTAATAGTAGAATAATTATTTTACCTTTTATAGAAATTATAAACATGGAATAAAATTAATTCGACTGATTAGAAATCAATTTTGGGTTATCCTTGAAAACATTATTTTGAAGTCATGATTACTTAGAAAAGGGAATAGAAATCGAAAAAAATAATTTTCAGAAATAATTAGAGGAGAATAAAATAAATTTGGTTTAAGAGAGAAATATAAAATAATTCCCCTAGTAGAGACTTAAATATACACAACCATGAATAATAATAACATTTTGAAATAAACCCTTACTGCTTTGGTAACTTTTGAATCATAATTTTCTTGAATTTAATAATATAATATGAAACTTTATATACCATGAATATAAAGGTAATCATGATATATCATTTAAAAGGGGCTGTATATACACCACATGAAATAATTATGTTGTGAATACTACATTTGTATCATATAAATAGAAGGATATAAGAAATAGTTACAGAGAATTTATAAATGAGGTAAGAATTAATCAATGAAATAATTATGTGTTAAAATATAAACACAAAAATTATTAGTGTAAATAAAATATAATTCAATCATATATCATTTATCCCATAGTCATGGTATAACATTATTAGTTAAGAAAAGTTTTAATCTAATGAATTTAAATTGAGTTAAGAAACCCCTTATAACTTGGTAACATTCATGTAAAATGAACATGGATGAAATAATATGAATTGAAAACTAAAATATGATGAAATATTAAATAATCATGAGATTACATGTAAAGGTTCTGTATATTCACCATATATTATAAATTAGGTTCATATCATTAAAATATGACTCAATGAAAGAAAATTGAGACAAAATACCTTACCTCAAAATGAACATCCTTTTTATGTGTTCAAAATAGTAGTAAAAAAATATTCATTGATTATAAATTTATTCCAGAGATATAATAATATATGTCATACCCTATATGATTTACATATAATCATTTCTCAATTATTTATTACTAATACATTTTAAAAATCATAGTTCTTCTCGAAAAATGATTTGTTTTTCAAGTATGTTTGGGTTTTGTGGCTTTGATCCTTGTAATTTTATCATGGTTCAATTATATATATAATTTTATTAAATATATAAATATAGTATATATTTCTTTTATATTTAATTACATTTAGCCCAAAAATATTGAAATGAAAAAATGGATTACACTGTTCATTGAGACTATAATATGTACATACACATGAACACTATTTTCACTTTTCAATGGATGCAACCAAAGAAAGGTAAATAATAATTACCATTTCCATAACCATTACTATATCATATATATCATAGATAATTATTAAATATTCTATTGTTAACATTAAAAAAATTTTAAATGAAAAAATGATCACACCGCTTCATGGATGCGGTTGTCTACACATTCACACAAACAAACTTATCATTTTCCAATGGATTTGACGGTAAGAAGGTTTTTGTGATATTATAATTATATAAGCAGAATTATTTCATTAATATAATATATAATCATTAACCCATCATAATACCCATACATAAAAGATGGTGATGAAAAATGAATTGTTTCTCTATAGGGAGATGGTATGTTGTATGCATGCACAAGCGATACTTTTAATTTCTATTTGATATAATATATGGCGTATAATCATGGTTTCATAATAATATTAATAAAATTTAATTATTTTTAGGATAATAAAATTATTACATTATGATAATACTATATATTATGTTGAGGTAAAAGAAGAAGTAAATAGAAATTGATCGGTTAAATTGATTACCTCTTCAATGAAAGAACTACTTTACATCTCCTATTATAGAAGACATTGTTAGTGTTATGGGAATAAAATAATCTCCATAACCTGTAAAATATTATTTATAATATATATGGGAAGGTAATTTTTGATATAGTTTGTTCAAGGAGGTGTGAATAATTAATATAAAGGGGTGTCTATTTATATGTAAGGTATAGGAGACACATTGAATTTTTTTGAAGATAAATATATAACTATGTAATTCTTGGGTAATTTTTTTTAAAAAGGAAATATATTAGAAGAAAAAGAGTATAAGGTCTAAATATAACCATACAATTAAATTTTCATAGGGTTTTCTCCATTTTAAACCTTATATTTTGGTTTAACCCATAAGTTAACTAATTTTAATCATAAATGTGGTAATTCCCTTTTATTATTAATGGGAAATAATATAAATTATAAGTTGAAAACTAAATTATAAATATTGAAGGGATGAATTTTTTTAAATTTGTTACCTCACTTTTCCTTTTTTACATTTTTTAATTTTAGATAATATAATAATAAATTAATTTCATAAATATTATTAATTTAAATTTTAAAACTAGTCATTCAATTGGAAATAAAATACATCATTAAATATATGAAATTAAAATATGATCCTAATAAAAATCACGAATATTTTATATTAATATTTAAAATTAATGGAACAATAAAATAACACTAATTATACTACTTTTAATATTTTTAAAAGCATTTATTTTATTTCTTGTAATAATTGAAGAAATTCTTTGTCTGTGCTGCATAAACATTTATGCTAATTATTTAAAAACTAAAAATTATAAATAAATTAATATAATTAAGAATATTAGTTCATATTTTTTATTAACAATGATAACCTATATTTCCCTTTTTTTAACCTTGTAATTTAAATTTAGAGTTATTAAGGTCAAGAGAGTGACATTTTGTTTTTATTCTTTTCTTAAATTAATTTAAAGTTAGTAATAAAATAAATATGGCTCTAAATGGATTTCTATTAGTGTATTAGATATAAAGGACCAAAATAAACTCTTCTAATTGGATAAAGAATGTGTAGGCTGATTTTTTCATTCATATCATATTATTTTTGACCATAATTGCTCGATTAAGCCTTACTGTAGTGAAAAAGATCTACTATGGTAACTATTTAAAATTTTTAAAAATAAAAAGGTCTTAATTACAAATTTTTAACCTAATGATAGAAAATATGGAAAAAAAATTTATGATTCAATTTATATAAGTGGTACTGATTAATTTAATATTTAAACATAAATCCCAACAAAAACTGTTCTTTAGAGAAATACCTTTATAAGTATAAAAATGTTTTTATACAAAATTAAACCATAAAATTTATTTAAAATAATTTAATTAAAGTATTAATATTGTAATACAAATAATTTAACTTTGATATCATTTTAAATCAAAATATAACCTTTGAAATTCTTGAAATGAAAATATTGTTTTAAATGAAAATTAGTATTTCTCCATATTCACTGGAAACTCAAACATTTTAGAAAAATCCAAAAAATTTACTGTAACATATTTTTGAAATGCTAATTAAAATATAATATAATTTTTTTAAATAATATTTATAAATGTTTTACAAATTATTTATAATATTTTCTCAAAAATTACAACAAAAGCCATTTTAAGAAAACTTATTTTAAATAATTAAATGTCATTAACAGAAACTGAGTGACTATTTTCAAATAATTAATCAATTAATTTTCTATTGAGTATTTACTTCAAATATATTATAATTTGGTTAATTTTATACATAACTTTTATTTAAATATCTATTCTATCGTAGTCATATATAATAATATTTCATGGTTCATTTTCGGTCGATGTTATATGTCATATACTCTATTGAAAATAGTGTTATTTTAAAATCATAGGGTCTCAGAAAGGATGAATCACATAGTAATGATTTTGTATAGAAAACCATAATTAATGAAGATATATGTGAATATATGGATGTACCGTGGAAAAATTAACATCATTTATTTTCTTCAGTGTAATATAATTTTATGGGTGAAATTGTTATATATGGGAAAGAATGTAACACTCCAATATTCTTGAATATAATTCACTTTAATACTTCTGATGTGCATGAGATGTTTAGATACATGAAACATAAAAATTAAGTGACTAATTTCATATTAAAAAAATAAAAATTAATATACAGTTATAATATATTGATAAAATTCATGTAGAAAAATCTATAAATTATATTCATGAAATAGTTTATAAATGATATAAAATAATGTTCATACAATAATTCTTGCATAAAAGGTAATGTGTTATTTAAGAGCAGTTTTTTGTTATAAATTTATTATATAAAAGTAATTTTTTTTATTTTTAGTATTAGAGTTATGGAAAATTATTATATTTTCACATGTATAGAAAATCAATAATCATTCATTCATTTATTCTAATATAGATATAATTGAATATAAAATCATTTTATGGTAAATAGATAATTTTTTTAAAAAATATTTTCTATTCAGGAAATGTGTATATATGGAAATAAATTAAATTAAATTTTATTGATTGATTATTTTAATGAAATGTTTATATAATATATTCAATAAAAAAATAACATCAATCTAATGGTATTTACAAGGCATGAAATAAGAAAATAAATGTTTTTTTCTTGTATACTATTTTTTTAAAAAAATGGGTTTTATGAATTTTGTGTTCTTATATTAGAGTTAATTTATTCCACTTTTAAATATTTAATATTTTTAAATTGATTACATATTGGATATAAACATATTTATATTCTGTATTTTGATAAATATCATTTTTAGTCATAATGAAAACGTAACATGGAAAAAGAAGCTACATCGGTAAGGGTTTCAGTGTGCTTCTGTGGGTATGTGTGTGTGTGCGGGGGGGGGGGGGGGGGGGGTTAAACTAAGAGAAAATGATCTAAATATATAAAAAATTCTCTAATTTTTTTGAGTGTATTTAAACCATAATATATGTTATAATTGAAAATTGTTTTCCCCACTTTTCATGAGAAATTAACTTATTATATTTAAATGTTTTTTTTAATATTGTGGAGGTTCCACTCCACTCAATTATAAAAGGGAACATCCTTTAAATTGTTCTATATGCACTTTCAACACTCTATATTAACCATGTTCTATATAAATACCTTCCCTATAGCCTAATCCCTGACATATATATTTTTTCCCTCCCAAAATAATTGTCTAAGAGTCCTTAGGATGTTTTTAAAGGAGATTATACTAGGAATAAGAATATGTTATTGCTGGCCGTTTTCAAGTTTATTTATATATAAAAATCTTGTAAATAATCCATAATCGTATTTACATAATTATATACATATATATACTATAAATATTTTTTATGGTTATGTTACCAACAATTCCTTTATCCTTATTATCCAATGGAAATTGAAAGCATTGCTGATGCGTACATAGGGATTTCCACCTCAATAAAAAGATGGAATTTATTTCTAATGACACCCTATAAAGAATGGTTATATGGATGGATTTAATGTATATATATGATATTAATGTCATTATAATGGGGTTTTAAAGATAAATTATTATTTCACATATTTTGATTCCATCAATTGAAAAAGAAAAATATCACTAATGCGTATTTACATATTATTATCTCCACGATGTGATGTAATTGATTTTTCACCAGAAACTTATTTTGTTATTTCTGAAATAAGTATACAATGAACAAAATCATACTTATAAAATTATTAATATTTTATAGATTATGAATCCATTACATCAGAATAAGGATAATAATCTATAAATCGAAACATATGTGGAAAACCGAACAGTTAACAATAGGATATTGATTTTAATGAATAATTGTTAACAAATAGTGGATTGGAAGTTATAAGGGAATGATATATAATAATATAAGAAAAATATTAATATACTATAGATGTATAAAAATTATAAATTTATAATACTTGAGTTTAGATTATGTATAATACATGTCAGGGTTTATGATATGGGTTAATGTTAGAAACTCACTTTTTATCAAGATTGTTTATGTTTCAATTTCCAATATAGAAAATAAAATCTTAATTATTAGTTATTTTTAAAATATTTATTTGAATATAGTTATTTTTATGTATTTCGTGTATTCTTTATATATTTCCCTTTTTGTAATAAAAAATAAAAAATAAATTCTTTTTTTGAAAAGATGACATTATAAGTCTTTTTTAGTATTTAATATTTTCCCTCCATATTCATATTCATGAAAACTGTTTGGTTAAAGATACTATCTAGTACTAAAATATTAACAAAGACATATTTTACTATAATTATTTTTATATGAGAATTATTTACTATAATAATTTCATTCTTTTTCTATACGAAAAATAGTTTTCTTTCTATAAAAACAAATAAGGAACTTTTCAAAAATTTTATATTGACTGCATTTCCACTCATCATGATTATTATAACATTAATTATTTTAAGGCATGGTATTTTTCTTATTTATAACTGTGTTTCTAGGTAATTAATGATTTATAGTATTTTAGGAATTTTTTGTAGAACAAGGAATCACACTACCAACTGTACACATTCATGTTGTGAACTGGTTACATAAAGTAAATCAATTTCCTGAAAGATATCATGAAATGATTGAGAGAATGAAATAATTAGATTCTATGAAAAAAGATCACATCTTGAAAAGTTTTTGTAACGACCAGAATCTGGAGCCCCTCTATTGGTGCCTCGTACCCGATTCACCACATGACCTCAAGGGAATTTCCCCAAATGCCCGAGACTTCCGACTAGTAGTGAGGTCCTTGGTGAGTCGGTGGGGAAACTATGCCCTCATTTGGTAAAGTATCCAGCAGAAGAACAACCGGTCACAATAACAGAAACAGTAAACAACATACAACAACTAAACTGAAAAGTGGAAGCAATGTATAAAATAATAATTATGTAACATGGTACATATGTCTATAGAAAGAAGTAAACAAACCAACGTGATGAAGTACAACTGAAAAACAAAGTGCGAAAGAAAACAAAGTAAACTATTCATCATCGCAAGCCACAACTCAGTCCCATGCTCTCCAACTCCCGTGCAATCAAGAACCTGATGTAGAAGGGAGATTGACCTTATCTATACCTGCAACAACATAGTCTTCTTGGGCCCAAATGCATGGCCCAAATAGGGCGTGAGATACAATCCCAGTAGGAAATCACCCCAAGATCTATGCCTAATAGTCAATGAATACAAGGAAAGTAAAAGTGCGGAAATAAGTAACTAGAAAAGAACACATCAGCTAAAATCCACAATACTAGCATATAAGAACACAAGTAAACAACCAACAACAAGTAGAAAACAGGTAACCCTCTGGTAAGCTCTCACAGCCTAACCCATATGGTTCAACCTACAAGTACAACAACCCTCTATGAGGCACACACCATCTCAACCCTCCGGTTCAGCTAATAATAGACTTTCTGAGGAAGCACTCACCGTCAATTACCCCTATAGTCTTGTATCCTACTAAAGGATCTCTTGGGAAGTACTCAACATCTCATTCCCCCTATGGCCTGCATCGAGGAACTACAGACTCTCTGAGGAAGCACTCATTGTCAATTCCCCCAGTGGTCTCGTATCTTATTAAAAGACACTATGGAGAAGCCCTTACGTCTATTCTCCATGTGGTCTACTACACTAGGTTCTCACACTCCTGTGTGAAACTAACATGCTCAATGCGCGTACAACGTCCAAGTAAACCTCAAAGCTACTTGGCTATCATTATAAGGCCCAAAATCATAACAAATCAACAGTTCCACTATCCTATAACTAGGCATGACAACCGGAAAAATGCCAAACAAGAAAAACGAGCATGTAAAACATCCAAAGTATAGTAAAAACTACCATATACATAGGAAAATACATCTACTCAGGAAATCAATCAAAGCCTTCAATAAAACAAGGGAAAAACAAGAACATGCAATACCCCATTCAAGGGTATCGGTGGAATTTTCACAAAATACTCATCGACTTACTATAGAAATGCACAAAACACCTACCTTAATGCTAGGGGATCTATATACTTGAACCACGACGACTAATTCTCCCTATAACATCATTGATCTGAGAAAACACACAAAACGTTCAACCTTAGATAACTTGAGAAGGAAGAAGAATTGGAAAAAAAGGCTCAAGAAGAAGGGAGAACTCACCACTGTGCTTCCAACGCAATTGACCGTTCTCAAATTAGAGAAAAGATGTAGAGGCAGGGGCTCAGAGAAGATTTGACCATACGGGTCACTCTCAGACGAAGAACCTGGAGAAGGGGTGTGTTCTATCCATTAGGTGCGACCTCGATGGATTTAGTGAAAAAAGTGAAAAGTACACGACATGTACTTTTAGAGTACACGACGTGTACTAGGTTTTTCCGTACCTCACCAAAATCGGGCTCCACGTCACCCCTACACAACGTGTGTGTGGACCGGGCACAACCAACACACAGCTTTGAGTTGGAGAAGAGTACATGGCGTGTACTCATAAAGTACACGACTTGTAGTTCTAAATTTTCAAGAAACTCCATTTTTCTTAAAAACTACATAAAAAGGAAGTGAGTACCTGAAACGAAGATCCGGGTTCATACAAACTTCCCCCCTTAAAGAAATTCGTCCCCAAATTTCCCTAGCAAGGCATAGAAGAAGAAACCCCAAATAGTTCCGGGCACTACGATCGTACATCGGCCTCCCTCACCCTTGTCTCTTCCTGCACTCACCTGTGCTGCCATAGCACCCGTACAAGAGGGACATACCGCCCACAAAGAACCTTCATACTGTGTTCAACAATCCGAATGGGATTCTCCTCAAACGATGGATCCTCTTCGAGCTCAACTTCCTCAGGATGAAAGACATGAGATGGGTCTGGAAAGTAACGTCAGAGCTGAGAGACATGGAAGACATCGTGCATGGACCGGTACCTCTAGGGTAGCTACAACCAATAGGTGACTTACCAAACTCTCTCCAAAACTTGAAACGGCCCAACGTACCACGATGAAAGATTACCCTGTCTCTGAATCCTTTTTTGTCCCAACCTCGGTGTGAAACGCAGGAAAACCTGATCCCCGACCTCGAACTCCATATGTCGTCTCCACTGATCAGCATAAGACTTCTGTCGAGACTGTGCTGTGTCCATCCTTTTCTGAATGAACTCTATCTGCTCTGAGGTCTCCGAAACAAGACGAGGTCCCAACAAAGCTGCCTCTCCTGCCACCATCCAGCATAAGGGTGATCAGCATGGCCAACCGTACAAAGCCCCATAAGGTGCCATATGAATGCTCTCCTGGAAACTGTTCTTATAGGAGAACTCCACCAAAGGGATATGATTCTCCCAGGAACCACCGAAGTCCATAATTCAAGCTCTGAGCATATCCTCTAGCACTTGGATCGTGCGCTCGGATTGGCCATCAGTCTGGGGATGGTATGTTGTACTCAAAAGTACCTGTGTACCAAAGGCCTTCTGAATTCCATGCCAGAAACTAGAGGTAAAGCGCACATATCTTTCTGAAACAATAGAGTGTGGAACTCCATGCAGACGTAAAATATATCTGATGTAATGTCGTCCCAGATCGTCGACACTGAAGGTCTCCTTGATCGGCAAGAAGTGAGAAACCTTCGTGAGCCTGTCGATGACAACCCAAAAAACATCGTTCCCTCGAGGAGACCTCGACAACCCGGTTACGAAGTCCATCGAAACATCGTTCCACTTCCACTCCGGAATGTGTAACTGCTGTAAAAGGCCAACTGGTCGTTGGTTCTCCGCCTTCACCTGCTAACAAGTAGAACACCACAAGAAGAAACCAGCAAAATATTTCTTCATATCTGGCCACCAGTACTGGCTGTGATGATCCCGATACATATTGGTGACACCAGGATGAACTTCCCATAATGTGGAATGAAAATCCTGCATTATCTCCTCGTGTATGTCTTCTGGAACCCACACACATCCCTGGAAATGCAAGGTTTCATCCTCGCCCACTGTCCATCCAGGAAGAGGGTCCTCTCCAAACAAACTCTCCCACAAGACTAAGACTTCTGAGTCTGATATCTTCCACATCCATAAACGATCAAGTAGTGTAGAGGTAACAACTATAGAAGATAGGAACGTCTGTCCCTGTCTGTTGTGCACCTGTAGATGAATCCCAGAGAATGGATCCATAAGCTTCCACTCACTGCTGGCCTCCTGAACTGCCTGAATCTGAGTTCTCCTGATCAACACATATACCACCGCATTGCCCTTTCCCATCGTATAGTCAATATTGAAATCAATAAACTGAAGATACTCATCCCACCTGTGCTGCCTCAGATTCAGATCACACTGAGTGAAGATATACTTGAGACTCTTGTGGTCAGTGAAGACCACAAAGTTCTCTCCCAGAAGATAGTGTCTCCAATAGCGTAAGGCATGAACAACATCTTCCAACTCTAGATCGTGCGTAGGGTAGTTCCTCTCATGTGGCCTCAACGGCCGAGACCCGTATGCGACAAATCCGTCTCCTTGCATAAGCACAACGCCTAGTCTGATACCTAAAGCATCACAATAAATAGTGTAGCTCTTGCCTGGCTCTGGTAAGACTAGTATCAGTGCTGACATCAATCTTCCTTTCATCTCCTAAAAGGCTGACTCCCAAGAATCTAACCATAAGAACTTCACCCCTTTTTGATCAGTCATGTCAACGTTGCTGCTAGGCGTGAGAAGTCTTGAATGAAGCGTCTGCAGTATCCAAATGGCCATAGGAAAATCCTTAGCTCAAAAAAATTCATAGGCTGCTATCAGGAAACTACAGATCTCACTTTCTCTAGGTCCACATATACGCCTGCCTCTGAGATGACATGCCCCAAGAAGTGAATCTGATCCATCCAAAAGTGGCACTTCGGGAGTTTAGTATAAAGCCGATGCTCTCTCAGTGTACCCAAAACGATCTCAAGATGTATGGCATGGTCGTGTCGTGTGTGACAGTACACCAAGATATCATCCACGAAGACCACGATGAAGGAGTCCAAGTATGGATGGAACACTCGGTTCATCTGTGCCATGAAAACATCATGCACGTTCGTGAGACCAAACGGCATGACTGTGTACTCGTATAGACCATACCTACTCTTGAAGGCTTTCAGAGGTATATCTGATGGTTTATCGTGCAACTGATGATAACCGGACCTCAAGTAGATCTTAGAGAACACCTGAGATCCTTGAATCTGGTCAAATAGGTCATTGATCCTTAGAAAGGGATATCGGTTCTTGACCATCAACTGGTTCAGCTATTGATAATCCACACAAAGATGATGGGTACCATCTACCTTCTTCAAAAATAGGAAAGCCGAACCCCATGTAGAAGTACTGGATTGGATGAAACCCTTTGCCTGCAACTCCTCCAACTACTTCTTGAGCTCCTGAAACTCTGGTGTAGCCATCCTATAAGGAGGAATGGACACCAGTGATGCTCTTGGAACGACCTCAATAGAAAAGTCTACCTCACGCTCCAAAGGCAAACCCAAAAAGTCCTCTAGAAAGACTTCCCGGAAACGATCCACCACTGGAGGAAAGTCCAACTGCGAAGTCCCCTGATCATCCAGATAAAGACTAGAAATCTGGGAAGTCACCCTTCCTAGACCATGATGCTCGAGTCCTGCTCGACTCGCCTGAAAATCCCATTCGCCTCTATGAAGAAAATATTATCCCTCTGGTGAAACGAAACTCACTCTGCGGCAATAACAGTCGACGACTACCTAGAAGAGAACCAACCAGTCCATCCCAAGGATGAAATCATAGACTTTCATATCTAGGTCATAGAGATCCCATAAGAAATGATACCATGCAACCTCGATAGGGAACTCTCTACACTGGCATACACTAGATGTCCTCATCCCCAAAGGTGTGTCTAGTGTCAACGAGTCGGTAGAAGAAAACACAAAAATCCAAATTCTATCCACAGAAGCAACAGAGACAAAACTATGTGTAACACCAGTATCGAAAAGGGATGAAGATAAAACTGACGCTACTAAAATCATACCTCGAATTGTAGAAGGGCCAGGATCCTAATCCTGATAGGTCTACTCTATGATGAAAGACTGGCCTGCACCATGGACCTGCTCCCCTAGCTAACCACTCTGAGATGATCCACCTTGATAGTGTTAAGGGACTGGTGGTTGACTGACATGACCTCAACCTCCACCTTGGCCCGAACGGCGGAAAGAACTCCAGTTCCCTGACTGGTGAGAGACTGGTGGTACTGATCCTGAATGAGGAGTCATGGAAGAACCCCGATCACCAGCTTCTGGTGAGAAAACCTGGCAGAAACGCCGAATGCAACCCATCATGTCGCAAGATCGGCACTCCATGGGGTCTCTTTGGCACTGCGGCCTTGTGTTCCCTGACTGGGCACACTGGTAGCATACCACCTGGATTTATGTCGATGCATCTCGCTTCCTCGGATCACCGCGCGTAGACTCCCTATGGAGCTTCTTGCTGTCATTTGGAGGAAAACTAGATTTGGAAGCAGAACCGCCCTGGCTCGTAGCTCCGGAGTCTCTCAGATTGAGCTCCGCAATCATTGCCTGGTTGACAATGGAAGTGATGGAAGTCAACTGGAAGATATTGACTTGTGAGAAGATCTCCCGCCTAATACCATCCTCGAACTGCCTTTCCAAGAACACCCCACTACCATCCTAGAGGGGTGTGAAATGCTGCAGCTCAGTGAAATGAGAGGAATAATCCATGACAGGAAGAGTACCCAGCTCTACGCTGATGAACTCCCGGGCTCGGTCGGTCCTCATGATCTCCAGGTAGAAGTAGTCATAAAAGACGTTCTGAAACTCCTCCCAAGCCATAACCCGATGATGAGCCGCCTGTGAGTCACGTCCCACCACATTTTGACGGATTCTCGGAGCATGTAGGTAGAGATCTTGACCCACCTATCTAGAGGCATCTCCAGATGCTCGAAAGTAGTCAGCATGGCCTCCAGCCATGACTCTGGAGCCTGAGGTCTTCCTTCCCCCAAGAAAGTTGGAGGATGCTACTTCTAGAAAAACCACATCAAGTCTGCCATAGTCGAGGCAGGAGGCGGTTCTCCCTGAAAGGTCTGAATCATCCTCATAAATACTTCCCTGAATTGCGCATCAACACCAACAACTAGTATGATAGTCGGTGCCAAGGCTGACCTGACTGGAGGTTTAGCTGGATGTCCCTGATCAGCCATATCTGGCGTCTGATCACTGCTTGACAATAGACGTACAACTAGAGGACCTCTCAGAGGCATAGCTCTAAAAGATCAAAATCACACCATAGATCATAAAAAAAGGACAGAGAACACAAGAGTATAAAATGGGATCAGGGGAAAGAAAACACACAAGTTTACAAAACAAGAATACACAGCATGTATAAAACCACAAGTAGTTTCTTCTTAAGCCACTGAAAAGGGCGTGTACCCCTGCCCTACAGGTCGTGTAACACCTCAAACTACACAGCGTGTTGACCCCACACACAGCATGTAATTGAAAACTACTCCCCTTCCCGAGTCTCTTTACACGGCTATCCCACATGGTCCAACTTAACCCGAGACTACACGGCGTGTTCTGAAAAAACTCGGCGTGTACTAGACAAGGCTTTGGTGTCTCTTGTTGTTAAATAGACGGCCATCTAGACGGCTGAACCTTACAAAACATGTTACGAACAAACATTTCATGTATAGGTGAAGGTGACACCGTCCCGTGTTGTTCGTGACACAGCCGAGTACCTGAACAAGACTACACGGTGTGTGCCGAAAACACACGGTGTTTCTAAGAGAGGGTGACGCCGACCAGAATTGTTCGTGACATGGTCGGGTACCTATATGGGACTACACGACGTGTTCCTTTATAAAACGGCGTGTTCTACTCGAGCTTCCCCCACCCGTGTTGTTAGTGACACAGCTGGGTACACGACTCCTGAACTACACGGCGTGTACCTACTGCACACGGCGTGTTCCTAAAGATATTCTCACGATACCGTGTTTCTGCTCACATGATCAGTGAAACGACAAGACAACTACACGACATGTAGTCAAAAGTACATGCTGTGTATTTTGGGTTTTTCTGGGCAGTAGCTGAGAAACTGCACAGAAGCCCAGAAAACACAGAAAAAATGTCAAGGAAGTTCCAAATTCCTTTTCGTGAGGGCCCATACTCCCCGCGAATCAAAACATGGCATTCATTTATGCAAGGTAGGAAACAAAAAATCCTATAACAAGGCATCATAGATTATAGAGATTATATCAAGCATCTATCACAATAGCATGCATAATCTACATAAGTCTATCACAACAACATGCAATCCCTAATTCACCCTAGATGGAAAGGCAAGAATGCATGGAATTTGATTTCTACAAGTGAATATATGATGCATGATATGGAATAACCTCATCTCACCGGGTTGTGATAGAAATAGAACCACAATCGTCAAATAATTAACAACACAAAGCATGTGAATCACTCTAGGTGAAATCATATCAGCCGTAAAATCTCAAAACTAGCAAACTACAATTAATGAGGTAGTATGGCTTCTCTCTGTACATGGGTTAGCTAATCCCAAGCACAGCTTAATACCAAGTACCGAATCTTTCCTATCCCTGGATAAAGTCTCCAAATAGTAAAGCAAGAGAAGAGAACCTCCTTTGATACCACTTTGTAACGACCTGATTCCGAAGCCCCTCCACTGGTGCCCCGTACCCGGTTGGCCACATGACCTCAAGCGCATTTCCCCAAACGCCATAGACTGCCGACTAGTAGCGAGGGCCTTGGTGAGTTGGTTGGGAAACTATGCCCTAATTCGGTAAAGTATCCAGCGGAAGAACAACTAGTCACAATAACAGAAACAATAAACAACATATAACAACTGAACTGAACATCGGAAGAAATGTATAAAATAATAATGATGCAACAAGGTACATATGTCTATGGAAAGCAGTAAACAAACCAACCTTCTGAAGTACAACTGAAAAAATGTGCAAAATAAAACAAAGTAACCTCCTCAGCATCTCAAGCCACGACTCGGTCCCATGCTTTCCAACTCCAGTGCAATCAAGAACCTGAAGTAGAAGGGTGCTTGCCCTTATCTATACCTGCAACAATATAGTCATCTTGGGCCCAAAAGCATGGCCCAAATAGGTTATGAGATAGAATCCCAGTAGGCAATCACCCAAAGATCTGTGCCTAAAAGTAAATGAATACAAGGAAAGTAAAAGTGAGGAAATCAGTAACCAGAAAAGCACACAGCAGCTAAAATCCACAATATTCGCATATAAGTACACAAGTAAACAACCAACAACAAGTATAAAACTGGTAACCCTCTGGGTATCTTGCATATCCTAACCCCTATGGTTAAACCTACAAGTACTAGCAACCCTCTCGGAGGCACACACAGTCTCACCCCTCTGGTTCAGCTAAGAATAGACTCTCTGAGGAAGCACTCACTATAAATTCCCCCTATAGTCTCATATCGTGGTAAAGGATCTCTAGGGAAGCACTCAACGTCTCATTCCCCCTGTGTCCCACATCGAGGAACTATAGACTCTCTGAGGAATCACTCATCATCAATTCCCCCAGTGGTCTCGCATTGTATTAAAAGACAGTCTGGAGAAACCCTTACCTCTATTCCCCCTGTGGCCTACTACACTAGGTTCTCATAGTCCTATGTGAAACTAACATTCTTAGCATGTGTATAACATCCAACTAAACCTCAATGATACTTGGATATCATTATAAGGCCCAACAACATAACAAAGAAATAGTTCCACTATCCTACAACTAGGCATGGAAACCAGAAAGATGCCAAACAAGAAAAACGTTCATGGAAAACATCCAAAGTCTAGTTAAAACTACCATATACACATGCAAATAAATCTACTCAAGAAATCAAAAAAAGCAGGCAATACAACAAGGGCAAAATAGGAACACGCAATACCCCATTCAAGGTTATTGGTGGAATTTTCACAAAATAATCATCGACTTACTACAGAAAGGAACAAACCACCTACCTTGATGCTAGAGGATCGATATTCTTGAACCACGATGACTGATTCTCCCTAGAATGTCACAGATCTGAGAAAACGCACAAAAAATTCAACCTTAGATAACTTGAGAAGGAGGAAGAATTGGAAAACAAGGCTCAAGCATAAGGGAGAACTCACCGCTTCGCTTCCAACGCAATTGACCGTGATCGAATCGGAGAACAGACAGAGAGGTGGGGGATCGAAGAATATTCAGCCGTATGGGTCACTCTCGGATGAAGAACCTGGATATGGAGTGTGTTCTATCCATTAGGCGTGACACCGGTGCGTTTTGTGAAAAAAAATAAAAGTACATGGCGTGAACTTTTAGAGTGCGAGAGGTGTACTAGGTTTTTCTGTACTCTGTCAAAATCAGCTTCCACGTCACCCTTACACAGCGTGTGTGTGACCTAGGCACGACTAGCACACGACTTCGAGCCGGAAAATAGTACACGGCGTGTACTCAGACAGTACACGACGTGTACTTCGAAATTTTCCAAAAAACTCCAGTTTTCATCAAAACTACAGAAAAAGGAAGGGCATACCTGAAATGAAGATCCAGGTTCTTATATTTTTATTAGTGTTTATTACATGATGTAATTCCCTTTAACCAGTACATGAATTCCATGAATTTCACATTTTGAATCCTTTTCATATTATGAATTTATCATTATCATTAGGTTTTCACAAACTGATATTTGCAATCCTAATTCATTTTCTCTAATTACTCCTAGGATAAAATCAAATAGCTGGTCCTAGATATTTTGGGTGTCATTTCTCCTTTTTCATCACTCTATTTCATAATCTATCATTTTGGTAGTCATTTTTCTTATTCATGTTAGGTAGACTCTCTATTTCTTCATATCCATTGGTAATAAATGCACCGTTGCACTGCGTTTATAGATCCCATAATAATTTTGTGATTTTCTTCTTGATTAATTATAATTCCATGCATTGAAATTATCACATAGGTAGAAACACATGTTGGGTGTGGTACGTACTGAAGTTTCATTTATATATATATATATATATATATATATATATTTGTTTTTTATCTTGTCCACTAACCATTTTTCTTGTTGGATTGATTAAATGATGCAGGAATCAATTCCAAGGACTTTGTGGTTGTATTTTCGTTTGTTCTAATGTTAGTGGACCCCTGATTGGGAATTTGTGACCTGTGTTTGAGGTAGGTGGTTTTGTATCTAGCATATTTTGGATGAACATTGATTTATATTATTTTATAATTAAATTATCAAGGATTTTAGATTTATTGGTGTAAAATAATTTTTGAGAAAATTAGTTTCCCTTTATTTTGGTAAAAAAATGTATTTTAGAATAATTTTGAAACAAATTTTTGAAATGGTTTTCATATAAATATTTTGTGGAAATGGTTTGGAGAATTTAGCACATGGTAATCCTTAGGCACTTATGTGGACTGTGTATTAACAAGCCACATCCATTGATACTATTGGGGGGTTCACTCAAGGGGCATTCCTCTTCTCCATAATCTTATTGTTCTAGGCACTTGTTAAACACTATTGAGAAGTTAACTTTATTGGGGTTTCCTCTACTCTAAAAATTTTATGAATAAGTCTAGAAACATGATGTGTGATTATTTCTATTTTTTGGTATAAGTTTTCTAGTTATCCAAAACTATAATGATCCTTAGAAAGCAGTTAGCTATGATTTTTGGTTTCTAATTCGTGGATTTGATTACACGCTTGATATATGTGATATGTTCAGAATTTTTTTACCTTGATTATTTAGAACATTGAAAAAGTAGAATTTTTTAACATGATTTTGATAAAAAAATTATTTACATGATCAGAAAGAAATTTTTTCATTGATTTTGAGCTTGTTAAGATATATTGACTTCTTATAAGACACCTTGTTAGGATCCCACTAACCCTATTTAGCTGACACCCTAAGAACCCCTTTGACGATACATAAACATCGTTATATATTTTGATACAAGGAATGATAATACATCATAGTGAAGTAGTGAGGTTTCTATAAGATTATTTTGGGTAGCTGGTGGTGAGATGGTGGGATTCTTCCCATGCTATAACATAGAGTAGTCAGTTTCAGTTTAGTCATTCTTTACAGTTGTAATTTTACATTGGGTTGTTCTAACTTCTTGACATGTTTCATTTCCACTGTCTTCTTTTATTTATAGAAAAAACATTTGTTTTTCATACTTTTTTGTTCTCCCTTCAATTTATATTTAAGCCATGTTATCTATATCAAGATAGTAAAATAATTATCTATTGTTGATGTTTGATGCCTTGCTGCTAGTATCTATCTCAAGGGGATTGGGAACACCCTTTATGTGTGTGGAGGATCGGGTCAGGTGTTTGGTATTAGTGTAATAAGGGTTGGTTCATTACAATATGTTATCAAAGACACGTTATGCTTAGTCTTAGGGAGATCGTAGGTGAGAGATATAAGTTTCAGGACATGATAGGAAGCTACGATGAGTGTCTATCCCACTAATACATTCACGAGACACAAGTAACCATTGTATTTTGGGATATGTTTCTCATGTATTGAGTTTTTTATCATAGTATTACTTTTTTCTTATGTTTTTTAGTTTGAATTCAGATTACATAGTTGTATATCTATTTATTTCGTTTTATATACACAATGATATTCCTCCAATAAGTCTTCCATTGGATATAAAGGAGGGTATTGTAGACATTCCTATAGGGAATCTACCTTTGGATAAGAATCATGTAGGGGATATAGTTCGATAGGATATTTTCATGGAACAAAATGTACTACAATTCGATAATGTAGTTGTTGGTGTACAAAGAGGATTTTTATAATAAATTGATTGTTATGAGGACCACTTAAGTGAAGACCACCATCCTTTAAGAGAAAAAATGATTTCAAATTGGTGAAAACAAGATAGATAAGACTCAACAAATATTAAAAATACCGAATACACTAGAAAATGTCTTGGTGAAGTGCTCAATGTATAGAATTGTGGTGCCCAATAAGTGATGGTGGGATTTCATGGATTAAGAAGATATTATTGTTGGATTTGACTAGGGTGGGGGGAGTGTTTTAAGTCCCTCTTATTTCGGTATCTTTTTCAAGAGTATCTGTTGAATGAAAATTCTGAAAATTTTGTCAATTTTCTACTAGAAAATTGATCAGTTTCATCATACACTAATAGATTCACGAAGCTGGTTTGTTTTTTAGAAAGGTATTAAAGAGAGATTAGCTTAAGGATAAAAATACCTCTAGGGTTTGTTATTGGATTTCAAGTCACATTCATTCATTATGAATATTTTTACCTATGAGGGGATAATGGACAAGAAATTGATGGTATAAATTGGTAAGGTAGTAGTGTATGGATATCATGAAACTTATCTTCAAACCATTGGAAGATTTAGTGAAATGCATGGGAAAAAGGAAGTGGCACGGTCATTGCAAGGATTGTGGAGGTGGTTCTTAGTAGAAAACCTTCTATGCACCATCACATAGAACCATCATTCTTCCCTTGAAAATGAAAATTCTTTATTTTTTTATTTTCAAATATATGCTTTATGTTTTAGCAGTAACCAAACCATAAAAAAGCTTCATGATATAATTCATAATTAAAATTGAAAATGAATTCTAACATCACTCCCTATATCCTCAGACTACATCAAGTCATGTACTGTTGGGTCACATCTGATGCCATGATCTACTTCAATTCATGCACTGAGTTAGATGATCACACCTAAATAATTTTCACAACGCCAGTGAGAACCCACCTGACCTCATCAACTACCAATTCAAACCATCGTCACATGACACATTCAATATTTCAGAATATCATCATCACATCATCATTCTAGAAAATGCCAATGACTGCCCCCACAACCAATCACCTAACCCCATAGACACAAATCAACCACCAAAAAAGTCGATATCTGATAGATGAAAATAGAAAATATTTTATATTGAATCTGATGAAGAAACATTGAACAAATCATGTAAACAAGTAACTGAATTCAGAAGGGAAAATGAACTCAAGAAGAACCTAAAACACCAAAAAACACTAAAAAAACCTACCAAAAACAGTTTATTTCCGCTACACTACACCCAAATAGGATAGGAGCATAGAAACATGAGATCAGAGTAGATTTTGGGTGTCCTAAGCCTCATGAAGGCGTCATCATTGACAAAGAAGAACACAAGATCCATCATAACAGGAAAAAATCTATTTGGATGTTCCTTTAAAACCATCGACCACTGAACCACATAACCCAAAACCTCATTAATAAAAATGATCAAGATTCAACTTGGAGGGGTAAAAATGAATAATAGTTTAAAGAAGGTATTGATCAGCTTAAGAAAGCAAAAAAGACAACCTTTTATGAGACAACCAATTCCTCCCCTAGAACTATTCAAATGATAAACATCACCTTGAAATTGACGTCCCCAACAAGGTTGAGTGGTCCATGATCACCACTATTTGATATTGGTGTCTACTACCAAATTTCTGCCCACTTTTATCCATTTGTTTAATGTGCCTAATTTTCCAAGAGAGATCATCTCTATTTTATGGAGTTTACAAAACCTCTTGGGAATAAGAAACAGAATTGGTTTTAGTGTCATTATTTTTTTATTCGATCTCTATTGAATAAATAGTCTGATATTTACTCATTCTAGATATGGATATGTTGGAAATTATCATCAGGATGTATTAGGTTATAACTAAAAATTCTAAGGTTTATTGTTATCATCAGTGCGTCTCATTCCTTATTGCTGATGGGATCCTTTAGGTTCTTCAGGGGGACTAGGGTTCTAGGTATGGATATTCTGGAAATTTATATATAGAGATCATGATTTTTTTGTCTACTATTATTGTTGATATTTATATAATTTTTTCTCTTTTAGATCATCCTATATTTTTTCAGGACACATATAATGATTAATAAAATTAGTTATATGGTCTTCCTCTATATAGGTAGGTGGATTTCATGATTGATCTTGTTCTAGGTACATAACCAATCTCAGTACCCTGTTATTGTATGGAACCAATAGTGTTAGAAGAGTTGATGATTCTATTGGATGATCTAATGGTGAAATTTTTTGTAGGCCCTTTCATTTCACCTTTTGTAGACCCAGTGCACTTTTGTAAGAAGGCGATTTATTGAAATCATTTGTGCATGGACCATCATAGGTTGAGCCTAGTGACTGTTAAAAATAACAATCACTTCTCCCTTTTGGATGATGTTTTTGGTAATTTAAATGTAGAATAGTGTGTTTTGATAATTTATCATCGATTGGATTTTCATCAGACTGGTGTGTAAGAGTATGATATAATAAAGATGACTTGAATGAGAAGGTATATCCTATATGGATACCTAGTGAGTCCATTTGGTCTCAGAAATGATGCTAAAATTTTTATGGCATTGACAAACAATATATTCCATCACTATCTAGAAACTTTTATGGTAGTTGTCTTGGATGATATTTTGTTTTATTTGATATCTGACTATGATCATGAGAACCATCTGTGATTGGTTTTAGAAACCTTGAGGATCAAAATTTTTATAGAAATAATTTGAAATATTGTTTCAGGAAACAATAAGTTAAATCACTTAGGCACATGATTTCTAAACATGAATTATATTACAACACTAAGAAGGTGAAATATGTTATTTCCTGGGTAGATCCCTGAAACAACTTTTAGATTCGAAGATTTATTAGAATTATAGAATACAATCAACGATTCATCAAGGATATCTCAAAGTCAGAATCAACATTGACTTCTCATACCTAGAATGGGGTGAAATTCCATTGGGATGTGAAACATTATTATTATTTCAATGATCTAAAACAACTTCAATCATCTTCTCCCATTATAATATTACCTAAGAGTGGTAAGCGATATGGGGTACACATTAATGATTCTGGTGCTACTGTGGGTTGAAATCTTATGCAATATGATAATTTTGCAGTCTATGGATTCTTTTATCTTAAACCACATGAAAAGATTTACCTAATTCATCATTTTGAGGTTACGACAATTATACACGCTCTTAAATATTGGCAGTACTATCAATCTAGGGAGAGGTTCAGTATATTTTCTAACCAAAAGTATCTTAGCTATAATTTTTCTAAAAAAACATGATTCACACATAAAGTTGATGGGTGGAATGACTTCCATAAATTTTATTTTACATCACATACTCCCTGAGGAAGGGGAATTTCATTATAGATTCTATAAGTAGAAATGTGACATCCCATGCTATTTTGGAATTGAAAGAAGAGTATAACCATTATGGGACTATTTTATTTCTTACATCTAGATGATTATGAGGTTGTTTTAGGTATAGTTATAACTAGTGATTAGTTATCATCTAATATTGTTGATTCTATTATACATATTCCATGGTAGGATGATGAGTTCATATGAATTAGAGAAACCATTTATGATTGGGAGACTGTTTTTGGTTTTTTTCTCCCATCAAATGATATTGTCCAATTTTGGGATTAGTTTGTGGTCATAGTATCTATGAGGAGTTAATTGTATTGACTTCAATAGTTTTTATTGGTATATTCATCTAAGCACTAAAAATATGTATTATGATAAGAGAATTAGATTACGATGTCTAGGTAAGAAGGTTCACATAAAAAATCATGTTTCCCTTTGTTACACCTTTGAATAGATAAAAAATAGAATCTAAGACCATATGGTTTTATCTATCCTATTCTGGTGCCTGTTTGTAGAAGGGATGAGGTTCTCATGGACATTGTTATAGTTTTACAATTTAATACCTAATGTAAGAATACTATTAAGGTATTGAATGAGTGGTTGATTAAATAGGATCATTTCATTCAAATCATGGATACCAGAAAAGTTAAATAACTGAGAATGATATATGTGTAGGAGGTTATGAGGTTACATGGGATCCCTCTAAAATTGTTTTATAAATTGATCCTAGGTTTACCTCACAGTTTTAGAAGAGTATCTAAGAGGCGATGGGGACTGAGGTTTGGTTGAGTAAAAATTACCATCTATAAATAGATGATCAGTCGGAGTGTATAATTTAGATTATATAGGATATTCATTGTTCTTGCATCTTGTATTTTACTAGATCTCAAGACATCCACCTAGGACTAGTCGAGGTTGGGTATGACAACATTTAACAATTTTCCATCAAAATAGTTCCTTTATATACTTTTTATAGTCACCAATGAAGATAACATATGTATTGGGAAGATGTTATAGTGACATCTATTATGGTATTGAGTCTAATTTTAAATATTTCTGTGGAGAATAATGATATATGTCAGAATTTGGTTATATCTATGAGTTGGTAGAAATTATACACTAATTATCAATGATATCCTTTATAGTTTTCAATTTGTTACAATTTTTTCTTGAAATTTTCTCCTTGGATGGGTCATTGGAATTAGAAATGTAGGGAAATTTGGATATAAGATATTCTAGACTATTTTAGGCCACTGATAATGTTGGGTAAGATTCTTGTCAATTGGAATTTCTAGATTAGTTAATTGATATTCATGATGTTTTCCACATAACTATGATAAGGTAGTATCATCATGATCTCTCTTTTGTTTTGATTTAAGAAGATATTTAGTCAGAGAGAGAAATTTTAGTGGTGGATAAGATACTAGAGATTATAGATTCATATGTGAATGTATTTCTTGGGATTTATATCCTATTGAAATTTTTTTATGGCAACATGGATCGGATTCTCAATAGACATGGGAGAATGAATCATCAGTGACATGGTAGTTGAAAAACCTCTTTCTTGAGAACCCCTCTTCCATAGGAATTTATGAGGATGTAAATTCATCTAGTGGGTATATTATAACATCATGGATTTTAAATTATGCTATTTTAATTATTTAGTATTTTTTATTTGTTCCAAGATCTTTAGAGTTGGTTTAGAAATTTTCTATAAAACATGATCATCATAATTCAAGTTGGACATATTCATGTAGTGAAAAGGTTACACAATATGAATATATTTCTAGGAAGATGTTATAAACAATTTCAGATCATGAAAATTATACAATCCACGAGACTGGTTCTGGCTATGAAAAGGTCGATCAATGTATTTTTACTTGAGGTAATTCTTTTTTCATCGTACTTTATTTTTATGGATTTTATGTCATGAAATATTTGTGAACAGTATGTTTTTAGGTTATGTAAGGTAGAAAACCAATTAATTTTATATTTTTACATATTATATTTAAAAATAAGGATCTTATAGTATATTTTTTGTGTTAATGCTCAATTTTAATCACCATGTTAAAAAATTTAAATATGTGGTGGTTACTTCGCTTCTCCATAGAAATAAGAATTCTTCATTCTTCATTATTGTGTGTCAAAAATTTCTTTTTTCACTATGTTTTCAAATCTATTGATATTATTGTGATGTTATTATACATTATTCTAAGATATGGGGACAATATTCCTAGGGAATATAATCATTATGTTGGTTGTGGTGTGACATGTAGGTTCATTTCGAAATGTGTTTATTTATCTTATCTACTGACCAATTTGTTTTTGGTTGATTCTATGATAAAAGATCCAAATCCATGGCCTTTTTGGTTTAATTTTAATTCATTCTGGTGTTGTAGGATCATGTTTCTAGTGTGTGTGACTCAAGTATGAGGTAGGTGGTTTTATCTCTATCCAAGGTTGCATGGACCTAGAATGGTTATGTTTTATATATTTCTTTATAAATAAATTGTCATTGTTTAGGGATTTATGTGTTTAAAAATGAATTTGAAAAAATATGGGTCCCCATGTGTTTTGGTAAATGAAAAGGGTATTTTAAAATAATTATAAAATGGATTTATGAAATGGTTTTCAATGTATGATTTTGATCAAATGGCTAGGAAAATTTAGCACATGGGAAGCCTTGGGGACTTATATGGATGGTGAAGTTATAGGCTTCAATCATTGATAATATCAAGAGGTTTACTCATGGTGTGTTCCTTTAATCTCATGGTATATTTTTCTAGAGACATGTTATAAAATATTAGGAGTTTCACTTTCTAGGGTATTCCAACTCTCTATATTTGATGCTAATGTATTAGAACATTATTTTCACGATTGTCTATGTTTGGGTAAGACTGTTCTAGCTAGCTTGCCCAGGAGTGATTGTTGGGGTGATGTTACCTATGATTTCCGTTTATACTAATAAGATATGATTACTTATGTGATATACATATTATTATCTGAAATTATTTTTCCTATATTATTTAGAATTGTGGTAAAAGTGGAATCTTTTAACATTCCTTGGATATAAAAAATATTAACTAGATTATCATGCTCTGTTTTCATTAATGATGATAATTTTCATATTATTATACATAGAATTTTTATGGAACACCTGGGTGGGATCCTATTGATCATATTTAGCTCACACTCTATACACCTCTTATACAGTGCATAGACATTTTTATCTATTTCTATATAAGGAATGGAAATTACATAGTGATGTGATGTGGTTTTTATTAGTTGAGGTTGGGTAGCTAGTGATGAGATGGTGGGAGTCTTCCCACACTATCATATAGAGATTTCATTTTTTGTTTAGTCATCCTTTTCTATTAGAATAGTAAATTGGGTTATTCTAAATACTTGTGTTGTATAGTTTCCACTATATTCAATCTATAATCAAATATATTTTCCTATATTATATTCATTTATTTCTCTTTACTATGTATATATATTCCATATGTTCGGATTTTGGTTGATAAAAATAATTCCCACTAGTTTTTTTAAATTCTTGGGTGGTTGTCTCCAGCCTGTAGGGATTGGGAACAACATTTTATTATGTGGAGGACCAGGATTGATGCCAAGATTTAGGTTGTGTTAGGTCGGTTCATTATAATCATTATTCATAATAGTTATTATATTAAAAATTTATACAGTTTCCCTTGAAAATCCTATTACGATTTTTGGTAGCTATTTATTTATTAAAATTCACCTAATGAAAATAATGTTTTCTTTTATTTCAGAAATAATTTTTATAATGATTTTATAAAAATATTTTTATTTTATTTCAACATACATGGATGATTGATATGATTCTCTATGAATATTATATTAGGATAGAATCCAATTCGTATCTCAAGATGTATTATAATAATATGTTTTAATGAGGTTTCATGAAACCCTTTTCATTCACATGGGTAATTAAACTACAAAGAACAGATACAATCTCTTATTATCTAATGCAATATATATGAATTTTTTTATTATTACATGATTGGTGGGTCTGTTATTCCTTCTAATGAAAGGGTAAATTTTTATAGCTAATTATTTGAAAATGTAACATGAGAGGATTCCTAAGACCAAAGGTCCAGGGAAGGTTCTATAAATATTAGTAGGGTACACAAGAGATTATCCATAGACTAAGAAAACACATTGGCTATTGGAAAAGACCTAAAAAGGTACATGAGTAATTATACCAAGTGTATAATGTTATAAATTTCATGGTAACAAGTTTTGAAAATTGATTTCTATGTTTATGTGAAGGTGGAGTGAACCCAATAAACTATAGGGATATTTCCACTATGAAAGTATTGTAGTGATCCTTTACTAAAGAATGATATTTTCTGCTTATATGTATCCAAAAAACTTATATCGTACACTTATTAAATACAAGAATTGATCATGATATATTTTTAATTCTTTTTTAGTTATGTAACTCATGACTATTATTATGAAAAACCTTGTTCCCTGAAACATGTATTATAATTTAGGAATTTTAGTTATAATATGATGATGTTATCAAAACCATATTCCTATGTTATGATCACTTAGGAGAATAGATTAATATCTCACATGTTTACCCTTATAATGATCTTGAACCCACCCTTATTATGTTTCTATTTCCATAGTTTATGAAAAAGTTTATATGTATGTTATTCCTAAGAAGTGTTCTATATGATAATTAATTTATAGGAAATATTAATGAATTAAATTCATTATATATATAATATCCAATGAAACAGAACCTTTATGGTTCTAAGGAATTTATTATTGTGATATTTATTGAATATTAATATAAAATTATATAATATTTATTTATATAATTATAGGGTCTCATCAATACTAATTGAAATACCCATTATTTTACATTCACATATTTTCCCCTATAAAAATTATCATCAATTTGAAATTTTATTTTGTAGGGGTTTTCAGGTAATCTCTTACCATATTTAAAATATAATTATTTATAGTATACTACATATGTGAACATTACTTCATCCCAAAAGTTATTTACTATAGCATTAAAGTAGTCCTCAAATATTTTATCCTTTTTTGAGGTCATAAAACAATATAGGGATTATAGATCATCGAAATTTTAATATTATAACTAAAAATAGAGATTATTATAGTTAGAATAAATATTCTATAACAAAAAAAGCATCATAGACCTTTTTATTTCTATAAACTATCATTTCTTCTTAGAATTTGAGTCGAGATTCCGTAAAATAATTATTCAAGAAAACAACCCAAAAAAGTCATTTCTTGTGTGTATGAATTGAATTAAATAGCTATAGAATATTTATTGGTTATGAAACACAGAAAACTTGGGACTTATCTTATTCAAAACATGAAACTTATCATAGGAATTCCTCAATGTATTCTTCTTCTCTTCATTACCAAACTTCTACAATATGTAGTGTAATGGGAAATATATTTTTAACTAACCATATCATCTTTTTTTTCATTTTCTGATATCCATATGTTATTATTTTCAGAATAGGACCAGAATCTATCATTTTATTACTCAATAGATATCCTTATCACTAAGTTTACTCACATACATAACACATTTTTTACATCACTCATGCTTCTATTTTAATTTATTTTTTACTTCTTGATACACCATTGTACATGAGGCCGTATATTTTTATGTAACTTCTTGATAAACTCACATTTTTATACTATAAAAATACATCACAAATTTTTCATGAGGTATTTATTAATTTTAATTATTTGAAATATTTTAGTAGATGATGTGATGGAAATTAAATAACATAGACTAGAACATCCCCCCAACATAATACTCATGATCATTTTTTTTCTAAAACGACTCTCATATAAGATAAAAGCTGATCCCATTAGTTTTTCTCTCTCATTTTTTTCATCAAAAAATATATCTTTCATATTTTATTTTGAAAACATAGTGTTTCTTCTTATAAAAATATTCTAGTAATATGTCATAGTAAAAAACTCTTCAAATATATATTTAAAATATAGTAGTAGCCTTGATTGTAACATTGAAATCAGAGCTTATAGTTTTAGAGTTTATGAAATCAAGAAAACTCTTATAAGAATAGTTATTTTTAGAACACTAAACCATACATAAATTCTCATTTTTTACCTTGAATTCCAATTCACTTTTATGATATTTTAACTGTTGAAGATAAATACTTACCATTTTATATTTATATTTCAATATTTTTATCACCATAAATATTTTAAAATATCATCATTTGAAAATCACAACATTGACCAAACAATTATCATATTTTCATATTCTCATCTCATTTTCCTCATCTCAATCATGGATCTTGGAATCATTAATCTTAATTATTCATTTTAAATTATGGACTAACGTTGGACTCATCCCACATTATTTCTCTCTTTGTAAAATAAATTAAAAATATACTATATTTTGTAGCTTCCTTAGACCCATTCATGGATTCCCAAACACTTGGGTCCATTTTAAAATTCACTTTCACAAATATGAATTTATTGATATATTCACCTACATCATTACATAGTGTTCATCCCCTTACATAAATCAATATATATCATTGAATCACCTTATCTAGTGAAAATCCCTATAAATCAATTCTGAATAAATTTTCTCAGATACCTTTATATTATGCTCATATGTGGACCCTTAATGTAGTTCTAAATGTGTGTTCACATGACCCTTAATTCATGATCTATTCAAAAATCCATTATGCGTGAATTTACATAAATGATTCTCTTATGATTTTCCATATTTCATTCAAAATGGTATAATTATTATAAATAATTATAGGGTAACATAAAAATACTTCAAGGACTTCTCAAATATATAAATAAAGCATTAGAAACTTATATTAATATTGAATAACAGAATATAATAATTTAAGAGACCTAAATATCTTTTTATATATATAAATATTCATGTAGTGTATGTATATGAGCTCCAGTAACCATATTTTTTTTTTATTTTTAGTTATTCCATATAAAACCGTCATCCATGATATATTGTAAAATTACTTTAGTATCAAGTATTATGTATACTCTATTGATGGTTTATCTGAAACATAGAATATCTGCCTTCATGACTTTGAAATTGTTTTATCTATTATTACTACAAATTATACTGGTTTGATAATATAGATTAAGTAATGAAAACATATCTTAATTATCCACTTTATGTTGACTATTTTCTAAAACCTTAAATATTTAGATTAAGTCTTATACTTATGGTTCATCTATCTAATCATCATTTTTATCAGTGGTGGAAGGCCCATCTTAGATTAACTATTGAGAGGGGGGGGGGGAATCAATGGTTTATATTTACACATTTCTTTAATTGAATTTCACATAACATACTTATTAAGGTTCTTTATCCTATTAATAATATTTTACATCCTCACCACATGTGAAATAGTAAAAAAAGAGATATAATCATACATTATTTATTTGTTTTTTCATAAAACCCTATTAATTTCTATATCAGTTATACACCCCAAAATTGATTATTCAGTATAATTATTAGTGAATACCACCATCATTGGTTAGACACCCCAATTAACATATATAGGAATCTAGTTAGTCACAAAATTTAAAATAATATTCTTCAAAATTTAGTTATAATGACCAGTTTCATAACATTAGTGACTAGCGAGACACTTCAATGATAAGATCCTTCATCATCTTTGATCTAATGGAAGAATGCTGTCAATATGATCTAGGGTTTTTATAACCGCTTAAAAATTTATTTCCATATTATATATTAATGTATCAATAGGTATTTCACATATGTAGTCATTAGTAACATTGAAAATAGCTTTAAAACGTCATCCAGTCTCAGAACTCACCAAATCAGTTGAATGATATGGGTATCATTGGATCCATAAACCCTTGGCATGAAATACTTTTGTTCTATACTAGATTATCCATATTTGATTTTTTCATTTTGATATTATTTTTTTGGAAGAGTAAAATTCCATAATCATAATTATATCTCTTACAGAATTCAAAACTCAAGAACTTCAAGAAAATTTATGCTAGTATGCTATAGTGAATAGTGTATGCATTCTGTAAACCCATTGGAAAAAAAATATTATAATTGTAATTTTATGTTATTTTGTTCAATGATAATAAAAAAATATTCATTTCAACATCATACACTACAACGGTAGTGTTCACTTCCCCCTCTTACATTAGGTGTTTCAACTACACCTCCATCTATCACACTAGGTAAGCATTATTCACTTTCTCTACCCATGCTAGGTGAGCGTTGTGTACCTTCATTCCACATCCTTAGAAATAATCTGCACTTATACTGTATATCTCTTAAAAATATCTCATAATAAAATTTGTTTCTTTCTATTCAACCATTTCTAATGATGTTATGTTCGTATCATATTCATTAACACTTGATAATGTAAACAAGGTTGGTATTTATAACCAATAGAGATCAAGCATAACCACTAATAACTATAAAACACATTCTTAACCATTCACACTGGTGATGTTGTAAAAAATACATAATATAGATTCATAATAATTTATATATATTTACATTATTGTGATAAATATTTTTTTATGCACATAAATGAAAGGTAGATTTCACTCAAAAATAAAGCTTTCCACTTCACATAAAATTATTCATCACATTATGAAGCAACACTTATCCACCCACTTTATGACTCTTTTATAACTTCATGACTTATTTATATACCATGTGGTCAACCTATGAATCACTTATTAGCTTCAAAAATACTGATATCACATTCAACAATTATCTATTTGTTTATTTCATAGTTTCTTCATCGCTTACCAACTACATGACATCGAATCGTCCTTCATTTCCTACTGAACTCTTGAAAATGCATAAAGAATATGTGGTATACTTGTCTTTATTGATTTCTGTACTACTATTCCTATATTTAATTCACATGGTTCAGTTCCTTAATTCATAGAATTGTTTTGTGTTTTAGTCATGTTGTATGAACCCTAGAAGATGAATACTACCACATGATTTGGGTGAAGAATTAAAATAAATTTGTTTTGATATATAAAGTGTTCAATATCTAAATATATTTATCTTTTTTACATGAATAAATATTTCTTATATAAGTTTCCTCACAACATATAACTGATGGATGTAATTTATTATATTAATTACATAGTTTATTCCGTCAACATAAAAAAATGTTAGACTGTTGTCAGAGTCTAATCACCTCCTTACACCTTTTACACATAACAATGGAAACATATACCTATTATTGATCCCTACATATGATTTTAAATTACAATTATCCTCCTACAATATGACTGGGATACTTATGTGTGATTGAGATGGATTTGGTATCCACCCATGAAGGATATGGCCAAAAAAGTTCCCACAACATTTCCATGTTAGAAACCATTTAAATATGTCTCCCTAGAAACAAATTTCAACCAAATAAGGATACAACTTCAACAATACGCTATACAAAATTAACCAATTATATTTATTATAATAAATAATTTTCATAAAAAATAACTTCTAAATTGAATCAACATCCTTTTCAATTCTAAATCTCATGACTTCTTTATGGATAATGTGATTAAATTCATCAATAAATTACATTAAAATTTGTTCACTATGAATAATCAGTTATCAATTTGAGGTTGTATCAATAAAAATCATCCATGAATTATTATTTCCTTGAAATCAACACATATTGACACATTTCTATTAAATAAAATCCATCTAATGGGAACTACAATATGGAATTTAGATATTTTTATTAATATCCCTACACCCACATAAAGTCATTATGTGTGATTTTTTCACTCCTTTATTTAAATGAAATATAAATTAAATTTTGAGGGATTATAATTTAAAATCTTCTTCATGAAAAAATAGTATTCTTACTCATTGATTTATAATCATATGATTTCATTTCAAGAAGTAAATTTCACCATATCTTTTATTAACAAAAACCCATTATCTAGAAAACTCTCACTCTATGTGGTAAAACCTAGTGTAGACCACTATAGTGTATAACCAATGTGATCAATTTTTTCCATACACAAAACATACATATGAAATAAAACTATGATAACTCACTCTATATATTTTTGGTCTGGTCAATCTATCAAAACATGAAACATATTCATCATGTACCAATCTAACAAACATTTCACAAAGTTTATGTGAGTAACAAGAATGTCCATATGTTTGTACCAATATAAAATCTATCTTTATTAATTTTCATAAATAATTTATAATATTTATATAGATATATTATCATACCTCATATTTAAATTTTACAATGTTCATAAAAAATTAATCATTTTATATTTAGTGAAATTTTAATAGCTTCAACTCATTTGTGATCCACCTTAGTGGATGAATATAACATCTTCACTCCCCTATAATTTATTTAAAAACAATATATATAAGTGAATAAAGATGGACCTACATATTAATCACAAGTATAACATTGGTTGATATTTTTTTTATCAAATTAAACTTATCATTTCTTTCAATGTCATGAGTTTTTGTTTCATTTCAATAGATTAAATATGTTTCTTGATCAACATCCACAAGAGAACTACTTATTTAAATTAATTTTCTTACTAAACCTTAATAATAAAATAAAAATTATTACCATGGTTTAGAATCAAGATTCATAATGATAATTATTGAGCAATTAATATTCTCATACAATTTCACACGTATTCAATTGAATATTATCTTATATATTTGTGGGTAAATTATCATGATGTATAACTTATTTATGTGTAATAACTTTTTTATCAATTGAATTAAAATAAATCTATTATATATCTATTCTATTATCCTTATACTATAATTATATCCATGTTAATAAGAATTATTTTATAATCCACTCAACTTCTTTTGGATTATCATAAGACTTATTGAAAGGATAATTATTTATTTTCTCCCCATTTTATACATTAAAATCTATATTTTATTTATTGTATATATAAAATCTATATTTATTCTAGTAATTCTATAGTCATCCAAGTTTCATTTTCCTTAACTTATATATAATTTTTTTAAAATAAAAAAACTATTTTGGTCATAAATATTTGGTCTTGATCTAGTCAGGACTTGACACATTTGTAAATTTATAACAAAATTCTATTCAAAAAAATATATTGAATCATTCGTAATTATTAGTAAGGGAATATTGTTCTATCATAATTAACATATATGTCCATTCCTTCCAAACCAATATCTAAAACCACGAAATTGTGATACCCCTCATTGATAGCATAAATGTAAAAAAAATTCATTATTTTGTATAGGGATAAAGGATATCTTTTTCATATTCTTCCCTTTTTTGGATTATTTACACTTCAATTTATTTTTCCAAATATGTTCAGAATATTTATTTATAAAAACTACTAGTACTTCCAAAATTAAATTGAGAGAGATTTTTTTTATCTTTCCCATCAGAAAGCATATTCATAGTGGTACAACAATATTTTAGTTTAACTTTAACTAAAATATTAAATTTTTATATGACATTATTCATCTCATTTTGATCAATAAGACACATTGATTGTGTCTAACCAATATTTAATTACCTTCTAGATAAAGTCTCATTAGTATCATCAATAATCTTATATTTTTTATCTCTTATAATATTGGTCTTCATAGTCTAATTTATATAGGATGAATACTTTATAAAAAAATCATTGTTTTGTTCATTAATCTAAATTTTCACATTTAGATGTTTTTCTTTCATAATGGATGGAATCTCTACAATAAATATTTCAAATCACCTTTAAACTACCATTACTACTCCATTAATTCATCTCCATTATAATACATGCTTAATGGATCCAATCCCTTTTCAATATTAGAGATAAAATTAAAATCATCAAATAATGATATAATTTATGATGAATGGAATTTAACATGTTTAATCATCATATTATTTTTGTACTTCTATAATTATTATTTTTCTTCTTATCATTATCCTATTTTAAATGATTTTTCTAATCATATTTAGATTTATAAACCATTTTATTTTTATAGTCACAGGTAATGATTCCATTGAAATCACAATTATTGAACGATAGTGAACATTTTACTTTTCTTCTATATATACCATTTTTAATACACTTGATATAAAGGAAATTATAGTACTAAGATAATTATCACCATTTAAGTCTAAATCACATGGTTTTTCAATGTATTTTCATATATTGTTCATCTTATCATCACTTACAAATCTATCTAATAATTAGTCTACATACAAAAAATATATTTTTCGTCATCTTATAGACTTTAATAATTTCATGTAACATTAATTGTTTTAAATATTCTATTTCTTACAAGGATAATATTTTTGAATCAAACTGATGTGGAAAATTCACCATTGTTTTTTTTATAATTTTGGAATCCTCTTGATTCTCATCAAAACCATAGGCTATTTAAGGAATATCATTAACCATTGTCAAATTGTTTTAAATTTTCTCAATATAAGCAATTATATCATCTTCAAATTTACTCACACTGAGCTAATTTTTGGAATAGTTATCTTTAATATTTTCTTGCATAATTTTTTTTTTAAATTTTTCATGATCTTATTTTCACATAAAAATAATGCATATAATATTTATGATAGCGGAATAAAGATGTAATTTTTACTCCTTCCTTCTAAAAAACATATACCTCTTATTATAATGGACTATTTCAGAGAGAGAAACCAAAATCTACGATATCGATAACCTCTAGGCTATGTTATATGAGGCAAGAAATCATCATATTCCTATAGCTATGATAATTTATACCATCAAATTTTGGTAAAATCATAATAATCATAGATTCATGAATCAATATTTCTAAAATACATCATTCCTATATTTAGAGGGAACTGTGGATTTGATACCATTCTATGATCCCATGTCCAGATTGACTTTTAGGGGGGAGAGTGAATTAATAGTTTGAATTTATGTATTATTTTGTATATATTCAAATACTTACACTTGTAATGGTTATTGATCTTTTAAATAGTACCTCATATACACACCATTAGAGAATTAATAACAAAATGTAGAATGAAACATACTATTTATAGTGTTTTACAATAAATCATACTCTTTACCAAGGTGGTTAGATGCACCAACATGATTTATTCACTATAATAACAAGTGGATACAATTTTAGTTGGATAGACACCCTAACAAAAATCCTAAAACAACTGGGTTGACTTCCTAAATATAAAACACTTATTAAAAAATTGGTTATATACCAACATTTCATGTCTCTAATGATTGCTTAGGCACCCCAATTATAAACCCCTTATTGATCTTGATCCTATGAAAGAAATATTTTGATATTTTATAGGTTTTTTCATTGACTTTTATAAATTTAACTCCTCCCACAAGTATTATTTATCAAAAATATTTCTTGTGTATTGTTTTATAGAGCATAAAATATAGCTTGAACATGTCCTATCATCTCGATACTCACACCATATATTAAGTAATTTGGGTCTCCATAGTTCACTAAAGACTTAAGAATGAATGTCATGTTCTCCTACCTAGATTTTCAAGATCCATTATATTCCTTCGAATATTTTATTTAATTGAAAATAAAGATCCAAGATATCAATTTAATTTTTTTTTCTAAATTGAAAGTTCAAGAACATATAAACAGTTCTTGTAAGTATGATTTAATGAAATGTTCATGAATTTTGTGATCCCCTATCCTTGACCCTTATATTATAATTATTATTTTATGTGATTTTCTTTATTGATATTCAAGAATCCTAACATAAAATTTTCACACTAGGTAGGTTGTCTATACTTTCACCACCGACATCATGTATGCGACCAGCACCTCCAACCACATAACAAGTAAGTGATATTCACCTACACTCGGTGTTATAGATGAGTAGTGTGTACCTTATTTTCATGTGCCTATTATGACTATCCAGACAACCTCTATGTTTCTGAATAGTACCATAAATTCAAATGGGTCTCTCTCTTTTTAATCAATCATTAAGAAGTTATGTTCTTATTAATTATTCTAACACTTGATAATTTGATCAAAGTAGATTTTTTATGGAAAATAGTTATCGACCGTAGCCATTGATCATTTCAAGAAATATTCCCAAACATTTATTACCAAGTATTGATGAGAAAATGTGGCCTTTATTTCACATACCATTTGTATTCCTCGTATCCTTGTGTTCAATCCTTCACCATGAACCAACCTATAGAATATATCTCATATGTACATGAACCTCACTTCATTTTAGGACATTATTTATTTAATACCTACCTTTATTCATCACATATTCTCTATCTTTATGACCACAGGAAAACCACAAAACAATTATTACTGGCCATTCATGAATCCCTTGTATAACAAACTCTCTATATTTCTTAATTATATCGCATGAAAAGCTTATAATTTATTATGTCTCTTAATATATTTATCTCTTACCACCAAATGGAATTTAAATGTCCTTTATCTTATACAGACCTCATGACACAACATACAACCCACATGGTCCTCACTTCTTTATCAAATTTTCAGTTGAAAATATTTTCTTAACCACACATGGTAGAGCTCCTTGCATTGAATCAATTGTTGGTTTAGTCATGAATCCTGAATCTTAGAATAAATAATATTTTATGATGTGGGTATAATGGATTCTGTCATATTCATTTTATTTTATTATATTCTCCCACTCAACATTTCTATATATTTTTAAAGACAACATAAATGTGCATAAAAGGGATACCCCACATTAGAATTGTGGATGGGATTAATGTGATTAATTAATCATCACATTAAATTAGCCTAAAAATAAATTTACACTAATATCAGTGATTTTCTACTACCTCTTCTGTTTCCATACACTTGAGTGGCTAAAAACCACATTACCCCCCTCGTGTCGACATGCACACTCTCATGACTACATCTTACCCCTTTGTGTTCTATTCCCTCAACATGATCCTTATCTAATCCACTAAAGATGGGATTTTAATTTTTGATTTGGATAATAGAACCTCATATAGTGGATGTGGTCATACTAGATTGCATGGATGTACCATGGTGTCCACTTATTTAGATAACATCTTAAAAAACATGCCCAAAAAATCAAACTATACGATATTAAAGACACCATAAAGCCTAATTTTTTTTATTCTCATAATTAATTTAGTTACAAAATAAATTATCTATTTTTCCTCATCCTTTTAAATTAAACAACACATGAAATATTTATGGATAGTGTGATCAAATTTATTAGCCTTTAATAGTAAGGTCTGTTCAAAACCAATCATCAAATATTATTTTAATGATATTTACCTAGAATTATTTCCTGAATCATTAGCTTCATAAATCAAATTCATATTGAAACAAAAAAAATTCAATATAGCTGATGGGAACATTATGTATATGTTCTTGAGAAAGTCAATCTATATATTCATGGGAAAAATATAATTTATACATGTAGGTATGAAATTCTTATATTTTTATTCATGGACAGTGGGTGGATACTCACTCCATCACCCATCACTTCCCCATTGAATAATTTCAATGTCATGCTTCTTGAAAAAATATAATTTACAATTAATAAATCATTAAACCATAGGGAATATCAATATCTCCATGTGTATTTGTTGTAAATTTCAAATTATCTCAAAAAGTGAATTTAATTATTCTCTTTGTAATTAAAAATAAATAATATGGAGGGAAACAAGTTTTTCTATTTATTTTATTCATATAAAATGTGTGTCTGAATTTACTTTTTTATAATTTTTATTTCATGGAAGACATATTATACCCTTTTATATATCTATTTTCCTTTTTATCCCCTTTCATGGTAGAATAATTATAATTCTTTTTGAGATAAGGGTTTCACCAAATCCTTATTAGAAATGTTTCACCATGAAACTATAATTATATTTGGTATAAACAGGGGTAGAAAGTAGGAGTGGTCAATTTAGACTTCAAAACTATACATATAAAACAACCTTGTGATATACACTATAAAATTTATTTATTTGGTGTTGTTTATAAGATTAATAATATATTTTTTTATCATAGAATCAAATTAATAGAACAAATCAAAACATTTATTGTGTAGAAAAATTTCCCCTCATTTTTATGAGACATTCAATCCTCCTTGATAAAAATATTTAATAAAAACCAAAACAATGTTGGAAATTTGAAATCAGACTTCATTTTTAAATTTTTTAAGGGATATCCATATTTATAGATTCAATAGAAATAATATAATATATGTTATATTTTTCAATTTATATCTTATCATTATGCTATTCTCTCTAAAATTCCTCATAATAGATTTTATTTTCTTTTCTAGAATTGGCCATCCTAGTTGATTCCTATTACCAATTGAGAGATTAATACCAATTGATAATGTCCGTTATGAGTTTTCATTTTTGGGTGTGTAGAAATCATAGCATTCCTCAGCCGTCCATTTTTGAAGCTAAAACTTCAGTTCACTTCATTAAGAACAAAAAATAGGAGATAGGAATAAGGTGGGTCCCCATGAGTTCTAAACTTATACAATAAATAATGAGAATTTTTTTTCAATAAAAATCTTTTAAGAGGCTCCACTTACTCAAAAAATCTTAATGATTTATTCTTTTTTAATTTTTAATGTTTTAAATTTCATGGGTAGTATAGATTAATTTTTTATTTCCCCATCTGTCATAGTTGGATTATGATTCTCCCAATTAGAAATCAGGGAATTTTATTTATCTTCATCTTTTTCAATCTTTTTGGCTATTTACCACTAATTTTGACATATTTGTAATCACACATTAGTATGATTCCAAATTTTCTTTTTTTTAGAATCATTATTCACAATATATTTATTGATAATATGAGTTACTAATTCTTTCATATTATGACATATCTTATCCTTTTCACCAAAAAACCTTATCATACATCTAAGGGAAGCATGACAAGAATTTTTTCATCTTCAATATATTTATTTGATAGATTTTCATTTACACTTATTAGAATGAATCTCAATATCTTTATAAACATATTAAATAAACATGGAAATCACAATTTATATTTCTTATATTGGACCATGTCATGAATCGTCCCCTCGGGACCTGTGCCATGGCCACCCTATGCCCGCCTTCCATTGGCCAGGGGCTGGCGACTAGCACAGAGGCATATTCTCTAAATCTGGAATGGCATTGCCATTATAACCTGTAAGCACATGTAACTAAGCACAGAGCAAGATAGGAAGACAAGTAAACTGAACTGTAAATAGAGTGAATGCAGAAAGTAAAAGGGGCCAGAATACAATCCCAAATGGAAAGTATAAGTACAACTATGATACAATACAACTTAAGATAGAGAAAATATAGCTATTGGGTCGTCCTCTGAGGTTCCTACATGAAGGGTTGGTATGGTTCGCCCCCTCAGCACTCCACGTACACCCGTCTCCTCTACGTACCGACACACCATATGGTCCACCTCTAGGTAAGGTCTAGTTCTGGTAATATCGGTCTCTGTCAGCGCTGACCGTCGTCTACATCCAGCTCAACAAGGTGCGGGCATAGCCCGTGCATGAGTGAGTATAATGATATTCAATAGGGACCCCGAGACCCTCTAGGTCTCACAAAATTTAACAAGGATAAAACATAATGTATGAAATCAATATATAACCCTACATAGTTATATGGTCATACATACACCTAAGTTTTCAGGAAATCCATCTCAATCATGTGGAAAACACAAAAGTACGGACTCAGCTCACACCAGGATTTATTCTTGGGGTAGTATCAAGTAACAATCCCAGTCACAACGTCGAAAACCTCAGCTACTGGGGAACTCCTCCTCTATCAGGTATAATGGGCCTACAGTGTCACACAGAGAATCTTCCCACTAACCTTGGACTAATGAGGTACTCCTCCTGTCAAGTACCACGGGTCTGCCATGTCATAGAGAGGCGCTCCCCAATGTGGGTCTGCCGCGTCACACAGAGGCTCTCCCCCTCGTGGCCTACTGAGGTACTCCTCCTATCGAGTACTGTGGGTCTACCACATCACCAAGGCGCTCCCCATTGTGGGTCTACCGTGTCTCCAAGGCGCTCCCCAGCAGGACTGTCAAGTCACTCCAAGTAGAAACGTTCAGTACTCGTCATGTCTCAACCAACCACTAGGTCTCCGCACTAGGCTCTCTCATCTCCAAGAGTATCTGCTACAAAATCTACTGATATATACTCCAACAACCAAAAAGTACCACAAATAAGTATCTCAATGTTTTTCTACATCATAGTGTTCTCAACGAAACTGACGGTGCGTCAATCAGACGCCCGACATGTGAGTTATTAGCCTTTTAGTCACAGAGCCCTATTGGATTTGTGCTCGATCCAACCTGACCGTTCTCCAACTAGATCCAAATAACAGTGAGGGTATCACTCAAAGGGAACGACTCGCTCCAAGGTTACCAACGCCACTGAAGGTTCATCATACAGAGTTCAGGTGCCAGAGTTATGGTCAAGAGAAAGTAAATGGGTCGTAGTGGGCCCAGGTCCGGTCCGGCCTGCTGGGTCTGGCGGGGCAGGCAGTGAGGGTGCTGCGAGCTCGGCTCGGCCGAGGGATACCATGAGGGTGAGGGCGGCTCGGCCCGGCCTGGGGAAACTCATCTAAGGGAAGTATGAGACCACGAGGTGGCGGACTGGCCGCAGGTCGGCTGTCCGGCCGCGAGGCGGCGGTCTGGCAGCAGGGTCGTGGATCGGCAGAGGGGCGGCGGACTGGCCATGGGCAGCAGTGCTGCCGCGGGTCAATAGTCCGGCTACGTGGTGGCAGACCGACTGCGGGTCGGTGGTCTGGCCGAATGAAGGATGACCGGCTGCGGGGCTGCATTCCAGCCATGGGGCGGCGGTCCAGCCCTGGGGCGGCGGTCTGGCTCCGAGGAGGCAATTCGGCCTCATGGGGGAGGTCCGGCCATACGGGGGCGGTCTGGTCTTCTAGGGATGGTCCATCAGTCCGGCTACGGGGAGGTGGTTCGGTGGAGAACATGGGCTCGGCGGATAGTGATGGCGACTCGGCAGACAGGGGCTCGGCGGACGGTGGACGACGAAGGCGGCTCGGACCGGATGGTGGTGGTGGCTCAGAGGACGACGACTCAAAGGATGGTGGATGGCAGCATCGGCTCTTCCGGGACGATGGTGGTGGCTCGACAGATGGCACTACCACAGGTGGTGGAGCCATGGGGCACGGAGGTCGCGAGGCGGTGGGGGCCGTAGGGTGGTGTCATTGCGACTTCACCGTTGTCGTGTTCAACAACACAAATCATCACAAGATTTGCAGATGGGTTGAACAATGCTTGTTTGGTCTGTACCCTCTGCATTAGGGTGGTAGCATATGGATGATCAAGAACAAGAAAGAAGCACCTCAAACCCCCCGCAATGATTATTCTCTAAACCCGAAAAAGAAATGATATGAGGATCAACTAATAAGAATGCTGATCCGCGTTCCTTATTTTAGAAGGGAAGAACATGGGTAAAAATATATAATCATTCACAATAAACCCCTACCGCTAGTTTTTCATTAACGTTGGCGCGAGAAGGAAGTACAGATGTCGATTCGTCGTAGATGAAGACACCCCACATTAGAAGAAGTCCCAAGGAAGAAGGTCAAAGTTGAGTTCAACATTCTTCGTTGGTGGATCATTCTTCGTTGGAGATATTTATCCCAATATTTCTCCTCTCCCAATTCCACCAAATTTGCAAAGTAGCTGAAATGTGATATCTTTCCCCCATTTTAATTGTTGGAACAATGTAAAATTGGGTTAATTAATTACTTAGGATGGCATAATTAAGTATGGTGCGTTGGCTTAATTAATGTGGAGGAAGCTCAAGAGGATCCTCCACATTAAAGATGGAGTTGGGAGGTTTCTCCCTCATTAAGAGGTTCAGGTGGCCCCACATCTTAAATCATAGTTGGGAGGTTTTTGGATCGGGTGGTCCCCACCCCATAATATCCACAATAGGGGGGTTACAACAAAATAAACTAAAATTTGTGTTTATTTTATTTTATTATTTCCTTGAAAATTGAAAAATTATCTTTCACCCTTGTCCAACTGTCGTCGAGGTGAAAGTCTTCTTAAGCGAATACCAGCGCTGCGAGTTCAATTGTGTCACCAAATTTCAATTCTGAGCACCGGTTCAAATGTTAGAAAAAACATATCACATGTTTACTAATTGTACCTGAAAAAATGTTCAGAAATTCATTCCGGGCACTCCAGGTCTCAGAATTATGAACTGTCAATTTTTGCGGACTCATAAATATCCCATTAAGTTTAATAAAAAATTACAAAAAAATTTCTGGGTCTTTGCCTTCTCCCCACCCCAGGCTTTACATCCCTGTAAGTCACAAATCAAAACTAAGGGAACTAGTGGGGTTACTGAGCTCGCATTTGAGCCTCCCTCTCCTATGTGCTCACCTGAAGGTTCTCGTGCTGCCAGCAAATGCGCAACATAGGTATCGACGATCCATGAAAGACCCACTCCAGTCGATCCTCAATCTCTACTGTAACCTTCGTAAAATTTACCCCATCATCGATGTCCATATCGCCATGGTCGATGATGTGAGAAGGTTCGTGCCCATATCCCCTCAGTTGGGACACGTGGAAGACTTCATGCACCCGGTGCAACTAAGGTGGAATGGCTAAGTGGTATTCCACCTTTCTAACACTGTTGAGGACCTGAAAAGATCCAATGAATCTCGGAGATAACTTGCCGCCTCAGCCAAATATCTGCAGTCCTCATCGGGGTGAGACCCGTAGAAAGACGTGGTCACCATCCTCGAACTCCAGAGGTCTCCATTTTCTGTTGGAATAAGACTTCTTCCTGCTCTGTGTAGTCTTCATCTGCTCCTTGATGATCTGCACCTTCTCTGTGGTAGCCTGTACCATCTCTGGTCCCACTAGTGCGGACTCCCCTGGGTCATTCCAGCATAAAGGTGGTCTGAAAGGTTTCCCAAACAATTCCTCAAAAGGTGCCATCCCAATGGTGGAGTGATAGATTTTTTTTATGAAAACTCCAACAAAGTTAAGTGATCCTCCCAACTGTGACAGATGTCGAGGACAAAATCACACAGCATGTCCTTGAGGGTCTGAATGGTCCGCTCAGTCTGGCCATCCATCTGAGGATGGAATGCAGTGCTCAAACGAAGATGGTCCTGAAAGACTCCTTCAACCCCTTCCATAGCCAGGAAGTAAAACATGTGTCATGATCGGAGACAGTCGTTAAAGGTAGTCCATGTATCTGCACAATCTCTTTCACATAGAGCCATCCCAAGCTCTCTATTGAACCCTGCTCTCTGATCAGTAGGAAGTGGGATAACATGTCGAGTAGGTTGAGGATCACCCAAATAGAGTCATTTACCCTGGATGTACGTGGAATTCATGTCATGAAGTGCATGGATATCCCATAACACTTCCACTCCGGGACCTCTAAAGGCTGAACCAAGCATTCTGGTACCTGATGCTCTGCATTCACTTACTGACAAGTGAGGCATTGAGAGACAAACTATGATACTTATTCCTTCATTCCTAGCCACTAGTGCTGTCTTCAGAGTTCCTGGTACATCTTCACCAGTACTAGATGTACTGCTAGATGGTATGTGTGTAACTCCCTTAAAACTTCCACCTGAAGTGCACGGGTACCATAGAATGTCCTCTAAAGAGGATGACATGATCCACACATTTAGAAAATCTAACAGGTACCCATCCTGTGGATATTTGAGCACCTGAAGACTAACAGTTAGCGACCCAACGTTGTGCCTCCCTGACTCCCTGAAGATGTGGGGGGAGTGACTATAAGAGACTGGAGAAAATATGCTCCATCACTATCCACAAAGTATATCTGTGAGGCAGTCGACTACTCCGTCGCCTCACTTAGAAGCTGTATACCAGACATCTTGCTGAGTGCATCTGCTACAACGTTACCCTTCTCAGGAGTACAGAATATCTCGAAGTCATAGTCCAGAAGGAACTCAATCCAATGTTTCTATCTCAGGTTTAGGTCTTTCTCGGAGAAGATATACCTGAGACTCTTGTGATCAGAGTACACTGTAAAACATTCACCTACCAGATAGTTCCACCACATATTCAAGGAGAATACCACTACTTCTAACTCCAGGTCATGGGTAGCATAGTTCTTCTTTTGTTTTCTCAACTGTCAAGAACCATAAGCGATCACTACTCGCTCCGGCATCAAGACACATCCGAGTCCAGTACCTGATGCGTCGCAGTAAACTACACACCCTACTTCCTCCTCTAGAAGTATCATGATGGGGAAACTGTTCTGCCTCTACCTCAGCTACTGAAAATTCTGCTGGCAACTCTCCAATCACACGAAGGGTTTCCCCTTCTTTGTCAAGGCTAATAGTTATGATGCAATTCTGGAGAATTCTGGCACAAACCTCCAGTAGTATCCATCCTCACCCAAAACACTCCATACCTCCATCACACTCCTGGGTGGATTCCAAGAAAGTACCTCCTCAATCTTTGCTAGATCTACTATAACTCCATCCACCAATATGACATGTATCAGAAAGGGAACCTCTCAGAGCCAGAACTGGCACAACTTACCATAAAGCTGGTTCTCTTGGAGTGTGTCTAGTACTACCTGTAAATGATAGGCACGCTACTCCTCAGTAGTCGAGTAGATCAGAATGTCGTCGATGAAGACCATAATGAAGAGATCAAGGTATGGATGAAAGAACCTATTTATCAGTCCCATGACCACTGCTGGAGAATTGGTTACACCGAATGGAATAACCAAGAAATAGTAATTTCTATACTGAAATCTGAAGGTTGTCTTCTGCACATCCACTTCTCGCACTCTGAGTTTGTGATAGGCTGACCTGAGGTCTATCATCGAGAACCAATGTGATCCCTTCAGTATATCAAAGAGGTCATTAATCCTTAGGAGTGGGTACTTGTTCTTCACGTTCACCCAGTTTAGGTGCTAATATTCTAAAAAAAGCCTCAAGCTCCCATTAGCCTTGTTGGTGAACAGAATCAGGGTAGCCAAGAAAGAAACCCTGGGTTGAATGAATCCCTTCCCCTGCAAGTCCACTAGTAGTACCCACAACTCATAATGCTTTGTTGGAGCCATCCGATATGCTGGTGTAGATATCGCTACCATACTGGGGAGTAATTCAATGTAAAAGTCCACTTCTCTGTGAGGAGGTAGACCTGGGGCATCATTAGGGAAAACATATGTATACTGGTCCACCACTACAGGATAGCTCAGACTCTCCACAACAACAGATCCGAGGGTAAGGCTAGACAACTGATGAGTAGTCATATGCACTCTCTTTTGGGTAAGTCCATCCTTCGCTGCAAAGGTTCCCATCTCACTAGTGAAGGTTAACCAGGTCCCATCCATGCGGACACACCACACCTTCCGCCAAACATAGTTAATCTGGGCATGGACTATAGATAACTCGTCCATGAAAATGATGACATTGTAAGGCCTTGAAAAGGCTACAAGGATATCCTAGCCGAAGCTCTCGCCTCCTAGAGTTTGCTCGCACTGCCATAACCATTGCGTAATCATCAAATCTGCTCTTGTAGGAGTCTCTAGCCATAAGGATCGAGCCAACAGCTCTATCGAAATCTCTGAGCTCTGAATGAGGGAAGAGGAAATGAAAGAATGACTAAAACCTGTGTCATTAAGTACTGTCGCTAAGGTGGATTAGACATTGATTGTACCTCGTATCATCTTCGAAGTGCCATGATCATAAGCCTCAGCTCCTTGGACATGAGATCTCCCTTGTCCACCTGCTCCCTGTGGTCAGGGTTGACCTGTTGGTGGTGGTGGCAGAAACATCTCAAATCGTCTCCCACCACCAGCTGCACGACCAGGTCCTCTACAACATCCGCCTACTCCTTGCGGACCTCCTCAATCGAACCTCTGTCTCTAATTGGGTGGTTCTTTGACCATCTGTTGATAATCTGAATGGTGGGTTGGACAGTCATGAACCATGTGACCCTGCCAACCACATACATAACACTACCACTACTGGCATGACTGGATCCACTTCGGGTGCCCCGCACAACTGATCCTGAGTCATGTGGTCGTCCACCTGTAATTATGGTCCTCTTGGACCTATGTGATGTCTGTCTGGTGCTAGATTCATAAGACTATGCTACACGATGAGTGTAAGTGTGTCTCACCGCTGGTGACTGCTCAGCAAGGAAACTTTCCACCAAGAGGGCTCTCGCTAACACCCTCGCATGTGTCGAGATACTGAGTGAGATCATCAAATCCATGATCAATCTCATGACCCCCCGCTCGAAGTTTCAGGACCTGAATAAAGGGTCCCAAACCATATCTGTGGAGTAGTGTGAGAGGTCAGTAAACCTCATTGAGTACTGATCCACATTCATGCTGCCCTACTACAGATGAAGAAGCTCATATATGCGCACTGCATGAAGAGTCTCTGGGAAAAACTCTGCCCAAAATAGGCTCTCGAAGTCTGCCCAGAGAAACGTCACCTCCTTGTGAACCTAGAGCATCAAGCTCTACCATCTCCATGTTGCTTCCAGTAGAAGGCTTGTGGAAAGGATCACCATGAGATCGGCTGGTGTCCCTACGAGTCGGAAGACTCTCACCACAGCCTCCAGCCAATCCTTAGCCACCTTCGGGTCAGTCTCTCCCATGAACCTGGGTGTCCTCTAGAGTAGGAACTCGTGAAATGCGCTCAAGCGGCGTGCACCATCTGCTGCCGGGGCTGGTGGAATTGGTGGCCCAATAGGGAGTGGTACCGCCATTGCTTCTTCTGGTGCCTCTACTAGAAAAGGGCCCTGCACCGAGGCCTCATCGCTCGGTGGGCTATCAGTGCGTACAAATCTTGGAAATATAGCTGGCTATATTTGTTGAGGCATCCTGAAAAGAAACAGGTGCACCAAAGTCAAAATGTTATACATGGTGAGTTGAATGTTATATCTCGTGAGGTGAATCAAAATATAACAAAGAAAAACTCTTGAAATCACACATCTAATTAGTTTTTCTGTGAACTAATATGGAAATTGGATGTCAGGGTCCTGGTGTATGGATACGTCGGCCGTTGCACCAACAATGGACTCCTTGAACCGACAACCACACTCATTACCCTTAACACTATTACTTCACAGAAAATATTAGAGTCCTACTTCTGTGTTAAAACAGACACTATTGATACTAATTTTTCACAACTCATCCCCCAGTACCCGTTCCATGACTACACCAAGTCCACCTTCCATAGGCCAAGGAATGACAACTAGCACCTAAGGCATATTCCCTAAAAATTGGAAGGAATTGACTTTATAAACTATAAGCACTTGTAACCAAGAACACAACAAGATATGGAGGCAAGTAAACTGAACTGCAAATAGAGTGAGTGTAGTAAGTAAAAGGGGCAAGAATACATGCCCAACTGAAAAGTACAAGTACAACTGTGAAACAAAACAACTGAAGAAAGAGAAAAGACAACTAGTGGGGTTTCCTACGAGGTTCCTACATGAATGGTAGGTACATGTTGCCTCCTTACCACTCCACGTCCACCCGTCTCCTCTATGTACCGACACTCCGTATAGTCCACCTCTAGGTACTGTCTAGTCCTGGTACTCTCAGCCTCAATCAACACTGTCTGTCATCTACATCCAACACAACAAGGTGCAGGCATATCCCATGCATGGGTTAGTATAATTATACTCAGTAGGGACATTGAGACCCTCTAGGTCTCACAAAATCCAACATGGATAAAACAAAAAGTATGAAATCAACAGATAACCTTACTTAGGTAAATTCCCATACAAATACCTATGTTATCTAGTAATCCATCTCAATCATGAGGAAAACATAGACCTATAGACGCAGCTCACACCAGGATTTATTCTAGTGGTAGTATCAAGTAACATTCCCAGTCAGAATGTCAGACACCTCGACTGCTGGAGAACTCCTCGTCTATCGAGTACAGTGGGTCTGACGTGTCACACAGAGGCACTTCCCACTATCCTTGGATAGCTGAGGTACTCCTATTGTTGAGTACTGTGGGTATACCGCGTAACACAGAGGTTCCCCCTCTCATGGCCTGCTGTGGAACTCCTCCTGTCATGTACCATGGGTTTTCCACATCACCAAGGAGCTCCCCACTGAGGGTCTGCCGCATCACCAGCGTGCTCCGAACATGGCCTGTCAAGTCACCCCGAGTCAAAACAGTCAGCAGTTGTCAAGTCTCAACCAGCCACTAGGTCTCCACAATATGCTCACTCGTCTTCAGGAGGATCCGCTCGACAAGCTACATGTCGATAATCCAACTTCCATGAAGTCCCACAAAGAAGAATCTCAATGTTATGCCACGTCCTAGGGTTATCAATGTAACTCACGACACATCAATCAGATGCCTGATCATTGAGTTATTAGCCTTTTAGTCCCGAGGTCCCAGTTGGATACATGCTCTATCCAACCTTATCGGTCCCCATCTTGATCCAAAACACATTGGGGTATCACTCAATGGGACCGAATCACTGCACGGTTCCCAACACCACTGACGGTTCGTCAAACGAACATCCGTTTCTAGAGTTATGGCCAAAAGAATGTAAATGGGTCGTAGTAGGCCCGGGTCTGGTCCGACCCAGTTCGACCTAATTCGGGTCGACCCGGCCCGACCTGTTGGGTCGGTCTAGGCCCACAGTGTGTCCCGACCCATTGGGTCCGGTTCGGGCCGTTGGGTCAAGCCCGACAGGCTCCAAGGGTTCCGTGGGGGAGGCTCTGCCGTGGGATACCATGAGGGCGCCGGGTGCCGGTCCGACCATAGGGTGGAGGACCGGCCACATGTCAGTAGTATGGTCGCGGGTTGGCGGACCGACCACATGGTGGTGACAGACCGTGGGTCGGCAGTCCAGCCGCGGGTCAGCGGTCCAGCCGTGCATGGGAGATCCGACCATGGGGAGGCGGTCCGTCCGTTGGGAGGTAGTCTGACCACTCAGGGGTGGGGTGGCGGTACGACCATGAGGAAGAGGTCGGGCCATGTGGGGGCGGTCCAGCAGTAGGGTGATGGTCGGGTTTTGGGAAGGCGGCAGACGACGGTGATAGATCCGCGGATGACGACTCGGGAGACGATGGCTTGGCGAACGACGGCCGATGGTGGCGGCTCGGCCCGGACATCAGCAGCGGTTCGGTGGACAGCGGGGCTATGGGTGGTGGAGCCGCGGGGCGCGGAGGTTGCGAGGCGGCAGGGGCAGCGGGGCGGTGTCGTTGTGCAGTCGTCTTCGTCTCCTTCAACACCACAAATCATCACAAGATATGAAGATGGGTCGGGCCTTGTTTGTTTGGTCTATACCCTCCGAGTTATGGTGTTAGAATATGGCTCATCAAGAATAAGAAATAAGAACATCAAACCCTATGACAATGATTATTCTCTAAACCGAAAAAAGAAAACATATATGGATCATCTAATTAGAATGTTGATCCGTGTTCCTTGTTTTAGAAGGGAAGAACATGGGTAAAGATATATAATCATTCACAATAAACCCATACATTAGGTTTTTCATTGACTTTTGCTTGAGAAGGAAGTACGGACGTCGATTCATCATAGATGCAGACATCCCACATTGGAAGAAGTCCCGAGGAAGAAGGTCAAAGTCGAGGTCATCATTCTTCATTGGCGGGGCATTCTTCGTTGGAGAGATTTCTCCTAATATTTCTCCTCCCCCAATTCCACCAAATTTGCAAATTAGCCAAAATATGATGTTTCCACCAATTAAATTGCTGGCATAATTTCAAATTTGGTTAATTAATCACTTAGGTTGGCATAATTAAGTATGGTATTTTGTCTTAATTAATGTGGAGGAAGCTCAAGAGGGTCCTCCATATTAAAAAGGGAGTTGGAAGGTTTCTCTCTCATTAAGCGGTTCAGGTGGTACCCACCTCTTAAATCATACATGGGAGGTTTTGGGCTTGGGTGGTCCCCACCCCATAATATCCTCAAGAGGGTGGTCACAAGAATATAAAATTATATGTTTGTTTATTTTATTTTATTATTTCCATAATAACCCAAAAATTATCTTTCACTATCTACCAACTACCATTTTGGTGAAAGTCTCCTTAAGTGAATACCACTACTGCAGGTTCAATGGTGTCCTCAGATTTCAATTTCGAGCACTGGATCAAAAGTTAGGAAAACCTGTTCGCACGTTTACGGAACGTACTTGAAAAAAAGTTCAGAAATCCATTCTGGTCACTCCGGGCATCGCAATTATCAACCGTTAATTTTTGTAGACTTGTAAAATTCCCATAAATTTAAAAAAATATTACATGAAATTTTCCAAGTCTTAAAAGACCATTTATTTTTTCTAATTTTATCCATTTAGACTTTAAAACAAAGTATATATTGAAATATTCCATCATGTTGAATCACATAACATAATAGAACCATACGTACATTTATTTGATATACAATTCACCTCTCATTTATTATTTTATCCTAGTCAATATTCTTCTTTGATTTAATGCATAAGGCAGACTTATTTTCATTCCTTATCACCTAATTTTACAACTATTTATATTTCTTTTTTTAGGGGAATAATAGTTTATGGTGTTTTGGAATAAAAAAACTATTCATAAAAATGACCAGTTAAATTGTAAAAATAATATGATTTAGTAAAAAAATTATATCAATTTTTAAAAGGTAGATTCTGAAATTTCTAGGAAAGCTATATCAAACCCGTAGATTTCTTTTGAGTTTCAAATTTTTTACCCTTAAAAAAAGCTTCTAAATTTTTTATTAATTGATATGTAGTTCCCATAGTAAATGTACATATTTGATTACATCCATGGGAAATTAATGTGTCCTATAAACCTGTTTATTTTTTTCTTAGGCGTTGTACATCCAAATTTATATACAACAAATTTTTGAGCCCTTTCACCATTATTTTGAGCTTATTTCATGGATATGTTATTGTTAGACATACCTATACTATCCTTTGATGATTTGGGGTAACTTAATTGCATATTTTTCTATATATTTATTTTTTTTGATTTCCAATCTATATATGAAAATTAAACAAATTTAGTTTAAACAGATTCAACTAGTTTATAGGACTTTTGTAACATCCTTAGTAAATAAAGAATAATACATATTTCATATTTATTAATATTTGTGAATTAAATATTAATTTTACTTTAAAGGGGTTTCTATGTTTTTTAGCATACTCGATGCGTAATAATAGGTTTCTTTGAAATCTTACATTGCACACTAATAATATAATAATATTATATTAAATTGTAGTTACCTCCTAGCCGTTGTATTGGTGGGAATGAACAAAAATAACTAAAATATGATTATACAAGTTTGTTAAATGTATTTACATTTATCCAATAAAAATATAGAGGCTTAAAATATGAATGAATCTAATTATAAACATAATTTAAATTAAAATGTCGATTTACCAGCATTTAATGGTGAAACCTCATCAAATATTTTTTTGGTCAGTTTATATGTTTTATTTGTCCAAATTAAATTGTTATTCATATTTGGGGCATCAAAATTTACTTTGGGTAATTTTTGGGTATTTTTCTGATAAAGTTCATTTTTTAAAGAATAGTAAAATATACTATATTTTAATTCAAAAGTTCCCTTTATTTATATAGTTAGATTATCTTTGTAATTGGTTTTAAATTATAATTAGAATATATTTTTACCATTTAATCTAATTTTTTTTGTTGGAATTAATTTCACTATGAAATTGGACCTAAACAAGTATCAATCTTTTGATAGTTATTGTTTCATAAAAACACGCTCTTTGTTTTGATAACAGGAATAAATTTCAAATTAATTAATGCAACTTCTATGTTTATTATTTGGTAAAGTATACATCATTTTTGAATTTGGACGTTCAAATATAGACTAGGCTGAAATTTTGGTATTTTTCTGAAAAACATCATTTTTTATGAATAGTGAAACCACTTAGTAGTAGTTAAAAAAACTATCTTTTTCATTTAAATAAACTTTTACCACTTATGTGAATTGAATTTAAAAAATCTAAAATACTTGGTTGTTTTTAGTAAGTAAAATTTAGTTCAATAAGATGAAAATAATTTTTGATAAATAGTAACTTTTTTCTTTTATTAACCGCGGTTAATGGTAAATAAGGCAATTGAAGGTAAAAAGAATATTATAATATTCAATATTACCTTATCACTTGTCCAAAACTTATTTGTTGAGTCATTTATGACCATGGAAATCTTTCGGTCTATTTTGGGACCCCATTGATCCCCTTGGGAGTGATAATGAAAATTTAGATTAATTAACTTAAAGTAAAGGCAAAAATGAAAAAAATATCTCTTAGTAAATTAATTTTAACAAGGGGATATATAAATTATCCTTTCAACTATGTATATTTTTTTGGAAAGATACAATGATTTCCTACATCATGGTATTTTTTATAATTTTTTTACATCAAAGAATTTATATTAATTATGACACAATAATGAGGCAGTATTTACCTCATGAAAAAAATTTAAATAAATAAGATTATAAATATTAAAAAAATATTCAAAACCTGTCCAATTCTTATTGGATGATTTTGTTTCGACCATGAGTCATATTATCTTTGAATACAATGATTTTTGGTCATTTTAAAACCGAATATAAGTTAATAATAAAATAATATTTTCACACTTTCCAAAAGAGCCCCTCCCCCTTATAAAAAGCCCCCACTTCTAACCAATATTTTCACACCTGTCAAGCCTTTAGGCTCATCCAAACTTTACCCAATTAAGCTCCCAATATCCCTCTCCTCCTCCTATAAGCTTTACCTTAGGTATAAGGCACATAAATAAGTCTTTTTGGTTCAAACCAAAGGAAAAAGAACGAACGGGTCAAGTCGGACACGAGGTAAGGGACTTCGTCTCAATCTCCTTCCATTGAGGCATATTTAGATTTATACACGAAATTATTTTATAAGATGTCTAAACCCCTTTTACTTTTCATTTCATTCAAATGGAATATTTTTATATGAATAGTTTTACAAAATGACATAAAGGAATGTTTTTTAACGTAAACGGTGACAATGACCTTTCCGCCGCCACGAGTATTATTTGATATTTGGATTTCTTAACAAGTGATAATGTTTTCCAATGAAAATATAAATACCATATACTCTTTATACATATTTTGGTATTGAAAATGATTTTGAGAATGGATTTATTATTTTAATATCATGAAATGATATTTTGTTATTGCAATGTGGAAATAAACATTTTCATTATGATTATGTTATGTGTTATGATATTGTTATAGTTCTTGAGAATTTTTAATATATACAGGTGGTTCCATGATAAACCTAGGGCGGGTGAGCCCGAGATATCTCTCCAATTCATTGGGTAACATGATGAAGGTAAACATGAATGTTTCTTCTATGAGATTTAGAGAATATACTGTGATGGTTATTCCAAAGTAACTCCCTATATAGATGTGATAACTACATTGTAAGTATGTTATGGATTCCACAAGTTACATTTATGATTTATGATTTATATGTTTTATTCATAAATCATATTTTTTTCATTAGGTTAGTAAAACGGTTTATGTTTATACTTATTAATGAACAAATGTTTTCATTCATTGTTTTATAACCCTTACTGAACTTTTTATGCTCATCCCATGTTTTGAAATGATTTAAGAGGACTTGAAGATTAATAGGGTCAAGGATGGGATCAAGGAAAAGACATGCTATCTAAAACCTACAACAATACATGACCCTTTTTTTCAATAGTTTTTATTTCATGAAAAAAAGGAAACTGTGTAGAATTGTCCACTTTGTAATCTTTTGAGATGTAATAGTTTTGTACTAATTCTCTAAAACTCTGAAACTAAAAAGATCATCAATGTTAATTAGTCATTTAATTCAATATTATGTAATGTTTATGGCTGAGTCCTTATAGTTGGTATCATAGGTTAGTTTAGATAACTTTTGGAGTTAGGGTACTGTTAAATTAATATCCATAATATAATTTATGTTAATATTGAAATCATATAGCATTTACAGATTACCATGTTGCTTTGCCAAAGATATTTCTATGTTCAGAATGGTTTTCCGTAGAGAAAACATGGCATCTATGATGGGACGAAATTAGGAGGAAGACAACCTTCCAAATCAACAACCTGATATGGTATGAATCGAAACTGAATATTTTGTTGTAGTGATAGAATAGTTGACTTTGGCTATAAATGGTGGTGGTATCCATGTATGAGATCAGCCAGATCAACCACTGAGGAACATGTCAGTAGTAGAGCATTTCATAAGGAAGCATCCCATATCATTTGTAGGATCATCTGACCTGGTGCATCTATAAGGGTGGATTAAAGCACTGAAAAAGATTTTTGATGTCATGGATTGTTCAGACCATCAAAAGGTTAGTCTCAGTGTTTACCATTTTGAAGGTGAAGCTGATCAGTGGTGGTCTATTGTGAAAAATATCTGGGATAATGAAGAGATTGATGATCTTGATTGGGATGAATTAAAAGGTATGATTCTTGAGAAATATTTTCTTAAGGTGGTTTGTCTTAGGATGTAAAAACAAATTCCTGGAATTAAGGTAGGAGGATGACTCAGTGGTTACTTATGAAGAAAAATTCACTCAACGGGCAAGGAATGCTCCAAATTTTATACGAGATCTCGATAGTAAAATCAATTGTTTTTACTGAAGAATAAATCCAATGTATCAATGGGATTTAGCTTCTCGTGAGTTCAAAAGTAATGAAAAACTTGTTCATTTTTCAAAGAAGGTGGAAATTGATTTTGCTAATGATATGGAGTTCTTTGAAGAACAATAGAATAAGAGGTCGAGGTGGCAGGTAAAAGGGAAGAACTCTTCCAAAATGTCCGATGGTAAGAAAGTTAAGTATACATTTTGTGAAAATTGTGGTAAATAGAATGCTGGGGAATGTCTATTGAATTCTGGTAAGTGCTACTGATGTGGAAAAATGGGACACACGACACATAATTGCACTGAAAAAGATCAGGGTAATGGTAAATCAAAATCTGATTTACAGTCAATAAAATGATTAAAGTTTAATGAAATGGGTCATTAAGTAGATTAGTGTCTAACAAAGAACGTAACCAAAGGAAAGCAGCCAGACTACAAGCAGAGAGGTGTGGTGAAATCCTTTGAAACTACTTGAGCAGATGTTGGATCATCAAATGAAGTTGTATCAGGTACACTGTTTGTTTGTTCAAATTACAAAAATGTGTTGTTTGATTCAGGGTATACACACTCTTTAATTTCTGATATGTTTTCTAGTAAATTGGGAATTCCATCTGAATATATGAATACATAATTTATGGTAAAAACACCTAGAGGAAATGTTGAGACAATAAGAATACATAAGAAAATTCTTGTCCTTGTGTGTAGAAATAATCTACTTGAAAACCTTATTGTTTTGCCTCTAGTAGAGTTTGATGTTACTTTGGGTGTGGATTCTCTTTCTATTTATCATTCTATGATCGATTTCAGAGAAAAATAGGTTTCATTCCATAATTATTTTCAAATTGTATACAAGAATGAACTCCTGCTTTTGATAACATATCAGGAAGCTGAGAAACTTGTAAAATATGGAAATTATTGTTACCTTGCACATATTGTTGAAGACAAGGAACACTTCAGATTAATTATTTTCTAGTGGTAAATGAGTACCTTGATGTTTTTCCTAATGAGTTATCTGGAATTATACCTGATCAGGAAGTTGAATCTACTGTTGACTTATTTTCTGATGCTAAGTAAATTTTAAAACCCCCATATCAAATCGATCAAGTTGAACTTTTAGATTTAAATATGAAATTTCAGGAGTTATTAGATAAAGGATTCATTCGACCTAGTAAATCACCATGGGGGGATTCTGTTTTGTTTGTTAAAAATAAATATGGTTCCATGAGATGTTTAATTGATTATATATCACTAAAAAACATCACTGTTAAGAATAATTATCATTTCCCTCCAATAGATTATTTGTTTGATCAGCTCCAGAGAGCTCAGTATTTTTCGAAGATTGATTTGAGGTCGGCGTACCATCAATTGACAGTAATAGAAGAAGACATTACAAAGACCACATTTCACACAATATATGGCCATTATGAATTTGTAGTTTTGACTTTTGGTTTACCCAATGCACCTGTTGTATTCATGGATCCAATGAATAGGATTTTCCATGTGTTCTTGGATACGTTTTTGATTGTTTTAATTGAAGATATTTTCGTTTATTCCAAAAGTAAAGAGGAATATGAAATTCATTTAAGGGTTGTCTTTCAATCCTTAAAAGAAAAGAATATTTACGGTAAATTTTTCATGTGTGAGTTTTGGTTACAAAAAATTTCTTCCCTTGGTCACATTGTTTGAAAAAATGGAATAACTGTTGATCCTGCTAATAAAAAGTTTTTGAAGAATGTCCAAGACCCACAAATATAACCCAGAATCGTAGTTTTCTTGGTTTGGTAGGTTATTACCGGAGGTTTTTTGAAACATTTGCATGGTTGTCTAGTATAATTACTATGTTAACTCGAAAAGGTGTTAAGTTAATCTCGAAAAAAGAATGTGATGATTGTTTTCAGGAATTGAAAAGAATATTGTTGAATGCTATATTTTTGGAACGACCATCTAGAAATGTTGAGTTTGTTATATATAGTGATTCTTCGCTGAAAGGACTTGGATATGTCCTTATGTATAATGATCAGGTAATTTCTTATGCTTCAAGTCAGTTGAAACCAAATGAGTTAAATTACACTACACATGATTTGGAATAATCTGTTGTAATTTTTTCTTTAAAAATTTGGAGGCATCATTTTTATGGAGTAAAATGTGAAATATATATTGACCAAAAAAGTTTAAATTATATATTCACTCAAAAATAATTGAACACGAGACAGAGGAGATGGCTGGAATTAATCATGGATTATGATTGCACGATCCATTACCATCCGGGTAAAGAATATAATGTGGCTGATGCTTTGAGTTGAAAAATCAATGCTTCATTAACCATGTTATGTTTAGAAAGAGATCCTTTGGTTTTTTATTTGATAAACTTTGGCCTAGAAGTTGTTCGTGCATAAAATTCTTCTGTTTTGAATCAGGTGTCCGTGAGATCATCTCTATCATATAAAATTAAGCAAGGATAGAAGGAAGACAGTGAGTTACAGAGAAACGTAGAGTTGTTTTAGAAGGGTATGTTTCCTAAATTTAACATTGACAATGATTGTGTTTTGATATTTGGAAGGAGATTATGTGTGCCCTGTGATTCACAATTGAATAATGAGTTGTTATGTGAAGCACATAGTTCCCCATTTTCAGTTCATCATAGTAGTACAAAGATGTACAATGATCTTTATGAGAATTACTAGTGGGATGGAATGAAAAGAGATATTGCTAATATTATTGTGATGTGTTTGACTTGTTAGCATATTAAAGAAGAGAAGTAGTTACATAAAGGGATGCTTTAGACTTTACTAGTTCCAGAGTGGAAATGGGAAAATATATCCATGGACATCATTGGGGGATTACCAAATACATATCAAGGTAATAATGAAATCTGGGTTATTATTGATCGGTGGACTAAATCTGCATATTTCCTTCCTATTCGAGATACATTACCTGTTGATCATATTTCTCGATTGTATGTTAAAGAGACAGTCAGTTTTCATGGAGTTCCCCTCTCAATTGTATCTGATCATGATCCCAGGTTTACTTATAACTTTTTGAAAGGCCTTCACAAGTCGTTGGGTACTGAATTAAGTTTTAATAGAGCTTTTCATCCACAATCATAGGGAAAATCAGAACAAAAAATTCATACATTGGAGGATATGTTACGTGCTTGCCAGATGGATTATCAGGGAAGTTGGAACCAACATAATTTTTGGGTTGAATTTTCTTATAATAACAGTTTTCAATCCATTATACAGATAGATTCATTTAAGGCATTATATAGAAATCATTTTCAATATGTAGCTTTTTGGATTGAAGTAGGTGAAAGGAAGTTGATGGGACCATAATTGGTAGAAGAGATGGAAAATAAATCTCAGTTGATTCAGAAGCACATGAGAACAGGTCAGAGCAAAAAGAAAAGTTATAAAGATAACCATAGGAAGGATTTTTCTTTTGAGGTAGGTGATCATGTCTTTCTCAATGTTTTTCCATGGAAATGTGTGATGCGTTTTGGTAAGAAGGGAATGTTGACTCTAAGGTTCATTAGACCTTATAAAATTATGGAGAAAGTTGGATCAGTTGTGTATAGAGTAGCTTTACCTCAAAGGATCATTAGACCTTATGAAATTCTGAAGAAAGTTGGATCAGTTGCATACAGAGTGGCTTTACCTCCATGTTTATCTCCGGTACACAATGTTTTTCAAGTTTTGATGTTGAGAAAGTATATAACAGATCCATCTCATGTTTTGAGCCCATATGTAGTTCAGTTGGAAGAGAATGTCTCTTATGAAGAACAACCAGTTCAAATTATTGACCGTAAAGAGAATGTGTTGTGGAACAAGGTAATTCACCAGGTAATGGTTTGGTGAAAAAAACCAAATGGTTGAAGAGGCAATGTGAGAATATGAAAATTCAATGAGGGACAAATACCCCCAATTATTTTGATATGTAAAATTACAAGGATGAAATTCCAAAAATGGGGTAGGAAGTAACATCCCAGGTAAATAAAGAATAAGACATATTACATATTTATTAATATTTGATAAATAAATAATAATTTTACATTAAAGGGTTTCTATGTTCGATAACATTTCCAATATGAAACAACGAGTTCTTTGAAATCATACATTGTACACTAATAATATAATATTTTTATTTTAAATGGTAGTTAACTCCTAGCCGTTGTATTGACAGGAATGAAAAAAACTAACTAAAATATGACTATAAATGTTTGCTAAATGTGTTTACATTTATCCAGTAAAATGTTAGAGGCATAAAATATGAATGAATCTAATTTTAAGCATAATTTACATTAAAAGGTCGAATTTCCGCCTTTTAATGGAAAACCCTATCTAAATATAGTTTTGATCATCTTTATATGTTAGATTTGACCAAATAAAATTATTATTTAGATTTGGGGCATCAAAATATACTTTGGGAATTTTTTTGGTATTTTTCTGATTAAGTTCATTTTTAATGAATAGTGAAAAATAATATATTTTAATTCAAAAGTTCCATTTATTTATATGGTTATATTATCTTTTTAATTTATTTTAAAGTTTAATTAGAATATTTTTTTACCATTTAACCCAATTTTGTTTATTGGAATTAGTTTCACATTGAAATTGGTCATAAACATGTATCAATATTTTCATAGTTATTGTTTCTAAAAAACACACTATTTGTTTTGATAACGGAAATTAATTTTTAATTAATTAATGAAACTTCTATGTTTATAATTTGATAAAATATACCTCGTTTTTGAATTTGGACTATGAAATATATCTTAGGCTGAAGTTTTGGTATTTTTCTGAAAAACATCAGTTTTTGATGAATAGTGAAACCACTTAGTAGTAGTTAAAAAAACTGAATTTTTCATTTAAATAGAATTTTACCACTTATGTGAAATGAATTTAGAAAATCCAAAATACCTGTTTGTTTTTAGTAAGTAAAATGTGGTTTAATAAGAAGAAAATAATTTTTGTTAAATAGTAACTTTTGTCATTTATTTACCGTGGTTAAAGGTAAATAAGGCAATTCAAGGTAAAAAGAATATTATAATAAATTTAAATTACCGTAACACTTGTCAAAACCACATTGGTTGAGTCATTTACGACCATGGGCATCCTTGGGACGATTTTGGGACTGCATTGAGACACTTGGGAGTGATAATGACAATTTAGATTAATTAACATAAAGTATAGGGAAAAATGACAAAAACAAATAACTTTTAGTAAATTAATTTTTACAAGGGGTTATATAAATTTTATTTTAAACAATAAATATTAATTAGAAATATAAAATGATTTCCTACATCATGGTATGTTTTTGTATAATTTTTAGACATCAAATAATTTAAATTATTTATGACATAATAATGATGCATTATATAACTCATTAATAAAAGATTAGATAAATAATATTATAAATATTAAAAAATATCCAAAACTGATCCAATGATTATTTGATGATTTTATTTTACCATGAGTTATCTTATAGTAGACTCTAATGAATTTTTTTACTTTTGAAACCAAATATATGTTTATAATAAAATAATATTTTCACAATTTTCTAAAGAGCCCCTCCTCCCCCTTATAAAAATCTGTCACTTCTAACCAATTCTTCACACCTCTCTCGCGTTTATGATCATTCAAACTCTGCCCAATTAAGTCTCCTACATCTCTCTCGTCCTCCTAGATGCCTTACCTTAAGCATGAGGCAGTTGAATAAGTCCTTTTGGTTCAATCCAAATGAGGTTACCCAAATTGAAAGATATTAAAAAACGAACGGGTCAAGTCGGACAGGAGGTAAGAGACTTTATCTCAATATCTTTTCATTGAGGCATATTTATTTTTATACTTGACTTTATTTTATATGATCTATAAAACCCTTTGAAATTTCATTTCATTCAAAGGGAATAATTTTATATAAATTGTTTTAATAAACGAAAAAAATGTTTTTTTAACGTAAGCGGTGACAATGACCTTTCTGCTGCCGTGAGTATTATTTGATATTTGGATTCCTTAACAAGCTGTACTATTTTTAAAAGGAAAAATAAATACCATATACTCTTTTTACGTATTTTTTTTATTGAAAATAATTTTGAGAATGGATTTATTATTTCAATATCTTGAAATAATATTTTTTATTACAATGTGGAAATGTTGTCCTTCCTTTATGATTTTATTATGTATTATGATCATGTTATGGATCTTGGGAATAATTTATGTATAAGGGTGGTTTCATGATAAACCTTCGGCGGGTGAGCCCAAGATAGGTCTCTAATTCATTTGGTAATGTGATAGAAGTAAATGTGAATGTTTCTCCAAAGATATTTTGGGAATATACTATGATGGGTATTTCAATGTAACTCCCTATGTAGCTGTGATAGCTACATTTTAAGTATGTCATGGATGTCACAAGATTCCTTTATGATTTATTATTTCTATGTGTCATTCATAAATCTTATGTTTTCATGAGGTAAGTAAAATAGTTTATGTTTTGTATGTATTAATGAACAAATGTTTCTATCATTTTTTTGTAACCCTTTCTGAGATATTTATGGTCATCCCATGTTTTGAAATGTTTTCATAGGACATAAAGATGAATAGGGTCAAGGATGGGATTATGGAAAAGTCTTGTTGTCTAAATCCTATAACTAGACATGACTATTTTTTTAATGATTTTTTATTATTTTTTCAAAATGGGAACTGTGTAGAAGTATCTACATTGTAATCTTTTGAGATGTAATAGTTATGTTTTAATTATTTAAAACTCTAATACTAAAAAGATCCTCAAGGTGAATTATTCATTTAATTAAATATTATGTAATGTTTATGGCCAGGTCCTTATAACTTTATTCGCTATTAGGGTGTATATTATGTTTCTATAGAATATATCATTCCCATTTTCCAAACATTTTTAACCTTATATAATGAAATACATTTTTCAGATGTATATCTATAATTATTATACTTTTTGGTTCATTGGTATCTCCATACATCGGTGGATTATAGGTTTCTCAGTTTGACTTCTATATCAGGTAATTTTAATTTTTTATTTCTCTCTAATAATAGAGTTTAATCAATCATCTAATTTCTTTTAGAGATTCTTAATTTATCTTCATACATTTTATTTTCCACTTGTAAATACCAGTCAATATAGTGACCTGACTTTTCTTATATTAATTATACATCTTTTTAATGATAAACAACATAAAAACGTTACACCACAAGTATCTAAGGGGTTAGTGTCCTGTGAAATCTGGGACCAAACATAACTATCACAACTTAAAACATAAAAATTTATTTAATTTCTTATTCTCTAGATGCATATTGGACCTTGAGTTCCCCTTAGTAGACATAATCACCTGAGGATATACATCAAAAATGGGTTGGATAATGTACTAGTATGAGAATAAGAACATGATAGAGTATAACATGGGGTGATAATAATCATTATCATCTGAACATATGAATATGATCATAAACATGATAGGAACAATTATTAAAAGTCTTGAAAAGTGGAAATGCATAAAAATTAAACCTTTTTCCTTTGGTGTTAACTACAACACATATTTGTAATCAAATATAGAATAATTTTCACACATATTACACTTTAAATAATTATATGCATCACATTAGAAAATTCCTCATATAATAGTATAATTATTGTCACACTCATCACATAAAAACATTAACATTATAGTATAAAATTCTTCTTGCACCCGTCACATCGTAACTTTAATATTATCATGCATTAAACATTGAATGTATATCAATAATGGACATAGATAAACCATGAAAATAAATGGGTTTCATTTTATAAATCATACATTCATAAACATTTTTTTCTTGAATGAAGTAGTTAATAACATACTTGATACAAGAGACATCAACCTTGAGTGAGAAGTAAAAGGTATGCCTTTGAAAAAAGAGTTCATTTGGAAAAAACTATGTTTGACAAAAAATCCATTTGAAAATATGAACATTTTTTAAAAGGTAAGATAATTGTTATGAAATTATTTTTATGGTATAACCATACAAAAAACGTTGTCTATGTAGGAAAACCAGAAGAATGAATGTTGGGAACGATAATTCCTCTAACCTTTTATCTGAATGCTTTCTTTACATTAATGTCCTATGTAATCAAATTATATTAATTAATTTACACAGAAATAACCTTATATAAATATAATTGATTCACTATGGTTTTATTATGTTTTTTATTTTCTTTTGTATGAGTTATAGAGTGTAAATTCATTGTTCGGAAGTGTTCTTTTTCAATGTTTTCATGATTGATTCACTTGTACACATAAATGGATGTTCGTGCAGAACATGGATGAAAATCCAAAATTTATTTTACATGAAATTAATTATATTAAATTAATGTAAATTATATTATAATTAATTTGGTTATATACCACGAGGATGAATCATTATTTAAAATTTAATGATGATCATTTTGGGTTAATCTGGGTGGTTTTTGGATCACAAGAAACATGTTTTGTTTTATCATTTGGAATTATGTATAAAAGTTTTTTCAATAACATAAAATGGGTTAAGAAATCATATTAAAATATTTTTAAAAAAATTTAATGGTTTTATTTATATACACGATGTCTTTTATGGAAAATGGAAGTGCATAATCCACGCTGTAGGTAAAATAACACATCATGGGTGACAATTTTATTTTTATAAAAAATATGATAGATGGAGGAGTATAGTGAATAAAATTAAATTATCAGGATATAATTCCAGAAAATAAATAATTGTGTAGTTATAATGACATTTTGATAAGATAATTTGTGGTTAAGAGATGAAATGGAATGAAATTTCAAATAAAAGAGAGAGAGAAGTTACATCTTTAATTCTCCTCTTCAGATCCTCCTAAAGGAACCTAGGATTGGTATTTGGATGATAAAAAGAGATATTGGATGTGGGGGGGGGGGTATAAGTATGATTTTAATTTCAAAATTTGGACAAGGATTGAAGCTTGATATGTGTGAGGGAATGTGGTAGTGAGGGGTGTTACTTATAGTGGAGGGAAGGGGTGTTTTCTCATTATTTAATTCATTAGATATTAATTTCCCTTATGATAAGAAATAGTGACGATTTGATGACTAAATACAATAAATTCAGAATTTCAGTTCAAAATAATGTCCGTTTACATCATCCATGAAAGATTAATGATTCATAAATTCATTTATTTATCATATTCTGTAAATTATCAAATTTCACTATTCACAAAATTAATGTATTTCAGAAAAATCTCAAAAATTTACCCTAACCATTTTTTGAAATAACAAATTAAAATATGAAATACAATTTATGAAAATAATTTTCTAAATATGAGTTATATAATTTTTAGCTGAAATCATAATTTATATAAAAAATACAAATTTTAAAATTAAAATTTCTTTTCTAACACATTGAAAAATTAATTAAGGTATCCTAAAATTATCATATAATCACAAGAAATCCAAATAATTTATTATGAATACATTTTATCAAAATACTTTTTCTCTAAAATTATTAAATTAATTATTAAATATTCATGAATTACAAAAATAACAACACTATTATATCATATGGTTACTTATAGGATGGATAAAAATTATTTATACTATCATTAGGAAGGGTCATATTTGTTGGGAAAATTTAATATTCATAAGGGTCATATTAATATTTATAAGGGAAAAATTACTATTAATAAGGGTATGTTACTATTCACAAACAAATTATATTTGTCCTATCTGAATCCAAATCTATACTAATCGCAAGCATGTATGCTAGATTTTTAAAATTCAAATCACGTAAGAGGAAAAAATATGTTTAAAGGCCATATAGAATTTAGTAGTACTTTTAAGAATTATGTGGAATTGTTTCTCCAAATTTTAATTTATGTGATTATACTATATGATATTTCAATAAGAAAGGAAAAATTTCATTGATAAAGGTTTGGTTCGTTTCAGTCAATATATTTCTCTATGATTTTCAAGGATTCCATATAATCATTTTCAATATTTATTAAGACTTTATAGATATTTTAAAATGCATGCATCCCCACATAAATAAACATATAATCACATATTTAAAACCAAATGATATTTTTAATTCTTTCTCCTCCATTAAAATTCAATAATTGAAAATTGTGATTGATTTTTTATTTGTATTGAAACATGTTTTCCAATATTGGAAAATGATCCTATACCAGATTTTGAACCATTAGTGTATTCTATAAAACCATTGGTATTGTCTATTGCAACATTTTTCTAACCTATTGTTATAAAACCTCTAAGGATAGCTCTATAAAAATAGTTACATTGAAAACATTGGTATAGAGTCTCTAGATTTCCCTTTTTTCTGATATTTTTTTTAAACTATCGGTATACATGATATATAAATGGTTTTATAAATTGTTTATATATCCTTCAAACCATGAATCATCCAACTACATATCCCATATTTTCCCAAAACCCACACACACCGAAAACACTTTCTCCCACAACCCAAAAAATGGAATCCAATTTAATAATTACCAAGAAAATAATTAATATATTGAAAAGGAAAAAATACACATTTAAATAATCACATATATTATATATATAATATTTCTTCATTTTAATTTTGAAAAACAATTTCTAACACATATTTGAAATCACATTCGGATATAAAACATTATGTGTCATAAAAATCAATGATAATTGTAGATGATCTATCTTACTCTCAAAACCACTATTATGATCACCATCATTACCAATGTACTTTTTAGCATAATATTCATTATAACCATCATCATCATCATAGAAAAAATAACTATCAAAATATCTCTGAACATCACCATCAAAATCACTATCACTATCACATGGTAATTCAATGTACCCACTACTACTATGACCATCATCCCTATTTCCTCTTGCATCATATAATGAATTAATTGGTGAAATGAATGAATAAAAAACAATAAAGTATCTGGAGGAAGTGATAGAAATAATTTTTTTATTTCTTTTATAAAAATTTTGTTGTCATTTGGACTTCATTATTACTTGTTCATTGATATCTTTTAGCCTCTACTACCATTGTACTAGCCTTTTCCACAACTGCACAAGCTATTTCAAACTCAGTGAAATGAAAAATATTATTGGAACTAGAGTAGATCCAATATATATTCGACACAATACACTTCACTATATTTAAAATACACTCCCTTGAGAAATATATTTTAATATATTGTGATTTATTTTGTTTAGACCAATGTTTTCAGCTTCCTACTCATTAACGTCTCTGAGAGAACACAATTGAAAATAAAAATAAATCATTTTGTTATAAAATAGATATTAATATTTAAAATTAGCATGGAAAAACTTGTAATGAATTATTTTTATTGTTCATTTCATTATTTATTTTTCTTGAGAAAATTAATTGTTGTGATGGAACAAATCCGTAATTGTTCAATACCTCTATATAAAAAGACATGGAATATAGGAAACAATAATTCAATAATAATATATTTTTAAGCAAAAATAAATCATTATAACTAATATATAGTTGAAGATATCCGAAACTAAATAAATAAATGTTCATAGAAATTCATTGTATTATTCCCAACTATGAGAAACTATAATTAATAAAATAAATAATTTTTTTGGATATTTTTGGTGAAGGTTTATTCAGATTTATTATTATTATTATATTGGTTAAACATCATTTTGTATAGGCTCTATAAATTATGGATGTATTCAGTTTGAGTATTAATTATTTTGGTTATTTCAACACTTATAGATCGAATTTTTTTTTCTGTCATTTTTAACGAAGAAAACATAATAATTATAATTAGTATAGTAATATATTTGTTTATTTTAAATTGATAAAGTTATGTTCAGCTTAATTTTAGAAGATTATTATTGTTTAATTTAATGAAATTTTACACATTCTGGTTTTTTTAACTTCATGATTTATTTTTAGTTCCATTCAATATATTATATGAATTAGAATTACTTTATAAACATTGTTAAAGTTTAGTTCATTTAAGACTTGATTGTATTAAATTTGGTTTTATTTAATATTAGATATGATTAGTTCATTCTGGTCTGCTATGGAAAATATTTTCCCTTTCGGTTCATGTTTGATTTATAATGTTTGATTTAGATTGGGGTGGTATAGATATTAATTTTTATTTATATTTGGTTTGATTATATTCATACTGATGTTTTAAAAATTTATATTTGAAAATTATTTATGTTCACAATAAATTAATATATTTATATGTTTATATTATATAAAATGTTGTATATATAAATAATTTTTAGTGTTTTAATTTTTATATAGTTTATATTTATAACTATTTATATTTTAATATTATGTGGATTTATTTTGTTTTACCCATACTTGTCTTTAGTTTACGATGAAAGATATATTATTTAACCTTTTGTTTTTTACCCATGCATAACATTATTATACACTTAATTAATATTTTTTACCCCTACTTAATATTAATTTTCCCTTATATATCCTAGACGTGTTTCTTTTTACCCTTAAATTACATTGTTTTAACCTTATATAAATTTATTTTACACTTACATAAATTTAGTTTATCCATTAATAACATCCTTTTACCCTTACACAACTTTATTTTACCGTTACTTTACTTTTATTCCCTTATATTACTTTATTTTACCCATAATTAATATTTTTTATCCTAAAAAAGCATTAGTTTACCATAACTAAACATTAGATTACCCTTACATAGATTCTTTTAACCTTTATAAAATTTATTTTACCCTTATATAACTTTTTTTACCCTTATTCAACTATATTTTCCATTAATTTACCTATAAAAGATTCTATTTACCCTTACATAACTTTTTTTACAATTAAATAACTTTATTTTAGTCATAATTAACATTATTTTACCATTAAATAACTTTATTTCACACTTAATTGACTTTATTTTACCCATACTTAACATTATTTCATCCTTACTTAATATTAGTAAACCCTTTGCTAAATTGTTTAACCTTACATTACTTTAGTGGACCCATACATTACACTATTTTACCCTTAATTAAACTGTAAAAGTTTTTTACCCTTAAATAAAATTTTTTAGGAGTATTTATCTTGATTTTAACTTTACCTAATTTTAGTACACCCGAACATAACATTATTTTACTCTTACAAAAAAGTATTTTACCATTACACAACATTATCTTCCTATTTCATAATATTAATTTACCATATTCTAACTTCTTTTACAGCTATATAAAATTATTTTACCATAAAATTACATTATTTTACCATTGCCTAACTTTTTTACCCCTAATTAACCTTAGTTTACCCTAATAAAACATTATTTTACACTTAATTTACATTAGTTTTCTATTTGTAAACTTTTAAAAGTCTCATTTTCCTTTAACTAACATTTTCTTACCCTTAGAAAACATTTTTTTACCTTTACAAAACATTATTTTACACTTTCATAACTTTGTTTTAGACTTACATAACTGTAATTTATCCTTACATAACATTATTTTACCTTAAGTTAACTTTATTTTACCCTTATGTAACATATTTGTACACATAATTAACTAAAGTTTACCCCAATATAACAATAGTTTAGCCTTATATAACTTTATTATTCCCTTAAATAACATTAAGTTATTCTTACTTAATATTATTTACCCATAGATAAATTTTGTTAACCCTTACATATCTTTGTTTTACCATTACTTAACTTTTGCTGACTAGTTACATGTACATGTTCATGTTTACCATTAAATAAATTTCATTTAACTTTAATAAATCTTATATTACCCATATATAATTTTTTTACCCATATGTAATTGTATTATTCATTTATTTAACATTATTTTACACTTACATAACATCAGTTTACCCAAACATACCCATTTTTACCCTTACAAATATTTTATTTAACATTAAATAAAATTAGTTTATTTTCATATATCCTTTTCCCCCTTACTTAACATTAGTTTACCATTACATATTTTTTATTTACACTTACATAAAATTATTTTACCATTACATAACCTGCAAAAGTTTCTATTTACCTTTATATAACATTATTTTTCCTTAAAATTTAGTTTTCCCTTACATAACATTAGTTTAAACCCAAAAAACATTATTTTTACCATTTCAAGACTTTACCAATAAACCTAATTGACCTTTATAGGTTTCTATTTACCCAAACATAACATGAAGAGACTTCATTCAATATTAACTTATATTATATAAACTTTACATTACATGTCTACAAACAAATACAATTAGTTTCAAATAGATAATATAAATATTTCTTTATCAAAATCTTATTAAAAATTTTAATGGAATCATGATTTCTAAACTATGTTGGCTACTGTATTTTGATCATGTCTTGAGATATATTCTTTTGAATTATAGAAAGATCCATTTTTCATTTATATTTGTACCTAATTAAAAAAAGAGTCAATAAAGGATACTTGATTCCTATCAGGTCCCAACATATTCATCCACCCAAAAGTGTGTAAATACATCATATAATTAATGTTTTTTATTTCCTTTTGATGATTCTGTAAATTAATATTGAACAATAAAAAGAATATTATTAATGAAAATCATCATCGTTTTCAATCGGTGAACTAAAATTTGATATATACATTAAAATATTCAATATTTTTAAGGTAAATAATTATATGAGATTATGTATTTAAGAAGTCATTCAGAACATTAATTTCCCCTAAATCTATTCAAACTCTAGAAAACCATCCACTATACAACTCGTGATTATGTTCACTTTATATCTCACCTCATTGCTTTATCTATGCAGTCATCATGATCTCTCAAGATGGATAATTATAATTAAGATACTACTTAAAAATTATAATAAATACAATTATAATATATCACTGAGGATAATGAATTTTATTTCCCATATTTGAGGCCAAGAATTATCAATTTTTTAATTTAATTGTGTCTCTTGGATATTGTCATGATGGGAACAATGTCATAGTATTTGGAAAGAATTAACATAAAACTCTTTGATTATTTCCCTATTTTACCAATAATTTGATTATCCTATTTATACATGACCATCACCTTTGTATGGTTTTCCCACAATTCACACATGCAAGTACATGAACACCGATTTATATAATAAGATCCATATTTAAGATGACAAGATAAAAATTTTAAAATAATTAAACTTATAATAAAAATAAATTATGGTCAAAAATTTACTATGGTTCTATAGATTTACAAGAGTTAGGCTGATTAGTGGGTACTTTTGGATCCCTATACAATAAAGGATCATTAACCTGTGTAGTAGTAGTGGGGTCCAATGACTTCTCATGTTGGTCAATATGTTCTGGAGGTTTAGAATTCACCAGTTTAGATGTCGAAGAAGCATGAACATAAATTTTTATAAATAAATAATTAAATTGAAATGGGTTTTGAATTGATAACTTTGGAAAAAGAAAATTTGCTTAGGGAGTGAGATCCATCATCTGATTAAAAAAATATATACGAGGAGGATTAGATGTAAGTGGTGGAAAATGTATAGGTGGTATAAATATATCAGGTTTCTCTAACAAAAATTTTGGATATGAAATTTTGAAACAACTTATATCTAACCAAGGGTATGGGTGTGATATGGTATACGGAGTGGTGAGAGTATCTCAACTACCACCCCCTCATATTTCATGGCAGAGCACTATTTCCACTAAAATGGTTGGTGAATATTTTCCTCCATTATGATGTTACCTGGTTAATTTTTTTTTTAAATTATCTATGAAATTACATTATATTAATCTAAAATATATATTTTAAATAACATTATGACAATAAGAACCGAAGGTTTAATTCCTACCTCTATCATCCACTGATTTTTATCATAAATTCACTTCAATAATTTCTCATTTTTTTAATTCATATATTAGAAAATAATTATTCATTTAATTATAAATTGATAACTAATGTGTAAACTAAAAAATATATAACAGGTGACATAAATTAACTATAGGAGTACAATTTATAATACAAATAAAGGATATGTATGCCATAACATAGTTAAATAATATTTAATTGAAAAAAATATCAAAACAGAAAATTTTTGTCATAGAAAAATTAAAAAATTATAATTATCATGTTAAATATAGGTGTGAAATAGTGTTCTTCTTATATTTTCAATTTTATTCTATTCAGTCTTGTTATTTTCATTTGGATAATTTTGTTAATTTTTATGGTAATTTGGTCATTTTCTAGGTTTTGACATTTGGTTCATAAATTATGTTTTATCATTTTTCTATCTATGCATGTTTAGGTTATATCATTCAATATATATATTTTATATTTTTCATTTTAAGAATTTTAATATATTTAGAATGAATTTATATTTTTTTTTTGTAACTGGATATTTTTGTTTTTTATCCTGTTATGTTGTATTAAAGATTAATTCAATAGTTGATATTTCAATTCAAAGAAATAAATAAACTTTTATATTGAAAACATACATGAAGGACAAGTTGGATAAAAAATATTTTACCCCATAATCAAAGGAATTTTAATTGTACAGACCTTAAAAATCCAAGGTGTGCTAATATAAAAGAAATGAGAATAATTATAGATGATTCTATATATTACCCACAATAAATTCATGTTTATAATAAAGTATGATAATTGGACTATTTTAGACATCATAATAAATAAATTGATTAGGGAATATAGGGGCAATGATTGTGTCAATTTATTTCCCATGATCATCAAAATTATGTCATGGGGTTACTTCAACAATCACACAACATTTAGGCATTATATTAGCTTTAATTTTTTTTGCAGTGATGCCAAAATATATGGTCCATTAGTTAAAAGAATGTGAGTGAAATTAATAACTCTAAATCCATATTCATAATTTTTTTTTTTCATTTAAGATCATTAATACAAGCAACTTGATTTTCATAATAGAAACTCTACTGTGAATGTAATAATACAATATTATTATTTTCTCAAAAACTAAATAATGAGAGACATTTCATATCAAGGGTTAATATTTGATACACTAGCATAATAGTTTATTTTTTCAGTTATCTTGACAACCTCATGTTGTGTTCTCATATATACAACTTTATCAATGATAATAAAATTGTACCCACTGACGATAATTAAATTTCATTCAGGAATGATAGAAATGGGAAAAAATAGAAATCTCTTCTTTCATTAGAGATAGACTAAATAGGTAAACTCAGTAACTATAATATAAATAAATATTAAAATCAAATTGATGTTAATTTTTTTAATTTATTACAATAATAATTATACCTTTGATTTCAAAAAACTAGGATACTCTTTGATATAAAGGGAATCTATCCTTATAAAAGGCAATGAATGATAAATTCCATTTATAATTTATTTATGCTACCAATATAAAAGGATTGATGCAGTTTAATTCATATGTATAATTAAATGGAATTAGATAATATATATATATATATATGGGTGTGTTTAGTAAACTTATGAGATGTAGTCCTACAAAAATAACATTTAAAAAACAATGTATGATATGTAATATCTTGATTTTTAAGTACCAATATAGTCAATGTATTTGAATTAATAATATATACTATTTATGAATATGAAGGAAACATGGGAACAATATATTCCTAATTATCTTCTACATTTATCATTGGCTGGTTATGTATTTTGGTCTCATGAAACAAATACAATCAATAAAAAAATGTTATTGATTCAAGTAAAATTTGGAATTAAATATTAAGGTTAATTATAGTTTTGGAAAAAATAATTCAATTTTTACATATTTCATTCAATTGGATACATCTAGAAAAGGAAATATATCATCCAATAAGTATTTTAGTTGGAATAAGGATAGTAAGATGAAACATGCTTGTGGAAAATTATGGGGGGAAATTTATTTCCATATAACACATAATTAATGGTACCAATTCTAGAATTGTTTTAAATAATGACATGGAAAATTTTTAGTAAAAACATCTCAATAAAAATTTCATAGTGAAATCACTAACACCATTAAATTATTTTAAAATAATTTTTTTTTTGTATGAATAAACTCATGAATAAGTATGTTATAATAATGAGGCATCAATGATTTAAGATTCATATATTTTCTATTGAATAATTTTGATATATCTCATTAATAGAAATCAATAACATTGAGAGGTTATAGTATCTATATAAATTAATTTTTTTATTGTATTCATCATGTATGATTCATAAACATCAATAAATTCATATCCACTAATATACACAAGATACAATTCAATTATGATACTGCAATCCCCCAACTCATGCAAAGATCTTAAATCATACTTTTCCATCCCCTTCATTGTTAAAAAAATTAAAATAATCATTTCACATATAGTCTTTCAATGTGAATTATGTATATACATTGATATACCATATTTGTTGGATATTAAGGAAACTTAAAGGAGATAGTTTCTTCTTCCAATTGTAATTTGATTTAGTGAAAACATTTTTCCTATTTACATATTTCATGTGAACTTTCATGAATAAAAAACTATAAGGTTGTAATTAATTAAGAAAATCAGTTCTAGATATACATAGAGGTGGATTTTAATTCTCAAGGTTATTTTAAAACACTAAATGATTGTTGTTAAATGGACGAACCGTTGGAAGGAATAATCAGTGTCCCATAAAACTGAATCTAGAATAATATTTTAGTTTTCAAGATCATGTATTCATTAAATAGTCAATATATGAATGTTTTCCATTCATACTTGAGCCATACATCATTTTATAAGTATGAAAAACATTTATCATCTACATAAGCGCAACATTAATATGAAATATGTCTTATGAACAAGCAGTGTATGTGCATACACCGACATTATAAAGATGCTTCAATGATTTTATTAATGTTCGCAAGTATACATGTAAAACATTTTCTGGACTAGAAGATATAGATATGAGTATAATACGGATAATGAATAGTTTTTTTATACTAATCAATTTCAGAAGTTTATAAGTGTGTCTAAAAATAGTAAATGTGTTGTGCTATTTAATATTCTTATAAAAATGTAAAAATAAAACATGATATACCGAAACACTTATTATGAAATACTGATAAAAAATTATAATATAAATCCTTGAATATTCCCCATGCTTAAACATATGTTGGATGAACACACTGATTATTTTACTTATTTCTATCAATATAATTACATCACATATTTTTCAAAATGTTATCAAACATGAAATGAATTTTGAGTCTAGAAATCAATGGAATTTCCACACTAAATTTTTTGGAACACATGATGGTGTTTTATTAGAATTTGGCTTCCATCGAGATGTTCGACATTTTTAAAATCAATTAGTGTAGAGGTTTCCACCCAAAATAAAAAACAATATTTGGATCAAGAATGATATTATTAGAAAATCCATGTTTATCAATTAACTTCAATTCCATATAGTTGTTCTAGGGAATATATGCATAATCTATTATTTATAAATTAATAATGGAATGAATACAATCAATGGAAGTATTAAAAATTACATACATGGTATTCCCAATAAAACATTGTATTCAATATTCCATCCTTTTATTTTATCAAATTTCATATGTACTTGACTCATGGTAGTATCCATGATTTATTATCATGTCAACATAATCATTTTTGTTAAAGGCTTCACATGTAATTATATGACTGTCTTCATATATGGAATTTTTTTCCCACATGATGATAAATAAATGGAAAATATTCAAATATTATGTTCTATAATATAATGCACAAATTTAGATTATTAAAATTTCAGGACTTTATTTTCTATACATTGTAATAAGACACTTTATAGTTTGTTTTAAAACAATTTTTCATATGGTAGATTACTTTATTATGACTTGGCCAGGGTCTTCCAACACTATTTTAACATGGGAAATATACCAGACCACAATCTGAAGAATTGTCAAATAAACAATATAAATCACAAAAACCAGTATCAAAAATAGATTGAGATCTGATTAGTATCACACATCCATCTTATATCAACATCTTAAAAAAATACTGTATGTCTTGTAGTAGAACTTTTGAAATAAGGTTCAAGTGAAATACTAAATATATTTAAGGAAAAAATAGATAATCACGTTATTTCAATTACATTATAAAACATAGAAATAATATTGAAATTATATAAATTTTAAATTACTCCACATAATTATTAATTCACACCAAATTTAACAATCATGAATTCATCGTTATAAAAAAACTTACTCTATCATGAATGTTTATATTTGATAAGGGAAAAGACTTTTTTGAAATAATTAAAACTATATATTTATCAATGATATCATTAATTTCAATACTGAATCCCATGAGATAACATAATACCATATATATAAAACCATAATATTGAATTACATTATATCAATGTGTAATAACTCAACATAATACCATTGAAAAATTATTTTAATGGAATATTTAAAAAACTAATATATATGATAAATATAATATAAAAGACAAAAATTTAAATGAATTGTGAACAATAACATGCATTGTTTTCTAAAGCTCACAAGTTACAAACCAAATATTGTATTAGTTTAGCTTGTTCAATAACAAGATTATATTAAAATTAAATTGAGTATGTTTTTATTATGGAATAGATTATAATAAATGATTACTCAAAAAAAGCCACACATGGCATAAAAAAATATATCTAGACTTCTTAAAATAAATGTAATAATATTCCAAACAAATATTTTTCCACATATATAATATAATTTTAGACATAATATCATGTAAAAAAATTCTATCGATATTCTACCATTTATGAAAAAAATACCAATATATATATTCAAGTCATATATTACATTTCAAATCAAAATATTTTTATGAAAAATATGAACAATTTAAAATATTAATATAATGTTTTGAAATGAAATTTTTTTAACCCCCTAATACATTATAAAAAAAGTTATATAATATTTATTTACAGATTTAACTCATTTATTAAATAAATAATTGGTTTATATTAGATTTATATAATATCTGTTATTAAATATATTTTAAAAATTATACATCTATGGATCATATTTATTATGAAATATAATGGAATGTATAATAAAAACAAAACCACATTCAATATATTTGGGATAAACTTGGCATTAAATACTCTAGGTAACTATTTTATAAATAGAAGAAAAAATAAATCACAAATGATGTTTAGAAAATATATGATAGATTTTGAACTCACAAATTTGATGTTCAAGAATATTAGAAAAAAACCATATTAAGAGTGATCACCTAGTCTTGGAATGGAAATGGAATGGCTCTCATAGGGTTTAACATAGATGGTAGTGTGATGGTAGGAGTGCGGACCACATGAATTGGAAGTTTATTAAAGGTTATACTGATGTTTTTTTTAAAACTATTGGAATTTATAGACTCTATACCAACATTTTTTAAAAACAATCTGTATAGATGATAGTATTTTAATCTTTTAAAGAAACTGTTTGCATAAAATTCCAATATATATTATATACCAATAGTAATTTTAATACATTTTTATAAAGGGATATATAATAATAGTTTTAAAAAACTTTTGGGATAATTTTATTGGTAGAAATCCAATTTCTAGTAGTGTTTGATATGGTGTTATAATTTAAATTTTAGCTAATTATTCCTACATTACATCAGATTCCATTACTATATATGTACTATTATGAGGAAATACCTTGATTTATGAAAATATATAAGTGAAAAATTTAATGGTGACATAATTCAAGAAATAATTTATTTTATAATAAAAAACAATGATGGATTCACTACAAACTACTTATTCAGAACTATAATAACTTGATTACATAGACGATCAAATAATCTAGCACATTAATTACCATTCTGTCTACCTTCAGCTAATAAGGATTCCGCTTTCATCATTGAACATTTTATAATATTATTTTCCAATTTATTTTCCCTATCTCATAATTTATTTTTAGAGACATCAAAAATTGCGTTTATATGAACATAATATCTTCTTAATATACACGGAACTTATAAACTCTCTTCAAATATTCATTTCAGGTAATATTGTAAGAAAAATATGGTGATAAAATATTTATTTAATTATAATAAAGTATATTACTATAAAAAATGTTGGAAAAGTAGTAAAGTATGGTATATGTGTTTCTAATCGGTTTACACCCTCAAGAATACAACTACTTGTTGTGCTCAGGATATTTTGGAAATAAATTTTCAACTATAAATTTTATCATAAATTTATATGTGGACTAGAAAAGGACCATTATATACCATCTAACAATATTACACTTATAAGTATATTCACTATATCAAAGAAGTGAAAATTGGTTCATCCCACATATTCTTTATATTGGAATCACACCAGACATATGTACTTATGACCAAAAGAGGTAAATGAATACACTTTATAAAGATGTCACAACATCTAAAATAAGATCATTTTCCTTTACACAATTATTTTTTGAATGTCTCTCAATATTCAAGAACCACACATGAAACTCATCACTTAATATTATAAAAAATATCGATTTATTTTTCTAAAATAATCTCTCATTTCTCTCAAATTATTATCTAAGAACGATACCCCTAATAATCCTACCAGAGATGTATTCAATGACATATATTAATGAAAAACTTCTAGAAGGTACAGGTTTCCAACCAAAATAATCCTCATCCACCATGTCTTTTCTTCTTCTTTTAAACCTATATTATATTCTTTTCTCTATAGGGTGAAAATATATCTTCTTCTCCATAGATTACATTTCTCTTCACTTGGTTCCCTCAATTATATGGGGAATAACCTATAATAACCTATCTTATCTAAATTTTTTACTCCAATATACACAACAGTACATGAATATATATATTTTTATTCTAATAACCAAGAGACTCATATATCATACATATATACATAATTAGTTAATTTTATTATGTCATTTCTCAATTTACATAAATTGAAATATTTCAAGGGATATCAGGAATGAAAATAAATTTTATTCACTAGCACATCCTCCGTGTTACTTATAATAACCATTTTCTCTTGTAATTATCATAGTGAAAGATTAATTGGACCACTAATTTTCATTTCTCATTATTTTTTCTTCTAGTTGTATATATAATTATGATTTTCTATAGAAGGATTTGGTTCTATTATTTATGAAATATTCCTTTAACATTTCACGATAAAATATTCTTCAAAGTGATATTAAATTAACCTAAAATATCATCTTGTTATATGGGATCCCTAGTTTTCAGTATAAGTGCTTTAAAAATTAATGTTTACTCTAATTTGGAGGGAAATTAAAATACATAATGTTTGGATAGGTAATGTTACTCAAGATAATTTTTTTTACTTTGTTTGATGGAATTTTTTAGAAATGATAATTAGAATCATATTCAACAATTTTAAACATACTAATGTTGTGTGACTGGATGGTTTATGAGCTTTGGTGTATCTCCTTGTGGTTTAAGATTCCACCAAAGGAAATACGGGTGGCTAGAAAGCATGAGGCAATCAGTTTCACCACATCAATGATGCGAATAATGTAATTTTTAATGTTTTGGATAGAGGGACGACCCCTCTACCAAATGGGTTATATCATGATGTTGGGGTTCACACCATGAAATGGTTTATGGAAATTATTTTCAATATTTTATAATGGGGTATTTGAAAGCATTTTTTTCAAACACACATGAATGATTAGGAATGGAAAAATAGTTTAACCTATCCCATTTATTCATTTATGGTTGATTTTATATGTTTTTTATTGATGATACGATATTAGAGGTAAGATTATTCCTATTCTTACTCCCAGTCAAGGTTTCCTCTTCATTACTTATAAAATTTCTTATGAAATTTTGTGTTTCTATGATGATTTCATTGGATCATGGTGGAATCAGCTGATATGGTTGAGTATTTTCTATACTTAGATAATGGAAAACATTATATGACATTTCCTTTCTGTCACATGTTGTTTTGGTGAAGGTATTTATTGGTTTTAATTTTCAAAGGATTTTGTACCTAATTTAAATTATTTTTCTATTGGAAAGGAAATATTAAATAGATTGTTTTTATTAGTCCAAGGGGTGTGTTGAAGGTTCACCAGATGATATTGATGGTGTTTTTGAGGTGTTATTATTACCCTACGAGCTTTGGGAATGTACACATATTCAAATTAAATTATGAAATAAATTTCAATTGTTTTAATTAATTAATTATTAAATGTAATAATTTATCTGGATTTTTTTGTCTTGGGTTATGACCCTTTGGGGATGGTCGATGTCCGTATGGACTTGGATGAGCTCAAACAAGATTTTCCGGATAGTCTATAAAAAGGCAATAGATTTTGATATACGTAGGTGGACCCATATACATGAAGATTATAATTATGATTTTTATTTATGGAATGAGATATACGGTCTCACCAATGACATTGATTAAACTTTAAATTTTGTTATTCAAAATGAAATTCCACGATGAACGCATCAAAGTAACTCAGGCCATGATGAACCCTAGTTCACTGGATCAAATACATCACCTATCTATGGATGTTGACTTGGTTGTAATTATTGATATAATGCACATGGACTCCATGGGATTATAAATAAATTATATGAATATCATTTAGTGGCCCTAGTATAGGATCACTTAGTGAACTCTAATTACATGTTAGACAATAGATGATATTTAAGGCCTAGTGATTGTCCATGTGATATACTTGAGACATCATAGAGCCTTTTGTGTAGTTGAGATAACCATGGGTTAAGTCTACCACTATAAATAATACATGATTATATGGCTGGGTAGTCGGTAAAGAGACTGGTTGATTGGTTTGGTGTAAGGAGCAACCTATGGTGACCTAGGAAGTGAATGGACCCAAATCCATTTACCGTGATATATTTTATGAGGAAGCCAGTGGGTCCCCAATGATACCATAATCATTATGAGGGATATTATGTCCTCTATGTGATGGGGGTATAACTAAGAAATGTATTTGAGATAAGGGAACCCATCAATAATGTTTATGAAATAACATGACCAAGGGGACCCTGATGGGTGCCCTAGTAATATGCTGATCATATCATTGGAATGTATTAAAAATGGATAGTTATGATTCGAGGTTTAACCATAGAACCTGAATCAATGATTTATAATTATTATAATTTTGAAAGTGGAGGGTTGTGATCTAATTAGGCTAACTTCTGTTGGGAGGACATGTTCTGAAAGATTTCCCACCCATCTGGATGATATTGATATTATGTTTTGGGTGAGATGCACATCCCAACAAAATGTATTTGAGATACTTGAGATTCCTACGATATTATCCTAGGATTAAGATGATGATTTTGACTCGAACTAATGGTTTTTGATGGTTTGTACTACGTCTCTCGATCAATATTGGTATATATAGTCCATTGAGAAACAATAAATTTGGAAGTTATGGATTCAAGATTGGAGTACCAAAATTTAGGATGCCTTGGATTTGATATTGAAATCTAGAAGATACATCATGATTTGGAATTCAAATGATTATATCTTGGATTAAAATGATTTGGGATGTAATAGATCAGATCTAAGATAACATACAATTATTTTTGATACCATGGATTTAGAGAATATGAATACCATGATTTTTGGCTTCCTTATATTTGATCCATGGAGACATGATGGTACACATGTTACGAGGATGGAGATTCATCCTTTCCAAGAGGTTTTAAATTTCCAAGGAATTTCTCCTTAGGATGTGGATTATTATTAGGTTTTCATTGTTGTATGATGTTCTCAAAGACACACCGACACAATATTAATCTAGTTTTGTTCATTCCAGGGTTTCTTGTGAGATCCAACGGCTCAAAATTTGTTTTTTATTTATGCTACCACTATATATTTATTTTTTATGAGAACATATCTTATGCATAACCAATATATTTTTATTTATATTTCAAACCTCAATATTGGACCCCAAATTAGTTGTAATCATACCATTATCAGGTGGACAGGTAAATAGGGTACCTGGGTAGACCAAACTTGTTTGTAGGTTCAAGTTGGGTAGATGTATGAGATTTCTTCACGGAGTAGGATATATCAAAATGAATTAGATATCATGATGATGTGACACTAAATGATTATATTAGTGCCCCTATATTTTATTCCATTAATCATTATTTATATATGGTGGTCTTAGTGGGTGGCCATTGAGTCTCTACTATTTTATGTTGTATAATTTACATGTATTATTGATGGTAGTTTTTATTACTCACAATTACATTATATATTTTCTATTTTCAATGTTTTTTATTTGTATCTGATATAGATAAATTTAATATGAGGATATTGTGTACCCATTGTACTACCCTATACATCCCCTACCCGATAACAAACTCTAACTTATAGGGAGGTTTTACTAAGTTCAAGTGATGACTACCCCACTTCTGTCAACAATCATTTCCTTGTAATGGGGCAGGACATTAAAAAGTGATCTAAGAGAACTGAGGTGGCTAATATCATAGGTTTATTAGTGTTTTTTTATGTATTACTATCTTCAATATGGTAGATAGGTGATATTGGAATTTCTCATAGCATGTGATGGATATTATATGGTGTATCATGAAGACCATTTATAGTTATAAGTCCAAGTTACCAGGGCATAAGATTTCAATTCATGGGTTACGGTGTTATAGTTGTATGATTTTATCTTAAGGTGATAAACTAGGGTTTTGAGATTTATTATTTATGATTTATTGGATTTTTTAAATTGGGTCCATTGGAAAGATTTTAATTATTTTATTTTAGGATACTTCCTTGATGGAATGAGGCCAATGTCAATCTATCCTTTTTGGAATGTAGGATTAACATGAAATTCAAATTTTTATCTGTGATTTTTATCACTAATGATATATGGTTTAGTTTTTGATGAATTTATAATAAATTATATGGTATTTTATTATATAAAAATTAATGAACTTCTACTCAACTGGACCCTTATATTTTTATTCTAATACCAATTTATTTGAATATATAAATGGATGGTTCTGTATGATTACTATGAATCCCCTCATATAAGGGAAGTGTAATTACCCTATTCAGTCAGTACACACATATGATACCTTTTATATGTGCCCCTATATCATGATTATAATATTATTTTTAAGAGTGAAAAATAAGTTTCATTGTTAAAAGTTATAGTAAAAACCTATATGGTGGTTTACCACATAACTTAGATTGAAATTCTACAAAACCAAACCATTTGAATATAGGGCACTTGATAGAGATTGTTAAAGAGAACATCCATTAAATGTGTATGAACTGCTCACTAGAAATCCATATTTTTGTATTTTCAAAATGCCATTTTAATGATAAATGGTAACCATACATTCCAAATGTAAAGCATACCACAAATAAACATAAAATCAGATTTAGAATTTAAAAAATGGTAGACACCAAAGCACCAAAATTCAAAATTTGAAAAATACTGCATCGATCCCAGCACTACGTAATCGCCTCGGTCTGCGAGATCCGTGATCCACGCTCTCGACCATCATCCTACCGAATCACCTCGAGCTATGCCCCTTGATAGTTAAAATCACCACAATCACCTCCCATTCTCCGGAATGAGAACCCCCCGGCCAGTATCCTTGTAGCATCAAACCATTATAACAGAACTGGAAGGACATCACAACACTGAGCCTCACATGTTGAAAACCACGTACCATTCCAGTCGTTGTTGCTCAACCGATAATCGTTGGATTCCAGAAAATACCACACCAAATCTAACGTCACCGGAAATTCCTATATCTTCTTCAAGGGAGAAACACTGGTAAGAAACATCACTACAGATTTCAAACACCCAGCACCGCTGGAATCACCATCGTCGGCTGCACTGGTTGAGACTCCTGGATAACCACCGGTGGCTCAAACAGTACATACCAAAGCCACTTAGAGATCCGCCACACCATACCACACTTGGGGGGAGCGATTGAACATATGATCCAGAGAAGAGTGCGAGTGACCAATTGATCCCTATGTCGCACCAACACAACACGCGATGTACGCACTGATAGATGAGTAAGTGATCCTCATAAGAGTGACTCCCATATGTGGAGGCTCGATGAGGGCCAACATGAGATTCTCATTCTTGAGGGGAAAACCTATTTTGTGGAATATAATTGATAATGAGTACCCTAATAGGATGATGAATTGGATTATGAGTCATAATGTATATAAGTGTGAACTTTAGACTAGGTAGTTTGCCTTATGAGTTGAATTGTGATACTGTAAAATAGAATAGATAAGTGTAAACTATGAGTTTTAAACTATTATTGATTTGAAAATAATTTTTAATTTATGTGGTAGGGAAAGGTTATTTTAATATATATATCAGGATATTAGTAATCTAAGTGATTTTAATGGATGAGATGATATTTGTGATGAAGAACCGAGTGAAGGGTTATCCTGAGTTGTTGAGTTTCCTTTAGGTGGGAAGCATGGGTAGATTTTTTGAGATTTATGAATGGGATGTGATACCAATATATAATATAAGGTTGTTAACTTCATAGATATTGTTAATGTAGATAACATAGGAGGGTTAATTTCCTTGATATTAGTGTATATGAGATGGTTTTGTATGTGGTGTAGGCATGATTATGCATTGGGTTTTCATGAGGAAATCATCTTTATTATAGATACATTTGTAGTCATGGTTTGGAGTCAAGGAAAGGATCAATGTGATTCATAGCCCTGTGTGTTTTGTATAAATTTTTAATTTATTAAAAGGTAGATCATCGATTGATTCTGGTAGTTTTGTAAAAATTCAAGGATGGTGGGATATATTTAAATATGTAATGGAATGGGTAGATTGTTATTTTGAAGAGTCGACCTAAGGGTTATGCCCATTTAGTAATAATGACAAGTTATTCAGAATTTTTGGTGACTTATGAGTTTGTTCCTAGGTATGATGAGATGTGAATCACTGAGAGTGATCCAGGATAAGTGATCGGGTGATATAGGAGTTTACAACCATTTTTTTAATATTAAATCATTGTGGAATGTTATGGTTGAAAAAAGTGATATTGAATCATGGATCAAAGAGTTGTTATGTGTTATCTGAGGAATAATGGAATTGATGAGATACTAATACAACTTTTCTCGATAGGTGTTATTAAATGAGAAATGTGCCTCCATTGTTGATGACACACTAGAAATAGACTGAGTGTGGTCAAAAATTTGTTCAAGGAGTTGACCGTAGTATAGTATTGAATGGGTAATGAAATATGGATCAAGAATATTGATAGGTTTTTTTGATGGAACCAGTTTATGTGTTGATCAAGAAGATTTATAAGGTAATCCATAGGTTTTGGAGTACACCATTTCCCATTTGTGGGTGTTACCCTTATATTATAAGAAACATTCTGTAGACGATGAAGAAAATATTCCCATGAGCTAGGAACTCGGGTTGATTGATATTTCATGATGACACTTGGGGGTATTAGTGGGATTATCATATTGAGTAATTATAAAATCTAATGGATGGAGTGTGAGCTGTAAAGGTATAACCCTGTGTGGGTATGATTGTGGGTCTGAGGAGACTAGTTATTGGATAGTTAGGGTGGGTCTCAAATATAAAGAATTTATAATTATAAATTTTCTAGTCCCATGAAATTATAAGAATTGTGATTCATATGTGATATTTTAAGATTTAGTGTATTTTAATTGGGACTATAATTCATTCATTATTATCCAAATTTTGTTATTGTGGGGAACTACAATATGTGATGCATTTTAGGGGGTGAAACCCAATTCAGGACATAGTTTAGTGGGTGAACCCGTTTTTTGAAATTGTTTTTGGGGTGAACCAATGAGTTGTGACATGTTTAATTGGGTAAATCCCTTAAAAAATTGGTTCATGGGCTGAACTAGTAATTAATGGCATGATATAGGGATTGAATCAATTCCATTTTGTGAATTAGGCGGTGAAAACCTTTAATCATGTGATTCAAGGGAGAATCATGTGATAAAAGTATTAAATGTGTTTGTTATTTTTAAATTATTGGGAAATAATGGGAATATTTCACCATATTTCATTTACATATTATTTTTTTGGATGGGGGAATTATGATTTCTGTTCATAAAATTTTAGGAAATTCCTATATATGAAGGACCAATTCATGGGTAGTGGAGAATCATATGATTCTTCTCATATGAAGAGATTAGATATACATAAAACTTTTAGCTTATATTTTCATATTTATATCTGGGTTGTTATATAGATCTCTATCCTTGATTAATGTTATATAAATGATGGTTATGTTCTCTAGGTGGTTCCTATGATGGGGAGCATGATGACTCAAGAATTAATTCGAATGAAAGGATACATACTATGGGGACCACACTATTCTATTGACGAGTTTGTCGATAATAATATTGTTTCTCAGTGTTGGCATGTATAGGTAAGAACAAACTCAATGTTTCATTCATGCAAGAAAGAAGTGGATCAGTTTTTTATGAAAAGGGAACATCTTGATTGGAGTTATATAGTGGAATATCAAGCAATACTCCTGAGTATCGAATAATTAATTTTTTATAGATTGGTGAATCATGTAGTTTAGGAATTATGATTGAATGGTTGGATTGGAATATCATAGGCGAAAATTTATTTAGTGGGGAGATTTTAATACGATGTGTCAGGATGGGTTATGAAATTCAATGGAAACTAATTTTGTTTGTGGATGTTTATTTTTAGAACTGGGAAATTAAATTTGATTCAAATGGTTTGAATGATATATATATATATATTATGTGGTTTTAACATTTTTGGATACCACTAAATTTTCATTGGTCTTTCAAGGAAATATGGTAGGTTGTGTAGAAGGTTGTCACCATAAACTAAATTAATTAAAGAATCATAATGTTAATATTTGGGAGAAATGAAGGAACCCTATACCATAATGTTTTACTGTATAAACCAAGGGTTCACACAATGAATGGTTTCTCGAATGATTTTAATATTTTAAAATATGTGTCTCTATCCTCTTTTTTAAAATGAACAAGGGATATCGGTAGGACTTGAATGACTGACCCGCCATTAACCCTTCCACTACCCATGTTTTAGGGTGTTTTTGGTGGCAATTTCTTACCATCAGAGGTGATATTATTCCCCTTCTTACACCTTTTCCGGGTTTCCAATCCATGTCTTTTGATTAATTTTACCCATTTTAGTATTTCAATGAAAATTCCACTAGTGAATGGTAGAGACCTCCACAATGGATAGGGTGTTTTATTAGACTATATAGAGGAGAAAACGAGATTATATACGCATGTCGTCACATGTCATTTTGGAGAAATCATACCACATTTTGAATTTTTAAAGGGTATCGACTCTAAATTAATTTTTTGGTTATTTTAATAATTATATTTTTTTAGTGATTTTGAGTATACTATGTTTGAGGGTTTGTCTAAAGCTGAATATACCTCATTGTTGAATGTTTTTATGAGAATGGATGACTTAATGATGTTCTTTTAATGTATACTTATTTAAATAAAATTGTTCAAAAAAATTATTTTTCTAATTAATTATAAATTGATTATAATTAATACAATTATATTTTTTTTCTGGGTTTAGGGCCTTAATTTGACATTTAGTGGATGGATAGACATAAACAAACTCAATTGGGAGTTTTTAGGATGTACTAAATAAGGGAATGAATTATTATTATGTTAGTTGGTCCCTTATACATTCCCATTATTATTATGAATTTTATTGCTAGCACGTTTTATGTGGTCTTTAAAATGAGGATGACCAAACATTTAATATTTTTGTCTTAAAAATGAAATGCCTGGATGAACTGAACAATGTTTTAAGTTCCATGATAGACCCTTGTGCATGAGTTTGATTTCATCACCTGGTAATGGATGAGGTCTTGGTAACAATTATTTTTTAAGACACTTGGGAAATGCGGGGTGTTCATTAAATTTATTTAACATGTTGTAGTGGTCCTAGTATAAAATACCTTATAGACCTCTAGGTAGAGGTTAGATATGATTTGAGATATATAGCCTAGGGATTCTCCATGTGATACCCTTAAGACGACTTAAATATTTTATGGTAGTTGAGATAACTGTGGGGACATTCCCCCCCCCCCCCCCCGATATATTTCTACATGGGGGTCGAAATTAATGAGATAGGTGGATAGTTAGGGTGTGGGGACTGACCTAGGGTGATGTTGGAAGGGAATGATCCTAAGGCCACACACTTTGTGAGACTTTTTTAGGATGCCAGTAAGGACTTAAGGAGACCTAAACAATGCCAAGGGATACTATTCCATCCAAATCATGGCTGTCAAACTGAGTGAATTATTTGAGATAAATGAATTGATGAAGGGTACTTGTTTTTAATGTGACCATGGGGACCCTAGTATGTTCCCTGATGATATGTTAACCTGAACAAGGGTGACAATGGGAAATGGACAGTTCTTATTATTAGAGTCTCCTTGGACTTTGAATAAGAATTTTGATCTTGTTATGATTTTGATGAAAAAGATTCATGGACTAGAGAGGCCAAACACTATTTATAAGATGTTTTTCTCCAAATATACAACCTGCTGAGATGATATTCATAATATATATGGTTAGGGATACCATTCCCACCACTATAAATTTGAGATATTTGGGATTTGAAGAAAATTTTCCTGAGATCCATATATTGAGAAAGATTATAACCCATGCTTTTCTAAGCCTTAGACTATGTCAAAAGATTCATATGGTGAGATATATAATCCCATAAGATACCACCATTTAGACATACATGGTTTGGAACTCAGAGTATCATGATTTTTTATTATTATTTTTTGATCTGATGAGTTGAGAATATGTAGAATGATTGGGGATACTATAGATTTATGATAAGATTACATTGATTTAATAGACCAATATTAGAACTAAGATGACTTACCACAATATGCCCTGCCATGTATTTAGTGTTATGGAATATTATGATTTGGGGTACCTTGGATTTGATCTTTGTATTTGAGAAGATCCACTAGTTTTGAGGATGGACGTTGATCATTCCCCATATGTTCTATGTCTCATATGTTTTTTTCCATGGTATATAGATGAATTTGGTATGTCATTCATGTGATGAATGACTAGCGAAACCCCCAAAATGTCCAAATCAGATCTAGATTAATACTATTTTTCATGTGGGAATCTAAGGATAAAATTATTTTTTATTTACGGTTCCACACTATATTTATTAATTCTGAGCACATCACTTGTCTTCCCCATACATTTGCATGTTATTTATGAGACCATGAAGGTGGTGCTCTAATATGTTGTACATATACTCTTATATGTTTTCCATGGAATATGGGTACCTATCTAGACCATATTCATGTATGGCATGGACCAAGGCTTATGATTAAATTATTAAACAATTTAGATTCGATTAAGTTATAGATCAAGTTGAGGTGAGGCATGGGGACTATAGTAGAGCCTACATTATTGTATTTCATATTTCATATTTTATATGTGGACGACCTAGTGGATGTTCAGTGAATATGTATAACATTATTCTTCTATAATTAGATGTATTATTGATTTTTTAATTTATTTCATTTATATAACCTATTTATTTACAACTATTCATGATTAATGGTTTATTTATATTTTTCACTATTCACTCTATAACAAGGATATAGTTAACCCATTATACTATAATAGACCCTACTATTAATTAGTAGCCTCCAACATAAGGGGAGTCTCTCCTAACTTCAAGAATTTACTCCCATTATTTTGGAACTACTTAGTATTCATAAAATGTGGGAAGGATGTTGAAAATATTTTTATAACAATCATCTCCTCATTTTCCTATATTTCGTTATTTTATTTTTTGATATTTTAGTCAATAATGATCAAAAATTTCATTAGTATATATTCTTTACTAAATTTTGACCCAAAAAATTATTTTCTTATATCCCTATTTAAAAATATCATATGTGATAAAATATCATCATAATTACTTCTTAATATGTCATTTTTCACATCTAAATCATGAATCAAGGCTTCATTAAGCTCTATGATAATTTTAACATGAGTGATTGAATTTGGTATTTTACCATTTTATTTTTCTATTTGAAATATTAATTACTAAATCATGATTTGTTGTGATTTATAAGAATCGTTCTTATATTCACATATAATTTAATCTATTTTATTTCCCATTCTATAGATATATGTTTTTCACTAGGTCCCCTTAGATCAATATCCACCACATATCTTCCTTCATAGTTCAACATATGTAACAAGATCATCTTACATGATCTGAATCACTGTACTTATATTCTGTGTACATTATTCTAGATTCCATTATGTCACATCCCAACACAGATCAATCTATAATTGGTTACCATATAGGTTTTTTATAAGGCCCCAAGCATGCCTCCCCATACACCATAGACTTTTGAATAGTATCCAAGGACAATGATGTGATAGTTGGGACACTATTACATCATATTAGAATAAAAGACATAAATAACTAAGAATTTTCCATAATAATTAATAATTATTTTGAATAATCTATAAATATAAATAATGATAAAATAGTATATGAAATACAAAAAATATACCAAACAACCATTTCATATATACAACATTGATAACCTAATGGACCAACAATGTATGTACTGGAATAAATGAAATAAAAATGTATAAGGGTCTACTAATAATTCCAATCCAAATAAAACTCATATTCATAAATATATTTATGAGATGATCTATACTCTCTTTATGAATCCACATGAGCGGCTCCAATCAATAATGAAACACTAGGACTCAAAGCTATCCCTTATGAATATGTGATCAACTTAAAAGAAGACGTATGGTTTTCATGCTAATTAATGAGCATGTAAAATGGGTGATAAATAAATATCAGAAGGATACACCTAATGGGTAAATAATTACCCAATTCCATAAGTGTATTCTCATGGGATATACTCACACTTCCCAAGACACAACAGGAATAAAATAAAATAAATCCAAATTCAATCACTGTGATCATGATTTGGATCGACAATATATACTTTATCATTAAGTGGAATGTCCCTAAAAAATTATTTTTCACAAATAAAACTTGGACCTGAGTTATGTGACTTATTCTTTCATGTATAATGACTACTGTGAATAATATAATTCAATTTATCCTTTACGCCATTACAAGAAAATATTAGTAAAAAACTAAATTACCCCTCTTGTTATATTATAATAGAACTCAAAATAGGTGTGATCAGTTCAATAACAGTCTCAACAACCAAATTATTAGGAAATTATGGACAATATAGTAATAGTGTATCTTGCTTGGCCCTGATTAATCTATATAAACCTACTCAAGGAGATAAAAATTAATCTGCATGAATACCATATGATCTAAATATTAGGGGATGTTCACCCACCTAGAAATATCATATTCTAAAAACCATGACCACTAATCTCTATCATATCCATGGAACACTATATCCACTATTCTTAGTTATAATTATAGATATCAATGACCAATATTCTAGATCATATTTGTGGAACTCCACACACACTAATCTAAATCATATTTATGGAACACCATGTCCACTAATTTAAATATAATATTTGGAATTCCATAACCACAAATATAAATTTAAGGATGATACAAACCTTGTTAAAAATCCAATAATGTATGTCTCAAATGTATGATCCTAGGGAGCACTACTATGCATCCTGAATTTGTAGTAGTCAATAAAAAGATTATAAGTTTGATCCCAAAAAGAATTTTTAGGAATCCATATAAGGTATCATCTAAAAATTATGATGGATCCAATGTAAAACATATGGGAATCCTTGTAGAATATCTTATTACATTAGCCTCATCCTCAAAATACCAGAAAGTACATTTGGAAAAAGTATCATCACGAACAGTGAATGAGTAAATATAATAATGAAAGAGTAAGGGTGTATGAACACAAAAACCCCAACTACCAATATGGATAACATGTTTGATATGGGTTCTAAGGTCACACATTCTACCATCTCTACCCCAACCCGTAATGCTCTAGCTTAGGATTGGTCAACACTGAGGCACCCGATGGGCCCCTTTGGTCACGACACTAGAGAGGAATCCTACTTGGGATCTAATAAGTTATCCTATTTTAAATGGAATCCCTCTTGGGATCCTCATAAATATTAAAAAATTATTGTCATCCTACATGATATCCTTAGAAAGAGTTTGAATTTAGAGCAATTCTATATTGGATTTTCAGAAAGTGTAGGTAATAGAAGGCACCCTACATTAGATCCTTTTTGTCGAAACATATGTAGAGCTATCCCCCTTATGATCCTTGACTATAAGTTGATCTCTACAGAAAATGATCCTATTTATGGGTAATACATCCCATAACTCCATCGCTAATACTTTCATCCTTTCCAACCAAAAGGGAAAAGCTCACACAAGAAAATATTTATGGTGGATTATCTTGTAAATCATGGTGTAGGGAGATGGATTGTGGCCCATCTCAGTCAAGGTCTTACTCAATCTTGGTCTGAAAACCCAACCAATATATCTTATCAATTATTGATCCAATACCACTAACCAGGGTCTTTCTAAAGGTACACATGACATGGAACTTATAAAAAACATGACTAGTCCACTTACTATTTAATACAACCCTTTGGTGGTTATCATCGCATATATCATTCTCATGATTAGATAAAAAATTTTACTGGTGGAAGAACCTCTCTATTATGTTATTCTCTATCAAAAATGACAATTAAGAGTCCTCAAATCACCCAAATGGTTTCACAATCATGATAAATGTAAAAAATGATAAAAATAGAAGAATAATATTTCCAGTTATGAATATGGAGAGTAATAGAATGAAAAAAATAAAAAATTATTGCAAGGAAGAAGTTCATGGTATGTACACCTAAGTATAAGATGTGTACCCTAAAATCCCCACCTAGGTGTATGATATGTATAGTAATGGCATAAAAAACCCATGCACACATATATTTAAAACATTTAAATGATTTTTACTTTACACGAGGCACCTAAAAGTGAACTGCACTCGCCTAACCATGTGATTTGACAAGGCCATGTACTTATAAATGGTGTGCATCTCACATGGGTTCAAGTTGTGTACTCTATATGACCATGTTTTCTTATATGGGTTGTCTTTTCATGCACCCAACAACATGTTGAGTGTTACTACATGGTTTATAATACCAACACGCAACATGTAGTTCTAAATTTTGTTCTTCCCTAAATAGGAATAATACAGGGTGTGTGTTCCTAGATCCACACATTATTTTATTGGTAATTCCGGAACATGAACGCCTTTAACCAGATGAAAACACATATTTTCCAAATTTATACTTAGATCAAACATATAGGGGTTCTTAAAAACCCTAAAAGGTATTTTAACATTTATGAACCAAATCTATAATTATTTATAGTAAAAACATAAAAACGCCTTTCTTTGGCTGGAATATTCTAAAGCTCTACTCATATCCAAAGTCCACAGCAACCACATGATGATACTTCTCCTCCCATGATTTTAGGTGAAACCTCTATAATTATATATATATATATATATCATAGTCAAACATGTAGGATACCTCTATGGGAATATGTGAGAATCCAAAGGGTGGAGAAGAATGAAAAGTGAAAAAATAGATGGATGAAAAAAGAAATGAAGAAAGAAATGGGGCTTGTTCATGGACCTAGGAGACCAATATGAGTTTATGACTTTTCGAGTAAAAAATCCCTATTAAAGTCTCAATATTAGAGATATAATCTCTATCAAATTATTTTTCAGGTGATATATTAGACCAAATGTGTGACGATAAATTAATATTTAATTGACTATATATTAAATATTAAATATTCCATGAAAATTAGAATGAATATTTCCCCAAATCATTTATCCTATTGAAAATAGAATACTCCAAGATCAATAGAGTGTTATGGAAAATTATATGAGATCACTTTATAGGGTAAATAATAAATTATTCTATCACAATAATCTAAAAGAAAAAAAATTAAAATTTATGCTAATTTAACTAGTCTAGAAAAACACTGGTCCTTAGAAAATCTATTTCATAACCCTTATCAACCCCAAGAATACATGGTGGTGAAAAAACCACCATGTTCTAATCCTTTGTATTTATAAAACTATTCTGTATTTACAATCAAAGGAAAGGTATCACAGTATCAGAACACCCCCAATATAGAAGATATTCAAACATTATCAGTCTAGTACTCCCCAGTACAAGAATACCTAACGGTGGTCACATAATTGAACTCCAGGCTCCAAAGAAGATGCTATATCCATATCCAGATGCAATGACTTGTGTCTCCAAAACTGATCATTCTCATGAACCAACAAAAAACTCCAAATAAAAAATTGTTCCTGCAATCTCAGAACAATTATCATTGAAAATTACTAATTTAACTCATAAAAAGAGCCACCTCCAAAAAACAACAAATGTTCACTCAACACCATATGGAATTATGTATAAAACTCCAAAATCTAAACCACAATAGGGTTCCTTCCCCAAACATGTGCCACTTCTAATGAGCCACACCCACTATCCTATCAATACCTAACAATTTCATATCTAGATCAATTATCCCACAACACCTGATCCAGCATTTATGTCTCATATACCACATTGGGGAATTTATTATTTAATCATTACTCCTAGGAAACTCCACTACCAACATTTTTTTTAAAACAAATGTTCCTCAAATCACACATTTCCTCTCACCAATGAATGATTTAAACAGTACAATGCACAACTAGTAGGTACTATTCTTGTCTCTCTCTGAAATACAGGTTTATAATAACAAATCTAAGAAATTAAAATCCCTATAACTCTCTTAAAATTAATCTATCAAAGAGTTCAAGACATCTGGGTTATACTTAACTTCTGTCTCATTAAAAATGAATCTCCTTAGGTACTCCTCTTCAATGTTAGGCACTGCATTCATGTCATGATTTTTTCCTAAACACCCTTCCCACAACTTTGTTTAAACCATGGAAATTTTCCCATTCTATGACAATGTATCTATCCAAATAATAGTAGTAAACATGGTTTGGAACGTAAAAAATGATGCTTGTTGATCATAGTCATGATACCTAATCACCAAAGGTGATTCTTTGTAAACCAAAAACATCTTCATGAAAATATCACAAAATGCAGCCATCTATGTGAATAGGTCTAAAAATGATTATATAACGAAGGTCCTATCATAAAAAAGAATATATAAACATAGTAAAACCCCTCTACCAGGTTTCCCTTGATAAAAAAACACTGAATCGGTAATTTATGGTTAAAAACTAAGTACCTCTAGGTCTACCACATATAACAACATGTCATGTATAAAAATAGGGCCACTAGGAACATCCAGCTAGCTCATAGGTAAACCTCTCACCAACATCACATCTCACAAGGTGTCATACAAACACCCATCACAACAAAAGGTATCTAAAATTCTTTGAAATCCTCTCCAAGTGAGGTAAAAATATTATTTTCCAACTAGGGTAAAATATACAAATAACTCTCCTACCGGCCCTGATCCTCACAGATAATCCTTATAAGTGACTGCCCCGAGAGTTTCATGTTGTAATGTATAAGTATTATAATGAACTGATCCTCAACAATAATCCTTATATTATAGTACCCCCTCATGGTTCTAGTTTATTACCAGTATTTAGGTACACAATGACATTTCACTATGGGATCTAACTAGATAACCTTAAGTGATGGTCATTTAAGTAAAATAACATAGAACTAAATATAGAAAATAATACATTTAGGTTGTTACAAACCATTAGTTATACACATATAAAAAATATACACCCATAATTGTTCTATTATAATGGGAATTATATTCCAATGTTGACTTATAAGGGTCAAAAGTATAGGCACAATATCATCTCAATGATCTATGTCATACACCACTCATGTTGTTCAATTATATAGAATCCAATTTAAATATTTGTGGGTAAACAGATGATAAGTTGTTAATGAAAATTTAAATAGAAAAACCATGTAACATCCCTCTACAATTGGTCAAATTTTTTCTAACCATGTGCCCTATCAACCTACTATGTTCACTTATCCTCTTATGCACGGGGAACGAGTTATCATCTTCATCATAAAATGTCTCACCAATTATCTACATGACCTTTATTCCACAAGAAATATATATACATGTCCTTAGAATTGAGTATAATGGAACCAAGAACCTATATTGTAAAACACCATTTAGGTTGTAATTTACACTTTAAACCATTGAACTCATATGTTAATAATAAAATCACATAGAATTTGGCATTTAATATATGGTCACTATGGGTTAAATATGATGTATATATGGATTATTTATTTTTTAATCCAAGAGTAAAAATAATTAATTATCCTATTTATAGTGGTCTAAGATCCATAAATATATAATAAGTCATTAAATTCTCATCACATGTGTGTCACTTTTAGACAAAATCCAAAGAAAATATAGCATCAGATATGAAGAACAAAAATCCCTTATTCGTGGAAACCAATAAATCATACCAGAAAACGAGTTCATGAAGCACAAATCAAATATCCATCACATGTTCTTGAAAATTCTTAATAATACTTTCTACTATATCCCAAATAATAATATAATAGGTAGATAACAACATTGATTTCACTTTGTGAGGTCTTAATCTAATTCTCCCTATAAATATTAGGTAGTCCCTTTGAATGTAAGGCCATTAGTGCTCCAACCTATATGCCAGAGTCTACCCACAATTATTGTGGGATAAGGGTTTGATTGTGGGGAGACCACTCCCTTATAGGAGAGTAATTATATATTATAAATATCTAGGCATCATCCATATGAGTAAATAATCAGAGTTCTAAATCAATAAATATAAACATGTATAAAATTGTAAATGAAATGAATTTAAACATAAACAACCAAAAAATACATAAAAAATATATCTATTACTATATCTACCATAACAATTCATGAATAAAATAAATAATGAAAAGTATAAGGATCTACTACTAACTCTGAGATGAATCACAAACCTAATCTCGAAGAAACTGTCGAGCTGCTCTAGGTTGATCATAAGAATCCACACGAGTGGATCCAATCAAAATGAAACCCTTAGCCTCAACCGTAAAATCAAAAATATATTTCCAACCTTAAAAAATATAAAATTTATTCATTCAAACAAATTATCATTTACATGGGTTGGGAAATAAATATCAATCCACCACCCCCAATAGTGAACCTAAAACATACTTCTATACGTGTAGGCTCATTCAATATTCACATCCAAGATAAGATATGATTGAAATAAAATAATATAAATCCATAGTAAATCATATGGAATTTGATGAAAATCAATAAAACATGGTTTCAATATTGTTATATTGTATCTAGTTACACTGTATTATATAAATAACAGTGGGACATGAGGTATTTGACCAAGGTAACCATGAGGAAAAAACCAACCATAAAATATTTACATTTATCATATGACCCCATCCTGGTAATTCTATATTATAATCCAATTATTACTGAATACAGAATATAAAAATGAACAAAACAAGTGTGATAAATTTAATAAATATCTCATTAGACCCATTTCCACATAAGTCTTGAAAATGAAGTATTGGTGCATCCACCATTACCGTGAGAAGTATAAAAGTTATCGCTCAGGGGGATCATCAAAAATCGCTATGAATATCACAAGATATAATGATTGGGGGATGTTAACTCACCCCAAAATATCATCTATTGAATTCCATCTCCCCTAATCTCTATCAAATCCATAGAACGATAGGACCACTATTTTTAGTCATAACTATGGATCCCCATGTCCACTAATTTTAATCATATTTATGGGCCTCCATGTCAATTAATCTAAATAATATTTGTTGAAAACCATTTCCACAAATATAAATCATATATATGGAAAACCAAGTACACTAGTCTAAATAAATGATTAGGAGATCCATTTCCAACATTAAATCATATAATTCACAATATATGGATCTCACGAAGATCCTTTGGGAATCCCAAAAATGTAACTGTCAATAAAAATACTCCGAACACAGATCCCATGAAGCATATTTGTGCATCCCAAAAAGGTAACATATAAAAAAATTATTAGAATATGGATAATAAGAAGCACATCAGTGAATCACTATAGTACAATGAATCACATTAGGATCATCAACCAAATACCAATAATTATATCTTGAAATTAGAGTTCTTTAAATAGCAACTGAGGGAATGAAATTATTGAAGAGTGATGGTGCCTAACTAACTATATACAGAATCTCTAATACTATACAATAGGATAACATGTTTATTATGGGTTCTAAAGTAGAACACGATATCATCTCTACCCCAACAAATAATGATCTAGATAATGGTTGATCAATACTAGGGCTCTAAATGGGCCGCTTCGATCATGCCATGTGAGATGCATCATAATTGTAATCTTGTAAGCCAATATGTACTAAAATTTATCCCTATTGGGATCCTTGGAAATTTAAACCAAGTGAAGGAATTCTATATGGGATATAGAAAAAGATCATGTAAGAGGATGTATCCACCACAATATCCTTGGAAGGGGAAGGTATCCAAAAGAATCTTACATCAGATTCTCTATGTTGAAACATAAACATAGGCCTCACTCTTGGTAACCTTATCTTCAAACGAATTTATCATGACAATAACCGTATCTTGAGTAACACATCCCATAACCCAGTCCCATATATATCGTGGATTTATAATACAAAAGAACACAACTATAAATGGGTATTTTCAAAAAGTATGGGCTACTAAAATGTTAGTGTATGGAGATGGCTCATAGACCATCTCAGTTGAGGCCTAACACATGTTCGATCTAAAAACCCAAAAAATCTATCTCCTCAACTCTCACATCAGTACTTATAACAAGGGACTATCTCATGACATACCATATATATACCTTATAGAACCAATTCCATGTACACTAACTATTTAATATGACCCTTTGGTAGGTCTCATTCCATGTATCATTCTTAAGAGTTAATCGAAACTATTTACTGGAGGAAAAACATCTACATTATGTCATTATGACCCCAAAACATATCATTGGAGACTCAAATCACCTAAAGGGTTTCGAAATTGAGATAAATAAGGATACAAGATCAAAATAGACTAATAATATGTCCATTTATGAAATATGTGGTGTAAAATAAAAAACCCCTAAAAGGTGTTTCATAGATGAAGTACACAACATGTATACCTGATTACATGGAATTTACTCTCAAATACTATCCAAGATATGTGCTCTCTTGAGACATGGTATTTAACAACCAAGTACACTATGTGTAAAATAATTTTACACAATGTGTAAAACATGGAAATTGAATTTACTCTACATGGGGTTCATACTTGTGAACCATACATGGAATTTCCATGTGTTTTAATAGCCCATGTACTTCTACATGGTGTGAATCCCACACTAGGATACTACTTGTACCCTACACGCCCAAGGTCATCTAAACGAGATGTTTGACCATGAGTCCAACTACATATTGAGTGACACTACAGAACGTGTACTCCAAGTACATGTGTTTTAGTTCTTAAAAGTAATATTTGAAAAACAATTTGTGTACAAACCTTGTTTTTATATAAACACACACTATATTATTAAAATTTAAAGAATAGGAACCCCTAAAATCAGCCTGAAACTCATCTTTTTTCTGTTTATGCATAGATCAACCCCATGGTGGTCCATGGAAACCATAAAAGTGATTTTAAACTTTAAAGTGGAAAATATACAAGGATATATGGAAAATACTAAAAATAGCATACCTTTGGATGAAATATTTTGATTCATCACATGTATCCACAATCTACAATTACTACACAACAATCTAGATCCTCTCAAGCTCTTTAACAACACAACTCATTTTCACTCAATTACTCTCACTCTCCCCTGATCTCCAATTTTTTCTCTAGGTCACATTAGAAGAATCTCATAGGGGAAATACATGAAAATACAGGGGAATGAGATTAAATTTAGGAGGAAAAATAAAAAAAAAGAAAAAGAAAATTGGGCTTGGGCTTGACACTAAGCACCCTACATGAGCTTATGCCTCACATAGAGAAACCCCCATTCCAGACCCAATGGATGAGGATAAATATAAGTCCAAATATCCATTAAAATGATATATCTAAACAAACAATTGAAAATAAATTTATATTTTAATGAATTAAATATTAAATATTAATTATTTCATGAAAATTTGAACATCTCAGATTTCCAAAAAACATAGTTTATAGGTTAAAAGATATATTTTGAGACCAATAGAATGGTTAGAAAAATTATCTAGAATCATATTCCTGGAGAAAATATCTATTTAATTCTGCCAAGAATCTAGAATATAAAAATTCACAAATCTATTAAATTTTTTATACCAATGAAACATGGGTATTTACTCCTTATTTAGATGTTAGATGTGGGTCCCTTTATATTGTTATACATATATTATCCTTTTTACCATTACATTGACTTCCATATGTGAATCCCCTTACATGTGGATTTTCCTATGTTAAGGTATTTTTGTTTGTCTATATTTATTTATAAAATCCAAAATTTATCAAATTAATTGCCATTCTACATCCAATGACATTGAGTAATTCATAAAAACATCAAAATAAAACATAGATACTTTATGGAATACATATAACCAGAATAGAAATAATAACCACTGTCCCCATAGAGTTTTTTAGTATATAAATACTCTTGTAGATTATATCTATAAGATTCACTAACATTATACTTTCAGATTATGATTGTCCATTAAAACATTCATCCAAGAGATATTAATCAATGAGGTCATCATGCAATATTATAGGTACTCTATAGATAGTTTCTTCACAACATAGGATATAATTCTAAAAGAAATTGAATATATTTAAGATTTTTAACGTAATATTTATTAAAGTATTCCATTAATGAATAAACATATATAAATTCATTATATTTTCAATTTCTAATTGAATAATATAGAAAAAACACCATCCTTCTACACATTCTTCTACTTAAGGTTTAACTCTCCAATAATCATGTTTAGTGGTGGATTCGCAAGAATTTTTCCATTAATACATTAACGGGAATCATCATATCTACCCATGTATGTATGGGAATCTTCCAATGTTCCTTCATTTTCAGTGTGTGGATACTAACATGAGCGCCCATCACATAACCTTTGAATAATAAAATTGATATGAAACATGAGTGAATTTCAAGGGAAAAAAATACCATATACTTATAATGAACATAAAAAATTTAATCCCTCATACTATCTATGAAATGCTTCTTATTTTTAATATTAATGGTGATAGATGGTACACCCACATTCCACATATGTATGCATAATTCCTCTTTTCACCTAAATTTATAGAGAATTTTAGTTTTAAAAAAATTGACCAGATTAAGCATATCATTAAATAACATCTCCGTACAATAAATAACCCAACATGGTGATTGTTCTACATAAGATATAGTTTGATAAAATTTATTAGATGTTTCAATTTTTTTGAAGGGGTACTACTTCATGTAGATACATGGTAACCTAGACCACCATAAGATCAATTTGATTGAACATTTCCACATAGTCACTTCCATTTTCATAAAATATGTCATTAAATGGATACATAAACCACAGAATATTTATCTATCATTTTATGAAATGAAATATTGTATTCCATTTTGTTCTGCAACACCTACCTCTCTCTCCTTTATTCAAAATATTTCACCATCCATTTCCTATGTTGGTCCTACCATGTGTTTTCATTAGTTTAATTAAATGTAAGCCATTGATATATATTTAAAATGATGATTCATGTCAATATAGTGTGAATAATAATTTCACAAAAGTGTGTTTATGATCATACAAATGACGAGTAAGGAATAGAGTTCAAAGAAGTCATATATAATATTAAGAGAATGGTGATTAATATATCACATCCAAGGAATATTATATAGACGTTTCGTGTCACTATACATATAGTAGATGTAAAAATATATCATTTTTAGTTTTTAAGTCCACTTGTATCAATTCAGGAGGATATTTTAAGGTATTTGAGAAGTTATGTCATTGTAGTTTATGTGGATAAAAAAGGAACATCCAAAAATTTAATGAAACGTCACAAATGAAATTTATAAAGGCTATAATATTATTAATGACTGTAGTTTTACAAACAAAATTCATATGTTATATCATATTTTACAAATTTATATGGATAAAAATATAGCTATCCACCATGAAAACTATTTCTAAGCAGTAAGGCCATTATAGAAAAATATCCTTGTTTATGTGTTGGACAATGAGGAAAGTAGGTATGATGGTCAGAATGGGTAAACACTAGCCTGAGGAGAAAAAACAGGATGTGAGATAGTGTTGGGAGGATGTGATACCATGTAGGGAAATAATATTGAAACATTAGGTCGGAAATTAACTAATGGATAATTTATATGATAAATGGGTGATAAGAGATTATAAAAAATAATATTTACTATATATAATTTTATTTGGGATCATGAATATCATGATACTATTCATCATTAAAAATAATGAAATATCAGGATGAAAATGATGACATGTTGTCCATTTTTATCATCAATAGAAATATTCAACATTGATAATATAATTATAACATGAGGGTTTTCCATTAAAAATGAATATGAATAATGCTTTAACATGCGTCTAAATATAATATGGTAAAAATTTATAAGAAATCCATGAATGAATATTTTATGAAAATATATTGTCATTATAGGAAGAATATATTTACTATTAAATTAAAAGGATGCCATGGTGTTCTTTTATAAAATTTTCATGCACACAAAAGATCCATGATTTATAGAATATAAGATGAAGACAGAGACTACCGGAGGATAATATATGATGGCGTTGATATATAAAAAGAAGACCATTTGAAAGGATTATATTTATTTGATATATATACTCTCATAAGAATGGAAATATTTATTCACAGAAAAGATGTGTTAGTTTGTTTATAGTTAAAAAGAGAAACTAATTTCTGATTTTATAAGGAAATTTTTTAAAAAAATAGAGGAGTATAGGGTTGATATAAAATTGAATAAATTTTATCATAATGTATATTCTATTTTTCATATGTTTGATAGTTTAATAAATATTTTTTTATTGATTTTATAAAGAGAGTTCTATAAGATATGTCACTTTGTGAATAACATGAGAGTAGAGATCATCATAAGGTATTTGAAATTTTGTAAGGTATATAATGTTCATCATAAGGAAATTTTTCTATTCAATAAATTTGAAATAAATTGAAAATAATGTGAGAAAAGAAACTAATAAAAGGTGGAAATGAATCTGATGATTCAATACCACAATTTAAATTTAAATATCAGTATTTTTTTTAATTGTGATACTAGATGATGACTGAAGATGATGAATATCCATGTTACTATTGATCATAAAAGAAGAAATTACCACTAAAAATTTTATATTCTTATTAATATATGGATTATTAGAAATAGAATAAAGTACCCCATTTTATGGGAGGAAATACACGATTAGAATCGATGATATTTCAAAATATCATGAGAAGTACACAACTTTCGGATGATATAAAACTAATGAGTTTGAAGGATTTGATAATTTATGATTTTTTTGAATGTTAAATTTAATGGTATTTCTAAAAAAACATTATTGAAGAAATATTAATGAAATATCAGGAATATAAAAAGGAAAGAAATAGACGATAATCATGGGATGATATATGATATTTTATCAAACATAAAAAAGTTTATCATCCAAGAATACTAAATATCAATTAATATTTTTTTATGAAAAGAATAACTTCATGCTAAATATAAAGGAAAATATATATCCATAATAGTTTTTTTGTGATAAGGATTATGAAGAAGAAGAAGGATTAAGGGTGTTATATGTACATAAGTTTACATTTAAAAACTGTTTAATTTTGTTATAGGGAAATGAAGTATAAGAATATTTCATATCATGTTCTATTTTTTATTCATTATAGAAGATGAAGAAGTAGTGTATGTGATGTCTATTATATAAGAGGAGGATAAATTGCCCAATTAAATAAGAAGAGGTATAAGCATATTCTTGTATATGTGTTATTAAATGAAAAAATAAAAATAAATACTTTTTGTTGTACAAGTATAATTGGAAGAAGAAGTTGAATATAAAGGCACATGAACTATAACTTAATAATAAGTACATATTAGTCAATGAATATTTATTTTTTTACCCTATTTCCTATTATTGTGATGTGAAGGATTCACTAATGTATTATATAAATCATAGAATGTTGGGATATTTATTACACGAGTTCTAGGGTAATTTATGTTTGATTTTTGGTAAGATGTTGACATAAGTAGGTCTTGTGATCATCATTTTTTTGGATTACACTAAGAATTATTCTCATTGTACTGAGTGTTGAACCTTATAAATAGGTCATCCCCTTTTTATGTGATTGGATGAAAGTTCTAACATAGTAAAGGTAAAGTGAAATAATAATAGATCCACTAACCTATTAGTGTATAGATAGAAGATATCCTTAAAAAATATAAATTTATTTTGAAGTCCCTTACATTGATTCGCCCCTGCTCTATGTTGAGAATTATACTATGTGGTCATATAATTTGTATCATATCATGGTCCAAAATATATTAGACTATTTTATTTGAAGATATTTTTTATGATTCAGGTTTCATTCATTTTCTTTTAGGAATTTTATTATCAGATAATTTACAACTATTTATAATAATAATCCTATATTAACCAATACTATATTGAATAAGAAAAATAATGAGAGAAAAAGGTTAAGTATTGAATTCCCCTCATTAAAAGTGAGATTCATTTTAGTTTCTTAATGAAATAGTATTAAATAAGATAGATCTACAAAATAAGGGAAATAATTTGTGGATTATGATAACACCATGGCAATTAATATTATTTATACCATAAAAAAATATAGTCTTTAAATTGATCGGGTGGTAACTGTATTTTTTTTAATAAACTTTATTCAAAAAAATATAAGAAATAGTGAGGTTGATCACATATAAAAAACAATATAATAATAATTATTTGGTGTTTTAAAAGATATGCTATATAATTTTCCCAATGAATTTCTCACAGTTTTTTTGGGTTTTTGATTATTAGTTTGAATAAGATAAATAACATGAGTAAGAGGTAGAATATGTGGAGAATAATTTAGTAGAAAAAAAATCTATAATATATTAAGATTTATAAAAATGTTGTGGGTAAAGAAGATATAAATATGAAACATTAATAAAGAATTACTATATATGGGGGTAAATAGATCAGAAAAATTCAAGATAATTTTGAATTTAATAAAAAATAAATTAAGAAAAGATCTATTAATTTCAAACATCATAACAGTCTTCTTTTAAAGCCAATAATTTTGAGTTATAAGTTAATTAAATGAAAATCAAGGAAAATTAAAATTTTATTCTTGAGAATTAAACAATGTATAATAAAGAAGATGAAATAATTAAAAATAAATGGGATTAGATGATAAATGGTATAGAGGACAGGATGAATATTCACAGTATAATGAATTTTTATTTTGAGGATAAATTAGTGAATCTAGAAATTTATCATGTTCTATCTTCAGAAAAATCTGATTGAAGGAATAATTCTACAATACATGTTACTAAAGAGGATTTATGTGATTAAAGATAAAAAATTGGTTGAAATAATATATTGATATCCAAAAATTATTATTCGGAAAATGTATTAAAGTAAAAGTACCATTCATAGATAAATTGAATAATTATTCTTAATTTATTTTCACAAAAAATGTGGGTTTAGGTACAAAATCTATAAAAAATTGTTGAGAATAAGTTTTGATAATATTATAACTATTTCATTTGTTGATATAAAAAAGGTTTATAAGTGCTGCTTTCATAAAACTATCCCAACCATTTCAGAAGGATATCTAAAAATAGAGTAGTAATAAACTTTTACCTTGTAGGCTTATTCAGTTCAAAAAAGGAATGTAATATTTTTGGGATTTTGTGGTAGTTTAATTTGATTAGTAATATGTAATTATAGTTAAAATATAAAATTTTCATTTTAAAATTTAAAAGGATGCCTATTTCATGGAATCGAATGTTTTAGATTCAACACTAATCAAATATTTTGACTAAAAATATGTATATTATATGAAAACGTAATATTCTTGGTAATATCAAGGTTTTTTACAACAGTTCTAGTCAAAATTAGTGATAGAAAAATGATTTATTTAACTAATAATGTGTTAATAAATAATGAAAGAAGTCCACAAAATTTGGTGAAGGATAAACACTATTGAGGAAAAAGATGAATGATGTTGAAATCATAATTCTCACAACAAGATTCAAAGGATGGGTAAGTAATCCTTGGGTAGTAAATTGGAAAATAATTTTTTTCCAAATATGACAAAAAAGTGAATGAATTATTCTAAAAAAAGTATATCAAATAATTTTTATTTTGGAGAAATATTAAAAATAATGGACTCATGAAATCAAGCCCTTTTTATTTTTATTGATGAATGAAATAAAATTAAAAGGTTGAGATTAGTCGAAAAAATACATAAAGGGTAAAATGTGGTGACAATAACTCACAATGAGCAATGTGGAAGATATAAACTGGATTTGTATGTTCCTAAATTGTGAATGTTTATTTGGTTAAATGATTTTCTAAAAAGTAAGTATAATCAATGAGTATCAAGTGAATGCATTTTACAAATAAAAATAAGATATTTCTGGTGAAAAGGTCACATTTCATGAGTGTATTTCAATAAATTTTGACCAATGTGTTTTATAAGTAGTTCTTGAATGTTATAATGTGTTCGTTTATACTTATAAATATTTCTCAACCAAGATTTCATCATAGGAAGAATTATAAAATAAGATATAGATTTTATATGTTGATTTTTGTGACTTAATAGATCATGAAATTTGGAATTTCATACATACTAAATTTGAAGCTATGAATAAATCCATGATTGTAATAAAAATTCAGAAATTTTAAATTGAAATGAAATCATTAAGAATACTATCAATGCTAGAGAGAAAGGAGTGACTTGGTTGATAAATGATTCTTAACCATTCTCTTCATATTGATGAACAATTATCTTGACATTGTTATATTATTATTTATGTTTTATTTGTGTTACAATGATAGATTGAATTATATGAAAATATAGTTTTCATGGGAGTGATAGAGTATATTCTAATTGGGTATAAAATAAAAAACATAAATGATGTTATGTAAGATGTCCAATCTGGGATATTTTATAAAATTATCAATGTTGGTAAAATTTATAGTTAGTATATCATGAATCTAATCTAAAAAATATATCTTAATTTATGAATACTATATATAGTGTCTCATTGAGGGAGAAACAAGTTAATATTGTTTTCGAGAAGATACAAGATTTATTAATTTAAAAAAATAAAAATTTATCTAATGAGTTTAAGAAAATGTAAATAAAAAGGGTATGGTTTCATATTATGTCATTCTATCTTACAAAAATCATATTGTAAAATTAATTTGTTGAAAAAAAATTAATCAATGAAATTCATATTATATTTTTTAGAATATTAGGTGATTAGTTTATTGAAATTAAATAACTCCCATTGTACTTGGATGTTTTTGGATTATGAGTTGATGTAATTATATGAAATTTGGGTTGCAATATTCAATAAAAATCTCTATTAAAATATTTATCCATAAACATTAATGGTGGAAAAAAAGATTTTTCCTAATGAAACTGATAATTTGATTTATTTCATATGGTATCATATTATTTAATCATGATTATATTTCAAATTTAAATTAGATCCTATTATTTTCTACATAAATAATGGGACATAAAAATAAATGGGAAATGTTTGATAGAATATTTATTAAGTGAAAATTGGTACCATATTTCATCAGGTAAGTTTTACATAATTGTTCATAAGTATGATAGGGAAAATAAAATTAATGTTTAAAAGAATGATATGGAGAATTGAAAGACATATTGACATATCATCTTAGTGGGTAATGATAAAATAATGTAATTTATTAATCCCTCTTTTGATTATTATATTTGTTTCAAATGAATTTAAATATTAATATAGTAAAAATAAGATATAAATTTTATATGGATTAGACAGTAATTCCATGGAAGTGATTTCAAGATCCCATACATGCTATGAAATTAATTATGTTTCAAAGAAGGTCTCTATTTGTACTAAGTTGATCTAGATGAAAATAAGTTATGGGGAAATTTTCTTTGAAATTTATTTTTCATTTAATTTTTTTAAAGGAAGAGTTCATGAATTTGAATTTTTTTTAAAATCCATTTAAAATGAATGAAAATTATATTTATAGGTATTTTAGGTGTTTAATCCTTGTGGAATTTGAGAATAATAAAATAAATATGTATAAAGTCAAGGAAGAGAAACAATAGGATTCTACAAAATATTGTAGATGATTCTTGAATCTCTCTTTGTACAATATTAGTATATTTTAAAAAAAGAGAATAGGGAAGTATAATAATATGCCTAGCCCTCAATCGAACACTACCCAAGAAGTCATGGAATCATAGAATTATATTCATGATGAATGAAAATATACCAAGGATAAAATGAATAAAGGATAATATAAGTAAATACTAGATTAATAAGATCCTATATAGTATAGAACTGTACTAGGAGGAAGAGATATCCTATTAGGATGAATTATAGACCCTTTAGGAAAGCGAATATCGGAGGGATTTTCGGATAGGAAGTTGTATCATGGGGACCTATATGAAATTGACAGTCTTAGAAATATTTCTATTTGGTATTGAGTATATCTCGATATTTAACATTATTAAAAACAATATGATATAAGGTTTAAAACAGTGCTATGTAGTTCATAAACATCATCATGTGAAAGAAGACATGTTGATGTTATTATTCTATCAGTACATTCAATTATTGAATATGATAATAAATTTAGTTTAAGAATATATATTTTTTTAGAGATCTAAAAGATAATTAGAAATCCATACCCCAAAAGGGTGATAAAATTTTTGAAGTACTTGTACACCATAGTTAATGTGATATGAGATAAAGGCAGTGGTGTTCCTTTATCAAAATTTCATGCTTACACTTGCTATTCGATTAAAGAATAGAGGAAGAAGATGGAGATCACCCAAGGTGAAAATGATTTTTTGTTCATAAGGGTGTGGAGGTTCATATGAATGGTTTTTTTTCATATAATAGACAAAATATAATATGAATTGAATTATAGGTTCATATGATATAGGTGGGAGGCTAGTAATTCCTTGAAATTTTAAAATAACACTACGTACAATTTTAAAATGATTATATCAAAAATAACATAGGTTCAAATTTTCATATTTCAATAAAATATATTATTTTTTAATGAATAGTGAATATTACAAATTTTTCAAATACCGTCATTTATTTTCATTAAATAATGTAATTGAATAGTTAAATTAAATTTAGGATTTTTTTAATGATATATATCAACCATTTGTTTTATAATAATCTAATTAATTACATTTTAACCATCACCTTTCACGATTTTGGTATAATTTTATTTTTTTGTTTAAAAACATGATTTTGATAAACTGTTTTTATGTTCACAATGTTATTTATTTTTTATTAATTAAAATTAAACTTATAAATTAAATATTTAAATAAAATTAATATATTAAAAAATTATTAATTTGATTTTTAATTAATATAATGGTTATTTATAGTCAGAGAGTCAATATAAAATCATCCACTACATGAAAAATGCATTTATTGAAAACCCATTTTCGAACAATTTTGCTTGTTTAATTTTAAATGTTATTGTAAATTTATTCAATTTTAATATGATAAAATAGACTAAATTTTTTGAACAATCATATTTAATATGTGGTAATATTTAAAACACAATTTTGGTAATAATAAATAGTAAAAACAATTAATAAATATTTATTATGTTTAAAAACAAAAATGGTAAAAGTGTGTAACCATATAGTTAAATTGAATAACATGTTAAAACATGTTTGTTTTTGAATTTAGGATTATTTTATCAAAAATATCTCCAAAAAAATCCATTATCTATCAAAATTTAATTCACTTTACTAGAGAGTTACTTCCCATTTTTGAATAGTTTTAGGTATTTACAAAAATACCACTCCTTACTTGTAAAAGGGACATTTCTCTACAGTCCTTTAAAAACAAAAAAATAAGTTTTTATTGGAAAATAAATTCCCAAATACGTTCATTACTTCCATTACCTCATCTTATAGGTTGTACTTTGATCATAAATCCAATTCAGGGAAGATTTAGGTATAATCATAAAGAGGTGGATCGAAGATTATGTATTTTTGTTAAATGGTAATTGTTATATTATATGTTCATCCACACACATCAAATATTAATAAATTATAATAAAATGAAATATAAATTATATAAAATATACTGATATTTTATTATATAAATTCTATAACATATATTTATCTCCTCCTTCATCAAATAGGATACAAAACTATCTTTTATGTTTATGGGAATATACCACCTCACGAACTGATATAATTCATTTTCAATAATCGCTTCTTAATAGTATTCATAATGATGGATTTAATATTTTTATATGATATCAATTACATATTAATAATTATCTAAAATTAATATATCATATACCTTGTTACGTTACTATCCATTGAAAAATGATAATAGTGTTTGGGTGTTTGACGAACTACCGACTCACGAAGAAATATGAATCATTTTTTAATACCACATCATACGGAATGAATATATAAGTGTATTCAAAGAAATAATATTATATTTATGAAATAATGATCATTCATCAAAGATAAAATACACTTACCTTCTTTCTATCATGATCATGGAATAATTGAAATATTACTCATGCGTACTTTTGATCTATCATCTCAATGACTGCAACCGAATTATTTTTTTTATAACAAAAACTCATGGTTGGTATTGAAAATATAATTTATGTATTAAAATGATAATTATTATAATATTATTATTCTAGATATGATTTAGTAATTACTTCATTATACATATTAAAAATATCAAATTCAATTTTTATACATGAATTGAATAGCTTAAAAATATACAACATGAACATAATTAATTATTTATATATATATATATAATGGTAATAAAAATTAAAAAATAATAATAAACTTAATCTTTTTTATTAATAATGTAAATAATAAACCTATGTTTATTATTTAGAATGATAATGTACGCACCTGGTGAGTCTAACTCATGGTATGAGATTTTACGACACAATTTATTTCATTGGGATACATTACTTCATCATTGTATTTGATATGATATTATTATGTGTGTAATATCCATTTATTATTTTAATTTTTTAATTGTATCTGAAATACATTGAAAATTCACTAATCAATTCCCACATCAGTGAGGTGATCTTTTTATGATATTTCGTCTCAATTTCATTTCATTGAGGATTATTTTAATATTATTCACAAATGTTTTTATATGGTTCATACATTTAAAATTTATAAGTTATATAATGAATCAATAATATTTATTTTTTTATCGTTCAATTTAAATTGTGTCATCCAAGGGGGTTTGACATGAATGTTACCCAATTGTATGGTATTTTACAACTATTCTTCTGTCCTTGGGTTAAATTATTTATTAATTTCATTTGATATAATAAGAATATATTTTCAATGAAAATTTAATATTTTATATTGTATTTTAAATTATTTTTTTATGTATTTAAATTTTACAAGCACAATCAATTAATTGATTAATCCTCACTTCAATGGTATGATATTTATATGTGATCTCATCTCAATTTCCCATCCATTGAGATATAATTTTTATTTTTCATCTATTTATTTATATAATGTTTAACTAATTAACATTTGATATTATATATCATGAATTAATTTATATTCAAGGTATTTTACTTTTTCAATTTAATGTAATTATTTTTTGGGGTTATGATTCCAAAACTAATAAAATAGAAAGGGTTTATTCTTAAATATCCTTTTAATCTAGATAATTTGTGCTTTTATTTTACATTGAATTAAATTATTTGATTATTATTAAATAAACCAATTTTAATTTTATTCTCTTATAATTATTTATTAAATTTTCATGTAATAGAACCATTTTAGAATATTTGATACTTAAAAAGATTGGTTATTTTTTATGAAAAGATAACTTTATTTCTCTTTTCTTTCAAATATGAATTATATTATAATCTATATTTTATAAAAAATTATTAAATAATATATTTAAATATTTTAAAATGATTTATTATATATATTTGCACACATTGTTTACTTTTCCTAAAATGGTTTAAAATGAATCTTCTTTTCACTTTGGAACAATGTTCTTTTTGAATTTTTCTTGAAAATGTGAATTGAATATTTTTTAACATAAAAGGAATAAAATGTGTAGTAAATTATTATGGAAACTCAATTAATTGAGGAACAAATTATAAGTATCCATTTTTATTTCAAAACAAAATTTTTTCTATAATATTTTGGACTTTCTTAAATTTTTAAAAAGTGATTTAAAAGTGAAATGGGTATATTCCTCATGAAATATTCCAGGTAATATTCCAATGTAATTTTCGATAACTATGATTATTTTTGTTAAGGATTACTTCTAAATTAATTATATATGTCTCTCACATATATAACTATATTATTATTCCTTCCCTTGATGGGAAATACATTCCTTATGTTAATTTCTCAAATGTCGTCCTTATTTAACTTCCTTTGATTAATATATGAGGAAGGATTATGCAACCCTTTTTATTTCCATGATTAATTATTATGTTAAGAATTATGACTAATTTATTTTTGTGGTATAGATAAATCATGAATGTGTTATGATGGTGGTTCCAAGATAGTTCTTCAATTCATTGTGTAAATCTTTATCTTATGAGATTCCATGTACAAGATTAGTGAGTATACACAAATGTGGGATGAGAAACCAAGGAGAATGTATTTAAGGAACTAGGAAATGTTTTTTGTGTTCAATATAAGTGCTTATATAATATTATAGTCATGAAAAAATGGAGAGTCAGATGGGGAGAAACAAATATCGTCCTAGAGACCCATATATTGATCATTGTCTTAATTATTGGGAAACTAGGTCTTATCTAAGACAACTCTATCTTACAATGGATAACTCAAATATTAAAGGATAGAACTTCAATATAAAAATCATTGTGGTGAAATTATATAAAAATTTATGTATCATGATTTGAGAGTTATGTTGAAGAATTATTCTTTTTTCATTGGTGGTTTGGTTATAAAAATTATGAAGCATATAACAATTGTCGAAGTATATATGAATTTACTATGTCTACATGATGATTAAGAGTAAATATAATAATATATTATTAGTGAATATATATTTTCATATAATACTTTATGAGTGGTTTATTTTATTTGGGGATAAATGATTAATTTATCTTGGATGAATATGCGTTCAAATCATTTAAATATCTAGGAATTAACCATAGCTAGTAATATTTGTAATAATATTATGATCATTAATTTATCAATTGATCTAATTATACTTTGGGGGTAATTTTAGACAATTTAAATATTTATTCTGTATTTCATTTTATGAAGGGTAATCTATTTTGGGATAAATCTTACCATTCTCTATTGATTTTTTTGTTAATGTACGAAGAAAAAATGGATGGATTATTATCCTTTTTTGTATTATGAGATATATTATAAGTTAAATTTAGTGTTTTGGGTATGAAATTTCATCTATAATACTCATAACTTATAGATAAAGAAGATATTGTTGTCGAAATTGATTAAAGTATTAAATTATGATTATTAAGTAAGTATAAGTCCTTATGTTATTTGCTTTTATGGTAAAAGAATTCACAATATCAATGAAAGTTATCTAGAATTTTTTTATCCATGTACCATCATTTATGATGAACCGATAGTCTCTTCACTTATCTTGGGTTTATAGTTTTTTAAATTTTAACGTTCATATAACCATTACATTTATTATTGTCAATGTTCTCTATCACTCTATATTTTTTCTTGGGAATTAATATTCTAATCCATGTCTATATGTTCAAATCCCATTAATATTATTATATTTAGAAACCTATAATTGTGTTATTTAAGATAAACTACACACTTATCCTTTCCTCTTCTAAATAGGATGTTTTATCAACCTTTTTAGTATATGGGTTTCACATATATGATATTTTTGTTTGTAAACCCCTAGATTAGTGAACCCTAGTTAAAATTTAGAAGATGAAATTTATTTATGGTTGGAATAATGAAACTCCAGGAGATTTTAAAATAACACTATGTTTGAGAGAATATACACCTCACAACACTTATATTCAAAGAACCTTGATACGTAAATAAAATATTATTTTTTGAACATGACCACTATAAATGATCCATTATAGATGGATGATTGAATATGAATTTTTTTAAATATATATAAAGGTCCTACTTATTATATATTTATTATTTAACTATTAAAAAATAATAATTTAAATTTATAAAAACAATTATTCTAAAAAAATGAGGTTTCTTAAAAAATTATTTTTATTTAATATTGTGAAAATTATTTTAAATTATTTATGGAAATTTATTGAATATTATTTTGTAAAATTAATGTTTTTAAATCATAATATAAAAATTAAAATTGGGTTATGTTTTTGGTTTCCTTGGAAATGTTTTATTTTTTCATGGACAATAAATTTTTTAGATTTTTCAGATATTGTCATTTAGCTTCATTACATAAAGTAATTTAAAATTAACATTATATTTTTTTTATTTTGTATTAAAGTTACATATTAAATATTTGGTTAAGAATAATGTAAATTATTTAATTTTTTATTTAATTTTAATGAGTATGGTATATGTTTATTTTTTGGCTTAAAAACACGATTTTCTATGAAATTGGATTATGTACATATAGTTTATTCATTTTTATTAACATCAATAAATTATATTAATGAAATATTAAAAATAATAAAATTAAAATAAACATATTCATATTAATTTAAATTCATATAATGATTATTTCTAGACATATAGTTAATATAAGACTATATATTTCTTAGAAAATGCATTTTTTGAAGACATTTTATTCAACAAATTTTATGGGATAATCTTAATTGAATTATTTATATTATGTGATTTAAATATTCTAAAATGGATTCAATATTTTTAATCCACATAATTAAATTTATTTAATATAATAATCTTAATTTTAATGTTTGTGAATAATAAAACATGATAAAAACTAGTTACTGTGGTTTAAATGTAAAATGGTAATTGTGAGTATCCATTGTGGAAAAAAGAATAACATGATTAAGAAAAATTACATTTTTAAAAGTGGAGGTTCCACATAACCATTTAACTCAAATAATACATTATTTTTTAATTTTTGAGGGACATTTCTTGAGAGTGATTTCACATTATTGAATAGTTCTGGGTATTTACAAAAAAGCCACACCCTCTCATGCATAAAATGAAAACTCTTATACTATCCATTTCACACATAAATATAATTATTTGGGGAAATTAAATCCCAAATAAATTCATTAAATCCCTTCCCCACATCTTAAATTCCATGTTTTTGTTATAATTTCAATATTGGTTGGCTTTATGAATAATCCTAATGTGGTGGTCCGAAGAAGAGGTATAGATCAGAACTGAACATCTATGTGTTATTTATTCCTTAAAATCCTTCAAATATTACTCATTACTCATAATATATTAAAATATTTATCTACTATATAATTATATGTTATTCAGTAATTTCATAACCTATATTCATCTTAAATTCCTTCAAATGGGAACAGAAAACATTATTCATGTGTACGGTGGACTAGCACCCCACGAACTGATGTGATTCATTTTACATCATTTCCATTGTCATATATTCATTGTAATATATTTAAATTTTCTATAATAATTTCATAAAATATTATTAATAATGTAAAATAACAAATCATATACCATACCGTTCTTTGAAAACTTATAACCCTATTCGTGTGTACAACATACTATCCCCTCATTAAGCGATGTGATTTTTTTCTTATTACCGAGTCACATGGATGGTTTGTATAAGTGTATTTAAATAAATAATATTATATTTATGATATAATTATAAATATTTAATGATAGAACAACACTTACCTTTAATTCATTGCGATCACTGAAAATTAGAAATGATACTCATTCGTCTGTATGACCTACCATCTTCATGATTGTATTTTATTTCATTTTCTATACCAATATTTCATGATGGGTTAAAAAAAATAATTTATGTGTGAAAATTATTATTATTTAGTGATTTTTATTTTATATATTATGTAACAATTACTTATTTTACCATAGTCAACTAATAATAGTCGTTTTAGTCAGAGAAACCGAATACCATCAAAACATTTAAATTGAACATAATTGATTAAATAAATATATATAACATAGAAACCAGTAAATTAAAAATAATAATTAACATTACAATGTTTCTTAATAATTTAAATAATTATTAAAAGGTTATTATCCAGGAAGAGAAATTATGTAGATTATGATTTAAAATCCAGGTAAGGGATTTAAGGTTTAATTTCGCTCATTGGGTTAAATTACTCTTTAATTATATATTTATTCGAAAATATTATATATGTAATGGATATTTATTATTTTATATTTTATTTCCACGTGTATTTTATAACTTAAATTTGAAACACATAATAGCTTTATTGATCTATTCTCACTCTAGTGACATGATATTTGTCAGGGATTCCATCTTAATTTCCTTTCATTGAGGCTTCTTTTAATGTTTTTCGCATAATTTATTATATATAGAGGATATACTACCTTTTTACATGTTATATAATGAATAATTCATGATTAATGTTATTATAAATTTCAATTCAAATTATTTCATCCATGGGGATTCATAACAACCAAGAACATCACATTTGCATTCGGTGTTGAAATAATAAACATTATATTTTCAACTTTAATGATGATAATTGTAAGCTATTTTTTCCATAAAAACATACAAAACTAAACTGAAATATTGGATCAATTACATACTTATAGTCCTTTTAGGTTTAGATTTGTAGATACTTAGGAAAAAATAATGCACTAACAATTCACATGACAATAAATGAAAATTTCTCCGACTCAACCTCAATTTTCTTTTTCACATTTAGACATCACTAAAAAACACTTGAAATCCATATTAAACATAACTCATTCAACATGATTAATTATATATTTTGTAAAAGGAAACAAAATAAGGGTGATCTCAAATGCCCAGTAAGTGTAAACATAAGTATTAGTAATGAAATGTCTTTACTGAGAAAAAGAAGTACATAAGGGTATAAAGACATAATCATAGGGCATGATAAAATCATAAAATAACTCATACCCATCAATACTCAGATAAAAAAACATTAAATAATGTAAAAGTAAATATTCATTAGAATCAATATTCATGATCCTTATGATATCTATATTGATCATGAGAAAAATTAAAATCCCATAACCAACATATCGAATACATTTTCTGTAACATTGAGTGTTATTTTCATAAAACCATTTGAAAACCATTTTCATTGGTATAAAAATACATAAAAATTCCAATATAATCATTTTACCACTAATTGGGGATCTATAATTGGGTTCACCCTTTGTATAAGAAATATGGGGCTCACCTAGAGTTATTTGTGATAACCAATAATATAATGGGTAATGGGATCAACCAGTTCCATATAGGAAACCCCAACATATTAGATGTAACGAGCTTACCCATATCTATCTTATCCATCCCATAATATAATAATTAATGGGATAAACCAATAATATGTTGTCCACCCCATCACATAAGATGTATTAGAACCACAAATTGAATAAAATACGTAGATATTTCATCATATAAATTATTTAAATAGTCATTATTGTAACATCACGTTACGTTTTTAGGTATATTTTATGTTTCTACGTACCTTAGTTTTGGAGTAAAGACTTGGGTTTCATTTCGGAGAACTTTTAAAGAAAATCTAGAGGACAATGTGTTGTGCATGGATTGCACATGGTTTGACAAAATGTGTGACCAAACCGTGCCATCCATGAATCCTGGACAGAAGCTTCCACTGCAGCGGTGCACAGTTTGTCTAACCGTGTGGCCATGTCGTGCGAGAAGGGTGGCCGATGCAGTAGTTCACGCACAGTTAGTGCACGGTTTGTCAAACTGTGCGGCCAAACCGTGCGGTCACATAAATGAGATCCTTAAATTGTGGATCTCGCTCGATTCTGCCTTTAAGTGCCCCGTTTTTCCTCATAAGCGGCCCTAAATTGGGATTTTTATTCTCCTAAGGTCATAGATGGTTCTCCCATCATTCCGGAGGTGATCCAAAGGCTTCTCTTGGTGAATCGAAGCCGGATTCTTAAGGTTTGTGATCGTTCTTCAACGTTCTTGATTGGTTTCTTAGATCTACTTAGATCTATATCTCCTCTTCTATCAGTTTCTTATATCTATGCCTGTTATAGGTATATCTAAGTGTGTGGTACCACGTTTTATGAGTTTTTGTCTCTATCATTCTATTAGATGAGATCTATGGTGGGTTCTTGATGTAGTAGCCTGGTTTTTTTGACCGTTCTCAACCGTTGTGGTCTTTGTCAAAACCTTCAACGTTGGTGGTTCTATCCCGTCTTTCCAAATTGATTATCATTGTATTTTCTTGATTTATTTCAATTACTGATTTAAATTCAATTTCTCATGTTGCTTTCAATTAAATTAATAAAAACTCAATTATATTAAATTGAGATTTTTGAAATGGTTTTGTCCTGGAAATTTCGAAAACCCCAATTCCATTGTGTTGGGTGTGTTTATGGAAAATTGTTCAGTTGAAATTGTTTAATTTAAATTGTGGATTTGATGGAAATGTTTTCAATTATATTGTTGAATTTAATTGTGGAAATTAAATGTGTAATGATGTAATTGGTTTTGTATGTATTTCAAACTTAAGAAAATGGCTTGAAATGATTTGATAGAAACCCATTGGTTTTATCTTGTCAAAATGCATATTTTGAATAAAACCTGTTTTTGTTATAAATGGAATGAAATTGGGACTTTTGAAATTGAAGAATGGGATTGATCGTATTTTAATCATTTTTAAAATAGTATGCCCATCATGTAAGAGAATATGTAAACCTTAGGTAGTTAGTGAGTTATTTGGATACACTATACGCTATGAAAACGTTCGAAAACATACTTGTGGCGGGTCACATCCCCGATGGGTTGGTGAAAAGTCTCCTTCATACAATGTCATATGGACGTGTGTATACTGATTTTGCTGAGTTCACATAGAGAGAGAGAAATCCTATAACTGGTTAATACTATCATGCCTTTTGGAAGATGACCATGTTGCTCGCTTGTTTATTTATATTTGTGATATAAATGTATGCTAATGCTTTTGAACTGCCTTACATGCCTGATGAATTTATATAAACACTTTTATATAAATATTTTAATTAAGACATTGTTTTAGAAATATTCCATCATTTGTAAAACCTTTGTTTAAATTAGGCATTTACATCATTTGAAAATGTATAGCATGTTTTGTTAAAATATGATTTTGAAATGTCAAACCTGTTTATTGGAAAATAGAAATATTTACTTTGGATAATCAATATTTGGCATCTGTTATGGAATCTTTGGTGGTATCCAACTGGGCTTAGCCTCACACCCTACTTTTTCCTTCAGGTGTTTGTAGACATTCTTCTTCCAGGATCGAGCAAAGGGGAGGGACCTTTTGGAGGTGGATCAAGTTGTTGATCTCTAGACTTGGTGAGGTGTGTCCTTTGGGACCTTGGGACTGTTTTCCCATTTGGTACTTGGGTTTTAGTACTTTGGCATTTTATACCCCTTTTTATTCTGGTACATCACTCATAGTGGAGTTTCTTTTGTTATTCATACTGTTGGTTTTACTCTTGCATCCAAATTCATGTGGAAAAATCGTTCCCACTTGTGTGTTGTACGATGCCCGGTGCTAGTCGCCGACCTGTGGGGATCGGGAACGCTCTTCGGGCTATGTCAGTGCCATCTCGGTTATCGGGTTACCATGGTACCTAGGCTGGTTTGTGACAAATTGGTATCAAAGGCAGGTTGTTGAAAGATATTGCCTTGATGAAAGTATGCATTTGAGTATTCTTGTCAAGACTTAAGAGGTATTTGTTATTGAGTTCCTAGCTAGCTCTCACCACAATGAACCTTAAGTCACTAGGGGTGGTTAGGGAAAGGTGACTTGTGTATTAGTTCTAGTCTTCTCCCCTATTTTGGTTTGGATAGAGTGGAATCAAAATATTGTTATCCCTTCTTTTAAGAGTAATTTTCCTCATTACTCAGGTTGAGTGATAACCTAATGTATTATTTGTTGTCCGCTGATGTTATGTAGCATCATGCCTCCGAGAAGATGTGGAAATCAAATCCAAAAAAAGGCTGCTGCCGAATCTCAGAAAGCAAGTCCAATTGTGGATCCAAGTCTGGTAGTGGTGATTGTTCTCAATGTCCAAGCTCTGAGACATGCACCACCTCCAGTTCCTGTTTAGGATCTAGCTATAGATCCTCATATTGATATTCTCCAAAATCGTTCTCAAGAGTTCCTATGACAGAAGCCACCAGTCTTCAAAGGATCCACTGATCCTCAACATGCTGAGGAATGGTTGAGCAAAATTGAACATCTGTTTGGGTTTTTGGAGACACCGGATGCGATCAAGGTGATGTGTGCCACCTTCGTGCTGGAGGGACCAAGTAGGAGATGATGGGACACGATGGTGACGTCTGGGAAACATGATGGTTTGGAGTGTAAAGACATTAGGGTTCTTTTCACTGATAAGTTCTATCCAGAATCTATGGTGTTGACCAAGGCTGTGGAGTTTTTCAAACATTAGTAGGCTAACAAAACGGTGACTGAGTACTCAAATTGCTTTACTATGTTGGTATAGTTTTATCCTGAAATTATATCTAATGAGATGTTGAAAGCCCGATTATTTGATTTTGGGATTCAATCAAATATCCGTTCTTAGGTTTTCTTATTGAAGATACCAACTTATGCCGATGTGCTGGATATGGCAATGATGGTTGAGAAGGATTTGGAAAAAAATTAAGGGTTGTAGGAAGGTTATTTTTTCTTCTAGTGGCAGTGTTGGTTCCATTAAAGGGAAACAGAAGCGTGATGTTACTCATGGTGGTTCTCGGCAAAAGAGTCATTCCAGACCTCCGGTAGCACCAGGAGGGGCTTTCATGACTTGCTATCCGTGTGGGAAGACAGGAAATTCTAAGAGTATTTGCACTGAGGCACCCAAGAACTGTAGCTCTTGTGGACGTTTAGGGCACCTACAAAGATTCATCCATCACTTCTCTACTCCGTGTAGTGTAACAGGATCATCAGCACCTCCAAATACAACGGGGAAATCAAATGCTTCACGATCAAAAGGGTTCCAGCCACAAGCATCCGGAACGAAGCATCTTCACGTAGTGGAAGTGTCTCCAGACGTAGTTGATACATGTCCCGCAACTATGATAGGTACCATTACTATAGATTTGTCTTTAGTGATAGCTCTTTTTGATACTTGTGCATCTCACTCTTTTATTTCAACCAATCTTATTAATATGCTTAATCTTTCTATGGAGGTTTTATCTTGTACAATGAATATTACTACACCCCTTGGTGTAATGAGAGAGAAGGGCCTCCGTAGTCCTGCTTATGTCTTCTCTCTATCATATTATGATCATGTTTGGAGTTTCTTGGTTCTCATCATGAAATATTTTGACGTCATATTTGGGACGGATTGGCTGATTTCCAATAAAGCCCGAATCGATTGTTATCTTTGACATGTCTACCTTACGACACCTAGTGGTGTGCCTCTTGTTTTTCAAGAAAAATGGGACATAAGTTCAAACAGATCTAGACCCTCTTATCTAGAGTTGGGGAAAGTTAATCAGTGTTAACCTTTGATCTGGAGAGAGATTTAATGTGTGGTGATATTCCTCCAGTCGTCACTGAGTTTCCCGACGTGTTTCCTTTTAACTTATCTAGTCTTCCACCAGTAAGGGATGTTTTTTCTCTATTGAATTAATGCATGGTAATCAAATAGTTTCTATTCCCTCTTACCGAATGGATCCAGCTGAACTAAAGGAACTACAGTCCGAGATAAAAGATCTTCTTGAGAAAGGGTTTATACGCCAGAGTGTGTCACCTTGGGTAGCACCTTTTCTCTGCGCCAAGAAGTTCGATGGTTCTCTTTGCTTATGTGTTGATTATCGAAATCTCAATCGAGTTACGATAAATAACAAATATCTATTACCATGAATTTATTACTTGTTTGATCAATCGAAAGAGGAAAAGTGGTTTTCAAAAAGTGATCTTCGATCTGGTTACCATCAGTTGACGATAATGGAATCTGACATTCCAAAGGCCACTTTTTGGAGTAGGTATGGCCATTATGAGTACCTTGTTATGCCCTTCGGCCAAACAAATTCTCCTACAATTTTCATGGATTTGATGAACACAGTTTTCCGTGAGTATCTAGATAATTTCATGGTGGTCTTTGTGGATGACATTTATGTCTACTCCAAGTCTGAGGAGGAACATGTGCATCATCTGAGAATAGTTATGGGTCTTCTAAGGAATCGCCGAATTTATTCCAAGATTTCAAAGTGTGATTTCTGTATTCAAGAAGTGAAATTATTAGGACATGCCATGTCAGAATAATGAATATTAGTTGATCCTGAGAAGGTGAAGGTTGTTATGACTTGGGAACAACCATGACATGTTTTCAAGATTCATAACTTCTTGGGCATTGCATGATATTTTCACCAGTTTGTTAAAGACATATCAAAATTAGCTTCTCCAATGACTGATCTATCTGAAAAGGGGGTGATGTTTTCCTGGAATGATAAATGTCAGATTTCTTTTGTTGAGCTAAAGGATCTTTTGACTAATGCGTCGGTGTTAACTCTTCCTGAGGCTGGTATAGGTTACGTGGTCTTCTGTGATGCATCAGGTTCAGGTTTGGGATGTGTCCTTTTTCAAGGAGATCATGTTGTTGCCTGTGGATCTCTTCAGCTTAAGCCTCATGTGAATAATTATCCGACCCATGACCTTGAACATGCAGCTATAATGCACACTCTTAAGTGTTAGAGATATTACCTTTATGGAGAATGGTTTACAGTGTATTCAGACCACAAGTGCTTGAGTTATATATTCTCTCAAAAATATTTGAATCTCCACCAAAGGCATTGGGTGGAGTACCTGAAATCTTTTGACTTTTACATTGCCTATACCCTGGGGAAAGGTAATGTCATTGCAGATGCGTTAAGCAGGAATCTTCCAACTCAGAATGTGAAAGAATCTTCTGAATAGTTGAGTTTGATGGCTCTTCTTTCTCAGTTTCATATTGGAATTTAGTGGAAGGGGAATGCAGTTTCTTTAGCCAGTGTTCAGTTGATTTCTTCTCTCCTTGAATTGATTATTCAGGAAGAAAAACAGGATGATAAATTCCATAGCACTAGGGACTCTCTTTATGGTGGGGAGAACGACACCCAATGGTCTTTCTTCAAAGAGGGTGTTCTGTGTTATCGAAACTGTTATGTTGGGCCGTTATCGGCAAGGAAGGATGTGATGGGGGTTTTCCATAACTCTTAGAGGGTTGTGCACCCAAGAACCATAAAAATATTCTATGACATGCTGTGACAGTTCTGGTGGCCATCTATGAGACGAGACATTTATAAGTTTGTATCTTGTTGCTATATATGCCAGCAGGTGAAAGCCGAGCACTAGAAACCTTTAGGTTTTCTTCAACCACTTCCAGTCCCTAAATGGTTGTGGGATGAAATCTACATGGACTTTGGGGTTGGGTTATCTCAAACCCAGAGGAAGAAGAACACAATATGGGTTGTGATCGACAGGCTGGCCAAGTCTTCTCACATTAAACCTATTCGAGATACAACCAAAGTTGAGGAGTTGGGAAATATCTATGTGAATGAAGTTGTTCGTTTTCTCGGAGTTCCGTTATCTATAGTCTCTGATAGGGATCCTTAGTTTACTTCTCGCTTTTGGAGAGGCCTTCAAGGGGCACTGGGATCTCAGGTTCGTTTTAGCATGACCTCACATCCGCAGTTAGATGGCCAAACAGAAAGAGCAATTCAGATCCTTGAGGATATGCTCCACACTTGTGTTCTTGACTTTGGTGGGTCTTGGGATGATCCCCTGGGGATAGTTGACTTCTCTTATAACAACATTAATCAATCTATGATCAAAATGGATCCTTTTGAGGCATTGTATGTCCAACCTTGAAAATATCCTTTATGTTAGTCGGAGATTGGTGAATGTTCTTTGGAAGGACTGAGTATGGTCCAAGAGATGATAGCTAAGATCTAGTTGATTCGTCAGAGAATGTTGACAGCACAGAGTCGGTACAAGTCTTATGCTGATCTTCACCGTAAACCTTTAGACTTGTTAGTTGGTGACCAGGTGTTCTTGAATGTTTCACCCTGATTAGTTCATCGACGGCTTGGGAGGCATGGAAAGATTGCTCCTCATTTTGTGGGACCTTTTGAGGTTGTTGGTCTTGTGCGGAAAGTTTCTTACAACTTATCTCTATCACCCCAACTAACGTCAATGCATAATGTGTTCCATGTATCCCAGCTGCGAAAGTTTATCTCTGATCTATCTAATGTTGTGAGGTGGAGTGATTTTGAGATTAAACCGTATTTTTCCATCACTGAACGTCTAGTAAGGGTTATTGATTCTGAGATAAAGGTACTTCGTGGGAGAATGATTCCTTTGGTCCATATGCTTTGGCAACATGGTTCTGATTTTCATGAGATGTGGGAAAGGGAGGTGCTAATGACGGAGTAGTGGCCTCATCTTTTTGACGTGGAGGTTTCTTCTTAGGCTTTAAAGGGCCATAAAGATCTTATGGTGGGGAGGTTGTAACATCACATTACGTTTTCAGGTATGTTTGATGTTTCTAAGTACCTTCATTTTGGTGTAAAGACTTGGGATGCATTTGGGTGAACTTTTAAAGGGAAACTAGAGGAAAATGTGTTGTGCACAGTTTGTGAACAGTTTGACAAACTGTGCGACCAAACCTTGCCAGGCTTGAATCCTGGACAGAAGTTTCCACACAGGCGGCAGGTGATTTGATTAACCGTGCGGCGAAGTCGTGCGAGAAGGGTGGATGAGGCAGTAGCTCATGCACGATTAGCGCATGGTTTGTCAAACTGTGCAGCCAAACCGTGCAGTCACTTAAATGAGATCTTTGAATTATGGATCTCGGTGGGTTTTTCCTCTAAGTGCCTCTTTTTTCCTCCTAAGCGGCCCTAACTCGGGATTTTTATTCTCTTAAGGTCAGAGAGGGTTCTCCCATTATTCTGGAGGTGATCTAAAGGCTTCTCTAGGTGAATCGAAGCTGGATTCATGAGTTATGTGATAGTTCTTCATCGTTCTTGATTGGTTTCTTAGATCTACATAGATCTACTTCTCCTCTTCTCTTAGTTTCTTAGATCTATGCCCGTTATGGGTAGATATAGGTGTGTGGTACCAAGTTTGATGAGTTTTGGTCTTGATATTTCTAGGACAAGAGAATGAAGGTGGGTTCTTGAAGAAGCATCCCAGTTTTCTTGAGCGTTATCAACCGTTGTGGTCTTGGTAAAAGCTTTCAAGGTAGGTGGCTCCATCCCGTCTTTCCAAATTGATTATAATTGTATTTTCTTGATTTATTTGAATTATTGATTTAAATTAAATTGCTCCAGTTTCTTTCAATTAAAATGATAAAAACTCGATTCTATTGAATTGAGATATTTGAAATGGCTTTGGTATGAAAATTTGAAAAACCCCAATTCCATTGAGTTGGGTGTGTTTATGGAAAATTGGTCGGTTTAAATTGTTTAATTTAAATGGTGGATTTCATGGAAATGTTTTCAATTAGATTTTTGAATTTAATTGTGGAAATGAAATGTGTAAGGATGTAATTGGTTTTGAATGGATTTCAATCTTATGAAAATGTCTTGAAATGATTTGATAGAAACCTATTTGTTTTATCTTGTGAAAAAGGCATGTTTTGAATAAAACTTGTTTTGGTTTTAAATGGAATCAAATTGGCACTTTTGAAATGGAAGAATGTGATTGATCATATTTTAAGCATTCATAAAATTGTTCTCCCATCATGTAAGAGTGCATGCAAGCCTTAGGTAGTTAGTGAGTTATTTGGATACACTCTACGCTACGACAACGTTCTAAAACATAATAGTGGTGGGTCACATCCCCGATGGATTGGTGACGAGTCTCCTTTGGCCAGTGTCATAAGGACGTGTGTATACACATTTTTCTGAGTTCACATAGAGAGTGCGAGATCCTATAAATAGTTAATATTATCTTACCTTTGGGAAGATGACCATATTGCTCACTTGTTTATTTATATTTGTGATATAAATGTATGCCAATGATTTTGAACTGCCTTACATACTTGGTGAATTTATATAAAATATTTTATATAAATGTTTTACTTAATCCATTGTTTTAGAAATATTCCATCACTTGTAAAACCATTGTTTAAATTGTTTTTTTCCATCATTTGAAAATGTATAGCATGTTTTGTTAAAATATTCTTTTGAAATGTCAAACCAATTTATTTGAAAATGGTAAGCATTACAATGGATAATCTATATTTGGAATCTGTTATGGAATCTTTGGTGGTATCCAACTTGGCTTAGGTTCACACCCTACATTTTCCTTCGGGTGATTGTAGAATTTATTCTTCCAGGATCGAGCAAAGGGGATGGACCATTTGGAGGTGGATCAAGTTGTTGATCTATGGACTTGGTGAGTTGTGTCCTTTGGGACCTTGGGACTGTTTTCCCTTTTTGTACTTGCATTTTAGTACTTTGGCATTTTATGCCACTTTGTATTCGAGTACATCACTCCCAGTGGGGTTTCTTTTGTTATGCACACTGTTTGTTTTGCTCTTGCTTCCGCATTCTTGTTGCAAAATTGTTCCCACTTGTGTGTTGTACGATGCCAGGTGCTATTCGCCGACCCGTGTAGATCAAGAACACCCTTTGGACTATGTTAGGGTAGGCAGAGTTATCTGGTTACTAGGGTACCTGGGCTCATTCGTGACAATTATTATTCTATAAACTGATCAACCCATGGAAACCAAATCATTTTCATCTCAATATGTTTGAAATATTATCAAAGCATTGAAAATAAACAAAATCCTTACCAATACAATTAAATAATGATTATCCTCTTGAATAGAAATGAGTATCGAAACAATCTATTTGAAACAATCTTAACACATCTAGATAATTAATAAGGATGGTATCATCAAAAAATATTCCTATTTGAGGAAAGATAACAACAAATGTTTTTGACGATGATGAATAGATGTAACATTAAAATTTAATTAATTACATTTTTAGTAAAATAACATTTTGATTTTTAAAATCACTTTTTAAGACATAAAACATTTTGAAAATAATTTTCATTGAAAAAACTTGAAAACATATAAAGGATTTTTTAAAATTTATTTAAAAAAATGATCGAATAAAATAAAATTTCTAATTTGAGGAAAAACACTTATAAAAGCATTGATATCATTTTTATAAAAACAGGTTTTGAAAGAAAAATATTTATTATTCATCATAGAAATGAAGCTATATTGTCATAAAAACACTATGTAAATAATTTTATATACAAAAGAGAGGAACATAGTGAAATTACATGAATATATCATGGATTAGTAGAGGATAAAAAGTTTATTTTGTAATTACATGGTTTAAAAATTGGAGAATTAATCATACCCAATCCTGAAAAATGATGTGATTATAAAAAAATATTCTTACAACTTTTGTAACATTGAATCATAATCCCCATGATGGATTAACATTAAAATAAAAATACAATAAAATTAATACAAGTATATTCATTATATTAATTTCCCATGGGACGTATATGCACCTCATAAAGGATGATATTTGTTTACCATAAGAAGCATCTTGTTGAAGGAATATTGTGACAAGCATCCCTTACTGCTTTGGAAAATTTGAAACCATAGTCCCCATGGATGAAAGATACTAAAAAGGATATGTAAATCCCCAAAAAAATCAAGGATACTATTTAAAAAATACATTAATGGGAAGTAAATACAAAATAAAAAATTTTCTGAAAATGAAATATATATCACAGTAATACAAGTGATAATAGAAAAACCCTTACATTGAGTCTGATTAGTCACAATTGTTCTTTAAATTCTTATTCTATAAGAAACATCATTAGATTTGAAGTAAATGCATTCCTTAGTGTTCTTTCATACGAATTTTACACTTCTAAAGTGATATAATAAATGTTATGATATGATTTGGGCATATATTATATGATTCAATTGGATTTAATGGTTTAAATAACTAAGAGAATTTAGTTCCCTTTTAGAGTTGAGGAGTAGTAGAATTCATGGAAAATCCAAAATGTATTCACTATATGGAGGTCAAAATTATATATTGTGGCTCCAAAATTGATAAATGAAGGTTGGTATGGATGATATGGCGAATAAAAACCTGAACTACATAATGAACCACATGTTTTAAACATTTTTCTCCTGAACACCTATGATTTCTTATTTAATTTCACTTTGGGATTTCATTAAGGTAATAGTTTTTCTAACCGAATTAATTTATCCATTAAGTATAAATAAAATTTATCATTATTATATATTTGGTTCCCAATAATTATTTTCCTTAAAAACATTTATCAAATAGAAAATTTATGATTACTGAAAATTAGTTGTAACACAAGCACATGTAATGTGGGGAAACCCCATTTTAACCATAACTATGATAACCCATTTCTTATTAATTCGGGAGTCAATAAGATAATAATAAAAGATAAATTAGTCTATTAATGGAAAATAATTAATATTTATAAGAATATAAAACTCACTTGGTAGAAGAGATTATTTTTGAAATTTTTAATCATTTTATGAAATAAAATTTATTATAAAATAACAATAATGTCATTTTTGACTATAATATTTTAAATTAAATTTAAAAAATATCAATAAAATTATAGAACTTAAATATATTATTTAAAAACCTATATAAAATGATATACTCATCTAAAAAATAATGGATGAAAACATGCAATTAATTTAATTCACTTTTAATATCTTTGTGTATAACTTATTTCATTTAATTAATAACTAAATAATTACTACATTGGCATTTCATAAGAATTATATGTAATTATTTCTCCAATAAAATTTAAAGATAATATTTTATGATAAAAACATAAAATTTATCATTAAAAATAATAACAATAATAGAACCAAGGCTGTCTTTGTTCCTATCCGAAATCTTTATAGATGTTAAAAGGAAAAATAACCCTTTGTGTATTTTTATTTTCATAGCTTTTTATATGTGTCGAATTAATTCAATAGTGCCCCAAAAACTTATATAAAAATTATCAAAAGGTCAAAAGGGTAACAATATTTCAATAAATGTGTTTCATAAAAATTTATTGTTTATTTCCCCAATTATGTTTAATATTTAATCCCATGGAAAACAAATTTTCACCTTATTCGTTATAATTAAATTTAAATATTTTCACTAATAAATTTATTAAAAAATTGATTTTGCATTAAAATAAATTATAAATTATGATTATTTAAAATATGGAATTTATTTATACAAATCAAATTCAATAAGGTGAAAAAATTAATTTACTATTAATCCTAAAGACGTAGCTAGACAATGGGGTTTTAAGAAGAGTAATTTATATGAAAAATAAGATTATATATTAACTCAATGACTAAGAATAATCATTGTATGATAGATATTAATATTTTATGGTATATAATATATAAATTTAATATAAAAATTTTCCCATTAGGTATTATTTTAATTAATTAAATAAGTGAAACATTTTGCATTTTAAAAACAGTTTTTAGGAAAACATATTTTTAATCCTATCAAAAAACATATATGAAAAAAAAATTTAATTTGATTCAGAATTAATTAATTTTATTAAAAATTTATAAATAATACTTATTTAAAATTGAAAATATTAAAAATATATTATTATCTTTAAATTAAATATATTTTCTAAAAATACATTTAATTGAAATTGAAAATTTCACTATTCACCATAAAATCAATATTTTCCAAAAAAATCCAAAAAGACCACCCAAAGTAAATTATTATATTTCAATTTAAATAAAAAAGTTCGTTTTATCAAATAAATTTTTTAAATGTTTCAAATAATGATTATAAAACATTTCCATTAAAAGACATCAAAATAACTTCTGAAGAAAACATATTTTTGAAGAATAAAATCACTTTACCAGAAATTGGTCAATTATTTATTAAAAATTTTTGAATATTTTTTATTGAGTGAGAAAGATATATATATATATATATGTATATTTTTCTATATTTCATAAATTAGTTAATATTATTCATGCCTACTAGTTGAACTGCTAATTAATAATGGTAATATATATCATGGTTTGTTTAAGATTATTATTTCTTATTAAATATTCTATCAAACATTGGAATATTGGGGTAGTGTGAAAAAAATATAAATATAGTTTTTCAAGTACTTTATTATATCATATATAATTTTATTCTTTAAAAAACTTATGGTGTTACATCCTCCACCATTAATAAATTACATCATCGCAATTTGAACTTTATCTCGGTAATAAATGGATGAACATTTAAAATACCTTTGTTGTAAACACCCATCATAAAATGGGTTATGAAAACATCATATTAGTAATAGAGAAATGTGACTAAAAATTTTATATGGAATAAAACCCAACTGGGATTTCAAACAGTTTAACATAGAGGGAATGGAGGAAAATCATAAATAATTATAGATAGTGATTGAGGTCATTGATCAATACTTGTGATTGATCAATTAAAAGTATAATGTATTAGAAAATATAAATATATAATGATCCATAAGGCCATTATTTCCTCATAAATTTAGGTTCAAGGATAGCATTTTTGTTTCAAGGCCCTTTATCTCAATTTAAAGAATTCTTTCCCCATATGAACTAAAGGGACAATGAAATATACTTACATACCAAGTATAATTTCATCCCTAATATAATTTCCACCATAATATATTTTATTTATCCAAACTATGAGTATTCAAGATTTATGTTTTATATATTATGTATAGTAATCAAATTTTAAAGACTATATGACAATAAAAGGGATAAAAATATATTCCTATAGACTTTCTTCTTTATACAAAACAAAAATGGTTAGCTTAAGTTATGATAATTAAAAAATGAATAATTTTTCAAAAATTGATCTCAAAATTTCAATAGTAATACTTTATGTTCCAAAAATATCATTCCATAAATAACTATCCATATAATTCTTCAAACACCTGCTAAATAAATTCAAAACCCCATGATTAGAATGATTTGATATTGTATTCTTATATTATAAATCCAAAATTATTTCTCAAAATATATCTCATATATTATTGAAAGAAACATAATATTTAACAATAAAAAGGTTATACTATCCAGGACATCATGTTGGATAGTGGAAGAGACCACATCACTGTTATCCTTTCGTATTGGGTTTTAGACCTGGGTCATTGTCGTGTGTGATGGGTTATCCCCCAACCTTCAGGTATTAATTTTTTTTCTTAGAACATTAAAAAAGATATTATCCCTAAATTAATCATAATGTTTATCAGAGGGGTTTAAAATACCCAAACCCAAAAATTCCTAAAAAATTTCATTAATTAGTTTAATATCTCTTTACTTAAAAAAATAGCGTTTCTATGGAATTTTTTTACAATAATTCTTAATATTACAAAGCTACGATATTTTCCATATATCTTAAGATGAGTTGACATGTAGTAAAACAATCCAAATATCAAATTCCATACAATCTAACATTTAATACCAACTACAATAGCCCATAACTTACACCCCTGGATTCAATGTTGAAATCGTAAACATTAAATTACCATGTTTGATGCTGATGATTGCGACACATTTTTTACCATCCCAAAATTACAAAAAAAGAAACAAATAGATCAATGAAATCCATGAGGAAATTCTAGGATTATATTTTTATATAAATATAACAAACTCCTACATAAACAAGTAAAATTAATTTAAATGACAGTTTGTCCCACTTAACATAGATTTTCCATTTCACATTAAGACATCATCACCATTAACATGAAATCCCTTAATGAAAGATCTTATTATACATCATTCTTTTTTTTTACGTAGGGAAAAGTAAAAAAATTACGGTGAGCTAAAATTATTAGTAGGGTAAAACATATTCACTAACAAATTAATTTCATCAACTTGTATAAGAATTGCATTATGTTCTGATGAAATAATAATAGTGCAATATTTAATCATAATAGTTATCAAAAATATCAATAACTAGGTAATAAAATATAAAACCATAAAAAATAGTCATCAGAATCAATAATAACGATCCTTTTGATACAAATATCGATCAAGAGAAATAATATAAACCCATAAAAAGTAATTATAACAATTTTTATTAACATGGTCAACATTTTCGTAAGACCCTTTCTAAAAAAATTTAATTCGAATAACCATACAGCAAAAATTCTATATAATCATTACCCAATTCATTGAAGAGATATAATGGGGCTAAAAATTCATATATGTTAATACAGGATCACTTAGTGCTATTTGGGCGACCTTATAATATAAGCGGTAATAGGATCACCCAGTGCTATATGGGCCACACCATCATATATGATGTAAGAGGATCACCCAGTGCTATCTAGAACACCCCATCATATAATATATAATGATATCACCTGATGATATCTATAACACCACATCATATAAGCTGTAATAGGCTCAAATAGGGCTACATAGGCCACCCCTTCATTTAAGATGTACAAGAACCACAGAATCAATGAAATACACATATATTCCATCATAAAAATATGAAAAATGAATATTCTTATATAAAATAATTATCCAATGGAAAACTTAAGTTTAATTTCAGTCTCTTTAAAACATTATTAACCCATGGGAAAGAAACATGTTCTACAAAAATCTCTTTAATACATGATAACCCATGATAAAAATCGGTTTCGTAAAAAACTATTTGGAATAATCACAATACAAAAAGAGAAATATAGAGTATCATAGCACTATAAAATATAAAAATATTATCAATGGTGAAAAAATTGGTTCTTAAATTTGAGGAATTTAAATATCATTAATATATCATTAAAAATTTTTTTGGGGAAAATATCCTTTTTATTTTGAAAATAACCAATTAATACATAAACATTTTTGAAAATTAGTTTCATAAAAAAATAGAAACATATAATGGGTGATTGAAGAAAATAAATAAATCATTTCTTGTGAAAATTATAATTTTTGGTGGGAAAAACATTTTTTAAAACATTTTTTTAGGAAACATCATTTCAGATGTAAACTGTTTTATGACAGAAGAGAGAACTAATGTCAGATATTATAAAAAAATATTATAAAACATTTTATGTACCAGAGGGTGAGAAAATGGCACAATTAATTGAAAATATAATGAATAAAATAAGTACAAGAGAATTAATGATAATTATAAGATTTCATCATTGGAGACTTAATCATACACAATCCCAAAAAATGATCAGATTGTAACAAAAGAGTTCTAAAACATTTATAGCATTGATTCATAATCCTATTGGGGGAATAACTTAAAATGAAACATATAATATTATAAAAACAAGGATTTTCATGATATTATATGCCAAAGGGAAATTAAAGACACCTCATAAAATAATATTGGTGAATAATATAAAAAACAACTCAACAAAGGATAATTGTGACAAAAATCCTTTACGACATTGGAAACATTGAAACAATAAACCCCATTAAAGATATATCCTAAAAATGACATGTAAATTCCAATATATTTAAATATAAGATTCATAAAATAAATTCATTGGAATTATATAAACAAATAAATAAAATTAATGTGGAATAAACAAAATTACATAGAAATAAATGTGAGAGGAGAAAAACCCTTAACTAAAGATTGATTTTTCAATCTGTTCTTTATCTACATCTTCTTCAGGTAACTCCTTTTATCCTGATCGAAATAAATTAATTGGATTTTTCAACCAATATTTAGGCTTCTATAATGAGATTATGGATTTTGGGAAGTGATTTGATAAGATTTTGGGTGATCCAAAAGGATTGAGAGGCGTGTATAAGTGAGGGGAGCGAGTTCCATTTTATAGTTGAAAAGGAGTGGAATTATTTTAATACATGAAAGATATTCATTATTGGGATGTAATAATAATATAATGTAGATACAAAATTTATAATCAATTTTTGGGAGGGATGATGTGGTTGATAAAAACTTCCACCACACAATGAAATATATGTTTTATTAATTTCCTTCCAAAACTCATAATTTTCCTTATTTTTTTAATTTTGGTTTTCCATTAAGGTGACTAGTTTTATTACCCATATAAGTTATCCATTAAGAATAAATGAAATTGATACTTATTATATATTTTTAACCACCTTTTCACTATATTAATACCAATTTATCATTTAGTAATCTTTTGTTTTCATGAAAATTATTAACAAAAGTGCAAGTAATGTGAAAAAAACACCGATTTATCCTTAACAACTCTAACATAGTTGTTAATAATTCGTGAATAAATTTTTAAATACAAATGATAAATTGGTACAAGAATGAATGATTTATATATAATAACATTTAAAATTCACTTGTAATATGATATAATTTTAATAATATTAAATCATTTAATAAAATATTATTTATTACAAAATAACATTAATGTCTGTTTTGAGATTATTAATTAAGATTAAATTTATGAAATTTAAATATAGTGATTTAGTTTAAATATAAAATCTTAAAAACAATGGAACATGTTATATTCATATAAAAAAATAATCTATCAAAAAATTCTCTCAAATTACGTCACTTTTAATATCTTTTTAATATTATTTATTTCATTTAATTTCTAACTAACTAATTATTATGCTACAATTTTAAAAAAATTATATGTAATTATTTCATTTATAATAATTAAAGATATATTATTTTCATAAAAAAATTTATATTTTATAACAATAAATATAATTGAACCTGTGTGGTTTTTTCCCTATCCTCAAGCTTTACAAAAATAAATAGGTAAAATGGTACAAAACTAATTATATGCATCAATTTCATGAAATAAAGACATAAAAATTTAGAAAATTATATCCTATGGTAAAAATGGATGACATAAGTCCATAAACGGGTTTTCGACAAGTTTCTAGGCGATTTTCCACATTAAGTTTAATGTTCAATCCCTTGGTAAACTCTTTTATTACTTTAATTGTTGTAATTAAATTAAACTATTTTTAAAGATCGTTTTGGTGAAAAATTAAGTTGGAATAATAAGAAAATATAAACTATTTTTATTCTATATACGGAATCCATTTTTTGAAAATAAATTTATAGTAGTGGGAAAACTTAATTTAATATTAATCCCTTGGACGAGGTGAGACAATGAGGTTTTACGATTACTGTTTTCTAGAAAAATATGAATCAATATGAAATTAATGACTAATAAAAATAATTTCATGAAACTAAATTAATATTAAATTATGTATAATAAAAAAATTTCATCAAATAATTTTTAGGTATTACATTATCTAAATAAAAATATAAAACATTAAGCATTTTATAATAGTTATTAGAAAAACCCATCTTATAAACCCAAAAACCAAATGGTATAAAAAAATAAATTTGATTCAAAACATATTAACATGATTAAATATAACTATACAATACATATTGTAACATAAATCGCAATAAATTATGTCGGAAGGTTTAAATTAATAAATTTATTAACAAAAAAAGGATTTTTAATTTTATTTTATTTTGCACTGTTCCATGGAAAAAATATTTTCTGAAAAATACCAAACATTAAACCAAAATAAATAATGATATTCCATGCCCAAAATTAATTTCATTTTATAAAATAAATTTTTTTAAATTTAACAACAATTTTCTGAATTTTTTTTATTGAAATGTAATAAAAATGATTTTTTTGAGAAAAAATATTTATGCAGAATAAAAAAACTTCACAAACGAATTCTTTATTAATTTCAAAAATTTTATCAATAATTTATATCGAGTGAGAAGTATATGTATATATATTTAATAAATTATTTAATACTATTCGTACCCACCGCTTTAATGTCTAGGTTATAACATTAATATATATGATGGGTCTTTTATGTTAAATATTTCATATTGAAAATGCTATCAAAAATAGAAATCATAGGGTAGAATTTATGAAAAATAACCTCATTGTTATGTTTCCTTTATTATATCAAAAATATTTTTCTTATTCTAAAATATGTGGGTTGTAGAGTACTTTAATTGAATTTTACCAAATTTTAAGGGAGCTTATAACTCAACTTCTATAATTTGGTTAAATTATGTCTTCATATTATTTTATATGAAAACATTGTATTTGTAATTTAAATTTATTATTTTATGTTTTATTTCCACTTATTTTTTGTCATATTAATTTTGAATAAAAATAATAAATTCATTGATTAATCCCCACATCAACAATATGATATCTATAAGAGACATCATCTTAATTTCCACTCCAATGAAAGAAATTTTTTTATAATGAAAATAGTTAGTTATATTAGTAGTATCTATAACTCATTTGACATGTTTTATCTTGATTCACTTTATATTCATGAAATTTATTATTTTTATTGAATTTATTTCTTTCATTGTGGTTATGATTCAATAGTTTCCAATGTGTAAGGGTTTATGTTTCAATATTATTTTAATCAGGATAATTTATTTTGAAATTAAAATTGAAGGAAATTATTTGATCATTATCTAATAGAAAATAATTTCCTTATTTTCTCCTCTATTTATTCATGAAATTTTCGATTAATATTATCATTGTCCTCTATTTTTTACCAAAAATTATTAAGAGATTTTTTAAAGGAAATTTAACTTTATTTCCCTTTTCATTCAAAAATGAATTATCAAATATATCTCAATCATCAATAAAATGTTTTAAATAATATTTTTCATATTACCAAATTAATTATTAAATAAATTTTCATCCTTTTTTAATTTTTAAAAATGGTTTCAAATGAATCCTTTTTCACATTTCAGACAAGGTACTTTTTGAATTTTTACAAAACAAAATTAAGGAATATTTGTGTAAACATACACAACATGAAGGAAATAATATCTCCATAATGACTAATAAATCATGTATAGTTTATTTTATAAATTTTCAATGATAATTTTAAGTAAAATTTATTCTCTACGATTTCGGAAATTTTACAATTTATAATAATTGATTTCAAAGTGAAAATTTTATTTTCCTCAGGAAATATTCTATATAATCCTTTAATGACATTTTCATTAATAATGATGATGTTAATTGTTGTCATATATTTAATATAAATTATATACATTTTTATCTCACATATATACCTATCTTATTATCCGTTGTATTGATGGTGTAATGCATGCCTTATTTACATTTCTTAAATTCATTCAATATAGAATTTTCATTTATTATAAAATTAGGAAAGATTAATCAACCCATTTTATTCATATGGAAAATTCATATGTAATATCTTATGATTGATTTAATTATTTTAGAACACATAAATATTGAATAAGTTATTATGGGTGTACCCAGATAATTCTCGAAATCATTTGGTAAATCTTTACTCTCACGATACATCATTCATGGTATTAGGGAGTAATCCTAATCCTTTATGGGATTTTTCCACCAAGTGATATTGTATAGGTAGTTATCATTGACTCATTTTAATGTCATGTCATATGTTAATTCAAAATTTCTTATTTTTAAAATATCTTATGATATCTCTTTCATCATGTTATTCTCCAATATCATTACTCATGTGCATTCTCTTTTATGATATAATATTATAACATGGACTCAAAAATTATGTTTAGTTATCATTATTATTACTTTACATTTACTTTTATCTCACACCATTATTTTATGTGTTACCCATGTTATCCCATACCGTTTTAGGAGATTAAATGGATTTATGAGTTCATTATGTATAATAAATATAAAGATGTTATTTTTTTGTTTATTTACATGTTTTAGGCACCTAGTCCTTTAAATACACCTGAACTCATGACATTTAGGATTTACTTAATCAATAATTATGTTAAAAATCATGTAATAATATATATAAAAGTATTATGTTACTATAAGGATAGTCAAATTATGATAGATAAACCCACCGGTGAGTTTGAAAGGTACACTTATGATATAGTGGGAATGAAAATGTGGTTGATCTATAGTGATTTATAGTAAATCATAAGGTACATTTACATATTTTTAAGGTTAGAATATGCCCAAAATTTGAGTTCATAGATTTGATGTATTAACTTCCATACAGTACGATACTCTATGAATAACATACAAAGAGATATCTCCATAATGTACAAGAAAATTCATAAGCAACGTGATGTTTCTCATACTGCATATTCACATATTTTTATGTTACATATAATTTTCAAATATTATGGGAATTAATCTTATATAATAAGGAAATTAATATTACGATGCTAGTATAATGTTTTTTGAAATATCACATTTTTTTGTGAATTATGATTCTAGAATATAATAGATGTTAATGAATATATGTGAGAGACTTATGTCCTGAAGCAAGGAGCAACAATTAAAAAAATATGTATATTATTTGGAATATGTATATGTTTATGTAGATAATAATGTGGAAGATTTTATATAATAATATTTATGAGATATAGTGAAAATATATCTGAATTATCATGATGAAATCGAGTATGCAAAATGGCTGAAGAATAAAGAGTTTTAAGGAAGTGATATTTTAGGATGTTTTGTAATTCCAAATACTATGGGATTTACATAAACTTATTTTGGGAAATAATTTTCATTAAATTATATGAATATAAAAATAATAATTACTAAAATAACATAATGGAAATATAGCTAATAAAACATAAAAATTAAAAATCATTTAGGATCAATGAAGAATGGAGACCCATTGGGGCTATTTATATGAAGTAGTTATGTGTGTTAAACATAATAGAAACAGGAAATCCAGTGATGTTTTGTTTCAATAAAGAAAAATAAGATGAATATGGAAGAATAGAGTTCTACACTATTAAATTCCCTTTTAATAAGAGGTACCATACATTATTTCAATGAAATAAGAAGAAGGATATTTTATAACAAATAATTTATCCACTACTGTGATAACAATGAAGAGGTAGTGAATTCACTATGCATGATAGAAGAAGATGAGACTTTCCTCTGTGTATGTTTTTTAATAAAATAAGATATTATTCCCATGATAGATGGATAAGAATAAGGATAGTTTTCCAAGTATTTTAAAATAGAAGTTGTAGAATAATAGAAGCATAGTATAACATGAACTACTCAAAATGTATTCCATATTGGTGAATGAATCATTATTTATTTACCCCATTTCATATTATTTTGAATTCATGAATGGAATCATGTTCACGATTTGTTTTAAATAACTTGGAGTTGTGGGAAATGTTTTATAGGACAATAATTTCTCATTTTTATCTCATATACCAATACCAGCAGTTCATGTTATCAATGATGTTTTAAAGATCACACTAAGGATTAACATTCTATTTTTAGTAATGAAAATTATAAATATTAATCCCAATTTATAGGTCTATGTGTTTATATGTGATAATAGAGTTATGTTAATGTAAGGAACAATAATATAACCATTTTAAAATAGATTTCTAAAAGAAAGGGCGGAAAAATTAAATTATAAATACATAAATAATGATATAAATGCTGTAATTGTTCATCATATCCAAAAATATTTATTATAACCTATTATATATAAGGATAAATATTTAAATGGGTAAAATATTTCTATATATGTTATTATCATTATAATGAACAAAAAAAATGTAGTATTTATGTAAGGAACAACATAATAAATTCTTGAAAAGTTTGAGATAAATAGTAAATTATGAAAATAGTAATATCAATTTTGAAAACCATTATGAAATGAGAATATTATCAAAACAATTATTTTTAATATATAAAAAAATTATCATTAATTTTATATTCATTTCAGAATTTTATAAATACTTTTTCATGAGAATCTAATTCATTTGTTAAAAAATATCAATTTATAATTTGAATTGATGACATTAAAATTTTATTATGCACATCAGTACTTAATCATTATAAAACATATATTTTATATGAAATGTAAATTGATTAGAATAAAAAAGATTTTTTTAATTATATTTGAAATAAATAAATCAGAAAGGATAATAATTAAAAGAACCAGAATTTTTTTTTGATGAATTGAGGATAAATATTTTATTATAGTCATCCCTATATCTACATCCATATATAAAAATTATCTGGGTTTTTGTGCTATATATTAAATATTTTTAATGTTTTTATATATCATAAAAATTAAATAAAAAAATTATTTTATGAAACCATATTATTTATCAAAAATTAACCATCTATAATAAATCTTAAAACAGTGATAGAATATTCAAAAATATACTTTAAATAAACCAAATATTTATTTTTTTCTGAGTCCAATACTCTATTATGTAGGAAAATATAGTTTTTCTTGTTTTAGAATAATAATATTATTTTCCTTAAAAGACATATGTTACTCAATAAATATATCAGTAGAAAATCATTTAACATATTTATATGATCCAATGAATTGAATGTAAATAAAATGGGTACAAAATAATGATTTAAACAAAATATATTCATTAATAAAAGACATAAGTGAATTTTTTATATCCTCAAATGTCTTTATTACTTAATATTATATAAAAAATTTAAAATACATTTCTAACTAAAAAATGAAAATATTTATAAATATTGACTTTAATTAATCAAAATAATTGAAACTAGTGTTAAAATATAAGTACAAACAGTGTTTTTCTCATATACAACATTATTTTCTACATTATCCCCACCATTAATGTTTTTATTCTCAATTTAAAGAAAATTAATTAAAATATTAATCAGTATATTGATGTTTCCCCCCAAAAGTTATCATTTCAAAAATTAAAAGGAACTATTTTCTACTAATAATTGAGTGGAAATAAGTTGGAATGAATTATAGAGAGAATAGGTATACAGTAATAAGTTCAAAAATCATAAAGGAATTATATTTAATAATTTGATACTAATAACTTCCCAAAATCACAATGAATCCCAACTTAAGTTGAAACAAATTATTAATCATCATGTATTTACAAATAATTCTTAAAATGGAATACATACATAAAAAAGACTCAATCATATTAATACAATCAAATAGTCTATTGTTTAAGAAAAAACACACTACTTTTGAATTATGTTCAAATTAAATTCATAACATAAAACCACTCATATAAATCTATTTAAAATCTTGGATCCTAAAATAAAAGAGTAATAATATATATTTGATGCTGTTACATATCTATAAATATTTTATACTAATATAAACTATATTTAAATCGACGTCTTCATCATCTACTTAAATAAAATTTCTAATTTAAATAAATAATGATATCACAATCCATTGAGCTAGTTCATGAACAATATCAAAATATATTGGTCAATAGCCATCATTATTCAACCAAAGTGGTTTCATGAATACTTGAATAGGATTTTATATAATAATTCCTCCAAAACATATCATATATCACTATGTAGCCTATAGTTTACCTAAAATACATAGATAAGATCATTGATCACCAGTAACCATTAAATATTTATAATCAAGTTGTTATTATGAAAATAAAAACTATAGAGAAATCAATTAAAATATTTAAACTAAAAAAAATATTAATGAAATTCACATATTACTACCTAATTGTGTGAGATGCTCTCACCAATTATTTCTATTGAAGGATAATTTTTATTCCAAATTGGGAAATGTTCATAAATCACTACACTTATGTGAATAACATTAATGTGTCTTACCCACAAATCATATTATCAAGGTGGACCATTACATCAAATTCCTCCCAATATATTGTCTAATAGACCCATAATAAACAAAACATGATGTAACCACACTTAGAAAAACATAATTATGATTGAAATATTAAATATAATCTATTGTAACATGGAAATACAATATTACATTATAATTTATTATTCTATTTGGGTGAACTGACTACTAATTTTAATTTAATAAGCTAAGAATAATGTTCAAACATGAATCATATTAATATCTAAAGAATAAAATTAAACTCTAATCCTCACTTTTAATTCCCATTTGAAAGGAATGATCATTTATGGCAAAAGATATTTCAAAAATCATTTCTAGATAGGTAATTAATATATCCGAAACTAATTAAAATAGTACTCAATGTATTACCAATAGTTTCAATAGATTTTTTTCCAAATGCATTAATTATTAATGAATTTATTTACTATAATAATCAATGATAGTCACTTTTAAAATATTATAATCAATTATACACATAACTTTAGAGAATTTTAAATTTCATGAATTAAATCCTTTGTTAGTAGCTAATATTTACTCCACATTCCCCAAAATCCATGATATAACAACCCAAATTTTTATTACAACCCAATTACTCTATTGTTTTAAAAAATATAGTAAATATTACCCTAGTCTAACAAATTACATATGTTTTTAAGACATTCACATTGAAAATCACAAATTATTCATTTCCTATTATATTTAATTTTCTTACCTAATTATGCAATCATTAAAATATATCTAATATTAATACTAAATAGAAAACCAACATTCTCATTACACTAACTACATTAATGTAGAATAATTTTATATTAATTTCATCTCAATGTTATACATTTTAACATTTTCAAAAATTTAAATTGATATTAATTTAATTTATTTCATAATAAAATAATAGATATCTTAGTGATTTCATTTTTAATTTATGAAAAAATATTTTTACAAGGAGGTGTCATATTTAATATGAAAAATCCTACATTCTATAACTATTGTAATAAATGGTTGATAATATTTCATGGACATATCATTCCACATATAAACTATAATTTTATTTTACATTTAGATAATAATACCATAGAAACACTAATTTATCTAAAACTACCATATTTACGTAAATATTATATAATTTTCCACTATATTCCCATGGTCTCAATAATTAATAAGTGTAAACATAAAGCCATAAATATAACTCCTTTGAATATAACTACATTTCCATAGGTAATTATATCCATTTTCATATAGAAGATTATCATAATTTTATAAAATTTTATATTCCAATCATAAAACATAATCAACAATTAACTATCAATCCACATCCCAAGGTGTTTATATTTTCATTGCTCACTTACTAATACTTCTTAAATAATGATCATGATTCTAAATAAAAATCAAATTTTTATCCTATCAACTCATACCTATATATTTTAGTAATCAAAATTATCACACCCCACCATCTCAAAAAAACACATTCAAGTCTAATTGGCGCATTCTCAATAAATACCTATTCATGAAAAAATATTATTAATTTCTAAATGATAATAATTATGACACACCTCATCTAGTGTCCCCTTATTTTATAATTTGAAATTAAGTTCATTGTTTTATTTATTTTTAAATGATTTAACCTATCTACTAAAAATAACATTAAATCATCATGAGATAAATTTCCATAAATTTATATGTAATTATAAGGGAAAATATCTTCGATAACATCATCTAGATTAATTAAACCACATAAAATCAAACTAGCTATATCAAACATTTATTATCAAAAAATATATAAACACAATGTATCATCAACATATGAGTTTTTCCTCTATAAAGATGCTATTTTTTGAATATTTATGTGCATGTGACATGCATCCTCAAATTAAAAGATGAAAATTATTTCAAGATCATTACCTTATAGAACTATAATGAGTTTAATATGATTTTCTCAACTCTTCACTTCATTTAAATTTCCCAAAAAATATCATATAAGAAATGATTTATATTTTTTATATATATAAAACCTGAAGTAAAGTGAAATGAAAATGATATAAAATAATTTCAGTATATATCTAATAAAAATCAGGCATTAATTTATATTATAAAATTATCTAAGACTCAAACAAGGTATTTCTAGGAATCTATATTTGATAATCAGTTTAGTGATATATTGTAAAGTCTAATCTATTTTCTTGGTATCAATACTCTCTAGTGTGACTATAAATGTATAATGTAACAGTATAGTATCTATAAACACTACCCATAATATCAACAATGAAATCTCTATCTCCATAATAATTAAATTTTCTTCATATATGAAAACATGAACTCATAATAAAAATTTATATGTTGATATATATATATTAGTTTCATGACTCATGAAATATGCCCAGAAAACATTCTACATTTGAGGATAATGATTCTATTAAACCAAACCTATATAATATGAAATTTATTCCTAAATACCCAATGTTCATATTTAATATTCTCCTTATAAATAGAAAATAATAAAATTATTTTAAAAGTCATATATTATAACTAAATGGACTAGAGTTTCATAATATTTTTTTTCTAAATTTATCCTATAAAGATCACATATTACATACTATTATATACATCCCACAAATTTATAATTACTATTTATCATTTTCTATACATATGTTTAGTGAACTCATAAAACTTACCTACAAAAGTATGGGGAATATTGATTAGAAATTGGGCCTATGATAAGAATAATTGGAGGAATTATTTCAAAATGTTTCTTTTCACCTATGGACACCCAATACTATCAGTCACGGTATAAATAAATAAACAAAAATTAAATGAAAATCATGTATCGAAAAAAAAATTATTATTATAAAATGGCACTAAAAAAACTCAACATATATTGAAATATCACGAATATATGTAATTATAGATAAAATAAAAATATATAAACCTTGTCCATCTTGCCCAATGAATATAATGTTACATCAGATACCTTCTCTCCCTCTAATATCTAGAAACCAAGATACTCTATGCACTACACCTATTAAAGTATATGAATATATAAATGAGATAGGAACATATTAGTTTATATATTTGGGAGAGTAATTACAATCAATATATCTATTAAAATTTTAAAGTCAACAAAAATTAAATAACTATTATATAAGTGTCTCAAAAATATAAAAAAAATACATAAAATTAAACTATTTGATAGAAATATTATATTATACTAGTAATATATAAGATTCATTTCATATCATGGATAATAATTTTTAACTATACAAATACTCACCAGATAATAATTTATTTATATAAATTTATACTAATTTATTATAATATCATAAAGATAATTGTGCCTGGTTGGAATTCGTTTTCCTAGGTCCTCCTTGAATATATGATAATTTACTAGAGTCAAAAAGATATCATGAACCATCCCAGATTTCTATCTAACCCAACACCCAACCTAGCCCGTGGCATAGCTCTATGGGCTTTCTTAATCCCAACATGCCAGAAACTAGTTCCTAGGAATTGATTAACTCTTCCATGAATTTTTTATCCCCTAAAATAATTATATAATGACAAACATAAATTTTACACAAGTAAATCAACACCCAAGTCATTTCCTCATAAAAAGGGGAAATAATAATACAAAGGTGAGTTACAAATTTATCATGTATAACTGGGAAAAATTAAATCAAAACCCAGAGGTAACCGAGTAGATGAACAACACATCCTTATAAAACGTGGGTTGACAGTACATGTAACATTCCACCATCACTGACACCCCCCCAATAGAAAAACTGGCTCAAAGAACCACCTTTTTCACCATAATAAAACATTCCTTTACATGGATAAAATATATAATGGTCTATACATAAGCTAAGTTATTTATAGGGAGTGATATAAACATCCATTTAGGATAAAACATAAACAATTCCTTGAAATGGAATTAGGTGTTAAATTGAAATGATGGGTTTTGAGGAAAATAGAATATAACTTATTTTATTTTTTAATCATAAATGAGTGAATGGATATGAAAAAAAGATAAAATGGAAGAAAAAAAATGAGAACCATGGGATATAACTACACAATTTTTTATGAAGGGTCCTCAGATTCTCATACTCTTCATGATCAATTCCTGGACATAGTGGTTCTTCTCCTTCTCTATCCAACCAATCAGTATGATAATGGACATGTTAGTATTGCAATGTAATTTCATTAGTGATATTTGTCCTCCAACATATCAACTTACCCAAAAAAAGGCCTTGTATTCCATCCAAGATACCTGGGATTCCAATGTGATTTATTCAATAATCTATATTATGTGAAATCCATTTTAAATAATAACAATTTCAATAACCAAAATTATTCTTGAAAAACAACCATTTACAAATGGAAATTCACCATCAAACCTTTAAATGAAACGAATACCCATAAAAACCTCTCACACCACCCACACCACTTATAAAACCAATATTAAAACAAATATAATCATTATAAATTCCAAAAATAATCTCATTTCATGGAAAAACCAACATATTTCTTGAAGACAACTAAAACTAGTTAGAAATCGCATGTCACACCATGGAGGGACCATAATGGAGAATTATCACACCAAAACCACCATGATATAACCTATGGAAACAATATTGAACCTAATTTAGTTCATCTTATCTACTGGATAAGTGAGAACACAAGAATGAAAATTGGAGAGACCAAGAAGAGGGATAATGATAACAGAAGATGAACTCATTCGATGTATCATAAATATTACAATCCAAATAACCTTATAAAGTGTATCCCATTTGAGTGGAGGAGGAGAGGGATGTGTGCCTAGGGTAGAGGGGGTTGATTGTGGTGACAAAGAGGTCCGGGGTATTAACATATTTTAGTTTTTATTCAGGAATTTCTATATTTTAATGCATTTTGAATGGAACGCTATTTGGACGCATGGTTTTCAAAACCAGTCACCAAAAATGATAAACCTCAATCCAAGAGGAAAAGGGGATCATACATTTTCCTATGGTGGGTGTATACCCCTGTAAATATACACAAGTATTGAATAATTCCCACTTACTAGGAGCATGATGTTCATTGGTATGGAGATTGATTTCTACTAACCATGGACATCCTTCTATCCGACCTGAAATCCACAAATTTCCATGAAATTACATCGACTAATACATGTAGTACTGATAAGGCCAAAAATCGAGAAAATACTTTAAAATAGCACTACATATGTGATATTTATCCCCACAGTGAAAGATTTCATTCCTTGTAAAGACAAATAGAAGTTTAATTAATGAATAAATGAGGATATTGTTCCAGCAACCACGATTTCCATTTACATGTTTTGTGCTAATCATTTAAATGCTACAAAAGGACCCAAAATGGTATATATTCCCCCAAAATAAATTTCACTTTGGAATCCAAAATCAATTCTAGTTTCTCAAATGTATAAAACTTTGATTCGAGATCTAGCTCTTCCATGTTCAACATGGGAGACAAGTTCATATTATGTTTTTTCTATCGTAATACATGGAACACATCACAGATCAATGTAACAGGAAAGGTACAACCAACTAGTACGCAAAAATAAAAGTGATTTTGGAAATATCACTATTCTGACATACCTCGATATAATCTTCCCATATTTTCCATGTTGACAATGACTGAGATGGTGATCCACCATTAAGAACACCTTTTCACCCACTATGTATTAGAAGTCTTAAACCATTGATTGACAATGTTATTATCAAAATTATATGCTATCAGTAACCACTTCATGATACATCAAATTATATCAGGCATCTTATACATAGCGATCTATCCCAAAAAATTTCTCACCAATTTCCATCCTGCATATAGGTGACTAAAATGTCCAATAATAAAGTTCTGTATAGGAATCCATTTTTATGACAAATTTTAATGATTTATTATATGAAAATTCCAACAGTCCTAGATGGTTATTCCATGAGCCTCTAAATCAAAAATACATGCTCGAATCATGTGTTCCAAAATGTTATTTTCCCTCTTAGTCTAACCATCAAATTTAGGATGATATTTCATACTAGGTATAAAATGTGACACTATTCCTATTTATGACTTTCCTAGAACCATGATGAAAAATGGGTGACCTTTCCAAAAATGATATTCGATGACACACTATGAACAATCATGATATATTGAACATAGAACTGGGCTAACTCATCATCCTTTATCGAATACTTGATTGCAATGAAATAGACCATCTCGTTAAGACACTAAATAGCCACCCTAATTGTTTTCCTTCCATATGGTGCATGTGACAACCTAATGATAAAGTCTATGGAAACCTCATCCTTCATCAAAGTAGAAATGGGGAGTGGATGAAGAATAGATGAGGGATTCTAGTGTTTGAATTTAATATGTAGAGAATTATAACAATATGATTCAATGTTTTCTATATCACACCTCATAACTAGCACCTAGAACTAGCGTTACACATAATAAAATATCTTGGATGTACCCAGATGAACAAACCATAAAGTCTGGTGGATATCATGCATCACCACCTTCTGCAAAGATAATGGAACTATAAAAATAGACATGAAATTAAGGATCTCATCATAAGATAACAACCACCCCATTAGAACCTCCATACCATTTAGAAAAAAAATTTAATCCTGGAAAAATTAATTATCAATTGTTTCCCCGTGAATCATCTCTTAAAGACTAGGAGTTAACTTAATTATATATAAGAACATGCCTTAACTATTCTCCTGGGATTTTAGTCAAATCTGGAAAAAACCCTCATTAATTTTCACACATCCCTAGAATTTTTTATATATTTCACATACATCTTTATTTTTAGGGAATCAAACACCACTTTAACTTTTCTTGAGGTCTAGAAAATATCAATATCAAACCCTTTAAGTTAATAAACCCATTATAAAATATTTATATTTATATACTTCTTTGAAAACGTTTATGGAAATATATTATGGTCTGAGTAGAATATGAATTTCTACATGAAGAGTTAATGTAATTATGTTTTAGAGAATAAATCACCACTAAAATTTCCTTTTCATGGGTCGGTTAATGCCTTTCATGTGGTCTAAGTAAGCTAAATTCATACTCTACTGCATGGTTATCCTTCATCAACCCACAATGAAGACATTTACCTAAATCCCCATAGTAAACCATTAATCCCATTTAAGATTTTGGTAGGATCCGAAAAAGGGTAGAGGTCATTCACCACATGTGTTACTGAAAATATTCCAAACACAAAAGGATCCATTAAAAAATTACCCACTTTTGGGTAAGTAGAGTCAATATGATAGAGATCTAAGATAAATCTCTAAAAATTGGATGAAAATACCTTAAAAGGAACACAAATATCCTTATGTAAATGTCGATTCTTAGGTTCTCCCATGAAATCACTACTATAATTTTCTCAGGGTCCATCGAAATCCCACATTATGAAATCACATGGACAATAAAATTGAAATTCAAGATTCAAAAAGTGTAGTTGTATAGATTGGAATAGAGAAGATGGTCTTGAAGTGTGCCTAAAATAATTATCTAATACTTCTAATGATCTACCTTTGTCCATGATTAGACCATGGTGTCATCCACTAACACAACTACATAAGAGTGAAGGTAGATATGAATCATCCGATTTATAAGATTAATTATATCTTCCAAAGAATTTGTTATCCTGAATGGCCTGAACAATTATGCAATGTGTATAAAACTACTATGGCTGGTTATATTGGGAATGCCTACCTCTCTAACCCCAACATGATTATTCCTAGAGTGCAGGTCAATCATGGAAAACAATCATTCCCCCTTCAACAGATCAAATAGTGCATCAATTTGGTTCAAGCGATACTTAATATTTATGGAGAACCTATTCAACATATGGTAGTCAATGCACAACTAAACAGAACCGTCATACTTTTTAGTAAACATAACATGGAAAGCCCTAGACGAGACACTCAAGAAAATGAGTCTTTAAAATTCCAAAGCATCCAAAAAGATAATTAACTCACGTAATAATGTGTGTTTCATATGATAATAGGGATTAAATATTTTCTATAGTCGTGGTTTCATGTCACTGATAGACTACAAATCCCACTCCGAAGGTAACATGATGTAGTCCTCTAGAAACACCTCTAGAAACTAATATACTATAGGTGGAAACCCATTTTCATAACCATCATCATCACACCCATTATAAGATAAGAGACCTGGAAAACAAGGAATCTATCCTCTAGAAGTGGGGGTCTAGCTCTCCCTTAATAGGGATCCCAATCACCTTGAAAAACCTCAATTTCCAAATCGAGTTCCATGAATGTCACTTTTCGATGATAAAAATTGACATTATATATGAAACAAACCATCACATAATTTTCACAAATCACACCAAATGGATTTATCTACAAAAATGTCCCATTACAATTTGACCCTATAATGAGTGAGATCACATAATGGAAAACTGAAACCATATTCCCTCTTCTTTCCATATTGAGTAATCAAATCCACATAATAAGTTACAATATTGGTTCAAAATTTCATTAAAATTATTTGAATAGTAGAAATAAAAGAATTTGAAGAACCCATATGAGATAAAATTATTACTATAGATGATGTTATATGAATAGTTCCTAGAACATATGTAGGTCCGACATCATATTTCATAGGATCTTGGTTTAGTGACTAAATGTTATTCATATTCACTAATGTTTGTGGTTGTTTACTGTGATTCGAATATTCATTTATCTTATTAAATAAATAAGATGATTTAGTTTTTCTACCTTGACATGTTGATCAAGAAACCATATTCCTTGATTCTCGAAACTGGGTTGTTATTTTTCTAGGTTCTGATGATCTTACACAACTCTGATTACACAAAAAAAGTCTCACAAAAACAATGTACTTGAGCCATGTACTCACACCGATAGAAGTGTCTACACAGAGCAGGAAAATATGACTGCATGTGCCCAATCCTCCCATACCGATTTCACATTACTAACCCACCACTAGTGATTGCAGACAAAGGTATTAGGGATGGGTAGCCCAAGATACCCCATTAATTTATCTCATTCTCATAGAACTTCTTTTTCTTTTGTTCCATTCAATTAGCACCTTGGATCTAAGATAGATTCATACAATAAAATTGTGAATGACCTACCCTATTAATTTCCACCCATTATGGATATGTCTACCACCTCAAAATATTTTTTGAGATTATACTTGAAGACATAGGTTTGAATATATAACCAAAATCTCATATCAAATAATTGAGCCATTATCTACCCATTAGAAACAACCTCAGGTTATAAATATTCCTTATCCACAAAATGTTGGCTTATATCAACTTGGTACAATCTCCATGATAGAGACCCAAAATCTCTCATGTATTAGCGAGGTAAAAGGTCTCAAAGAAATATTTCTCATGGAATTAAACCTTGAGGTCCTTCCAATCCATTTTTTCATGTTTCCTAACTTAGACCACTATGTCCGACCACCAACAACTAGAGGCCTCCAACATAAATGAACCATATATCACCTTAATTCAATTAAGAATAACAACAATCTCAAGTATCCTTTTCATATTTTCCACCCAAAATATCAATTTTTGGGTGTTCGTGATAACCCAGAAGGTAGGGGGTTTTCATGAGTAACTCATTGAATTTATCATATTTTAGACCTAGTTTAGTTGTCTTTTCCAAATAAGGACTAAATACCACCCACTAATCCACATCTTCTACAATATGAACAATTTCTTTGTCAAATCTATGATTCATAAGTGAGAGATAATTCCTTCCAGCTTCTTCCCAGGGTTTTACAGGATGTCTCAAGTGAGGCCTAATGCTTAATGAATTTACAATACAGTGTAAATAAAAAAACTATTATGCATTAGGTTTTCACTAATAATCCAATTTAAACATTAAAAGAAAAAAAATTAATGAATAAAAATCATATATAATATATTAAAAAACTCCAATATAACTCAGTATCCATGAAAATTTTATTGCCAGTTCTTCAACCAGGATGACATGTAAAATAAAATCATGAACATCCCATAGTGACCAAAGTCCTGTCACAGTGTGTGTTTTCTAAACACCCCACATAGATGTAGAACCTCAAGCTCTGATAGATATATATTATATTAATCTATAATATCCAAAATAATTTGAAATAAGGATGAAAAATCTACTATAATACCATTTTTTCATCAACTAGTTTGTGTTTCCTTATAATATGAGGCCCAACCCATCATGTGGAATTTCTTGATGGTACTTCCTAATCCACACGGGCAGAAAACTGGTTCCTGGGTATCATTTAACTCATTTGGGAAACATTTATCCACTGAAATAATTATCCAATGACAACCAAAAATTTGACATAAATAAATCAAAATCAAAGTCATGCAATAATAAATGGTTAAATAAAAATAAAAAGGTGAATTACATGTTTAAAATGTAAATATATGAAAACATATCTCTGAATGAGATGGGAACTGACATGATGAACAAAACTCCCATGCAGCACATGATTCAAACACCCATTCCACATTTATAAAATTTTTCCCAAAAGAATCACTAGCATAAGGAACCAACATTTCCGCCATGGATGACCTTCGATTTACCTTAAATGTTTTTGTTCCCTCTTTTCATCACCATTTATATGTTTATGAGTTTATTTATATGAAAATATTCTTTATTATAAAGTTGGGTATGACAAAAAATATAAAATAGAGGAATATTATGAGAAACAAGTAAAATAATTAAGTAAATAGTTTTGGTAGGGATTTTGGGTCCTCATTCTCTTGGTGATCAATTCATGTACATAATGTTCCATCTCGTAATCAATCCAACCAATCCCCATCATAAATGATCAGTTCTAGTTGTAATGCAATATGGCTAGGGATACTAATCCTTTCCATGTTGAGTCACCTAGTGTACTAGACCTTGTATTCCCCTAGATACATAAGATTCCCATGTTCTTTATTCCAATCTCAATATCAAGTGAAATATCTTTGAAACAATAAAAATTTCAACAAATGATGTCGCACATGGAGAGGAAGCACTTACTAAGGTAAATTCATCATAAGACCTTTAACTTACACAAAAACACAAGGAAAAAGAACTTTTCTCACCACCCAAAAAATTTATAAGACCCATATTTAAAAGAAAAAATCATAATAAAATAAACATATAATGTCAAAAAATGAAACCGCCAACCTTATTCTTGAAAACACCTAAAAGTATTTGGAAACAACATGTACTATGAGGTAGGAACCCTAAGGAAGAAAGAATATACTAAAAAAATAAATATTAAACCTAAAGAAATAATACTAGACAAATTGATGTCTACATATCCATTAGTGAGGTGAGAAGACAAGAAATAAAATAGTGTAGACTGATAAGAGGGGATAATAGACGAATGGATGAAATAATATTATTTTATCATTAATATTCCAAGCCAAATAACCCAAAAAAATTAATCCAAATGGTGTATAGGAGGAGAGGGAGGTTCCCTTAAGGTATAAGGGGTAAATTTAATAGAGACAATAATCTTGTGTTATTAAAACTCATAGATGGGTAGATTATAAATTAAAATATTTTAATGAATCTAGAAGGCCACATGAGTTGTCCACATGGGTTGACAAACCATTCACCAACTTTGAAACCCCTCTATCCAAGAGGAAAAGGGGTCCAAACGGTTTCTTAGGGACATAGAATTACCGTGTGGATAGCCATGTAGCCAGGATATTGTTATTTTCTTGGTTCATTCTTTTCATAAGGGAGTAACATTGTATCTATTAACCCTTAAATAATCATGTGAATCCTTCTATCTGGATTATGAACAACTATTTTTCTTGAGAACACTATTTAAATACATGTAATAAACGTAAAACTAAAAATAATATATAAAATACATCAAAATAAAACTACATCTGGGACTAAAAAGATCCAAATACCTATGGTTAGGCCTGAATCTAGACCATAGTTACTTATGGACGATTAATGATTGTAGAACTTTTTTGGTTTGTATAATCACTATATATTTGCATCATTGGATTTTATAGATCATTTTCTATTCATATAAAGGGTAGTCAAGTATCATAACATGTTCCTATTGGTTTTCCATATCTAAACCCCCATAATATTTAGTTTCACTTTGATGCACATTATTAATAACACAAGATAATGTTATAATATCTCATATCCCATTGGAATTTCTTATCTTATGAATTACCTAAGGTTTATCACTATCTCATGTATGATAAAAATATAAATTTCTACTATTTTACTAATGAAAAACCTCAATGTCTAATATAAAAAAATAAAATACAATGTTTTGAAATGTATATGTAAATAGTAAATCAGGACCCCATAAAATGTTATAGTAGATGGAGGTAATGATTTTAAATATATGGGTGAAATATCGTGCACCTAAAACCATGATTAGTGGGTGAGAATATTAATTAAATACTTATGTGTTTCATTAATGGCCTATAACCTAGATGTATGGATGATAAAAATTAAATGCATATATTTTTTCAGCTGACTATAACTTATGTTACATGGTTAATATGATAATAGGCAAATTAACATTCTATAAAAATCAAAATTTTCTAAAAACTCATTTTTTAACTCATAATATGTAAGGTGATTTGTATATAAAGCCCTATCAAGGATTTATCTATCAACCACATTGATATATTAGAATATTATTAAATTTTTATTGTATAGTTACTATGTATTTGTACATTCCTTATCATATCAAAATACAATGATAGGATTACATCATGTATAATGATATTCTTATCCTATAGGTCAACATAAAAAAATTAAAAAAATAATAATAATATCATATTCATATTATCCTGAGTTATTATTTTCATCTTCATAAAATATCTATATAAATCATATCATGTTAAAGTGGCTAATATCCAAGAAATATAATCAAATCACTCATTATGAATTTATATTATTCACATTATTCACAGGAAGTCTCTATGATCTCCATATAGGGAAAATATTTAATATATTATAATAATAAATATATTTATTATTTAATTTTTTATAATTAATTACATAAATATCACGTGATGTCCACATAGATCATCTGGAGTTACAAAAAAATTCACATTTTATTTTTCATGTTATCTATAATAATTGTTATCATCCTCGAAAATAAATAACGATTTAAAGATACAATCTATATTTTCATCAGATGACTATTCCCCAAAATAATAATTCTAAAAATCTATACGAAATATATTCAATAAAAATCACAACTGATATTCAATTAATAGGATCAGAGATATTTATTTTTATATCCAATAATAATAAATTATTACATCATAATTATCAATGTTTTCAATTTTAAGAATTATGATAAACACTATAAATTTTAAAAATAGGCGAGTGTAAATTTCATCAAAGGCTGACATGAGGATAAATCAATAATATACATTGAGTACAATTTTAAAAAACTAGTTTTACTGGACTACCATGAACCACTAAAATGTTCTAAATAATATTCCATTAGGCCCCTCATAATAAAATAAAACCAAAAAATTTTCATGATAAAAAATAAAATCTATATGTTCTTCGTTGTACCTCCTGTTTTTTTTGACCAATAAGATTGGAACATGGTGTCCATACAGACAAAATGTGAATTAATTTGAATCTACCTATTTTTATAGAGTTTTTGGTATGTATTGTTATTTTTTATATAGACTATGTCACCATTATTTAGTTTAGAAAATATATATACCAACATGGTGATTTGTCTACCTTAGATGCTACTTGATCAATCAAATTAGACACTCCTAATAGAAGAATGTTCATTTCTCTATGAAGTAATGTAATTATAGGGCCTTCTATATAATTTGGCTAATTGGATAGTGCCTTGTGTCCCCTTCATTGGAGTATCTTTTTGATAGGGGTGGGTTATGTTTACCTCCATTAACAGTATAATCATTTGATTGAAAATGTATTCCATTTAGCCTTACATTGATATGTTTTCCACCACCTCCTCAATTATTCATCATATTATATCGTAAATTACACATAATATAGATTATGAAGGTTCTCAATGGAAATTAAATTGTCATTTTTTGTTTTCATAGCTACATGAATTAAGGAAAATAAATTTCCAATTAATAATTCAGATTATAAATCCATACTATGTTACAAATAAATATTAATTTGATGAAACTTACCCCCTTAAAATATTTTAATTCATAAAAAACCATTGTATGGTTTGAAATATGAATTATCATGGATTGAACTAAATCTCAATTTGAATGACAATAAAAAAAACCTCTCTCCAAAGTATCATTAAAACTATAATTTGAAAAATACAAAACAAAATTTCATTAGGATTATATAATGAAAATACCATAGAATATTTAAACAAATTTTCCTTAATTTAATGTTTTGGACTTTAAATCTTTATTGATTAATATTATTTTCTATATAATCTCAATTAACAACCTCAATTCATAAAATTTATTTGTTTTATTCTTATTTCATTATTTTTATAACATTTTATTCTAAATAATACATTATTTCATTCATAATTGAAATCAAAGTGAATAAAGAATAATGTTTGATTTTATGGCCACTAAATAACTTATATAGGATGACGAATCAAATAATAATTCTTTTCATCCAAATGAATTTACACTTTCTAATGAAATATAATCATGATGGTGGATGCATCAATCTATATAATTCTATAGATTTAGGTTCTATGTATTAATTCCTTCAAAAGTATGACTATATGGAGAGAATTTGTTCAAAATTTAATTTGTTAAAAATATTTTATTTATTTAAAAATTCATTATCAAAATAATGAATTCTAAAATAATCCAAAAATTAAAAAATGTCTCACAAAAGGAAAAATAATATCACAAACAGAATGAAAATTTTATTTTTACAATCTAAATCTTTGTCTAGATGTAAATTTCAATTATAAATATTTATACTCATAGTAGGTATATTCTATTAAAACATTTATTCTATTTAGAAGAGAAAAATTCATCCATCAGTAAATACAGGGGATGAAAAATCCGATAAAAATGATAGATGTACTAAATAATTCATGCAATTTTGGTGATTTTCAAAATGAAACTCAAACCATTATTATGAACAACATTGAGCATTCATATAATTTTTTATTTAAAAAAATCATAAATCTTATTTGGATTTTAATATGATAAAAATTCATAAATATGTCAAATAATGGGTCTAATACAGTAAAAACAAGAGGAAAATTCTCATTACAATATATTCCATTCATATGTGGAACCCAAAATACTATAATAACTCAAATAAGTGATGGTGGTAGGAATTTGTTTTTATTTAAAAGTTAAATATTACAAATAAGACACATAAAATTAAATCAACACATAAGAGTCTATGGGTTTTAGTTATATTATATAGTAATATAAACCTAACCCAAATTATTTCAACATATTATCTATGATTCGAGTGTTATTCCAGAAATTATAATTATGAACATGGGTCTGATCATTCCTTGCCTATGAAAGAATATATTTATTTCACCCCATATGTGAAATATATTTATTCATTTAAAAAGTGTGTCTCAAACATAATTCTAATTTTATAAATATCATAACTTGATAATGATTAACATCAACAAATTTTACCTAAATGGATATATCCCTATCATTATTTCAAGATTTATTCCGTTAAATTTATTTATAATATGATAAATTTGGAATAACGTTTCATAATTTAATGAATGTAAATTCAACATTCATTATCCAAATTTTATTTTGATGAAATATTTTCCACTAAGACTTTAATCAACTATGTATCTCTTATCACTCATCGTATCCATCAAACCAATTTTTGATGCAATTCCAATATTAATAGAAACAGTATTTAGTTACTATATCTAAATATCAAAATTCACATTTATATAATTCAACGTAAAATATCCTATCATCACTATATCTATGAAATTATGAAAATATACCATTAAATAATATAAATATTTTACATCTTAACATTTATCTTTCACATACAATCCAATTCTATTCAAATAAATGATATATATATTAGAGTTACATAAATTATATTTATTTATCTACATATCTTTCATCCTAAATGTTTTTGAATAATAATATAATAAAATTTTACTTATCTATGTTATTTTTTTGTCATTTTATTGGAAACAAATTCCACAGTATTAATATTATTGTCTCTTCAGTAACCTTGGATGAAATATATCCTCTTATAGAATTTGTTTAGTAACAAGTTGTACACTTATAATAATGAATCAATTTCATATTTTAATCATTTTATCACCCTATACACCAAAATTAAATTATATATTTAAAAAATATGATTTCATATCATCTTCACATTTTATAACATGAAATATTTTGAGTATTTAAAATTCAGAATGATTATTTTTATCATTTTATATTAAAAAATAATACATGCTTAAAAATCGAAGATAAAATATTTAAATATAAATGAATAAAAATTTTATGGAACAATGATATAATTTTTCATCAAGAAATAGGTTATCATTATTTCAAATGATCAATAATGATTTTTGAAAAACATTAATGAATTCCTGATAGTTAATTTTTATAAAAATCCCATATTATGAAAAATTATATGAGTGATATTACTTACCCTGATAAGGATTGCATGGGGTGATATTTTAGTGATATAGATATATCACATGTGTTTTATTTTTCACATTTATTCTATAAAAAATATATTCTTCCTTTCCACAAACACATTGGGATGATATATTTATTGAAGTATAAATTATATGTGTTCAATGATTTGTTAAATCATTATTTTTAGAAATAATATTGAAATAAAAAATTATGGTGTATATGACCATATCCTATTTGAGTTATTTTGAAACATATTACCTTATAAATGTTCATTCATTAATATGGCTTTTATAAAATAGATTACAATTTAGAATACATATATATATATTGTGATAAAATTGTAATAACTCAATTCATTAGTTCATCATTAATTAAAAGGTGTACTATAATATCTATTGGAATGAAGAAAGTACTTACAATGATTTGATATATTTACTTACCAATGGAATAACAATTTATGAATGAATCAATTAGTAATTTCTAAATAATCACCCTTAAACACAAAAAATGAGACCTCTAGATAGAAGGAATTTTTTTCTATATAATTCATATATAATTATTTTTATAAAATGAATGATTAAAACATCATGTTTTAGTATGTAAGTACATTTATATAATCTTGATTTCATTACAACTCATTAATACTATTAGTTCTATCATTTACAATATATTTATGGATCCCTGTAAGAAATAAATTAGTTTTTTGGTAATCTTATTGTTATTAGAGAAACAGATATACCAACGTCATTGTCTATAATATATTGTGGTTGAATTTTTATCATGGCATAAAACTAACTGATTTGGAAATATAAAATATATAATGTTAGGATATATATCACAAAAAAGAAATGGTTCTATTTATTTCTTTCCCAATATGCTATATTGGGATTTGAGATAATACAACATGATTTGAGAATATTTTCTTCATTTTTAACTATATCCTGGAAATCAATATAAGATATATCTATTTTTTAATAATAAAATTATAATTCCTGTTATAAAATATATAATTTTAATTCTCTAATAATATGAAAATACCAAAACCTACTATAAAAGTGATAATGAAAAACAATATCATGATTCCCTATGAATCAATATAACATCAACAATATTATTTTTAATAATTCCTATAAATATATTTAAAAAATAAAATGAGTACTATCATTTTACACATGGTGCAATGAGATTTCACAAACACAAGATTAACTAAATATCACATAAATGAAATAGTTATCACACCACTTTGAGAGCCATCATCTGGTGAATTCCTATCATGTACACTTCATCCGACTAAATAGTACTCCCTAAAAATAATTATATCAAAATTTTCCTAATCAATGTGCATCATGAATAGAACTATAATGATTGGTGATTCAACATTGATATCATTTAATTGGAAATAAAATCATCACTAATTCCTTTTTTAAAGTTATATCATCCCAAAATCAAGTATTGGTAACCCTATTAGAAAAACCATTCATCTTTGAATTGGAAAGCTACTGGTACTGATATCGCCTTAGAGAATTCTTAAAAACACTTTCCTGACATCTCCTGGCATCATTGGATTCTAAAGTATAACTCATAAGTCCCATTTGATGATACTTCACTATAATTAACAACCAATAAGTACCAATATTCTAAAGTTTCACAACCAAATATTTCAAATAAATAATTCAATATCACAAATCCCTAAATCCTTAAAAGTGCATGGCCATTATTAATTCCTAGAAGCCAATATATTTAGATACACAGAAAATAATTTATTGAAAAAAATATAGAACTATCCAAGATGAAATCCAAATCCAAAACATAGGATCTCATACAAATAAATAAATGAAAAATTCATATGATGAATATTTTAATAGCTCATTTATTTAATTCCATGTATAAAAATTAAAATATTTGAATTATTTATATTTTGAATATTTTAAATGTTAACAATGATTCTTATTAATACTATGCAATGAATTTATGAAATTTCATGATTGGTTTAATATATTTTATAGTTTTATGTCTACAAACATAATTTATTTTTCTATTAAAATTTTAGAAGAATATTTTAATGTAACATTTCAAGAATATTCCTATTTATAAATCAACTAAAAAACAAATCCTTATTTTATAATGATATATTATTTTTTTGATATTGGGTCAAACACCCACTTTTGTGGTATATGTGAATATGTTCTATAAATGTGTTGTTATATAAGTGTCACACAATGCATTCTATTTAATAATTATTTGGTTTCATAATATTTTAATCCATTTTAAGAAATAAATTCATGTATTTTATATATGGGATGAATATTAATATTTATTAAATATTATAGTTAAATTTTTTATTTTGGATGTGTAATAAAAATCAATAATTTTATAATAGTTATAAATTAACTTGATCTTGTAAAATTCATGAGAAACATATGTTACACTAGTATAAACATGAATATATATATGAAATGTACAATATTGATATAAAAATTATTATAATATTTATCACCCCTTCAGTAGAAGTGTAACATTCATCTTCAAATAAAAACTCACATAGAACCTGATCATTCATTACGTGTTACATTAGTGATTATATTCCCATGAGTTATAATATGTAATGAAACATTAATAAAGGTGACCCTAATAGTTAGTTTCTAATATTTAATATGTGATTTTAGCTAAAATTGTTTGGGATACATTAATATCTATTTCTAGATTAATAATGTTGTAATAAACTATTGGATATATTGGGAATGTGAGTTTTAATTAACTATCAAAATGTTACATATAATATAATTAGTATGATTTCAACCTGAAAATATTATGATGGGTGAAAGAAAAGTGTTCAACCAATGTATATTGAAATAAGAATCATGGATAACAAATAGATATTATTTACAGAGATATCATTTTAGTTGAATCATAGTCAGTTAATTTTTCTGTTTCCTATTTTTTAAAACATGATACTGAGATTATTAATATAAATAATTATTTATTTTAATGGAATTTATTTTAAATATGACTTTGAGATCTAATATTTCTTGAATTTATAAATATATATATTTTTATTATAACATGTTAAATGATCTAAATTATAATGAAAATGAATAAATGCTTAAATAATTGAATTTTATTTATATAAAGTTTTATAATTTTGTCTCATGGGTATTAGATTGAAGTATTTAAATAAACATATGTGATAATGAACAACGAGTCAAAAATATATGTGACTTGGAAAATGGTCAAGATTATATATGTATTAGAATTGGAAAAGGAATATTATAGTGGAATTACGAAAATATGATTTATGTATACTTAGTGGAATAATATTAAATTAAAAAAATATAACTATGTTGTGAATATAAACATAAATTGTACTTTTCAATATTTATTAAATAACAAAGTACATAAATTATTTTCTTATGAAACATTTTCATTCCATACATGTCACTAAAATGTTTTTTGAAGTATGAATTAAGGTTAAGATATCATATACATTAGCAATTGATAATATTATTCTCAACTTCTAGAAAATAAGGTCAGTGTTAATGATATTAATATCAATCACCCATTGAATTTTCCCCTTAAACATATAAATGAGAAAACATCAATGAAATTTTTAAGGTTTGGTTACTAAAATTATTTTTTATAATCCATTTCAAATAAGTGAATGTTTTTTAGGTAAAAATAAAACAAAATAACTTTTTTATAAAATTATAATTTTATAGTGAAAATTTATAGTAAACAATAGTCATATATGTATGCTAATGAAAATAAATTAAGGAGATAAATAATTTTTTTAATATTTTATGGTGATTTCAACTAAAATGGTTATGGGGTTCTTATAGGGTACATGTTTGAAGTAATTAAAATATTTTATTAATTTAACAAATATAATGTAAAATTCCCCTTGAAATTTTTTAAGATAAATCAATTAAATCAAGGGTGGGGGAAATTAATGAACACAATTGTGTTAAAAGTATTTATTTTCATTTTATTCAAAAGTTTTTACTAGATCAGTGTCAAAACATCATATAAAATATATTCTCATTATGATATCCTCTTGGATATAAAATAGAATATAATAATAACTTAATAAAATTTAATGGATTCCTTGATCATTTTGTGATATCCGACAATAAATTTTTCATTATTGGTTTTTATATCATTAATGTTATAAAAAAGTGCACTATAAAAAATCCAAATAAGATTCAGAGGTATTGGTTCATTAATTTTCAGTCCAAATGATATATATGCAAAAAATAAGTGTACTGTGACATCTATTTGACCTTTAAATCAATATTAATGAAATCCAAGAAAGAGATAATAGATTTTTAATTTTCTCACTCTCTATTATCTAATAATAACTTTGGATAAATGTGCAAGAAGTATCCCATTCATTGTCCAAGGTTATGTATTATTTTTTGGGAAATAAATACATATTGTCGCTTAGTATAAATATTAATTAATTGTTTATAGTTCCTTTAATAACTATTTTGAATAAACAAGATCAACAACCCAAAATAAGAATTGTTAAACTAGTCATAAGTTTCATGAAATTTCAATCAAAAACTTCTAAAAAATAATTTTGTCACATTACAAAATAAAAAAACATGACTCATTAAATCTCACCTAAAATTGAAATACCATAATGTAATGATGTAAATTTGATAATATGTGTCTTATATTCACTTGTTTAAACCTAAATAGTACATAATGAAAATAATAAGTAAAATACATAAACATTTTCTTTAACATAATAAAATTTGTGTATATTTTTCATTAATATACTTATTATACATCATACATCATTGATCAACAACCCATATATGTGGTTTCCATATAATTATAGAATCTAATGGATGTAACTTATTGGTGATTCCGAAAAGATGATGTGTTTGAAACTCTAGGAAAATCATATCAATGAAAGTGAGTATAACTAAAAATCATATAGTGGTATCTTGACGTACATAATGTACTCTACAATTACAAGGATACATTAGAGAAACAACAACTATCATATAAAATTAAACATGTTAATAAATAATTTTTTAGTTCATTATTATTAAGAACGATTCATTAACATTTAATCGTTATTATACATGTGATATATTATTCTATAAATTTTATGGTGGGACCTCAATAAGTAAACTATGGTTCTAGATTCTACATAAGTACAACCATATGAGTAGAAGATCCCAAAATTGTTTCTTTATGAAAAATAAAAGGGAAAATAATGTCATGTTATTTTATAATGGGAAATAACCCTTGCGACACACATGACACAAGATAACGTACCATGAATATAAACTATAATGGATTTGATTAGGCACCTCACAGTGTGATTCATAGCCCGCACTGCCAGGGTGATCAAATTTAGAGGAAAATGAACAATCACATAGAATCCAGAATTCAATAACATATATAAATTGTTGGGTTCTTAGGGGTATTTAAATCCTATTACTTTAGATACATAATATCCGAATATATAGAAATAAGGAGAAGTAATTTAAATGATTATGTACCCATTCATAAATAATATCCACAAAACATATTATGTAGGTTTGAATAATTTTTCTAGATCACATTATATATATATATGTTTACTTTGATGGTATTTTTATGTTATAATTAAAGCATGGATATACTATAAACCATTGATTTCAAAAATAATATATGAAATTTAGCTAGAGTTTAATGTATTTATGAAATGATACTATTATGATAAGAATAATGACTATATATTGAATAATTTTAACATTACATGAGAGTATATAATTTTAATCTCGAATTGGGTCTATAGAAAAAATCTATCATGGAATACATAAGTCAATGGTTTGTTTTTTAAATAAATTTTGGAGGTAAATTTTCTATATGGAAATGATATAAATTTAAAATATGAAATTGTCATAGTGTCCCATGAGTAGGCTGATGAGTTTCCAAAAAAAAAACCAAATGAACCCATGAAACATAACAAAAAATCATAATTAAACATTGGGAGTGAAATAATAAAAAACAAATATGATGAAAATATTATACCCCAATGCTATAATGCCTAAAACAAATCAGGGTATTAGGGATGTAAAAAAATAGATCAGCCCAAAGGAATAACCCAAAACCCAGAAAAACAATTTATTCTCCCAAAAAAATACTTGTACACAGTGAGGTATAAAATAAGAAAAAGAAAATTATCCATAATATTTTTTTTATAGTTGACATGTGGTACATTGAGATTATCGACCTCAAATCAATGATCAATATTATCAAAGAACACTCCATCGATGTTATGGAACTCGTCACCCAATCAAAAATCATTATATTAAATAATAATAATAAAATCCCATACTTATTCAATTTCCTAAATTAATTCAATATAAATAATAATATGAAAATAGTTTGCCCTCATACCACCATTAGATACAGATCCCTACAAAATTGTAATACAAAGAAAAAATATTCATATTAATAAAAAAATTATTACGAATAATAATGGTATCCACTGGTCAAACTCATTGGGATAAAAATAATGAACCATGAAATAAATAAATGCATGAAAATAACTATGATGAAAAATAGAGAATAATGGATCAAACCATGTTGACAAAAAATTATTACAAAATAGGATCTAAGAGATGGATGAGTTTGTACTTCAGATAATTTCATATAGGAATCGATAATATTTCAAACTATGTAGTGTTTATATATTATAAATAGATATTATAGGGGATAATAACATTCCCCTCTCTATAATATAAAGACCACAAAAAATAATTTATCATAAGAAATATTTTCTAATGTACCAATGTTGAGAACATTTGAAACACCGATCACATTAATAAGAAAAGTCAAAAACATTTGGGAACCTGATAAACCATACCATTAATTAAATATAAGGAAAATATGTAGTATTTTACAAAATTTAAATATGTTTTAATGAAATTACAATGATTCAATCATAGAAAAAATAGAGTGTTGATACAAGCGGCATGAAATCGATCAACCCTAACTATAGCTAGAATGAATCCATAATCTCTTACAAGAAGAATACTAACCAAAACATCAAACATCATGAGACCGATGGCATATTTTTCTCCACAACACCAGTCACTCATTAAAATAATATAATAATATAGACATAAAAACCCCAAAATAAGTCCATAGAATGGTATTATAACTGAAAAATCTAGGAGTGATCACCAAATTGTTCAATGATCAACACATGTAGTGTTCCAATAATTCAATACAATGTTATTTACAATAATGGAGTTAATGGGACAAACCATCATCCAAGGGACCATCACACCGGTGATTCAATTGAAAAATTCTATTAGTAAAAAATATCAATGTAAATAAATCCATGAAATAGAGAATAATTACTATAACATGTATTAATGGATGAAAAAATAAGAAAAAAAATCCCATTCCCTTAACCCTATAGGGAATAAATCAAATGAATAAAACTATCACATAATACGACATGTAATCATAGAAATCAAATAGATGAACAAGGGATAATAATATGATTAATCTTTAAAGACACAAAAAATTACATTTAAACCCTAAAAATAATTGAAGGAAGTGTCGTCACCCATGATGTACAGTATTCCACTCCATACCCTTCTCCATACTTCATTTTAAATAGTTTATTTTTCATTTGAGATTTTGTTGAACCATTTCACTAATCACTTATAAAAGGTACAAATATATGGAATAATTTATTTAATTGGAGTATTAATATCTTCTTTGAAATGATTTATTCAATTATGAGTCAATTTAATCATTATTTATCATTCTATGGATGTTAAATTGAAAGGTATAATTTCATAACTAAATTCAGTATAAGTTAATTATAAAAAAATCATGTTACTGATGGATTGGGAAAACCCATTAATTTATTTCCTCAAAATATATGGTTTTAATGATTATGTGGAATGTTATATTTCAAAAAAAATCTTTTATAAATATTTAAATTTCAAATTTTATTATTATCCAAAAGATATAATTTTTTTTAAAATATATATAACAACCAAGATAATTTTTTATGGAACTAGTAGAAATACATTATGTATAAAAATGAATTCTTCATCAAACTAGTTGGATTAATATTGAGTTTATTCATGTTTAAAACCAAAAACCATTAATATTTATGATGATGGAATATGTGATGATACCATAAGATGTTATTGAAACTAAAATCAATCTATTATCAACATTAAATTATATTCCTTCTATGATCTATAAAGATACTGATAGATATGATTTTACATTAGAAAATGATATTAAATTTTTTCTCATATATGGTTAAATAACCATTGATAAGTAATCCATGAAGAGTCCTACTTTTATGAAATGATTTATATAAATCATATAAGAAAAATAATATATATAAGATAATAATTTTAGAAATTTTTTATCAACTTTATGTTGTATGTTCTATTTTTATGAATTTATTATAAAATTAAATTGACATTGATGGTTGAATGTGTACATATAAATCACTATATAATGTTTTATCACTCTTTATTAGGTAAAGAAAATTATGGGCAATAAAAATATTATTTAGGAGAAACAAGGAAGGGAAATTTTGTTTTCAAGAATTATATAATTATAGTATCATTATGGATATGATTTTTCTCTCACGGTTCTTTTAAAAAAGTTCAATTCATAAGAAATTATTTGTGAAAAAGAGGGATATAAAAATGGAATCAATATCTCATTTTTACATATTCCCATTAATGGAAGAAACAAACCATGATTTCTTATAAGATAATATGTAGTTATACATTGGGTTTTATTTTGTAATATTCTATAATAAAGTAGTTGATTTAGTTATTTTGAGAAATATTTAGCTTCTTATTTTATAGGAGGGTATTTTATTATATAAGTGCTAATTTATTTAAAAGGATGATCACAAATGTTTGATTTCCCTTATATTCTGCTCAAAATGATAGGTTACTTGATATTAAAAGGATTTATTTATAATCACATAAAATGAATGATATTTTATTATAAGTGATCTTTAAATGAGAAAGAGAAAATAAGGACCTCCCCCATTTATGTAACATTCTAGTTTATTTTCCCCATATCATTTAGTTATCATGCGGCCTTTAGGAAGATAATTTTTAGTTCATTTGAATCCATTTATGCTTTGGATGAATCTCTATACTAATGGTGGTTGAATTAATATTGAGATGATGGTTACTATACAGGTATTCAAGGTTATGAACTATATTAATTTTGAATAAAATGTCTTATATGGGTCTTCCACCTTTGTGAAAATTATGCCTTTTTTGATGGAATAATATTTTCCCAATAATTAGTGAATTCATTTTTAAAAAAACTTGAAATGGAACCTCTGGAAATATTTCTATCAAATTATACTATAACAAATATTTTAGTGTCTTAATAATTTCCTGATTTTTTCTCCTTTTCTCAATATAAGTATTTATTTTTCATATATAAGGAAAAATTAATGTGATAGAGGACTCAGAATATTATTATAATTGACTTCTTGTTGGTGTTGTGGTGTTCTCTACATTGTGTTCACTCCTGATTCATTATAAATGTTTTATTTGTGGGTTTGACCACAATTATTTTTGTTTTATAAGAATAACTTTTATTCTATTAGTTTTAAATTAATTTCATATATAGTTAGTTAACATAATAAAAATAAAATGTTTTTATGTTCTATTGAATGTATATAAAAATGACCTTCTATAGTGGAAATTTATTTGAAGATATGTATATGAAATGAATTAATGTTTTTAATGAACCAAATAATATGAAAATTTTATGAATGTTGGAAAAAAATGATTATGGTTTATAGAAAGTATCTTAGAGTTTTAATTTTTATAATAATGTAATCAAAGTGTTTTTTTCTTTAAGAACAATAGATTAGTGTTTTATATATAACGAGGCTAATTTGCGCATTAGAATTTTTTTGTTGTATCTTAATTTCACACTACTAATTGGAAATTAGATCCCATCACTGATGTCTATAACGTATTAAATAGATTTTGTTCAAATAAAAACCATTTATGAAGAAACCATCCTTCAAGGTATAATGATTCATGGTAAAAAAATAAGAAAGTCGATTAGTATGTGTTAAAATAAATATATTTATATAGTGTTCTATATAATTATCATATGGACCTATAAGAAAATGTCTATACTAGTTTCAAAAGTTTTATATCTTAAAAATGTAGGGCTTCCTTCAGTTTATTTGGAAAGAGAATACATCAACAATATTCTTTATGTTGTGAAAATAAAATCCGTAATACATGATTTTTTTAATTTACTCGATCCTTAATAATAATTAATTGTAACTCATTTATAGAATTTCCATTTTCATGGCCAACTAAAATTCATTAAAAAATATCTATAAGAACATATTAAGTATTAAGGATGAATTATTATTCATCAATGGTGAGGAGGATCTCATTATAAACAATAACACTAATTTTATCTTCTACAATGAAAATGTTATTTCAAAATTATTCAATATTTTTAAATTCTACTGTAATGGTGGAATCATTATTTGGAATAGTTCTAACGTTTCATTTTTATTGGTTCTATAATAGATTTTGAGTAAGACAATAAATTAGATGTCATTAATTTTTTTTGATAAACATGTTTACTACATAAATAGTGATACATCATAGAATTTTAAAATCAATATAAATATGTTTTTATAGAAAAAAAGTTATGGTTAAAAACCTGGATCCCAAATCTCTCCAACGTAATATAATCATTATTCTCTAATACCATATATTTTTTGAAATAATTTTGAAGGTTGATGTAATTATTTTCCTGGTGGATATAACATATATTTATAGTGATAACAAATTTTATGTGTAACTAAACGTAAAATGGGTTGTTTTTGAATTTATTTAATTTTTATTTTAAATCATAAAATCATTTTTATATATCATAAATTAGATTTCAAGAATTTTATGGGGAATGTATTGCTAATATACCATAATTAAAAACATCAATGTGGTGTTCGAAGCTCAAAAGATACATGGTGGGCCACATTGTGGAATGTAATGATAATTCATCAACTAATGGTTAATATATTTTGTTAAAAAGTATAATGAATTAAAAATTATATTTACCCTTACATGGAAAATTATTTTAATATGGTTATAAATTAAAAAATTTCATCATATGGACAGTAATAATGTTTTTTGTGCATTGGTGTATTGATAAGTGGTCACCTCTTATGGACCACTACCTAGCCAAAATATAGTGACTAGAACTATGATAACCTCTCATAATGGGAGGCATTACCTTTGAATATAAAAAATTAATCTCTAATATCGAACATTATATTGATATAAAATTAAAAATTTCAAATATAAATAATTCAATACATGAATCTAATATAAATTAATAATATATATGCACTAAAAATATAGAAAACATCTACTAGTAAATGGAATATATCCCATAATTTGAATGAAATTGAAACGTGACATGAGTGATAAAAAGTGTTTTCTATAAACCATTCTAAACCAAATTAATTCAAATTTACTATCATCCCAATTAATTTTTATATTAAAAATAATGATATACATAAAGAAAAGAGTGAAAATGTGTATGTTACCATAAATAAGTGAGAAATAATACTATATATGGTCCTCTCAAATAGTGACATGATTACTATGTAAAACTAGTGATTATGTGATGACTAAAAAGGTATTAATTCAACCAAAATTAAAACACACTGAAATCTTTTAATAATATTAGATTTTCTGAAATATATTTTATCAAAAAAATACAATTTCTTCGATAGCTTGTGTTATATGTGACACAATGTTTAGAGGAACTGTAAAGAAAATATTACTATTATTGAAACATGATCATTATTACACAAACATTGAAGAATTCAAAATTAATAGGAATAATAACATTTAAAATATTATTTATAATGGTTTTATATAATGAAAATATATAGATAAAAGGTACATAATATTTAGTAAATACTTTATTGGATTAAAAAATAATATGTTTTCAAAAAAATATTTTTATTTTATTTTATAAAAACATAATAAATTTTTTATTTCAATTTTAGAAATATTATTTTGAAAAATGTAACTCATTTTTTAAATTAACATATCGTAATTTATATAGGGTAAAATTTTGGGGTTTTTAGAAATTTTTTATTTTTCGATGAATGGTGAAAAACACCGTTTTATGTAATAATGTCATTTCATTTCAATAAATATAGTAAATAAAAAGTCCAATTATTATTATTAAGATGATTTAATTTAAAATAATAATAATTTATTTATATTTATTCTACTGAATTTTTTTTTAAATTTTTTTTGTATTTTATTATAATTTTACATTTTGGATAAAAAATTGGACTTTTTCAGAAAAATGATTGAATGAATAATTTTATCCTATTTGATTATCTAAAAACAGCAATTAAGAATAAAGAAATAAAATTTAAAATTATATATGTAAATATTAATTTAAATTTGTAAATTTATTATTAAAAGTCATATATTTTTTAAAAAAATTAAATTTACTTAAAAAATAGACTTCTTGAAAAACATCATTTTTTATGTTAATAGGAATTATTTTAAATTAAATTATCCTACATTAGTGAATTGAATATTGTAAAATTTATTCCAATTTTTTATTAAGAATATTTTATATTATATAATTTATTTATCTTTATTTTTGGTCGTAATGAATATTTTGAACATTAAATATCTTTTATCATAGTGAGGGTAAAAATAGATTTATCAAGGATTAAAATAAAATTATATGGGTTATTCTGTCCAAAAAACGAGTTTAAAATATATTTTATAGAAATATTTTGACCTTATAATGTATAATGCTATCGAATGTTTCATTTTGGTGCCTTGTGGCTAGTCCGAAACATGGGTACACATCATTATATTAAAAAATTACAAATGAGCCACCCAGCTAACTTATTAAAGGCCACACTGTATACTATCTTATTATCACATTAAAATAAATTTTAATCATCCCAGAACCAACTAAATATATTAATTAAATACCTATAAATAACAAATATACATTAATTTGATCATAATTCTATCCTTAGAATCTTTTTTCTACTTACATAAAGAGGTAGTTTGAAAAAGAGGTATTTTGTTAACCAAGCGTCGTTATTTTATTTGTTCTCACATGTCCTTTAATTATTTATAAATTAGGATGATTCAATAAAATAGTGTATTACATGTAGTTGTATTTTTTTATGTCAATTACATATGTACATCTATATCTACTTCCATCAAATGGGATATAAAATCATCATTTATGTGCACATCAGACTACAACCTCACAAACTAATGTTAGTTTTTTTTTCATGACCACCTTTCACTAATGGAAAGAATAATTTATTTAATATGTATATATAAATAATATTTATGACATTATTATACTATTTAATCATTATATAACATATGTTGGTCTCAGTAGGACACTCAATAGGGGTGGGGGTGGATTGAATTCCTATAATAATTTCTATCTAAAATATTAATTTAAAAGGTCCCTGTATTGAAATAAAAAACCTGCCTAGTGAACCAATGTAGCAGATTTATAAAATTTCTGATCATTTTGAAGACTTCTCAACTATTGATTAGTTCTCAGTTAAAACAATTTGAGTTATTATTTTAAAATTATAAATCAATCTACTTAATCAAATTCCAATAAAAACAATATCTATTATTTACAATCAATGGGAAATAAATGTTTTCTAGTGTGAAAATATAAAGTAGTGAAAACATAACATTGAAAGGCATAACATAATTAAAAAAAGAGGTCCAGTATCATGTTGATTCTCGGTCCACCCCACATGGTGATTTCCTACCCCCATGTGGTTTATATAAATAATCAAGGATCCACACCCTATATAGGGGTAAAAAACAATATACACAACTGTCTAGATCAATAATTCACTTCCATGGATTTAATTGGTGTGAAGATTAAATCTATGCATGCATGGAATTCTTCCCCTATTATCTGTGGGAGTGTATGGTGTTCAAAGATATGTTTTTGAATTTTTCAATGTATATTCCAGTTTGGCACATGATTTAGTGTGTGTTTATAAAGAAGAGATACACACACTTCTTGTAAAGAAAGAAACAACACACAAGAAGAGCAAAATATAGATAAAAGAGTTTAGAAGGATTTGTGTTCTTGGTGATGCCGCATAAGACTCTTGAATGTTTCCTTGAAATTCATCTTCAATCTAATTATTTAAATAGCCAACAAAACAAAGTATCTTGATAGATTATGTCTTCTACTTCTAGTGAAATAACGTAGTGCTCAATGAATTTTCTCATAATTTCATTTTATTCTACATATGATCTTTAATTTTGGTTCTCAACAATGTATTCATTTATGAACAATAGAAATTTCATCTTATTTGATTCATGGATGTATGACTTCTTATATTTTTTCAGCTCTTTTTTTCTTTTTGATCATGTTTGCTTTATACACTATAGGGTGAAAAAAATCATGATCTTGATTTTGTGATGGTTCCCCATTCCTCATACTCTGACATTGATATTAATGATATCTAAAAAATCTATAAAAATATAGTAAAATAAATCATGGTACTATGATTCAAAAATTTGAAGGATAAAAAAATTAAATTTAAATTCAAAAGAATGATGGTGTCTCAAGATCAGTATGACACTCTCTCGGTAGGTCTATCTAATTGTTGGTCCACTTGATGGTAGATCAACTATCATTAGATCATACATAGAGAAAATTTTGATCGTTGGTGAGTCACTATGGTGGTAGAACAAGCAAATGGTGACTCATTCCATTAGTAACTCATTTTGAACAATTAATCATCCTTAGAGAATACTATGAAATGATTTTGGTAGCTCAATGATACAATGACTTAGCTATTATTAGGTTAGGAATAAACGAATCATATATCCATCTTGTCCATTCTAGATTTCAGTATCTGTGCCAGCTGTGAGAAAAATGAGAGTGAGACATACCATCAGTTGGTCCAATGGTGAGTCTATCCTCTGAGCAACTAATCCTCAACATTGACTTATAAATAGCCGAAATTTTCTAAACTATTTTATTTAGTAAAGACAATAGAAAAGAAGAATAATCTTATATATACACATCAGTAAACATAATTAAACATAGTTGAACTTATTTGAGCATTATTTTTCAGCATTAAAACTTGAGTAGTCCAAGCATCTCACCTTTTTGATTATTATGAATATTCTCCTTAACACGACACTCATAATGATGAGAGGAAAAATTATTCTTTATAGATAATTATAATCTTTTGAGATTAAATTAAGATAATATACATACTCTAATTAAATTACCTAAACATGTAATTAAAACCAATTAAATCCACAATATTCTCTAAAATCATTAATATTTCTACTGTTATGTAAAAAACCATTTCAGATTTCTCCCCATTTTTGAATTATAAAAAAATAGGACAAATAATAACAGATAAAGAACATAACATGGATTAAAATATAATATATTTAATTATTAGAAGAATGTTTAAGGGAGTAAAAGAGAAAAAATAAAATCACAATGAAAGATCTGTACAATAACATCTAATCTAAAGATAGATCCATGGGTGTTTTTCCCTTATCAGAAGTATTAGTTTGAGGAAAATGAGGTACAGAAGTAGGTGTGGTATAGAACTAATGAATGGGGTCTCGAGATGGAACATGAGGTGTAAGATTCTGATTAGAAGATGGGGGAGCTATTTGTTACCCATATATCACAGGTCTTTGATGACTATGATATGGTCTTTAGACATGGGAAACGGTTTAAGGGTTAAAGGAAGAGGAGAAAAAATATTTCTACTCACTCTAGCTCTGAACTAGGGGTCATGTGAGCAGTATATAAAACCTCAAGGAAAACTCTCAATCACCGGTGGATTGGGAAATGTTCCTGGTGCAAAAATAGTATTATTCTAATGATGTATGTAAGGCTTCAAAAGTTTTATAAATCCCATTATTATATTTCAACCTTTCTCTATAGTTTTTGTGACATCATCTTTATTCTATATAAACATTTGAAGTTCGGGTGTAAACTCTTTGAGCTATTTGACTTGTTCCCTTAAGGCTTGAGTTACAGGGGGTATCTTCAAATTTTCATCCAAATAGTTGAAATTTCTATTCAGTTGATGTTTGGTATAAATCCTCTCAATGTAGTAATCTACTTCCTTTTTAATATCCTCGTGATCATTAGAAGCCCATTTCATGAAAAACCTCAACATATAATGTATATGGTCATAGTTCGGTTGAATTATTTTGAGGATTTCTTAATCAGAACCACCCATCATTGTTTTAATGCATTCTCTAATCATTGTTCTGATCATATTGCCATCAATATTTTGAATTATTTGACCTATTGAGGTTGACGCTTCATTGACTGCATTATTGACTACTGATTTCATAATTTCTAGATCAAGTGTAGGAGGAGGAGTATCAGTTTCTTCTTCAGAATATATATCTTCAAGGGTAATTTAAAATTTTTCTAGGGATGTTTCATACTCTAATAAAATCCATTTTACAATTGGAATTATTACAAAAAATTCATCACACAACCTTTTATTTTCCAATATAACTTCTGGATGTTACGAAATTTACTGAGGATGAATCATGGAAAGGATTCTCCCTAAAATCTTAGCAGAATCTGTTTCATTAATACTTTCAATAAGATCTGGATGATGTGGATGGACTGATTTAAATACAGATCATAACCCTTCTTTTAAATATTTTGAGATCATTATGGGTTTAATATTCTACTGGGAATTTTTTAAATAAAGTAATTAGAGCATGATCTATTGGTGGAGTTGTTTCAACTCGAGTAGTTTTCTCTATAAGAGAAACCTTATGATCATATGTCTCATCCTCTGGATTAGGATTCTCTATACTAAATGTGACATTTCCAAGATTATTTTCCCATTCCTCATATGTCTCATCATATGGAATGAAAGTATCAACTCTTACCATTTTTTCTGTTGCTCCCCCTCAACAGATACTTCTACTTCAACAAGTGTTTCTATCTCAATAGGTGATTTATTTCAAACATAAACAAGTACTTTCACTAGAGAATCTGGAAAAACTTCTTCAACATGAAATTTAACATGGACATCAACATCGTGAATACTTTCCACAACCATAACTAACGCAGAAGATTCATGGGATTCCAAAATAGATTCATGTTCCCTAAAGTAGTATTAGAAAGATTTACAGGCTCAACATGATGTATAGTATGATTAGTAGGTCCTGTAACTAGACATTTATCATCATCAAGATGGTCTGATACACTTTTAGATTCACCATGTCCTTTTTCATCCTCGTCATCTGTTTCATCTTCATTTTCTTCAATAGGTTATTCTCTCTTATCTTAATATTCTTCATCTTTATCACCATAATCATATTCTTCTTCCTCATTGTTACTTTCATCATTTTCACCATTAGACTCTTCAGCTACTTCACAACCACTTTAGCTGACATATTCAACATTTTTTGAATCTTCTGTCCCTTCATAATCAACTTAAGACATGAGAGGTTCTATTGTAGGATGAGGAATAGAAGTGATAGAAGGTCCATATGTTATCCTTTATAGAATTCCTCTAGTATCTGTCTCACCTCTATCCTTAATAGGATATTCTTCTCTATGCTTTTATTTAGTATTTTTCTTCTTCTTGTTTATAATACTCCCCAACTTAATTTTTTCGTAGATCAAGATCAACCATTTCTCTTGGACTTTTGGGGTGCGTAGAAGAATTTAATTCCTCATAAATATTGTCATTATCTTTAACACATTGTTTCTCCTAGAAATTCCAATTAATATTCATCATCATATAAATGATATTTATGATGAAAAACCCATCACAATATGTTACTAATTCTTCATACTCACTCGCAAGAGAATTAGCATTCAACATTGTAGAAATAAAATTTTGATAAAACAAGGGAATTGGATTGGACTGGTGATTCATCATTTAATTAATATTCACCATTAAAAACAAGCACAAGTTAATATTCTCTCCCTTTTTCATCAGATACCAAAAATAGATATCTTGGTATTTGATAGAGGCAAAATCCATTTTTCATGGTCTTTACTAGTTTGGGATAAATTTTAACAATAACCAGTATTCACAATCAAGATAAATTGGTATTATTCTTCTAGAAACTATATTTTTAGTTAGCTCTTCCAAGTATTCCTTGAATATAAAAATATCACTATTATGAAGAGAAATAATGTATAAATCCTCAAAAATACCTTTATGATGTCTTTTCAATCATTCTACCCACTATCTTAAAGAAAAAGGAAACCATTTTCACCATTTATCCATGACATAATCTGATACTCTTCTCTTCCTTCTAGAATAAATTCGACATGAATATAAAACTCATTTACACGCTTAGGATAAAATGATATCACATTGTTAGAGAACCACTCCTACTACCCTTATTCTTATAAGACATTCCAGCAAGTGACTTGACTGTAACCCTTAGAAATGAACCTCCTTTTCTAGAGTCATGGTTTTGCTTGCGAGTTCGAGATGGATTGGATTTGGTTTAAGATTACTGGATTCACCTTTCTGTCTCTTATAAGGATGTAACTCATCCACAGACTTCTCAAAGACATGAATTACTAGTGAAATTGGTATGATTTGAAGGTATCTGGTCAATGAAGAAGGGTATAATTTTCGGAGAGAAGAAGGTGAGATATAGATTGTGAGAGTGAGAAAGTGGTTTGTATTGATTTGATTTTTATCTTTTAGGGATATAGAAGTCCTAACATAAAAAATTTGGAATAAAATAAAATGAAATAAATAAATAGCAACATTTTATGTTCTTGGAATGAAAATAACAAATTAAAAAATGTTGTGACACAACGGTGAGTCCTGTTAGTGACAAATCAATGGTGAGACAAAATTGTGAGGCATAAATGATGAGACTCAACAGTGAGTCATAAACGGTGAGACATTAATTGTGAGACATCAACTAGAAGACATCAAATACGAGACATTAATGGTGAGTCATCAATGGCGAGTCATCCACAATTGGTCATAGAAAATTGATCATTCCTAATTAATGTTAGATATAATTGATTCTCTATGAATTTAAAGGCATATTAAAAATATTAGCAAGCATATGTTTAGTTCCAATGAATTATGGAGTTATGTCACCTTTTTGATAATGACCTCTAGAGAAGTGGTTTCTTACATCAATATGTTTTGTTCATGAATGAGAAAAAATATTGTTAGATATTTTAACAGCACTCATGTTATCACAGTTTGTAGGGATATCTATAAATTGAAAACAATAGTCTAGTAATGTGTGTTTCACCAGAAAAATTTGAGTACAGAATCTACGATCAGGTATTTATTTATCATTGGTAGTAGATAATGAAATAGAGTTTATTTTATTACTACACCATAAAACAAGAGACTTCCTCAAAAAGTTACATGTTCTATAGGTGCTTTTTTCTATATAACATTTTACCACCAAAGTCAGCATCAGAAAAATTGACAAATACAAATGGTTTTTCTAACGACCCAAAGTTTCATTAATGGAAAATCCCTCTTGATCCAGTTAATTGTCTCTTTATAAAAAAATGTATTAATATGATGTCAACTTCTTTGGTTTTATGATAAGAGTTGTGACCGTTACTTTTATAGCTGTTGAATAGTGATCACATGATTAGTATAAATATAAGGCTTTAATGAACCCAATTTTTACTCAGACAAAGGAAGCGATGGCCTCATCCTGTAGAATTTCCCCATACGAAGCCCATTTGTCAGAGCTCGGAAAAGATGTGGCATCCTTGGGCTTCGACCTTGACCAAGTCCAAGCTGAGCTTCATTATGTCAAGCTTGAAGGTGACCGTCTACGGGAAAAGTGGAAGTTGATAGAGATTACCACTCGGGCGATGTTATCCGAGCCGACCCAAGAGTCTGTCACCATCGCACACCTTACCCTTAGGTCTTATGCGGCTGTTTTAAGGGGTTATGTAACAAATAAGTAGTACTATGTTCATGTACATTATTTTTTTGTATATAATAATGAATATAATTTCTAGTCATTTATGATACATTTTAAATAGTTTCTAAATTAAAAATGGTGTTTTTAGTTATTATTTAATTAAGAATTCAATTTTATTAAATTAAGGGATTTTTGAATTAAATAATATTTTAATAAAATATTACTATTAATATTAAATTGATTTTTGTTAAATATAAATGATCTTATAATTTTATTAATGCAATTAATATTTTTATTAATGTTTGAAGGCCATTTCTGTCAAAACCCATGAATTTTCGATAAATGTTGGTTTTTATTTTAAAAGTTATAATTAACATATTTAGAAATTTTTTTAGATAAAATAAATTTCATTACTGGAATCAGGACGTCGAAATTATCCAACAGTGAATTTTTCATACTTTTCTGAGATAGTCAAATTTTTGGGTAAAAATTAAATACCGTTTAAATATATAATGTGTTTTATGACATCATAATGACCCAATGGTGATGTAATAAAATACTATAATCCTTATGTTCTGCCAATATTTGTTTTACCATTAATATAAAGTGATTTTGGGTTTGTTTGACTTACTTTTCAAAGCATTAATGAACACCTCAAGACTTATTCAACACTTTGCTTTTTTAAATTAATTTCCATGGGAGTGTGACTCAACTCCACACAAGAAACCTTATTATTTTCATAAGTTCGAACCTTGGCCTGGTAAAATATTATTTTCCTGTTTCCTTTTCCTGAAACCATGGGAAAAAACCATGGTATGGTTTTTGGTTTGGATTAATTTAATTTAAGGGGTCCCAAATCTAAATAATAAAGTATTCTCTCACCTTTCCTATAAAAACCCACCCAAGGTCCCACTTCCTCCTCACTAAAATCCTTTGGAGTTCATCCAAACTCTTCTCTACTCTCTCTAAAATCCTCCCAAGGTGCCCCAAGCTCCCAAGAAGCCTCTCACAAGCCTCTCTCTAGCCTTTGGAAGCACACTTCCAAGTAAGGATTTTTCTTCTTTTCTCATTTTGTCAATTTCCTTTAAGTTGTATTACCCTTTTAATATCAATTATGAATGTTGGGGTATGGTTTAGCACGTCCCCCATACAACCCTATTATTGTTTGAATGATGGGAGACCCCTTTCTCTCTCATTAAATTCCTCCCATGTAACCCATTATTATGCCGAAATTCTGAAAGGAACTTCTCTCTCTTATTTTACATTCAAGAAATACTTTTGTATCATGAATCTAAATTCCTTTTCAATTGTTGGGACATGTATCTATATGACCTCATTACTTTCCATTACATTTAAATGTTATTAGGAACCCCTTTCTCTCTCATCAACCTTTTTTATGAATTCTTATGTCATGTCGTTACGCTTCCAAAATCGCACGAATTTTCTAAGACAATGTTATTGTGTAGTGAATACCGTGCCCATTTCTCCATCAAGGGTATTCACCTTTATGCACATTTACTTATTGATTGTAAAGTTTCATGTATGAATTCCACATTTCATTATCGTGGAATAAATTATTATGTTTTATGAATCCATTTTTATGATCCATGTGGCACACTTATGCATGAAATGAAATGTTTAATAAGGGTGTGCCCTTATAACGCTCCAATGCATTGGGTAAAGTATAGTATCATGATACGTTATTTGCAATGTGTGTTTACTCATGATAATTCAAGTTAATCAATGGTTTACTCTTGCTTCATGTGAAATGAGGGTTTACGCATGCTCCATGTGCAATGAGCCTTGGCTCATGCTAATTCAATGTTAAGTGTTGTTTCCACATTTCCATGTTATGCTTATCATGCTTTATCATGACTTTATGTTCATGTTTCTTTTATGCTCTATTGATTTTCCTATTGACTAACATGTATTGTAATCCCCATGTTATTCCATGTTTACTCCCTTACTGGGCTTTATAGCTCACCCTTTTCTTCTGCATGTCCTCAGGTTATCCCATGCAATGCTAAGTACGAGGAAATGTAGTGGTCATGTAATGGAAGTTTTCAACAAAGATGTTATATTTCATGTTTCATGTTTTTATGTAATGATCCAAAGCCACAAATAAACTAAACCTCCCGATCTTCTTTGTTGTATCATGTGATGTTTTATGTAATAAAGCATGTTTAAGTTGTAATAAAAAGTAGGGTTGTCATAGTTGGCATCAGATGATAGGTTTAGTTATTTTTGGGATTAGAAAAACCCTAGTAAAGCCTTAGATACAAGAGTAAGTATAATAAAAACATCCCTAATATTTGGTAAATACTAATTATGTGGTTTATCAAACAAATACATCCCTATCTGGATACGAGTAGCTAAAGGCGGCTCTGGCACAGATATATCCTAGGGGTAAAACCCGAAAACACCGCTTTGAGCTAGACTCGAACGGGAACTGGTGCACGACAACAGGACTTTCTATACTCTTGGTTACGACACTCCCGGGGGATATGTTTTGATAAATTCACAATCATGGTATGAACCCTTATTAAGGAAAAAATGCCCCTAAGAATATATGGTAGAAAGTAGATCATGAAAAGCCTAGATTGAATCCTATAGACTCATGAGTTAAAGAAATTAAAGTTTATTTATAAGTCATCAACTTTTGTCTTTGGATTACCCTCTATGTGTTACACCTAACTTACCTTTTATTCTAGCCAATGGCCGGTAATATGAGGACTCAGGCTGGCAACGATTGTGAAGATTAGTGTGATGATTGTACTAATGAGATGCCCAATCCAATGGGAGCAGGAATCACGAACTTTTTCACGCTTCTCTCTCAGCTAACCCAAGTTTTGAATAGAAACACGTGTCATGAAGAATGTCCAAACCCCCCTAATAAGGAACAAGTTGCTATCGAGAGATTCATGAGGAAAAGGCCTCCTACTTTAGTGGATCATCCGATCCCACGATCGCTGAACAGTGGATCAACTCCATTGAAATGATCTTCTCCGTCCTTCAATGATCTGAACAAGAGAAGGTTCTCCTGGCTGCTTATCGTATGGAGGGTGAAGCAGATCAATGGTGGACGTGGATCAAAAATACGAAGCCTGAGGAGTAGATCGAGGCTTTGGAATGGACGACATTCCGGAAGATGTTTTTTGATAAATATTTTCCGCACACCCTCCGGATTAAGATGTAAAGGGACTTACTTTCCCTGAAGAAAAATGTTGAATAATCTGTTGGAGCGTACGAGGAAAACATCACAAGGATTGCACGATACGCTTCCAGATTTGCCGTTACCCCTAAATGCATGGTTGACCGCTTCTTTGGTGGGCTGAAGCCTAGCTTGAGGAAAGAATTAGCGATCCGTGACATCGACAACTACGAGGAAATTTTCTGATGTTCCCTCATGGTCAAAATGGAGATTTGGGAATCACAGGGGTATCATGGGGACAAGAAGTGTAAGGTGAACTTCAATGCTGGTGGTCCGATGGATAAATCCAATGGTGCTAAGAAGTTCCAGCACCCCACTTTCCAAAAGTGCAGAAAGAAGCACCCTGGAAATTGCCTTAAGGGGACGATAAAATGCTTCAGGTGTGGAAGAGTAGGGCACCTTGCTATTAACTGTCGGCAAGAAGGACCCGTGGCTGCAACAGAGGAGAGGAATGCTCCGTTCGAACCTCAAAGCGTTGTTAAATGATAAAAATGCAAATAACCGGGTCATTTTTCAAATCAGTTCCCTAATCCAAGGGTTATCAGAGGCAACCAACAACCTCCAAGACAGCAAGGGAGATCTTTTTCCATCACTTCTGCCGAAGTGAACCCCAAAAATGAAGTGGTGACAGGTACGCTAGTTATTCATTCAATAATAGCGAACATACTTTTTGATTCAGGTTCTACGCATTCTTTTATATCTTGAAAGTTTAGTAGAACCATTCCAGCACCACCAAAAATCATGGAAGTAAAGATGTCGGTGAGTACGACAAATGGGGCAATCATTGCATCCCATGAATATAAGTCCTCCCCTGTTATAATCTCTGGATTTAATTTTTCAGCGAACCTCGTCATACTCCCTATGGTGGAATTTAATGCAATTATGGGCATGGATTGGCTTTCCTTATATAGAGCCAACATAAATTGTCGGGAGAGGGAAATCACCCTCCATATGGATAATTGACCCCCGATTCATTACAAGTGTCAGGAGGAAGATAAATCTCCTTTATCTCCATCATCTCAAGCATGAATATTACTACATTATGAGCACTCATATCTGGCTCAAATGATTGAGTCCAAGGAAGAAACCATCTTTGAAGAAATGCCTATTGTGAGGGAATTCACTAAAGTGTTTCCCGAGGAACTGTCTGGTCTACCTCCAAGAAGAGATGTTGAGTTATCAATTTAACTTATACCTGCGGCGTTACCAATATCCAAGACTACATATAAAATGGCTATCGTTGAGCTTGAAGAGATGAGGAAACAACTACAGGAGAATCTGGATAAAAGGTTTATACGCCCAAGTGCTTCACCATGGGGTGCACCAGTCCTCTTCGTCAAGAAGAAGGATGGGTAAATGCGGCCTTGCATTGATTATCGAGAACTTAACAAAATCACGATAAAGAACAAGTATCCTCTCCCAAGAATTGATGACATGTTTGATCAGTTGCGTGGAGCACAATACTTCTCCAAGGTGGATTTGCGGTTGGGATATTATCAAGTAAGGATGAATAAGGAAGATGTCCCCAAGACTGCTTTTCGTATAAGGTATGAGCACTATGAATTCATAGTAATTCTTTTCGGACTCACCAATGCTCTAGAATATTCATGGACATGATGAATAGAGTCTTTAGAGATTACCATGACAAATTTGTGGTAGTCTTTATAGATGATATTCTAATATACTCCAAAACCAAGGAGGATCATGAGGAGCATTTAAAAACTGTACTAGAGACTTTGCGCCAGGAGAAGTTCTATTCAAAGTACAAAAAGTGTGAGTTTTGGTAGAAGGATGTCTCATTCTTGGGCCATATCATCACAAGCAATGGGATATCTGTGAATCCCTCCAAAACAGATGCAATTGATGGATGGCCGAGACCAACATCGGTAAACGATATCTGTAGCTTCTTGCAGTTAGATGGATATTATCGACGATTTGTGAGGAATATTTCATGATTCTCCAACCCTCTTACCAAGATAACTCGAAAGGGAGTAACGTTTTCTTGGAGTGATGAATGCGATTAAAGATTCAAGGAGTTGAAAAGGAGGCTTATCACTGCTCCCGTGCTCACTTTACCCACAAGTGGGGAGCTTTTTGTGGTATTCAGTGATGCTTAGAAGAAGGTCTTAGGATGTGTGATGATGCAGAATGATAAAGTGATATCCTATGCCTCAAGGTAGTTGAAAATCCATGAGAGAAACTATCCAACACATGATCTAGAGTTGGCGGCTGTGATCTTTGCCTTGAAAATCTGGTGGCATTATCTCTATGGAGAGAAATGTGAGATATATACTGACCACAAGATTCTTAAATATATATTCACACAGAAAGAGCTTAATATGCGCCAGAGAAGATGGATAGAGCTCATAAAGTATTATGACTGTTCAATACATTACCACCCTGGGAAAGCGAACAAGGTGGCAGATTCCCTAAGTATAAAGGATCCAGTGATTCTATCAATGATGAGAATCGAGAAGGATCCAATATTTTTAGACTTGATGAAGATGGACGTGGGAATCATAAAGAAGGCAACATCATCAATCCTTTCACAAATGATTGCTCAGCCATCTCTTTTGGAAAGGTTAATGGATGCTCAAATGTATGATGTGGGAATTCAAGAAAAAGTGGAAACTATCAAAAAGGGAAAATCCTTGGAGTTTAATGTTAATGAAGAAGGAATTGTGCGGTTTGGGAAAAGACTATGTGTTCCATCTAGTCCGGAGCTGAAAAAGAAACTTTTGGATGATGCAAATAGTTCAAATTTCTCTATTCACCCATGGAGCACAATGATGTATTGAGATCTCCGAGAAAACTTTTTGTGGGATAATATGAAGAAGGAAATCACTGAATATACATCAAAGTGCCTGGTGTGTCAGCAAGTGAAGGCAGAGAGGCATAAGTCTAAGGGGATGATGCAAACATTGCCCATACCAGAATGGAAATGGGAGAACATCAGCATGGACTTTGTCACCGGACTTCCAAGGACATCCAAAGGAAACAATGCAATCTAGGTTGTTGTGGATCATCTTTCAAAGACTACACACTTCATTTCTATTCGAGAGGATTTCTATTTGGATCAACTGGCACATATATATATATCATGGAAGTGGTAAGTATTCATGGAGTACCACTATCTATTGTGTCTGACCGAGATCCAAGATTCACCTCTAAGTTTTAGAAAAGTCTTCAACATTCTCCGAATACTGAACTGAACTTTAGTACGGCCTATCATCCTCAAACTGATGGCCAATCCGAGTGGACTATCCAAACACTTGAGGATATGTTGAGAGCGTGCTCAATGGTCTTTAAAGGAAGATGGGATCAACATCTTCCTCTGGTTGAGTTCTCTAATAATAACAGATTCCACTCGAGCATCCAAATGGCACCATATGAATCCCTGTACGGGAAAAGGTGCAGAACACCGACATGTTGTGATGAGGTCGGTGAACGTAAGCTGCTTGGACCAGAAATGGTCGAAGAAATGGTAGATAAGGTGAAAAACATTCAGCAGCATATCAAGGCAGCCCAGAGTCGACAGAAGAGGTATGCAGATAATCGCCGACGATACCTTGAATTTAAAGTTGGATACATGGTGTTTTTACGCATATCTCCATGGAATAAGGTCATGAGTTTTAGAAAGAAAGGGAAGTTAAGTCCAAGGTACATCGGCCCCTTCGAGATTCTTGATCGTGTTGGGGCTGTGGCCTATCGACTAGCACTTCCACCTACTATGGCCAAGGTGCATGATGTCTTTCTTGTATCCCTCTTAAGGAAGTACATACATGACCCTTCACATGTACTCTCTTCCGAGGTGGTACAATTGGAAGATGATCTTTCTTATGAGGAGCAACCAGTGAAGATCTTAGATCGTAGAGAAAAAGTTCTACGAAATAAGACAATGCCCCTTGTCAAGTTGTTGTGGAGAAACCAAAAGTTTGAAGAAGCAACTTGGGAGTCGGAGGATATGATGAAGGTGAGTTACCCACATTTGTTTTAGTGTGGGAAAAGGAAAATTTCGAGGGCGAAATTTCTTAATGGTGGAATATTGTAACGACCCAAAGTTTCATTAATGGAAAATCCCTCATGATCCAGTTAATTGTCTCTTTACAAAAAAATGTTTTTATAAGATGTCAACTTCTTTGGTTTTATGATAAGAGTTGTGACCGTTACTTTTATAGCCATTGAACAGTGATCACATGATTAGTATAAATATAAAGCTTTAACGAACCCAATTTTTACTCAGACAAAGGAAGCGATGGCCTCATCCAGTAGAATTTCCCTATACGAAGCCCATTTGTCGGAGCTCAGAAAAGAGGTGGCATCCTTGGGCTTCGCCGTTGACCAAACCCAAGCTGAGCTTCATTATTTCAAGCTCGAATGTGACCGTCTACGGGAAAAGTAGATGTTGATAGAGATTACCACTCGGGCGATGTTATCCGAGCCGCCCCAAGAGTCTGTCAGCATCGAACCCCTTACCCTTAGGTCTTATGCGGCTGTTTTAAGGGTTTATGTAACAAATAAGTAGTACTATGTTCATGTACATTATTTTTTTGTATATAATAATGAATATAATTTCTAGTCATTTTTGATACATTTTAAATAGTTTTTAAAGTAAAAATTGTGTTTTTAGTTATTATTTAATTAAGAACTCAATTTTATTAAATTAAGGGATTTTTGAATTAAATAATATTTTAATAAAATATTATTATTAATATTAAATTAATTTTTATTAAATATAAATGATTTAATAATTTTATTAATGCAATTAAACTTTTTATTAAGGTTTGAAGGCCATTTCTGTCAAAACCCGTGAATTTTCGATAAATGTTGGTTTTTATTTTAAAAGTGATAATTAAGATATTTAGAAATTTTTTAAGATAAAATAATTTTCATTTCTGGAATCAGGACATCGAAATTATCCAACGGTGATTTTTTCATAATTTTCTGAGTCAGTCAAATTTTTGGGTAAAAATTAAATACTGTTTAAATATATAATGTGTTGTATGACATAATAATGACCCAATGGTGATGTCATAACATACTATAATCCTTATGTTCGGCCAATATATTTTTTACCATTAAAATAAAGTGATTTTGGGTTTGTTTTACTTACTTTTCAAAGTATTAATGAACCCCTCAAGACTTATTCAACACCTTGCCTTTTTAAATTATTTTCCATGGGAGTGTGACTCACCTCCACATAAGCAACATTATTATTTTAATGATTTAGGACCTCGGCCTAGTAAAATATTGTTTTCCTCTTTACTTTTCCAGAAACCATGGGCAAAAACCATGGGATGGTTTGTGGTTTGGATTGATTTAATATAAGGGGTCCCAAACCTAAATAATAAACTATTCTCTCGCCTTTCCTATATAAACCCACCCAAGATCCCACTTCCACCTCACTAAAATCCTTTGGAGTTCGTCCAACCTCTTCCCTACTCACTCTAGAATCCTCTCAAGGTGCCCCAAGCTCCCAAGAAGCCTCTCACAAGCCTCTCTCTAGCCTTTGGAAGCACACTTCCAAGTAAGGGTTTTTCTTCCTTTCTCATTTTTGTCAATTTTATTTAAGTTGTATTACCCTTTTAATTTCAATTATGAATGTTGGGGTATGGTTTCACACCTCCCCCAAACTTCCCTCTTATTGTTTGAATGATGGGATACCCCTTTCTCTCTCATTAAATGCCTCCCATGTACACCTGTTACTATGCCGAAATTCTAAAAGGAACTTCTCTCTCTTCTTTTACATTCAAGCAATACTTTTGTATCATGAATCTAAATTCCTTTTCAAATTTTGGGAAATGTATCTATATGAACTCCTTAATTTCCATTACATGTAAATATGATGAGGAATCCCTTTCTCTCTCATCAACCTTTTTTATGAATTCTTATGTCACGCCGTTACGCTGCCAAAATCACACTAATTTTCTAAGCCAATGTTATTGTGTAGTGAATACCATGACCATTTCTCCATAAAGGGTATTCACCTTTATGCAGATTTACTTATTTATTGTAAAGTTTCATGTATGAATTCCACATTCCTTTATCATTGAATAAATGATTATGTTTTATGAATCCATGTTTTATGATCCATGTGGCACACTTATGCATGAAATGAAATGTTTAAGAAGGGTGCACCCTTATAGCGCTCCAATGCATTGGGTAAAGTATAGTATCATGATACTTCATGGGAAATGAGTGTTGACTCATGCTAATTCAAGTGCAATGAGGGTTTACTTGTGCTTCATGTGCAATGGGGGTTTACTCATGCTCCATGTGCAAGGAGCCTTGGCTCATGCTAATTCAATGTTAAGTGTTGTTGCCACATTTCCATGTTATGATTATCATGATTTGTCATGCATTTATGTTCATGTTTCTTTTATGATCTATTTATATGCCTATTGTCTAACATGTATTGTAATCCTCATGTTATTCCATGTTTACTCCCTTACTGGGCTTTATTTCTCACCCTTTTCTTATGCGTGTCCTCAGGTTATCCCATGCAATGCTAAGTATGAGGAAATGTAGTGGTCATTTAAAGGAAGTTTTCAATAAAGATGTTATATTTCATGTTTCATGATTTTATGTAACGATCCTAAGCCCCAAAGACACTAAACCTCTCGATCTTCTTTTTTGTATCATGTGACGTTTTACGTAATAAACCATGTTTAAGTTGTAATAAAAAGCAGGGTTGTCATAGTTTTCCTCCAGGATAGAACAATCCTATGTTTGTAGAATATTTGAGGTATTTGAAATTTTTTTTAATACCAAGTAGATGTGTCTCTTTAGGGTTTTTTTTTAAAATGAGCAGACATACACACACTATATGTCATATCAATCCAAGTAGTAGTCAAGTAAAGAAGACTTCCCATCATACATCTATAATTGGTTTGATCTAGGGTTTTTTCAATTTCATTAATATCTATTTTACCGGTGGCATGTATTAGAGTATCAATAAAATTAGTGCTATCTGATTTCAAATTCATTAAAATATATTTAGTATATTTAATATTATTTAGAATAATACACTCCTTATTTGGAAAATATTGAAATCCAATAAAGAATTTGAGTTCACCCATTAATCTCATTTCAAACTAATTTTGCATCATTTTTTAAAATTTTACACATAAATAAGTTTTTGAAGATCCCAAAATAATATCATTAACATATATTAGAACAATTAAAACATCATTATAATTTTTTTATGAAGAGAGAAGGATCAAAAATCCCTTTTTTCAAACTTTCAGATATAATAAAATTGTTGTGCCTATCATACGAAAATTTTGGAGCCAATTTTAAGACATATGGAGCATTTTAATATTTAAAAACATGATTTGGAAATTGAGGATTTTGAAAAACATGATTTTGTTCCAAAATCAACCCAATCTATATAACTATATGGGAGTTCAATATTGATATCCATTTGATAATAATTAAAATTTTGATGTTTTGCATAAGGTAATGGTATTATAATGGATTCATGTTGGGATATAGATATTATGGTTTCTTAATAGTCAATTATTTCTTCTTGAAAATTACCTTGCAAAACTAGTCTATCATTATTTTATACTATAGTACCAAATTAATCTACTTTATTTATAAACAGTCACATTGTTTATATTGTAAATGTGTCTTTTGGTCTATAAAAATGTTTTATAACTTAGTTTCTTTCAAAATGGATTTATTTATCTAGAAAAGAAATCATCTAGAATTCAACATTGATGTTTTTTGGTTGAAGCTATAACAAAAAGCCTTGATGTTCTACCAATATTCTAAAATAATATGTAGTCTATGTTAATTTTTTCATGTACCCAACTAAAAAATATAAAGGATGAGTTTTAAGGGTCTTAATAGATCTATAAAAACAAGGTCCAGTTATTTCAGTTTCATCTATATATTTTGGTTCATTTTCTAAATATGGATATTTTCCCGAAATAGATTATTTTTCTTCACTAAATGTAGAATCATATTGTTTTGGATTTATGTCTAAATTCAAATGATTTTCTTAAAAATTTTCTATGGGTGTTTTAGACTCATGTTGATCCGTTTCATGATACTTGACATGCAAAACTTCTTCCACACAGATGGTTCTTTTATTAAATACACTATAGGCCTTACTAGTGATTAAATAACCTGGGAAAATTCTTTCATCACTTTTGGAGGAAATGTTATCAAGATTATGTTTTGTACTAAGAATAAACACTTTAAAAAAAACAACATTTAAGTAATTAAACTTGGGTTTCCTATTATTATACATCTTAGAAATGGTTTTTTAGGATAGATTTAATTAAAACATTATAGATTATGTAATAAGCTTTATATAGACCCAATAATAATTTATTATATCAGCTTGATTAATCATAGTCAGGGATATTTCATATAATTTTCTATTTGTCTTTTATTCCACATAGTTCTACTGGGGTGTCTAATGAGTATAAAATGTATTAATATATCCATTTCGTGAGAAAAAATATTTAATTCTTGATTTTCATACTCAAATCCATGATCCCTCCTTATGTATTTTATTCTGAGTCCACTTGTTTTTTCTACTAACCTAGAATAGTTGATGAAGTAAGAGAAAACACCACTTTTCCGAGATAAAAAATTATACTTTCTATAACTAGAAATATAATCAACTAGGAAATAGAAATAGTGATTCCTATTCAAACAAGAAACTCTAGAGGGTCCAAAAAAATCCATGTGAACCAACTCATGAGGATGAGAATTTGAATCTTCTTTGTTTTAAAAATATATTATGATGTTTTAATTTTTGAAAACGAATACAATCTTTATCATTTTTAAGAATCTTTGTTATGTAAATCATAAACTAATCTATTTCCAATGATCTTTCTAAGAGTGTGAATGTTATAGTGGACTAGTCTCTTATGCTAGGTCCAAGCCACTTTTTGATATGTACTTAAGCAATAAAAATTCCGAGAAACTAAATAATCCACATTAACAATATATACATTTTCATTTCCAAATGGAGAAAACCCTAGATCATTTATTGATGTGAAAACATTACACGTATAATTTTTAAATTTAACATTATAAACATCATCAAACAATTATTAAATGAATTTAATATTTTACTATAGACCATCATCAAAATGAACATTAGAAATTAAAACTGAGTTTGTGTTACAGATCTAGCCATGTACAATTTTTTTACATTGTTACCAAATGTTATTTGTCCACCATCAACCTTTATATGATTCTTGAAGCAAGATTAGTCCCCTATGATGTGTCTTGAACACCCACTATCCAAGTACCATAAGCTCATAAAGGAACTCTTCAACTATTTTTCCTTCAAAATTTATTTTAACAATAAACGTTTTTGGTACAAAACCCTTATTGGGTTTAGTAATATTAGTGATTAAATCTTTATAAACCAACATGTTCTTCATGGTTTACCTATAAGTAGATTTTATTTTTTTTTAAAAATAAGCACTCTTAGGTATAGAAGATCTAGAATCAGATAATGAATTTTAAATATTGGATATTGTTTAATGATGAACATTGAATTAAACTGAATTTCCCATATGTTGAAACAAAATTAGTTTAAATTTTTTTCCCTAGGTTGATAACCAATTCCATTAGTATATTTAACAGTAAACTTTTTACATGAATTTGAATTAAGGTATCATTAAAATTTAAAAATTCTTCCAAATTATTCTTTAATTGATCATTAGAGATTTTATGTTCAATATTTTAATTGATTCATTGAGCATTATTTTCTTTTTCCAATGTGAGATTAGACTTAATAGTATTAAAAAGAGTATTATATTTTTTGAGAGTTTTAGATTAATATTTAAACTCATTGAATATATACAGTAGAATTTTTCTATATTCAAACATTTCATCATTATTCATATTTCTATATTCATATTCACATTAATTTCTAAAATAATAAGAGTTCAGTATAAGAGATTCTAGGGTTACCTCAGATGTGTTTTTCATAAAACACATGTTTGGTTTGAAAAAAGTTTCGCCTTGAAATGATTCAGATTGAATGTACCTCTCCTAATAAAAACTCACAATATCCTGTATTGCACTCTTTTACTTCCTATATATATATCCACATACTACATTTTGTACTTTAATTTTGGAAAGTCATCTTTTACATGTCCAATTTTTTTCAGTCAAAGAAAACTATCTCATTGGTATTATCATTTATTTTCCAATCCTTTTCCCAATTACCTTTGTTTCCATATTTCCCTTTATAATATGTATTTAAAAATAATTGGTTATTTTTATGATAATTCTTAAATATCCTAGATAGTTGATCCATTTCCTCATTACTACTACTTGAGGCATCTTCACTGCTAGAAATCTCAGTATGAGCATAAATTTTGTCCTTTTTTGGTTCCAGTGGTTTTGAAATCCACTATCGTTAGTTTGGTTCATCATATTATTCTATGTTAACATTTAGTTCTTCCTTGTACATAATAATAATACTTATCTTTTCATTTAAAGGTAGTTAATTTATGTCACCAGATTATATATTAAATAATTAGGTCTCTCTACACCGTTCTACACAACATCTCAAATATCGCATGACCTGTTCTTTAGTAGTTATTATATTTCTGAGAAAGATCATCATATTTACATGATCTTTGATCCTAAGGTAGATGTCACATATAGGCTCATCAGGTTTCATTTTTATGTTATTATATTTGATAGTTTATGTTTTAATCCTCATTTATTTTAATTTACTAGTCCCCTTATGTGAAACAACTAGTGTATCATAAATTTTAAAGGCGATTTTAAATAACTAAAGAATATTCAATTATTTTTCACCTTGATCATATTATATTGAATTTATATCATTGAAATTATTATAATAGTTTTTCTTGTTGGAATTATCCCGAGGGTATTTATAAGTATTAGGAATCTTATACTCATCAACTATAGTAGACAAGATTTAAAAACCCATCTGTTTTAATTGTATTTTCATTTCAAGTATCAACTAAGCATATTTTGTTCCATTATAATAGGGATACCTGTCGGTAATAAACCATTTTTAATTGTTTTCAATTTATTTTTTTAAAGAGGTATAAATTTTTAATTGATAGAGAATTTTAGATCTTTAAAATCACAACTAAAATCACAATTTAATAGAGATTTTAAAAATCTTTTAATAATTTCATACCAAATGTTTTTTGGAGTAGGACAATAAAGAGGTGGGGTGAATTGAGTCCCAATAAAAATGTCTATCTAGAACATATATTTAAATGTTCTCCAATTGGAAATAATAAGCTAAATCAGTTAACCAATGTTATAGATTTATAAACGTTATGATCTTTTGAAGGACTTCTCAATTCATGATTAGATATCAGTTGAAAAAATATTGAGTTATTACTTTATCTTTTTAAATAAATATATTAAATCAGATTCAAATAAATTCACTATTTAAATTAATAATTATTGTGAAAGAGATATTTTCTTGTGTGGAAAGATAAAACAGTGAAAATCAAACTGTAAAAGGAAAAAACAGAATTTAAACTAGAGGTTCAATCTCAAGATGAAACAGAATCCACTCCACATGGTGATCACGTACCACCAAGCAGTGTATATAAATAAATAAGGATGTACACCCTGTATTGGTTTAAAAAACAACATACACAGTTTTTTAAGTGAATATTCCTCTTCCACATTTTTCTTGGGAGTGCAAATTACCATAAGACATGCAAGGACCTCTTCCACTGCTAACCTTGGGAGTGTAAAGAGTAAAAAATATTTTTCTAAAGATATCAAATATTCATCCGATTTGGAACATGGTTTAGTGTGTTTTGATAAATCATAGATACACACAATGATCGTAAAGGTGAAAATAATACACAAATATTGATAAATATTGATAAAAGTGATTGGAAGTCCCTATGTTGTTGGAGATGCATCTGGAGACTCTTGAAACATTTATTAAATTGCAGGTTTAGTTGACTTTAGGAAGAAGGAATCAAAATTGACTATCATGACAGATTATATCTTCATCTTACAATGAAATAAGGATGTATTCAATTATTATTCTACTCATTTCATTTGATGTTTCTTATTTTCTTAAATTTTGGTTCTCAATAATGTCTTCGTGTATGCACAATGGGATGTTCTTATTTTTTGTTTCTCAGACGGTGGACTTATTAAATTTTTTAAGCTCTATTTTTATTTTGGATCAGGTTCATGTTTTATAAACTGTAGGGCCAACAATAATAATTATCTCAATCATGTACTAGTTCCTCATTCATCGTACTCTAATATCGATATTAATTTTTTTAAAAAAATGAAAAAAAAAATAAAATAAATCATGTTACTTTGTTTAAAAAAATGACCATTAGATAGAAATTTAAATTTAAATTAAAAAGGATGCAATGAAGGTGTATTAGGATTGATTTATCTGGAACGGTGAGTTAGGATCAGTAGGTCGCTCTGTCGATTGGTTAAATTGACGGTTACTCAGATTTTGATAGGTCATTCTGATGGTAGGTCCACTTGAGCTTTTTTTAACTATCAATAGCTCACACATAGAAATTGTTTTTATCATTAGAGAGTCTTTCAGATAGTATATTTAGATGATATTGACTCATTGAATCGATAAATTTGATTGAACAGTGTTGTGTCCTTAGTAAAATTTTGAAAAGATTTTAGTAGCTCTATGCGAGGGTGACTTATCTATCGATAGGTTAGGCATTAGTGACATATATTAGTGTATTTCTTGTTTCCAGATCACTGTATCCATGATGATGGTGACATAGATGATAGTAAGACAAATCATCGATATGTCCAATAGTGAGTCCATACGTTTGGTGACTCAACCTCAATGGTCACTTATACAAACTGTAAATATTCTAACCAGTTTTATTTAGTAAAACACTAAAAGAATATATTAAGATTATATATAAAAATTAGTAAAAATAGTTGAAATTAATAGATCACGATTTATGAGCATTAAAACTAGAGGAGTCTAGCAGTATATTACTTTTGGAAACCCATTCTATTGTGGATATGATAACATCGTTCATGTGTGTGGTGGACTACCGCCTCACAATGTCAGGTGATTCTATTTTCACTTATTCTTTACAAAGAAGGTAATATGGATTAACATTATGTTTATATGTCAGGATAATTAGATATTAATCATTATATAAAAAAATATTTTATAAACTTTTTTACCTTATAATACATTTATTAAATGATTATATCGTTCATGTGTACAATGTATTACCTCATTTAGAAGTGACTAATTCATTTTTAACTACTACATTACATGGAATTTAATAAAGGATATATTTAACTAATATATATTGTATAAATTATTTAATAATTACTATTCAATATTGATATATTACTTACCTTCCATTAATTGAATCCATTAATAAAATGGAAATAACATAAATATGTTTGTATGGATTACCATCACCATAAACAATGCAACTCATTATCGATATCTAATGTTGATGGATTAACCTATATCTCACTTGAAAAAAGAAGATGGTGTTACTTAAAATGTGATTTTAAAAATGAATTTTTATAAAAATGCCATAAAAATACATATGTAAATAACATATTGTATGATAAATATGTGTGTGGTTACATAATATATTTATAATTAAAATATTTATATAATACAAGAGGTTTTTCATATATAAAATATATTGATATTTAAGGAAAGGGATTTCTATCTCAAGTTGCCTTCTTTGGGACATAAGATATTTTATGCACCTATCTAATTTATGAGGTATACATACTACACTTTTTAAATTTTATAATATTAATCACATTTTTAGTGATAATCTAATATTTATTTTTTTTTATTTTTTTTCACGCTTATGATTCCAATCATACCAATGGGGAAAAGGTTTTATGTAACAAACTCATTATATTTGGGGACTATTTATGATTATGTTTTAGACGATGAAATACTATGAAATATTTATCAATAAATTAATTTAATTTATTAAGATATTGTTATTTAATAAAATTATATTTTTTTCAATTTATTTTTCTCTTTTAATTTACTCATTATTCTAAATAATATTATAATGAAAAATAGTCTTTATTTTTCTCTTTGGTAGAATAAAATTTGCCTTCTATATCCATGTTATCTAAAAATGTATATTTTTTTAACATTATATAAAGTATTTATTGAAAACGTTTTACCCATTTATGATTTTTTTATTAGTGTTTTAAAAAGAATTAATGTATCATTTTTCAAACATTGGCCATTTAGATTTTACTGAGAAATTGAATAAAATTTTTATTTAAAAATGTATCACATGAATGAAATTTTCCATTATCATGAACATTATTTTCATGGATGATTCCTTTAATTATTTTCATGATTATTTTTATAGAAAAACATTTCCTCTATATTTAAGGAATTTTTAATTTTAAAATTATTTTTATAGAAATAATATTTTACTCAAGATAATGTCCACATGATTTTTCTACCAAAATCATTATCCATCAATGTTTAAAAAACATTTATGTTACTTAACATTTACTAGGTATATGATAACAACCATCCTTAATTTCCCTCTCGATGGAGTATTATTATTATAAAAATATTTTTATAAAGCCCATTTATATTCCATGGGTTTTTCTATTTTATAATGTTCTTTGAAGCCCATTTCTTTTAATAGGTACTAATATGATTAATGATTTTTTAAGTTAATTTGTTTTCAAGGGTTATTATATATTGATTTTTATATTATTTTGGAAAATTTAGGTATGATTTTATTCAAGTGGGGGTGGTACCTATATCTCCCATTAATTCATTGGATAATGATTGATATCTCATGAGATAAGAGCTAGAATGGGGATTGAACTGAGTTCATTGAATGTCTTTGGCCACTATGATAGTATTGGAAGTGAAACATGACTATTGTGATGGTTTGGGGAGTGAATCCAATCCACTATGATATACTAGAAATGAGACTTTACTAATAAGGATATTATTCTTATGCTTTAGTGTAAGAAAAAATTTAAAGTCTTATACATATTATATGATCTTATGGTTCATGTTCATTGACTCTATTATGAGTCATGTCTTATTATAAGGCCCCAGCCTTAAACCTTACTTAATCTTGAGTTATTACAAGATTACACATTGAGGATCTTTTTATGTTTAGAGTTTTAGAGAATTAGATCATAAAACGTTCATTACATTCCACATTTAAAAAAGTGGTTACATAAAAGATAGGATTCATTCTTCCCATCAACTAAAACATATTGAAAATAAAACTTGGATTCTTTCATGACACATCCTTGACACTAACATCACATCACGTACCTTTCCCTTGACCTGTGAAAAACATTTCAAAAACATGGGATGAGCATAAAAAGCTCAGTAAGGGATATAAAAATATAGAAAGGAAACATGAGTTCATATATAAATAAGAATGAAATCATACTTTACCCATAAAAAATAGGCACTTTAACATACCTCATCAAATCATGAATAAATCATAGTAATCATAAGATATAAAAGGTAACTTGAGGCATTCATAACATTCTTACGTAGGGAGTAACCCTCTTGGTTACGTTTTGGAATACCCATCACAGTATATTCCCTAAATCTCTTCGGATAAACCTTAACGTTTCACTCCTTCACGTTACACAATGCATTGGAGAGCAATATCGGGCTCACCCACCCTTAGTCTATCACAGAACCACCCGTCTTCATAATAATGCCCAAGAACCTCAACATAATCATATCACATAAAACATGCATAAAGGAAACATAACATTTCCACCTTTCAATCACAAGATATCAATACAACACATTGATATAAAAACATTATGAAAACCATTTTCAATACCAAAATAAAATAAAAGTAAGACATGGTATTTATTTTTCTTTTAAAAAGAAGGTATGGCTTGTAGAGGAAGCCGAAACTCAAATAATGGTCACGACGGCAGAGAAGTTGTAGTCGCCGTATATGTACGACAAAAACATTCCCTTTTGTCGTTTAGTAAAACGCTTCATATAAAAAAGATTCCTTTTGGATAAACGTAAAATTCAAAGGGGTTTATACACCGTATAAAAGAAGGTTGTGTATAAAACAAAATATTCCTCAATGAAAGGAGAATGAGATAAAGTCCCATACCACCTTGAAGCTTTTAACATTTTTAACCATTAATATCCATATAAATAAATCCTTAAAAACATTTTGAAAACATGGATATTAATAAGAACAAATCATTAAAACATTTAAAGTGATATTTTGGTTAAAGGGTTTTTACCAAAATTAGAGACACTTGAATACAATAATAGAGGAATAACATTTAATAATAACTTTATAATATCATGATAATAAATGGATTCATGATATAATATTCTAAAGGATAGTATATACACCATATAAGAGTGAATTGGTGCATAACAATAATGAAGTCTCAATAGAGATGTAAAATGTGATGAAATCCCTTATAAAGAAGGTATCCTTAAATTAAGGATAAATCAATCTCAAAATTATGTGTGAAAAATATAAATACACCCAATATAATTGGATAATAAGTGTAAAAAAATAAAAGGTCCTTGAGACATATTCAAATGATGACATATTAAATAACTACATGTTGAACCCAAAGAAATCGAAATTGGGTTAAAAAGTTCCCTTAGTAAAATTCGACAGCCTAACGGCGTCACTTCAAAAATTCAGAAAACGAGTTGATGAGAGATAAAAAGGGAATCTCATCACTTGGACATATGATTTACATAAATCAGGATATAGAAGAACATATCCCAACATAATAGTATGTTAATTAAAAGACATAACAAATGAAGTCTTTTAAAAAGAGGAGGGTGAAAGGTTCCCTTACCGACTTGGGTAACTTTCGAAAAGTACACCCCATTGAAGAAGTGTCATACAATGAATATGTAAATACCCATAAATAGAATTATATTACAAAAGTATTCTAATAATGGGTAGTACATAAACCACTCAATGTAAATTGTGGAAAATGTAGCATAAATCTCACGGGAATAAAAGTGAGATGAAACATCTCTTACGAAAACTCGGTAGCCTAACGGCGCCACATAAAACTTCCAAAATGGATTGATGAGAGGAAATAGGGTCTCTCATCACATCAAAATAATGTTTACAGAATGATGAATAAAAAAGAACATCCCCCAACATAACAAAGAGGAGCTTAAAAGAAGTGACATAAAGGAGAGTACTTAAAAAGAAAGTGAGAGGTTAGATCTCTTACGAACAATTCAGCAGCATTACGATGCCACTCAAAACATCCTAAATGGATTGATGAGAGAGAATAGGGCCTCTCATCATATGAACATAAAAGTAACAGTAATAGTAATATAAAAGAATATCCCAATAACAAGAAATATGATCTTTAAAAGGAATGACATAAAAGAATGTACTTAAAAAGAAAGAGAGGTGTAGGATCCCTTACCTCAGGTTCGACTTGACTCGATCGTTCTTTAATCTCCTTAACAATAAACTTGAGTTAATTTCTACTTCCTTAAGAACCTTTTTCAAGATCATTATTCCTTTTATATCACTTATTTCCATGTTATAAACATTATGTAATCATTTAAGTTAATAATGTTTGTTTTGTCGATATTTGGTTCTTAAGTCAAAAGTGGACTTCTTACAATTACATGTTGTACGTGTGGTAAAAGGTTCTTTATATCCAGAATGAAATTCCTGATTCAGATATCATTTATATCATATATATCTACCATATACATGTATTTAAAATATCACATAATAATTTTGAGGTAAGAAATGAAATGCACCGTTCATGGAGACGGTAATCCGTACGTACGCATGAACGCTACTTTCATTTCTATCTCATACTTTAATGGAAATAAATAATAATGATATAGAGGTATATTATAATTTCAGTATAACATCATGTATAATAACTTTAAATCCACCCTTTATACATCCCACATATGGCATTAACGAATCACATCACTTTAAGGGGGCGGTAGTCCGCACTTCCTTAAATGAAGATATCGCGTTTACCCATAATGGAAACCATAAAGGTATTCCCAAAATGAAAAATAAAGAAGCTTAAATAAAACATAAACATATTATATATCATATATAAATATAGTGTCATCTTAATGGCCACATTTGAAGTTGTTAAAAGAATGTTGAACAATCATCGTTTCGGGAGGCAGAAATTTTCCATCCACGAAAATAGTATGTTCATTAACCATTAGATGTAGGTGTGTGTAAGTGTAGTTAGAAACGTTCTTATAACAACATCATATAATATTGAAGATACTGTAGTTTTTACAAAAGAAAAGAATAAAAATAGTTTAGGGGGTTGGAGAAGCAAAATAAAACAAAAGGACTCAAAAGAAGACATTACCTTAAAATCGGATAACTCCCTTTGGATTGATCTCAAAGTCTTCATTGGGAAGACTTCTGCCCAATTTTAGGCTTCAAGGAGTAATAGAGGGAAGTGGAGAGACAAAATGGGCAGTGTTTGGCCAAGCCAAAGGCTTTGGGAGTGTGGGTAAGTAGGTAGAGGTGGGGGCCTTTTATAAGAGGAGAGGAGGGACACTCTTGTAAAGTTACAAAATGTTACATTATTTTCAAAATATTTTCGGATTTTAAAGGTCCCACGTTGATGTATTTCGAGTATAAGGTGATAAGGGTTCGACATCCAGTCATAAAATAGGTTTTGGACATGTGTAGGTCTTAGATATTACATTATCTTTCCATTTTATATAAATCATTAAATAATGAGGTCATCACTGCATCATCATGATGTCATAAATAATTTAGATTTTTTAATGTATAAAAATTATAAAAAAATACTCTGATGTAGGAAATCTTTTTATCTTTCCAATGAATATTTATAGTCAAAAATCGGATTTGTATTACCCCATGTAAAAATTGTTTTAGTAAAACATTTCATGTTTGTCTCATTTTTTACTTTAACTTTAAATAAAAAGATATTAATGTCATTTTCCAACCAAAGTGGCTTCATGGGGTCCCCAAGTTGACCCATGGGTTGTATTGGTCGGCCATGACACATCCAATGAGGTTAGGACATGTGTCAAGTTCATTTAATATTATTAAAACATTATTTTTACCTTAAACTACACTAATTACCTCTAATCGCGATTAAAAACTTAATAAGTTACTATTCACCAAAAAATTATTTTTATCCCATTGAACCACATTTTACTTCTTAATGACAACCATGTCTGTCGGATTTTTGAAATTAAAAAAACAAAGATGGAAAAATTTCATTTAAACAGAAAAATCAGTTTTTATAAGTACCACTTAGTGGTTTCACTATTCATCAAAAATTGTAGTTTTTCAGAAAAATCCCAAAAATTCACCCTAAGCTATATTTGATATTCCGATTTCAAAAATGAAGTCCATTTTACAAAATTAAAAACATATAAGTCACATTAATTAATTTAATAATTAATTCCCGCTGACAGAGCAAATAGCGTGTTATTACGAAACAATAAGTATCAAAAGATTGACACTAGTTTAAGTCTGATTTCAAAGTGAAATTAATTCCAAAGAACTCTATTTGATTTTATGGTAAAAATATATTCTAATTTCTTCTTAAATCCAATTCAAAAGATAATCTAATCATATAAATAAATAATATTAAAAATAGGTTTAGAATTAAAATACAACATTTTACACTATTCATTAAAAAATGAACTTTATCAGAAAGATACCAAAAATTTACACAAAGTAAATTTTGATGTCCCAATTCTTAAGAAGAGTTTTATTTGGTCCAAAAGGATGTATAAGAGTGAAAAAAACAATATTTAATTATGGTTCTCCATCAAAAGGCGATAAGTGAACCTTTAGTGAAAACTAGGGCATATACGCCTAAAATTGAATTCTTTTCTTATTTTATGCCTTTATCTTTTATTGGATAAATTTAGAAACTTTTAAAAACATATATAATCATATCTAAGTTATTTATATCCATTCCCGCCAATAAAACAGCTACATGTTAACTACCATTTAAAATAATATTATTTTATTATTAGAGTGCAACGTATGATTCCCAAGAAACTCGTTGTTGCGTGTTGGGTACGCCATCGAGCATAGCGTCCCCTTTAAATTCATATTAATATTTTATTCACAAATATGGATAAATATTTTAATGTCATATTCTTTATTTACCTGGGGTGTTACATCCTTCCCCCCTTTTGGGAATTTCATCCTCGCAATTTTTAAAATTGAGCTTGGAAACATCCTTGAAAGTCCCACATCGGAACAAGAGTCGGTAAAAAAATCACTTTAAAATAAAGAAAGATAAGTACAAAGGTCACCCGAGTTAACCCATACTAGGATTCCATGTAGAATAATATGGACATGGAGGAGAAATCATAGGGTCATGTTCTGATGGAGAGTGATAGAAAACATGTTTAGGAGAAAGTTAACCACATGAAAATCACAAACTTGTGATGGGTTAAACGGTATTCGATTCCCCAGTAGGAAAAGTTATAAGGCAACATTTTTGTTTTAAGTTAATTTTTATTGAGGAATTTATTCATAAGGAAACATAATCACTTATCATGTTGACTTTCAACTTTTACTAGATTCCTTAATCAAACTCATATTTTTTCCAAAAGACGAGTATTTAGGGAGACTTGTTCACATTAAGAGTACTATAATCAACTTCTAAAGAATCACCTAATCCACCAAAGAGAACTATATATTTCCCATGTCTTTAGTCTTTTACCAAAAACAAAACCAAAAAGGTTAGTACAAGGTCATATAATCCAGAAAAGGATAACCCTTTAAAAAGAAAATCTTTTCTTAATCCCCAAAATTTGTCCAACAAAACCCAAAGTTCAACGAGGACCATCCGATAAACAATTTGTCCATAAAATTCTTCAAAGTAAACAAATCTAATATTGAAACCCAAATATTTAACGGATTTAGTCACATAGTCTTCCAAGTTAAATTGTAACATTTATCTCCAAACAACATCAGTTCCTCCTAAAGTCTCGTATTGAAAAGTAATTAACCTAATCACATATACTCCATGATAGGTTAATAATTTTCATAAATAACCCAAATTCAAATTACTATTAATTCATAAAATCATATAACTAAAAAGAATCATTCAAACTAACCAGGGACTTCACGTAGTCCATTGGTAGGCGATAAATACCAGTCACACTTTGGTTGTGGGTTCGATTACTGCAGCTTTGTCCGACGCGACGGGTTGTCACACGGTCTGCGTGTTGTCCTTTTTTCCAAAACTACATAATTCTTAAATCATTCCCCAAAAAGAGATAAAATCATCAAAAATGATCATAATATATTTTAACCTCAAGTGTGTCTCATTTCTTTCATTTTCCAGCATATCATATAATAACCCATAATTACCTAAAAAGTAAGAATCATATAAACTCTAATGGTTACCTTTATAATTATTACCTGATCTTCCACATCGATTGGTCATCTCATACATGATGCATTACAAAACATACCAAGGTTAAAGTGGTTGATCATTACTCCTTGATAGTTGGTTTAGGATAAACACAAGGGTTCTCATTGTAGCTCCCATATCATTCCGTTTCTTTCTCAAAAAAACTGTCAAAGTTTCCTTCACATCCACTATTACTTTGGTGCCTGCTAGATCCATCCATTTAATAAAACCAAAAAGGTCAGTGTTAGTATATCAACAAAACCATCATGTACTTATGAGGAAGATAAACACTAAGATATACTTACTCATTCAATTTATCTAAAACCATGACTCTTTCTGAAATCCGAACCATTATGGTAATGTCACTTATACTTAAAGAATACCCTAACCTCTAAAGTTATATAAACCGACCTTTGATACCAACTATAAGGCCCCAACCTTAAACCTTACTTAATCTTGAGTTATTACAAGATTAAACATTGAGGATCTTTTTAGGTTTAGAGTTTTAGATAATTAGATCATAAAACTTGCATTACATTCCACATTTAAACAAAGTGGTTACATAAAAGATAGGATTCATTCTTCCCATCAACTAAAACATATTGAAAATAAAACTTGGATTCTTTTTGACACATCCTTGACCCTAACATCACATCACGTACCTTTCCCTTGAACTGTGAAAAACATTTCAAAAACTTGGGATGAGCATAAAAAGCTCAGTAAGGGATATAAAAATATGGAAAGGAAACATGAGTTCATATATACATAAGAATGAAATCATACTTTACCCATAAAACATAGGCACTTTATCATACCTCATCAAATCATGAATAAATCATAGTAATCATAAGATATAAAAGGTAACTTGAGGCATTCATAACATTCTTACGTAGGGAGTAACCCTATTGGTTACATTTTGGAATACCCATCACAGTATATTCCCTAAATCTCTTCGGAGAAACCTTAACGTTTCACTCCTTCGCATTAACCAATGCATTGGAGAGCTATATCGAGCTCACCCGCCCTTAGTCTATCACGGAACCACCCGTCTTCATAATAATGCCCAAGAACCTCAACATAATTGTATCACATAAAACATGCATAAAGGAAACATAACATTTCCACCTTTCAATCACAAGATATCAATACAACACATTGATATAAAAACATTACGAAAACCATTTTCAATACCAAAATAAAAGAAAACTAAAACATGGTATTTATTTTTCTTTTAAAAAGAAGGTGTGGCTTGTAGAGGAAGCCGAAACTCAAATAATGGTCACGACGGCGGAGAAGCTGTTGTCGCCGTATACGTACGACAAAAACATTCCCTTTTGTCGTTTAGTAAAATGCTTCGTATAAAAAAATTTCCTTTGGATAAACGTAAAAGTCAAAGGGGATTATACACCGTATAAAAGAAGGTTGTGTATAAAACAAAATATTACTCAATGAAAGGAGATTGAGACGAAGTCCCATACCACCTTGAAGCTTTTAAAATTTTTAACCATTAATATCCATATAAATAAATCCTTAAAACCATTTTGAAAACATGGATATTAATAAGAACAAATCATTAAAACATTTAAAGTGATATTTTGTTTAAAGGGGTTTTACCAAAATTAGAGACACTTGAATACAATAATAGAGGAATAACATTTAATCAGAACTTTATAATATCTTGAGAATAAATGTATTCATGATAAAATATTCTAAAGGATAGTATATACACCATATAAGAGTGAATTGGTGAATAACAATAATGAAGTCTTAATAGAGATGAAAAATGTGATGAAATCCCTTATAAAGAAGTTATCCTTAAATTAAGGATAAATCAATCTCATAATTAAGTGTGAAAAATTTAAATACACCTAATATAATTGGATATTAAGTGTAAAACAATAAAAGATCATTCACACATGTTCAAATGATGAAATATTCAATAACTACTTGTTGAACCCAATGAAATTGAAATTGGGTTAAAAAGTTCCCTTGGTAAAATTCGACAGCCTAATGACGTCACTTCAAAAATTCGGAAAACGAGTTGACGAGAGATAAAAAGGGAATATAATCACTTGGACATATGATTTAAATCAATCCGGATATATAATAACATATCCCAACATAATAGTATGTGAATTAAAATACATAACAAACGAAGTCTTTTAAAAAGAGGAGGGTGAAAGGTTCCCTTACCGACTTGGGTAACTTTCGAAAAGTACACCCCATTGAAGAAGTGTCATACAATGAATATGTAAATACCCATAAATGGAATTATATTACAAAAGGAGTGTAATAATGGGTAGTACATAAACCACTCAAAGGAAATTGTGGCAAATGTACCATAAATCTCACGGGAATAAAAGTGAGATGAAACATCTCTTACGAAAACTCGGAAGCCTAACGACGCCACTTAAGACTTCCAAAATGGATTGATGGGAGGAGATAGAGTCTCTAATCACATCAAAATAATGTTTACAGACTTAGGAATAAAAACTAACATCCCCCAACATAACAAAGTGGAGCTTAAAATAAGTGACATAAAGGAGAGTACTTAAAAAGAAAGAGAGAGGTTAGATCTCTTACGAAAAATTCAACAGCCTAACGGCGCCACTCAAAACTTCCAAAAAGGATTGATGAGAGAGAATAGGGTCTCTCATCATATGAAAATAAAATTCACAGTAAGAGTAATATAAAATAATATCCCAATAACAAGAAATATGATTTTTAAAAGGAATGACATAAAAGAATGTACTTAAAATGAAAGAGAGGTGTAGGATCCCTTATCTCGGGTCCGACTTGACTCGATCATTATTTAATCTCCTCAATAATAAACTTGAGTTAATTTATACTTCCTTAAGAACATTTATCAGGATCATTATTCCTTTTATATCACTTATTTCCATGTTATAAACATTATGTAATCATTTAAGTTAATAATGTTTGTTTTGTCGATATTTGGCTCTTAAGTCAAAAGTGGACTTCTTACAATTACATGTTTTTCGTGTGGTCAAAGGTTATTTATATCCAGAATGACATTACTGATTTAGATATCATATATATCATATATATCTACCATATACAGGTATTTCTAATATCACATAATCATTTTGAGGTAAGAAATGAAATGCACTGTTCATGGAGACGGTAAGCCGTACGTACGCATTAACTCTACTTTCATTTCTATCTCATAATTTAATGGAATGAAATAATAATGATATAGAGGTATATTATAATTCCATTATAACATCATGTATAATATCTTTAAATCCATCCTTTATACGTCCCACATATGGCATTAACGAATCACATCACTTTGAGGGGGAGGTAGTCCGCACTTCGTTTAATGAAGATATCGCATTTACACATAATGTAAACCATAAAGGTATGCCCAAAATGCAAAATACAGAAGCTTAAAGAAAACATAAACATATTATATATCATATATAAATATATTTTCATCTTAATGGCCACCTTTGAAGGTGTTAAAAGAATGTTGAACAATCATCGTTTTGGGAGGCAGAAATTTTCCATCCACGGAAACAGTATGTTATTTAACCATTAGATGTAGGTGTGTGTAATTTTAGCTCGAAAAATTCTTATAAAAACATCTTAGTATATTGAGGATACTGGATTTGTTACAAAATAAAAGAATAAAAATAGTTTAGGGGGTTGGAGAAGAAAAATAAAACAAAAGGACTCAAAAGAAGACATTACCTTAAAATCGGGTAACTCCCTTTGGTTTGATATCAAAGTCTTCCTTGGGAAGACTTCTTACCAAAGTGAGGCTTCAAGGAGTAATAGAGGGAAGTGGAGAGACAAAATGGTTAGAGGTTGGACGAGACAAAGGCTTTGGGAGTGTGGGTAAGGAGGTAGAGGTGGGGGCCTTTTATAAGAAGAGAGGAGGGGCACTCTTGTAAAGTTACAAAATGTTACTTTATTTTCAAAAGAGTTTCGGATTTTAAAGGTCCCACATTAATGTATTTCTAGGATAATGTGATAAGGGTTCTAAATACACTCATACAATATGTTTTGGACATGTTTAGGTCTTAGATATTATATTATATTTCCATTTTATTTAAATCGTTAAATAATGAGGTCATCGCTGCATCATCATGATGTCATAAATAATTTAATTAATTTAATGTCTACAAATTATAAAAAAATACTATGATGTAGGAAATAGTTTTATCTTCCCAATGAATATTTATAGTCAAAAATATTATTTGTATTACCCCATGTAAAAATTGTTTTAGTAAAACATTTCATGTTTGTCTCATTTTTACTTTAACTTTAAATAAAAAGATATTAATGTCATTTTCCAACCAAAGTGGATTCATGGGATCCCCAAGTTAACCCATGGGTATTCATGGTCGGACATGACACATCCAATGAGGTTAGGACATTTTTCAAGTTCATTTCATATTATTAAAACATTATTTTTACCTTAAACTACACTAATTACCTCTAATCGCGATTAAAAACATAATAAGTTACTATTCACCAAAAAATTATTTTTATCCCATTGAACCACATTTTAATTATTAATTAAAACCATGTATGTTGGATTTTTGAAATTCAAAACACAACGATGGAAAAATTTCATTTAAACAGAAAAATCAGTTTTTATAAGTACCACATAGTGGTTTCACTATTCATCAAAAATTGAAGTTTTTCAGAAAAATCCCAAAAATTCACCCTCAGCTATATTTGATATTCAGAATTCAAAAATGAAGTCCATTTTACAAAATTCAAAACATATAAGTCACATTAATTAATTTAATAATTAATTCCCGCTGTCAGAGCAAATAGCGTGTTTTTATGAAACAATAAGTATCAAAAGATTGACACTAGTTTAAGTATGATTTCAAAATGAAATTAATTCCAACGACCTCTATTGGATTTAATGGTAAAAATATATTCTAATTTCACCTTAAAACCAATTCAAAAGATAATCTAATCATATAAATAAATAAGATTAAAAAGAGGTTTTGAATTAAAATACAACATTTTACACTATTCATTAAAAAACGAACTTTATCAGAATGATACCAAAAATTTACACAAAGTAAATTTTGATGTCACAATTCTTAAGAAGAGTTTTATTTGGTCCCAAAGGATGTATAAGAGTGAACAAAACTATATTTAATGATGGTTCTCCATCAAAAGGCGATAAGTGAACCTTTAGTGAAAACTAGGGCATATACTCCTAAAATTGAATTCATTTCGTATTTTATGCCTTTATCTTTTATTGGATAAATGTAAAAACATATATAATCATATTTAAGTTATTTCTTTCCATTCCCGCCAATAAAATGGCTACATGTTAACTACCATTTAAAATAATATTATTTTATTATTAGAGTGCAATGTAAGATTCCCAAGAAACTCGTTGTTGTGTGTTGGGTACGCCATCGAGCATAGCGTCTCCTTTAAAGTCATATTAATATTTTATTCACAAATAAGGATGAATATGAAAATGTCATATTCTTTATTTACCTGGGGTGTTACACTTATGAATTACCGATCATTATGCTATGAATTAATATTATTATCATTTATTTTTAGGATATGGTTTTAAAATATTATAACCATATTCTCATATAATTATTATAATATTGTTTTTACCTATATCTCTTGTTTAACATTACTGAGCATCTGAGATAACCATTTATTATGTTTTTTCCAAAGTTATGATGACATGTATTACATGTGATATGTATAATAGGTGTTAAAGTTGTGAGGAGAAAAATACGAGATGATGTAGAACGCTTATGAACCATTTTTTATGTTTCCATGTTTCTAAAGGAACTATAACTTTATTAAACTCATACATTTATTTGTTTAATTTTTAGAATATTCATCTACAATGATTCAATATCTATATAAGATATATTTGTGTTGTTATAGCTCAAATCAATGTATAGGGTTGGTTTTACTATGGAATTTAGGTGTAGAAAACATTATTGATATATCTTAGGATATATGTAAGAACACTCTAAGGATATTTATTGGGATCTGTCTAAAGACAAGTATAAGGATGAGTCAAAGTATAGGAAAACGTCCTAGAATTTAGATAAAGAATATAGTGAGTGGATTTCTAGAAATTAAATCCTTGTCTAAATACTAAAACCCGATGTGACTCGATCAAAAAGGTACATAGGGTCAATATCTCTATAAAAGGAACTATTTTTAGTCTTGATCATCACCTGTTGCATGACAAAATTCCATGCTACACACCTAGTTTGACATGATCAGAAGATATAATTTTGGATTTTTACAAAATATTGATGAACCATCAAGAAAGATTTAAATAATATCTATAGATATCTTTGTCCAAGGCTAAGATTCCATATACTGTAATAGGGAGTGATTATTTTAATATACTATAATATTTTTTTTATGATTATGTGGTTCTTCCCTATTATTAGTGTTTCCTACACTATAATTTTTGGTTTTAGTGAATTTATGGATCAAAATGTATACACATTAATGATGATTGTGAAGAAAAACTAAATTATTGTCTTTCTAAGAAATGAAATGTTATGGGAGTTGGGATGAAGAATATCATTTCTCTGCTAAAAAAATATTCTTATTCTATGAACCATGATAAAATTATAAAAGAGAAAAGGAGGGAGTAAAATTATATTCATTACTTCATGTGGTAACATCCACCTTATTTTAGTTGTTCTTATGATATACCAATTTAAAAATAATGGATCAGTACCATTGAGAAGTTATTTTCTATTTTCCAGAGTTCATATTAGGAAAAAATAATTTTTTATGTCATTCAAAAGGATATGTAGATTAGTGGTGGAATCTTATAAATAATATGAATCAAATGTTTAAATTGAATCCATGGAGTGGTATGAGTCTAATATATTATTTATTAGTATATATCGTCCTCAAAATCATTATGTGATAATAGAGAATGAATTACCTGGGATAAATTATAATAATGATTAATTTTTAGGTACTTGAGAGGTGAATTTAACAAGACTTTTAAGGTAGCATTGAAGTTTTATTATCAAAATTGAATATATGGTTTATTGATTCTTACATGGTTCAAAAAATGTATAATATGTGATTGGCCATTAGGAGTATTCATAGTAGTATGGAAATTTTTCATTGTCATATCATGGTAGAAATAAATATTTGTGTTACATATAAATAACATGGTTTAGATATGAAAAGAAATATGGAATTCAAAAGAAACTCCAAAACCATGGAGAAATAAGATGTTATTTCATTCATGCTAAATGAGAGGAAGGAAACATTATTGACATTTTCTGAAGGGCATTATAAAATTTTATACGTGTGGGAAATAATGTCATTAATCATTTGATTACTAAAATGGTGAGAAGAAGATATATAATGATATGAATAGAGAGAAAGGTCCATAAAATATACAACCCACACTCTAGTGTTTTAGGTGAAAGGATTATGGGAATTATTACATACAATTACCAAATTCAATGGTTAATGATGATGATAGGACTTAGTGATCTCTTGAGATAAGGTAAAAATGAAAATCTCATACAGTCACAGTTTATGATGAAGGGTGAAACAACTATGTGGTGAATAATAATCATACCATCCACCATTAAACATCTGAATTGTTGTTTGAATAAATATATACCCATTATATCATATCAAATGATTCTTTAAGGGTATCAACATTCCACCCACATGATTAGATATCAAATTAGTACTAGAAAACCCATAAGGTATAATGATCACATCTCAAGTAATTGATTCCTTTTTGGTTACATTTTTTGGGAATTTTCATCTGTAAAATAATTTCATTATTCCTTTGGTTGAATTTGATGTTATCTTAAGAATAAATATCATTTATAACAATAAATCCAAAATTAATTATTAATGGAATTTAGGTTTTATATATTAAACTACACTATGGTAGTCTATCAGAGAAAAGATCAATGTGAAATTTTGATTGAAATCACAACCATTATATGGGTTTTTATTCCTATTAAAAAGGGAAATCTATCTCAGATGGTTATGGAGAAACTCAAAATTAATGATATTCATACTATTTTTGAGGTTATTATGTTTGTCAAGAATATTTTCCTAGTATTCCATTGAAATTATATAGTTCATTGTTAATAAAAATAAAATCAAGTGCTACACATATTTCAAAGTCTCTATATTGAATGGCCCCGATTGTGTTTCATAAATTGAATGAGAAACTCTTGGAGAACCTTGAATAATGTTTCATTCAGCCATGTTTGAATCCTTAGGGAGAAACTACATTATTTTTTATAATGACTCATGTATTTATGACTATTCCATGATTATAAGAAGCTGAACAAGATCACAAACCCGAACAAGTATCCTCTACCCAGTATTAATGATATATTTTTTCAAATGAACATTGATCAACAATTTTATATGATTAAACATTATTATGAACTTATTCAATTAAATGTGAGTAAAGAGGAAATAATGAATACATAATTCAATTCAATGTATGGACACTATGAATATATAGTGATGGGATTTGATGTAATAATTCCTCTTCAAAGTTCATTTATTTAATTAGTGTATTGAAAGATTACCTTGATTACATTGTGTTAGTATTTATATAAGATATTATCATTTATTCAAATAGGATTAAAGAGAATGATGATCATTGTAGAATTGAACTAAAGACCGAATGGAAGGAGAAACATTACCATACATTTAAAATGTATGAATTTTGTCTATAAATGTATTCGTTTTTTTCATATAATCTAAATAGAGGGTATATTAGTATATGCATTAATGGCAGATTCTATTGAATATTGGACCTGTCTAACCATACTTACTGAGATCCATTTTTTTCATATTTTATTTTGAAAAAATAATTTTTTTGTGGATATTTTAGCACTAATATCCAATCAATATTCAAATTTTACTTATAAGGGATTCATGGTTCTCTAGATAGATAAATGTGAGGAAGAGTTCGACGAACCGAAGATAAGATTAGTTATAACACCTTTGATTACATTACCCTATAGTGTAGAAGTGTCTGTAATCTATAATGACACATCCCTGAACAGTTTGGGATGAATTATAATGAATAATGAATGGGTTATAGCATATTCCTCAAGAAAATAGAATATAATTGAGAAAAATTAACTGACTCATGATTTGTAGTTATCTATGTTATTGTTTTGTTAATGATATAGAGGAATTATCTCTAGGGATAAAATGTGATAAAAATGTTGATAAAAAAAGATTAAAGTATATATTCACACATAAGGAGTTGAATATGTGTGAGGGAATATGGTTGGAGATGTTTAATGATTATGAATGCTTAATACATGACCACCATGGGAATTAGTAATAGGTGGTCAAAGCTTTATGTCAAAATTATCATGCCATCTTATCCATGATGATGATAAAAAATATCCATTATTTATGTATTTTAAAAGGATGCATATAGAGGTCATGAAATAAGTGTGATAATCTTATATTACTCAATTGAATGCTCAATTTTCTCTACTAGGGAATATTAGAGAGGAATAAATGGAATATACAGAGGTAAAAAAAGGTATAAAAAATGATTGAGTTTGAACATGATTGTAATGAAATAATAATGTCTAGAAATCATGTATGTGTTCTATCTAAAATAGATTTGAAGGAATTGATAGATAAATCTAATAATTATTCATTTTTATCCATATCAGAAATAAAAAGATGTATATATATTTTAAAAATATTTCGGGGGGTTTAATGAGATAGAAATTACATAGTTTGTATTGCAGTTATTGGTATGTCAGCAAGTTAAGGATGAGAGAAAAAATTATAAGGGGATGTTACATCCATTACACAAAATAGAAAGTAAATTGGAAAACACCACCATGGATTTTTTTTCTTGGACTCTACAAAGTGTGTAATGGGAATACTACTGTATTAGTTGTAGTCAATCACCTTAAAAAGATTTCACACTTCATCAATAGATTAGATTATTTCTATAGATATAAAATTTTTAGGATATACAATATGTATGTGGTATGGTTTCACGGGGTATGAAATTTATTTATGTTTGACCGAGATCCTATGTTTAACTTGAAATTCTTTTGACGTATTCCACGAGATCTTGATAAAGAGTTGGTTTTTAGCACTGTGTATCTTCGACATATATATGGTCATTATGAGATAATATTTTCAAATATGGAGAATATGTTGAGCTCTTATTATAGAGATTTCAAAGGTAGTTTATATTAACACATTTCTCTAGATGATTATTCATAATACAATAGATTTAATTCATTATTTATATGAAAACATATGAATAACTCTATGTAATGATGTTTAAACCACCAACGTTATGGAATTAAGTTAAAAAAGTAATATATTATGATATATGATAGATGTAAAAATGGAATATATGGATAGAACCATTCATTATAATATATGGTAGGTACAAAATAGAAAAAAAATTAGGTTTATAATTTTAAAAAAGATTGGGAATTTGAATTTGGTGACAATATTTTTCATTGAATTCATCACTAGAAGATGGTGATGATATTTTTAAAGGTGGGAAATCTTTTCCCAATATATAATGGTCCCATTGAAATTATAGATCTTATATGGATGATAACATATCTGTTAGTATTTCCACCAAACCTCTCTCAAGATCACAATGTGTTCCATGAATCTTCTATGATAAACTACATACCTAATCCATCAAATTTATTGACCATAAAGTTCATAACACCCATCGGAGAAATTTATTTTCTGGAATTACATGTGTTGATTCTATTTATAATATATAAGGTTCTATGAGACAAGACCACCCAACAACTCAATGTTTTACAGAGGAACCACTAGTTTGAGGAAGCTATGTGGGAACATGAGGATATTATGAGGCCAATATATCCTCATATGTTTGTATCATAGTAAATAATGTTTAGGAAAAAATTAATTTTATGTAGCTTATATTTCAACACAATTATTTTTTGTGAAATATTATATTTTTTGTTATATTTAATTTTCTTGATATCTTACATTACACAGAACACTGAGTTTTAACCAATCATGAAAATGTATTGATATTATTATTTAAACATGACTAATATTAACTATATGATAATTTTGTTAGAATGAATTTGAATAAATACATATTTAATATCATAAATAATGTCTTCATAAACATAAAACATACTAAAAAAGCACATAATATTTAGTAATGTCGTTATATGTTTTTAAAATAGTTTGTTTATAAAAATTGTTTTATATAATAATTTTTAATAAAAAATTAAATTTTTTTTTTCAATTTTTAAAAATATATATATTTTAATATATATACTTTTTAAATAATCATTCCAAAATTTATTAAAGTCGAAACTTTGGTATTTTTAAGAACATATTGTTTTATGTTAATAGTTAAAAATAACAATGTTGTGAAATATGTGACTTTATTTGGATAAATTCATTAAATTGAATTTCAAATTATGGAGGAATATAATTTACATATTTTTTTTATTATTTATATTTATAAAACATAATTAAATTTTTATCAAAATTATATTGGATTGTAGTAAAACATGATTGTTTGAATTTAAAACAATATTTTTCTCAAAATTATTTATAAGTGAAAAATATTTATCCTATTTATTTAATTAAAATAACCCCTAAGGAGGGTTGATTTAAATTAAATTACTATATTGTATATATAAGTAAATGTTTGAATTTATATAATGATTATTACTATCTATATAGTCAATATATAATCACCATTTTCTGGAAAAAATATAGTTCACGATAAACCACCTTTTCTTCAAGTTTGTAGGTTTAATGTTATATCAAATTATAATAATTATATTATTTGAATTTGAAACAATGTATTAAATTTTTGGAATCATATTAAATTATATTATATAATAATGAAATTTTTTTGGTTATAATGAAGAGTGAAAAAAGTAAAAATATGCCATCGTGGTTTACATAAAAACTATCTTTCTGAGGTGTTAAATGAAACACGTTTTGTTTAAAATTACATACAAAATTTCTAAAATAAATTTTATTAATATATATCCGAATAATAATTCCTAATTCCCAATAATGGTCCATTTTGGATCCTTGTGTCATGTTAAAAACATGGGTATACATTTTTCATTTCAGATATTATAATTGTTCCCCTCACCTAACATATAAAGCCTATCCCTATCATATCCCCTTAACAACGTAAAAGAAATTTTTATTAAAAATAAATTCCCAAAAATGTTCCATACTTTTATTACCATGATAAATCTCCCTTATTTTTATCAGAAATACCAACTACGAAGCCCTTGTCTCTTTCATAATGAGGTTGTTTTAAGAAGAGGTATTTTTCTTAACTAAGCATATTTATTTTGTGTCTTATTCCAAATCCTTGAAATATTATAAATATGTATTATATAATAACAATTGTATATAACATATTTTTTTTTATTTTAGCGGTTTATCTTAATTACATATCCTCTTCAATTATATGGGATAAGTAATCATCATTTGTGTGTATGGCGAACTACCTCCACATGAAAAGATGCAATTCATTTTCCATAATCACATTAAACATCTGGATATCATTATAGATTTAATATCTATATAATATAGTAAATATATTATTATAATAATATATTTATGAAGTCACATATACATTCTTTCATTCCATTCCATGGTTGATACGATACCTTCGTTCGTGTAAACGACAGAATACAACTTCACAGAGCTATGTGATTCCATTTTTGTTGACTCCTTACATGGATCGAAGTACGAATTAATTTGATTTTAATATATGATATTAATGTAATATTAATCATTATTGGAAAAATATAGCCCATATACTCACTTAACTTACTATACATTGAATAAATGATAATATCATTGATGTTTATGATGAACTACAACATCACAAAGTGATGTGATTCATTTTTTACAATCACATTAAAAGGAAGGAAATAAATATAAATTAATGTAATATATGTGATATCTATGAAATAATAATTAATTTATAATGATGATATATTATTTACATTCCTTTCATTCGATACATTTTGGAAATGGAAAAAACATTCAAGTGCATGTGTGGCTTACCATCTCCATGAACGATTTAACCCATTTTCTATATCGAAATTTAATTGATTACTATAAATAATTATATTGTGAATATATATGATATTTATATCATGGTAAACATTATGTTGATTTTTTAACTAGGATAAAATTTACATAATACAAAATATCATCCAGAACATAAATGAAAAATAAATCATTTATTACCCGAAACACAATTCTAAGATGGAATTATTGATAAACATGTAATAAACATTCATAAGTAAATCATATAATATAATATAAAAATGAATATGGTAATATGATATATTTATAATAATATTATATTTAGTATACATTATTTTTTTAACATTTACGCATGAATTTGAGGCTTATGGTATGGGAATTTTTTAACAAATTACCTTATTTGGGACATAAGTTATGCTATGAACCTATCTTATTCTATGAACTGTAAATTGTAATAAACCTTGTTTTGAACAAAATTAAAAATATAGGGTAATTAAATTTTTATTTTTTGCGTAGAAAATTTTAAAATATGTGTATCAAAACTTATTTTTTATAAGTGATTACACAATGATGTGTATTCTGAAGAAATTAAATTAAATTAAATTAAATTTAAATATAAGTAAATTAAATAAGGTAAAATTCTTACAATAATAATAATAATATTATTTATAATAAATCTATTATAAAATTTATTATTATAATTATTATTTAGTGATATGTTTTAGGAGACGCAAAGAGGGTATCCCCTACCTAGCGCGACCTACAACCCCATACCAATCCAGCACACATGAGACCCCCTTCCCCTTCTCTAGGGAAGAACACTCCTACCATGGTCAAAAATTCTTATGGTGTGTATCCCACATCAACTGAACCTCCCTAGGATTCATGACAACCCTTCGACATAACCTCCATACGACACATGACCCCCCTCAGCCAAACCTATTTCTACAATAATTTCTCCTCAAATTCTTGTCGATTTATTTCGAATCATCAAGGTAAGGCATGTAGTACTGTCATCATTCTTCAATCAACCATTTTCCTCCCATCACCCTACACTATTCGGCCAAACATAATGTTTCAACATTAATGTGATTTCTGGTTTTTCATCCTATGTTAGTTTACGTGAATAGTCCATTGGGACTCGCTTGTTCACATACCGACATGTACCACCGAAGGCGAGGAAGATGGTTTCGATTTGGCTTGTCACCATCAGTATGGGCAAGGTGATGAAATTTTTTTTTCACACACTTTATTTAAGATTCTCATGTATTCTATGAGTCCTTGGTAATTAATTTGTGCTTCATTGGTCCTTACCAAATTAATCTTGAGTTTCCAATAATGTGTGTAGTGGGGTTTTTTTTAATTTTGAGGGCATAGAATCATATAATCAGGTATGAATATATGTAAATATATATATTTCATGCACATGATCGATAATGGTGTGGGGAACACATGTATTGGATTAAGGGATACATATTTTCATATATGTGGGTGTGTGTGTGTGGAGTAGTTATCAATAGTCTCTAATAAATCTGTCATGTTCCATGTATAGGATTGGTTACATTGAGGTAGGGTCCATATCCGTGCCTCTTAAATTCAACAATTATTTAAAATTCATTCGACTCTGTTCTTAATTCTACTGGTTTATATTGAATTGGTTTTATTAAATAAGTGTTTAGTTAAGATAATTGTTTCATTTGATAAACAAGTCATGGTTTAGTGACAAAACCCTTCCAATAGAGGTTCAGTCTCTAAAAAATCATTGTGGATGTTTATTCTTATTTATCATACTGGAGATTATTACATCGATGTTTTCCTTATTCATTATGTCATTTTTTTGTAAATCACACATATTAATTTTCCCTTTTGATGTCTCTAAAGGGGGTTTCCCTATTTTAATTTAAAATATTGTTTGAACTAAAGAACCCTTTACGTGTTTTTATATTATTATGATGGGATTTGAAAAGTAGGCAAGTGATCTAGTGATCTTGTCACCACTAAGTGACCCCATTGTGATCTTATAAATTTTATTTCCATATTTTTATAAATTTAATGATTTAAATATAACCAAACATGGTTAACATGGATCATGATATGTAATTCCTCATGTAAAGAATTATGTTAATTGTTAAGCCCAATTTCTAAAGATTAATCGAATTGAATGAAATAAATAGAGTGTCTCATTCATGGGTATGTGAACTCCAAATTTTAAGTGTATTAAAGGAAATTGTTAATTGTACAGTTATTACCAAACACCTCTTAAGTGTTTGAATTGCTTTGTATAAGGTAATACCCATGTAGGCAATTTCCCTCTTGACCATTGCACATTATAAGTGATTTATTTCCACTTCAAATCCAATTTCCATTTATTGATAAATTAAAGAGAATGATTTGGATGGAAAGGCTTTTCATGGTGGAAATCATTCTCTTGTGTGTTTAAATTGAGAATACCTTGTTAAAATAAAATAAATTTGTATGATTATTTGAATTTAATGACATTTCTTAGATTCAATGGATTATTCATTCTGAATTTATTTCCATTATTTAGGTGCCCAAAGTGGAATGAAATGAGGAAGGTGCATGGGAAGCCTGGTTATTTTATATTTTTTATGGATTATCTTGTTATATTGTTTTATTTATTTTCATTGATGACCTAGGGTTTGAGGCATGTTGATCCCATGTGATTATTTTACATTCCACTTCTTATGCATGTTTCTATTGTTTATTCCAGGTTTTAATGGCTATATATATATATTAAAATATTTCTATCTTGTGATATTAAAATTATAAAAATGGCTTGTAATTGTTACATGATTGATTTTGAGATAAATTCCTTATGCTATTTTGAGGGAGGGAGATGTTTATTTAGTGGTACGAAATATTATAAATTAATTACCTTTTGATATATGCATTTATTAATACTAATCATTTGAAATTGGATGAGAAAATTCATGGATTCTATATTAAGGACTCACGGATGGACTCCCATGCTCGGGTGGTTATACAATGATGCACTAGGGAACGAGTGTTTTAGTCACTCCAGGAATGGTCTCAACTAAAATTTCTATAATTGTATTGGGTGATACCGATTTCCTAAGGGTAAACCAAGGGTGGACCCATTGGCATGATGTCTATTCCAATAGTTAGGTGGTACTTGGTCCCTTATGTGTGATACCTTGGATAGAATCATGGTTACCATGACACAAGCGATACATGGACCTTTGAAATGGTCCCTTTGTATGGTCTCAATGGAGTTGGATATTTTGAATTGATGAACCATAGCGATACCTCAAGGATGGGCTAAGACTCCACCTTTGTATTTGAAGGAATTTCATTGATTGATTGTTTTGATTAATTTCTTGTGCTATACGTGTTACTTCAATTTATATTAGAGCATGCACTGGTGACTTTTCACTGTTAATTTTTAGCATACTTAAGATATGACCTGGGAATTATACCCCAAGATAAATAATAATCATTGTGGTTCACCTTTTTGAGTTTACTTCACATATATGGCACTGATACACATATTAAGCTTGAACATGTACCTCTTACTAGCTTCTTGTTTAGGTAGATGTAGGTGGTATGAGATGAGTATCTGTTTTATAACTCAAACCAAGTTGTTATTATTAATTATTATCACAATTTATATATTTATATGAAAAACTCATAATTTATATTTTATTGTATATATTGGGCTAGAAAGAATGGGTGTCGACCTACTCATATTTATATCTCATACCCTAATAGTGCACCCTTAGTACCAGAGTAGAGATTATATATATAGTATCTAGGTTGTTTTCTATATTTCATATACATGGGAGTTAAGAGAATATGAACGAGCATGAGCTCGAGATGCATAGGGCGATTACCCATAAGAGTTTTCTATATTTACTTTATATTTTTACTGTATTATATATCATGTTTTACTGTTTACTACTTTCATTCATGTATCATTACCATGTTATGCATTCAACAGTTGTATAATATGGCGCTGGACACCTTTATTAAATTGATAATTATTATCTATCATTTCTTCATCAATTATTTATTACAATTTTTGCAACTATCTATTTTTTTTATACTTCCACTATCTATTATATATTATCAATCACAACACATACTCAGATCTATGAGGGCATTGTATCCCCTAGGGCACACCTTAGGCCTTAGTTTCTCCTGAACGACCTCTGGTGTTTGGGGAGAAGTTATTGAGGTCATGTGGCGCATCGGTCCAACCACCGTCTTAGAGGTGAGTTAGGCTAGGATGTCACAACGTGATATCAGAGGTTGGTTATCCATTATCTTACAATTTTGTGTTTGTAAACAAGAGACAAGGAATGTGTTGACCCTTGGCAAATAGCTGTGTTAGGGATTGATCATGCCACGTACAGTAAATGACCAAGGGACCAGTGCTGGGAATTGATGGTCATGATTTTTGATATTAGAGTTGATATGATTTTACCTAGAGTGATTCGTGTAATTTCCACTACTTATGGATTTAATGAGTTTATATTATTTTACTCGTAAACTGTTAAGGAAAAGATGAAGCAGTACATGCATCATAATATGAACATTGGGTTTTTATGTCATGAATTTTCCATGACGACTAGCTCAATTAAATGGTCTATGACTGATGTGATTGAGTGGGTTGAATTCCATGGAATATTGTTATGTAAATTAGAATGCATGAGTTTATAACATGTATAAATGTAAAAATGATATGATTATATTCCTATACAATGTCTTCTATGTGTTAGTTCCTTGTGATGACATGTTAGTTTTTTTATGGAAATGATTGCATGGGATAAATGGATTGGTTGAAATTAAAATGATGGAAATTTCCTCATGTAATGTGTATGGGTGATTTATGGATTGGTAGATGGCCACCCATATGAATGAACTGTTGAACAAATGCACGTTGTATTATAAAATATTTTTAAATGTAAAAGTCTTGGAAATAAAACAAGTAGTGGTGTATTCTATTAAGGACCCTCATGTAAGGGTAAATAATGATTCTTCAAGTTTCCTTGTAACAAAAGAGTGAGTGTTATCTGATGGAACTCTTTCTTTTGAAAAAGTCTTAGATGATTATATTATGATCCTAGTGACTTATTTTTGTGTGAACCGGTATTAGGTTCAATGGTTGTTCTTCATTAGGGGCTATACCATGGTAGTTATAACCCTTAGAACATTAAAGCCTTGATAATTGAATGAGTTTGAAAACATTTTTCTGCCTTTCATATGTCAGTATGCCTAGTCAGAACCCTTTCTTAAAATGAAACCCTTTTTCAGACGATTGGCCATGTTTTCTATGGCTTGATTATGGTATTAAGCATCGACCAATGCTCGGATTGAGCTGGTTAGACATGACTCGAGCATATTTACCCGCTTCATAGGTTTCATGACTCTTTCCGTTGTTTAGGGATGGGAGAATTGGCATGTTTTAATCCAGGTAAATTCTTTTTTTACATACTAAATGTTTCTTGAATCTACATGGAAGATATCCTATAGATGTTATTACAGATGGTTGTTTCTCATAAACTCTCTGGGTAGTATGAATCAGTATACTCAGTACCCGCCGAGTGGTTAATGACATAACATATATGTGGAGTTCGCTATGATTTGTGAGCCTTGTTTTGTTGAGTATGGACTTAGTTTATCTTTGTAGTAGAGTGGCCTGGTCATAGAGAAATAAAGTTCATTCCAATGATCTAGATGGATTTTAGAGTCTCATGTGTTTTGAAACACCATTAATTTTGGTTTTTGTTTTCATGAAAATTGTTCAATCATTTGTGTTTATGATGTTTCAGACCTTGTATGCTTTTGAGGAACTGAACATTTTTTTGATTATTTGGACACCCCAAATGTATGGAGTGTCATGTCTATTCTGTTAAATATGGGACATACCATGTAGAAGGATCCTAACCAAAGAGGACCAATTGAAAATTGTCTGCTTGGATGTATGCCATTAAGGATTGAATTTTTAAAATACATGTCTATGATTTCTCGACAACATAATAAAGATGAGTTTTTATGTGTATGAAACCCATGAGAAATATATTTGGTCATGGAGGAAATTAGTTGTTATGATTGAACAATCACATAATGCCTTAGGTTGTAAAGGCAATGTAATTGGTTAATGGTTGTATGTTGACTTGAGAAGTTGGGTTTCTTCCATGAATCTGACTATATTGGGTCGACTATGTTATTTTTTTTAATCAAAACACCCTCTTATTGTATATTTCTTAGTGATGAGTATGTCCCTAGTCTTGACATCATATGAGTTGCACTAAGAGAGTGTCAGTAATAAACCGCTCTAAATCATTAAAAGATGTTCATCGTGTTGGGTGGTCCTCTTCTGGTGTTTCATGGTGGATATGTGGTTACCATCACGGTTGGGTTAGGAACATTATTGAATCTAGGGTACGTACTTTGATTCACATGTTCATATTGAATTCAAGATTCCTTGGGAGGAGACATCACATTTCTTCTTGTAAAACGATGGTTGTCTAAGCCGAGTGTGGGTGAAGACTACTGTGGTATGTGTCGTCTAGGGCCATTCATGAAAAGATGGATCAACCAATGTAATTGAGGTTGATGGAAGATCAACCATTTGAACATTTATAAATCACGTCAGGAGCATCATTAAAGTTATTATAGGCATTCTTGTAAGACAATTATGAATGGGTTTGAACTATGGTTTCAAATTTCCCTCTTAACATTAAAGAATAAGGTGGGAAGTACCTTTGTCCAATTTCTCCAAAAGGAAATTATGTAATGGTGTATCTCGAAAAATAATATAGTGTAAGATATGTCTCAGTGATTCAGTTAGAGAATGAGCAGTAGCTTGAGTTTTGATGGATTAAATTGTCATGTGTATTAAGGGATTCTTGATCATGTCTTTCACATTAGGAAATTCAACATGACCATTTGAATGAATCTTCACATCCCTTGTAGGTTGGATAAATATTATTTTGTTCTAAATGGGATATTTAGGAAGATAAGTTGTATGGTGGGAAGGTTATGACATATATTATTATTAACCAGGTGAAAAATTCTATTTGAATTTAATTTTTTCGATATGCTGGGAAGGTCGTTTTTAAAAATGAGCATCTGACCATATTGTTTTTTGAGATTTGACACTGTGATGTGTATTTTAAATAATATAAATAAAACTAGTTAAAATACAATTACAAATAAATTATATAATGGAATTTTATGACAAAAACAATAAATAACATATACTAATTATTATTATTATAATCAATTTCATTATTATTATTACTATTATTATTATAATTTTTTTATGTTTATGATTTAAGAGATCAAAAGAGGGTATCCCCGTTCCTTGGACAACCTGCTACCCCTCCATATCATTCGCATGTGATACCACCTTCCTCTTCTATATTGACACATTCTCCTCCCATAGACGAACCTTCTTACTGTGCACAACCCCCCATCATCCAAACCGTCTTGCAGCACGAGACCCCCCTTCAGTCAAACCTCCATGAGGCATGAAACCCCCCAGTATAACCTCATTCTACAACGATATGTCCTCTGTTTCCTACCGACTCTCTTTAGAATCATCATGGTATGGCCTCTGATACCCTTCTCTTCCTTTAATCAGGGGTTTTTATCCTCCCATATCACCCTACATAATTCGGAAAACATAGGTTTTGACATTATAGTGATTTTTGGTTTCTAATCAGGTGTTAGGGAATGTGATTAATCCCTAAATCCTCCCTTGTTTGTGTTCCAACATCCCCCATGAAGGTGAGGCATATGGGTTCAACTCAGCTAGCTTCAATTTTTTTTGGTAAGGTGCTAGACCCGCTCTTTCGTTACTCACCATTTATTTCAGAGTCTCATGGAGTCTATGAGTCCCTAGAAATTTATTTGACTAGTGTTGGTCCTTGACACATTAATGTTATGTTAATATTAATTAGTGTAGTATTTTTTGACCAATTTTGGGGAACCCACACATATATCTATGTTTGAATATATATAAATTCATATATATCATTAATATACATGTCATCTCATAGAGTGGGAAACACTTGCATGGATTAATGGATATATATATGTATATATTATGGAATGTGTGTGTATGGAGTAGTTTGAAGTGGTCACTAATAAATTAGCCATGTTCTAGGTTTTGGATTGGTTCCTTTGTGGTAGGGTCCATCTCTTAGTCGATTTGATTCAAGAATTCATTAAATTGAATTTTTACACCTTCTTAATTATTCATATTTATATTTACTTGTTTTATTGAATATGTGTTTAGTTAAGATACATGATTTGTTTTGAAAAAAGGCACTGTATTTTAATAAAACCATTCCAATGGCGGTGCACTATCTATGAAAAATAGTAGTGTTAGTTTATACTTATTTATATTTCAATACATTATTTCATTGATGTTTTCATTATACTGGATCTAATTGATTGTCATAAATCTCACATCATACTTGGCCCATTTGATATCTCTGAAGGGGTTTAACTATTTTTTATTAATATAGTTATCTAAACCAAAGAACCCTTTAGGTTCAATTAGACTGTTAAGATGGAATTTCCCTTGTCGGAAAGTGCTCAGATGACCATGTCACCACTATGTGACCCTTTTCATATTATAAATGTCATTTCCATTATATAATAAGTTTAATGAGTTAAGTGAAATAGAACATGGTTAACTTGGAACATGAGAGGTAATGCCCCATGTAGTAAATTATGTAATTTTTTTTCATCCTTTATAATGATTAATTGTTTGTAATGAAATAAATAGAGTGTCTTATTCATGGTGAAATTCACATCACATTTGAAATTTCTTAAATAAATTGTTTAATGTACAATTATAACCAAACACCTCCTAACTGTTTAACATTATTTGTATAAGGGATTACCTAAGTAGTTAATTCCCCTTTTGACCATTGCACATTCAATGTTCATTCCTTCCACTTTAAATCCAATCTCATTGTTTTGATAAAGTAAAGAGCATGATTTGGCTGTAATGGATTGTCATGGAGAAAAGCCTTTCCTTGAATGTTTAAATTGGGATGAACTTGTTATAATAAAATGAATTTATATGATTAGTTGTATTTAATGATATGTATTTGATTAAATGGAATATTCATAAAGAATTTATTCCCCTAAATTAAGTGGTTGAAGTGGAAATAAATGTGGTGGGCGGCATAGTCATCCAATTTATTTAATTATTATCATGAAAATTTTTTAGCTTGTTTTATTTATTTACATTGAAGACCTATGGTTCCAAGAATGTTCATTCCATATTATTTTGTTTATATTACACTTATTTTGTTAGTTTCTAATGCTTATGACCTATTTTAGTGGCTTTAAACACAAACACATAGATATATATATATATATATTTAAATATTTTTATATTGAGATATTAAAATGAAAATAATGGAATATAATTGTTACTTGATGGATTTAGTGAAAAATTCCCTATTATATTTTGATGCATGTAGATGTTTATTTAGTGGTATGAAATATTATAGATGCAACGCCTTATGTTTCATGCGTTACATTATATGACTCTTTTGAAATGACCCAATGGAAAGAACGGGTTCTATATTAAGGATTCATGAATGGAATCCCTTGCTCAGGTGGTTATTCTATGTTGCACAGTGGAAGTACTGTTTTATCCTCTCCATAGAAGGGATCACCAAAGGATTATATTATACTATTGGGTAACCATAGTTGCCTTAGGGGAAATAGATGATGGAATAATTGGAAAGATGGTTATTCCATGCCTCAAGTGACACTCAATACCTTACATGTGATACAGGTGGTAGAATCCTGGTTCTCATGCCACATGTGACACTTGTACATTTTAAAGTTTCCCCTTAGACGAGCTCAGTGGCACTGGATATTATTACTGGATGTACCATAGCGTTACCACAAGGAAGGGCTCAGACTCCACCTCTGTATTTGACTGAATTACATTGTTGGATTTCTTTGGTTAATTTATTCCGCTATACTTTTTTAATATATTTATATTAGATCTTGAACATGGTTCATTTCCCTCTTACTTATTTGTATACATTGGTGATGACATGGGAATTAGACCCCAAGCCTAAGCATAATCTTGGGGGTGCACATTTTGAGTTTCCTTATTTCTTAGGGAACTGGTACACATATTATTCTGTCACATGTACCTCTTTACTATTTTCTGGATTAGGCTGATATAGGTGGTGTATGAGAAGAGTCCGTTTAGGATTCCACACAAGGATTTTATTATTAATTTTTATTACTCAACATTAATTTTATATTAAACACTTCATAATTTATATTTAATTATCTTGATTGGGAATGAAATTGTGGGTACCTACCTATTGAGATTGATATCTCACACCCTACTTGGGTACCCGTGGTACCTGAGTAGACCATATGTTTTTTGAATCTATGTTGTTTTTTGTAAATCTTGTACCTAATAGTTAGGATCAAAGAATAGATATTGAGCTCGAGATGCTCATGGACATCACCCCTAGGGCTTTTCTATCTTTTCTTTATTTTTGTACTATATTTTAAATCATGTTTTAATTTTTTACTTATTTCCTCAGTGTAACACCATGTCATGAATTAATCTATTTTATAATCTTGCATTGGCCGCTCTTGTTCAATTGTTAATTATTGCATTCCATTGCGTTGCCACTTATTTGTTACTATTTATAATGCTATATATTTTTTTTATTACTATATTATCTATTATATACTATTAATATCTATCCATACTCTGGTATATAAGGTAATAGTCTCCCCATAGACACACCTCAGTCCCCCGGTGGAATATTAAGAATATATAGTAGTATAAAAAGTAACAAATAATTGACATTCTTCATGAAAAGTACTAAGTGACTTTTCTTTAAATAAAATTATCTATCTATGAATAAATTATTTTATGTTACTTAATTTTTACTGGGGACATGATCCAATGATACCATATTTATTATTTCTCGGTATGGTTTAAATTTGTGATAGCAGTAGTTTTATAAAGAATATTTCTTTTCCAGGGTTTATTCAATGATTAAACATTCTATAAAATTAATTTATTTTCTTGAGTTTTGATATGATGAATGATTTATTAAACCATTTATTTTCATGAGTAATGATATAATGAATATTTTATGATATTCTAGAACACATGTATATGATTTTCATTATGTAATGTGTAAAAAATATAGATCTCTCCAACACATTGGGAAAATATTGACATCTCATGAGATAAATTCGACATGAATGTGGAGTGAACCCAATTCAGCAAGAGACATTATCCACTGTGATAATATTGGAAGGGAAATTTACAACCAAAATGGTTTGGTGAGTGAAGCCATTCCACTATGATAAACTTGTAAATGATCCATAACTACTAAGGAAGTGATTTTTTATGATTATTTATATGAAAATATTTCATATCTTATTCCAATTTTATGATTTTATGTATCGTGTTATTTATTCCCTTATGATTCGTGTATTATAGACTACCAATATTTCTTCTATGAGTCAAGACTATGGTAATTTATATATAGTGTATGGTTTTCCAATATTATTCTTAGGTTCTAATACACTTATTCTCATATTATGTTTACTTATTTCACTTGATTACCCTTAATAATCATATAATATCAACAATTATTTGGTTCCTATTACCCAAATTATGGTGATAGGTATTACCTGGGATATGTATTAGAAGGGTGCTACTTATGAGGAACCATGTGGAGAGGACATAGAATTATTATGAAGAAGTTTTTTAAGTTTCTATGTTTTTAACGGAACAATATCATTATAATATAGATGCATAGGTTTGTGTAATGTAATGAATAATTATCTAAAAATATGTAATATATATGTATGATAATTTTGGTTCATTATAAATCAAATCCAGAATAGAAATTTTTCATTTATTTCAAATTTATTCTACCCATTACCAAAACTAGTTAAAATTTCCAAATAATCATATATATATATATAATGATAGGTTGTTTATTATAAACTCCATAATAATAAAATTATAATTTAAAGGTGGAAAATAGTTTCCTAGCTAGGTTTTTTCTTAAGTAACCAAATAAAATTACTTTATTTATTACATTTTGTTACTTGTCATAATTTTAATGAATTTACCATTATAAATGTATTTTTTTTATTTTTTTTCACACCATTACATCCCAATTTTGAAATTAAAAAGAGAGCCACAATAAACACATTTTAAATTCAAAATGATGCACCTTGGACCAATCACCATCGAACTGCCTCAAGTCACCAAATCTCTAGCAGTGGTCCGCCTCGATCCACGCCCTCAAAAGACAAATCACAATCTTCAACAAAAAATCACCACTGCTCTCAAAGATCACCAACAATCTTCCCACTGAATCTACAGACCACAAACACCGAAGACACTAATAGCCCTTCCATCGTCGTCTGACAAATGTTTTAGATGTATAGTAAACTCAAAATTTACCAAGAATAATACACATGAAACTCATCTAATTTCATTAATATAAGGATGTCAGCAAGAGGTTTCATCACCAAACTCACATAATTAGTATGAAATCACAATATTTTTAATGAAATAACATTGATCCATCATATAAAAAATAAATGTGTGACAAGAGGGATAATATTTATAAAATGAAGGAGAAAAACCAATAATAGTTTTAGTGAGAGTTCTATGACAAATATCCCACCTCTAGATACCCTATTCAAATTATTGATTATTAATTAACTGATTAAAGATGACACGAAATTCATTGAAAGTAGTTATACGACACCCATCAATATTTTCTTTAAGTTAGTGTTATACAATTATATAGTTGGTAGATCACATTGAGAATGAAGGGGAGTGGGAGTATGATAACCTGAAAAAATGTATAAAATTGATGAAATTAGAATCTCTATAAGGAAACATGAAAAAATTTGCAATTTAAGATGAAATAATATATTAATTCCTAGATTGTAAATATATAAAACAATTGAATCCATTATTTATTTAACACAATTACCTACATTTCTCCTCAATTTCTCAACAATCTGCAGTTTATGATTTAGTGATCAATAAAAGTATTTCACGATTTGATTATTTCCACATAATGTTATCATTTATTAAGTACCATATTTTGATAGATAATTGATATTTATTTTTTAATGGTTCCCTCAACACATTCTTGTTTAATATGTGGAAGAAGTTTTTTATATATGGCTATGGATTGTTCATCCATTACGGTTTCCATGATAATGTATTATTGATGTCTATGGATGTAGTAGTGGTGATATGGAATTCCATAGAAAATATATTCCTATAAAGGATTGAAAGTGGGAATTAAAGATAAAATATATTATAATGGGAGGGTTTGTTGTTTTATAGGAGTTTTAGGAATCATTTAGGATTTGAAATATGGTGGTGTTCTAAATTTTGACTATGTTTTAGGGAACACTATCATGTGGTTATTCCATTGAGACATCATAATGTCTCAAAAAATAGATAATTAATGTGATAATTATATTGGGTTGGTGATGTTTATGTACCCAATAATCAAGTTTAGTTTAACTTAGAGGGGTGGGGGTGATTCAGTGTGAACCAATTTTTACCAATTTATTTAATTTAAATTATTTATTCCTCATAAACTATTAATATTATTGGATCTAAAACAATTTAACTAACATGTTTAAAAGGCATGTAATTTAAAAAGTAAAGAGAGTGAGAAATTGATATTTTTATAAGGATGAATCCTTTTGTGGGTGACTTTGTCCTTGATATATCTTGGAAATATCAGAGACATATATTTTATCATATTCTAATATATGTTATTACAATAATTAATAAGGGTTGTCCTTAACTAAACCCTTGAACCAGGTGGGACAATATTATCCTTAACGCCAAGAGGTGGATGTTATCATAGTTAACTAGAACATGGAGAATGAATCATCCCTAACAACATATTCAATTATCTAAATTTTTTCAATATTTGGATATCTTTTTTATACTGTAATAACATCATAACTCAAATATCTTCTTAGAAATTTTAAGAACAATATCATTATATTTTTTCCTGGATATAATTATAGAAATAGAAAAACATTTCTCCATAATAGTAGTCGTTTGATTTATGATGAATGAAAAAAATCAAAAACATAAACATAAACCCTATTCCCCTAATATTTTGTGGTTATTTATTTATATAATTATCTATGTTTAACTTTTGGTTTCATTTTTGAGGTTCTGGTGATTAATCATTTCTTTCATTAGATAAGAGTTTATTAATTATGATAATTATCTTATGATAACCATTTTGATTTTTAATAAAGTATTAATAGTATAATAATATTTTTTATCATTTTATATATAAATTTATACCTTATAATTTCCTATTATTGTTTTAGTAATAAAAAAATCATCTTGAATAGCCATTATTCGGAGAAAAGGTAGAAAGTATAGTGGAAATTGATTAATTGAAGAAATTATAATAACAAAGTTATTATATTTATTTTGTTATTCTGATAGATATTAAAATAATTCATAATGACATGGAAAATGAGATTAAAATAAAAAATTTATCCAATTACCTTCATTATTGATGAATATGATTTTTTTCTAAACATCATTGGTTTCTAATTTTGTGGTGGTTAGATTTATCTTGATAATTCACTTTATTTTGATAAATGTACTCAATTTATCTGCATAATTATTTGGACACTGAGTTTTTCTTTTGGGGTATATTTTTAATTCCCATTAATGATCTCTTATTTGGAAAGCTACTTATCTGATTACCATTGTATATCCTTTTCCATATTTTAAAGAGTAAATTTTTTGAACCGTCATTATGATGAGATATTTAAACAGTGGTACTTTAATATGTCAGAAATTTTTTTTAATAACTGGTTTTTGAATTTGAGATGATAAAATTTATCCAATTGGTGAAGTAACACCTAATAATTTCTTTAAAAGAAAACAATGTTCGACAGTGCACATCACACTCATCATTGAGCCTAAATGAACGATGAAATATTAATACGTAAATATGAACAAAACAAACAAGACATTAATTAGAATTAATAAATAATATTATCATCTTTATGAATATTTTTTATATTTATTCACCAATCACTCAATATTTAGTGAATTAAATTTATTCTCCAAAAAATACTTTTTCATAAAAATGGATTATATTGCTTTTTATGAGAAAATATTACGATTAAATATTTAAATGTTTAAAAATTTAAATTGATAAATATGATATAATTTTTGAAATTAGTATATCCAAATTATTTTAGGTTGATATTTTTCAAATTTTACAAAAAATGGTGAATATTTTGATGAATAGTGAAAAATACATTTTTTTTGTAAAAATTTAATTTATTTCCATTAAGTCATATTATTAAAGTCAATTTATATATAGGATAAATATTAAAAGTTATATAATTTATAACATACTTATAAAAATTTAAATACATTCATTTTAATAGGAAATCATCATGATTTTGTAATTAATCCATTTTTACACATGAAAAGACATTTTTTCAAAAAACAATTTTTTAGTGTATATTGTTTTTTTGTTTTAGTTAATCAAAATAACCATTAATTAGGAATTTTTAAAATAAAATATATATTATATGTATATATATATTTTAATTTAAATTCATATAATTTATAATAATAATTTCCTCCATCCTATTGGATAATTCTATATCATCCACTTCAATCCATTTCTCAAATATATGGCCCTCTTGTTTCTATATTTCTTTGATTGTGACCTCTATAAAAATTGATTGAAGGGTAGACATAAAAAATGGAACTTTTTGGATTAAATTTCTATAATATTTTGTAACAGTTATAAAAACATCTTATGATCAACTATAAATTGTAATTTAAAATTATTTTTTTTGTTTTATTATTATATATATATTATTAATGAAATAACTACTTTAAATGCTTAGAAAATAGAAACATACTATTAGTAAAACATTTAGAAAAAGGAAATAAAATATTTTCAAATTATAATAATTAATAATAATTATATTAATTATTATGTTCATAAAATTGAGCTTATAAATTAATAATTTTTTTAATTTTTAATTTATTATATAATAATTAAATAAATTTAATGTTATTTTTAATGTCAAATAATATTATTGGGATCCAAAATGACATTAATAATATTTTACAACAAATAATAATTTATTAAATTATTTAAAATTTCAAAAAATATTTCTTCCAAAAATTTATATGGATATGGTTTAAAATATCATTAATAGACCATTTATTAACCAATTATCCTTTTATCATATGCATTTTTACCCCTAAACAGAAAAAACCTTGTTATCATGATAATTGTCAAAAAATGGTTTACATGGGTTCAAATAGACATATTAGGTTATAAAACATATCTAAAATTTCATATTTTAATTATATAATAAATTTTAGTCCCATAATCAAAATTTACTCCAATTATAATTGTTTAATTCTATTTTTCAATGATAAATAATTATTATTAATTTATTATTTATGAAATTCAGAATGTGTCCCTATCCTAACATATAAAAGAGAACCTAATATCCTTATTTATTTAAGCTTCCAAATCAATTTTGTTGCAAATATAACTTCCCTAATATGTTAATTATTTACCTCCCAACCTCCTATAGTATTTTGTTATTACAAAATCCTCATATGAAGGAATTTTATATAAACCTAAAGAGGTTTTTTGAGGAAGGGTAACTGTTCTTAGATAAGAATTTTTGTTTTATTTCTTCTTAAACCAACATAAAATATTATCAAACCATTATTGTTTAAAAATATAAGAATATAAAAAATAATTTTGTGTTATTATATTAATTTAACTACATACATCCGTCTTCTCTTTCACCAAATGGGAAATGAAACTATTGTTCATGTGTATGGAGGAATATCGTCTCACGAATTGATGTTGTTTACTTTGAACCATTTCAACCTATAGATTTTTGTGATTATGAATTTAATATATATATATATATATATGTGATATTAATTAAATTTTTTAATTATTAAAAATTTATATATTGTATATCTTTTATCTTTCCATACATTGAAAAATGATAACTTCGTTCGTGTGTATGTGTAAACTACCACCTCATCAAAGAAATGTGATTCATTTTCCACGACCATGTCACATGGATTATATATATATATATATATGTATTTAAGGAAATAATATGGTATTTATGATATATTTATCATTATATATAGATAAAATAAAAAGTTACTTCATACCATCCTGATCATTGAATAATTGAGATGTTACTCATGCATATATACAAACTATGATCTCAAAGATTGTAATGTAATTTATTTTCCATAATCATATTTAAATTTTCCTTCTAAAAGTATAACAGATATATAAATATTATAACTATGTAATTTATGTTATTATTCTCTAGATTATGGGGAATTTACCGCATTGTCCATAATCAACATACCATTGTAATTTTAGTCTTATGATAGATATATCACCAAATGAATGACATAAACTTAGTTAATAAATAATTTTATATAACATTGTCATATATAATAAAAAAAGAATAATTAAAATTAAAATTCTTTTTATGAATTTAAATAATTAATATGGTCGTATTATAATTGTTCTATGAAATGTATGTGACATTCCAATCTTGATGAAAGGGATTTGATATCAATTTAACTTCACTAAGGTATATTTTAATGTAATTCACTTAATTTATTTTATATGGAGTATATACTCACCATATTACATATTGTATTATTAATAATTCATAATTCATTCTATTTTAAGTTACAATTCATTTTATGTCATCCAATGGGACATGATGTGAATGTTACCAGGAAATAATGTGTTTATAGACTCAATTACCATTCCTTGGGTAATAATTATACATTATCACCATTTTCATGGAATGATATTGTGGGAATTTATATTTTAATTTTTTTTATATTTATGTATATTTTTTTTCATTTACATCTATTTTAATAACATAGAATTTGATGATCATTCTTGAAAATTACATGGGAGATTTTTGAGACCAGGCCCTGAGACAGCGTGTGATTCTGAGCCCCAGAGTTCCCGAAATGATCCATTAAAATTGGTATGTTTTAAATAGCGCGGGTCACTGGTTTTGTATAAGAAGTTGAATAGATCTTATATGGATACCTGGATCATAAATTTGAGGGCACTATTTCATTCATGATGTAGGGTTTACACTTGGCGCGACATATGTTTTGTCAGCACATGCCGCTAGTGAGAAACCTGAAAGTGGCATAACTGTAAATATAATAATTCAATAAAATGATTTTATTTTTCATATACATATAACTTATTAACGGTTACTCAGATTGAACGTACGTGGCCACCATTGAGCTCATGAGGGTATTGATTCTTTAGTAAAAGCCTAGCATTTCCCAGTGCGGGTAAACAGTGTAATGTAGATTTTAGACATAAATAAATTAATTGAATAATTTTATTTTATTTTCAAGACGATATAAATAGTAAAAAGATACTTTTATTTGAAATAAGAGAGTACCACTGAGCATGTGATGGTATGATTCCCTTAGGAGGACCATAACATCAGCCGACATAGGTCAAATGTGAAAGTTATCTTTTGGGATGTAACTATAAATAGAATAATTTAAATAAAATTTATATTATATTTGAATTCTCATAACACACTAAAGGAAAATCACATTAAAAATCTGAGACCACCATTGAGTTTTTAATGAGATTTTCACCATAGATAGGACATAATCATGGATTGTTCAAGTCAAGGGTGAATGATTGTTTTTTGACTTCATAAGTAGAATAAAATAAATGAATATAGGTTATTTTATTCTAAATGGTTCCCCTACAATGTAGTGACTAGCCGACTATTTCTTTCTATAAACGAAGCAACATAACGATGCAGTAATGGAGAGTAACAGAAATGATGTTTCATAAATGAAACAGTGTAATAGTAGTGACACAACATAATAGAAACAATACAATGTGTTTTCCCCATTTAATGGGATAATGGGAGCGGGAGACCGGATCAGGATCGGGAAAAATGCTCTGAATCTCTAGAGGATCTCCATTGAAGAATAAAGACCACCAACAACTTTGAGGACCCCCTCTTCTTCGAGATCTCCCATCCCTGATGATGGATTGAGGACATTTATGGATGGATCACCTTCAGTGACCAATTATTATAGAAATCAAACTCCAACTAGGAACTGGTTTAAAATATTAGTGAATTGGTTTCCCCATTTCTCCCCACCTATACAAATAATGCAGATCAACTCTCTATGATGTTTTTCCATAGATGGAATTTACTTGTAGGGTTTGTAAATTTAATTGTGGTTTGGTATCGAGATAAAATGTTAGTGATATATAATTTATATGTCATGGTCCTGCTAATACGAATAAATCCTAACCAATATGAACAATGGTTGATTGATCATTTGGGTGTTCTTTGTAATCCCCACTGTCGCGCTCTCTCTCTCTCTCTATTCTTCGTGGTGCAACGAATGAAAGTGCATCGGTCATAGAGGCACCAAGCGGAAGAGACGTTACCATGTGGTCCATGACACTGATAAGAGACATGAACCAAGGATGCAACTGTAGGTGGTGGTGGCCACCCAACATAATCGGAGGCTCATGCAACCCAAAGCTGTGGTCTGCAGACTATGCTATCAATGTGGACCTTCGAAAGGATTGTTTTGTATTATAGGACTAGCACATGAGGGTGGAACCTCTCGAGTTCAATGCTGGTTGAGTGGCCTACACTAGTGGTCCATGGAAGAATCTAGAACACATTCTTGGATCACATAAAGAGAAATGATCTGACCTCATCTAGTTGTGTGAGGTGTGAACCAGATGCCCTGTAGGTGTTTATGTAGTGGGAAATCAACCCATCAAGAAATATGGACTAGTGGCGCATACAGGTCCGCTGGATGGCCCGGGTTAGAGAAGAACCAGTTCGCCAATGCTGTCAGGCCAATGGAAAAAATCAGGCAACTTGGCGGCCTGGGTTGGGAATGAATTGGCTTGCTAGTTGTGAGATAGGATGGAGGAAACTGGGTTGTCGGGCAACCTAGCAGGATTTAATCATGTCCAAACTAGGTCATCTCATACCTAATAGGGTTGGGTAGGGTTGGAAAAAATCGATTGGGTCATACGGGACCCCCAAGGCGGGTAGGATGGCTCAGTCACACCTGGTCGGACTAGGCACAGACACAACTGGCCCATGTTTACTAAAAATCCAATATCTATCAAACAGTGCATCTGATTGATGCAACGTCAATGGAATTGAGACCCTTTTCATAAGAATGTTCTTTTTGAATAATATATGTGAGACATAGTGTCAGTTGACATGCGACCGATGTCCTGAGGACTAGGTTCTTCCAGAATCAAGCGCACTATGAGTAGGAATCCCATGGCTGGCTACAACAAGACAGATATGATGAGCGGGTGTAAGTTATCCAGCTGGGCAAAAGAGGAGTGGGTCATAATGATCTATTTATTTGATAAATGATAGGGTTTTAGTGAACCATATAACTTAGAGATGAGCAGGTTTGAGTGACCGGATTGTATAAGAGATGAGAAGGTTTTAGTGTTCTAGCTTGCCCAGTTTTGAGCAGGTCTATGTCATCCAGCTGGCCAAGATATAAGAGGGTCTTAGTGATCCATGTGGTCAAGAGAGGAGCTGGTCTTAGTGATCCTTCTAGCCTAGAGATGACCGGGTCAATGTGATCCAACTGGCCCAGAGATGAGTGGGTCTAAGAGATCTAGTTGGCCAAAAAGACGTTTTAGTCTGAGTGATCCAGCAGACCCAAGTGATGAATGGGCCCAGATGATGAATCCCTCAGTAGTACTAATGTTTAGCTTTATGACTGATAGTTCTACTTAATATACATTGATTTATACCTAGTGTGAGCTGTATTTTCTTTGTGGTCTTTATGTGTAGTCATTGCTTTGTGTTTTGGGGTCCCTAGAAAGTATATTTTTACTAACCCATGAACGGGATTTCCCCGCATGTGTCGTGTCCCATGAAGGTGATCTATGCTTCAACCGAGACCTTGGTGGACCATGGATAGGTATTTCTCAATGATATGGGACAAATGTAATTCACTTATACTGCTAAAACTACTACCCTCCATCTACCCTTTAGGTAGGGTTCGAGCACACAAAATATGGGAGATGTATTTTACTTTTTGATTTTGGGATTCTAATATGGCCCCATTTCCTTTTCTGTATGTACTGAACATTCATCATTTTCCTCAGTGACAATTGTGGTTTACATAGTTCTTATCTTTCCGTTGTTTGAGCTTTGTGTTTGTGTACATGTTTAATGGGAAATTCCTTACCATTTTGGAATTTTTTTATTCAGTGCTAGTCACCAGCTCCTAGCCTTTGGAAGGTTGGCTTGGGGAAGTCATGGCATGGTTTCTGGGGGACGGTTTGGGACAAAGTGGTAAAATGTGTGGTCAGTTCTACCATTAAAAATAAAAGTCTATAAATTTTTATGGGGAAATTGTGTAAAGTATCTCTAGTACAGATTTTAGGTCAGGGAGTCCAGTGTTGGTGTAGCGGCCGACATATCCATACACCCGGAACCGGATTTCTGCTTTCCGACTCAATACATTAAAAAATGGGTGCATGCATATTGGAGTGTTTTTCTCATTATGTTTCAAAATCAGATTCATCTCACCATTTATAATCTATTATTCATGTTTCATCTTGATTCCTATCAAGATGCAACTAGATAGACAACCATCCAATATTCTAGCATGTGACTACAAGGATGGTCCACAGAGAGATGAGGCTTCGGTACATTGACCATTGCATGAGACGGTACCTTCAGGAAATGTCCCAGCGATACCACTACCCGTCGGTCAGCAGTTACTATCTTCACTACTGATAGTGGACACACGTAATATCAGTTCCTTACATGTTATTCAGAGACTTATACACCTCTGGTTCCATGGTGAGCCTAAATCAAAAGTGTCTATGGACTGGATTGAAGTGGTGATCGAGTTTTCCATCTATCCATGAGACCATTAGATCGGATAGCAGTCTGGGATGTGATCTTTCTACGTGGCTTATCAGGGAAATGGAAAGGATTAGATTACACAATCCTACAATATTGTGACTTTTCCATGGATAGATATTGATAAGCATTGTCAAAAAATGGTCTCTTGCCATAAAATCTAAGGCTATGTGTGACCAATAGATTTTATAGATTCCTAAGGACGACATATCAGTATCTGTGTATTCTTCAAGGTGTACTAGCCACACCAAGAACTAGATCAATATGATGAAACTAGTTCATTAGGTCTCGGACCTCCGAGGAAGATGTGTTTAGGGAGATCTGAGACAACACTACTTCTCTCTGAATTCATACTTATGTCAGGGTGTTAGAGAGAATTGGAAGTTAAAAGCCTTTTGGCTGAGCAGATACACCTAGGGGATGTCAGTAGTGGGAAGGAAAGAAGCTGACATCAATCTCAGAGGCATGGATGTGTGACATATTCCGAGAAGAGGTCCCATGTTAGGGGATCTACAACTTTGGGCTCATAGTGTGAGTCCAATCATGCTTGAAAGAAGTAAGTATTTTTCAAGTGTCGATAGGGGAGATATCACTAGAGATTTTCAAGCATGTCGTGCGGATAGTGAAATGGTGGATTGGTTAGCAGGGTAGAGATAGTGATATGAGAAGATTAATCTATAGGGTGACAGACATGGAAGAGGAGCTGGGAGAGCTGCAAGAGGTGGTATACATTTAATCATGCTACAACCAACACCACAATGTGGTCCACACCAGTATCATGGATTTGGAGGATTGGGAATGAGTGTAGTTTCTTGTGGCCATTATTACCCATGTATCCGTGGATGTTTGTTATTTCATTACCTGTAGTGGTGGATGAGTACGTGGAAGTCTTCCTAGAGGATGTTTCAGTACTAGCTCCTCAAAGAGAGGCATAATTCCACATTGATCTATACCCTGAGATGGCACTGATATCTACACCTTCATATCAGATGGCTTCCATAGAGAATTGAAATATGAGGGTAAAATTGGGGGACTTATAGAGTATGGGGATCATAATGCCTGACATTTCATCATGGGATTCCCAAGTATTGTTTTCTAAGAAGGAAGACAGATTGTTGAGGTTATTCATAGACATTCGGTGACTAAACCAGGTGATTGTGAAGAACATGTTTCCTTAATCGAGGATTGATGAAATCTTCGATCAAATGAAGGGAGTGAGGTGGTTCTCAAAGATATACCTCAGATCAGGCAATCCCCTACATCATATATGATATTAGAACATCTAGAAGATGGCTTTCAGATGTCGCTACGACCACTAAATGTACATAGTGATGTCGTTTGACATGGTGAACACCGTTTCCCTTGGAATTCGGGGATGACCTCCTGGATGTGAGATTCAAACGTTCTGATCGGTTTCTAACAGGTTTGTTCATAGAAATGGAAACATCCAATGACTCCACATCCACTTGGACCTACTTTACAAAGGTAGGTGTTTCAATAGTTTGCGAATTTATGAGGCTTAGGAATTTGCATTGGTCGAGAGGATGGGAGGTCGGACTCATCACACCTTTTTGAGGGGAATTAAGGTCTATTCCGGGACTCTCTTTATATATTTAAGTTATGTTCGTGAATCATTATTACATTACCAAGTATAAAATGAGCTTTCCTTCAGTTTAACAATCAATGATTAAATATGTAATAAATTTAGAGAATCTTTTATATGTATTCGAGGTTCTTCATCAATAGAGAATCATCTATATCTATTTAGAGATTCTTGGTCAATGGTATCATTCAAAATATTTATATAACAGTCTCTTGCACATTATGATGACCAGGCTAGTTTTAAAGCCACTCAGTGGGGCACTTGAAGTTTATTGTCATTCAGAAAGACATGAATTATTTCAGATTTGGGATCGAACCCATAGATGGGCTACCTACGTATCCTTTGTTTTGGAAAAGGAATCAGAACCCACGTAGTTCGAGTAAGGGAGTTTGATGTTTATGATTGATGGATCAAAGAAGGATGTCACAATTACTTTTACACTCTAAGCTCACGTGAGTCATGCTCAGTGTGAGAAACAAGATGTATTGGTAAAAAATTAGACAATTATGCCATGAAAGATGCAATCATAAGAAATAATGTTGGGATTATGTATGTATGACTTCCCAAATAAATGATGTTTAGGATTTACATAAGGGAGAAAATCCATGAACAGGGTCCATAAAGGTATATGTGTTTTATGGAGATTTGAATACTCTAACTTGGGACTTATTCCTGAAAAAGAAACCCATATCAGGAGAGGATTGATAATTGGGTTTTACTCCTGAGAAGGAATACCAAATTAAACGTAAATTAGGACTTGTTAAAGAGAATTTAAGGGACTTGGGGATTACTCCTGAAAAGGAAGCCCAAGATTATGACTTATGACTGGGGATTATTCTTGAAAAGGAGACCCAGGTTAAGGATTCTCTCATCTTAAAGGATGAGGTTGAATGAATGAAATCTCAATCTTTAGTGACATAAATATGTCTAAATCACTAAGTTTTGAGAGATATTCCACAAAATTCCTTTCAGATAAGGAAAGAAAATCAAGAAATCATGCCATGAAATGGCTTTGAAGAGTGTCTTGAAGACTGAATCTTGAATAGGAAAGGTGTAATGACTTAAGAGGGGTGAAATGGGCAAGAAAGGCACCCAAAAAGGAAGAGGCACGCATGTCTTAGAAGGCACGCAGGTACTGCGGTGGTGCACACGTATTGGTCGCGCAGGTATACCTGCGCGACATGGTGGGTACTTGCGCGGTATTCAACCAGCATTGAAATACATGAGCGACTCTTTACTAAAGCCTTTATAATCCTCTTGAGGTTCTTCCAAAAAAAGGACGTGCAAGTTCTATCGAAGGAGTAAGGTGGCACGCAAGTGTGACCACTTCTCTAAAGGGATTACCACTCAGGCGCGCAAGTGTTGATGAGTTTCAACACTTAGGACTTACTACCTCTCTTTAGATCTTCCGTTCTAGGTAAGAAATTACCTTAGAAGTGTTCCGGAAGCTTTGAGATGAGGCTTGGGCGTCGGGAGCTTCAATCTGAGTTTCTGGAAGAAGATCCTCTTGAATGGGGGGCCCACAGGGTGTATTTATAAGTAGGAGAAGACCCTGGGCGGTTACCAGGAATTTATCACTTAGGTCGCGCAAGTCACTTGCGCGACCATAAGGGCGTCGCACAAGTGGACTTGCGCGACAGTGATAGAACTTGCACGGCACAGGTGTTTTTTATCCTTTGTTCATGCCTTTGTCGATTTTTGATATTTTCTTCAAAGGTTGAATCACTTTGAGCTCAGATATTCCCCTTTTCTGGACTTTAGATTCTCTGACGAAAGGAGCGTCAACAAAAGTCCCCCCATAGAGTTGGATACGGAGAGAAATAGAGGATTTGACTCTGAGGAAATCGAATAAATCCAATGGAAAAGGTGGTGCGCAAGTCTTTATTGCGCAGAAGGCAGCGCACAAGTGTGCATCACGAAGGGTTACGGTGCGCAGGGTCCCGACCGCATCTATAAATAGAGGGCCTCACTTTCGTGCAAGCATCCGAATTTCCAGACATCATACCTTTGAGCTCTCGCTGCACAGGTCACCTTAGCCGCGCATGTTTCACTATTTTCCAGTGTTTTCCTTGATGCCGTGCTACTGTAAAGGTATTTATACTTGCACGATTTATACTTGCACGTCAAAAACTAGCGCGGCACATGAATATTTGTGCGTCATGCTTAGACTTGCGCGCCATAATGCCTTAGCTATTTTTTCAAATTCTTTCAAAAATTTTATGAAAAATAAACCCATTTAAGAGTTTAATTTATTCAACTTTTGTGAAGATTCAATGTCTACTAAGGGAATTAAAACGTCTGATGAACTTGCTATCAAGTGGATTGATGACATGATGAACATCATTGGCCATGATTACTATGATATCTGTGACATCACTCTCCCAGATTTGGCTATGTTCTTGAAGAAATATCATCTTAATTTCCCACAGAGCATCTACCTACCTCTATATGGTCATGGTCACCTACAAGGAGTCAATGTTACAGATGCAAAGAACTATACACCTGAAATGAAGCTGCACTATTACTCCTTCATTTCGGTTATGCTGTGCATTAAGAGCAACAAAAATGGTGTGAACATTCAAATTCTTCCTCTATGTCATTTCCTTGCAGATATGAAAATGGAAAAACCATGGGCTGAAAAGATTTCCACTACCGGTTGGTGGAGAGAAGACAAACATGGTATTAGAGCAATATCTGAAAAGATTAATCTCTCTAAATGGCTCTTTACTTCCAATGCTCCATTCTCAAATCCATGTATCCATCTTCCAAGCCTCTTGGACAAAAACAGAGTCACTGTTTGATCAGCAGAAAATTTTCTCAAACCGCACTCAAGAACATCCTTTTACAATTGTTCCAAGAAGAGCTGGTATCACTGCATCTCTTATCGTATCCAGTTGAATGAATGAATTCTAGGTGGTTGCTGATGAAGCTCGGGATGCCGTAAATCAAATGAAGTGTTATGTTGAAAGTCACTTGTAATTCTTGAAAAAGAGAAGAGTCTCCAGTCTATGGATGTCCTTATAACTCTTATGTATCAATGAAAAACACTTTCACTTTCATTTATTTGTACCTACATTCTCTCACTACCTACTTCAAATTTACTTAAGACAATGGGCTTAGTAAGTATAGTTTGATTTTTACTAGGATTAATGTAAATAACCCTTCAAACTTCGAACCTTTTTAATTGCTCAATATTACCTAAATGATACAAAATGTATGTTTAGTAAGCTTGAACTTGACTTTTATTCAGAGTTCCTTTGTCTTTTGTGGGCAGTTTAAAGTCATGCATGCTGAACATAAAGGGGCTAATGTTTAAGGTCGAAATTGCTTTGACCAAAATCGATTAAAATTGATTCAATTCCTTGACAATTTATCTAAAAACATATTACCACACTCATGTATGAGAGAAAATATGTAAACTATGGCTTCAGAATACTTGAATCTGAGGAATGATATGAAAAAGAGCTAAAAGGCATTAGAAGAAGTAGTTTCCAAGAATGATGTTACTATTATTTAACAAAACCTGTTAGGGGGTTGAATTATGAAGGGCCACCTAAGGGCATTGGCTGCATGGTCAAATAAATAGAATCTTTCGGCTGACAAGTCTGTTATGTGGACTATTTATGCAAGGCCACCTATGGGCTCATTCTGCATAGTCAGGCAAAAGAACTCTCAGAAATTTACTTTCCTAGTGCTAAAACCCAGTGAATGTTTATGGAGATTCAAATTTTCTAAAGTATCGAGTTTTTTGTATGGAAAGAGGTACTTGAATATGGAGAAGATATTTCCGAACAAGAATATCATAGAATTGAATAAATATCACTCCTACGAAGGTCTCACCCAAACGTAGGGAAATAGAATATGGAGAGTATAAACCATAGACTTGAATACTTTCAGATCATGAAAAAGGACATGGGACAAATATGTTAAGGATGGCTATTTTTTTGCAGATCCCTACATACCTCCATTTAAGACAAATAAGGACAAAAGAGGCATTCTTCCCAAGAATGAAGTTACAATTATCCAACAAACCCGTTAGGGGGTTGAATTATGCAGGGCCACCTAAGGGCATTGGCTGCATAGTCAAATAAATAGTATCTTTCGGCTGACAAGTCTGTTTTGTGGACTGTTTATGCAAGGCCACCTATGGGCACATACTGCATAGTCAAGCAAAATAATTCTCATAAGTTTGACATTTTTGTGACTAAAAGTCATGAAAATGGTTATGAAGATCTGAAAATATTTAAGGTTAGGATTATAACACATAAATATGGGTATTTTCCAATGTATATAGAGATACATAGGTCAATGATAACCATAATCAAGTTTTGGCTGGGTCCTGAATTAAAATATTGGACTTCACTACGTATCTCATAAGAATGAGAATCAAGCCATACGTAGTTCTTGAAATGCAGTTTAACATCGTACAGGACGAAAGTATGAGACATCTTAGTTTAAGGTCATAGAGTTCGGACCATAATAATGAATAAAAAGTGTGTGTTTTCATGAGGACTTTTCAGCTAAGGGACTGAAAGTGAAAATTGGGATTTAGGCCCAAAAGACATAGGACTGGATTCGAGGGACACTCGAATGTTCCTACGTATCCCATAAGGGTGGGAATCAAGTCCACGTAGTTCTAGAAATACCCTTTGTACAAATTTGGTTCGTACATGTGAAAGGGGACTTTAGTACAATGATGGTTTAACCTGAGATAAAAAGATTAGGCATTACCATGTATGCACGTAGTCTTTTGAAATGAAACATGATTGAAAAATTAATGTAAATAATGGTTCCCTCTCAAATGAGGAAATCAAAGAGTATTGTAGTTTATTGTCGTACCAGAAAAAAGTTTTGTGGCATTTAACGTCATATAACAAGGACGAAAGTGAATCAAATATAAAGATATTGATTCTAAAGGCGGTTCACAAATCAACATCGTATGAGAGGAAGGTGAACCGAAGTGAAGAGACTGTTTTTGGGCTTGAACCTTGGGAGGTTGCCTACGTACCCGGCCTAGAAGGCAAGGATCAAAGTTTGTGTAGTTAAATTAAAGAATGAATTAATGATCAAGTTGTTCTTGGGGACAACAACCTAAAAAAATGTTGTTGGGACTTATACATGGTTAGCGGCCCAAGGAGAGTGTTACGGTTGAGGTTTTCTCTAAGCTCACGTGAGTCATACTCGGTGTGAGAAACAAGAGGTAACAAAAACCTTAACGATGCATAGTTTAATGTCATGTAGGACATATAAAGGGACTATGCATTTTAAAGTCTTGCAGTTAGGACTATTGGTGATGCACAGTTTACTGTCATGTAGCAGGGAGAAAATACTGTTTAATGTCATGTAGGACATATCAAGGACTTTCTGTACAGTTTAGCGTCATGTAGTTAGGACGGTGGGGACAATACAGTTTAACGTCATGTTGGACAAAAAAGGGGGACTGCGCAGTTTAATGTCATGAAGTAAGGACAAAATAACAGACCATTTACATCATGTTGGACGCATTGGGGATTTTTTCTACAGTTTAGTGTCATGTTGGACAAAAGGGAGAATAGTTTAAGGTCATATAAATAGACCATGGATGGTGCAGTTTAATGTCCTGCTGGACGGTGGTGTTGTTTTAAGGCCATACAGGACCTTTGATGATTTTTTAGTTTAACGTCTTTCCAGACGTAAGGGACTTTTAAATAGTTTAGGGTCATATTCCTGGACCATGGATGGTGCAGTTTAATGTCATACCGGACCATGGTGTAGTTTAAGGTCATACAGGACTTTTAGAGAACTTTTTCACAGTTTTAACGTCGTGTGGGACGAAGTTGCGGTTTAAGGTCATACTGGACCATTGCTGTATAGTTTAACGTCATATAGCAAGGATGAACTGGTGCCGCACAGTTTAGTGTCATGTTGCGGGGACAATATACGTGAATACCTTGTAGTTTAAACAAATTATTTCTTCAATAATCTGGCATTAGTTGGAGTAGTAATGAGTTCTCCATCCATCGAAATTAATGAATAAGCTCCATTGGAGTAGAACCTATGTATTGAATAAGGTCCTTCCCATTTTGGCTCAAGCTTGAGAGGTTTCTTTCCTAGTATAATTGGAGTTTTGAGAACTAATACCAATTCTCCCTGAATGAATGATTGAAGACGAACTTTTTTGTTAAAAGCTCGTGCTATTCGATTTTGATAGATTTCCATGTCGGGAAAAGTGTGCAATCTTTTCTCATCTAACCGTTCCAATTCATTCAATCGCTTTTGGGATTACTCATCTGTAGATAACTGGTCACAAATGGATACTCTGAGTGAGGGAAATTGAACTTCAATTGGCAAGACTGCTTCTGTTCCATATACCAACGAATATGGAGTTGACCACGTTGCATTGTGGGTGGTAGTTCGATAAGCCCATAAAGCATGAAAGAGTTTATCAGTCCATGACCTCTTACCTTTATCCACCATCTTTTGCAGTATATTTGAAAGAGTCTTTTAAAAGGCTTCTATTTGGCCATTGGCCGCCGCATGATACCGAGATGAATGGTTCGATTTAATGATGTATTATTGATACAATTTCTTCACCTCAGAAGAACAGAAGTTGGTGTCGTTGTCCGTCAATATGGTATGAGGGACACCAAATCTAGTAATGATGTTAGACTTGATGAAGCTGACAATGCATTTAGAACTGACTTCTTTGAGAGGTACTACCTCTTCCCATTTGGAAAAGAAATCAGTAGCAGTATGAATGTACTTAAACTGCTTGGCCGTAGATGAAGGGTAAGGTCCCACCACATCCATTCCCCATGTGGCAAATGGCCACGAGTATTTAGTTGTATGAAGAAACTCTGGAGGTTGATGAATGAAGTTGGCATGTACTTGGCATGAATGACACTTCTTTGTGAAATTAACACAATCTTGTATCATTGAAGGCCAAAAGTATCCAAGCCTTCGAATTTGATCAGACAATCTATGTCTAGACTGGTGGGCACCACAGACTCCTGCATGCACTTCTTTCATGACAGCCATTGTCTCTTCACCATCAATGCATCTGAAGAGAACTCCATCAAAACCACATTTGTAGAGAATTTTCTCTAGGTGGTTTGGGCTATCATAAAGTGTAAAATTGACCACACGTCGCCGAATTTGTTCTTTCTTGGCTCTATCAGGTGGAAGTGTTCCATTTTTGAGGTATTCCCTGATAGGTGACATCCATCCTGTAGTATGACCATACGGTTCAGGAATGGGACTAACTTCATTAATTTCCTCTGTTCTGGCATGAACATAAGGTGAAATTGAATGATGGTGGGCAATACTGATGGTAGTCTCATCCCGATTTGGATCTTCTAGAGTTGTGGCTATATTAGCCAGTGCATCAGCTTGAGCATTTTGTGATCTTGGGACATAAGAAAATGTCGATTTTGAAGGGAATTCTGCCATTAACTCTCTGATGTAATCATACAAAGGGATTAATTCTTCTTTTCTGATGGCATAATCCCCATTGACATGTTTGATTACCAGGTCTGAATCCCCTTTCACCTTTATGTGATTCACTTGTGCTTGAAGTGCTAACTCCAAGCCTGTGATAAGAGCATGGTATTCGGCTTCATTATTGGTACCACCTTCCCACAATAAAAAGGAATAAGGTAAAAATACCTTATCTAGATAAATGATTAAAATTCCTAATCCAACTTTGTTTAATTTAGGATTTTCCATTTTCTTCCCTGTTGGACTTCTGGAAGCACCATCAAAATACATTTACCATGTTTGAGGACTCCCTTGAATAGAGAAAACATCCTCATCAGGGAGTTCAATATCTTAAGACGTGTCTTCCACTAAAGGATGTTCAGCCAGGAAAGCAGCCAGAGCTTGGCCCTTTATTGCCTTTTGAGATACATACTGAATGTCGAACTACTACAAAATAACTTCCCACCTTGCTAGACGTCCTGTAAGCATTGGATGACTAAGGATGAATTTGAGCGGATTATTGAGAGATAACAATTGGACCTCGTGATGTAGCAGGTAGTGTCTCAGTTTCTGGACTGCAAAGATTAATTCCATGCAGCACTTCTCAATACTTGAATACCAGGTTTCTGCTTCAAGCATAGTTCTACTGAGATAGTAGAGGCTATTTTCATTCCCAGCATCATTCTTTTGAGCAAGAAAGGAACCCAATGATCGCTCTAGAGCTGTCACATAGAGGATAAGTGGTCTTCCTTCAATAGGTGGCATGAGTACTGGTGGACTCAAGAGGTATTTCTTGAGAACATCAAACGCTTCTTTACATTCTTCAGTCCACTGGTAAGTGACTCCTTTTTTCAATAATTTGGTAAAGGGTAAACTTTTTACTGCCAAATTGGAGATGAAAGGCCGAATATAGGCTAAGTGTCCTCGAATTCTTCTTAATTATTTCAAATTTTGAGGAAGTGACATACCAAGGATTGACTTGGTCTTCTCAGGATCGACTTCAATACCACTATGGCGTACAACAATGCCGAGGAATTTTCCTGAGGTTACCCCAAAAGCACATCTTAAGGGGTTCATCTTCAAATTATGTTGTCGAAAATTGTGGAACATGACTTCCAAATCAGCCAAGTGATTAGAACGTTGTTTGGATTTAACCACCAAATCGTTTACATAGCATTCAACAAACTTCCCTAAGAATGGTTTGAAGATACGATGCATGACACGTTGATATGTTGCACCCGCATTCTTTAAACCAAAGGGCATCACCCGGTAACAAAACACACCTTGAGGGGCTCTGAAGGCTGTAGATTCCTCATCTTCTGGGGCCATTCGGATCTGATTATATCCGGAATATCCATCCATGAAGGAAAGTACTTCATAACCAGCCGTCACATCAATTAAGAGTTCTGTAATTAGAACTGGGATATCATCTTTAGGACAATACCGATTAAGATCTCTGAAATCGATGCAAACCCTAATTTGTCTGTTCTTCTTCTTTACAGGGACAATATTAGCCAACCACTTGGGATACTGAACTTCTCTGATAAATTTAGATTTGATCAGCTTATCCACTTCAGCTTCAATTTTGGAAGCATAAGTTGGGTGTGTTCTTCTCACGGCTTGCTTAAATCATCGATTTTATTTTGGTAAGCCCAAATGATGAGTAGAAACATCAGGATCAAGCCCAGGCATTTCTGTATAGTTCCAAAAAAAATATCTTTATTTTTCTTTAGAAAAGAAATATACATCTCTTGCTCTTTAAGGGTCATGGCCGCACTAATTAAAGTGGGGCATGGATCTTTCTCTGTACCTAGATTTATTTTTCTGAGTTCATCCACAGTGGAAGAGATACCCTCTTCAAATGCTGGAGGAGCATCTCTAAGATCTTCCTCTTCCTCTTCATCATGTGCTATTTCTTCCATTTCTACTTTCATAGTAGATGAAAAAACGAAATTTTCATGATCAGAAGAGATGTCAAAATTTTCACATTTTGAAGAAGACGCTTCCATTTCCGACCCTATTGATGATAAAGGGCCTTCTTTGGGAAATAAAGAGGAGAAGATGGATTGACAATTGACATCATTATTCACCACCGATGTTGCTATAACTTATTCTGGCCTGATTGGCGAAGTATAGACCTGTTGGATTTCAGCAGATGAAATGAAAATGTCACCACTTGTGCTTTCATCACTATTTGGTAGGTGACCAATTTCTCCCATGTTGTCTGGCTCAATTGCCGTAATTGTTATTATGGATCATTCCATAAGAGTATTTTGATTTGGGCCTATTTTTTCAATTTGACTGATAGGTAACACATAACCTTTACTCACATGTGTAAATGGATTTATTGTAATCTTCTCCAAACCATATGGAGCATTAACTTTGATAATTTCCTTTATTGTAGACTTCTCTCTTCCCTTCATGTGATAAAATTCCGCCTCAATGTATTGAGACTCGCATGTCTTGAACGGGGTCTTACCACCATAAAATGTTCCAACTTGACCATTGAAATAGTATTTGAGACATTGATGGTATGATGAAGGGATATCCGCATGCTGATGTAGCCAGGGTCTTCCAAGCAAGACGTTGAAAGATGAGTCTTGATTAACAATCATGAAATCCAAATTGGATACAAGATCTCCAAACTGAGTTCTGAGTGTATCTTTGCCCAGTGGTTCTTGTTCATTTTTATCATATCCTTGTAACATCATGGTAGAAGGAGATTAATTAGATTCCATGAGGCCCAATCGACGAAGTGTACGAATGGGCATGAGGTTGACTCCTGAACCATTGTCAATGAAATCTCTTCGAATATCTACAGCATTGACTTTTCCAGATAAGTACAAAGGTTTTATGTGCCCATGCACAACATCATCTTCATCTTTATCAGTAAACGATATCACATCATGGAATTCTATAGGATTATTCTCTATGTGATAGACTTTAGCTGCAGCAATTTCAGCTTCAAACTCCTGAGGACTTGACAAAGCTTCGATGAGTGCTTCCCGAAGATCTTTTGACAGATTCAAAGCATCCAAAATTGATAACTTGGCTGGTACTTGGGCCAAGTGTTTCAATATATCATACTTTTGATCTAAAGGTCTGCGTTTCCCAATAGGAATATGCGGTTTAGTAGGTACCTTGGAAGTAGATGCTTTGGAAGCTGATGCATCTTGTATTGGGATAGAAGTTGGAAATATCATTGGTTTTGGAAGATTAGACCGATTAGATCCATTTAATTTCTGAGATAAAGAAGATGGAATTTTCAATAGGTCTTCCAAAAAAACTGCGCCAAGACTGAGTTGACTATTGGCAGAAGAACTTGCTTGTTTTTTTGAGCTCGCTGAAGGGCTCTACCACGAGTTTCTGCTGCATACATAGTGCTAGCAGGGGTAGAATTGGAGTAGTGGCTTCGGAAAGATCCACGTCTTCCCCTGTATACTGAACCTCTGGAACTTCCTTGGATTCCCTTATTTGATACAGGGAATTCAGGCTCATCAAAATTGAAATTACGATTGGAATACGGATCTGTTAATTGAATCATATTAACGGAACCAAAGATTAACTCTTCGTCTTATAAAGACTCTGCCTGACTAGCCTGTTTAGCCTATGCCGTTTGATGGGGTGGTGTCCGTGGTTTTGAAGTAGATGGCATAAAGTCTGCCAGAGTCAAAGACAATTTAGGCTTTGACACATTCTCATATTCTTCTGATTCTTTTTCCTTCTTTGAATCAAACCGTTTCTTTGAGGACTTTCCCTCTGACGAAGAGGGTTTTACCGCAATATTCATAGAAGAAGACACAATTGGTTTCTTTAATTGTGTTCTCAAAATGGCATGAGTCCGATTGATTGACATCATGACCTTCCAATCATCATACTTCTGTGCATTTCTGCTTTTGACTTCTTTCCATTCACCTTCCTCCTCTGGAACTGTAGCAGTAACACAGGCTACCTTAGTCAAAGAACCTTTCAACTTGACTTGTCCCAAGTTGACCATCTTTTGCAAGAGGTCTTTGAGGACAAAACACTCCTGGATGGGATGCCCCAACATTTGATGAAAGGGACAATAATTGGGATGGTCTTCATCTCCTTCCTTGTTTGGCCTCTTAGGCACTGGTAATTGAACCAAATTATTTTCCAGAGCTGAAATGAAGTAACCAGGAACTTTCTCATTTCGAAAAGAGTATTTTTTACTCTTAAAATCCTCAAATTGTTTTTGTCGTTGATATCTTTGATCAATTGGACGAAACGGCCTTTGTTGTTGGCGTTCATGATGTGGAGCCTTTCGAAAAGATGATGGTTTTGAAGTAGAAATAGGTTCATGTGCTTGTTTAAGCATAACTGTAGCAGTTTCGGCTTTACCCATTCTCTTTCCTGAAGCTGATGGAATTACATGAGATTTATCCTTAGCCTATATAAGGGAATATTCAATCTGCTGAGCGATTGAAGTAAGGTCTCAAAACCCTCCTGTGTATTTCACAGGGATCAATGGCGTGCGTAATTCGTCACGAATATTTTCCACACAGCTTGGCAACAGCTCCTCCTGAGGGAGTCCTAAACTCAGGGAATATGTTAATCCCTTCCAGTGAGCAATGAAATCAAAGACTCTTTCATTCTCCCTTTGCTTGCAGTTTGTAAGATCGAAAACTTTCGTTTATGGCAATGTTGAGCTAAACTGAAGAAGGAATTTTTGGCGATGATCCTCCCATCTGATGATTGACCGGGATTACAAGCTTGTATACCAGACAAAAGATGGTTCTTGCAAGGATCGTACAAAGCATCTGAGTTTCACTGCTTCTTACTGCTCTGGAGTTCCCATCATAGGATCACAACAAGACACGTAATGTGTCAAATGTGGTTCAGGGTCTCCTGATCCATTGAAAGTAGGAAAAAAAGGGTTTCCAAAACTAGATGGAGGAGAAATTGAATATACCCATTCAGGGTAAACTTTCTTTTCTCGTTGAACTTGCGCCCATTTCCCTTCCATAGTTTCTAACCGAGCTGTTAATGACTCAATAGTAGTTATTAACTTTTGAGAAACATCCGGTTGAATTTGGTCCTGAGTAGGTGCAATGAATAGAGCTTGGACAGATGTGGTGGTTGGTGCTGCAACTGATGGTAGCACTGCCAACCGTTGTTGCACTTGACCCGTAGGATTAGACCTGGTGTACTGATAAAGGAGGATATTCTTGATCCATCTCAGTAGCTGCAACAAATTCCTTCGGCTATCGGACTTCATCATTCTTAAGAAGAATACTACTCTGAAGTAGTTCTGCATTCAACCTTTTTAATTCTTTCATTTCTTCCTCCTATTGTGCAAACCTTTTCTCTAATGAGAGCGATTGACCTTCTCCAGAGGAAGGATATGTAACCTGATTCTTTCCCCTCCCTTTGTTGGATACTTTTTGGAGAGAGGGTAGTGGATTACCTAGGTTCTGAGTAATCCTTTGACTTCGTGTACGCACACCATCTTCATTTGTATCGGTGCATACATTTTCCTGAGCAGGACGCTCTTCATCTGAGTCCCCTGAGTGAGCCTACACTGGTGGATTAGAAAAAACGACATTGATGACATTGATTGATGCATAATGCATCACATCCCTTCTATCAACATTTCTGTCATATTGTCTTCTTTCATGTCTCTGATGAGACATTACCTTTTGTTAATTCAATCTTTAGGAACTTCTTGACAAGCTATAACTTGGAGGGAATATCCTGATAATTTGGCTCTTCGTTCCGCTTGGGGCTTCTTCCCCAATCGAGAAAAGACCGACATTCTCTGAGAAGGGGATAGATGATTTGAAAGAGTACCTGGTCTCGTGAAATGGGGATATTCCTGCTGCTTCCGCTCAACTACTCGAATCCCATTTGTTGACTCTAAGGGTTGGGTTAAAGGAGTCCCCAGTCTGACAAGCTCGAGTGGCTCTTGACATTCTATGTCTGAGAACTTCTTAAAATCTCTCTTGATCTTGCGAATCATAGTTAGGAAATTAGCTGGATGCATTAACCTGTATCCACTTTTATCACCTGGTTCAACAGACCGTTGGATGATTTCCGAAACTTCTTTCATTTGATGATGTGTTCGCTCTATACGAGAGGTTTGTGCAATATTCTCACCTGCTTGATGTAGGATCAATTCATCAACTTGTTCTCTATATGCTTGACTTTGAGAGGAACTAGTTGAAGCCTGTTCTTGAGCAAGATTTTGATTATGAACAAAGCCCATTGATTGTGCCGGCCATGGGCAATAACATTGCATGAGACCATTTTCAGCGGGCTTTGCTGACTGGAATGCACTGTGAAATGTAGTGCTCCGTGAACACCCCATCCTCTAATATGAACACCAGATGGAGAATTGTAAATTAACTGATGCAATTTTCTTAGTGCTCCAAGGCATGAATGTTGAAGGGTTCTATGTTGCTTTTCAGCCTTCGGATATCGAGAGACTGATAGAGATGCCAAATCAATCTGACGTTGTAGCCCTTCTATCATCTTAAAGATATTTTCATATTCATCATAAGATAATACCTTCTTCTTCAATTAACAAAGAGTTTTCCATATGTTGAGAGTAATATCATGGACTCCATCTTCCGTCAACATCTTTGGAATGTCATACTGGGAGTCAGCCAAAGGCCAAAACATGACTGGTACCTCACTTTTTTCCAGTTTTTTCCTCATGTTCAGCATTTCCACTTCATCATTAAATGAAGATTCTTCTACCTTTTTTGACCAGAGTTGGTGTTTCCTTGTTGCTACATCGTATTCAACAAGATTGGTAGAGAAATCATTGATGATACTAGAAGATGCATGACTTGGGGGGGGTCTGAGAATGACCTAAACACTGGGCTATATTCTGATTCAGAAAGTATTTCACTTGCTAGAGATAAAGCATCAGACATGACTGGTTTCGAATTTGAAAGTGCCTCAAGATAAGCGGGATTTCTCGGCACTATATTGTCCACTGGATTATTTTCTAGGAAATGTGAATCACTACTGTGGAGAGGACTTTCGCAGCGAAATTCATCATCATGGGGAGGACCACCATACTGGGTTACATCAAAAGATGAGATCTCTGGCTCCTTGGTCTTCTGACCACATAGAGGGTTCATGTGGCTCTCATCTGAAGACGAAACTTCAAGATTGACCGAATTTTCACGAAGCAAGCCTTCATGAGGAAGTGTCTGTTGAAGACCTTCAGAATTAATGTTCCCGTTATTAGGAACTGATGGAGTAGAATATTGAATTCCAACAGATAAATGTATGGGGGCTTCAAGAACTCCAGCATCGTGCAAGGCCTGGTTACAGATTGGCCTTTGATCTCCTGACTGTGCTGGGCAGATCTTTTTCTTAGATGCCTTCTTACTCACTTTGGAAACCACTTGTTGAAGAAAGTGGTTGCTCTGAGAAGGTGTATGTGCCTGATCAGGAAAGATGGTCAGGTTAGGCTGACAATCTCCACTCAAATTAGGTGTATGTGCCTGACTTGGTTGTCCGTATGATAAGGGGGAGTATTCCCCATAACCCTCTTGGACTGGAACAGATGTGTGTGTCTGTTCTGGAGTGAATAGTTGATGTGTCAGTCCACTTTTAGAGATAGATTTATGTGACTTTCCCTGAGATGATGCCGAAGCTGTTATGATATTCTGGAAAGCATCTAGAATATGAGCAGGAATTTTCTTCTACTCTTTCACCATTGACAAAATATGCTTGGCGACTTCAGCTGCCAAAACGGGGATATACGTCCATTCTGGGCTTGGAGTAGGTGTATGTGCCTGCTACTGTCTTCCTTTTCCTGTCAGTGAATCCTGACAGTACACAAGTGTGGAGGCAGAGAGTTGAGTCTGCCTACTATTTTTTGTCGGAGCTTTCCGACTGACTTCTCCGTGTGCTACCAAGAGAGACTGTTGGTAGGCTTGATTGGTACTAGCAGGTGTATGTGCCTGCTGATTACACTTCGGCAAACGCGGTTGACGAGATCCATCATATGTAGTCAGGTGAGCCTGCCGACTATCTGATGATGTATAAGCAGCTATATGTTCCTGCCTATAGTACTCCGCCAGAATTGCCTGGCGGGATTGGCGTGATGCTGCTAGACGAGTCTGCTGGATAGCGGAATTAAAACGGACATGTGTGTGTGCCTGCTCGTTGTTTGCCACCAAGTTAGGTCGGTGGACTTCTCCGGAAATGACAGGGATGAAAACCTGCCCATTATTAACTGGATTCCGCCTCTGGCGGTTCGTCTTTCCTGCTCGGGTTTGTGGAACCTGAGCCGAATGCCTAGAGTCGGTACCCTCATCATGTTGAGAGCGCACTGCCACACAAGTCTGGCGGCGATTGGTGATGGGAGCCCTCGGGAAGGACTCCTGTCTTTTTGAGTTAAGGCCCTGAGGGACCTGATCATTCACTTCCTCAGAGTATGGGAGCGAATGGAAATTGCGTTCCGGGGATAACGACCCAAAACGGTTGGAGACGATAGTCAGCACCGCCTGCTTCTTGATCACTGGTCGTCGTTTTCCAGATGACCTGTGTGAGTTGTTCACTTGGAGGGCCTGTCGGGCAGCCTCCAGAGTTGGGATGGTACCATGTTGACGGTACTCCTTAACTGGTGCATTTGATACCCAGCGTTGAAGAAGCTGAGTAGGTGATGTCATCCTCAGAGCGGATGACGATCCAGTAGGAATAGAAGCAATGGTATTTGCAGTAGCAGTATTCATAGGTGTGAATTTGAGAGCAGCCATTATGGAAATACAGAAGATCTTGGAAAAGAGTGTTTGTTCGATATAACAGACGTAATCAAGATACAATCCAGCCACTTCATCCTTTGGATGAGCACACATGTCAATGATTGTTTTTGTTAGCCCTCTTATTGAGTTTTAAATAGGGGCATAACAAATAGGTAAAACATCATTTTAACTTGGTTAAGGATTCACGTCGGTTTCACCATTTTTTTCCTTGGAATTCGAGGATGACCTCCTGGATGGGAGATACAAACGTTCTGATCGGTTTCTAACGGGTTTGTTCGTAGAACCGGAAACATCCAATGATTCCACATCCACTTGGACCTACTTTCCAAAGGTAGGCGCTTCATTAGTTTGTGAACTGATGAGGCTTAGGAATTTGCATTGGTTGAGAGGATGGGAGGTCGGACTCATCACACATTTTTAGGGGAATTATTGTCTATTCTGGGACTCTCTTTATAGATTTAAGTTATGTTCGTGAATCCTTATTACATTACCAAGTATAAAATGAGTTTTCCTTCAGTTTAACAATCAATGATTAAATATGTAAGAAATTTAGAGAATCTTTTATATGTATTCGATGTTCTTCATCAATAGAGAATCATCTATATCTATTTAGAGATTCTTGGTCAATGGTATCCTTCAAAATATTTATATAAAAGTCTCTTGGTCATTATGATGACCAGGCTGGTTTTAAATCCACTCAGTGGGGCACATGAAGATTATTGTCATTCAGAAGGACATGAATTATTTCAGAGTTCGGATCGAATCATAGATGGGCTACCTACGTATCCTTTGTTTTGGAAAAGGAATCAGAACCCACGTAGTTCGAGTAAGGGAGTATGATGTTTTTGATTGATGGATCAAAGAAGGATGTCACAATTACTTTTACACTCTATGCTCACGTGAGTCATGCTCGGTGTGAGTAACAAGAGGTATTGGTAAAAAATTAGACAATTGTGCCATAAAAGATGCAATTATAAGAAATAATGTGGGTCTTATGTATGTATGACTGCCCAGATAAATGATGTTTAGGATTTACTTTAGGGATAAAATCCAGGAACAGGGTCCATAAAGGTATATGTGTTTTATGGAGATTTGAATACTCTAACTTGGGACTTATTTCTGAAAAGGAAACCCAAATCAGGAGAGGATTGATAATTGGGTTTTACTCCTGAGAAGGAATCCCAGATTAAACGTAAATTAGGACTGGTTAAAGAGAATTTAAGGGACGTGGGGCATACTCTTGAAAAGGAAGCCCAAGATTATGACTTATGACTGGGGATTATTCCTAAAAAGGAGACCCAGGTTAAGGATTCTCTCATCTTAAATGATGAGTTTGAATGAATGAAATCTCAATCTTTAGTGACATAAATATGTGTAAATCACTATGTTTTGAGAGATATTCCACAAAATTCCTTTTAGATAAGGAAGTCAAATCAGGAAATCATGCCATGAAATGGATTTGAAGAGTGTCTTGAAGACTGAATCTTGAATAGGAAAGGTGTAATGACTTAAGAGGGGTGAAATGGGCAAGAAAGTCACCCAAAAAGGAAGAGGCGTGCAAGTATTAGAAGGCGCGCAGGTACTGTGGGTGCGTACAAGTATTGGTCGCGCAGGTATACCTGCGCGACATGTTGGGTACTTGCGCGATATTCAACCAGCATTGAAATACTTAAGCGACTCTTTACTAAAGCCTTTAGAATCCTCTTGAGGTTCTTCCAAAAAAGGACGCGCAAGTTCTATCGAAGGAGTAAGGCGTCGCACAAGTGTGACCACTTCCCTTAAGGGCTGACCACTTAGGCGCTCAAGTGTTGATGAGTTTCAACACTTAGGCCTTACTCCATCTCTTTAGATCTTCCGTTATAGGTAAGAAATTACCTTAGAAGTGTTCCAGAATCATTGAGAAGAGACTTGGGTGTTGGGAGCTTCAATCCGAGTTTCTGGAAAAAGATCCTCTCGAATGGGGGGCCCACAGGGTCTATTTATAGGCAGGAGAAGACCCTGGGTGGTTACCGGGCGGTTATCACTTAGGTCTCACAAGTCACTTGCGCGACCATAAGGGCGTCGCGCAAGTGGACTTGCACGACAGTGATAGAACTTGCGTGGCACAGGTGTTTTTGATCCTTTGTTCATGCCTTTGTCGATTGTGATATTTTCTTCAAAGGTTGAATCACTTTGAGCTCAGATATTCCCCTTTTCCCATCATTAGATTCTGTGACGAAAGGAGCGTCAACAAACACCCCAACAGTGTTCATGGGACTCATGAAATTGATATTCTAACTGTACTTAGACCAGTTTTTAGTGGACTTCGTTGATGACATCTTAGTATATTCAGTATCCAAGGAGTAGCATAGGATACACATGAGGATGGTTCTATACACACATCAAGAGAACTAACATTACATAACTCTATATAAGTGTGAGTTCTAGATATTAAATGTCCAGATCCTGGTACATGTAATCTCAGTAGATGGAGATTTTGTGGATCCAACAAAATTGTGGCAATGATTTCTTTTTAATCACCCAATATCATTACCTGGGTGCATAGATTCCATGGGTTGGTTGGGTACTATATGATATTTTTACATGAATAATCTAGATTTGAAGCACCCATGATGGTGTTGAAAAATAAGGAAGACCTATTTTGTGGACAGAAGGATGGAAGTTGATATTTTAGTAGCTAAGTTACAGCATGACGAGTGATCCTATCTTGAGGAATCTAGAAGAGGGAACCAGCTATGTGGGGTACTATGAAACATTATGAACCCAGCATGGTTGTGTCCGAATCCAAGGGAAATAATTTATTACTTATAGATCTCCATAGTTGATACTTCATGAGCAGAACTATGCAACTCATGAACATGAGTTTGATGTGGTAGTCTTCGCATAGAATATGTGGAGGCAGTTCCTTTTAAAATAATGCTTCATCATATACAATGAAGAAAAGAGTTTCAGGTATATATTTTCTCAAAAGTATCTGAATTTGAGAAATTAATATTTGCTAGAGTCTCTCCTGGACTATGAATTCATGATAGTATATACTCTTGGGAAGGGGAACCTGGTGGAAAATGCACTCATCAGGATATTGCATTCACATCTTCTAAAAGAGGCCTCGGAGAAGTTGTCTTTCCTTTAGATATCCTTTATGGATAGGGATGAGGTATCATATCTTTAGTCGATGGTAGTTTCACCTCCTCTATTAGAGTTACTCAGGGAGGCGCAACATGGATATTCCAGCTATGATACTACATGTTCCCTAGTGTCTACATGGCATTCCCCTCATGGATATTCTACAGGTTGTGAGAACATCATATTTTTAAGACTATCCACCATAATACAAGTGGAGGTAAGGGCGTAAGTGTTGAGGGAGTTCCATGCATATCCTTTGGTGATACATCCAGGTGTGGGTAAGATGTGCCAGGACCTCTGATATCAGTATTGGTGGTCGGGGATAATGAAGGAAGTTGAAGTGTTTTTCTCAAGATTGAAACTTTTCATAATGTGAAGGATGAGCACCAGGTTCCAGCAGATTTGACATGACCCCTCCTAATACTGGATTGGAAGTTGTATGAAAATATTGATGGACTTTGTGACAATTTAACCCCATATTTCTAGGATACAAAATACCATCTAGGTGATTGTGGACTGACTCATCATGTCAGACTACTTTGTAACCATTCATGAATAGCATTCAGTAGATATCATGAGCCACCTCTATGTGCTGGAGATAGTTTTACTCGACGGAGTCCCATCTACGATATTTTTAGATCATGATGCACGTAGTGCATCCATGTTATAGAAGGTATTACATGAGGCATTTGGGACTCTTTGTCACTTAAGCACAACCTTTCACCCATATTATAATGGACAGATGGAGGAAACCATATAGACCTGGGAGGATGTCCATCGTGCTTGCATTCATGATTTTTTTCATAGTAGAGAGGACCACCTACCACTAGTGGAGTTTGCAGAAAATGATATATACCACTCCACCATCAGCATGGCACCATTTGAGGAATTTTAAGGATGACCAAGTTCACCTAAATTCTAGAGAGACCCATGGGAGTCATCACTCAAGGGCCCAGAGATGGGAAATGCTACCACTAAGAAGGTGCATGTGATCCAATAATGAATAAAGACTATACAGAGCTAATAGAAGTCCTTTGCTGGAAATCGATGGAGACCCATGGAGTTCAAATAGGGGTACAACATATTCATACTGGTCACTCCTTGATGAGGTAAAAATATATTTAGTCGGGGCATCAAGTTATATTTGAGGTTCATCAAAATTTTCCTAATACTGCATAGAGTGGGAGTGGTGACATACCTCTGCCATTAGAGAGGGTGTACGATGTCTTCCATATATCCTATTTGAAGAATTACGTGCATAACCCTTTTCATGTCATCGAACACTTCGCGATGAAGCTTGACGATGAGGATATGTTCTCAATGTACCTGTTGGAGATAGAGGATGTACAAGAGAGGATCATTTATGGTCAGTTGATTCAGTTGGTGTGTGTTCATTGGTAATATGAGATTCTCCAGAAGATCATGTGGGAGTAGGTGGCTCAGATTCATTTCCCAGTACCCCATTTTTTTAGTTATACCATGTTTTATTACTATAATTCCCTAAATCTTTAAAAGGGGGAGTAATGTAATACCCATAAATTCCATGTTTTTTTTGAAATTTAAATGAAAATTTTATCGAGACTGTGCACTGAGAAGGCATGTAGTAACAAGGCCTAGCGTGCCAAGAATGATCCAAAAAAAAGTTATCTTTTAAATACTGCACAATATAAGGATTCCAAATATAGTGTAATGACACCAAAATAGATTCCCTAATAAAAAAATATAAGAGAACCGTTGCATTCAGAATGGCGGTTTTCTCCAAGGCAAGACTTTTTTTAGTTGGCGTATGCCTCCAGTGAGAAAACATGAATATAGTATAACCATAAATAAAATAATTAATAAAAATGATTTTATTTTTTAAATACTTATAAATAAAAAATCGGGACATGGATTAAACATACGAGACCACCATTGAGTTCTTGAGTGTATGATTTACATAGGAAAATCATTGCATTGGGTGATGTGGTTCAGTAGTGGAAATTAGTTTTTGGTCATAAATAAAATAAATGAATAATGTTATTTTATTTTCAAAACCATGTAACTCATAAATTTTAACATGGATTGAAAATACGATAGTTCCGTTGAACTCGTGAGGGTATGATTCAAATAGCCATAACCTAACATTAGTCGGTGCGACCCGACTATCAAAGTTTTTTTTTTGCGATTTATCCTTAAAAAAATAATTTAAATAAAATTTATTTTATTTAAAAATCCTCTAAACTCATTAATGGTAAATCAGATTGAAATTTTAAGGCCACTATTGAGTTTTTACCGAGACATTCTCATTAAGAATGACTAAACCTTGACCAAAATGTGTCAAGGGTGAATATTAGTTTTTGAACTTTTTAAGAAAAAAAATACTTAATGAGTTTACTTTCATTCAAAATGGTTCCGCTGCAACGTAGCAACAAGACAACAGTTTATTTCCATTAAATAAGCCACATAACAATTCTACAAAGAAAATTAATACAAATGATTTTTCATAAATTAAATAGTGTAATGATGGTGACTCATCCTAATAGAAACACTGAAACACATTTTCCCCATTTAATGGGATAATGAGAGTGGGAGATCATATCTGGATCTAGAGAAACATATTCAATTTATTGATGGTCACCATGGATGAATAAAGAATGATGATCTCCTAAAATATCTAGAACCCCCTCTTATTTGAGAGATCCCTTCCCCAATGATGGACTGAAATCTTTTGCGTATGAATCACCTAAAATGAAGAATCCTTCCTGCGATCAAACTCTATCCCAGTAGGGCTTTAAATTATCAATGAATAGGTTTTCCAATTCTCCACCTCTAAATAAAATATTATTTTTCAAATCATTCACAAGTCGATCAAAGGATGGATTTTCCTTATGGTGTTAGGAAATATAATTGCGGTTTGATATTGGGAATAAATCTTAGTGAGTTATAATTTTTACGTCATGATCCCATTGACACGAACAAATCAGGTCCAACAAAAAACAAATGAGTGTTTTTTATTTGGCTTCTATTGTGATCCCCTCCATATATCTCTTTCAACATTATTCATGGTGTACCAGATGATTTGGCATTGACTATAAAGGCAGCGGGATGATGGGCCCCGAACAGGTATGTCACAACATTTGTGGGAGACCACAAAACAAGGCTATGGTAGTGGAAGCCGACCACGACTTTAGAAGGTTCCGATAGAATGGAGGATATAGGATGGTGGAATACAAACACAAGCACCAAGCCTCATTATTGGAACACACAGAGGAAGTCCACGGTCTACAGAACAAAGTAGAACGCTGGACCTGTAATAGAGAAGTGGGTCACGTGGAAGGACTGATCTGTGTGAGTGTGCTGATGCTAGAGTGTGGTGACATGTTGGAGGAGAGGCATGTGCTGGAGGGCCACAAAAATAGTTAGGAAGTCATCCTGGATCATGTGTTGAGGAGGCCACCAGCCTTAGCAGGCCAGTTTCAGCACAAACGAGATGCCCTGCGGGCATCCTTGTAGTTAGGGAACTGGTCCATCAAGTAGACTGGGCTGGTGGCATGAACCAGACAGCTGGCCACCGTAGGATGGGGAAGAGTTGGTCTGCTAATGTTGGTTTAGCCGATGGGATAAATAGGGCAGTAGGGTTTCCTGGGTTGGGATATAACTGGCCCACTATTTGCGGGCAAGGTCAGATAAAATTGGGTTGTTGGGCTTGACCCATGGAAAAACTGAGCTGGGTCTAGCATGACCCATTGGGATTGGACCACGACCGGGCTAGAGCGGGTCAACCGATACACAATTGGGTCGGGTTGGACGAACCGAGTATGGTCATGTGAGGCCCCCAGTCCGGGTTGGTTGGGTGGGTCCAACCAGTTCGGACCGGGCCCAAACACAACCATCCCCTACTTAATAAAACACCAATATATTTCATACTAGGTATCCAATTTTATCACAATATATGGAGTTGTGACCCTTACTAAGAGACTGTCCTTTATGAAAGCTCTATGTTATATTCTGTAGTAGTAGTGTTGCAACTAATTGTTTAAGGAGTAGATTCTCCTGGAATCAAGCGTGCTATTTGAAAGAATCCAATGGATAGTTGTGACACAAATGATATGAAAAGACACACTTAGTTATCCAGAAGACAAAGAGAGGAGGTATTATTAGTTATCCATTTGGACCAGAGATTAGTGGGTCATAGTGATATAGATTACCCTGAGATGAGTAGGTCTTAGAGATCTAGGCGCCCGAGATATGAGTGGGTCTTTGTGATCTAGCTGACCAAAATACGAGCATGACTAATTGATCAATAAAGGTAAGAGATGATTGGGTCTTAGTGATCTAGTTGAATAAAAGACGAGTGGGTCCTAGTGATCCCACTAGCCCAGATATTAGTGGGTATATGTGATCAAGCTTTACCAGAGAAAAGAGGGTCAAAGTGATCCAGCTGGCCGTAGAGACTAGCAGGTCTCACTGATCTAGCTGGAATAGGTGATGAGAGGGCACATATGATGAATCCTTTAACATTATGAATTTTCATATTTACTACTGATAATTCAACTTCCTATACTCTGATTTATAACTAGCGTGACCTATATTTGTTTGATGATATTTCTATGTGGTATAGCTTAGTTTTCTTTCCTTTGTGGTTTGGGGTCCCTAATGAGTATTGTGTTACTCACTCCAACACGAGCTTCACCCGCAAGTGTCATTTCTCATGAAGGTGATCGACACATCAACAAAGACCTTGGTGGATTGTGGGCAGGTCGTGCTTAGTGAGTCTTTATGGATGTGACACATTTCAATGGTTATAGATCAATACCCTCCATCAACCCTTTAGGTAGGGTTAGAGCAGACGATCTGTGCTAGTAGTTTTTTTCCTTTTTGGTTTGGGGGTTGTATTCTAAACCCTTCACCTTTTTAATTTTTACTATACATTCAATAGATTCCTTTTTGAAAATTTCTACTTAATTTATGATTACCTTTCCGTAGATTGATATTTGTGTATGTGTACAGGTTTAATGGAAAATTTCTTCTCTTTTTGGATATACATATTTTGTGCTAGTCTCCATCCCCTAGCCTATTGATGGCAGGGTTGGGGTAGTCATGACATGGGACATGGGGGATGGGACATGATATATATTCACAAAATCACTTTAATGATTAATTATCCCTTCCAAAGTTCAGATATTTTACTATTCTTTCATTGTCTCAATATACATTTGTTGAGACTTGTTTTATGTCAAGAACCATCATTTCCATGTTTGGTGAAATTAATAACCAATTAATTATTTTTGAAATATTAAATAATTTAATTCATTTTATTTATTAAAAAATATCATATTTGTTTTCATATGGTTCTTATTGATTTTAATTTTACCAAAATGGTAAATTATTTATGTTAAATTATCCATTCATTTAAAGATTGATTATGTTAAATGTTTCCTTAGTTTAAATCATATAAAATTATTATATTGAATCACATATATTTTACTATTATCTTTTCATAAACATTTATATAATTTTTTGTTTCATTTTCCAAGTTATTTAATCAATAAACTACAATACTTTTATTTGTATGTAATACTGATATTATATTTTGTTTTATACCTAGAATATTTTTCTTTCATGTATTTATTTTCCATAAATGTTGTTAAATAATGTTTTAAATATTATATAATAATTTATTGAATATATTTTTAACCATGTTTTATATTTTAATAATTGTATTAAAAGGAATCTTAATGTTGTTTCCCAAATGTGGCACTTTGGATTTTTTTTAAAAGTATGAAAGTAATGTTTTGTATTAACATGTAATACATGAGTGTAATTTACTGATGACATGGACGAAAAAAGTATCAAATAATTGTTTACATATTTCCATGTTTATTTTCATATAATTTTTATTATATAATTATATATAAATTTTTATATTATAAATAATCCACTTAAAATTGAAAAGGGTATTTTGCTCAAAAAAATATTCCATGTGTTGTTTTGAAGGCCTTTCCTTCAATCATTATACAAATTTATGTCATGAATTTATTTTAAATTCAGTATATAAGTTTCTTACAACTATAAATATCATATTATTTCTTTCTTTGATGGGGTAATAAATCCCTTATGTTGATTTCTAAAATTCCTTCATTATGAGATTTACTTTTATTATGACACAAGGTAATATTAATAAACACATTAATCTCCCAGTGTAATTATTATGTTCATTCATTATAATTTATTCCCATTCGGGGAACACATAATCACGATCAGGATTTGATTGGTGAACTCATATAGTGTTCCAATGCATTGGTAAAATGTTTATCTCATGGAATGATATTTATGGGACCATGGAAGAAACCTAATCCATTATGGGACTCCTACAACAATGTGATGAAGTGAAGGAAGTTAATGTTGAATTATGAATATTGATGTTTTTACTACTACCCATTCTCTATTATTACATGATCTTATGATACCATGTTATTCATATTATTCACCAAAGTTATTATTCATCATCCTTCTATGTTGTGATATCATATTATGCATCATTATCCTGATTATTCCATTACTAGGATTTATATAACATCCTTTTATTTTATGCATTCCCATAACTAATCTATTCTATTTTAAGATCTCAGGGGAATTTTGGAGCACTCTATGTTGAATTAAAATAGATATGTTTTTTTGTTTTTTTTTATGTTTAATGCACCTAGTTTTCTAAATATACCATAACTAATGATATTTGAGTTGCAATTACTCAATTTTTATAATAAAATTCTGGAAATCATTTGTGTTAAAGGCTTGGGTCAAAAAAATTTACTTCATTAATTATTTTAAAAATACATCTTCAACAATAATTCTTGACATTTTACTATGGATCAATCTCATTTATAACTTCATTAATATTCATATTGAATCCAGACATAAGATTATTCTAAATTTATTCATTAATAATATCTCAATGACCTGAAATTTCTTTAGTTAACTGAGTAAATAAATTATATTTTACTAAAAGTTGACCATATAAAAATATCCAGTTATTATAATGTTATCTTTATTTCTTCAAAGATAATCTAAAAAACTATTGTAATTCTACAATTATTCTTCTATACATCCAATTAATCATTCAAACTCTAACTAAGAAATTATAAATATATTTCCACATAACATATCCTCAAAAAAACTAATCTCATAGTATTTTGGGCTTATAAATGTCTCATATTCTACTATTGAATTTCTAAACATTAGAATATTATTTTCTGGAAAAAATTTAATCTTAACTCATGGTTAATTTTATCTGAGAGTAATATAACTCTTTTATGTATATGAAAATTTTTGATTTCACTCACAGTTAAGGATAAATTTTATATTTTAATTTTTATGATAACCATAAACATCCATAAATTCTTCTAAATTTCCTGTCATCTTTCAATATCATTTACAAAAGACATCACTAAATTATAATACCACTTTATATATGTAATATCTTCTTTGTCAATAAAAATTATATATGTTATTAAAACTATTCAATAATATTTTTTATCATTATTATTTAACAGAATTATTAATATTATAATTTTTCCCATAGTATCATCTATACATTGATTGTATTTGATTAGTCTTCTAGACCAATCTCTGTTAGATTTTTATGATCATTAGGACATTGGTAGGGTCATTAAAACTAAATACTTATAAAAATATATTCTAATATAGATTATATAAAATATAATATTGAAATTTAAATCATATTTTTTTCTTCTATTAAGAATTAATAATTTCCAACCATATTCAAACCCAGTGTTACCATTCTCTTCAATTGGTTTTTCAAATCAGATTCTAAAAGATTATTTCCAATATTGATATATTGACTTACTAATATTAATTTTTTATCATCTAAACATTATTATGATTTTATAATAATTGATATTTATAATTCATCTTATGGATACAAGTTAGTTTTAAAATATAACTCATATTTTCACAAGGTATATTATTGTCACATCATCTCCTACAGTATATGCAAGTTTGAGATCAAATTTTTTTTATAAAATAACCACTTTTAAAAATAGTGGTTCTAGATAAAAATTTTGATTCATAAATAACTTCATCAATAATGAGTCTTCTATTAGTATATTTTCATGATGTGACTTTTAGAATAATATTTCATTCAATATATCTCCTTCACCTTTATCTATGGGTATTACATCTTTCAACCTCACTTTCATGATTTATTGGGATTGATTCTCCACACGATCATATAATAGACCAATATTTATTAGTAATAAATCATTTTCAATGACCCATATTATTTTTATCATAGAAATAATTTGATATTTATAATATTTTTATTTACCATGTATCTATAAAAAAACATATTACCTTTATTAATAATCATTTATAATGTAACAATAGATTTTTCAAAAATAAAAAGATCTCAATATATATATATATAATTACAATTAAAATGGTAACTCAATGATAAATCAAAAAATAATTATCAATGGGTTTTATCAATATTTACCTTTCGATGAAATACATCAACACTCATGGGACTCTTTAATCTCTTTACCCATTACTCTATCTATTCCAACTTGAATCATTTAATAATGACATTTTTCTTATTTAAAATAATGAAAAGATTATCATAATGATTAATTGGGTATTTCAATCTCCCAATTTTTATTTACCATGAATAAAAAATAGAAATTCAATATACATCTATTTTTATCATTTTTGATAATTATGACACTGGATTATGACTAGGGTAAAATTCACACTCACACTAGCTCCCCTTTTGTATACAACCTATCTTCACTGTTCATAAAAATAAAACATCACTCACTAAAGGGAATAGTGAGATAACATTTCATAATGAAATATTCTATAAATTAATCAACTTCAAGTCTACAAGAGTAAAATTCATCCTAGAAAATATGTGATATCAATATTAGAATAAATATTTTTCAAAGATAATCCAAAATATTTTTAGAACATAAGAAATTATTTGAGGGTTTTTTAAAACAATTTTAAAAAATCTAATATAATAATCTATTCAGGAGTAATAAATCTATAAAATAATGGAGTCTTAATCAATGTTAGTATTTATCACATATCCTCTAGAACATCTATACATATAATGATAACCGATACTTATTTAAATCAGTCTTCCCTTTCAGTTAAATAATAAATATTTCCCTCTAAAAAATTAATATTTCCATTAAATGTTATGTAAATGAAATCAATATTCCTCTTTAGAAACACAATTTTATACTATCCAAGACATTATATTCTGATGAGTTATTAATTTCTAGTACTTTATCAACATTGTTTCCTAAAACATATGTTCTCCCATTATTGTGTATAATAATAAAAAATTACAATATCTTCCAAAGAAAAATTATAATAGTAAATAATGTATTAGATTACATCACAATTATATATTTTAAGCCCTTATCCCGTCATTTGAAAATGGATAATCTGAGATTCCTTAGTCAAAGGCACTTTTATCAAGGGCCCAAAATATATATATTACTTATTGATTTTGATATCAACAGATGTGACCCAAACAGAACCCTATATAACTAAACACCCAAATATATAATTTTGAATCAATTATATACCGAAGATAATATAGTTTTATTGATTTATATAATTAGCATAATCCCTTAACTATGAAAAACCAAATATTTATCGTGTAATGAAAATTTTTTCGACTATAGAATGAATTTATTATTCGATAAAATGTCTTAAAAAACACATAGAAATTAATCTATAAAAGATAAAATTCAATTAACTCTATACATAATATCATTATGCCTAATATAAGGAAAGAATGTTGATATCAAACAAAAAAAATAGGTAATCCTAAGGGACAATAATGACAGATAAAAAGTGAGCAAAAAATTAGCATACGAGAAAGAGAGAATAATCATTGTGAAATAATATAATATAATATAATAATTCTCAATACAACATTTATCAAAAATCATGAATCATGGAATAAATATATTATAATAAAAAATGATTAATACGTTAATAACTTTGATTTATGATAACATAACATATGTATCATGATATGGTTTAAGAGTAAGACATAAACATATGCATAAAAAATCATGAAATTGTGAACAACACTACTAAAAATCATATCCAATCACATACTTGTGATAATTGATACCCTAAATAATTCTCAATAATTATCTTGTGGAATTTATAATCATATTTACACTATAAAATTATATTTTTATTATAGATAACAAAAATAAATTCAACATAGTATGTTCTAAACATATCTAATCACAATCATTTCAATAAATTACAACATCATTTGATGAGAAAAAATTATAAAACAATTCATTATAAGAACATTTAGGACCCCAAACCTCACTTAATGAGGTCATATAAATTGTATTATACATGAAATAAATCATATTTTAGAAAACACATGAAAATATATTGTATTTAAAAATGTATCACAAGTGTTAATATCATCAGTAGATCAGTCGATACCAAAATTAAAACATTAAAATAATTTATATTGTTAATGAAATATGATGACAAATAATTTTTTAATAAATTTTAGATGAACCTATAGAGATTGTGAGAATAATGGAAGAAAGATAATAATTGTTTAAAAAAATATCAAGAAATTTTGAAAAAAAATATTAACATACAGGTCACAAAGATAATGAATTTTTTTGGAGGTGATTGGAAGGAATTTAAAAATATTTTTTAGAAAGAAATATAAAAAATGTATCATTATAATGAAATTTTGTTTTTGTAAAAAATATGATTAGTGGTTCATCGAAAATACAATTATGACAAGAAATGGACTTTTAATATTATAAATTATCTTTATTAGGATCCACATTTCAAAAAATTAAATAAGGGTTCCATTTAAAAATCAGTAACTTGATGTATAAAGATCATACGAGAAAATATATATTAGGTGTTCCAAATAAGAAAGGACATAATTAATAGGAGAAAAAAATATGGACATTGAAGAGAAAGATATATTAAATGTGATGAGAATTATAATTTTCAATGTTACATTTTTATTTTGAAAGAAATCCATTAAAAAGAATATTTTGATGTGAAAATAAAAAAGTGCATAAGTAAAATGAAGAAGTAAATATATTAAAATCATAGCTTGGATGAAATAAAATATAAAATATTAAGGTTCAAAAATATTTACTATAACTCAATGAAAGAGATTTTAGTTAACAAAAAACATTACAAATATTATAATCATTTACAAAGATATTGATAAGAAATAATTGAAAATATATATAACAAGGTTGAAATAAAATTTAGTACAATTATATTATAAAATAAATTAAAAATTAAATAATGGGATCTACGAAAAAATGTTATAACGCAATCAAAATAAATGATTTATTAGAAAACCATGTAGATTTTGGAAATTTAGATTGAAAAAATATTGAAAGAGAGAAAATGAAATAGAAATTTTAATACCATGAATAAATATAATGTCAAGATAGAAGATTCAAAATTTGAATTATAAACACTATAATAATTTAAATTTGAGAATAATAAAGAATTTACTTCAAAGAATTATATTTGATAAGATAATCTATTTAAAGTTTTATAGAACTCCAATCAAATACCATTGAATGAAATAGAATTATTTGATTATTGGAATTACAAATATTATGAATTAATAATATAGTATAATAAATTAAATTGAAATTTAATTAATAGAAAATGAAATAAATATAAACAAGGTTATTATAATGGAATATGATTCATGTAATTTAAATTCAAACAATGAAATCCTTTGACCATACAACCTCATAGTCGAACATATTATTAAATGTTAGTTTAAGTAATTTTGGTTTATTAATATTATAAATGACAAAATATATTTATACTATAATTGATTCATTAAATCCATTTATATTTTTAAATTACCCATATATTAATCGACTATTATTAAAATGGATATTCATGTGTTAGCCGTTTATTTTATCTTACATAATTTACATTTGGGGATGTGGTCATTCTGTCTTCTCAAGGGGTTTAAAATCGATATAATATTCATAATACTTTAATAGAATTGTTTTATATAATTCTGGATTCCCATATGAATTTCACGGATCTTATGTTTATGGTTTTCATTAGACATAAAAAATTTCCTATTTTAATGATTATTGAAGTATCAAATGATTTGAATTTATAATTTAATATAATATTGAATAATACCATATAGATTTATTTAAATAATAATAATAAAATTATTAATATATATTATTTACAATATGTAATTTTCTTACTCATTGATGAGATCAACATTATGATAATGTTCATTTAGATGGTAAAATTGACTAAAACCAGAACATTTTAAAACTGATTAATGAGTAAGAGCATATGATTTCATGGTGATAATAATTATTTAACCAAAGGAAAATGGTTTCCAAAAAATGTTTTTAAAGTGATAAATTATATTGAATTTTATTTTTATAGTTAATATATATAATTTTAATCATGATGAAAATATCTCTTATTTCATGAATATGAATATTCATGTTAATGACCATATATAAATGCGTGGTTTTGGATTCATTCACATGAATAGAATCTCAATAAACTCGGAGTGGTTTTTAGGGAATATAAAATTAGTAAAGAGAGGGAGATTTTTTATTTTTAGCCTATCTTTGGAGGGGTATAGGAGGGGTCCTATTTTAACTGAGAGGAGTGTCATTTTAGTAATATTAAATATTTAATATAATATAAGATGTTAGAATTATGTAATGTATATTAAAATTATCCAAAAATTAAAATGTGTGATATGGACGTTTGTAATCCACTAATACAAAAAATTATATATATTTTTTGTTATATTTTTTCATATATCTCTTAATTTAAACTCTTACTAACCATTTTGACCATTATAATAGCAACTAACTATTAAAATATAACTAATTTTTAATGAATAACAATGTTTCTGACCATATTAAATAATTTTAATATGATAATTAAATATATGAAAACAATTTTAAAATATTAAAATTATTCAGGTCATAAAAATTAATTTTAATAATAGTTTTTTCAATACAATAATTATAATTGTGAGAAAAAACTCATTTTTAAGAATAAAAAGATATTTTTATCAAAATAATGTATTATATATATTCATATTAAATTTATTGATTTATGAGTTATAAAATGGTAATAATTTTATTTTTAGACAATGATAAAATAGAATGGATCATTGAGAATACTTAATTAAATGGAAAGGACAAAAACAATGTTTTATTAGTAATGATTATAACATAGGTTCTAAAATGTCAGAAATGGGTTTAAAATTCAACATAATAAATGTATATACAATATTTTATTCATTAATAAATATTTTAATTACATAAATGTTGTATATATATATTTAATTCATTTTTATATCATTATGTTTTCTTAAATGTTACAATATTAATAAAACAATATTTTCCACCATCCAACTAAATATCCAGAATTTCATAAAAAATAAAAAATCCAACCTAATAATATGTTTACATGATGAATACCAAAATAATTTTCTTTTTGAAATTAATGTTTTATAATTTTAAAATTTATTATATAAATAGTATTATTAAATAAAAAGAAATTAGTTTTACAAATAAAAGGAATTTAAAACATTACGTGTTCTTAATTTTATTACATATCAATTTATATTTATATTCGTGTCAATATATTAGTTTATACATTGAAATATGACATATTATTAGATAATAAGATGAATTTTTTTAGAATAATACACATTAACATTTATAATTATTCTTAAAAAAATTTCTAAAATTAAATTAGTAAATCACATTTAATTTTTTAACATTAAATTTAATAAAATGATTTGTATTAAAACACATTATACATAATTATAATATTTAAGGAATTAAAATATTTCTTTATCACATATTAATTAATTCTAAGGTACGTCCATTTTTTTCTTTTGTTTTATTCATTCATTTTATAATCACAGCTTATCTCTAGTTTCTTCTTGTTCCTTAGCTGTGGTAAAATGTGTGATACATAAATTTGGTTACGTTGGAATTAAACCTATATCAAATGAAGATGAATGTTGTACACCTGCTTGCTAGTGTTGGGCGTCGGTCGGCCAGTTGGGGTGGTAGTGGTTATAACAATTCTATTGTAGCCAACAACTTGTCGGTGTGTCTTCGTTCGAAGGTCAATGGGATACATAGTGGCTACTGCATTCAAAAGTAAAAACCAGCCTATATGTAGGTCTCCAATAGCTGGATGATTCTACTAATGATGTTGTGAAACATTAGTAGTATTAATTTTTTTTCATTTAGAAATCCCATTTAATTTTTAAGCCTTCTCACTCAATCTAAACTCAATCCATTCAAACCTAATGGCCCCATTAGAATGATTTTGGCTCTCCCAACCTGAATTATTTGAGAATAAATTTTTTGATTGAATCAATAATTCTCATTTGGTACATATAACTCTATTTTTATCTTAGATAATCTTCTTATATATTTACCTCTTTACAAAGTATATGAAAACCCTGTAAATTTGAGGGATCTATGTTTCTAACTGTGTTCCATAATGATTAGTTATTGAATTCATGGTCATTTTCATGATCCCCAATCCTTAGGGTGAATTCTTCATGAATATTTATGGTAATAGTTTTATTTGGTTTCTTTTATCCTAGAAATTTATTATTTTGGGATACATGATTGGGTAATATTAGTTTTGGGTCTTTCCTTAATCCCTATAGTATGAAGCTCATAAGTCTTTGTTGATACCACATTGTTGTTGTTTTTATAAGTGTTTAATGATTTATGGAATCATGATTTTTTTTTTCAATAAACCCTAATTAATTTTTCCTATATATTTATTTATAAAATATATAAAAAATACTGTTTTGGATTAATCATGAAAATGAATTTTGAAATGTTTTTAAAGGCATGTATTATGAAATATGGTGGTTTTAGTGATGTTAATGAAAATGGATTTTTCTGTTGTTGTTGTTAAAAAATATGGGTTTAGATGATATTTTTTATAGTTTCGAAGATGGAATTCCTACTGATTAATTTTATTTTGGTAATCCTAATAGTGAGCATCAACAAGGTATGAAACCATATTTAATTAATAAATACTTCACCTATTCATGGTATACATTTTTAATTTTCTCACCAGTAGGATTACTTTATTTCAGGGATCCACTTTCGAGAGTGATCTCTTACCCACTAGACCTACAATACATATGTAATTTGAAACCTAGGTCTCCTATAAAATATGATAAATGTGTGAGGATACTCACTAACATATAATTATTGTTAAAAATTGGATATTTCCTTTAATGATAATCATTTAAATGTAATTTTGGAATTTCATGTAAATTAATTAAATGTTGAGAATACTGGTATGTTTTAAAATCCGTGAAAAGGGTGAATTTCCATGTCTATATTTAACTATCTAAATTCTGTGTCATTATATACAATTTTTTTGGGAATCATTAGTTTCTATTATAAATTATTCATATAAAAAATATGTGGGATCTAAAAGAGCATATTTTTATCATACCTTACAAACACCTTTGGGTGAATGGGAAGTTAGTTTTGTTTGATTCATGTAAGGGTATGCCTCGATCAGTTTCTAGTGTATTTGTTCATTATTAGGTTATTGGAGACTATATGTGACATTATGTCTCATAGAGATGATCTTTTTATATTTTGGTTCACATGGTTTAGAATGTGGTTTTTGGAAACTATATTTTCCATACATTCACATCAATTACACTATTTTCTGGTTTGGAATATATAATTTAATCTTATCATTATAAAACTAGTTTAATTAAATTTATTCTATAATCAATCTGAAGGTAATTTATTTTCTATCCAGAAAAATGTTTCAAACCCATGTTGATCGAGAATTATATTGTGGATTTTCTAGAAAATTCTTCGGTTTTGGATAGTTTGGTAATTTCAAATTAGTTCACGATAAATTGTTATAAAAATGATCCTGAGTCTTTTTTATTACATTTTCAATATGAATTTATGGATTTCATGGTATAAATGAGTTAATAATGTGAGTAATTAAGGAGTATTCTATGAGTTAGTTCCATGGATACTATTATCATGAAGATAATGAAGTTTCGATGCTTCTCTCGAAAATTCATGTTTTGGGATTTAGTGTATTTTACCCTATGTTTAATTTTTCCTTTAATATTTTAAACTCTATATTATATATAATAATCCATGTAATAATTTAATCTTGGTTATAATGTTCTTATAACTCTCTATCAGATGATGTGTTGTACCATGCACGTCGAAGCTGTCCAATGAACCCTTGGGATGTATCTGACGACAAGACACATTAGGAAACCCCTTGTGTTTATAAAAATATAATTGAATTATTTGGAGAAATAGTACTATCTATGTAACAATTTTTGGAAACCTCCCATTTCAGTATATAGAGGAATAACCACATAGGTTCAAGGATATTAATCAATGCATAGAGTGTACATAACTAAACCCATAATCTTTCTAAGTGATGAATAATCATCAAGAGGTGGATGAAAAGATTGATAAGATCAAAAGAATATTAATTCCTAAATTCCACAGGTTATATCCTAGCGAGGTGTAAAATTTTCAGGCTAAAAGGCCCTTGTAGAAGTTGGTGGGTCTCAGTTGTATTTTGAATTAGTAATTAAGAAATGAATTTGAAAGAATTAAAGTCCATCTTTATTGAGAAATTATACCTTTATTTAGTATCATTAGAGAAATCTATGGTGTTCCTCACAATTGAGAACAAAAATCATATGGCGATAGAATTTAATAATCACTTTTATGAGATTACACTATTATCAAATGTGGTTGAATCTATTGAGAAGATGGAGACTCAGAGGTTCTATATGGGTCTTTGACATATTATTAGGTCTCAAGATTTTATGATTTGTCTTTTTTACATTTTTAAAGGTGGTGGATAGGGTGTATATAATAGTGATTTACTGGGTGGGTAATTCAGACCAGACAGGATTTTCACCTACCTCGGGTTTTATCATCGGTTGGTTTTACAAGGTGTAGAGGAATAAAATAGAGTTTAATTATGGTATAAGTGATCGTGATTCTTAGAATAATTTCCCTACATCATCATCATCAGTTAGTGGATTGAATTGTTACTTGTAAGGCCTTGGAGTATAAATGTTATTGATATATTAGTAATAATTGTAATATTTTTCATTATTAGAGTGGTTGGATTTTTAATCTGCACTTGAATACTAATTTCAATGTTTAAAACCCCTGAATGTATTAATTTTTTATATGGAATGGGGGATTGAGTTTCTTTTAAAAGAGGTTAGAGAGATCTATAGGTTATATGGATGAAAAAATTCTACTTTAGTTATAAATGAAACCCTATATAATGTCACTAGCTAGCTATTGGTTTCTTTAACTGTATAGTAAATGTAGTAGGGAAAATCAACATACCGATGGAGGGGGGGTCAAATGAGTTTCTAATGGAAATCTAATATTTTTACTAATGAAAAAAAAATATTTTATCTGGGCATTGACTCTATTTCATTTCATTTGGTAATTTCAGTTCCCTAATGTTTTTAGGCCTCTCTAATCACACAAAATCCATTTCTACTTCCACGAGGGGTGTTAAGATCCCTTTTTGTGTATATGAGTCTATTTATCATTCTTATTCATTTATTTCAACATCTGGTTTTCTTTGACATTTGTGAATAATATGACATATTTTAGTGAAATTTATTTGTTTTCGAGGTATCCCATTTCAGGATGAACTAATGGATGATAACTACTGAGTGGACTTCACTAGGATAGATGTAGTTGGTCTATAATCCTTACACAAAGACATTTTAGTTTTTATGTGTGGTTTATTTTTGTGGAAAATTTGATTAATTTCATGTATTTAATTTGGAAAAATTAAATATTTAATTTGAGTTTTCTTAGTTAACTGACCTCTTAAAGATGCGTTGTATTTTATAAAAGTGTTATATCTCATTAGGATGATCTTAGTTGTGTTATTTCATGAATGAGAATGGGGTTTCAATTGATATAAAATTGTAATGGATATATGAGGTATTGAATTTTGAATCAATGAATTGGAAACGTAATCTCACAACCATCAATAATTTTTGAATAGTCTTAACCATTAAATTATACTTTTTATGTTATGAGTGTTATGTATGTAGGCTTTGTCCCATGAATGGATTATAGGGAAATGAAAAGGTTTTTTTGTGAGAATATAATATGTTTTATTTGAAGGGTCTTATAAAAAGGTTATGGAAATTATATAATGACAATGTTAGAGGTAATAGGGATAAGGGGGGCCAAAGAAATTGGGGTTGAAAGTTTTTAAAAAAATTTAACATGTGGATTTTATTTAGATGTAAAATTATATTGTTTATTAAATAGAGTTATTTTAAGTAAAAAATGGTACATCCATTATTTATTGTTAATGTTTCCCTATTTAATCATGTGCTTGAAAAATTGATAAGGTTGTTATGAGGTGAATTATTGGATTGGTCTCACTAGAAGATGTTAATTGATAAGAATTCATGTTTTTTGAATGGGTTTTTTCTTAGTTAAATGTTTTTCATATATGGAATACCTTGTATTTTATCACCTAGATTTATAAACGGAAATGAAATTGGAAAAACTCCAAAAGTGACCATGGATTTTTTAGGTGACTTTATTAGATTCAATGATATATTTCCTCATTTTAAACAAGTATTTCCATGGCTAAAGAATGTCAAGAGGTACCATTTATTCATTATCGATCCAACTCTATGAATTATAGCATTGGATCCCCCTATGATTTGGTTGATTTATTATATAATGAACACTATATATTATAACGACATATTCCCTAGGGGTACTAATGTGAATTCTAGGGGATGAGTTCCCTAGATTTGGAATGATTCTATGGGATATAACCCCATGAGCATTGACCCCGATTCTTATGAAGCAATTTATTTTTAATTACATTGAATGGTGGTTCCTTGGATTCTATTTAGGTAATTTTAATGGTCGATTCCTTTATATTCTATTGTACATAATTTTGATAAATTTCATGAATGAAATTCTAGACCCTAGATTTATATTTTATGATATGAATACCCAACATAACCCTAGGGATTTAATTGTGTTTTCATGGAAGAGGTTTAACCCTTGGAATATACAAGAGTGGGGAGATATATCTCCCTCATCAGATATATGTAAGTGATAGAAAAATTAGTTGTAAAATCATGCATGTTTTAACCATGAATCCGAAAAAGTCATGTTTTTGACTACCTATTTTACTTATAATAATAAAATTTAATTTTTTAAACATCTAAACCAATAATTTTTTATTTAAATAACTCTTGAATGCACACTATTATAGAATGAATATTGTAGGGATACCATTTTTTATGACCAGTTATATTTTACTCACACCATTCTAAGGCAACCGTGGAACACATGTACATGGGAAGAATACAATTTAAATTATTGGGGATGGTTTGGGAACACTCATAGTGTGTTTATTTCATAGTGTGTTGCACTGATTGTGTGAAGAGTGGATGTCATGATAGGGAAGGAATTGGGACTATAATGGGGTAAAATATTATACTATATTTATTTTTATCTATTTAATATATTATAAAATTGGAATACGAAGAATCATTCATGAAATTTATGATTTTACCTTTTATTTTACCTTTTTTGGGTTTTTTTATATGTAATAACATGTCTAAATAAATATTTTCTATTATTTCTATACTGTTGTAAATATAATTAGAGAGTATAGTCTCCCCACTATTTCAACTTAGCCCTATACTACTATTCGGCATCCCTAGGAATACGATGTGGTGCACCTAAGGCCATGTGGCATAACAGCCCATAGAATTTTTATAGAGGATCCTGAGGTGGGGTGATAAAAATTGTATCAAAGAATGTTTTATTTATTTAATGTTTCTAAATAGTAGATTAAATAATATGAAAGTGTATGGGATTATTAATTATCATATTCCTAGGGGAGATAAATCCAAACATGGGGGAAAACCCATGTTTCTAGGAATAGAATATGTTGTTATGGGATTTCAGTTTTTATCATGACAATAGATTTTCACCTTGTGTGAGACACTTGATTTGTTATTTCATTAATTATGGGATTTATAATCATTTTTTTTTGTTTTGGAATGATTTAGTGGTAACATTCATGAATAATTTTATTCTTGTAGATTTTCATCTCATGTGAATCATGCTTGGGACATGGGTTTAGATATATATTCCATGCCACATCTAATTTGTAATGGATTTTGATTATGGTTAGACTTTTTTTATTGGTTATAAAATTTTTATTTATTTCTATCTATGGTCTATACTTCACAATTAATATGGGTTATGTATTTATAATTTCACAAACATCTTATATTTTGTATTCCATAAATATTAATTTTTACATATTACTTCACCATTTCAAGGGAGGATCAATCAATAATTGTACATATATAAATGGAGTGATGCCGATATATCTTTAATAATATTTCATTAAGAATCCTATAACCTAAATCCTTTATAGTTTTTTAACTGACACATTATTTAATCATGCCTTAACAATGTGTAAATATTAGTGAATCATAGAATGTTGTGGTATAAATACTAGTTTATAATGAATATAATTACCTCAAAATTTTAAATTTACAAATTATAATAATAGATGTTCTTTGGAAGGTGTGGGTCTCCAATAATGTTATATTTGGGTTAAATAATATTCCATTAACCAACAAATATAAAATATATATCTATAGAATATGATTGATATTCTATTTATCCAAACCTATTTTGTTGAACATTTAACGTAGTAAGGACATAAATGATTAATATTGTAATGTGTTTACCCTTAAATGGATGATGTGACATAGAGGCCCTAGGTGGTTTCCTTGAAATCAGTATGAATAATTGGGGATGTTGAGATCACTCAGTTTTTTAGGATCCTCACTTATATTTGGAGGTGGACCCAATAGGTGTGGTGTGGCCTAGTGTTTGAGGAAACAACCCTTATGTGGGAAGTAGAGATAGATAGAGATATATAGAGTGACCAATTTTAAATACCCTAATTTTTTTGTTTGGAATGCTATGTCTCCTGAAATATTGAGGCGAGGATGAGCATTGTCTGATGAGATGTGTCTTTAGTGAGACCGTGATTTATGGTCTAGGTGGGAGGACCTAGTTATAATTTTGGAATGACCTAGTATGAATAATTTGGATCCTTTTCACCTTCATGAGTAACTTCTAATTGGGTATATCCTTTTCTGGTGAATTCCTCTAGATTTTCGAGGACCAAGTTGATAAATTTGTTATTCATTTGGTAAATATTCGATGCATCCATGTGTTTTCAAGTTGGCGATGATCACTTGTGGTCATATAGAATTTTTGTAGGATGGTTATTGGGGGAATGGTCATTTAGATGGATACACATGATAGTTATGGGCATGTTTTTTGGTACATAGAGTCGGTGTAGGAATGTGCCTTGGGATTTAGAATTTATTATATGATAATGGTGTCCTTGCACAAAGTTTCAAAAAATATTAATTGGAAGACTAGTTATAGGATGACATCTATGTTGACCTACTTAGTGATTGTGATATAATTAGAGTATGTTTTGTTTCATGGATAGTCACATGAGTTATGTATTGGTGGCACTATACTTATAGGAGGATGAGTTGTGTATTGTGGACTAGGCACAATAGAGTGTGCTACCATTTCATTTCAATGAGGTTTGACTGTGTGAGAGTGATTTCCCATCATTTCAAATGATATCTAAGTTTCTAATAGAGCCTTGATGGGTGCACATGAGGTGAGAATTATTGGATGTTGAGGGTGAAGTGATAACATGAAGGGGATTAAATGAGAAAATTACTGAGGGTTCTAGTGATATGTATCATAGTTTGGTTATATGGAAGGATTGGATAGATTCCTTGACTTATCGAGTTCAAGATATAATTCTAGCAACTTATAATGAGTGGGAAAATTGATTATTGTTTTTAATGATCCTAGTTAGTGGGTGACATGCATTACACCCTTCTCTAATTAAAGTGATCAATTATGAGGAGGGGTACCAATGGTACTTCATCATATGTATGGATAAACTATGCATTGGCAAGATGTTTTGGAATGAAACCTTAGATTCCATGAGAATCTTGGTAGTTTTATTTAGAAGTGTAATTATGTATTATTGGACCTTAAATTTTTATTGGTTTTAGTGATAAATATAATTTCCATTGGTATTAAATGTGCCTATTAATATTGTTCTTTCCAAATAGTTGTGTGTGGGCTAAGGGATGGAGAACATGAATATATTTTATAGGAATATATTATCAATGTTTTTATGGAAAAGGGAAAATACCTATAGATGAGAGGTTTTTAATTGTTTTTTATTGATGTGATTTGACGTGGATGATCCAAGATATAAATTCTAGATAAGTTTTGCAGTATAGTTAGCATGACTCCTGCGTAGTAATATACTTGTGGTATAGAAATAATGGGTTTGGAATGGCTCATATGGAGTTATGTAACAAACTAATTATAGTGGGGAGACCACTATATATTATGGATTATGTTTCCCTTTCCATGGTTGAGTTACACAAAAGAACAAGATGGGTTTTCCATGAGGTATATGTGGTTAGTGTTCACGAGATGGAATAGTTTGTGGTTATGATCTATTTTGTGCTCATCTGACTATTTTTTTGGGTAATATATATAATGTGAGATGTGAAATAGTTGTTTCAACATAGTGGATCAATGAATAGTAAGCTTCATTAGGAAGGAGAATCATTCTTATCATGACCCGAGCCATATCATGGCTCAAGCCGTAACTACCCCATTCTCGCCTCCATAGGCCACGTGGTGGTGATAAGTTCTCAAGGAACAAAAAAAATCAGGGAGTAAATTTCCTAAGAACATGTTCACAAGAACATAACCAACATAATGCAAATGTTCATATGGAAAGTATTAAAATATCCTACACTTTTTTATGTAAACCAAACATGCATGGACTTGTAAACTGTACAATTACAAAAAGGTGAACTGAAAGGAAGAGGGGGAAAATACAATCCCAACCAGAAAAGTGTCCCAACCTGAAACAAATAGGAAATGTAAAATATTTTGGAGATACCTTCTCCTAAACCGCAACCTAAGACCACCGTATGTGGTCCAAGCATCCCAAATCCCTATGCTCCTAAAAAGTCATGATCAAAATTTATATTGTATGAATAAGGCACGACACGTGTAGGTAGAGCCCATGTAGGTTTGAGTATAAAAATACCTAGTAAGACACCTAGAAAGGTACAGAGGGAGAAGAAAGGGACACACTGAACTTGAAAGAAGTAGATATAAAAACGTACAAAAAAAATATTACATCTCAACACAACAAGAGAGTGAAATTAAACTCATCCAAACAAAAGGATCTTGAAATGATGAGAATATGAACTTCTCTTTGATTGTTTTCTACCAATAGTATGAGAGTAGATACGTCCAACCATGAGAATCTATAATAAGATAGCACGTGGCGTACCCCACACGTGTCCGAATCTCCTAGAAAGAGAGTAACCAGAACCCACAGAGTGGGTACTAAAACATGATATATATATATATATATATGCATGTGTGTGTGTGTGCTTAGTCAAAAAAATAAACATGAGAGTAAGGGGATCTCTATATCACATCCCCCCCCCCACAATAATAAGAGTTTCAAATAGTTATATGAGTAAAACAAAAATTCCTAGTATCTGACACGTCTTCCCTAAACATGCATTTCAATGAGACTCAATCACCAACCCTTCAAAATATCCACTTTGGGTGTCACTGACTCATCCACATGGTTTTAGGTCACATCACGAAGACACGTCTCAGTGGAGAGGGCATCCCACATTCTCAAGTGTCTAAAGGAATTTCATCCCATGTCTAATCACTTTGCAACCCTGTCAAGGGATAATAATTTCTTATTATATGTACTACACCCTAATGCATCATGTGTGTTCCACTCTAATTTACTATTTAGAGGACCTTCTCCCATACAAATGGGGGTTTCTACTCTAGAGTTATGTGGACTCATGCCCACATAAAATAGGGGTTCTACCATATTCATCAATGACATGTATCCTAATGTGTCTGGGGGTCTCAATTGGAAGGTAGAGGACCCGCTCCAGGGTATCACAAGGGGGTTCCATGATAGGCCATCAAAAATACACACCCTATATGTTATGGGGTTCCACTGATATCTTACTATAGAGGACCCAGTCCCATGTTGATGGGGGGTGTTCCACTCTAGAATAATCATCTAGTGATTCTTCCTGATCACATTCTTCATCGATCATCACCTCATATAGTTATCATGCCCGGAACAGTTCACATCATATCTTGAAAGCCACTATGAAGGTTATTATTTATTTCTATGTGAAAAAACACTCAAGATAGGATACTCACGGTCCAAAATATGATTCCAAAAGGATATATGAAAAGTATATTATTTATAAATTGTCACATGATGGATATGGATCCCACATAATGTGTGACCTGAACATATTTCCTGGTCATGTACCAAGCCATACCTGGGTACTAAATTGTGAACAAGTACCCATAGGAATGCTGGTGTACTAATAGAGAATATGGATCATCTATCCCAAATGATGATGAGTGCTTGTTCTCGTCATCGGTCCGAAAAAAAATGTGGTTTTAAAAACATGTGTCCTCTTAAGGCCATGGATAACCAAACATATCCCACCATTGAAATAATTTCTAACAAGTGAATTGGATTAACTATTTATTTACTAAAATCGGGAACTCAGTGATGAAGATTCATTTTTCAGCAATTCTCAAACTATGCTTCATGGGGTCTAAATCTCGATCCCTAATATAAATTTCCAACATGAATCAAAAGGACTTCCTCTGAAGTAGTGTCATAGTTACATAGAGGACACATCAATGGGATGCTCCGTTTAGGATTTATGACTATTTGGAGCTACTACCTAAAGGGATTCAACTAAACCTTCCCACACTGAAAAACTGACCGGTCATGGACCATTTTTCCTAGTCGGTCCACCTACGTCCATGGTTGTCCTCCAAGGTAAACTATGTGAGAGGTGGATCTCTGTGGATCGACTATTTTGATCGGTCCCCTTCCGCACTACTTGGTCACCATGGTCGACAACACAAGACCGAGTGTGGTCACTACACCCATAGTAGAAATAGCTACGGCAGGTCCATGGTTGACCATCACATTCGACTGTCCAGGGCTTGCTATAGTCCTTGTCCCCATGGTATCATGAGCTTCCACGACCTCACAATCGACTCTGCTACCAACCGCGCCATGCTTCACCCCGGTGGCTTCATATCTGACATGGGGATGACCCAGATCCATCTGATATGACCCACATTTCCGACCAAGGCCTATCCTACTTGAGCTTGTTTGTACATGGGCTAGACCCACTCTTTCAAATACCTCTTGGCCAACCTACAAGGAAATCTAGAACTATAGATCCATTGACCACAGTCGCACTAGGTGACCTCACCACATTCGATGTCACCCATATGTGGCTATGTCGCATCGCAAGGCCAACAATTTTGCCTCCCTACTACTCCCCACAACATCACCGCTAGGCACCAATCTTGAGAGCCTCACCAAACAACTCGATCGACCACCTCACCAGGCGTTCCTTCACTACCCCCTCACTAAGCCTCTATTGGTTGACCCTCACAATTCATATGGTCTGGTATGGCCTTCCTCTTTACACAAAACCATCAATCTATCTCTAAAAGAAGTAATTCACACATCTCTTCAATCCCTGGACCTGGATCAATGTAGATCCATTCCCTACTCAATAATCCATTATTTTTTTGCTGTATCAAATTGTTGACAATAAATAATGCGTGATGAATGGAGGAAAAGAAGGATTAATTGATGTTTGTGTTGGTTTAGCCATCTTCATGGATGTTAAAGTATGACACCGTAATAAAAAACAATTATAATTCAATAATTTTAGTGAAGGATGCACAATCCAAAATAAATAATCCTACTTAGGTTCAGATCCGCTCATCATTATTGAACATGCAAGCTAATGATCATTGTGTTTATCTTGCACTAATCTACTCAGATTTGAAGTGCCACCGTATTCCATCAAATAATTGACATTTATTTAACAAAGGGATGATGGGAGGGAGATCCGTATATTTTAGGAGTATTATGATCTAAAACATAGGTAATTTTCATAATGATGTATTTTTTTAATTTTAGATCATCACTTTATAGTGGCCAAAGGATCAAAACATCCCACACCCTGTCACTTTAGTCCATGAATAAGGGAAACACATCATTAAAACCTCCATTGTGGTATCAAATTTTCAATCAGAGTCCCCGCTCAAGATTTATTAGAAAAAATATCGAAAATAAAATAATATTATTTTATTATTTTATTTACAGTTACATTCTCGGTGAATTTTTCTATAGAAGAAACATGCTGACAAACGATGTGCCACAAAAAGGGTAAATTACAAGATCTTGACTCTAAAATGGCATGAAATTATTGATCCTATCAATAATTAAAGATATTTCACATTTCCTTCATGTTTATAGAATAAAAATTTAATTAATATTTTCATAAAATTAATTCGTTGAACAATAGGCCTTAGAATCGCACACCATCTCAGTTCCTAGCTCTGAAAATATATATTCAAATATTTCAATGTCTTGCAAGGAAAAAATGGTCTGCACATAATTCCATTCCTTAATAATTTGCATCCTTAAAAAGCACAGATTATGAAAGGTAGTGGGGACAATGAGCGCACACCTATCTCTTCCCTACACTGAGATACATAGTCAAATGGGAAGAGTGAAACTCCCTCATCACCTCCTCATCACACCCAATAATATTGTTTTCCTTTAAAAATGGTGAATTATTGTCTTCTTCTTAAAATCCATCGGGTGAATATATGAAGGATATTTAGCCACATAAGTTTTCACATTCAATGTCTCATAACTAAGACTCTCTCACATGATCAAAAAGAGAATGATTAAACTCCATTAAATGAAGAAAAAAGGTACCTTCCTACTCCACCAGGGTTAGCTGCATAAAATCTAGATTCTTTGAAAAATCCCATATAAGAGATCCTGGGACTTTCGGCTTAGGGAATTTGCTACAATGAATACCTATTTTAGATTATATACTATATAGACGTTGTAGTCCTATAGGAACTCCATCCTGCATTGCTACATCTGGTTAAAGTCTACAGAGGTGGTGACGTACAAGAATCTCTGGTGGTATGAGTAATCTTAAATGTGCTTTCCCAGAAGCTTGCATCTCCACATTCATAGGTCTAAGACTACTGTTGCGAGCACTAGGTAGTGAGTCATGTAGTTCTATTCATGGGATATCATCTACCTAGACCTGCATTTGACCACTATCTATCACTATATCATGTTTAGCATGGATCATTCCATTGTACCAATGAACAGAAGTACACCAGAACACCCTGAGAGGGGGGGGGGGTGAATCAGGGTGTCAAATTTTTATTTTAAATTTCCAGATCCTATTCTTTTATTGGTTTGATCTTGTTAAATATTTCTTTTTTTTATTTTATGTAATTTAAAGATCCACACGTAGAAGTACCACACATCAATATTACTTGGTTCAACTCTATGGGATATTCCAAGGAGAATATGCCAATAGGTTATCAGTCATACCAAATTCCATTAATCTTCACATGTTATGGATTACTAAAGGTTATCACATTCACTCAATGTCAGAAGCACTGCATTTATAATGTTTTAGTGATATCACATCGCGTCCCTTGGATCAGTTCCATTGAATTCCCCTTTCTAAATGCATTAGGAAGAATATGAAGTCATTTTATCGACTTGAAGGTCACTTCAATGGGTTGAAATTAAATAATGCATCCTCAATAATAGATAGATGCTCTATTTGAGTCATGTTTTCCTCTATAGATATAATCTTGTTTTCCAAGTACTGTTTGTTTGTAAACTTGTCCATTGAGAACAAGCCTTCTTCCTCCATGTACCTCACTTCTCCATGTACTGCGAGTGCATTGCGAACCACCTTTATGTTATGCCTCTACAATCCTCATCTGCTTACTGCCTCCACGTACCATCATTGGAAAACAATCTTTGGAAAAACATCTTCAGTGAACCATCTATAGTTAGTGAACTAGTTCTCTTTATGGGATACAATTCCAAATGAAACCCCCTTAGAATTATGTCTTCGAATACCTCTTATCCTTTCACAGAATACTCTTCACAAACCTCTCCCCCAATGCAACATTTCCTTCCCATAATCCAATCTGTACTTCACATATTTTTTCTAGATTTCTAGTAGTAAAGTAAAATTTTACAATGAATGGATTAGTGTTCCTTATATAGAAAAATAGTTCTAAAAAACATTCTAATGTAATATTTTATTAATATTCACTGCATACTATGCTCTCTCGAACCGTTCCTCCCTACACAGTCCAAGTACGACCACTCTTCCTTCATGGTGACTAAAACAATTGTCTCATTTTCTCCAACAACACCCTTTGTAGCTTCTCAAAACTCCATCTCATTTCCACAAATGATGTGCTCTCCTGTGAATAGTTTGACTACTGTGATCAATGAGAATCCCATGATCCATTTCATCAATGTAGACCATGTACCATACTTCGCTTTCCACATAACAATATTATGGGAAACTAATGCTTTTCTATTTTTCTTGGATTCTGCTCATAATACCATTTTTTATAATTCATAGTTTTCAACATGGTCCGCGGACAATGAACTATTATGCAGAATAAAATCCATTTAATAAAAATAAAATCATGATTTTTGGCCCAAAAATTTGGTAAACACTGGGATATCACACCACCTTAAACACTAGATTTTTCCTATGTTATAAGAATCATTTTCATGAAAACATATTTATTAAATGAATGTGGATTGAACATAATAAAACCTTACTCTATTTCCAAAAATGAATAGCCTTAGTTCTCACATGAATAATGCAGTTACGTAAACTCATATAACTGCGAGAAGTTAAATATATAAAGGACATGACATAACATCCCTGTATTTGGATCTCTTGGAATGAGAGTAACCCCAAACCAGATACTCCTACACACACCCTAGCGACATCCCATGAAGAATGTGTCAGGAATGGAAACAAAACTGGAAATTCCAGGACCTGCTAGGTCAATGCATCACACAACCACATCCTTAACTGACAAGTTAGAGGTAATCTTGTAGTAAAAATTTATACTATCCACTTGGGATAGCTATGAATCACCCTCACTATTTTTCTTGTGGCACAAAAACACATCTCGTTTGGAGAAACCCCCTCTTATTATTGAATTCAATGATACATCTAACAACACCGACTAAGGGTTACAATGACTGACCACATCACCCTAGTAAAACCTCGAGCATGATGCTGGGAGAAAAGAGTACCTCCCATAATGTCTTACAATTTATAATGGATGAAATATAAGATACCCATAGAATACCTCTTATCGAATCATGTGTTGTTGGATTGTAGAAAACTATAGCATACAGTTTCCCATGGACACAACCACTAGATCCCTATTCCTGACATAGGATGCCTAGTGGAGGAGGTATAGGGTTCTCATAACATCATCCACCACCTATATCTCATTATACTCTGCTCCCAACCTCTCCTCACTAGGGACCACCGTGTCACTACACGGGGGGTCCCTGATCAGGTCACAATTCCTGCAATGGTGGTCTATCTTCTCCCAATCATAGATACGCAACACATCTGGTTAGGTATTCTGGTAACAAGTGACCTTGTTTTTCATATTCTTAACACTATCCTTCTACAGGATGTTCCATTTCATTGTTTTTTACCCAACAATGTGCCTAAGTAAGATCATGGGGAGGTCTCCTCTATTGAGGCTCTCTCAACTCACATCTTCTAGCCATGATAGTCATCTCAGCTCTGTGCACCCACTGAAAAAATAGTTATTTGGAATCCCTCTGATATAAATATATCTATCACTAGTGCCTATTATAGCTCCCCATCGTAAATGGGGATGCAATAAGGTACTATGTTGGCATAAATTTCTCTATAGAGTCCCTTCTAAAACTTCTATACTCTGAAGTAGCAATTACAGATCATTTACAATGAGTACCGAGTCAAGTATGAGATGCTATTCGTGTACTCAAAAACATTCACCACTCCATTCTGAAGCTCAAAAATCTATTGAATCCAAATACATAATACGTAAGAGGGTAGTACTTATCTTGGAATAACTGCAGGAATTCTTTCCTTGAGAGAACTAAGTCATTGTTCATCTATGTAACCGAGATCCACCAATTCCCAACTATTCTTTGAAAAGGGGTGGCTTCCAAAGCCACTATCTCATCTATGGGGTTCCAAAAAGGTTAAAATATGTGTAACACTGTCTCATGAAAATTCTTTACATCCTAAGGATCTAGCATAGGGAAGAAACTCTGATGGTTCTAGCACTGATACTCACAGAGTGTGCTCTGCCTGTTCACATAATCAACCTATTCTAATAAGACTATTAGTTACTCAATAGGTGGAAGATCTAATACATTTCCCCATGGAGGAATGGGATTGCCCGATTTACTGTGAAATGAGGGCTCATCCTTTACAACATCATCATCTGAAATAGGAGTTGGTATCTAAGATGGTTGTTTTCTTAGAGGCATCCTGAATGTAATCAAGCAGTACCGTGGGCATATGATAATATATATAGCAGTATGAATGCGGAGGTGACTCAATAAGGAATTTCAAAGACAAAATCTTATATGACGCATGTACCATTAATCTCTGAAAGAAAATTCTCAGCATGCTGAGTCGACAAGTGGGTCATTAGGGTCCTGGTGAATGGATACGTTGGCTTCTGATACAATATTTTGACTCCAAGGTCTGAGAGACACACTCAAGATGCATCAATTTTTCCCCTAAACCCAAAAAATCATTTTTAATGAAATGTCCAAACAATGTCCCATGGGTCGAACTGCCTCTGGTACCAATTTTTCATCTCCTGAGCTATGATGGGGCAGGAGTTTCAACTACCCCAAGACTTCCTCCATTTGTGGGGTGTAGAGATAAGCATCGAAGGAATAAAAAACTAGTGGTGTCATTTTCTTAAGTATCAATACACACACACATCCAACTAAATGGAAAAGTGCATAGAAAAAGGAGTAAAAGATTCTAATCTACAGTATGTAAACCACACATGCATGGAATTTTAAACTATACAAGTATGATATGGTAAAATAAAAGTAAATGGGAAAAAATAGACACCCAACTAAAAAGGTGTCCACACATGATAGAAACTGGAAATGTAAAATAGTTTAGAGAGCATTGATCTTGGATCACTAGCTATGACTAGTGTATGTGGTCCAAGTTCCCTAAACCCCTAATATCCTATAATGCCATAATGAACCTATCTGTCATGAAAAAAGGAAATAAAAATTCTGTAAAAGAACATCCAATTTAATTTTTAAAAATAACTAGTAGGATACCCCATAATCTGAAGGGGAGAATTATGGGATAATATGAAGAGGAAAGAAGTAAATAGAACATGTTATGGTAGGAGAATATAAATCTTAAACCAATAAGAGAATGAATTTAAAATCATCCAAATACAATGAGAAAGATATGGTGATAATATGAACTTCTCATCAATTCTATAAAACCAATAGTAGGAGAGTAGACTCATCCATCCACGTGAAGGTGGACATGGAAAGAATGAGGCATACCCCACGTGTCTTATTCTCTCTTTGAATGAGAGTAACCAAAACACAATGAGTGGGTACTGAATATAAATATATATATATATATGCTCAGTCAAAAGAATCCAAAATAAGAGAGTAAGGGGATTTCTATATCATAGCCCATCCTACGAAGAAAAGTGACTAACTGTTCCAGGAGCCATCAATGATGCCCCGCATCCCACATGACTCCACTGAACATGATAGTCCAAGGGACTCAATCACCACAACATAACCCAATCAACATTAGGTGAATTGACTAGTGCACTTTGTTTTAGGTCATGTCACATAGACCCATCTCCCAAGGGAAAGCAACCATATTTCTCATGAGTCCAAAGGTACATAAAACCATTCCATGTCACTATGATGTATAGTAAAGGGATTAGAATTTCATAGCTGAGGAATCACACCCTAATGTGTGAGGGTGTTCTACTATAATAGTAGTTTTAGAGGATCCACACCCATGTTGATGGGGGGGTTCCACTCTAGTATCACGGGGAACTGGGCCCTAGTACAATTGGGGAGGGGACCCACCCTACTCCTCAAGGACCCACACCCTAATGCGTCAGGGGTTACACATGAATGGAAGAGGACCCACACCTTGTTATCACAAGGGGTCTATAATCTATGCCACCAAGGACCGAAACCCTACCCAGTAAGTTGATTCCACTTAGATGTTACTATAGAGGACACACACTCATGTTGATGGGGGGGGGGTACCACTCTAGAATAATCACTATTGTGATTTTTCTTGAACATATCCATAATAAAGTATTACCTCTGAGATGTTTCGGGACCTAAACATCTCACATCATATTGTGAAATCCAATTTGGAGGGAATCGTCATGTTCTATATAGAAAAAACGCACTAGATAGGCTACTAGTGGGCTAAAATCCGTGTTCAAAAGAATGCGACTCGAACGGTAGATTATTTATAATATGGTACATGGTGTGTATGAGGCCCACATGATGTGGGACCCTATATAACCTCCTGTTTGTGTACCTATCCATACTCAGGTACGCAAATGTGAACATGTACCCTTAGGTGTGCTACTGTACTCACACAGTACATGGAACCTTGGGACAAAAGGCTGATTAGCGCATGATGATCATCATTGGTCACAAGAAAAAGAACATAGTTTCTTGAAAATGATTCCTTATATTGCCCAAGATAACCAAAAAGATCCCACTATTGTAATCCTTGTGGAAAATTGCATGAGATCGACAATTAATTCACCAGAATCAGACACTTGGTGAAGAAGCTTCATTTCTCATCATTTCATGAACGGTGCTCTGTGGGGAATGCATCTCGATCAGAAATTTAAATTCCCAACTAGAATAAAATGGTGCAAATCAGTAGTAGGATAACTTTTACATAGAAAAATATCATTTTGATGCTCTTATTTGGAGTTAATACCATTTGAAACTACAACTTGAAAGGATTCCCGAACCTTACCCATGCCCACAGACTAACCGACCATGGGATGACCACCATAGAAGGTCCACCCACCTCCATCATGGATCACCATGGATGGCCTCCCATAGGGCGGCCATATGTGGACTAAATTCCATGGTTAGTTCTCTAGCTCCACCGACTGGCCGCTGCAGTCTACCACCTAGTACCAGCCATGGTCACTACCCAGGCGACCGCTTGAGCTACGCAGCTCCACTATCGAACAACTTGATCGAATGCTTTGGACTGGACATTGTACCTTTCCCCATGGTAGCTTGATATTTTGTTACATCATGGAAAAACCCCATATTCAATCGTGGCCATGCTTCGCCGCTGTTTCTTTAGGTCCGACCTCGGTCCGACCTAGTTCCGTCCCATTATTCCCACCTCGCCCGCTAAGGCCCAACCCACCTTAGTGCACTCGTAACTTGTCCTAACATGATCCTTCATGGCCCATATGAATATACCGCCTAGCTAGCCTATACTATGTATCTAATTACATTGGTTTCACCCCTCTGCCTCATTGTGTCCTTGGAAGCTCACATGTGGCTCCCCCATGTCCTGTAGCCACCCTATCACCTTTTCCAACACCCTAACGCACTCCCTAGCATTCTGCATGACACCATTCGCATGCGCACAACATATTCCTCTATTGGCCTCCTCACACGGCGCACCTATGATTCCCCCATACCAGACCTCTGCTGATTAACCTGCATATTATGACACCCCTTTCCACTCACTGTTGCACCTTCAATCCATGTGACAAAAATTAATGAACACCGATGAAAATTTCAAAAATACCCCTTGATGATGCATTGTTGTTTCATCATATAAAAAAATTAAATGATGAATAATATGTGAATCATAGAAGAAAATAGGTATTGATCGATGGCTGTGCTAGTTTTTCCATCATCATATATGTTCGTGGATGAAACAATCGACAAAGAAAAAATAAGAATTCAGAAATTTGAACAGGGGATATAGAATCTAAAACTCTGAATCCTACATGGATTCGAATCCATTATTAATCATTGAACATGGAATCCATTGATCATTGTGTTTTAAACACTCTGATTTTCTTAAATTTATAGCGCTGCCTTGTTCAGTGAAGGATTGAACCTTGATTTATAAAAAGGATGAACAAACAGATCTCAACCAATGGTTGGTGGGTTATGAGCCAAACCCTAGGTCATTTCAATAATGATATATTTATATAATTTTAATAGGTCAAATTCAAATGTTCAAAGGACACAAACATTATACACCCTCTATATTTAGGTTTCACTTAGGGAAAACACTGCATTACACACTCAACGGTGGTCTGAAATTTCTAATCAGACTCCCCGATCAAGAGTTATTTAAAACAAAATCCAAAAAAATTGATTTAATTATTTTATTTACAGTTACTTCCTCAATTATATTTTCTATAGAAGACACGTGTTGAGATACATTATTCCCCAGGAGGGGTAAATTCCATTTCCAAACTCAGTGGTGGCCTCATATTTTCAATCTGATCCACCGTTTAAGGTATATATTCTTAATTCTCCATCATAGTTTAAAAATATACATAATATTTTTCGTAAATTATTTATAGGCACAACATACCATAGAATATAACGTTGTCTATGTTCCCGGATATGAAAATATATATAAGAACATCTGAAATCCTTACATGGAAAAAACAGGGTCTCTACAATTCATTTTGTATCTTGTGACACATTTTTTTGAGAAGGGATGTTAGTGTGTAGGATCCGTCTCATGGGAAATTGTAACGAAACTATATTCCAATATTTGAGTGGTTATAATGAAATTTGGATTCCTCTTTAAATTACAGATGCCACATCCATTGTAATATAGGTTGTATTCCGAATATATATTTCATGGTTGGGGTATAATGATGACATCTATGCTTGGATTTTCATGGTGGCACATTAGTAATCTGGTGTTATAATGATGTTTAGTGTAGTTGGATGGTTTTTGACAATGGAAAAACATTAGAGGTCAGGTAGACCTATGTGTGTCAGGATGGGAAGGGGATTCCTCTAATGGAAAAAAGCATTTTTCTTTGGTAATTTAATAGTGTGTGAGTGGATTATTTAGAGAATTATTTTGATTGTATAGTTTTAGTTCATAATTTTAAAATGTTATTAGGAAGTTTGTTTTAGACTATTATGTTCATGTTTAGGTAGTTTCAGGATTCCTTAGTCATAGGCATCAGAATCATGACATGTGAAAACCTATTGGTGGTGGATGATCATTTTGAGATGGGTTGGACCTCAACTGCATTACTTTTTTTATAACATGAAATTTGGTGAGATGAGTTAGGATAATTAGTGTTAGAGTCTCTATCGATAATATAGTGGTGTTTTTTGGAGTTTTTAGTTTATTTTAAGGGATGGGATGGTATATTCAGGTTGTTCTTGGATGATCGAAACATGTCCTTCTTATTCTCGGAGGTGGAAATGATGGTGGTGATAAAGGATATCAATTATGTTGAGATATAGTGTATTTGTAATTGTACTAAGAGTTTTAGTGGGAAATTTATTATCGTATTATGTATGGAAATTCGAATGATGGTAGACATCAAGGATAAAAATTGAACTTTTGAGCTATGCTCAAGGGCGAAGAGCTCCATGTGGAGAAAAATCAACTGATCGGCAACACATGGGTGTCTCATGTTAGAAAATATTCATGGAGTGTAATATCTATGTAATGTGATAATATGATCCTCATATTAGGATATGGTGACCTCATTTTTTTGGAGCCATTTATTTGAAGAGAATTTTTTGTTAGATAGTTAAAAGTGGTCATTTCACTTCAGTCTTGAAACAAACAAAGGTTGTGTAACATTATTGGATGACCACATAGACATATCAGGTATGATATGTACTATAGTTGTGATTTTGGAAGTCCTTGGAGTATGTATGTACATAGATCATACACAATAATTTTCATATTTTCGATTTGTAGAGGATTTCATTTTACCGTCCTTATTAAGAACCAAATTACAATGGTTTAAATGTCTCAAAAGAGTCACTATGGAAGATGAATTAGCGATCTATTTTGGGGATTATGAATTTAGAGTTATAATGGGGATATTGGGATTTCCAAAAGGCTACAAAAGTTCAATCATCTATCCAGTATAGAGATAGCCACTATCTGTTGTTTTCTTTAGTACCCTAGTAATGGCCATTGGAAACACGTGCCAGATGCAGGGGGTCCAACAGATAACCGACAGTCCCCTATGATATTTTAGATAAATTTCACCACCATATTTTACCAAGGGTTAAAATTCACCTTCTTATATGGGGGTATGGATTCCCCCATGGCCAATATACCTATAAAAATGTTGATACCCACACCCTGCCTTAATGGATTGTTCTCCTTTATCTATCGCCTAATTCAGGTTCTTCTAGGTGAGATTACGGTCTGTTTAGTGTTATATGATCCATATTTCTAGTTTTATATATTAATTTTGATATCTAGTTGTCACATTTCATTTATGACTAATATTACCTATATTAACAATATTTTTATGGTTTTGTGATTTCTACTATTTTATGATGAACAAGTATTTGGTAATTGACATGTGATATTTATTGGTTTTGAGGTGGGCTGTCCATAATCTTATTAAATATTCCTTTTCTTTTCAATGAGTGGTGATATTTTAGAATAAACCCATATGTAGATGTAACAACCCAATAATTATTCAAATATTTTTTCTAATCATTTGATTTTTTTTGACATCTTGTGCTATATGAAACATTGAGTTTTAATGAAAGGTGAAATACTATTAAAATATTATTATTTGATGTGATAATTATTACCCATACATTGTAATTGTGCGTATGAATATTATTCACTAAATTATGAACATATATATATATTACCTATTTATAATAAATTAATTATTTGGTGAAAAAATAATAATAAGTTAAAATAAAAAACATTTGAAAATAAATAAAATCTTTTTATTAAAAACAATATTTTAGTATTAAAGTAAAATTTAACTATTAATATTTTAAAAATATTTTTTAGTGAATTTTATAAATGGTATTGTTTCCTCTAGAATTGGGGATGACCTCGTTGATTGAAGGTTCAAACATTCCAATCAATTTCTAATGGGTTTGTTCATAGAACCAGCAATATCCAATGATTCCATATCCATTAGGACCTACTTTCCTAATGTAGGAGCGCATCAGTTGTGGACTTATGAGGCATAGGAATTTGCATTGGTCTAGAGAATGGGAGGTCGGACTCATCAAACCTTTTTAAGGGGAATTATTATCTACTCTGGGACACTCTTTATAGATTTAAGTTATGTTCGTGAATCCTTATTACATTACCATGTATAAAATGAGTTTTCCTTTAGATCTTACAATCAATGATTGATATATAGGAAATTTAGAGAATCTTTTATATGTATTCGAGGTTCTTCATCGATAGAGAATAATCTGTATTTGTTAAAGATTCTTAGTCAATGGTATCGTTCAATATATAAAAGTCTATATGTCATTATGATGAACATACTTGTTTTAATGTCACTCAGTGCGGAACTTGAATTTTATTGACATTTAGAAGGACATGGATTATTTCAGAGTTGGGATCGTACCCGCAGATGGGTTACCTACGTATCCTTTGTTTTGGAAAAGGAATCATAACCCACGTAGTTCGAGTAAGGGAGTATGATGTTTATGATAGATGGATCAAAGAAAGATGTCATAATTACTTTTACACCCTAATCCCACGTGAGTCATGATCAACGTGAGAAACATGAGGTATTGGTAAAACCATACAATTGTTCCATGAAAGATGCAATCATAAGAAATGATGTGGGGATTATGTATGTGTGACCTCCCAAATAGTTGAAGATTAAGATTGAATTCAGGGAAGAAATCTAGGAACATGGTCCGTAAAGTTATATGTGCTTTATGGAGATTTGGATAATCTAATCTCATGGATTACTCCTAAGGAAGATGCCCAAGTTATGAGAGGAATTATGATTGGGTTTTACTCCTGAGAAGGAACCCAAATAAAATATAAATTAAGACATGTTAAGAGAAATTATGACTGGGTATTACTCATGAGAAGGAGGCCCAGGTGAAATGGATTTAATAAATTAAGGGACTTGGGGCTTACTCCTGAGGAGGATTCCCATATTTGGGAACTTGGACTGGTGCTTACTCTGGAAAAGGAGGCCCAGGTTAAGAGAATTAGGACTTGGGGCTTACTCCTAAGGAGGATTCCCAAATTAATGAGGACTTGGGGCTTACTCCTAAGGATTATGCCCAGATTAAGAATTCTCTGATCTTAAAGGATGAGGTTGAATGAATGAACTCTCTAACTTTAGTGATTTAAGATGTGTAAATCACTAGTTATGAGAGATGTTCCAAAAAATTCCTTTCAGATAAGGAAGACAATAAGGAAATCATTCCATAAATGGCTTTGGAGATAATTTTGAAGGATTAACCTTGAAGAGGAGAGGTGGATATGTGTAAGAGGGGTGGAATGGGAAGGAAGGGAACCTAAAAAGAGAGGGGCATGCAAGTACTGTGTGGGTGAATGTGTCCTGGTCGTGCAAGTATACTTGCGTGACATATTGTTACTTCCGTGCCGGCCAATCCGTAAGGTAGAACATGGGAGAGGCTTGGCTCAAGCCTTTGATACTACCCTTAGAGATCTCTAGAAGAGAGGATCACATGTTTTTTGGAAGGGGTAAGGCGGCGCGCAAGTGTGGCCATTTCCCTTAAGGGCTGGCCACCCAAGCGCACAAGTGTTGATGGGTTTCAACACTTAGGCCTTGCTCCCCCTCTATAGATCTTCCATTCTAGGTAAGATATTACCTAAGAAGTGTTCGGATGCTTTGAGAAGTGATTAGGGTGCCGGGAGCTCAAATGTGAGGTTCTGGAATTTTTTTGCCCTCGAAATGTTGGGGCCCACAGGTGTATTAATAGGCTAGATAGACCCAGGGAGAAATTTCAAAGAGAGCGCGCAAGTCACCTGCGCGACCATTATGTGACACACAAGTGTACTTGCGCGACTATGAGGGAACTTGCCCGACCCAATGGAAAAGGAACCCTTGTTCATTCCTTTGTCAATTTTTGATGTTTTCTTCAAAGGATGAATCAATTTATGCTAAGGCATTTCCATTTTCATTCGTTTAGACTCTGTGACAGAAAGGAGCATCAAAAAAATTCCCCCCTCATAGTTGGATCCGAATGAAATGAGGATGTGACTCTGAGGAAAAGAAAGATATCAATGGAAAGGTAGTGCGCAAGTGTTGAGCGTATAGAGGGTGGCGTGCAGGTGTTGAGCATGCTGGCTTTAGGCGCGCATGCTTTAAGAATGTAGGGGTGCTTCCTGGACTATATATAGGTGGCCATTCTTGCGCAAAGCACCCAGATTTCTAATTTTCGAGCTCTCACCACGCAAGTCACCTTCACCACGCAATTTTCTCTATTTTCTTCTATTTCTTCACTATCGCACTGTTGTCAAGGTATTTGGACTTGCACGGTTATACTTGCGTGCCAAAAACCTGCGCGGAAAATCATACTTGCGTGACACATCCATACTTGCGCGCCAAGATTTGACTTGCATGCCTTAATGCCTTTTCCACTTTTTTTGAATTCCTTCAAAATTTTAGGAAAAATAAACTAACTTAAGAGTTAATTATTCATCTTTTGCGCAGATTCAATGGATCCCAAGAGAATCAGAACGACTGATGAACTGGAAAGCAAGAGACTTGATGATATGATGAGCACCATTGTCCATGATTACTATATCGTCTGTGAAATCACTCTCTCGGATTTGGCTAAGTATTTGAATAAGTATCATCGATGATCCCATGACTATCATCCCTATTTTTTATTATTGGAATTGGAGGTTTTAGATATAAAAAGATCCATGACGTGGTAAGACAAGTCATATTAAGGAGCGAGCATGAGGAAAAGTGTCGTGAAGATATTACCAGGGGGAAGCTGTCATCCAATATTAGTGAATTTGAGGATGCGGTATCCCGAGTTGAGGCTGACTATGCTGCCAAGATGATGGAACTGAAGCTTAGAATGAAAGATAAAGTCATCCAGCAGATGCACCTTCAGCAATAGCTAGATGTTGTTACTGGATAACTTGACCAACTCAATAATTCACTTGAGGGAGCTCAAACAAGTGGTATGAAATCCATCGCAGATGCCAAGAAAGCACTCCATCAGGCTAAAAAGATTGAAGTTGGTCGAGGGCATGAGCTTCAAGTAGCTGATGATGAATATCGGGATGTTTTACGTCAAGTGAAGACTTATGTTGATAGTCTTTTGTAATTTCTTGGAAAAGAGAAGAGAATCCAATCTCTGGACGTCCTTCTAATTCTTGTGCATCAAATGGAAAGAACGCTATCATTTTCAATCATCTGTGCACGCGTTTTCCTTTACTACCTACTTCAGATTTTTACCTAATCCAATGGTCCTAGTAAGCATAGTTTGATTTTTACTAGGATTATTGTAAATAAGCCTACAAACATTGAATTTTTTAATTGCTCAATATTACCTAAATCATACAAAATGTATTTTTAGTGTACTAGAACTTGACCTTTGTTCATAGTTTCCTTTTCTTTTGTGGGCAGTTTAAAGTCATTCATGTCAGACATAAAAAGTCTAATGTTTAAGGTTGAAATAGCTTTGACCGAATGGATTAACACTAACTCAATTCCTTGATAATTTATCTGAAAACATTTTACCAAGTTCAAGTATGAGGGAAAATATGTAAAAAATCACTTAAGAATTTTTAAATCTGATGAATTATATAAAAAATGGCTAAAAGGAATTAGAAGAAGTAGTTCCCGAGAATTATTTTACCATTATTTAACAAACCCGTTAGGGGGTTGAATTATGCAGGGCCACCTAAGGGCATTGGTTGCATAGTCAAATGATGGTATCTTTTGGAAGAAAGGACCATTATGTAGACTACTTATGCAAAGCCTCCTAAGGTCATGTGCTGCATAGTCAGGAAAAAGAACTCTCATAAATTTACTTTTCTATTGCAAAAAAGCCAGTGGAAGTTTATGGGGATTCATATTTTCCAAAGCATAGATTTTTCTGTATGGAAAGAGGAACTTGGATATGGTGAAGATATTTCCAAACAAGATTGTCCAAGAACTGGATGAATGTCACTCCTACAAAGGCCTGACCCAAATGCAGGGAAGGGAAATATAAATCATAGACTTGAATATTTTCAGATCCTGAAAAAGAACATGAAAAAAATATGTTAAGGATGGATATTGTTTTTGCGGATCCTTACATATTTTTGATAAGACCAATAAGGAAAAAATAATTTCTATTCCCCAGAATGAAGTTACCATTATTGGAAAAACCTGTTAGGGGGTTGAATTCTGCAGATCCGTCTGAGGGAATTGGCTGCATTGTCAAATAATAGTATCTTTTGGCTGACAGGTCCTTTATGTAGACTGTTTATGCAAGGACACCTAAGGGCACATGCTGCATAGTCAGGTAAAAGAATTCATAGAAATTTGACATTTTTGTGACTAGAAGTCAAGAAAAGAGTTATGAAGATCCGAAAATATTTATGGTTAGGATTGTGACACATAATTATGGGTATAGTCCAATGTATGAAGAGATACACAGATCAATTCTTATCATAATTATGTTGTGGCTGGATGCTGAAGTGAAATATTGGACTTCACTACGTATCCCATAAGTATGGGAATCAAGCCATACGTAGTTCTTGAAATATATTTTAACATCATGTGGGATGAAAGTATGAGAGATCTTAGTTTAGGGACATAGAACTCAGACCATTATAAGAAATACACAATGTGTGTTTTCACAGGGACTTTTCCGCCAGGGGACTGAAAGTGGAATTTGGGGTTAGGCCCAAAAGTATTGGGGCTGGATTCAATGGACAATTGAACATTCTTACATATCCCAAAAGGATTGGAATCAAGCCATACATAGTTCTAGATATACCCTCTATAAAAATTTGGTTCGTACATGTGATGGGTGAAAGGGGACTTTAGTGCAATGATGGTTTAACCCAAGATAAAAGGTTCTCGCATTGCCATGTATGCACATAGTTTTTGTAATATAACATGACTGAAAATCAATGTAAATAATGATTCCCTCATAGGTGATGGTATCAAAGTATATTGTAGTTTATTGTCATAGAGGACAAAAATGTTGTACAGTTTAATGTCGTATAGCAAAGACGAAGGTGAACCAATGTAAAGATATTGATTCTAGTGGCGGTTTCACGAATCAACATCATATGAGATGGAGGCGAACCGATGTGATGAAATTGGTTTTGGGCTTGAAATTTGGGAGGTTTCCTATATACCCAGCCTTGAAGGCAAGGATCAATGTACGCATAGTTTAATTAAAGAATGCACTAGTGATCAAGTTGTTCTTGGGGACAACGACCAAAAAAATTGTGTTGGGAATTATGCGTGGTTAGAAGCCCAGAGACGGTGTTATGGTTGGAATTTTCTCTAAGATCACATGAATCATACTCGGTGTGAGAAACAAGAGGTAACAACAGCCTTAACGATGCATAGATTAATGTCATGTGGGACTTATAAAGGGACTATGCAGTTTAAAGTCTTACAGTTAGGACTATTGGGGCTGCACAGTTTAGTGTCATGTAGTAGGGGAAAAATACAGTTTAATGTCATGTAGGATGTATTAAGGGCTTTCTGTACAGTTTTGCATCATGTAGTTAGGACGATGGGGACAATACAGTTTAATGTCATGTTGGACAATAATGGGGACTGTGCAGTTTAATGTCATGTAGTAAGAACAAAAGAGGAAAAAGTTTAACGTCATGTTGGATGTATTAGGGACTTTTTCACAGTTTAATGCCAAGTTGGACAATGGAACAGTTTAACATCATGTTAGACGAAAGGGGTGATACATTTTAGCGTCATGTTGGACAGTAAATATTCAAATAGTTTAAGGTCATATGCATGGACTGTTGGTTATGCAGTTTAATGTCTTGCTGGACGTAAGGGACTTCTGTACAGTTTAGCGTCATGTAGTTAGGACGTCACAGTTTAACATCATGTTTGATGTATTGGACAACCATTTAAAGTAATATGCATGGACCCTAGATGTATTTTTTGTTTATACAAAATATTACTTTAGAAATCTGGCATTGGTTGGAGTAGTGATGAGTTCTCCATCCATTGAAGTTAAAAAATAAGCTCAATTGGAGTAGACCTTATATATTGAATAAGGTCCTTCCCATTTTGGCTCAATCTTTAGAGGTTTAATTCATAGTATCAATGGAGTTCTAAGAACTAATACCAATTATCCCTGAACAAATGAATGAAGACGGACATTTTTTATGAAAGCTCATGCTATTCGATTCTGGTAGACTTCCAAGTGGTGTAGGGTGCACAGTCTTTTCTCATCTAACCGTTCCAATTAATTCAATCTGTTTTTAGATTGTTCATCTGCAGATGACTGATCACAAATGGCTATTCTAAGAGAGGGTATTTTAACCTCAATTGGAAAGACTGCTTCCATTCAATATACCAATGAATATGTATTTGACCACGTTGCAGTGCAGGTGGTAGTTCGATAAGCCCATAAATCATGAAAGAGTATATAAGGCCATGAATTCATATCATTATCCACCATCTTTTGCAGTATGTTTGAAAGTGTATTGTTAAAGGCTTCTATCTAGCCATTGGCAGCTGCATGATACCGAGATGAATGGTTGTATTTAATGTTGTATTATTGATACAACTTCTTCACCTCGGATGAACAGAAGTTGGTTCCATTGTCCATTAATATGGTATGAGGGACACCAAATCTAGTAATGATGTTAGACTTGATGAAGCTAAAAATTCATTTAGAACTGAATTCCTTGAGAGGTGTTGCCTCTTCCCATTTGGAAAAGAAGTCAGTAGTAGTAAGAATATACTTAAACTGCTTGGCGGTAGCTCAAGGATAAGGTCCCCCCACATACATCTACCATGTGGAGAATGGCCACGATTATTTATCTGTATGAAGCAACTGTGGGGGATGATGAATGAAGTTGGAATGTACATGGAATGAATGACACTTCATTGTGAAATCAATATAATATTGTATCATTGACGGCCAAAAGTATACAAGCCTTCGATTCTGATCAGATAGTCTATGTCCAGACTGGTGGGAACCACAAACTTCTGCATGCACTTCTTTCATGACAGCCGTTGTCTCTCCACCATCAATGCATCTGAAGAGAACTCCTTCAAAACCATGCTTGTAGAGAATTTTCTCTATGTGATCTGGGCTGTAATGAAGAGTAAAATTGACCACACGTCACCAGATTTGTTCTTTCACGACTCTATCCGGTGAAGTGTTCAATTTTGATGTTATTCCCTGATATGTGTCATTCATCCTGTACTAGGATCATATGGTTTAGGAATGGGACTAATTTCATTGATTTCCTCTGTTTGGGTTCGAAGATAAGGTGAAATTGTACGACGGTGGGCAATACTGATGGTTGTGTCGTCCTGATTGGGATCTCCCAGAGCTGTGGCTATATTAGCCAGTGCATCAGCTTGGGAATTTTGTGACCGTAGGACTTAAGGAAATGTCATTTCCAAAGGGAATTCCTCCATTAACACTCTGATGTAATCATACAAAGGGATCAGTTCTTCTTTTCGGATAGCATAATCCCCATGGACTTGTTTGATTAACGTGTATGAATCACCTTTCACTTTTAAGTAATTCACTTGTGCTTGAAGTTCCAACTCCAATCCTGTGATGTGAGCTTGCTATTCTGCTTTATTATTTGTACCGCCTCCCAACAATGAGAAGGAATAAGGTAACACTGCCTTTTTTGGATAAATGAGCACGATTCCTAAGCCAACATTGTTGAATTTAGGATTCTCCATTTTCCACCCTGTTGGACTTTTGGAAGCACAATCAAAGTACATTTCCCATGTTGGATGACTTTATTAAATAGTGAAGACTTACTCATCAGAGAGTTAAATATCTAAAGATGTTTCTTCCATTAAAGGGTGTTTGACAAGGAAATTAGCCAGAGCATGGACCTTTATTTCCTTTTGAGACACATATTGAATGTCAAATTGCTGCAAAATAACTGCCCACCATGCCAGACATCTTGTAAGCATTCGACGACTAAGGATGAATTTGAGAGGGTTATTACGAGATACAAATTGAACCTTGTGATGTTTCAGGTAGTGTCTCAACTTTTGAGCTGCAAAGATTAATGTTAGGAAGCACTTCTCAATACTTGAATATCGGGTTTCTATTTAAAGCATAGTCTGAGTGAGATAGTAGGGGTTGTTCTCATTCCCAGCATTATTCTTCGGAGCAAGAAAGACACCCAATGATCGATCTAAAGCTTTCACATAGAGGATAAGTGGTCTTCCTTCAATAGGTGGCATTACCACCGGTGGACTCAATAGATACTTCTTGAGAATAACGAATTCTTCTTGACATTCTTTAGTCCACTGAAAAGTGACTTCCGTCATGATCAATTTGGTGAAGGGTAAGCTTTTTCCTGCCAAATTGGCGATGAAACACCGAATATAGGCTAAGTGTCCTTGAAGTCCTCTAAATTCATTCAAATTTCAAGGAGGTTACATACCAAGGATTGACTTTTTCTTCTTATGATCGACTTAGATACAACGATGGCGTACAAAAAAGCCAAGAAATTTTCCTGCGGTTACACCAAAACAACATTTTAAGGGGTTCATCTTCAAATTATGTTGCCGATGTTTGTGGAATATGACTTCCAAATCTTCCAAGTGATTAGAACATTTATTGGATTTGACCAACAAATCGTCCACATAACATTCAACGAACATCCCTAAAAAGGGTTTGACGATACGATTCATGGCACACTGATATGTTGTGCCTGCATTATTTAGGCCAAAGGGTATTACCCGATAGCAAAACAAACCTTGGGGGGATCTAAAGGCTGTAGATTCCTCATCTTCTCAATCTATTCGGATTACATTATATCCATAATATACATCCAAGAAGGAGAGTGCTTCATAGCCAGCTGTTGCATCACTTAATAGTTCTGTAATCAGAATTGGAAAATCATCCTTAGGAAAATGCCGATTAAGATCACTAAAATCAATGTAAACTATAATTTTCCCATTCTTCTTTCCCACTAGGAAAATATTATCCAACCAATTGGGATATTTAAATTCTATAACAAAGTTAGCTTTGATAATCTTATCCACATAATCCTCAATTTTGGAAGCATCGGTTGGGTGTGTTCCTCTAGCAGCTTGTTTAAATCCTCGATGTTCTTTTGGAAAACCCAAATGATGAGTGGAAACATTAGGATCAAGACCTGGAATCTCCGTATAGTTCCAAGAAAATATATCTCTATTTTTCATTAGAAAGTAAATTTACATGTTTTTCTCTTCAAGAGTCATAGCCGCACTAATTAAAGTGGGGTGTGGATCTTCTTTTGTACCCAGATTTATTTCTCTGAGTTCATCCATGGTGGTAGAGGTACCCTCTTCAAATGCTAGAGGAGAATCCCTGAGATCTTCCTCTTCTTCTTCTACATGTGTTATTTCTTCTGTTTCTACTTGTATAGTAGATGATGAAGCAAAATTTTCCTGATTAGAAGAGACGTTAAAATTTGCACATCTTGAAGAAGAAGCTTCCATTTCTGACCCGATTGACGATGAAGGGTCTTCTTTGGGTAATAAAAAGGAGATGATGGATTGAGAATCGACATCATCATTCTCCTCTATCATTGGTATAACTTCTTCCAGCCTGGTTGGTGAATTATAGACCTGCTGGATTTCTACAGATGAAATGAAGACATCTCCATTTGAGCTTTTATCATTGCTTGGTGAATCACCACTCTCTCCCATGTTGTGTGGCTTGATTGTTATGATTGACATTATTGAGGTTTCCATAAGAGTATTTTGATTTGGTTTTATCCTGTCAATTTGACGTATAGGAAATACATAACCTGTACTCACATGTGCTAATGGGTTTACTGGAATCTTTTCCAAACCATATGGAGCATTAACATTGGAAATCTTTTTTTTGTAGATTACACCATTCCCTTCATATGGTATCCATTCCGCCTCAATGTATTGAGATTCACATGTCTTGAACATGGCCGTATCACCATACAATGTCCCAACTTATCCATCGAAACAATATTTGAGACAACGATGGTATGATGAAGGGATAGACGCATGGTGATGTAGCCAGGGTCTTCCAAAAAAGATGTTGAAGGCTGAGTCTTGATCAACAACCATGAATTCTGAATTGGATACAAGATCTCCAAACTATGTTCTGAGTGTAATCTCACCTGGTGGTTCTTGTTCATTTTTATCATATCATTGTTACATCATAGTAGAAGGAGATAAATCATTTTTCGTGAGGCCCAATAGACAAAGTGTACGCATGGGCATGAGGTTGACTCATGAACCATTATCAAGGAAAGAACGTCAAATATCTACACCATTGACCTTTCCTGATAATTAGAAAGTTCTAATATGTCCATGAGAGACATCATCTTCACCTTTATCTATAAAGGATATCATTGCATGGAATTATGCAAGATTATTCTCTACATGGTAGACTTCAGTTGTAGCAATTTCAGTTTCAATCTCCCGAGGACTCGACAATGCCACGATGAGTGCCTCCAAAAGATACATTGATAAATTCAAAGCATATAGAATTGAAAACATGGCCGGTACTTGGGATGGGTTTTTCAATACATCATCCTTTTGATCCAAAGGTCTGCATTTTCCAACAGGAACATGTGGTTTAGCAGGTGCCTTAGAAGTTGATGCTTTGAAAGTTGATGAATGTCGTACCGGGATAGGAGTTGGTAATACTCATGGATTTTGAAGATTAGACCGATTAGGGTTATTTACATGCTGAGAAGATGAACGTGGAACCTCCAACAGATCTTCTAGAAAAACTATTCCAGGACTGAATCTGCCTTGTGTAGAAGAACATGCTTGTTCTTGGTGATCTCACTGAAGGGATCTACCATGAGTTTCTATCGCATACACTGTTCTAGCAGGGGGTAGAATTGGAATAGTGGCCTCTGAAAGATCCAAGTCTTCCCCTGTATCCTGATCCTCTGGAAATTTCTCTGATTCCACTATTTGATATAGGGAACTCTGGATCATTAAAATCAAAACTGCGACTGGCATATGGATCTGTTAATTGAATCATATTAACAGAACCAAAGATCAACTCTTCATCCGATGAAGACTATGCTTGATTAACATGTTTAGGCTGTTCCATTTGGTGGGGCAGTTCCTGTTGCATCAAAGTAGATGGCATGAAATATACCAGAGACAAAGACACCTTAGGCTTTGACACATCATTATCTTCTTCTGATTCTTCTTCATTCATTGAATTATGCCGTTTCTTTGAGGATTATCCCTCTGATGACGAGGTTTTTGCTGCGACATTCATGGAAAAGGGCACAATTGGTTTCTTCAATTGTGTTCACAAAATAGCATGAGTTTTGTTCATCATTTTTCTGACCATCCAATCATCATATTTCTGTGCATTTTTTTCTTGACTTCTTGCCACTCTCCCTCCTCCTCTGGATCTGTAGCATTAACACATTCTACCTAAGCTGAAGAACCTTTTAGTTTTACTTGTCCCAAGTTGACCATTTTTTGCAGGAGGTCTTTGAAGACAAAACACCCCTGAATGGGATGCCCCAACAATTGATGAAACATGCAATTGTTGGGACGGTCTTCGTCTCCTTCCTTGTTTGGCCTCTTGGGCCTTGGCAATTGAACCAAATTAATTTCTAGAGCCGAAATGATGTAACTAGTAACTTTTTCATTTCGGAAAGAGTAAATATTGATTTTAAAATCCTCAAATTGTTTTCTTCTTTTAACTCTATGATCATCTTTACGAAACAAACGTTGTTTCTGATGGTCAAGAGGTGGAGCTCTTCAAGAAGATGGATGTTTTGATGTAGAAGGAGGTAGAGGTGGTTGTTTAAGCATAATTGTAGTAATCTCTAATTTACCCATTCTATTTCATGGATCTGATAAACTTACACGAGCTTTATACATAGTTTTTATAAGAGAATATTAAATCTGTTGAGCGATTGAAGTAAGATCTCAAAACCCTCCTATGTATTTAACATGGATTAGCGGTGTGCGCAGCTCATCACATAAATTTTCCACACAGATTGGCAACAATTCCTCTTGAGGTAGTGCTAAGATTATGGAATATGTCAATGCCTTCCAGCAAGAAATGAAATTTGAGACCCTTTCATTCTCCCTTTGCTTATAGTTTTTAAGATAAAAAACTGTTGTCGTTGGCAACGTTGAGCTGAGCTGAAGAAGGAATTTTTTGCGAATATCCTCTCATCCGGTAATTGACCGGGATTTCAAGCTTGTGTACCAAAAAAGTAGGTCCTTGAAATGACTGTAACAAAAAACTAAAATTAACAGCTTCTTGTTGCTGAGGGGTTCCCATCAAAGGATCTCAATGAGAAATAAAATGTGTTTAGTGTTTCTCTGGGTCTCACGAACCATTAAATATTGCGAATGTGGTACTTCCAAAATTTGATGTGGGAGGAATTGCATCAACCCACTCAGGGTAAGCTCCCTTTTCTTGTTTAATTTGAGCACGCTTTCCCTCCATAGCTTCCAACCGAGCTGTTAATGACTCAATAGTAGCTATAAACTTTTTAGAAACATATCTTTGAGCTTGGAATTGTTGATATTGGACTTGAATAGGTGCAATGACTAGATCTTGGACAGATGTGGTGGCTGGTGCTACAACTGATGGTAGAACCACCAATTATTATTGCAGTTGATCCATAGGATTAGACTTGTGATTTTGTATTGATAAAAGAGGATATTCATGATCCATCTCAGTAGTAATAACAAATTCCTTTGACTAACTGACTCTAGAATGCTTGAGAGGAAGAATACCCTGAAGTAGTTCTGCATTCATCCTCCTCAATTCCATTATTTATTCCTCTTGTGGTGCAAATATTTTCTCTAGTGACAGCGATTGGTCTTCTCCAGAGGAAGGTTATGTAACCTGATTTTTTTCCTTTTCCCTTATTGGACACCTTTAGGAGAGGGGGATGTGGGTTACTTTAAGGATTACCTAGGTTCTGAGTAATCCTTTGATTTCTTGTACGCACACCTTATTTATTTGTGTCTGTGCATACAACTTCTTGAGCAGGAACATCTTCATCTGATCCCGTAGAGTGAGCCTCATCTGGTGGATCATGAAATACGACATTGATGACATTTATTGATGCATAATGAATTTCATCCCTTCTATCGGCATTTCTGAGATATTTTCAGCATCCATGTCAATGATGATACATTTCCTTTTTTTAATTCAATCCCTCATGAACTTCATGATGAACAATAATTTGGAGGGAATATCCTAATAATTTGGTTGTTCATTCCACTTTGAGGCTTCTTCCCCATTCGATAGAAGACTGACTTTCTCTGAGGGAGGGATTGAGGATTTGAAAAGGTCCCCAGTCCGGTGGACTGGGGATGTCCCTGATCAACTCCTTGAATTCTATTTTTTGATTCTGAGGGTTGAGTTAAATCAGTCCCCAGTCTGGAAAGATGGGGTGGCTCTTGAAATGTTATATCTGAGACTTTGTTGAATGATCTCCGGATCTTACGGACCATATTCAGGAAATTAGCTGGATTCATCAACCAGCATACACTTTTATCACCCAGCTCAAAAGACTGTTGGATGATTTCTGAAACTTATGTCACTTGATGATGTGCTTGCTCCAAACGAGAGGCATGTTCAATAATCTTGTTTTCTTGATGCAGTATTAATTCATCAACTTGTTCTCTGTATGCTTGATTTTGAGATGAACTAGTTGAATCCTGTTCTTGGGCAAGATTTTGATTGCAAACAAAACCCGTTGACTCTGGTTGGCCATGGGAAATAACATTGCTTGAGAGCATTTTCAGCGGGCTTTGCTGACTGGAGAGTACAGTGAAATGTAGTGATCCATGAACACCCCATCCCCTTATATAAATACCATATGGTTCAATGGAAATTAAATGGTGAAATCCACTTAGTGCACCAAGGCATGAACGCTAAAGGGATCTCTACTGCTTTTCAGCCATCAGATATCAAGAAACTGAGAGAGATGACAAGTCAATTTGGCATTGCAACCCTTCTATTATCTTGACTTGATTTTCATATTCATCATAAAATAATAATTTATTTTTCAACTAATAATGATTTTTCTATATGTTGAGACGAATATCATGAATTCCATCTTCCGTCAATGTCTTTGGAATGTCATAGTGAGAGTTGGCCAAAGGCCAAAACATGACTAGCAATCACCTTTCTCCAGTTGTTTTCTCATGTTCATCATTTCCTCTTTTTCATTTAATGAAGATTATTCTACTTGATTTGACCAGAGCTTGTGATTCCTTATTGCTTCATCAGATTCAACAAGATCAGTAGAGAATTCACTAATCAAACTAGAAGATGAACGACCCATGGGTTGTTCGGAGAATGACCTACACCCCAGGATATCTCTTGATTGAGAAAGCATTTCACCTGATAATGGTAAAGCATCATACATGACTGGCATCACATTTTCATGTGCCTCAACATAAGAGGGCTTTCTCATCACTACATTCTATATTGGATAATTTTCCATGCAATGTGAATTACTACTGTGGAGAGGACTTCCACATCTAAATTCATTATCATGGGGAGGACCACCATGGTGGGTTACATAAAAAGATGAAACATTTTTCTCCTTGGACTTCTGGACACACAGAGGGTTCTTGTGGCTCTCATATGAAGATGAAACTTTGAGATTGACGGAATCGTCATGAAGCAAGCCTTCATGAGAAAGTATCTAATTCAGACCTTAGGAATTAATGTTCCCACTGTTGGGAACTGAGAGACCAGAATCTCGAGTTGCAACAGATAATTGCCTGAGTACATCAAGAAATCCAGCATCGAGTTAGGCCTTTTCATAGATGGTCCTTTGATTTCTTGACTATGTTGGGCATGTCTTCTTTTTAGACACCTTATTTCTCAATTTGGCATGTGTATGTGCCTACTCAGGAGAAATGATCAGGTTTTTCTGATTATCTCCGCTCAAAATAGGTGTTTGTGGCTGAATTGTTTGTCTGTATGATGTGGGGAAGTACACCCCACATCCCTCTTGTATTGGAACATATGTGTGTGTCTGTTACAGAGTGAAATATTGATATGTCACTCCACTGGTAGGGATAGATTTATGTGTCTTTCCCTGAGATGCAGCTGAAGCTGTTATAAGATCCTGGAAGGCATCCAGAATATGAGCAGGGATTTGCTTCTGCTATTTCACCATTGAGAGAATATGCCTGGTGACATCAACTGCCAGAATGTGAATATACGTCCATTCCGTGTTTGGATTAGATGTATGTGCCTTCTCCTGTCCTCCTTTTCCTATCAGTGAATCCAGATAGTACTCAAGTGTGGGGGAAGAGAGTTGAGTCTACCTCCGGTTTTTCGCCAGAGCTTTTCGACTGACTTCTCCGAATGCTACCAAACGAGATTATTGGTAGTCTTGATCAATAATAGCAGGTGTATGTGAGTGCTGATTCCACTCCACCGAACATGGTTGAATATATTCCTTAAACTCTAACAGAAGAGGCTTCTGGAAGGATTGATGAGTGTAAGCAGGTGTATGTGCATGTTTACCAGTTGTCAACACATTGGGTTGGCGGGCTCCATTAGATGTAGTCAAATGAGCCTGCAGAATAGATGATGATTTATAAATAGGTGTATATTCCTATCTATAGTACTCTGCCAGAATTTCTTGGTGGGATTGGCGTGATGCTACTTGATGAGTCTGCTGGACAGCTGAATTAAAACGGACGGGTAGGTGTGCCCGCTCATTTCTTTCCACCAAGTTAGGTTGGTGGACTTCTCCAGAGATGGCAGAGATTAGAACCTAATCACTGTTAACCGGATTTCACCTTTGGAGGATCGTATTTCCTGCTTGGGTTCGAGGAAACTTAGCTGAATGCCTGGAAATGATACCCTCATCATGTTGAGGGCGCTCTACCGCACAAGTCTGGCGGCGATTGTTGACGGGAGCCCTTGGGAAGGATTCATGTCTCCGTGAATTAAGTCCCTGAGGGACCTTCTCATTCAACTCCTTATAATATGGGAGTGAATGGTGATTGCGTTCCCGTGGTAATGACCTGAAACGGTTGGAGATGGTGGTTAGCACCGCATGCTTCTTGATCACTGGTCATCACTGTCCGGACGACCAGTTTGAATTATTGACTTGGAGGGCTGTTGAGCGGCCTCCCGAGTCTCAATAGTATAGTTTTGACGGTACTCCTTAACCAACACATTTTATACACAACATTGAAGATGTTGAGTAGGTCATGTCGTCCTTAGAGCAGATGATGATCCAGCAGGAGTAGCAGCATATGCATTCACAGCTGAGGTTTTCACAGCAGAGGCATTCACAGACATGAACATAATAAAATCCACTATTGTAATGTATAAGTTCTTGGAAAAGAGTTACTACTTGATATAACAAACACAATCAAGATAAGATCGACTGCTACATCTCTTGGATGAGCATATATGTTATTGATTAATTTTTTGGACCTCTCATTGAGTTTCAAATAGGGACCTAACAAATAAGTAAAACATCATTTTAACTTGGTTAAGTATTCACGTCAGGTTCACTATTTTTTGTTTCCCATGGAATTGGGGATGACCTCGTTGATTGAAGATTCAAACATTCCAATCGGTTTCTAATGGGTTTGTTCATAGAACCAGAAAATCATACAATTCCATATCCATTTGGACCAACAATCCAAAGGTAGGTTCTCATTAGTTGTGGACTGATGAGGCTTAAGAATTTTCATTGGTCTAGAGGATGGGAGGTCAGAATAATAACACCATTTTGAGGGGAATTATTGTCTATTCAAGGACTCTCTTTATCGATTTATTTTATGTTTGTGAATTCTTATTACATTACCAAGTATAAAATGTGTTTTCTTTTAGATCATACAATCACTGATTTATATGTAGGAAATTTAGAGAATCTTTTATATGTATTCGAGGTTCTTCATCGATAGAGAATCATCAGTATTTGTTAGAGATTTTTAGTCAATGGTATCCTTCAATACATAAAATTCTCTTGGTCATTATGATGGCCATACTAGTTTTAAATCCACTCAGTGGGACACTTGAAATTTATTGTCATTTAGAAGGACATGGATTATTTCAGAGTTGGGATCGCACCCACAGATGGGATACCTACGTATCTTTTGTTTTGGAAAAGGAATCAGATCCCATATAGTTCAAGTAATAGAGTATGATGTTTATGATTGATGGCTCAAAGAAAGATTTCATAATTACTTTTACAACCTAAGCTCATGTGAGTCATGGTCGGTGTGAGAAACAAGAGGTATTGGTAAAACCAGACTATTGGGCCATGAAAGATGCAATCATAAGAAATGATGTGGGGATTAGGTATGTGTGACATTCCAAACAGATGAAGATTAAGAGTTACATGAGGGAAGAAGTCTAGGAATAAGGTCCATAAAATTATTTTTTCTTTATGAAGATTTGGAAACTCTAATCTTGGGGATTACTCCTAAGGAAGATTACCAAGCTAGGAGAGGACTTATGATTGGGTTTTACTCCTGAGAAGGATGCCCACATCAAAATTAAATTAAGTCCTGTTAAGAGAAATTGATACTGGTGATTACTCCTGAGAATGAGGCTCGGGTGAAAGGGATTTAAGAAATTAATGGACTTGGGGCTTTCTCTGGAGGAGAATGCCCATATTTGGGACCTTGGACTGGGGCTTACTCCTAAAAAGGAGGCCCAGGTTAAGGGAATTAGGACTTGGGGATTACTCCTAAAGAGGATGCCCAAATTAATGAGGACTTGGGGCTTACTCCTAAGGAGGATGCCCGAATTATGAATTCTCTCATCTTAAAGGATGAGGTAGAATGAATGAACTATCTAACTTTAGTGATGTAAAGATGTGTAAATCACTAGGTTTTGAGATATGTTCCACAGAATTCCATTCAGATAAGGAAGCCAACAAGGAAATCATTCCATAAATGTTTTTGGAGAGAATTCTTAAGGCTTAATCATGAAGAGGAGAGGTGTATATGTGTAAGATGGGTGGAATGGGCATGAAGGGTGCCCAAAAATAGAGGGGCATGCAAGTACTACATGGGCGCGCATGTACTGTGTGGGCGTGCAAGTACTGCGTGGGCGCGCAAGTCCTGGTTGCGCAAGTATACTTGCGCGACACATGGGTACTTTCATGTCGGCCAATACATAGGGTAGAACTTGGGTGAGGCTTGGCTCAAGCCTTTGATACTACCCTTAGAGATCTCCAGAAGAGAGGTGTGCAAGTTTTGTGGAAGGGGTAAGGCGGCGCGCAAGTGTGGCCATTTCCATTAAGGGCTAGCCACCCAGGCGCACAAGTGTTGATGAGTTTCAACACTTAGGCCTTCCTCCCCCTCTTTAGATCATCCGTTATAGGTAAGAAATTACCTTATAAGTGATCGGAAGAATTGAGAGGAAACTAGGGCACCAGGAGCTCAAATGTGAGGTTCTTGAATTTTTCATCCTCGAAATGGGGGGGCCCACAGGGGTATTCATAGGCTATAGAGACCCTGTGTGAAATTTCAAAGAGGGCACACAAGTCACCTGCGCGACCATTATGTGGCGTGCAAGTGTACTTGCGTGACTATGAGGGAGCCTGCGCGACCCAAATGGAAATGAAACCCTGTTCATTCCATTGTCAATTTTTGATGTTTTCTTCAAAGGATGAATCAATTTTTGCTAAGACATTTTCTTTTTCATTCGTTTAGACTCTATGAAAAAAAGGAGTGTCAACCAATATATTAATATAATATTTTAAATAAAATATTTATTTTTCATCTTATGTGTTATTTTTTTTGATATAATAATAAATCCAATTTTATGATTATGAACTATATTTTTTTGAAAAGCAATTTTGGCACATTTTGCGCATTTATTATAAAATCAATTATTTCTAATTTTTGAAAATTTATTATAAAGAAAATTCTCCATTAAAATAATAATGTTATAATTGTCTTGGGAGGATTTTTATAACATAATGGTAATTTAATTTTTTCAAGGAATAGTGAAAAATAATGGTTTATTTAAAAAAAAATTCCTTTTCATTCAATGATATTAAAAGATATTTTATATTTTCATATGGTTTTAAATGTATAATTAGATTAATTATACAAAATATAATTCAATATAGTTTGTTTTTATCAATTTCATATTGAATTTTGATGTACAATGTTTTTAATCCTTTGAAACATTTCTCTTTGGAAAACTCTCTTTTCATCGAGTCTTCATGACTAATTTTAAATTAATATTTTCCACATATGTGAATGGAATTTATAAAATTGGTTTAAACATTTGGAAATTATATTTTATATTATATAATATGGTCGACATATTTTTTGACCATAATGAATAGTAAATATAGTAAAAAATATTTATCGTAGTTTTGGTTAAAACAGGTATATAAGGGATCAAAGTGAAATGAAAGAAGATAAAATGATAAGTAAACATATCCATACAATATTTTTAGGCCATATATTGAGTTTATAACCTATATGGTTTAATGATATAACATTTTGAATCTTTTTTCAAATGAAATATATGGGTAAAACGTTTTATTTTAAAAACATTAAAAGTGTGTCACTCACCTCACTCATAAGGGCCACCCCTATCATCACTTATTTACACTTAAAAAACACTTTGTCATGCCAATGAATTAAAAAATGTATTACATAATTCTCTCCTTGATAATTATAGGTCTTAGTGAGACCATAAATTATATCTAGGAAGGCTATAGGTTAAACCTAAAGAGTTTGTTGGATGAAGAGGCAATGTCGTTAACTATGTGTTTTTGTTTCAATTATTCTTACTCATTAAAATATTTGCAAACCAAGATAAAATAATATCATAAATATATAATATTTACTTATATTTTAAAATTTTAATTTAATAACCAATATTCGTCTTTAATTCCATTGAGTGGGATTCAAAATCATCATTTAATAGGTACGATGGACTATCACCACAAGAATTGATGTTATTCATTGTCCATAAACATCTCTTATAGATGGATATAATGATGGATGTAATTTTTATATATTATTTTTATAATATTATAATTACACTTTATTTATGATACCACATATACCTTTTTACATTCCTAGCCATAGGATAACAACAACATTGCTAGTGTGTACATGGACTATAACCCCATGATCCGATGTGATTTTTTTTATTACATGAGAAATAATAAAGATATTTTAAATGAATAAATATTATATTTTTAATATAATTGTACTTATTTGATTATTATATCCCATATACCATCTTAATTTTTTATCAGTTTCGGATGCGATAACGTCATTCGTGTGTACGGAAGAAAACTTCCTCACGAAGAAATGGGAATCAGTTTTCACTAATGCTTCACATGGATGGTGATAAAGATATATAAAAAAAATATATGTGATATATATATATATATAATTCATCTACTTTTTTGAATTACTATTTATCTTCAATTTTCTCGATTCTTTATGAAAAATGATAAAGTATTCTTGCGTATATACGACCTACCCCCTCAATGAATAGTGTATTTAATTTTAAATTTATAACTTTAATGGATTACTATAAATAAATATATAATGAATATTTATGATATTTGTTAAAAGGGTAAAAAAATTATATTATAGAACTGTGATCAATGTTAGAGGACCAAAAATAAAAAATAAAAAAACATGAAACACAATGTTGTTATTTCCCATAATTGGATTTTAATAATTATTGGTTAATAAAGTTGTAATAAAAGGTAATAAGTCAGTCATATATGTTAATATATATATAATTATAGTTATTTAATTAATTTGTAATAATATTATATTTATTATACCATACGTTGCAAAATTTATGAAGGAATTCATGACTTAAGGTTCCAAATTACCTTATATCTTTTATCATCTATTAGAAAAATGAAATATTCATTGCCGTATTCTATTTTTGTGGTGAATATCCAGAAAATGAAGTTATTTTATGGTTATTATCACTATCATAATGTGGATTTTCATACTAAATTTAGTATCTCTATTTGATGGTTTTAATAATTGTAATGTTACCAAAGCGGTAGGGGGTTTTATATCAATTTTCCATTATTAAGACAAATGTTATGTTATACACTGAAATTATATTCTGAGAAATATATAAAGTCACTTTCACCTATAATATCATGAAGTCATTTTTTATATTGTTATTTTATGTTTCATTTAATTTTATTCACTTATGTGGATTATGATTCGATGTTACAAAATTTCTATGGGTTTTCAAATAGGGTCTAATTATTTATCAGGATTTTTTATGCTTATACAACTGATGATGAAATATTAGTATCCATATTATAATAGAAAAATTACTTTCCTTCTCCTCTATTTATTTCATATTAAAAAAAATTCTATTTTTCCACACTTAACAGATTAAGGATACAAACTTGTCTATTTTCATGCAAAATACAAATTTATTCCATATCCATGTTCTTTATAAATTATTTTAATGGTATCCTAAAACAAAAAAAACATTTATTAAATACATTTTTACCGATGAACAATTATTTACACAATGTTTTAAATAGAATATTGATTTCATTTTCAAAACTAGGTTCATATTAGATTTATTGAAAATGTGAATGGAATATTTGTTTTAACATTTATGAAATGAATGGGATTTCCACCACCAAGAAAACTCTTTTCCTTGAATATTAATGTATTTATTTCAAATGTTTAATTTCATGGAAAATTATTTATAAAATATTATATTTTTTAATTTTTTTTACGTGGAAATCATATTTTTCTCCTAAAATGTTTCTGATGATAGTTATGTCTTCTATAAAATGTTAACAAGGTTATTTTTAATTAAAATTAATTTAAGAATGTTTTATTATTTAAAAATATTTTTTCAATGTGAAAAGATTAATTTTATCAATAAATGCTCCAAGTTCTTTTTCAAAAATAATTTTGCTTCTAAGGTGATATGATTGGTGTTAGTAAATATTTTTTGTGGGAAAGATCTAGTGATAAAAAAATTATTATATCTCTTGATGGTTTTTGGATATGATGACAATATGTTTATAAAACGTATTTCATTCCATAAGTTATAGTATAATCAAATGTATATGTAAAAAAACCCCATTTAATGTGTTATTATATGATGAATGTTTTACGATCTAATGACACAGAAATGTATGATTTTTGGGATTTGTGGGACCTAAATCCCCATCTATTGCATTGAGAAAAGGTACATAGCACACAAGTAAATATTATATCCTTGAACCGGATTACACATTTTTAATGATATACATATACCTAATTATATTTTCACAATGTTATGTTTGAAATTGATGACATGTTCACAATATTATGCATGAACCACTTGTTATATTCTTTCTATTATATGATGAACTACTTTCCATGTTAATAATGTTATGTGTGGACATGGTTATATGTCTATAAGTTTAATATATGGAATAATTTCATGTTATTAAAATAATGATTTATCTTTTTTTTTATAAAATTTTATAATTTTATATGGTTATCAGTATGCCCCAATCCTATATATTATGATAGTCTGATGTTCTCAATTGACCATTTTCATTGATTCTACCTTGATTTATGACTTATTAACTATCAATCATTATTTTATGAAATTGTATTTTGATATTCGATATATAGGATATTGTTTTCATAGTTTATTATCATGTTGGCATACACTTATAATCATGTCATGTTCATATATTTCAAATTATTTCCCTTAGTGAGTATCTGAGATCAACCTATGTTTTTTCTCCTTCTAGGTTATGATGAAAGGTTTTATATAGGGATTTTTATAAATATTAAAAAAATGGGACGATCTTTACGAGTTATGTTGAATATCTTACACTAAATAAGAGTATTGTGTACATAGTCTCCAAAAACACTAAACCATTATAGTCATTGGGTGTGTATTTGTGAAATGTGATGTATATATTTTTTAGTATGTAACATATATGTATGATATGTTTTGGTATATATATTTGGTATCATATTACATGACTTTTATCCTTTAGATGCTAGGTTGTGAAAAAATTAGTGATACCCCAATTGATATTTTCATGGATTTGTCTAAGGATACGTATAAGGATATGTTGATGGATAAGTATATGTATATGAAAATTTCATGAATGTTTGTTAATGGATATAACAAGTAGGTCCCATGATATTATATCATTATTTGGAAACTACAAGTTGATGTGGTTCTAAAATAGATTTACCTTGAGGTAATAAATCTGAAAAACCACATCAGGCATAAATTGATCGTTACCAGGTAAATTAAAACATACCTTATATCACACGTTGTTCAATAGTATAAGGATATTTGATTTACAAATTCAAAACATACTTAAAAACCATCACTAATGACGTAAATAATGGAGATGAGTGACCATGTTTAGGCATAAGGATTTATAGATTGAAGAGATTGTGTCATGATATTGACATCCTATAAATTATTTTTCAGTATTATGTGGTTTTCACTATGAATGATATCTCTCTTACTATGCCATTTATTTTTACTCAATTGATAGAACATGGCTGAAATGTAATAATATTGAATGAGAAAAAAAGGTGTTTATTAGAAATAATATAGGTGGAGACTACAATGAATGACATTGTAATTATTATTATTCAGTTATAATGATACATGATAAAAAATTCACCTTAACAAACTATCGAACACACTATTGAAAAGAAGAATAGGTTTCGTTGTGATTTCAGGTGGTGTAGACCTTGGATGAAAAAAGATTCAATTTCCTATATGTCATTATTGTTGGAATAAGCACCCCAGGGAATCTCTCAATAGAATAAAGAGATATTTCATTCACGGATAAGTGGGAAATAAAGTATGATATTTCCACAGAGAAATTAAATGTTCAGTTTACCAAATGGTTGATAATAATTATTTCTATATTCCATCATCAATGGTTTAATGTTATAAACGTGTAATGTATAATAATTTTAAAAACATATGTATTAGGGGGAATAATAACAAATAGGATATCCATAGTTGTAAAATTAATGGTTTTGTTATTGATGATAATGATATTACAAATGAAAAATGAAAGGAAAGAGGTATTAAGGAATAATATGAGGAATACTAAGTAATTGTATAATAATGAAGTATAATTATTGTAGTAATTTTTATTGGTAATCATGATTTATAAAATATATATGGATTAAGTAGAATAAGTTTTTCCTTAAGGATTTATAATAATATGTTTAGTGGTAATAATAACCTGGAAATTGATTAATTGGAAAAAAGGTATTTTATGAAAAATAAATGGTTGTGGGAGTATAAACTTTAATATATTCCTGATATAGATATACTGTGGTTGGGATAAAGTGATGTTGGATTTGAATTATGAAATTTTAATTTTATTGATAACCTTGGAAATGATTAATGATATTTGGAAAAAGTGGTTTATCCTATCATTGTTGCAGTTTAAAACATTATTGGATTTCTTAAATATATAAAATACTATATTTTTTTACTCAAGAAATTATAAATTATGTCTATTTTAATTAATTTTGTCATGTAATTATAGTAATTTCATGTTTTTCAGGAAAATATATGACCAAAGTTTTCACATATTTGTTATGTGAGAATTAAGAGCTACATTATCATATTTGATGGATAAATGTTTCATGTATATTTTATATTTTTGTGACAATACTTATATATATTTAATTTTTAAGGGTTGTAAGGTTATCCATTTATTAGATGGAATGAGTTCAAATTTAGATATTATTAGAGAACATATTCTAAAACTTTTGATTTTGATGATAAATATGAGAATTAAATAATGAATTATCATTATTTTATAGATTTTATGATCCCAAAGTGCTTAACGTATAAAAAAATCAGCGTTGTTTCTTAGAGTAAAATATAATGTGGGAATTAATATAAGAACATCTTATGGATAAGATTTTTCTTATAAAATAAAATGAAATTATTTAATTATATCAGATCATGAATGTTATTGAACAATAGGAAAATGACATTGAAATAAAATTTCATAAATTTACATTCATTTTTGAATAATGAGTGCCCATTAAAATAATCAAATATTTATGGCTTTGGGATCATTATCCTTCTCTAGACCATGTTCTCTATCTATCTCCATCAATATTTTCATGTTAGTTTTATCTTCTATTACTTTTTTATCAAATCCAACTAATTATCTCTTATATGGAAACCATTTTATGTGTTATTCCAGTTGAACATTACACATACCATTATTTTTTATCTAGAGGAATTATTATTAAACCGTTTACCTATAAGGGTTTCCCACAACAGTATTTCCAAATGTTAAACCCATATGTAGCATAATAAATTTTAAATTTGGAGGTTGAAATTTATTTAATGTTTGTATAATCTAACACCTTAAGATTTTATAAATTAGATTCCTCAAATAATTTTCATTTATTTGATAACATGTTCTATATGCAACATCATGTTTTAAAGACATTACAGAATACTATTGAAATATTTTTATTCAATGGGATATTTATAACCCAGTCATTAGAATGGGGGTTATGACTATGATTAATTAATTTATAAAATTTCATCGTTTAGGCAATTATATGAAAGGAATTATTTGCTGAAAAATTAATTAGAAATGTAAATAAGAACCATTTAAAAATAAATAAAATAAATAAAATAAACGACTCACATATATTGAATGATTTTAGTGAAATTTAATTATTATATATTGAATCAAAATTTTAACATCCATCTTCTGTGTTATTGATACATGTGATAAGAATGAATACAATTTTTAGCTTAAGAAGTAAATTTTTTTCTAAAAATAGGGTTGATTTCATTTAGTGCACATATATTAAAATTAATTGATTAAAATATAAAATATTAATATGAAAAATTAACTCCATTTTTAAAATTATCATGTTTGAATTATTTTAGGGGATATTTTTGATATTTTTCTGAATAGATAAATTTTTCGATGCATACTAAATATATTGGTTTTTATTAAGAAATTTTTTTTAGTCAATGAATTTAAAAGTTAAATTTTATTTTAATAATGAATTTATAGTTAAAATAGATTAATTATATATTAAAAAATTGAATTTATTTCATTTTAATATATTTCATATTGTATTTTTGTAAAATAAAACATTTAGCATTTTGAACATTTTAATTTTTGAAAGGGACTTTTTAGTCGCATCTATGAGATTATTTATAAATAAAAATACTCTAAATTTATGAATGGAATTTATAAAAATGGATTTTTTTTAGAATCAAAATAATTTATCATATTCAATATTTCTAAATAAATTTTTGAGCATAATAAATAAAAAAAACAAAAATAACTATTTAAAATTGTTAATGTTAAATTGTATTTATATCAGTTAAACTAAATGGATAAAAATAAAAATGAATTAGAAACTTGTACGAAAATAATTTTTTGAAATTTTTATACCGTATAAAAAATAATGATCAATTAGTTAATATTTTTTTATCCTTTTTAATATTGAAAATCATTTGTTCAAATTTTTCTTTTAAAACATTTCATTTGTGTAACTCACCTCACATATAAAAGGACACCCCTATACACTCTTTTTCATGCTTAAAAACCACATGGATCATCCAATACATTTCCAAATTTCTTACGTACTTCCATACCCACATATTAATGGATTTTTAAGATCATAAATTCAACACATGAAGTATTTTAGTTAAACCTAAAGTCGTTGTCTAATGAAGTGGAAATGTTATTAACAAGGAATTTCTATCATACTTATTCTTCTATATACATTAAATATACGAAAAATATAATAAAATAATAATAAAATATCCCTTATATATTAATATTTTATTATTTATATTGAATAACATATATCGATCAGAAATTCCATCAAATGGGTTATGGAATTATAATTTAGGTGCACAATAGACTACCACCTTACAGACCGATTTTATGAGTTTTCTATCATCACCTATCAACGATGTATATAATGATGTATATAATGTTTATATATGATATTTGTAATATAATTATTAATTTTCTATTTATAGTTCCTCATCTACCTTCTTACCTCCCAACCCAAAGGAAAATAATGACATCACTTATGTGTACAACAAACAACTGCCTCACGTACCAAAGTGATGTGTTTTTTATTTTCATTTACATTATTGTAATAATTATAAATTATATGAATAAAACTATATTATTTATATAATTATAGTTTTTATTTTTTATATCACTTAGACCATCTTACTTTCCATACCATTTTTTATACAATAACATCATTCGTATCTATAGTGGACAACCCCCTTGCAAAGCGATGTGGTTGGTTTTTAATAAATTATTTCTGGGATGGTTGTAAGGATAAATTAATTTAATACATCTAATACAGATCTGATAATATGGAATTATTAAATATGAATATCTATTTACCATTTTTTCAATGATTGAAACATGAAAATGGAAACAAGATTTATAGATACATACGACCTACCTATGAATAATGTATTTTATTTTAATTATCTAAATCGTACTAATTTATATTAATAGATATATAATGAATATATAATATATTTATATATTGGATAAAATTCATGGGATTATGCATCCATGATAAAATAAATGATACCGTAAATAATAAATCAAAAAATATATGAAAAAAATAAGTTATTACCTGTATTATCATTTAAACATAGAATTTTTAATTAATTGGTAGTAAAAGATAATAAGTAACAAATATATGGTTTGATTGTATAATTATTATTATATAATAGATATATAATAAACTTATATTTATTATTCATGATTTCTGAATGTCTATGATACAATTTGTGAATTATGATATGAGACTTGAGTCTCACTTTTATCTTCTATGAGACAATTTCCATATTCAACATGTATTTATTTTTTGTTTTTTATATGTCCCATGAATGTTTTTTTATGATTATAATATTGAAAAATATGTTTATAAATATATACATTGTAGGATATGTATTTTATGTGGTTTACGATTCGAAATTTTTTGAGAGTTAAGGGTGTTTTGTCATGATTTGTTTTCATTCAGGCATATGTTATGATATGAACCTATAATAATTTTTGAGGTGCATATAAAAACCCTATGACATTAAATTTAATTAATTTATATATTTTTATTATGTTTAATGTTTTATTTAATGTCATTTTTCATTTGGGCTTATAATTTAATGCTAACAATGTTGTAAGGGTTTTAGGATACAATCTCATCATTTATCAGGATTATATATATTTATTCTTCTAATGATGAAATATTATTATCCAACCATAAATAATGTCAAGAAATTTATTATCATCTAGGTATATCATTAGAATAAATTCTTGTCTTTTAATTTATATTTTTTATAGGATTAAAGAGACCAAAAATAAGTTTTTATGAAATATCATCTTTATTTATCTATTTTGTTGAAAACATGTTCTCTTAGATATTAATTTTGTCTAAATATGCCATAAAATGTTTTAACATTCTACAATGTATTTACTAAAGACATTTTCAACCATGTTTGAATTTATGAAATGTGTTTAAATAGAATCATCAAATCTTTTTTACATACAAGTTCCATTTTTATTTCAATGAAAATGAAAAGTATATCATTATTTTAACATGAATGGAGTGAATGATATTTTGAAAATCATGAAATTTTTTTTAGCGTCATTTAATTTTTTAACAATTTTTTAAAATAAAATGAAATTTTAAATGTTTTACATAATTTTTTTCTAAAGTGTATAGAGAATATTATTGATGAAATATTTTAATTTATCCTTAATGATTATTTTTTATGCTTCAATTTTTATTTTAATATAAATTGAATTTTGAAAATGTTTTATGTTTTTAAAAGTGTTTTTTTAAATTTAGATACCATTTTTCACTAGAAATATTACAATTGATATTTAAAAGTCATTTTCCATCTTTGATGTCATCCTTTTAATGTTACTTATGAATTACTATGGATATGATATAATAATTCCATATTTACAATATTTATGGATGCTTTATGATTATGATTAAAATATTGTTATGAAATCCATTTATTTGAATGGGTTTTACTAAATTGAAATGTTTTTGGAACCAGAGTCCCTTTCAAGGGATATGATATGATAAATGTTTTATGATCTCAGGTCATAAATTAGTATTTATTATATTATCAGATGGGCTTCTATCTCCCTCCATTATTTTTTGTAAGGTTGAATAGCTCCTGATGAAATATGTTATCTGTGAACCCTATAACATGTTCACTATTTTATGATGGAATGAGATAACATGTTCACAATCTTATTGATGAACCTAATTATATATTCACAATGTTATGCATGAACATGATTAATTTTTCATAGTGTTAGGTGTAGACTTAGTTTTCATGTCCATAAGGTTATTCATGGATCTGGTTTCATGTACATTACTTTATGATATGGCCTAATTTTATGTCCTTAATGAGAGATCAAGTTTTCTATTTATACATGATCACAATAATTTAAGGTTATGTGTATACCAAAAATATATGTCATATAAAAAAGTTATGTTCTCTTGGATTATGATCGTTGAATCCATTATGATTGATGTCATAGAAACTTGCAATATTTATTCCATGTCACAAAATTACAATCTATGATATGCGGGGTATAGTTATCAAATTTTATTATCACATTATTAAACCATTATATAAAAATTTTGATTATTTATTTCCCATGTTTAATCCAATATAGAATTTGAGATCACCTTCTATCCCATGATATGATGAATTTTTTTAAATTTGGTATTTTCATGAAGACAACAAAAAGCTGATGATATTTATGAGAGATAGTGAACATATTTAACTAAATAAAAAGATTTTATACTATATCCCCAAAGGAACTAAATCACAATGTTCCATGGGTGTTTATTTTTGAGAGGTAATGAATATTCATCTATTTCAATGCGATCTATATGTATGATAAGTTTCAAAACTATCATATATATTTTGCCCTGAATTTGGTAAAATTGATTTTTATAAATTTCAGATGGTGCAGTTAATTTCTATAATTAACAAGACATATATTTTTTTTAAAATGGTTTATCCATATTGGGTACCCTAGTTGGTGTTTTGTGGTGAACATGCTTGTGGTTTAATGTTTTGTCTATTTCTAAGGGATAAATGAGATTTTATATTTGGAATCAATGTTTGTGAAATGGAATTTGAATTCAAAAAAAATTAAACAATGTATTAAATAATTATATTTGATATTTTGGATTATGAGTGTTTGGATTAATAGTTTTGGTTATTGAATTGAGTATACGGAAATGGAAAGGGTATTTTTTTTTAAAAAATTACAATAAATTGGGAGGGTCATATGAAAACTGTATTTAAATTATTGGATGAAATTTTTATGTTTATTATGGGAGTTGAGGGGATAATGAATAACCATTCAAAGTTAAAATGAATATTTTAAACCTATGAATTTTATTCAGTTGTAAAATAATGGTATTGGTAAAATAAATATCTAATAAGAAACCTAAAATTAGTTTTCCCATATATTTTTATTTGTCACCAATTTTGTCGAACCCTTTCAGAAATTATAAAGCTCTTTAGTAATGGATTAATGTTTGGCTCTCTTTAAATTATGTTTCTTGAATATAATGCAGGTTTGGTTTATGGGATATTATTTGGTAAATGAGTGTTATGTAAGGAATTATTTGGGCATTATCCCTTTTATTCAGTTACTAATATGAAATAGGTGTAATTATTTAAGTGAGTGCGGATTATGTTAGGGGGATCATTGGGATTATACGAGATGTTTAATTAATCTATATAAGGATTTACAACACTATATAATTCAATAATCAACCTTATATTCCTCTCTAATTCATTACATCGAATGCAATAGGGGAAATCCACATTGGGTTTGGGATTTTTACTGTGTATTAAATTACATGGGTTAACACTATTGATTCCCTTGGGGTACACTTGTAAATGTATATTATCAGCTTCCAAAATTCATCTTTATTAAATGAAATATAATTATATGGGTGTAGACATGGATTCCAATAAATAATTATACTATGAATACTTTGGATAGCATGTTCTTTTCAATCAGTTTCAATAATTACAACGATAAATTTTCATGGAATTTCTAATATGATACTAAGAGGAATTTCGTAAATGAAATAGTTATAATATATATTGATGTGGTATGATTATAATTCCAAATAGAGTCCCTATGAATAACTACTATTTAAATAGTTATGGTTTCATAGTTTTTACATTTTGGATTCAACATTACTTGTATGATCCATAAACGTAATCAGAAATACAACAGCGAAGGTTTAAGCGACTATAAACCTATGGCAGGAGCCACTGTGGAGCCTGATAATTGGTTTTTTACTGCGTTTTTTATTTATAACATTAGATAATAATATTATAAATTAATTAATTATTAATTTTTCATTTACAACACTCCTCTATGCATACTATTATGGATTTAATATTATAGGTACATCATTGGTGATGACCAACTATGTTTTACTCACACACTACTCAGTACCCTATGACACCTGGGTACTTATGCCGAATACTATATTAATTTTAATGAGATGTGTTATTGTTTGGATGATGAGTTGATTTATTGGGTTTTTTATAGATTAAATGTATAATATAAGTGTTGATCAGGTTGGATTCCAGACAAGAATGGGGATGGGTTTTATTCAATTTTAATTCTTATGTATTTTATCTAATAAATATTCATCCCATGGAAGATCCTACATGAAATTAACGGTATGAAAATTTATTTTTTTTACTTTGGCATTAATTTATTTATTGGATATTTTTATGATAAAATATTTATTTGTTATTTTTTTTCTCCAATAATAACTATGGAAATAGGGCATTGTGTCTCCACTATTTTATTTTAGGGCTATATATATAGTCATAAGCCTTTGGTTTATAGGGAGACAAGACTATTTCCAAGTGACAAACTATATCATTGAAACAATTTATATTTTTTAGGGGATGGTTTTCACCTTACCAAACTATCTATATGGGACACACATAATATTTTATTCCACATATCTCATGGTTATACAATTAATGTGGATGATTTGACCACATACACAATCTCAGTCATGAATTTCCATGTCCACAATTTTGAAATGGTCCAAAAACACAAATATTTTTTGAATTGTGGGAATATATAACACATATAATAATGTTATAGAAGTATACCACCATAATGAAGTATTAAATCACACTAAAAGTGTCTTTGATGAAATTAGTTATTCATCATTCAATTACGAGAAGTACCATTTTTGTGGATTCAGCCATTGTGATTTATTTAGTTGATACAAGTTCATATCACTCATTCATGTTGAAAATTTTGGTGGATCTTAAAAAAAATTCGATTTAACTTATCCCATTACTAGAAAAGCCAAGAACCAGTGAAAGTAATCCCTAATATATAAAATAAAAGAAGGACTAGAGTCAGGAATACAAGGGGTTATTACATAAACAAGTGTTCATCAAACCACATCTATCTACCTCCACCAGTGGGGCACAATAGTCAGGAGCTGTGAAAGACCACATCCCCCAAGATCAATGAGCGCCTGATTTTCCAATGAATACACCACCTAATTGGCCACCCAGAAGACATGTGAGACATCCAATCACATTTGCGTGATCTTGCTGAGGTAATCGACCCACTAAGGCAGCACGCACCAAGGGATTTGATAAGTCTTGGTTATCAAAGCATGAACCATAGTATGAAAATCAGATTCAATCCATAGAGATTCCAAAATCAATTGGATAGTGTATCTGATAGCATATATCATTGCCCATATCTCAGCTTTAATGGCAGTGCCAATTCCAATGGTGTGGTGGAAGCATCCCTTAACAAACATACAATTGGTGCGGAACACCACCCCATAACCCGATAGACCTGGTGCACCCAACGCAGCCCCATCAAAATTTACCTTGAGGAAAGGAACAATGGGTGGTATCAATCGAATGTATTTTATGAGTAGAGGTTTGTGTGGGTGAACCTAAACACCAAGCGTTCTCAAAATTTCGATTTCTGAAACTATATTAGACATGGAACCATCCTACACAAGAGAAGCAGCAAAAACCTCTGTGTGTATAGACAGCATGTCGTGTTGTATTGTGAAGTGTACACCACTAAAGACAGCAGCATTTCGAGATTCCCATAAGTCTGAAATAATAGCAGCAATAGCTGCTAACAGTAGGTTATAAACCATCTAACTAAAGCAGCCATGAAATAGGTTGGACCGCAGCTCTAGAACTATCCAGCAGGTATCATACGCGACTCTAAACACAGAGCCAATATAAGCCCATAATTACCAGGCATGATTACACACTATGAAAATTTGTAGTACATAGTCTTCTTTAGCTTTGCAGAGGGAACGCATGGAGGCCATCTGAATACCGACCCTCTTGAGAAGGTCATTTGGGGGAATTTGATCATTCTAGATTCTCCAATGTAGAAAGAACCTAGAAGGTCTAATAAATTGGGGTCTAAATTTAATTATCTAATAAGGTGGAGAGGATTGACCCCCACAATGATTCCTATAAAAATCATTGCAATTGAAATGCCTATTTTTGCTATAGGTCCAAATCAATATTTCATGGTCCATAAAAGCATAATTATTGATCTCAGCCTCAACTTACACAAGAAGACAGTGAGAGTTCATCTGGGAGATTAATACGAAGATAGACAAAGGGGATGCTTCAAATGTCACATTTACATCACAAAGGGGATATGTGAGCCACATTGTGTTCCAACAGTCAAGTGTGGATCTTATTCACACCAACCATTTAGTATCCTGCATAATCATCACATATGAATTCTTGAGAGAGGCCCAAACCAATGAGGAAAGATAATATTTTTAAACATTCAGAATCTTCATTGTGATTATATTAGAGTGGAAATCATCATCAGTTTCAGTAGAAATCCGATTCCAACAGAATTTACCAATCAAACCATCATTAAAGGTATGAAGATCCTTGAGTCCAAGACCCCCCATATCCACATGCTATATGCACTCCTTCCAAAAAATAGTAATCAACTTCCTCTCATGAGGTGACCCCGTCCATATGAAATTCTGTACCATGCCTTGAAGATCATTGAGAAGTCCACTTGGATATCAATTGAGAGAGAAGGAGTAGACAAACTTCAATGTGATCACAAAGTTCACAAGGCATACCCTATCATCAAGGGACATAGCCTTCCCTTTCTAGGTGGACATCTGATGAAAAATATCACCATAAATGCCCTCAAAGTGTTGTCTTTTAACTTTTACTTAGAACAGTGGAATCCCAAGGTACTGGAAAGGTAGGGATCCCCTCCTCACCCCATGATACCTGACAATTCTGTTCCTTTTACCAATCGAAATTCCATTCCCAAAAACAACGAAGGACTTGTCCCAACTGATGGCCATGCCTATGACCTCCTCATAATGATAGAAAATGACTTTAATAGAGGAAATAGTTTTCTATAAAGATTGACTAATTAGAAAGATGACATCTATATACAATACATGAGATGGGGTGTGCTCACTCACACCATCCCTAATCTACTTGTAGAGTCCCAGTTGATGAAGGTCATTAATACATCTACTATGGTAATCCTCTGCAATGGAAAAACAATTCCAGAGAGTGGATCACCTTTCCGTACCCCCAGATTCAAGGGAAAAACACCTCTGGGAACCATTAACAACAATTGACATCCTTGAAGATCCATGTATGATACGAATCATATTCACAAATGCTTTCAAGAATCCATACCATCTAAGGACATCAAAAAGGGTGCTCCATTTAAGAGTTTCAAAAGCCTTGGAAATATCAATTTTTAGGGCAAAATTCCCATCCATTGTTTTCCTTCTCATAAGATTGTTACTCTCATAGGTCATGAAAAGACAATTTTGGATGATCCTCCTAGGGACAAATCCAAACTGATTAGCAGTAATCATGTAATCAACCATCCCACTCATCCTGCTCACCATAATTTTACTGATATGTTTGGGTATTGTGTTCTCACATTAAACTCGCCTGAAATCCTTAATGTCAAGAGAATTCTCTATCTTGGGGATAAGATAAATGAAGAAGGAGTTCATTCCATGGGTCATATATGAGTTAAAAAATAAATCTTTAATGGCTGGTTCAATATCATTCTACAAAATATCCCAATAAAACCTGAAAATTTTGTTAGTCAACCCATCAGGGCCTGGGGCACTCTCAAGATGGAGAGATAAGAGAGAAGATATGATCTTCTCTTTCCAGGGTTGAGCAATTAGGTGCTGATTCAAATGATCCCCAATACAAGGGATGATGTTGTCTACCATGCAGTGAATAGTGGACTTCCAATTATCAGAATATATTCCCTTAATTTGATCAAAAATAGCTAGATCAATCTCATTTTAATTGGTGTAGTGGTTCCCACCATTTCTTATCACCTTATTCCCTGAACCCTCCCTCTTTTCCTTGTGCAATCTATTGATGAACTTGGAGTTCCTGTCCCAATAATATAACCATTTCACATTGATTTTTTTCTTACCAATATTTCCTTCACCATTAATTTATCATCAAGTATATTGTGGGATACTATTTCCTCTCTAGATATGATATGTTTCTACTCCTAACCGATCTAAATCCTGGCCATATCCTCCTTTCATTGCATGATATCATCGTTAATTTTTGAAAAATATTTTCTGCTCCATTACTTTAGCAGTGCCTTAAGTTGTTTAAGTTTCATAGCAATTCTATGTAGAGGACTACCAATGGTTTCAGACCCCCATGCCTCTATGATAATTTCCCTACATCTGGGAAGCACAAGCCATCCATTGTTGAATCAAAAGGGAATAGGGGCAGACCTCATAACCTGGGTGTTAACATAAAAACAATTAGATTATGATCAGAGTGGTGCTTAGGAAGAGTGAATCCAGTTACTCCCTGAGTAGTAGTATTATCATCAATATAGATGAATCATCTATCATGTTTTCTAGCTTGTTTCCCCTCCCATGTTTATCTACACCATGTGAAGTCAAAACTAGCTATGGGAACCTGATCCATATTGCAGTAATCAATGCAGTCACAAATTTAGCAGCAACATCCCTATTGAAGTTGGTTCTACTTTTATCCTCATGCTTCAGAACGGTATTGAAGTCACCAATGAGCATCCATTTATTCTCCATCCCCCTACAGACTATTTTGAATTCCTCCCACAAATCCCACCTCCTGATGAAAGAATTGGAGGCATGAACAAAAGATACTGAAATGTCCTGCCCATCGATGTTGTAATTAACTAGAACACTTTGAGTCCCACTATCACAGTATGTAATCTTAGTGGCATCATCCTTAACACCCATATGTGGTCAATATGAGATTCATGCTGATTGTTGGAGACAAAACTATATCTTAGGGATCCCCCTTTGAATCTTTTCCAGTTTTCAGAGAGGACTTTAGGCTCAACAATACTAACAAACATCATCTTTTAGGTCATAAGATAGTGTCTAAGGGTCCTAACCATGTGGGAATTTCCCATAAATTTAAAATTACAATATAGAATCCTAATTATTTCCTGTCCATGCCTCTTGTCAATGGCCCCAATTTTCTCCCAAATGAGACCTGTTTTTCCCTTTCTTCCCCTGTCCACCTTTCCCCTTCTGTAGACCATGTCTAGTGGTAATGCTACTCTAGAGATCTTTTCCCCATTGTTTCCCTGGATTGTAGCAGTAAGAGGCTCTCGTCTATCACTAGGAATAATCGCTGCCACGCTAGGGTAGACTGTGAGATGTTCTGTGACTTGATTTCCCTTCCCCACCTTGCCCTTTCTTCCATTACTCAACAACCCAACCGTTCCATCACTAACACAATCACTAGATGAAATATTAGTCTCCACTAAGAATTTTGTGGCTACTTTAGTGTGCCGAACTCCATTATCATAAACTGGCCTTCCATCTGGCCCACCACTGGATGTAGAAATGGCACCCCCAGTAATGGGTGTGACAGACTCATAGAGTTGAGTCTCTTCCACCTGATCTTTCCATTGTCTTCCACTCAAGGGCCTGAATGTGTTCCTATACTTAAGTGGGGGGTCACTTCCAACACTAATTCTCCTTCGGGCTGCCTTTGATGGGGAAATCTGAGTGATGTTCCCTCTAGGATCATAATCTTATTGGAAATCCATACACATATTACTGCCAATTCCATTAGACTCTTCTAAAAAAAGGTAATCCACACCAAGTGGAATCATGATCAGCCCCCGGCTAGTTAGTTGTTCCCATCTCCACATGGGCAGTGGCACATTTAGGTAGAGCATCCTGCCTGTCCACCATAGAAACATTATAGAAATTGGGTTCCCTCTCCTCAACCATGCCCTCTACATTCAATGCAGGTCCAATATGTGCCCCATTATGAGGTATATCATTCACCATGGCCACAATGGGTGAACCCCACATATTCAGTGTTTCATTCTTCCTATAACCAAGTCATTGGACATCTCTCATGTTTTCCAGGGTCTCTAGATAGCTTTCCTCTTTCCCCTTCCTTCTTCTACACATTCTCTCATCATGTCCCTTCATCTTGCAAAAACCATCACTTGATTTATAGAATAACCCCCAAAAAACGATCTGTTTTCAAACAATAATTTTCACTCTTTACTCATTCTACTAATTCATAAAATGATCTGGAAATTTTACTCCTTTGGTTTTAAATATTTTCTTAGAGGGAATCTATTTGATATGGAAAATTTGACTAGTCTTTATAACCTTTTTTATTATTCCCTTTGATCGGAATGATGCTTCCCAAATCCTTGTTTCATTTTTCCCATTCCTCTTCCTTTGGTTGTAAAATGATATATTAATACTTCAAATTACACTATCATCTGAGAAGTGACTATAAATATCCTCACCTGAATCTTCCCTATAGGATCACTACCCCTTAGTATAGTTCTCTACCTATTCTGGAAAACTCTATTCCGGAAATGTCCACTCAATTCCAGGAAATTCAAAATGGTTAACAAGTTTAATCGATAGAATATCTTATGTAGAAGTGTCCATATTAACATAATTTAACAAAACAACCTTTTCCATTAGAGATACCTCTCTTAAATTATCATGAGTAGTGATATCCATTGGACTTCCCTTCCCTACCTCTTAAAGAACCACCACATGATCCATTTTTCCACATAGTAACACTTGTTCAACACATAAGGGTGATTTCATTAAACTGTTGAATAGATCCAAATAATATTTTTTAGAAATCCCTTTAGGATTCCCGAATTAGATGTGGCAAGCATTTTTGATATTGGATCATCCTGATCACACATCAAACGGTAAAATATGTCCACCATCCACAGGTCAGAATTAAAGGATCTTGCTGAATTTTGATCAAGACTATCCATGTAACAAACCTTGTGAACAACATCAAGGTTAGTTCGTTAATGTATCCCCAAATACATTCATTCTAGGGGACAACTAAAAAAATTCCTCAATTCAATAAAATAGTATAGAACAAATTTTTTAGGGTTTTTCACAATGAGAAGATGTCGGTCCTAGACTCAAAGACAACTTTTGTCAGCACCAAAATTTTCCTACAATACAGATCCACACCCACTCCACTAGAGGATTTGATACATCAACTTACAAACAAAGATATTAATTAATATAATAAAAAATAGAATACATTATAATATTACAAAAAATGTAACGGACAACCGAATCTCCATGAATATGTATAAAGAGGAATTTTGAAATGGTTACGTGAGTTATGGAATGCTTACACAAATTTACGTGGTAGGAAAATCATGATTCATATGAAAATTATAAGACCATTGAATCTGTTAGAAGACATGGCATGTTTCCAGTACTTTTATTTACGGATACTCTTATGTGAATCAAGGGGAAAAGGAATGACTACAGAGTCTAGTGGGACAATATCTTTTAGAGCATGGAAAATTTACGTATCTATCTATGAAAAAACTAGAATAATAATTATTTAGGGATTATATTCCACCAGTAGTTAATAAATTTATTGAAATTTTTCCAAATAAATTTTCTTATTTACCTTCAGAGGGGGTGGTAGTGTTCTTGGCTAACACAGTTATGAGAAATCAATATATATTTATTCTATCTTAACACATGGATTCATATGGGTAGAATGAGTGGAAAATTAAGTTGGATGAATTAGTATCCAAGGACTTTTTACACCTCAATCTGTCACCATGAATTTATCATATGAGATTTTTCAAAAAATATGATGAAACAATCTACTAATTCATTGATTATCAGAAAAAAAATCATGTAATTATTGAGAAAGATAATATCGTTCCCAATATTGATGATTTTATACACCATTTGAAATGAGAATAGTGGTTCTCAATGATTTTCCTTTGTTCTAGTAACCTCCATCCTAGGATCAAAGAGTCATATATTCTAAATACCACCTTCTAGAGTAGATATTACACTTCAAGTACCGCATGATTCAATTTTTACAAACTATATTTTTTCGAAGGATAATGTAATTAATGAAATAGAATTTCCAAAAGAACCATAAATGACTTATCATGATATTCTGGGATACAATTCTTGTATAATAATTTACCAAGGATGTTAATGTAATCCAACATGATATTTTTTTTGGGAAACCTATGGGATTACCACCTAAAGAAAAAATTATAAAATTGAAAATTCTAAATTTTAGATGTTATGTATTTGGTACATGTTATCTCATAACATGGGTTCTCAATTGATCCTAAAAATGTAACGATGTTTATATCATGGGATGAATGGTGGAATTTCTATGATTTTTATATCACAAGACATTAATGGTTATTATCAGTGGTTCATAATGTAATTCTCAAAACATTTTCATTATAATCTACTCTTATCTTGAAGGGGTGATTTTATTGTGGGATTAGAAGTGTCAGAAATACATTAATAAAATAAATATACCTTTGAAATTAGAAAATATTTTGACATTACCAATGGATATAGAAGGATACGTAGATTGAAATGAGTCTTCATGTGTGGGTTTAGACCATTTCCTTATTCATGGAGACCTAGCAGAAGATTATGGGACCTATTAGAATTGATACATTTAGAGGAGTCATCCTACTCATGGTTTTAAAATTATTGTTTTTGTGAATACACATAATAGTCTATGATACTATTTTTTAAGGATGGAGTTTATCAATAACACCAAAAATAAGAGTTTGGATTAAATATTGTATAAAAAATATTTGCACCTATGATATATATATTAGATGGAACACCCAAATTCCATTGAATTTGACATTTCTTATACCTCAAGAATTGTTAATGTGGTAGTTGAAAATATTAGTAGAATTTTAAATTCATAGGATATAATGGAAGGAATAAATAAATGAAATTTGAATGGACACCTTTCTCAGTTTCAATTGGGAGTCTGGTATGAAGGGTTTGGGTATGTTCTAGTAAGTTCTAATTTGACATATTTTCACTTTTAGATGATTATATAATAGTAGTATCATGAATATATAATATATATTATCATAGATTCTTTATATAGTGGGATAATATTATTCAGTTTCCCTTTTCTATTGATGGTATCATTTTATTTAGGAAGTATTATATTAGTCCATACCCATCTAGGAATGAATTTTTAGGTGATTTTAATTATTATTTATGTTATCCACCTCATAACTAGAATGATGTTTTAATATATGAAGTATCGATTCTGGATTATTAGTATGAACCAAGATATAACTAACATTATATCTCAATGGAAAACTTTCCAATCGTTTATGTCTAACCCAAAAAATCATTAATATTTACATTATCCTCTTCCAATTTTTATATAGAATATAATGTGATATAAATGAATTTTATTTTTGGATTACCTGGGATAACCGTAGTTAATTACTCCTTCGGGGTGGTGATTGATCAATTGACTATATCATCCATTTTCTTACTTTTTTCTAAAACCAAAAAATGCGGAAGACGTGGGGGTTGTTATATGTGAAATATATCATTATAATTTTTACCAATTAAATAGCTATTGTCATAGATTGGGAACCTCTACATACCTCTCAGTTTTTGAAGGTCCTTTAAAAGGCAATGGGAACCAAAGGTAAATTTAGCACAAAATATAATCTTCATATGGATGTTAAGTTATAAAGGGATAATTTGATATTGTATGAGATTCTCAAGGAATGTATCATGGATATAAGAAGTAATTATGATAAATATTTTTATTTGGTATAGTTTCCTTATAATAATAGTTACCCAGATAATTTATATGTCCAACCTTAAAATTATCTGATTTGAGGGTATCTGTTTAATTAGGATTCATTAATTGGATCAATCATGGTTTTAAAAAGGAAGAAATTGTATAGTTGTTTTTCCTATATTTAGTGATTTGTCACATTAGGTACAATTTTTATAAGAATCATCTACATCTATATTTTAAATTTTTGGTTTCTGGAAAAGTGATTTTAAATTTCATGGATTATTGGATCTCCAGTGGCTTGGAATGTTTTGGTATGATAGTTCATAAATATGTGAATATATATTTGGATATTTAATCACTTTTAAATTAGGCTTATAAATTGGATTTTCTAACTCAATTGAAATTAATCCACAGTGTCTCCAACATTTCTGAACTCAATAAGTATCATCTTGGCCCTTCTCATTATCTGATATTAGAATACATAGACGTAGAACCTCATTTTTTGATGATTGAGAAACCCATTCATATTGTTTAATATAAATAAAAAAATTTACATGGAATGTACATACAGTTGGTTTTAGTTTTACAAAGAAATTGTTTAAAAACATAGTAGACTATAATAAGAGGTATGTGATGAGGTATAAATGACATTACCTCTTCCTTGATCATAATTACTCAAAATATAATTCTAGGGTCAGAATGTCATATGGTTGGGTGAATTTTTAATCCCTGATGATATTTCCTACGACAACTATTTACTCATTTAATTTTCATCTTTAATTTTTTGATCACATCTTATTTATGGTTTTTTAGTCGGTTAAAATTGGTTTTTATTATTCACCATGGATTTTGTGAGATTAAAATGATCTTAAAAAAATGGCGCTAATGGTGGAAAACAAACTATCTCTTGATGTCCACCAACCAACTGGTGGGATTGGAAATGGCTAAACCATTTTTTTGTATCCAACAATGAGTCAGTGGGTATCATGTAGTCAAATGATAGATATAAAAATAGCTACTAAATTTTATCATAGACATAATAAAATTAGTAGGTCTCTAACATATAATTAGTATTATAATATTTGGCTACTTTATTTCTTCAATAGTTTCGATCCAACAGGTGGGATACTACCCATCAGCTACTGACACTAGTAGGTTAAGAAAATGTGAGTGATATTTTTTTATTTTATCTACCATAACATCCATTTTATTTATTTAATACTTCTTCCTTGCCCTAAAAAATATATATTGAACCAAATAAAATCACATTAGATGATATTGGATATTCTAAAATTAATTTATTGCACATTAATTTTTAAATAGATTTTTGATCATCAACTAGTACATCTAACTCTATTTTGAGCATTGATCCTCTTTATATCTATTTCCATCATTCTAGTAGCTATGAAGGCCATAGAAATTTATAAGATATGAGTTATTAGTTATGTTTCTTATATATTCCTTATATAGTTGATGGTTATTTTCAAGACCTCTTATCCTATAAATACATTGTTCAACAATTGTGGTAGAGAGAGATTCATTTTTCTTCATTTATTCTAGATATTTATTGTTAAGATATTATTAATTTGTTTTTTATGTTCAAATATCCATTATATATCCCTATACTTTTTTTATCATCATGTCTTGTTGTTTCCATGTAGATGTTTCTCTCATGTGTTTCCAGGTATGCAGTTTTATCATCTATATTTTTACAATAAAACTAGAATGATTGATCCTTGAAATTGGTTTCTATAATATATAGTACACATGGATTTGAATTTATATCAATAATTTATTTTTAAGTGGTTTTAATGTCATGATTTTTGAAATATTAATTATTTTGTGATGTTAATGAAAAAGGATTTATACATTGTTTTTGTTAAAATAATGGTTATAAATAACGTTTTTATATTATTAAATATGTTATACAATTTTAAATATTTAAATATTGAAATCATAACTATAATAGTTAATGAGGTTTGTAAGAAACCTCAGGGTTCATTTGTTATAGTCTATATCTATTATTACATGATAATTTGTGCACTAAGTGTCCTAATTTGTAGTTTTGATACACACTTAAGAGTGAATTATTACTTCATAGATTATTTATTTATTGTTAATATATACACCTGATTGCCATTTGATCATGTAAAATGTGTGAGGATACTCAATGAAATAGAATTAATTTTAATGAAGTGGTATTTTTCCTTATTTATAATCATTTTATATTTTGTTCAAAATAGTATATAAATAATGTGAAAACTAGGCTTATTGGTTTCTTTTATAATATATTAAATAGAGGAGTTTCAATGTTTTATATTAATAATTATATATTATACTTCATTACATGCCAATTTTTAATAAAGCATAATTGGTTTATATTATAATTTATATATATGAAACACTTAGAGGGATCCTATTAGGTTTTTTTCTCACAATATGCATACACCATTGGTTGTAGGTATATTTTTTTTATTTTATTTAAGTAAGTGAATGTATATACTGGGTGTTTGTGGGTTTTTAATTATTAGGTCGTGGGAGTGTAGAGGTAAAATTATTTCAGGTTGAGATTATGTTTTTCTATTTTTGTGAAGCTAGTATATGTATTGTTTTCTAGCACTTACATTTCCTCACTTATTCCCCATTTCTGTTGACATTTTTTGGAATAATGAAATTATTTTTATTTATAACACCCATTTCATTTTATCATTTTTAAAAATCAAACCTAAATGTAGTTCTGGATTCCCAAGATGTTTTTTTCTAATTTTTTAGGACTCTAAAAACCCTTCAGACTATGTCAGGATAAGATTTAGTTTAGGATAGATTGGAAATACTAGGACAATAAATGATTGTTTTTATAAAAAAATAATATCATTACCTTGTAATTTAATGGTTTTTTATTTTTTTTAATATTCATAATGTTGTTTCATATTTTATACACATAATTTACTAATGATTACCTAATATTATAATAAATAAAATCCTAGTTCATTTTAGTTTGTTTTCTTGTGAGGTATATGCTATTGTTCAAAGAAATTTTTTAAAGGAAAACACATTACAAAATCATGGGGATTTTTATTTTTCTCACTTAAAAAAATTTTATCCGGTAAATTTGAATTTATGTTGAAAATAAAAAAATGAGGTTAATTATTACATAGTTATGACTCATGATATAAGAAATATTATTTTCCAGTGAAATGGATCTCAAATATAATTTTCCTTATCATCCAATAATGAAATTATTGATTCCAAAAAGTATTATGTTAATAATTAATAAAATTTAATAAAATAACGTGAGAAATAAAATCATATATAAATAATTGAATTTTAATAATAAACCTTATAACATAACGAATGTAAATTGAGTCATGAAAAACACATAAAATTATATAACATTGGGATGAAAATATATTTTAAGGGATAAAAAGAAATAATTCTATAAATACTATTGAAAAATATAGAATCATTATGTAATATTTCATATAGAAATTATATTGAAAAAATAAACTAAAATATGTTTATAATAAGATATATGTCTCAATAAATGAAATTTTAAGTGAGAAATGCTTTGAACATTTATTGTAATTGAATTAATACTCATTGAAGGAAATGAAAAGATTTGGATTTTTAAATGGCATGAATTAATTTAAAATACCTTATAATAAATTCATGGGGTGTTAAATCAAAATATAACTATAATAATGTGAAAATGGTTTACAAAATTAAAACTGTCACTAAGAATTGGAATTGAGACAAAAAAATCTTACCTCAGACTTTGGCTTAGTCAAATGCACTATAAATTAATGTATAATAATTATATGTTTATTAATAATTCTAATAAAATCCTTATTCATATATATTTTTCTCATTACCATAAATTTATAATTAATTATTACCTATATATTAATAAATTTTTGTTAAAATCAATATTCAGTTGTAATACACTTATTTTACCTAATGTTCTTTTGGTTTTTTGTTCAATTACTCAAATATTTTTCTTGGAATATTCATATATATAATGTTCAATAATGTTTAATAGATATTTTTTATATAGTTACAGAGTCCTATAACTATTTCATGGATCTTATTTAAATACTTTTCATGGAATACATAAAAATACCCATATTCTGTGATTATTTAATTAATGAATGAATTAAAATTATTAATAAATATAATTTTTAATATTACCACTCTAGTATTATTAAAACATACTAAATTCAAAATCATTACATTGTATTGAAATTGCTTATATTTTCATAGATATTTATGACAAATTCTTTTTGCATAGATCAATTAGGGGATAAATCTCAACAATTTATGAACACATTTTAATAGTTGAATGAGATTGAAAATTCTATTTTTTAGATATAAAATAATTAATACACAATATTAATGGTCTCATTTTCTTTTAAATGATAAATTATATTCAAGATGATTTTTTTGAAGATTGTGTAAACAAATAATCCATATAAAATTTTCACTTACATCGAGAGCGCCAATATACTCTTAATGGACCTTTTGGGCATATGGGGTTTTGGAATTATTTTTTAGACCATAATAATAAGAATAATATTGTTTGTTTTTATAAAATGAATAATTATATAGTATATGCGGTAGTGTTAATATTTAGTGTATATTTGAAGGGGTGGATGTTTGAGCCATTAATAAAAATGGTGAGGGTATTTTTTTATTATTAATTTATTAATAAAATAACGGATCAAACCTTCTAGAACGTGGATCCAAAGTTAATATATTTTGAAGATGTGATACTGGATTATGATTATTCCATCATAAAATCAATTGGAATACACTTTTATCTATTTTTTTCCTGATCAATTTATTTACCCCCATTAACTAATAAACCCATTTTCATGATTAATAAATATTACTATGGTAAATTATTATTTATAACTAAAAACTAAAAATAACATATTAAGAAATTTCAATTAAATTAATAAAAATATAATATTTTTCTCCAATATTTATTTCTGATAGTTGGTATATATTAATTTTAAAAAAAGTGTGTTAACACAATAAAAAATATCTTTAGAAAAAATGACCTTTCAATAATAAAAATAAATTTACCTCAAAATATATCATCATACTGATTACTAGTTACTGTATTGGGTTTTTATTAAATAATTATGTTTTATTTTATTATAAAATTAATTTATTACATAATATAACCTTCTAAACACTTAATTAATGGATAATAACTGATTTTTTTACTGGAATAAAGGAAAACATAGGATTCAAAAAATCATGTATGAGTTTCCAATTTCAATATAATAATTTTTTTATTTATTATAATAAAAAAATAAGTTTTTTGATAAATAAATCATTTTATATTATTTTATGTAACCTATATTTCATAATGATGTTAAAAAATTGAAATATTTTTAAAGACAATATTTTCATTATACACCTAAATGTCAACTATTTTAGAAAAATTGAAAAAATAACCCTAATATACATTTGAAATGATAAATTCAAAAAAAGTTTCATTTTACCACCATGTTTTTTTAAAAAAAATCATAATTTAAATGAAAATATAAAATATAAATGATACTTTTATAAAAAAATGGCCACTTAAAATTAATGTGTTTCTATTATTGTTTTATATCAAATTATAAATAAATAGTAATTAATATAATAGTATGTACATTTATATATTATCTATTTTAATCTTTTAAAATTTAACAATTGAATTTATTTGGATAAATAATGCATTTAATTTAAATTATAATTTTTTTAAACATCAATTTTTAATATTAAATATGTTAAATCACATTTAATTTCATAAAAAATTAAATTTCAATAATAAATTTTTATTATAAAAATCAAACATAATTATAAAATTTAGGTAAATAATTTTTTTTATAATAAATTACATTTTTATCATTTTATTTACATGAGGTTTTATTTTATTTCAATTTTCATAATGATATTTTACATTGTAAAATCACATCTTGTTAAAGTTTACCCAAAATTTTGAATAAGTTTATCATGGTTCATTTTAGTGTGGTGATTATTTTAATAGAAGGTAGGAAATAGTTTATTTTTTTATTTGATATCTCATTGAAAATTATTTTAGTTATACATTCTCCAACCATAAAAAATTTGTTTCCACATAATTTTAATTTCTATCATCGGTGGAATGATAAGAGTTTGTTTTTTTATAGTTAAGAATACTGATAATATAATTAAGAGTTTCAAGAGGAATGAATTCCCCAATATAAATTTAATCATATTTTTCTTAAACTAATTTTATAAAAAATAGTATTATGATAATTATTGATGATAATTTGAAAAAAAACATCATAAGGTCCTTGTCAAACGATACATTTATTTAAATCTGAAATATATTTGGTTTAATTTTAAAATAACACTCTTTTAGTTTATGTAAAATTACCATTTGATTAATCCTCTAAATAAAATAATCCTTAATCATAACTAATCCTATATTATTAAGAAATTTTCACTTTACTCTAAAATCAATAATAATGGTAACCTATGATATAACAATTCAACATAATTTTTATAACAAAATAAAAATAATCACTAACAAAATAACACACCAATAACATTTAACTTAGTCATAAATAATACAAAAAATATACTAATACTTGCCCAAAATAACCTAAATGAACTTGTTGCAAAATATTTTTTCAACACCTAATACAATCTATACTAATCATTTTATATTAAAAAAATAAATTAACCCATTTTAAAAATTAAACATAACCACCTAAAAAAAATATATCAAAACAAAGAGTTATCTAATCATCAGAAAAATATTTACCCTACTATACAATAAGTAGCTCCCAAAAAAATAACAAACCAATAAAACTTACCTTATGATCTATATTAATCATATTGACCTGTAATAGAGTATACTAATATTATATTATCATAAACCGATAACATACTAACCTAATCCCTACTCTAATACCAACTAAGACACCCCAACTCACACACCTAGATCCATTGATAATTTTTTATATTAAGATATTTTCTTTGATACAGAATACAATTACCTGAATATAACTATTTTGAATTTGCCTTTGTTGAACTAGCACTATACTGATTATATATCTGAAAAAGGAACCCAAATATTCACCCCATATGGAAAAGGATACTTACTAGAAATGAGGGAATAATCTATATAATTGGGAGAATATTCACTTAAATTATAGAACAATAAATGTAAAAATAAAAAAGATAGACATATATAAACAGAAGAGTACACATAAAAAATAAAAAAACATAATCATGTTATGATGAATGAAATTACAAATACATATTAATTTTTAGGATATTACATATCTACATATCACCCACTATGCAGAACATATAAAAAGATTAAATTATAGATAAAAATATAGGATTGTCTTCTGTCATTTGTGAGACATACCTCAAAACTGGTCACTAACATTTTTCCAGATACTTCACCTCAATCCTTAAACTCCACTCCAGTATTCCCCATGATAATATGAAACTATTACTCTTCCCCATCCAATATTATCATATGCTTGACATGAAAGCATATATAGGGGTTTTTAGGAACACTAAATGTTATTTTGGATGTGAGAAATAAATACAAGAAGGGCCCACAACTATAAAAATACAATATACTATCATAAAAATGTGAATAAAAATTTTATATTCCCATCCCAATATTATCAATACAGCATGAAAAATAATTATTTAATAATGAATTAAAATAGCATATATTTCAATTCCACAAAACTTTATTATTAATTTACCTTTATATAAATTTTATATTAAATAAATTGTTTCACCTGAAAATCCAAATTAAAAAACCAATAAACACTTTATTGATGTTAAAAACTACAATGAATGTACATAAAATAATGTATTTTATACCATAACTGATTACATCTGTTAACATTTAGAAAATTAAATATGTATAATAAATAATAATAAAAGATATCTTCTAAAAACGAATATCTAGTAGATTATCATATCTTTTGAAAATCACCATTAATAAAAATAAAAGTACAATAAACAAAAAAAATGTGAAATGATAAATAATTTTCACGAAGTAGAAGATTTACATATGTAGTGTGAATATAATGAATGAGTTTTTAAAGGATATATATAGTAACAAACCTATACATTATTAATATCGGCATTCGATATATGGTGATATGAAATATGGTATTTAGATATTTGGTTATTGTATATACATGTGTTGGATATGTTTATTAATGTTTTGTATTATTATAAACAAATTAAAATGTTATATTTTAGAAATAATAAATAACGAAACAGAAAAGTATAATATTTAAATGTAATATGTTATTTTGAAATATTTTTATACCTTAAAACATCATTTTTAAAGAATCTTGCGATAGAATTAAAATAAATATGTAATCATTAATATGTTGATAAAATTAATTTGTTATTATATAAATTGTTAATTTTAATTATAATTAGGTTATGATCATAAAATATAAAATATTTTTCAATGAATTATTTTGTGAAAAGTGTGGTGTGTATTTAACGTTATAAAATAAATCAATAATATTTTTTTAATGAAAGTTATTGTTAATTTAAATAATTAAATGAATAAAAAAACATTCCATTGTTATTGATAAGCAACTAAAAATAAGAAATTATTTTTAGGTTGACAAATATATATTTTAAAAAAATTCCTTTTTATGCACATTGGATGTTTTTTATTATGAAAAATGAGTATTTTTAATTTTTTATCATTTATTTTTATTAATAAAAAAATTATTAATTTAATTATTAATTGACTTGAAATAGGACCAAAAACAGTTAATATTTATTTAAGAAATCAAATTTTTATAAAAACAATGTTTCATTATATTTTACATTTCCAAATAAATTTTAATTTCAAAATTTTAGAATTTTAATTTTTTAAATAATAATAATTTATGTATTGAACATAATGATATTATATTAGGATAATTGTATAGGATTTTTTCTTAAATGATTGATTTATTGGTGAATTGTTCAAATTTACATATTTAAAAATACCCTAACTATTATGACATCTTTAGGATATATGAATGAATTTAATATTTATAAAAAAAATTAATACAAAAATAATTATATAATAAATAAAGTTATAGATTTAATTATTTTTGAAAATATACGAATAAAATTTTTTGAACATAGTTATTAATTGCAAAAATACAATTTTTATGCATGGTATAATAATTATTATTGAATTAAATGTGACCACTTTTATAAAATCATTATTTAAAAAAAACTTAATTTTATTATTCATAATATACAAATAAGTAAGTAAATTTAATTTTATTATAGTGATAAAGTTTTTTTGAGGAAACAAAATAATTACAATGATCAAAATAAATTACAATAAAAAGTTAAAATAAATGTGAAAGAGAAAAAATGTAAAAAAAAATTCCAACTAAATGTTTTAGTGATTTATCACATAATGTTTACCCTTTTATTTTATTATACAATATTTATTTACTTACCTTTGAATGTGAGATGAAATAAATATATTATTATTGGTATTTATAAAAATTCATCCCCTATTACTTATAAAAACAACCCTTCACCACCCCAATTGTCTTCAATTAAAAAAAATATTGGATATAAAAATCAATAAAAAACCCCCTTTTTAAATCTCGTTTTGATGTTCTATAGGATTCGGTCTCCCGAAATGAATAATCCATGACGGATCAAGGAGTTATCCCTGAGAGTAAGTTAAAAATACTAAGAGGTCATTTTTTTCCATTCCACTCCATTATTATTATAACTACCCTGTATATATTATAACCATGACAAAATAATAAAAAAATTATCATAAATAAACTCAGTTAAAATTATGTTTATGGAATAAGTATTTTATACCACCTTATCATTCACTAAAATAATTTAATCATTTCATGTTAGTATACAAAAACTACCACCATCATTGGAGGCATGTTTCGTATTTCATCACCACCATACATGGATGGTCATAATAATAAATTTAATGATTAAAAATGAGAGTTATGACATAAATGTTATTAAATAATGTTAAATAAATTTATAACCTCATTTCCTTCAATCTATTGAATAATTTATACACCCCTCGCACATACATTCAATCTGTCTCCTCGATGGTTAATTTTTTTATCACTCATCGTTACCTTATATAAAATCGTTATAATAAGTTTACTTGAAGATTATATATGTTATCTAAGAGTAATAAATGTCCTAAATAACATTGATCAGGTATAACTTACGAATTAATTATCATTATAAAGTAATCCATTGGTATTAGTTAATTATCAAAAATAAGTTTTTTCATGGATTCTGTTTTGAAAAACCATACCCATGACTTCAATGGAATGAAAATAGGAATAAATAAATAATTAAAACAGAAATGTTCTATCAAAATGATTAATTTGGGAATTATGAAATTTGAATTAATAAATTACCACCTACACCTCCATTACACATCAACAATCAAATGAAGGATATTATTGACACCTGATGATGGAAATAAATAGTAACTAACTAATATGTGAGTAGTGAATTATTATCATTGAAGAATAAAAAATAATTTATATGAATTGTGTTCCTAAGTGATTAATATGGATTTTTTTATTATATTGGAGAGTTAATATCATTTATAAAATCCTGTTGTAAAATTTAATGGTTCTTCATCTCATGTTCCCTCCTTTTATAAATGTTTTTTATTATACTCCTATTTTATTTTATATAGTGTATATACTAACCCATTGACATATTTTGTGACAATTATGTTTAATTTTCTAATTTAATGTTTTATTTAATGTTTTATCATTCATTGTATTTTAATTCACAAGTTACCATATTCATAAGGGTTTTTATCCAACCCCACTTATTCTTGGAAGGGAATAATTACCCAAAGTATTTATATTCTTCTTCCCACCATATTTATTCTTTTATATTTTCATGAATATATACATATATATTAAACTTCATATTTTTATTAACCTCTATTACTACATAAAATATTATTAATTTGTGTTTCAATAATGATATTATGAAATATTATTTACAATTGTATCATTAATATTCTATAACACATTTATAAATATAGATATTATTCAATTTGAAATATTATTTATGATATTTTCTATTAAAATACTTTTTTAAAATTATTATTTTTCACATTCATGATTTTTTAAAAAGAGGCCTATGACTTCATTTTTGATTAAATTTAAAATTCTTTATAAAATATTAATGAAATTTTTTTTTATTTTTTATACCGATTATTTCTCCCATTACTATAATCTCTTTTCATTATAAAACAATCACTATTTTCATAAATTTATTTTCAAAGGTATTTATATTCACCTTTTTTCATAAAATAATATTCAAAAGGGTTTAAAAACTGTAATGTGCTTTTATTATTCATTCTAAATGTAATTTTTTAATTATCTTCTAAAGGTTTTTAATATTTGAAAACATCCTCCAAAGATCATATGTTTCATTTTGTAAATTTTGTAATGTTACCATCTAATTTCATACAATGGATGGATTATAATCATGCCATTCTATTCATTGGGAGGAAAATGAATGGAAATCCCATATGATTGTTATCGAATAGCATAATTCCAATTTCTTACTAAGGAATGATGATTATGTGTTATATTTATAATAAAATATACGAGTAATTAATTTAACCTTTATAGGTTATGGTTGAGACCCAAAGTATTATATCTTAATGATACATCAGTAGGTCTCGACTGAAATCATATTTAGTATTTGGTGTATTAAAAGACATCTATTATTGATGCTTGTGATACAATCATTATGGTTAGTATGATGTATTTCATGTTGTATATAAGGAATGTATGATGTATTGGATTCAATATTGATGATATTAATGATGAATTGGTTATGGAATTGATGATATGTATGACATAATGGATGCAGTCTTGATGGACAGATTACAATGTCTGAGGTTATGAATTCAATCACTATAAACTATTTTAATATCATTATATTTATTTTTACATGTTTATATTATCCTTGTATACAATTTATAATCTTTTTATTTATTATATGGAGTATATATTTATTATCCCTACCTCCATATTTATTAAGATAACATTGGCTATACCCAACCCCTTACTAAGCTTCTGAGATCACCTTTTAAATTTCTTCCTTCCATAAGAAACTAAAAGGGGAACACGAATTAATTCAAGGATGTAGTAAAATTAATAATAATGTTTTCAATATGTTTATAATTTGTAGTTTAAAATTTTCAAATGAAATATGTAAAATATTTATGTGTTTAGTGTCTCAAGACTACAAAACTGTGTAATCCACTATGATATAATTCCACAAAACATGTACCTATATAATAATGTTACCACAGATCCTAGGTTTTTGGATTCAGGGGTTTTATAGTTGGTGTAAAATTAAATTTTTATAATCCTTGACTACTATATTAAGAATAATATATATTAGATAATAAGACTCCATGAATGAATCTATGTATAATTAAATATATAATAAAATATATTAAAATGTTATTGAAGCCTAGAGGGATTGGTTTTCTGACAATAAAATCATTATATAAATAAAAATCATTTGGATTTAAGATATGGAATAGATTCCACTACAGGTAATAAACCCAAAATTCTTAGATGGTTATTAACATGATCATTACTTTGTGAATTACAGTGAGGCAAAACTAAACGCTATGTTTGAATGTCTTGAGGATGTGTTTTGAATAATTACCATGATATTAATGAACCATTATGAAGAATTTTAAAATATCGTGGTTAGAGAAACACATAGTAAATATCCCTGTATAAAATAGATATAATCATATATATTAATTAGTTTTTATTATTGATATTGGTGAATTACTTATTTAATCATAATAGTTTTATTTTTTGAAAGTGTTATTTTTCCCGTACCTCAATTTTCCATTACTTAAGTGATGTAAATAGTGTTAATAATGGATTATATAGGAAATGTGTTGATTACTTCAATGATTATACAAATTTTACAGACCCCTCCCCCCCCAAATATTACCTCTCTCATATTGGTAATGAGAGATGGGGTATGGTTATCGTATGAGTCCAACCTCCAGAAGGCCACAAGCTGGTGATAAAAACTGAAGGTATAAACATAAAAAAAAATTAATAGATTAACCTATATTAGAAAAAAATAATTGATAGATATGAAGAAACACTAATCAAAAAAATAAAATATATATAAAATAATCCAAAGCATAAACGTGTAACTTCATTAAAATATGATATAATTGAAAAAGAAACAACAATTACAAAAATGAAAAACAATTTAGTGACCAAGAATCCCAAATAACTCTTGATAGTACTCCAGGTAGTAATATAAATCTAAATATACAACATGCTAATGATGACCTAAAATAATATATATATATGGGGGGTTATCATAATAATATACTCAGTATGATCCTCCTCGGAGCCTATAATGAAAAAGATAATGAATGTATACTAAATACCTTTGAACATAACGTGAATGTAAGTTTTTACCAAAAAATGTACACTAATTCATCGTCTCATAAATGATATATCTCTCCATGAATCACATACAAGAGATCATATATGATAATAATAAATGAAAAATTGTACATTTATAATATTTCCCCAGTAGTTAACTGCTCCACCCCAAAAACACACATCATGTTCTATATCTTTCAAAATAAGATTACCTGAAGACAACATGGGTTGGTATCGAAACATTCAATACGTTCATCACATCAAATAATCATCCCAAATCACATATGTATATAATAAAATATTATTTTTCGAGATCCAACACATTCTTTATGACATGTATCATATATTAGGTTTCATAACATAAATAATCACATACCATACACTGAGTAAGGTACTTGAAAACATAACATCATATACATTTCAAAACAATAATAATCATTTTCCAACACTATATAAGATGATTTATGTGTTATGTAATGCCCTGACCCTAGTTTACTAGAGTCAGTGCATTATTACCTAACATTTCCATGATTGTAACTAATCAAGTCTCAAAAGGCCGATTAGTTTAGTAAACATGGAAATAATAGATACATACATAAGTTTTACATTACATTATTAAATGGATAAACACCAACATTTTGTCCCCTTTGAACACACACATATCCTTTAGCATATTCCAATAGGTTAGTCATAATATTCTCTTATCATCCAGGGAAAAAGAAAACATAAGAAATCGGTGATCTCAGATGCTCAGTAAGGATAACAATATAGTGGAAAGATTCATAAATAAGCTTCAAAATTTAAGGAAATGTATAAGACTTAAAAAAAATCCTTTTTAAACTGAAATTCAGAATAATATAGAGAAAATAAAATCAAATAATTCCATTTACATATTCAAATGGATATTATACTGGTCGAATAATCATATATAATATCAGTAGCCAATTTCATAACGAGGGAATGCATAATTCCAGACTTCATAACAAAATCGTAAAGGACTTCTTCCAAGACTAAAAATAATATTTCGTCAAGGCCTTGTTACAAGACACTAGTTTTTATAATGAGACCTTCTAATACATCAAGGCGCAATAGCGGTCTCCACCATCACTTACTAAGTCTAATTCTTTACTCATATGAAAAGGATGAAACATAACATAAACATTCATATTAAAAATAGCATATGAAATGTTAATACATTAACCATAATCCATTAATGGTATAAAAACAACACATCCGCATTAAATTTTTTTACAAAACCATCAATATAATTGGATGATTTTATCCTTATAAATCAACTTCAAACAATTGTAAAATATATCAATGTACATTCACATAGATGAAATAAAATATATTTTATGGAAATAACTCTTTCTATTTTGAAATCATTTAAAATCCAATGAATTATAAAAGAAAAAATTTATTTTGGAAATATTCTTATAAGAATGTAAGGGAAGCCTTGAATGTGTTAAAACAACCTAAAATAGTAGCACCCATCGTATAAGTTAAAAAACATTCTTTCCTTAATTTGTCGAAAAGGATATAAAGTAACTTGTTTGGAAAATGATGGAAAGATTACCTTCAATAGTTTTTTTACAAAATTTAAAACAAGGGTATAAATTAATTTAAGAAATATTATTGGAAATAGTAAAAATGTTTGGAATACATTTTTAAGAAACATGGATGTGGATGAAATTGAAGGCCTAATAAATTCTTACATATAAACAACCTCAAGTATGTAAATAAATTGTAAAATTAACCCCTTCCTTATAAATTTCCTTAGACTAGGTTTCATTAACCTCTTGTATAATAGCTAAATAGTGGTTATAAAATTATAAAATAACCACATATATAAATATGATATCATAAAATATCTTCACATATTGCATTGTTAATAATATTTCAGTAGTATTATTGTTTCAAGTGTTAACTGATTCATCTTCCTATATATGTTTCATTAGTTAAGTCATGTTTTTTATGAATAGGATGTATTTAATTCATATAAATAATTATATTATGTTTCTAAAAATTACTTTTAATCATAAAATGAAAACTCTTCTGGAATGGATATGATGTGAAAATGAATCTTATCGCGTTCGTGGAGATGGTAATCCTTATGTACGCACGAGCGACAATATCATTATATAAACATAAATTTTTTACATAATTTGATGGTATATAATATATATATAAATAATAATTAACATGTTATATTTATTATTAACATCAATTCTACTCATTATTATACCCATCCAAATAAGGAAGTGTTGAATCACAAACTACATGACGATGTTGATACGGTATGCTGGACGAACGCACATATGGTGTATTTTTCATTCATTTAATGGATGGAATAATTAATAAAATTGTTAAATATTTATAATAACGTCACAATATGCATATGGTACTGAAGTTATTATTTTCGTTAGGAAATTATAAAGAAAGTGGTAGTGGAAGGAGAAAAGAACTTTTAAAGAGGTGACAAAATTATTACCTCTACTTCGAGTGCTTCCTTTTAATTTGATAAAAAGGAATTCTTAGGTTGGATTTATGATCAAATTAAATGCTATAGGTTGATGTGAGGGTAGTTTGGAGGACATTTGAGTAGGTTTTGGCCGATCCAAATGGCTTAGGAGGTGTGATTTTGAGAGAATGGGAAGTACATTTCTATAAGAGTGGTGAGGGTAACTTTAGGTAAAGCTTGGTATATTATTTTATTATAAAATAATAAAATGTTTATAATTAATCCAAATGGATTTTATATAGATTATAATGTGGTTATTATTCTAAATCCCCTCAACCAATATGTTATTTACAAGTTTATGTCACCATATTAACCTTATCTTTTAGATTTAAATCTTAGTTAAATAGTTTATGTTTTACAATGTCTTCTTATATTTTTATATTACATGGTTAATAACCATACTATAAAATTAAAAGAAAATCCAAAGTGGTTATTTAATGACCTATATATCATTATATTTCCATTGGATGAACATTATATTTTGAGTAACATTATGTCATTTAATAATATTTCATTTGTTTTAAAAACTCATTTATGATACTTTTGACACTATTCAGTATTTGGTTTTTGGGAAAGTAAAAAAAACGATTACTTTGACAAAAATACATTAATTCAATTAAAAAATGTCATATTAACCTATAAAATTTGTGGAGTGCATCAAAAGTCTGAATTTACATTTATTGTTAAATTTATAATATCAACTATTTTAATCTTTCATTAATAGGGAAATTACTACAGCATCATAGGGTCATAAATGTATTTAATAATTTAACATCTAAAATTAATTAATGAACTACCATTATTTTGGAAAGAGTTTTATCTTTATAAGGAATATTTATAGTCTAATTTATCTTATGTATAATCCTATATTAAAAATGGTTTAGTTATTAAAATTTGAATTTAACTCTTTTAACTCTAGTTATATAAAATAATAATAAATTTCTTAATGTAATCCAAGTGGATAAAAGAGGATATTATTTTATTCCTATGGTTTATTTTGATTAAAATTCACTTATCTAATATAATTGGGACATGTGTTAGGGTAATTATATTTTCATTTTTTCCTTCAATTATCTTATTTACTTTTAATTGAGATAAATATAATCCAAAAGATATTATTCCACAAAAATTATTTTCATCGTTTTGAATCACAATTTACTTGCTGATATCAACCGTGCATCTTGTATTTTTGAAATTCAATTCACCAAAGTGGTAAAAGTATATTTTTGCAAATTTGCGATTGTGCATAGTAGGTGGGTAAAAGACATTAAAAAGTTCAATAAAATTATATACATATAATATTTTTATAAAATGACTCCATTGAATTACATAGAACTAATATAGGTATCATGTATCTATTTTGAAATAAATTAATTTAAATAAAATAAATAATTATTTAAATAAATAGTCAGTTGTAAACGATAACGATGTGTTTCTCAATATTTATCAAAAATAGAAAGATTTCAGAAAAAATTTAAAAATCCACAAAAAGATAATTTTGATATTTGAAATTAAAAAAGTGATGTCTATTTAACCAAATTAAAAACATAGAATATAAATTAATTAATTTAAAATTAATTCCCATTGTAAAATCTAGAAATTGGGTTTTCGAGAAATAAAAACTATCAAAATATTGATATGTTTTTAACACCAATTTAAATTTAAAATTACTTCCAATGAACAAAAATTTATTAAATAATAAAAATACAATCTAATTACTCTCTCAAACCACTCTAAATTATAATTTAACACTATAAATTATTCGGATTAAAATTTTTTTATTTAACATTAGTACATATCACTATTCATCAAAATATGAATGTTTTCAGAAAAGTACTAAAATATTTTAACCAAACTAAATTTTTATATCCCATTTCTGAAGAATAAATATATTTTCTCAATTTTAATATATAAAATAATAAAATATTGTATTTAAAATGGGTTCCCCACTAAAAGGTTATAAAATTGCTATTTTATAAAGTCACTAGTTTTATCTAAAAAATTGAATTTGTACATATATTATGTCTGAGAAAGAAAAAATATGAATGATAAAATTAAATAATATATATATAATATTAAAAATGTGGTTAATACTATTAATAACCTTTTTTAAATGGACGGGTTGATAGATTATGATGCACTTGAAATTGATTTTGCGTGTTGACCAAGCTATTTAATTACTTTAAAGAGATAACGTACTATGAAATACAGGGGTGTTACATTCTACCCTCATTTAATAAATGTTTTCCCACAATTTGAAATTTTTATTCAAAAATAAAAGGTTGGAAATAGAAAATAACTTTGTGGATAATCCAAATCAAGAACAGGGTTACTAAAAGTTAGTATTAATAAGAGGAAAAGAGGTATGAAAAAGGTAAACACTAATTGAGGGTTTCAAAAATTAGAATATTGGTTGGAATTATAGAAACATAACTGGAGGGAAAACATAAATAATTATAGGGTGTTATTGAGGTCATCAATCACAAAAAAGTTAACAGAAAATGGAAAATTGAGGGCCTCAAAAACATATAAATATCATCAATTTAACAAATCCAAAGGTATGTGGATTACACATTTTTGGTTTGGATATCATTTCCATAAATTTTAAGAATTATTTTCTTCATAGAATTGAAAAATATTAATACATTACAATTAGATTTTCATCTATAAACTAATTTCTACCACAAACTAATCTTTCTCTCCAAAAGATAATAGGGTTCAAAAATTTTCTATTAAACCTAATCGAATAGGGTTTCAAAAAATAATCAATTTATAACTCATATATCATATTTTTTATAAAAAAACTACATTATATAAACTGAGACATCATGTAGGCCAGTGGTAGGTGATGCACAATTGTCTCCCTTCAGTTGATTGTTCAAGTCTCGTGGTCTTTCCGGACACGATAGACTATCGCCTGACCTTCAAGTTTTTCCTCTTATAAAAAATCAATGAATAATCTTAATTAATTTTTTATCCTTAAACCATAGTATCCAATGTACAAATTAATCCATTCCAATATTTATACTTTCCCAAAATACTTGTGTCCAAATGCATTGTCCAAAAATGTATAAGGAAGTTCAACATAAGAAAATGAATATATCTTTTTACCACATAATAACATGTAATTACCTTTATAAGGTATTCTCTTAAAAAATGGTAACACCCTCAATTACCACAAAACCTAATTTATTGCATTTATGGTCCCTTTTTCCTGATAGAATACAAGATATATTCCTTATGTATATAAATTTTGAATACTACAACAATGATGGAATAAACAAACCATTAATCAGTTCCAAGCTAGTTAAGAATATACAATATAATTTATCTAAATAAACCATCTTTTATTCAAAAATCCCTCTCTATGTATTAAAACCATATTATGGTTTATCTTTCCCTCAACCAGGTTTTTTTCAAAAAAAATTTAACATGTTGTTGAGTCACTTTTCATAGTACCATATAATCTCAAATCCTCAATGATATTATACCACAGTACAATCCTTATTTATTTCCATAATTTATATTACCAGTACATCATCGATACAAAACTAAAATGTAATAATTCATTAATAACAACATAATAACACTAATCATTCCTATTCATTTTTTTGTTGTATCATAACTTGATTATTATCCAATAGCATCATTTGCAGTATACTGTGATGATTGAGACATTGATTTTGGTAGTGACCCAGATCCTTGCTGATGAAGCATTATACATTTAAAACATTTTCATATGCTTACAATCATGAAATTTGTGTCCTTTGTCTCCACACATATAACAAACATTAATTCTATTCAGGCATTTACCAATATGATTCTTTCCACAATTATCAAATGTCGTAAAATTATTCTTTCCCTTCTTCCTTTTATCTATCATTTTCTCTGTCATCCTCTTCCTCTCTTGTTTCCCTTTAAATCCATAGGACTCAAGGAATTCATTAAATATCTTATTATAACATGATACTATTTATTCATATGAATAGAATATATGGGAAACTATTTCCCTTCTAAATATAGGCTTAAATTTATAAAATATATGATCCTTCTGACTCTTTGGATCTTGTGTATTGCTAGATTCCTCATTATTTTTAAAGGGTACCATTTATAAATGATAAAATAAACTAGGTTAGATCATATCAAACTGTATACTGAAAAAAACAAGAATAATTATCTACATTAATTGAATATTTTCACACATCTGGTATCATAATCATAAAAATTGTTTCATTACTAGAATATTTACTCATAAATCATTTATAATAGTTTTTAAATAAAATGTAAATTATCCGAAGCATGTCCCTTGGGAGTGCCATAACCAACAGTGCATCAAGGCCCATTTTTGTGTACTAGTATTCCTTGGGTCAAGCATGAAACTCCTTGTTAGATTTTTCACTCCAAGATACATATGTGTCAAAGCCACGTCTACCTTCTCGTATCCAAACATGGGTTTATTTTCTTATAAATCCCACATAATATTTACACTACCAAAATGTTTGGACGTTCTGGTATACAAATCCCTAAATATTTTCTTTGGGTAGTGTTGCTTAATCAATGTTTATCTAAATATAGTTTCAAAGGTTTATACTAAACATTTTTGGATAATAACTGTATCACCTAGAACCTATTTACCTAGAGTTGAGGCATTATTAAATAAAATTTTTATGAACTCATGATATCCAGTCTTGAAAGGACGATTAGTTTATTATACTTGGATGTACTAGAAACATACATAAGTTTTATATTACATTATAGAATGGAAAAAATCAATGTTGTGTCCCCTTTTATCAAACTCATATCCTTTAGCCTATTCCTATAGGTTAATAGTAATATACTACTTCACATTTAGGGAATAATAAAATATAAAAAAGGAGTTGGATCATATATGCAGTAAGGATAACAATATAGCAGGAACATTCATAAATAAGCATAAATATTTATGGAAATGTATAAGACTAAAACACGTTCCTTTTATATTTTAAATTAAGAATAGTATGGAAACGATAAAATCAAATAAAGATATTTACATATTAAAATTGATATTATACTAGAAAAATAATCACATGCATTATCAATAACTAATTTCATAATGATATAATTCATAATTTCGGACATCATAACCACATAGTCAAGGCCTCGTGCTAAAACTAAATATATGATTATATCAAGACGTTGTGAAAAGACACTGGTTTGTCTCATGAGACCTACCGATGCATCGAGGAGCTATAGAAGGCTCCACCTGTCACAAACTATGTCCAATTCATTCCTCATATAAAAAGGTTGAAACATAATATAAACATTCATATTAAAACTAGAATACGAACATATAATACATTAACCATAAACCATAAATGGTATAAAAACACATCAATATTCAAACATATCCCAAAAAATTCAATACAATATGGAATATTGTATCATAATAAATCAACTTCAAAAAGGTGTAAATTCCATTAAAGAATGTTGACAAAGATGAATTAAAAACTGTTTTAGAGAAATATCCCTTTATATTTTTAAATCATTAAAAATACACATAATTATAAAAGAAAACATTTATTTTGGAAATATTCATATAATATTTTAAGGGAAGATTTGAAGGTGTTATAATGGTTGAAAATATCCGCAACCACCATATAAGTTAATAAAAAATTCTTACGTTAATTTGTTGAGACGGTCAGAAAGTGTCTTGTTTGGAAAACGATGCAAATATTCCATTCAAAACATTTTATAAAAAGTCAATCAAGGGTATAAATGACTTTAAACCATATTATAGGAAATAAGAATTTTTTTTTGAAATACCTTTTAAAGAAACACGGATGTGGATGATAAATAAGTCCCAGTAGATACTTAAATATAAACAACCTCGGATAAGTAATGTAATTGTAGAATTAACCCTTACCATGTACTTTTCCATATCCGAGGGTGCGTTAAGCTACTGTATAATAGATAAATCATTGTTATTAAATAATAAAATAACCACATACATAAATTTTATTTCATATATGATCTTATAATGTTTCATTGTTAATAATATTTCTGTATTATAATTGATTCATGTGTTAACCGATTCATTTTCCTTTCTATGTTTTTATACATAAGTTATGTTTTCCATGGATATGATGTATTTGATTCATATAAAGAGTGATATTAATTTCTAAAAAATTATGTTTAATCATAAAATGAAAATTGTAGATGAATGGGTACGATGGGGAAATGAATCTTATCGCGTTCGTCAAGACGATAATCCGTACGTATGCATGAGCGAAAATATAATTCTATTTGAAGTGCACTGTGTTGCATTTGTTGTCAATGAGGCATGATGTTGTCATAAGATGAAGGGATGTCATGGAATGTCAAGATGTGAATGACAAAGGATGTTATGGTGTTGGTGAGGAAAAGAGAATGGCCATGATACTAAGATGCATGTCACTTAGGAGATTCACTAAGTGACATTGGATGTTGTGGTTGAAACATTCTCTATGTGTATCAGACGATTGTAGAACTGATCTTAATGTTTCAATACTTGTATCAAGATGATACTAAGTTACAACACTTGAAGAATGGATGATGTGGAGCATCATCATTATATCTGACGATTGTTGAGCTGCTCATTGAGTTCCAAGAACTTGTATCAAGTAGATACAATGTCACAACAATGTTAGAAGCCCATTCATTGTAGTGACAATGCATGAGGAGTTGAAAGTGATCCATCCACAAGTTCTAAGTGGATGAAGTGGTTTAATGAAGTCCATGCACTATCACTTAGTGCATGTGAATTAGATGTTGATCCAACTTGATCTCTGATTGGATCAATGAAGAACATTGAAGATTTATGTGATTCAGGAATTTCGGTTGAAGATGAATAACCTTCGGGAATTCCACCTCCTAAGACTAGAATATATGTTGAGGAGGATGGAGTAATTCTAATAAAGAATTAGAGTTGATGAAGAAGAATGGCTTAGAGGAAGAAGTGAAATTTGGCATTTTCACGTGGTTACTTTGTTTTTATACAAAGTCCTAAGTGTTTTACTTAGCAAAAAATAAGCCACCAAGGGCCAGTATTAAGGGTTCAACCCAAGGCACATGTGGGACTAGGTCACCACGCCCAAGGGGATCCCATGGGGCCAGCCCAAGAAGAGGTCGGGGCCGTGTATAAGCCCTGGACCACGCAGGGTATCAGACCTGCACAGCAGGGGCGCGAGGAGCGCACCCGTAACAAGCATAGTGGGCGCCAGTGGCCCGCCCGAGTGGCAGGGGTGGGCGCAAGAGCGCGACCGCAGAGACAACACGGTGCGGGGTGGCACTGTGTAGGTTGGAGGTTCAATTTAGCCGGCTGGGGGAGCTCTAGGTTGATAAGCCGCGGAAAAACCACGCTCTGTTTCGATGTGGGATGCGGAAAAATCTCCAGGAGCGGATCCTGGCCGCACGATTGATCGTGCGCCAGATCTCAGCCGCACATCTCATCGCGCCGCTCCCGTTCAGATCCAGGCCGTTGAAGAATATTTGATCGCCTGATCCGACGGCTCCGAGGTGTCTCCTTCCTCGAGCTCGGTCGAGGCACCTCCCGCGACGCCGCCTGAACCAGTGGCCCTCCGAGCAAGCCAAATCAAGTTTCCGACCACCTCTGATTAAACTGAAGGCTCCCTCGTGCTCGTCTGGCCAAACCAAACCCATTCATGCATAAAAATACACATGCATGCAACGGGAGAAGAAATTTTCATGAGGCTGAAGCAAACCAAAGGTGCGATGCCATGTGGAGTTTATGCTTTGCATGAATCGGGATAAACAGAGGCATGCGTACGTTTCCATGCACATTCATGAAGAGGAAAATAAAGAAGGAGAACCCGCGGTGAACCGAGGAGAAATATCAAGATTCACAGAATCTTGAAAACCCGAAAGTTGCGGGGATTTGAGAGATATCTCACGCGGAAGATTGGGCATCCCTCTGCCTATAAAAGGAGCACCCGAGACTCTAAATTGGCTTGCTGATCTTTTGGAGAAAAACGAGAAGTCTCGCAAAGCTCTTGCCTAGGGAAGTATTGTCCCGCGCTCCACCTGCTCGACGAAGCAGCCCGGAGCCTCCCTTGGCTCCGAGAGGTTCCTTTTGCGCACCTCTTGCGCGAAATAAGAGAAAGGGAGAGGCCCCTGCGCGCTACCCCTTGCGTGACAGGAAGTTCCCTCTCTGCCGCAACACTTACGCGGCAGGAGGAAGGAGCCCCGCGGTGTTGCACCTTGCACACCCGAGGACTTGCGTGCTACCTTGTGCACCCAAGTTCTTGCGCGACCCACGGCCAGTGGCACTTGTGCGGCTGTGAAGAGAAGAAGAGGGCCGCACCCCTTGCGCACCTCCTTTGAAGTCAGTGGTTCGGGCAAGTTGAGAACTCAATTGGACAGTGAGCAAAAGAAGGCCGAGACCACGCCCTTGTGTGTGCCAAATTGAAGAACACACTTTGTGTGTGCATTTGAAGAAGAAGGTCGTAGCCCTTATGTGGGTGCACACATTGAATAACAAATTAAAGAACACTTTGTGTGTGTGCAAGAACAAGTGAAGACCACACATTTTTTTTGTGTGCAAAGTGATGGAAGAAGGCCAAAGACTTACCTTAGTGGTGTGTGCTCAATAGAACAAAAGGCCGAACCTTAGTGTGTGCAAACTTGATGTACACACTTTGGAGAAGATGACTTCCACACTAAAGTATAACACACTTGTAAGTGTGTGAACAAATTGAACAAAGTGTGTGAAGTTCAAGGAAGGTGTGTGCTTGAAGTGATTACACCCTTTGTGGGTTTATTGTACCAAGAGAAGAAGAAGGGGAGTGCATGCATGCATGCATGCACATGCACTCGTGAAAAAAGCCAAATCTGGTTGTGTGCATTAGAGGACTCCAAGACCAGGAGATCTTGAAGATATTGTGATGCCATGCATTCAGTGCATGAAGTTGATGTGAAGTGTGACTGGACCAGACTGATGTTAAAGATATCAGTTGTCTGAGTATTCAGTAGTTGAAGAGATAGGCCGGGTCATCCTTAGAAGAAGGTGACAAAGCCCGAGCAAGACGAGAAGACCTGTTCATCACAAGTGAGCAGAGGTACAGAGTAAGGCCAGCAGTCTTTATCCCAGACTGCTGAAGATACTTGAAGAAGATTAAAGTGAGGAAGAGCTACTCGTGTGACTCGAGGAGCCAGGAGAAGCCCCCTGTGAGACTCAGGGTGGAAGAAGTCTTCAGTGGGATTCTGGAGCAGGCCAATGGGACTCTGGTAACACTGTGGGACGCAGTATAAAGACCCTCCTGTGGGACTTAGGAGAGATACAATGGGATTCTATATCGACCATTGTAATTCTAAAAAGTTATAATGGAGAAACCATGTTGGGGTGTATAACCAACATGGCAAGGACGTAGTCCTTTGGTGCCGAACCTTGTAAATCCTTGTGTCCTGTGCCTTTACATTTACTGCATCATTCGAGGAAAGGCTGAGAGATACAAGAAGAGTGGATCGAGGCCTTAACAAGCCATAGAGGTTTAATTGATAAACAATCAATTAGTAAAAAGTTTTAAAGGATCAATGATTTACCCCCTCCCCCTCTCAGTGATTCACACTGATCCGGGCACTTCAATTGGTATCAGAGGGAGGTTACCTCTAAAAGATCCAAGAGAGTCTATATGGAGTGCAGATTTGAGGAAATGAAAGAACAACCTCAAATGGAGATATCTGCCAAGGCTCTGAAAAACAGAATGAAGAAACAGGAAAAGAAGATGAGGAAGAAGGTTGCAGCAATCAGAGAAACTCCTTCTATGGAAAGAAATGTGAAAGTCACATCAGATGAAAATTCCTTTTATCATTCTTCTGATGAAGCCTACTCTAGCTGTGATGAAGATGGAAGAAACAATGATCTTCTAAATGCAATCAAATATCTTCAGAAGACAGTCCCCAAGGAAGTGGCAATGTGTATAGCTACATACATCCTTGATCTTCAAGAAGAAAAATTACAGCTAGAAGATGAAGCCAATTCTCTGGAAGTCCAATTGGAAAAAAGGGTTGGCATAACCAACACTCTCAGAAAGCTGGTGAAGGCTAAAGATGAAACTGTTTCCCTTTGAAATGAAATATATAAAGACACTACTAAAGAATTGAAAAGAAGACTTTCTGAGAAAGAATTCTTTAAGACAATGGTCAAAGATGTTTTCCATGCACTGGAAAAGAGGCACAAAGTTTCAATGAATGTCAGAGATGCTCAACTTGAAGACAAAGTAAACAGGGTAAAGGAGCTTGACAGTTCATTACAAGAAATGATGAAGGTTCATGAAGACCAGTTAGAACAGCTGAAAGAAAATTGGGAAGGAAGGCTAAGAACTGTTGAGGATAAGAAGAACTCCCTCAACATGAAATGCTTTGAATTAGAGGTGATATTGAAAAAGCTTCAATCACCCAAAGCTGAATCCTCCCAGTCAGCTGAAAGAAGAAATGTTGCTACTCAAGTATTCTTTGAGAAGGATGATTCTAAAAGAAAGACATCCTCTAATGAAAGGGAAACATCTTCTAAAAAGAAGTTACCATCCATACCATCTTGTATTCATGCTTCTAATTGTGTTTCCAAAAATAATGCAAGATGGAAGAGAAACTCCCAAAAAGTATGGATGAAGACAATGAAGAAAGAGAGCTCTCCTGAAACAACACAGCAAGTCAAGAAAAGTACCCAACAATCAGAAGGACTGAAGAGGTCAAGATTTGTGGGTTAGTGTTGGTGTTGTAATAAGTATGGGCACTGTGAAAAGGATTGTTGGTACAATCCACTGAATGTAAAAGCACAAAGGAAGCCCATGCCAAGGGGGAGCAATCCAGAAGAAAAGAAGCAGCATCCACAGGTCCAGAGACATCTGTTTACTGCAAATAGATTTGGATTACTCGACAACAACTGGGATGATTGCAAAAGTGGTCAAAAAGATACATGTCAATCTCCAACTGTATCCAGAGCTTAAAAGAAGAAAATATCACAGAACCTGGCTCAGAAAGAATCCTTGGGAAGCAAGATGAAAGTAGAAAATTCTCCCAAGAAGATGTTGAAAAAGGAATATGAGTCCTTGGAGTCTAAATCCAAGAAGGGTGATGCATCCAGAAGGACCACCAAGAAGAAAACATACTTATACTGTGGAAATAAAGGACATATCATGGATCTTTGTAAACAAGCCATGAAATTCAACAGAGGCAGACTGGACTCAAATAGACAATCAATCCAGAAGAAGCAGAAGGGATTGATTGAAAACACGTTTCCTAAGAAAGGTAGCTTGACAGCATCAAAAGAACCATATGGAACTTCCACAACTGAGGCCACACTTCCAAACGATTCATTAGTCATATGGAATAATCAGTTGAAACTTGCCAAATATCTTCAAAGAGATGAAGATGAAGTTCTGGAAATTTCTAAGGCAAAAGGAAAGAAAAAGATTTCACATGAAGATCAAGTTTTGTGTGTGAGGTGCAATCAAGCTGGACATACTAGTGATAAATGCATGATATTCATTCCAGCTCAGAAGGGATTCTTCAAAATAATGAAGATTTCACCAGGAGACTCTAGTGCTCAGAAGGCACCTAGAAATACATGAGTAACACACAATGAAGTTAAAGAGGTGTTGAGATCCACATCATCACAAACATCATTGAAGATCAAATGTGCAAGTGTGTTGAATGGTGAAAATGGGACATCTCGGTTGAGAGAATCTTCTCAACCTTGTTGTTCACATTGATGAACCAAGGAGGTTCCATCTTATTCCCTTATACTTCTGGTATTTAAATGTGCTAACATTGCAGGGAATTGAAGATGATGATCATTCTCAACTGGAGGATGGTTTGGATAGAATGGAGAGCACCCCTTGAGGGGGATCCAATCTAGAGAAGATGGTATTCAAATATTTAATATCATCTTAAGAAAAGATGAAGGTATTCCAATCATACTTTCATCCCTTGTTTCTTAATTGTATTCATCATGAGAATTAAGGAGGAGTATTGATTGAAGGAAAATGGTTGAAAGGGGGATCTTTATCTTTGCACTGAACTTTCTAACGAGTTTTGTGAAGTATGTGCAGGATCTAGAAAATTATTGTTATGACTGAAAAATTTCAAACCCCTGGAAGCTAAGCATGATCTCACATGTATAGTGAAATGTGGACATCATTGAAAAATCTTGGTTACATCACTCTTTTTTTCTACACCGGGTTAGCCCAAGTAGACTTAGAGATGATTTACTAAAGGTTCTTTGCTAAAGAAGAACATATGACATCATCCCTCTCTTAGTGATTTTCAAGAAAATGCTATTCAAAGGGAGGAAGAGATATTTTGAAGAGAACCACACCACACCTTTGCATTTGATTGCCAATAAGGGGGAGAAAATATTGGCACACATATTGACACATTCATATATGCAGGAATAGTGTATTGACAACAAATACAATGGGGGAGATTGAAGTGCACTGTGTTGCATTTGTTGTCAAGGAGGCATGATGTTGTCATAAGATGAATGGATGTCAAGGAATGTCAAGATGTGAATGACAACGGATGTGATGGAGTTTGTGAGGAAAGGAGAATGGCCATGATACTAAGATTCATGTCACTTAGGAGATTCACTAAGTGACATAGGATGTTGTGGTTGAAACATTCTCTATGTGTATCAGACGATTGTAGAACTGATCTTAATGTTTCAATACTTGTATCAAGATGATATTAAGTTACAACACATGAAGAATGGATGATGATGGAGCATCATCATTATATCTGACGATTGTTGAGCTGCTCTTTGAGTTCCAAGAACTTTTATCAAGTAGATACAATGTCACAACAATGTTAGAAGACCATGCATTGTAGTGACAATGCATGAGGAGTTGAAATTGATCCATCCACAAGTTCTATGTGGATGAAGTGGTTTAATGTAGTCCATGCACTATCACTTAGTGCATGTGAATTAGATGTTGATCCAACTTGATCTCTGATTGGATCAATGAATAACATTGAAGATTTATGTGATTCAGGAATTTCGGTTGAAGATGAAGAACCTTCGAGATTTCCACCTCCTAAGACTAGAATATATGTTAAGGAGGATGGAGGAATTCTAATAAAGATGTATAGTTGATGAAGAAGAATGGCTTAGAGGAAGAAGTGGCATTTGGCATTTTCACGTGGTTACTTTGTTTTTATACAAAGTTCTAAGTGTTTTACTTAGCAAAAAATAAGCCACCAAGGGACAGCCTTAAGGGTTCAACCCAAGGCACATGTGGGACTAGGTCACCACGCCCAAGGGGATCCCATGGGGCCAGCCCAAGAGGAGTTTAGGGCCGTTTATATGCCCCGGACCACGTAGGGTATCAGGCATGCGCAGCAGGGGCGCGAGGAGCGCACCCGTAACCATCATAGTGGGTGCCAGTGGCGCGCCCGAGTGGCAGTGGTGGGCGCAAGAGCGCGCCCGCAGAGAGAACACGGTGCGGGGTGGCACTGTGGAGGTTTGAGGTTCAATTGAGCCGGTTGGGGGAGCGCTAGGTTGATAAGACGCTGAAAAACCGCGCTCCGTTTCGATGTGGGACGCGGAAAAATCTCAAGGAGCGGATCCTGGCCGCACGATTGATCACGCGCCAGATCTCGGCCGCACATCTCATCGCGCCGCTCCCGTTCAGATCCAGGCCATTGAAGAATATTTGATCACCTGATCCGACAGCTCCGAGGCGTCTCCTTCCTCGAGATAGGCCGAGGAACCTCCCGCGACGCCGCCTGAACCAGTGGCCCTCCGAGCAAGCCAAATCAAGTTTCCGACCACCACTGATTAAACTGAAGGCTCCCTCGTGCTGGTCTGGCCAAACCGAACCCATTCATGCATAAAAATACACATGCATGCAATGGGAGATGAAATTTGCACGAGGCCGAATCAAACCAAAGGTGTGAGGCCACGTGGAGTTTATGCTTTGCATGAATCGGGATAAACAGAGGCATGCGTACGTTTCCATGCACATGCCTGAAGAGGAAAATAATGAAGGAGAACCCGCGGTGAACCAAGGAGAAATATCAAGATTCACAGAATCTTGAAAACCCGAAAGTTGCGGGGATTTGAGAGATATATCACACGGAATATTGGGCATCCCTCTGCCTATAAAAGGAGCACCCGAGGCTCTGAATTGGCTTGCTGATATTTTGGAGAAAAACAAGAAGTCCCGCGAAGCTCTTGCCTAGCGAAGTATTGTCCCCGCGCCACCTGCGCGACGAAGCAGCCCGGAGCCTCCCTTGGCTCCGAGAGGTTCCTTTTGCACACCTCTTGCGCGAAATAAGAGAATGGGAGAGGCCCCTGCGTGCTACCCCTTGCGTGACAGGAAGTTCCCTCTCTGCCCGCACACTTGCGCGACAGGAGGAAGGAGCCCCGCGGTGTTGCACCTTGCACACCCGAGGACTTGCGTGCTGCCTTGTGCACCCAAGTGCTTGTGAGACCCACGGCCAGTGGCACTTGCGCGGCTGTGAAGAGAAGAAGAGGGCTGCACCCCTTGCGCACCTCCTTTGAAGGCAGTGGTTCGGGCAAGTTGAGAACTCACATGGACAGTGAGCAAAAGAAGGCCGAGACCACGCCCTTGTGTGTGCCAAATTGAAGAACACACTTTGTGTGTGCATTTGAAGAAGAAGGCCGTAGCCCTTATGTGGGTGCAGACATTGAAGAACAAATTAAAGAATACTTTGTGTGTGTACAAGAACAAGTGAAGACCACACATTTTGTGTGTGTGAAAAGTGAATGAAGAAGGCCAAAGACTTACCTTAGTGGTGTGTGTGCAATAGAACAAAAGGACGAACCTTAGTGTGTGAAAAGTTGATGTACACACTTTGGATAAGAAGACTTCCACACTAAAGTATAACACACTTGTAAGTGTGTGAACAAATTGAACAAAGTGTGTGAAGTTCAAGGAAGGTGTGTGCTTGAAGTGATTACACCCTTTGTGGGTTTATTGTACCAAGAGAAGAAGAAGGGGAGTGCATGCATGCATGCATGCACATGCACACGTGAACAAAGCCAAATCTGGTTGTGTGCATTAGAGGAGTCCAAGACCAGGAGATATTGAATATATTGTGATTCCATTCATTCAGTGCATGAAGTTGATGTGAAGTGAGACTGGACCAGACTGAAGTTAAAGATATCAGTTGTCTGAGTATTTAGTAGTTGAAGAGATAGGCCGGGTCATCCTTAGAAGAAGGTGATAAAGCCCGAGCAAGACGAGAAGACCAGTTCATCACAAGTGAGAAGAGGTACAGAGCAAGGCCAGCAGTCTTAATCCCCGACTGCTGAAGATACTTGAAGAAGCTTAAAGTGAGGAAGAGCTACTCGTGTGACTCGAGGAGCCAGGAGAAGCCCCCTATGAGACTCAGGGTGGAAGAAGTCTTCAGTGGGATTCTGGAGCAGGCCAGTGGGACTCTGGTAACACTGTGGGACGCAGTATAAAGACCCTCTTGTGGGACTCAAGAGAGATAAAGTTGGATGCTGTATCGAACATTTTAATTCTAACAAGTTATAATGGAGAAACCATGTTGGGGCGTATAACCAACATGGAAAGGACGTAGGCCTTTGGTGCCGAACCTTGTAAATCCTTTTGTCATGTGCCTTTACATTTACTACATCATTCGAGGAAAGGCTGAGAGATACAAGAATAGTGGATCGAGGCCTTAACAAGCCATAGAGGTTTAATTGATAAAGAATCAATTAGTAAAAAGTTTTAAAGGATCACTGATTCACCCCCTCCCCCTCTCAGTGATTCACACTTATCCGGGCACTTCACTATTGATGGTAAATAGTATGTAATTGGATGGTATATCATATATAAAAAATCAATAACAAATTATATTTTATTTGAAAATAAATTATATTTATTATTACACCCATCCAAACAATGATGTGTTGTATAAAAAACTACCCCATGACGTGGGGGATGTAAGTTGCACGTACACACGTATGGTGACAATATCACTCAAAGGATAGATAGAATAAGGAATAAGGATATAACATATTTATAATATAATCACAGTATGTGTAAGGTACTGGAGTTATTATTTTGGTATGGAAACAACAAATAAGGAGTAAGTGGAAGAAGAAAATTACTTTGAAAGAGGTTATGGAATTATTACCTCTCATTGGGGAAATTTCTTTTGATTTGATTAAAATGGAATCATTGGTTGGATTTATTATCAATTTATGTCCTCTAATGTGATGAAAGAGTAGTTGGGAGGATATTTGACTAGAGGTTGGATGTTACAAAGAGCATTGGTTATGTTATTTTTAGATAAGGGGAAGTACCCATTTATAAGAGAAGTGATGGTCACTTTTGAAAAGGTTTGAAATATTTTTTTATTATAAAATCATTTTCAGTTTATAATTACTTTAAATGGATTTATTTTGAGGATAAGGTGGGTTTAGGTCTAAATAATTTCAACCAATAGGTTTTATACATGTTTAGGACTCCATATTAAACTATTCTTTTAGATTTAACTCTTAGTTATGTAGTTTAACTTTTACAATGTCTTCACATTTTTTTTATATTACATGGTTCATAAGCATACTATATAATTCCAAGAGAAACCCAATCGGTTAATTAATGACATATATATCATTATATAAGTCCTTTGGTGGAACCATAAATTTTTATGAACATTAATTTTTTTATAATATAGTATATGTTTTAAAAACTCATTTATGTCAAATATGACACTATTCAGTATTTTGTTTTTTGTAACAGTATAGAAAACATGATTACTAGGAAAAAAATACACTAAATATATAATAACGTGCCATATTATCCTATAAATTTTTTATAATTCATCATAAGTCTCAATTTAAATTTTTTATTTATTTATAATTTCAATTATTTTATTCTTATTCAATAATTTAATTACTGCATCAACATTTTTTCATAAATAGATTTAGTAATTTAATGTCTAAAAATTATAAATAAAATAAAATAATGTAGGAAATATTTTTATCTCTCTAATAAATATTTATTGTTGAATTAATCTTATGTATAACCATATATTAAAAAAAAATTAGTTATTAAAATTTTAATTTATCACTTTTAACTCTCCATTAAATAAAATAATAATAAATGTCGAAATCTAATCCTAGTGGATCAAAGAGGATAATATTTTATTCCCAATGTTTATTTTGGTCGAAATACATTTATACAATAGAATTGGTACATGTGTTAGGGTAATTATAATAACAATTTTACCTTTAAATATCATTTTTTCATTTAGCCGTGGTAAATAAAATCCAAAAGTTAATATTCCCCAAAAATTATTTTTTTCCTATTCAACCACATTATACTTACTGATGTCAACTGTGTCTCTCATATTTTTGAAAATCAATTCATCGAAGCGGTAAAATTACGTTTTATGCAAATTTTCTAATGTGCCTAGAAGGTGGTTTAAACACGTTAAAAAGTTAGATAAAATATTATACATATAATCTTAGTATAAAATGACTCAAAAGAATTAAATTGAACATATATTAGTATTATGTTTCTATTTTGAAATATAATAAATATTAAAAAATTATATAATTATTTAAATAAAAGTTCTGTTGTAAAGAAGATGGTAGTGTTTTTAACTATTCATCAAAAAATAAATGTATTCAGACATCTAAAAAAATCTCCCAAAGATAATTTTTATATTCAAAATTTAAAAGTGACATCTATTTTACCAAATTAAAAATATTGAAGTTTAATTAATTTATCTAATATTAATTTCTGTTTCCAAAACCAGGAAGTAGGTTTTTGGGAAATAAAAACATTCTAATTATTGATATATGTTTAAATCTAGTTTAAATGTAAAATTACTTTCAATGAACTAAATTATATTAAATGATAAAAAAATAATCAAATGATACTTTAAAAACCATAAAATGTATAAATTAACAATATAAACTATTTTGATTTAAACGTTGTTTTTAATTAATATTTAGTATTTTCACTACACATCAAAATAAGAATGTTATAAGAAAATTACCAATAATATTACCAAAATAAATTTTAATTACCCATTTCTAAATAAAAATTTTATTTTTTTCAAATAAAATATTTAAAAGTTTTAAATATTTGATTAAAAAACGGTTCTCTATTAAAAGGCTGTAAAATTGCATTATTTGAAAGACACTTCTTCTATCTACAAAATTGAATTTGTCCATATATTATGTCTGAGAAAGAAAAAATCTGAATGTTAAAATTATATAGGATATATATAATTAAAATTTTATTTAAAACTATTCCTAACCAATTTTTAAATGGTTAGTTTGATAGGTCATGATGCGCCTGAACTCGGTGTGGCATGTAGCACAAACTGTTGAATTACATTAAAAAGATAATGTAACATCCCAGGTAAATAAAGAATATAACATTTTCATATTTTTTAATATCTTTTAATTAAATATTAATTTACCTTTAATGTGTATTATTTTTTAGATGGCAAAACTGATACAGAACAACTGGTTTCTTCAAAATCTTACGTTGCACACAACATTGAGTTATACTGAAAAATAATAATATAATAATAATATTTTATATGTTAGTTAACTCATTATAGTAGTATTTGAGGGAATGAATAGGCCATACTAATATATTGTTATATATTATTGTTAGATGTATCTACATTTATCTAATAAATGTTAGAGGCTCAAAAAGTGAATAAATCTAACTTTAATCATAAATACTATAATATTGATTAAAAGGTCGATTTAACACCTCTTGATGGTGAACCATCATTAAATATAGTTTTATTACCTTTTATATGTTATATTTGATAAAATGAAGTTTTTTTAGAATCGAGACATCAAAATTAACATTGGGAAATTTTTTAGTATTTTTCTGATAAAATTCATTTTTTAATGAATAGTGAAAATAATTTATTTTAATTCAAATCATCCTTTTAATATAATTTATTTATAATGGTACATTATATTTTAAATTTTTTAACGTCTAATTATATTATTTTTTTTAAAATTTCATCCAATTTTGTTCTTTGGATGCAATTTCACATTGAAATTTGACATAAAAAGTGCCAATCTGCTGATTGTTATTATTTCTTAAAAACACGTTTTTATTTTGACGTCAGGAAATAATTATAATTTAATTACTACAACTTTTTTGTTTAGAATATTTAAAAATGGATTTCTTATTTATAATCAGTAGGTCCAAATTTGGTAAATAGGTAACTTTTATTTTTAGACTATATGAATATTTACTTGAGTAAAAATAATATTTACAAAGAATAAAGGGTTAATAAGGTAAATAAGGGTAACAAAATTCTATTATAATAATATAAAATTACATTAAAATTTATCCTAATATTATTAAAATATACATTTCTGACCATAGGCATCCTTGTGCCGATTTTGGGACCCCATAGAGCCATTTAAGAGTGATAATGACACTTTATATTAATTAATTTAATGTAAAGACAAAAATCACATTAACATATATCTTTTAGTAAATAAATTTTAACATTTTGTTATATATTTAATATATGGGACTATAAGTATTCATTTTAATGATAAAATAATTTCCTAAATCATGGTATTTTTTTTAAAAAAATAGACATCAAATAAATAAAAGTATTTATGACTCAATAATGATGCAGTGTTTACCTCATTAATGAATGATTTAAATAAATCAGATTATAAATATTAAATCAACATCCAAAAAATGTCCAATTATTATTGGATGATTTTATTTCGAACATGAGTCATCCTATAGTATACTTAAATATGGTTTGGACCTTTAGAAACTGAAAATCATTAAATAATAAAACAATATTTTTAAACATTCTTAAAGAGCCCCTCCACCCCCATATAAAATGATATCACTTATAACCCTTTAGTCACAATTCCCAAGCCACTTTATTTGTCTAAAATCTACAAAATTAATCTCACTACATCCCTATACTCCTCCTAGAATCCTTCCACAAGGAAGAAGGGAATTCATGTAAAACTTTTGGTTCAAACTAAAGTAAGATATCTGATTAAAAGGAAACATCATCTCTTCAGTTAATTTGTTTTATTTTACTTATCTAACTATATAAATTTTTTTATTAAATTATGTTATAACAACATCAGTATCCAAAATATAATAGGTTATTTTTTAAGATATGTTTTTGAACTACACTTAAACACACCTCCATCTAATCGGTATATAACATACTATTTCTGTGGATGACGAACTACTGGCTCCCCAAATAATGATTGTTTAATATTATCCTACCACCTCTCATGGTGGACATTATGATTTCACTGTATTTATATATTATATATATTATGTTTATGTTTTCTCTATTCTTCTGTAATTTTTATTTACAAACATACCTTTATGCCTTCCAATATGTGTAAATACGGTAATTTCATTTGAGGAAATGCGGACTACCGCCCACTAAAGGTGATATGATTCGTTCATTAAAAACATGGAACATATAAAGGATGGAGTTAATGAAATTATGTATCATATATATCATATGATATTATACTAGTATTATTATTTACCTATGTATCATTATGTTTTCATTACAATAAATATGAAATAGAAATGAATGTAGCATTCGTTCACACGTACGAATTACCGTCTCCATGAACAGTGCATTTCATTTCTTATCTCCAAATGTTATTTAGTAATATAAATACATAAATACACTGGATATAATGTATATATATGAAATATAAATTTTTAATAGCAATCTGGAGGCAATGGGATTTTTACAGATGAACAAATAGTAAATATAAGGACTTCAATATTGACTCAAGTAAAAAATATCGATAAAACGTCCAATATTTATATAAATTATTGAATAATGTTTATAACATAGAAAAAATTTATATAAAAGGAATAATAAAATTGAAAAAGGTTCTTATTCCAGTATAATTTAACTTTATCTTATTATTCAAGTTATTAAAGAATGAATGGGTCATGTCAGACACGTGGTAAGGGGTTTCTTTTCTCACTTATAATTCTGTGAGATTTACATTGTTTTCCAGTTATTTCAAGCATGTGGTGTATTGTGTACTTCCATTTAATTTATATTATCTTGATTATATTTATATTCATGGTATTCTGTGATTCATTTTGTGGTTATTATCTTTTGTTCATACGACTTGATTGATTATAATGTGGATATGGTTTTCTAATCTAAATTTTAATTCCGTGTGATTTCAATTGTTTTCCACTTATTTATGGAATGTAGAGTATTTTGTACTGTCATTTGATATATATATAATTATTCTATTAATATTCATGTAATTATATAATTCATTTGGTGGTTATTAACTTTTGGTCATACGACATGATTGATTACAACATGGTAAGGGGTTTCTTATATCACTTTTAATTATATGTGATTTCTATTGTTCACCCCATATTTCATGCATGTGGTGTATTGTGTACTTCCCTTCGATATATATCATCATGATTCTATTTATATTCATGTAATTCTGTGTTTCGTTTTTTTGTTATTAACCTTTGGTCATACGACTCGATTGATTACTTAATGGGTTTTCATCTTACTTTTTATTCTTGTGAGATTCTTGCTATATTTGCCACCATTTTTTATTGTGTGGTGTATATACTACCCATGATTGTATTCATTTTGTAATATCATTTAATTATTGGGTATTTCATCTTCATTGGATGACCCTTGTTTAATGTCTTGTATGTTTTGTATGTTGACAAGTCGATAAGGGAACAATTAACCCTTTTATTTTCAAAATACTTCTTTTCGTTTTTCTTTTTAATCTATGTCCTGTTATGTTGTGATAAAATATTATAAATCCTTTTTACTGTAAATTTTATGTCCATGTTATAACATACCCTTTTCTTTCTCATCAACTCATTTTCTTAATTCTAAAGTGACGTCTTTAGGTTTTCAAATTTCTATAAGGGAACTTCTTCACCTAGTTTTAATTATTTGGGTTAAACTTCTACTTCTTGATTTTTTTTGTGATATAAATATGTATGAATAACCACTGATTGTTTTAAACATAATAACCACTTATATTTGGTCTATTTATATTAGTTACAGATAATTATTTCATTGATTTATCTTTAGTCTATAGATAACATATTTATAAGATATCTTGACTGAATTTACATTCCATTGAGAAATCATTGTTTTTACACACCAATTCACATTTATAAGATTTATGTACAGTCCTTTGGCATATTATATAATAAATACCATTATTCTCACAATATTCTAAAGTTTTTACAAAATATTATTACTAAATTATTTTTATTCAACCATCGTTCATTTGGTTAGAAACTCCATAACTAAAATATAATTTTAATGATTTATTATTATAAATATTTATCATTAAAGTCTGTGTCTTCCAAATGGGGTTTAAGGAATTATTAATATCGAAATTATTGATTTAAAATGATAATACCTTTAAATTCTTCAAGGTGGTATTGGCCACTTTGATTCAAAAATCTTTTTCTTAAATGTTTTAAATGGTTTGGAAATGGTTTGATAAAGTATTAATTATTTAATTATCTCGAAATTATATTTTGTGATTGAAATGTGGAAATTTTATCTTTCATTTATTCTTGTTTTATGTGTTTTGAATATTTTATGGTTATTGGTGACTGTTTACATAAACTGGTGGTTCAGTGATGATACTAGGGTGGTGAGCCTGATATAGATCTCCCATGCATTGACTAATGTAACGAAGGTAAACGTGAATGTTTCACCTAAGAGATTTAGGGAATATACTGCGATGGGAATTCCAAATGTTACTCCCTATGTGGCTATGAAAGATACAATGTATGTATTTCATGGGTTCCAGAACATACCATTATGATTTGTGATTACTATATGTCATTCATAATTATTATGATTTCATGTGGTATGTTAAAGAGCTTATGTTATGTTATTATTTATGAACTAATGTTTCCTTTATTTGTTTTATAACACTTAATGTGCTTTTTCTGATCATCCCATGTTTTAAAATTTTATTCATAGGACTTAAGGATGAATATGGTCAATGATGGGATCAAGGAATATTCATGTTGTCTAAAACATTAAACTAGACAAGACCCTTTTTTCAATAGTTTTTATTTTATGAAAAAATAGATACTATGTAGAATCATCTACATTGTAATTTTTGAGATGTAATGTACTAGTTATGGTGTAATTTATTAAAATAGTAAACCTAAAAAGATCCTCAATGTGAATTATCCATTTAATTCAAGATTATGTGACCAACTATAAGGACTCATCCTTAGAACATTACATAATCATCAATTAAATGAATAATTAACAGTGAGGATCTTTTCAGGTTTAGTGTTTTAGAGAATTAGGCTGTAAATATTACATATCATCTTCAAAATTACATGTAGACACTACTACTCAGTATCCATTTTTTCATAAAATAAAAACTCTTAAAAAGATACATGTTTAGTTATACATTTCAGACTGCATGACTTTTCCATAATCCGATACTTGACTCTATTCATCTTTATGTCTAGTGGAAAACATTTCCAAAACATGGGATGAGCATAAAAATCTCTGTAAGGGTTATAAAATAATAAATGGAAACATTACCCCCAAAAAAAATACAAAACAACGAAGCAATAAATTTCGATCCTAACATACCTCATAAAATCATATGATTTATGAATAACACATAGAAATCATAAATCATATTGGTAATAAGTAGAATCCATAACATACTTACACTATAATTATCAAAGCTACATAGGGAGTAATGTTGGAATACCCATCACAGTATATTCCCTAATTATCTTTGGTGAAACATAATGGTTTTCCTCTATTATGTTACTCAATGCATTGGAGAGCTATCTCGGGTCGTCCAACCTAGGTTTATCACAAACAACCCATATACATAAATAATTCCCAATAACCATAACATATTCATAATGAAAAAAAGGAATTTTTTAAAGGTATAATTTCCACATTACAATCACAACATATCATTTCAAGATATTTATGTAATCAATGCTTTACCAAAACCATTTTTAAAACCATTTCAAACATATAATTAAAAGATTTTTGAATCAATCTGTCTCATACCATATTGAATCTTTAAAAGGAATTATAATTTTATCACAATAATTTATATATAAATAAATCCTTAAAATCATTTTTAAAACATGGACATTAATGAGAATGATGTTGAAGAATGGGATCAAGGAAAAGTCATGTTGTAAAAAATATGGAACTAAAAATGAATCTTTTTTTTCTAGAGTTTTTATTTTATGAAAAAATTGGAAACTCAGTCAACGTGTCTACTTTTAATTTTTGAGATGTAATGTAATAGTTATAGGTTAATTCTCTAAAACACAAACCCTGAAAAGATCCTCAATGTGAATTATCAATTTAATTCATGATTATGTAATGTTTTAAGTCCATGTCCTTATAGTTGGTATCTGAGGTTAGTTTAGATAACTTTAGTGGTTATGGTATTATTTTGGCATTAGTGACATAAAAATAATGGTTAGAATATTAAAAAGATTCATAGTTATTTTAGAGTTGATAAATAGTTATTACATTTTGGTTTTCCAAATGAAATGTATTAAAAAAACCTTTTAAGATAATCTATGTTACCTTTAATATTAAGGAATTTGTCTCTCTTTTTTGAATGTTATGAAATTGTATAGTTTTTGAAAAATGACAACATGCAGATCATGTGACAACCAATCGCATCAGAAAAATATGCGGGAATCGAAACCACAACCAATGTGTTATTGGGATTTATCACCTACCACTGTACAATGTGAAGTCCCTGGTTAGTATGACTAATTATTTTGAGTTAAATGATTTTATGGATGAATAATAAGTTTATTTAAGATATTATGATTTTAAAAATTTAAATTATGAGTATATGAGAATGATTTGGTGATTATGTAATAAATGTTATTTTGGAAGTAATTCCATATTTATGGAATACTATATGCATATGGAAAAAAAATATTCTGGGATTTAATTTCTGAAGTAATGGTTGAAATATTATTTTTGATGAATATATGTTTTTATTGTGTTAATAAGTTTATTTGGATTATTTGTTGAAATGATTAATCTATCATAGAAAATATGTGTTAAGGTTAATTACACTTTAGTAGGAGACTTTAAGAGTATTAGATGTTTTTTGAGATAAATGATAAGATTTTTGGTGGAAAACCATGTGATTAAATTTTTCTTAGTTTTCTATTTTAATAATAGTTTAGATTATTTTGAAAAATTTTAAGGAAAATTTTATATTTAATGGTCTTTCTTGAACATTGGGTTCTTTTTGTAGAATTTTGTAGATTAAGAGTAGTATTTTTGTTATGAAGGATTATCCTACTGGGGATTATCTGATCTTGTACAAACCAATTTTGGTTTTTTTGATGTCTAATGATAGGGTAAATATATATTTCCTCTTTTTTAGATTATGTGATACACTATATTTTTATTCTAGCTCTTCAGGTGTGAACATGTCATCTTAAATACTGACCAATTAGAGAAAAGATGAGGATGTGGTAGAATTTTATTAATGGATGATGCTCTACCTGAAAAGTAAGTATATTTCATTATGATCTTAGTCTATTTATTAATAATTTTCATCAACTTTATGAAAATTTTATTCATGAAAATATTTTATAATCACTCGTTTATAATCAAACTTTTACCGAGCAAAAAGTTATGGTATTATGGTGGTTAACATTCTGTGATCAAGTTCTCTATCAATATCTATTAATCTATTAGAGTTAGTTCCTCTTCCATATATATGATTTCATGGAATCATAGAATCTATTGTATCGAGTGACCATTTTACTTCTCTTCCTTTATTTTAATGTAATATTTTTGTTGACTCGTTTTCTGATGTGGACTTTCAATGAAGTTTCCATGCTTAATTTTAAAATTGTGAGGATGCAATTCGTAAAAGAGGGGAAGAATGTAACATCCCATGTAAATAAAGAATATAAAATGTTCATATTTATTAATATTTTGAGAATTAAATATTAATTTTAAAATAAATGGGATACTATGTTTGATTTATTACTTGATACACAACAACGGGATTCTTTGAAATCTTATTTTCCACACAATGTTCAGTTATACAGAAAAATAATATAATAATATTATCATTTTATATGGCAGTTAAAAAATAGACATTGAATTTGGGAGAATGAATTGAAATAACTAAAATATGATTATATATGTTTGTTAAATGTTTTTACATCTATCCAATAAATTTTAGAGTCTTAAAATGTGAATGAATCTAATTTTAAGAATAAATACTCTAATATTCATTAAAAGGTCGATTTACTGCATTTTGATGGAGAACATTATTTAAATATAGTTTGGTCACATTTATATGTTTTATTTGAAAAAATAAATTTCTTTTTTATAATACGTGAATCAAAATTTACCTTGGGTAAATATTTGGAATTTTTTGGATAAAATTCATTTTTAATGAATACTTAAAAATACTGTATTTTAATTTAAAACTGTCATTTAATCTAATTTATTAAGAATTTTTTATTATAATTTTAATTTGTTTTAAAGTTTAAATATATTATGTTTCTATCATTTAATCCAATTTTTGTCATTGGAAGTAATTTCACATTGAAATTGGACATAAACAAGTGTCAATATTTTGATTATTATTATTCTTAAAAACTTGCTTTTTTGACATCGGGGAATAATTTTAAATTATTTTCTACCACTTATTTGTTTTGAATTTGTAAAAATTGAATCCATATTTTGAATCATGGGGTCCATATTTTGTAAATAGGTAAATTTTATTTTTATACAATATGAATATTTACATTAGTAATTTTTTTATTTTCCATGGTTAAAGGGTAAATCTGGTAAATAATAGAGAAAAAATATTATTATAATAAAATAAAATTACCCTAACATGGGTCCTAATACTGTTTTATAATAAATTTATGACCATGTACATCCTTGGGTCTATTTTTTGACCCCACTAGGCCACTTATGAGTCATAACACCACTTTATTTTAATTAAATTAATGTAAAGAAAAAAATCACATAATCATATATATTTTCGTAAATTAATTTTTAAATAGGGTGATATAAATTATTTCTACAACTATAAATATTTACATGAAAGATAAAAATATTCCCAATATCCTGTTATTTGTTTATAATTTTTATACATCAAATAAATAAAATTATTTTTTTAAAAACAATGTTGCAATGTTTACCTCATTAATGAATGATTTTAATAAATAAGATTTTAATGATTAAAAAGATATCCCAAAACAGTCCAATTCTTATTGGATGATTTAATTTCGAACATGAGTCATCTTTTCTTCGACATTAAAAAGTTTAGGACCTTTATAAATGCTAAAATCATTATATAATAAAAAAATATTGTTAAACATTCGTAAACAACCTCTCCCCTTATAAAAATCCTACACTTATAGTCCATTCATCACACTTCTGAAGCCCCTTGAAAAATTTAATCTCTTCGTAATTAAGCACCATAAATCACATTCCTCCTCTTAGAAGCCTCTCCCTTTGCCGATGGAAATTCATGTAACCATTTTGGATCAAACCAAAGAGAGATACCCGATTTAATGGTAACATCTTCTATTAAGTTTTTTTGTTTCATTTTACTTCTCCATCCCCATAAAAGATTTTTAATAAATTATTTTATATAAAAACTAGTATCCAAAATATAAAATTTTTTTGTTATGAGATGGTTTCAAACTACACTTACACACACATCCATCTAATGGGTAAAGAACCTACAGTTTCTGTGGACGGCGAACTACTACCTCATGAAATGATGATTATTCAATCATCTAATTCCACCTCTCATGGTGGCCACTATGACAGTGCTGTTTTTATATATAATAGATATTATGTTTATGTATTCTTTTTTTCTTCTATAATTTTTATTTATAAACATACCTTTATTCTTTCCAATATGTGTAAATGCGATTATTTAATTCGAGGAAGTGTAGACTACCGCCCCCTCATGGTGACATAATTCATTCATGACATACTTGGTACTTATAAACGATGAAGATTACAGAATTATGTAACATATATATCATATGATATTTTAATTTAATTATTATATACCTATGTATCATTATATTTTCATTATATTAAATATGAAATAGAAATGAAAGTAGTGTTCATGCGTACGTACAACTTACTATCTCCATTAACGGTGTATTTCATTTCTTATCTCCATATGTTATTTAATATTATTAATACAAACATATACATGATATATTTGATGTATATTTTATCTAAATAATGAATATAATTCTTGGAGCTCATGGACTTTTGACAACATGAACAACTTGTAATTATAAGAAGATCATTTTTGTCAAATGTACCAAATATCGACAAAACCACTAATATTTACATAAATGATTGCATAATGATTATAACATGAAAATAAGTGATATAAAAGGAATTATGAACTTGAAAATATTTATTAAGAAATTAGAAATTATGTATATATTATTATTATGTAGATTACAGAATGAACGGGTCAGTTCGGATAGGTGGTAAGGGGTTTCTTATCTCACATATAATTCCCTGAGATTTCCATTATTCGCAACTTATTTCTTTCATGTGGTGTATTGGGTACTTACATTTGATATATATTATAATTATACTATTTATATTGATTTTATTATATTATTAATTTGGTTTTTATTATCTTTTGGTCATACGACTCGATTGATTACAACATTGTAAGGGGTTTCTTATCTCACTTTTAATTCCGTGAGATTTACATTGTTTGCCACATATTTCCTGCATGTGGTGTATTGTGTACATACAATTTATATATTTTATCAAAATTCTATTGATATTCTTGGTATTATGTGATTCATTTGGTTTTTAATAACTTTTTTTCATATGACTCGATTGATTAAAACGTAGTAAGGGGTTTCTTATCCCACTTTTAATTTTGTGAGATTTCCATTGTTCGCCACTTATTTCATGCATGTGGTTTATTGTATACTACCATTTGATATATAATATCATGATTCTTTTTATATTCATGGTATTATGTGATTCATTTTGTGGTTATTAAATTTTGGTCATACGAATCGATTGATTACAATGTGGTAAGATGTTTTTATCTCACTTTTTATTCCCGTGAGATTCATGCTATATTTTCCACTATTTTATTTTGTGTGGTGTATTTACTGCACATGAATGTATTCATTTTTTAAAATAAATTAATTTATGGGTATTTCCATCTTAATTTTATGACCCTTCTTTAATATGGATTATGTTTCGTATGTTACCAAATCGATAAGGGAACCTTTCACCCTCCTCTTTTCAAAATACTTATTTTGGTTATGTATTTTAATTTACATATTATTATGATGGGATATGTAATTAAATACCCTTATTGTTGTAACTTTTATGTACAAGTGAGTATATACCATATTCTCTCTCATAAACTCATTTTCTAAATTTAAATTTGACACTTTTAGTCTGTCGAATTTCTATAACGGAACTTCATCTCCCAATTTCAATTCATTGGGTTAAAATTATACATCATGATTTTTCCGTGCTATGAATATGTGTGAATAAACTATGATTTTTTACACTTAATATCCACATATATTGGGTGTATTTATATTTTTCACACATGATTTTTTCATTGATTTATCTTTAATCTAAGGATACCTTATTTATATGTGATTTGGTCTAAATTTACATTCCACTGAGACTTCATTGTTGTTATGCACCAGTTCACTTTTATATGTTGTATATACCATCATTTGGAATATTATATATGGAATACCATTATTTTCATCATATTATAATGTTTTTATTAATTGTTTTCCTCACTTATTTTTATTTAACCATCTCTCATTTGTTTAGGAATTCCATAACTAAAATATCATTTTAAAGACTTATTCTTCTAAATCATTCTCATTAATGTCCATTTCTTCAAAATGGGTTTTAAGGATTTATTTAAATGGTCATTAATGTTTTAAAATGTTAATACCATTAAACTCTTAATTGTGGAATGGGACACTTTGATTCAAAAATCTTTTTAATAAATGGTTTTTAAAATGGTTTCTAAAGCATTGATTATGTCAATATTTTAAAAAGATATATTGTGATTGCAATGTGGAAATTTTATCATTCATTTATTCTTGTTTAATGTGTTATTAATATTTTATGGTTATTGGTCATGGCATACATATACAGGTGGTTTTGGGATAATCCTAGGGCGGGTGAGATTGAGATAGATCTCCAATGCATTGTGTAATGTGACAGAGGTAAAAATGAATGTTTCTCCTAAGATATTTTGGGAATATATTGTGATGGGTATTATAAATGAAACTCCCTGCATGGTTATGAAATCGACAATATATGTATTTTATGGATTCCATAATTTTCATTTATTATTTGTTATTATTACGTGTTATTCATAAATATTTTAATTTCATGAGGTATGTTGAAGAGATTTTGTTAGTTATGTATTGATACACTAAGGATTTCTTTATTTTCTTAAAAACATTACTGAGATTTTTATGCTAATCCCACGTTTGGAAATGTTTTTCTTATGACTTAAATATGAATAGGGTTAAGGATATAATCAAGGAAAATTCATGAGGTCTAAAACATGGAACTAGACATGACTCTTTTTTTTCAAGAGTTTTTATTTGTGGAAGAAAATGAAAACAAAGTAGAAGTGTCTACTTTTTAATTTTTTAGATGTAATGTAATAGTTATGGCATAATTACCAATAACTCTAATCATGAAAATATCCTCAATGTGAATTATTTATTTAACTCAAGATTATGTAATGTTTTAAGGTCTAGTCCATATAGATAATGTAAAATGAAATCCTGGTGTGTTACAAGTTAAATGACCATACACCATTATATACATCTATACACATATATAAGAAGTTATCCACTATGCATAATAGTATATAAAATATCCCAGGGAAGTGATAAAGGATATATGAGGTAGTTATCCATCCATCCTCACCACTAGGATATTTGGGAAAGAATCCTCATATATTCCAACGTGTTTCAATTTCCATACTGGAGGAGTTGGAGTATCTTATGAAATCACAAAATGTATGTGATATAATATATCTCACAACCACACTATGGGAGAAACATTTAATTAGGCTCAACTACATCTAATGCCACCTGAACACAAAAAATTCACTACTAAGAACATGATATCTAATAAGCACACTAGAATTTAAAGGATCTACATTAAATTTTTTCTTTCCCTTTTAATAATTAATATTTTTTCAATTAATTCATTGGACAGTAATTAACATTATTCTTATTATATTAGTTTACCCAACAATAGATGTATTTTCCCTTAGGGTAGAATCTATCCAAATTCATTGTTTCTCAATATCATAACATAGTCATTCCGAATAAAATTTCCCTATGGGTTATGTCATATAAAAAAATTATTTTCCATTATATAATTCCATTTACTATAGGAAAACATCCTTGGAACCCAAAATAGGGATGCTACAAAGCACATAATATTACCTCAGTAAGTATAAAAAGGTAAAAAAATAAAAAATAAATCAAACTATTTTTTCCATTAAATTGATTAATTAAAAATAAGTATTGAGTTTTAGTATAACGATGGTGAATCCCAACTTCAACCGCTTCCATCATCACTCATGTTATCCCATACACCCTCATTCGTATGCCCATGCATCACTCTATCGAAGACATTAGCTACTAACACATCATCAAGGCATCCCAACACATATATCTTTATCCATTCTAGGATCCCAACAAATCACATGGATCATATAAAAAGAATAAAATAGGAATTAAACAAACATGGATATCAAATAGGGAAACATTACTAAAAAAATAAGGACGTTTTTTCCAATAAAATGATCTCTCACACCCCCAACACATGTAATATATCCATTAAATTATAATAGAACAATTCGAGACAAATATAAAAGTATATTAAATAAAATTTAGTCTTCAAAAATTGAATTAACATATTTTTATTTTTGTTGGTTCCATCTATGGGAAAACTAGGGCATCAAGTATAATAAGGTATCAAATTAATTTAAAATACTCCCAATTGTAAAACAAATTCCATAAAAAAGTTTGATGAACAATTGTAAATTTAAATTAATTTTTATTATTTTAATAAATTACAAGATTTACTAGATTAATGTTCTTTATTTATTCAATTAACATTTGGAATAAAAATTTTAAATAAACATTCCATTATAATCATATTAATTATATTCCAATTATAATTAACCCCTGATTCATTAAAACATGCCTATGAAATTATTTAGGAAACCAATTAGAATCATCTTTATTTTCATTAAAATTTTATATAAATTTACTATAGCATTCATAAAAAACATTCTTGTATATATTATAAACATAAATAACTCACTACATATAAAATCAAGAGGCATCTGTTATCATAGTGGAAGAACATGTGATCACTAAAACCATAATCCATTCACTTTTATTAATATGTTCCAGCATTTATAATGGTTAATTATATATCCATTATGTGTGATAAACAATGGTAACCATTTGATTGCACATAAATAAATCATAAGTAACAAATCCCATACCCTAAAATGATATTTCCAACCTCACTTTTATAATACATTGTCATGACATCAAAAACGGCATTCTACTACTAAAACAGAGTGTCATCTATACTATTGAAACACACATTAAACATCAACTGGTAAAATCCCAGGGGATATATGCAATATTACAAGGTTTATGAATAAGTCCAGTTAATCATAACTAGATGAAATCAAGTATGTATTTAAATGATGGAATGATGATATTAGAAAAGGGAACCAATTTGATTTTCGAATCACTATTCAATACTTTATTGAAAATCCCTTTAAATTAGTGTAGATGATCCATTTAAAACTGAAATAAGTTTATGAAATAGAGGATAAAAATATACACATTCTAAATAACTCGTAATATAGAAAATTGAGTATTTATAACAATTTTAAATCAAAATAATATGTAAGGAAAAATTATAAATTATTGAAAAACATGAACTTGCTTCTTCTAGGTGCTACTACCATCTGATATGACAATATGTTATCTCAAAATTATACTAATTTCTCATACCACATGATACTAAATTAATATTATGTTTTCATTCTACAGATACTGCTACCACCTGCTACCACTAGATACAACTTCCTACTAGTGCCACGAGTTGCTGTCGCCATATTCTACCTTCAGCTGGTACCACCAGCTTCTATATCCATCTTCTATCAGCATTTTCTATAAACAAACTAATAATTACACTACCATAATTTCAAATAATTCAATATTATAACATCATTGTATATAAAATTGATATTGCTTCTATCACTTATTTCTACCACTAAATTCTACAATCTCTTTCTACAACCATATGTTACCACCAAACAAGCCCTACTACTGTAAACTGCTACTATTAGATACTAACACCAAATGGTACTATCATGATTTAATAAACCTTTATAGAAATTAAATTCCCAGGGAAAGGAAACAAATTATTATTATCAGAACCAAGTAATTATATAAGATACTACTCAATCAATTATCATAAAAAAGGATTGAAAACCAATCCCATTGAGAATGAATGAGAAATGGGTCATCTAAAGAGCCACATCATTAGGTACCTATCAATGAAATCACTATCACAAGGATAAAATTTTCAATTTTATAGATATTTATAAAAAAAGACAACGTAAAAATAATAGTTCCTCAAATGATCTCTAAGGAAGATCCCACTCAAACAAAATTAATATTACCTACAAACCTAGAATAATAGAAAACCATATAATAATACAAAAAAGGAAACATCCAAAAATATAAAATTCTATTTGATATGATATAAAAACATTTCTCAACATTATAAGTGTGTATATGTGATTCACATGCCTAGGTAATGTTACCACACCACCATTCCACCAATGGCTAAGAACCCAGGGACTATTACGTCTGCACAACACAATCTCCCGGTTGTCTTCGATCTCTACTGGCCGATCAATAGAGGTTTAATTTTTATCAACATTAATATGACCAAAATAAATGAATGTTTATTTTTCTTAAAGATAATAGTAACATTGTGAAACATGAACTAAATAATGTATCCTACTTATCTAGGTATGGGGGAGCGATATATGGTACACCACTGCTAGAAAATGATCCAACACATTAACATGTCTAATAAAATATGGATAAGGAATACTCACACAATAAAATCTTCAATATCCATGACCAGGTTCCACCTTTAGGATAAAATTGTCTCCAGCATTGAACACTAGAAGACACCTCAAATAATAATTTTATGACTGTTATTATCCCACACTACTTTCAAACTCTTGTGTGTCACTTGAAATTTATTTATCGTCTTATACACTATTTATTACCATGAATTCGTTACTACATAGATATAGTAAAAAATATATAGAAAGGAAAGGTTAGACCTACAATATTCAAATGAATACAAATTAATTTTTGATTGAGAACAATTATTGTGAGAAAACTCTACCAATGGAAGCATCAAGTCCACAAACTTCAAAATCCCTGATATTAGATTGTACCATGTATTCAAGTGTCTAGATGGTATGATATATCATACAATTAATATATATATTAAAAATGTGATAAGAAAAAATTACATACAAAATCATGTTAGATAATTTCCACACCCTATAAATAAAATGTTTTTCATGATACGAGATGGTCATTATCGGGAATCAAAGGGGTGTCAACACCAATTCCACATACTTCTTGAAATAAATCATAATTGATCATTAATAATAAAATTCTTTAATGTTGGATGATTTAATAAAATGTAACAACATTACCCTTATCAAATCAATGTAACAAACCAATATGAGTAAACTAAACACGTCACCCATAGTGGTCTTCCACATTGTGAGGTACAATAAAATGGTACCAGGAAGTATCATGTAAAACATGAACAAATAAAAATAATAGGGTAATGTAAAGACCCGTAAAATTCAAGGGAAATTTTTTCTTAATTTTCTTTGGAATTTTACAAGAGCGCGGTTTCAGACGGCACCTTATTCCGAGGCCCGGAGTGCCCGAAATCAATTTCCGAAGATTGGCTTGGGTACGTTCAGTGAACGAACGAGAGGGAATTTATAACTTTTGATCCGGTGCTCGGAATTGAAATCCGAGGACACCGATGAACTCGCAACACCAATATTTGCTTAAGGAGACCTTTTCCGAAGTTGCGTTTATTGCGGGACGAAAGTTAATTTTTTGGGAGAATTATAAAAAATTGAATAAAAATGTGGAACACTTTTTATTTTATTTTTTATGTTAGTTAACTTCTCCCAAATGGAGTTAAAGGTGGGTCCCACATCCACTTAACCTCCCTTGGGAGGATTAAGTGTGGTGGGGCCCACACGAAACCCAACTTTTCAACTTCTCTCAAAACTCCCTTTAACCCCTCTTTAAATGTTTTGACAACTTAGCTTATTAATTAGGTTGAGTTGTTTAGATTTTTTCAAACCTTTGAAATTCAAAAAGGTTTGGATGAGTTAATAAAATAAGCTCTTAGCTTATTTTATTTGGTTATATTCGTTTAGCCATCTTGAGAGGATTTGAGAGCTTTTCTTTCTTCTTCAAACTTTGACGAAGAACGCTCAAGCTTTGACGAAGAACGCTCAAGCTCCGACGAAGAACGCCGCTTCTCTCTTCTTCGTCTTCCGTGTCAACGAAAGGGAACGCCGCTTCCTCCTCGGACTTCCTTCGTCGGCATACGAAGATTCGCCAACGACGTACCTCTTCGGACGTACCTCTTCGTCATCAGATTTGACGAACGATTACTGCGACGCCCAACCTCCAAGACGTTGTCTTCCGCGGGTCGTTGACAATATTCGAACTTGAACCCAAGGTAGGGGTTTTTATTATTTGTTTATTTATTTATCCTTGTTCGTGGTTATGGAATGACTAACGTGAGGATTTTAATTATGTGTTATCATTTAACATGAGGGGGCCGGACCGCATGAACATGGCCGAACCCCCCTCCTTTGTTCTTGATGATTTATCTTGCGGTTGAAACAAGATGGCGTGGCGCCGTCGCACCACGCGGATATTCACACGATTATATTGCGCGGCGTCGTCACGCCGCGCCGTGGGAGGATCATCAAAAACGCGACGCCGTCGCGCCGCGTCGAAGGGAATCAAAAGCTCGGCGGAGGGGCGCGGTGCCGTCGCACCGCGCCGGACGACGAACACCGCGGCCGGTTCCGGACCGCGGCGGGACAAGAAGACCGGCGGCCGGGCCGCCGACGTCGGAAGCCGGAAGGGGACCGGCTTGCTGGTCCCGTTGGAGAAATACCGGCCGGCCAGGTGGCCGGCCGGAAGGTCAAAGACCGGGGGAATAAATCCCCCCCGATCAACTCTCTAAACCCCCCCCCCCCCATTTATGAGGGGGGGGGGGGGGGTTTCCTTGAGGGGGGCAGGCGGCCCCCCAGTTCTTTTCAAAGAAGGCCCCCCGCGAGGGGGGGGGGGGCAGTTTCCAAAGGCGCGGCTAAAAGCCGCGGCGCCAATCCGATCAAGCGGGGGCCCTGCCCCCCGCGCGCTGCAACCGTGCGGCCTCAGGCCGCCGCGCCGCCAGGCCGCCGCGCCACCACACCGCCTGGCCGCCGCGCCGCCGCACCGCCAGGCCGCCGCGCCGCCGGCCGGCCGGTTCGGGTCGACCCGGTTCGGGCCGACCCAGGGGGGGTCGGGCCGGGTCGGCCCGGACCCGGACCCCCCGTTTCGAATCAGTTTCGGTCTTTTGGTCATAACTTGAGCCACGGACCTCCGATCGACAAACCGTTAGCGGAATTACGATCCTTGGATCGAGACGGTCGATTCAGTATATCGCACTCAAAGTTTTGGAACACTTTGAGTTCGGCCGGGTTGGTTCGTTCACGAAACCAACCGGGCCTTCAGAGCGGAAACGCTAATATCTTGAGCTACGGACGTCCGATAGACGTGTCGTCAGCTTTGTTGTGTTCCTTTTAGTGAAACGGATCTTTTGGCATACTCCGCCCGAGGTTTGGACGTAGGTGGAGTACGGTCGGGTTGGTTTTGCCTTAAAAACCAACCGGGCCCCGGAGACGAAAATGCCAGTAACTCTCAGACCGGGCGTCCGACCGACGCACCGTCTGTTGCGTTGAGTTCGAATTGACGATACGGAACTTTTGGATACATCAACTCTGGACTTTGTGACAGTTGATGTATCAGCCTCTCGGCTCGTGGAGCGGACCCTCCGAACGAGCATGCTGTGTGCGGGAACCCTAGTGTTGGCTGCGACTGTGACTGCTACTACTAATGCTACTACTGCTACTGTGACTGCGACGACGACAGTACAGAGATCCTGTGTGGATTCGACGACGAAGACTACAGCACTCAGCGATCCTATGTGGATCAGTGCTACAGGTCCTGTGTGGGCCCGATCCTGTGTGGGTCCGAGCCTGTGTGGGTCTTTGCGCTCAGCGGTCCTGTGTGAACCAGCGCCTACAGGTCCTACGTGGGCCCGATCCTGTGTGGGTCTTTTGCGGGGGTTAGTTACCTATCGATACTTCGTGGGTCCGACGACTTAGATGGATCAGAGATCATCTTTATCGTATTTCGAAGAAGTATACCTGTGTGAGCTGAATCCAGTTGCTTTCCTGTGTGGATTGTGTTGTGTTATCCTGTGTGGATTTTCGTTTTGCTTTCCTGTGTGGAATATGTTTACTTTCCTCTGTGGACTGAGTTGTACTTGGGCTCGGAGGTTGGAGCGTATTTGAAATTGATGACTTAGATATATGTATGGGCATATACCTAAGCAGTGTCGGTTGTTACTTCGTGATTTATCCTTTCTTCGTGGTTTATCCTTTGTGGATTTGTGAGACCTTCAGGGGTCTTGGGGTCCCTACTGAGTAGCTTATACTCACCCCTGCACGGGCTTTGCCTGCACTACGTTGTGTTGGTTGCAGATGACGGACAGCGTTGACCTTAACTGAGGCTTGCAGAGAAAGACGGTACCTGGAGGAGGATCAATGGGCGGGACATGCTCGGAGCGGACGGCGGGACCCGTGGAGTAGTGGAGCTAGCTGTACCCTCCCTTCAGGTGGGATTTCTAGTGGACAGCTCGGTGTAGCGGCTTTTACTTTTCAGCTTCTGTTTTCCCTTTCGAGTTGTACTTTACTTTCAGTTTGTGTTTGTATACTGGCCCATTTACTTTTCCGCACTTTCAGTTGTACTCTGCTTTTGCTTAGAGTTTACTTTCCGCTTGCTTACTCTGTGGTGTTTGTTTACTTTACAAAGGAAATTCCTTCCCTTATTACCGGGATTTACACCTTGGTGCTAGTCGCCAGCCCCTGGCCTATGGAAGGCGGGCTTGGGGTAGTCACGGCACGGACCCCGAGGGCGAGTCGTGACAAATTGGTATCAGAGGAGTTCGGTTCTACCGCGAACTCTGATCTTTTTTTATGTGAAGCAATAATGTTTAGCGTATTGAGTGTGGTTATCAGTCCAGGGAGTCCAGTGTTGGTGCGGCGGCCGACCTATCCGTACACCAGGACCCTGACTTATGATTTCCGACTTAATACACGAAAACATTGATTGTGTGTGTGTTTCAAAGTTTTCTTTGTGATTACTTATATCAGCTCACCAGGTATACTGTTCTGACCGTGGCGCACCTGTTTCCTTTTCAATATGGCCCCACGACGGCAGCCAGCTAGGGTTCCGAGAGTCGAGTGTGACGACAGCCCACCGAGCGACGAGGCCTCGGTGCATGGCCCTTTGTCAGCAGTGGCACCGGCGGTAGCTCTACCCATCGAGCCACCGATACTTCCAGCACCAGCTGCTGACGATGCACATCGTCTCAGCGCACTGCATGAGTTTCAGCACCAGCGACCACCCAGGTTTCGCGGGGAGACGGATCCCCAGGCAGCCGAGGACTGGCTGGAGGCAGTGGTACGTGTGTTTAGGCTTGTGAGGACACCAGCAGACCTCATGGTGATCCTCGCTGCGAGCCTACTACACGCAGCAATAGGACGATGGTGGAGCTTGATGCTCCAGGTGAACGATGAGGCATCTCTACTTTGGACGTACTTTGAGAGCTTCTTCCGCTCGGAGTTCATCCCAGCCACCCTTCGTGCGGTGCGTATCCAGGAGCTTCTACAGCTGCGGCAGGGCAGCATGACGGTCGCTCAGTACTCGGCGAGATTTACTGATCTCTCATGCTACTCGACCGACATGGTACGAGACCCATTCTTCCGGGCCCGGACCTTCGAGCAGGGTTTGAGACCCGAGATCAGGGCATCGCTGATCTCCCTCAGCATACCGACTCAGAAAGGAGTACTGGAGCGGGCCCTTCTGATCGAGAGCTTCCTTGCTGAGTCTACACCAGCGCAGCGACCCACCGCAGGGCGGAACGTGACAGAGTCATCTGCAGCAGGCAGTTGACGGATGACTCAGGGGTCCAGACAGACCAGAAATTCAGGCAGACGACCTCAGGGCACTGGCTCAGCAGTGCAGGGCACACAGGGAGGAGCCAGTCTTTCGAGAGGCAGACAGTGCTACTCGTGCGGCGGGCAGGGCCACATGGCTCGTGACTGCCTGACCTGCCGTGCCGAGGAGCAGCAGTCGGTTGAGGGACCACCGAGGCAGAGGCAGAGGGTCGACCGTGGCGGTCCGCAGGGAGGAGGCGGACGAGGAAAAGGAGCTGGCCGAGCATCAGGTGGTGGGCGACGCTTTGAGGCTCTGCCACCACCACCACCAGGAGGTCCACCGCGACCACAGGGAGTTGGCGGGCAGAGACAGGCACAGATCCACGCAGCAGAGGCCTACGACCACGGCGCACCCGAGATGATTCGAGGTACTATCTGTGTCTATTCCACCCTTGCTGCAGTACTTATAGACACAGGAGAGAGTCACTCTTTCATAGCCGCTGCCCTTGTTCGGAGCTTGGAGATTCCGACAGAGCCGTTGGCTCGATCCTTACGACTAGAGACTCATACGGGAGTAGACTCGACGATTACGCACTGGTGCCGGCAGTGTGAGCTTACTCTAGGAGCCGAGAGCTTCAGCTGGGATCTTCTTGTAGCAGCGTCGAGGCCTTACGACGTCATCTTGGGCATGGATTGGCTATCTACGGACCATGCGCAAATTGATTGTTTTAGGCGCAAGGTGCGATGTGTACGCACCGACGGGAGCAGGTTCACCTTCACCGGCGAGAAGGGAGCCTTAGTAGCACATGATGGACTTCCACGGAGGAGAGGATAGCCCATCACTCATCAGTTGGCTAGCCTCATCCTTGGAGCAGTTGACGTGCGGAGTCCTGGTTTTTCTGCAGTGGTGGATCAGTTTGCGGACGTTTTTCCTGACGACGTTCCAGGGCTACCTCCTCGTAGAGAGGTAGAATTTTATATTGACTTGTACCCCGGGACAGCCCCGATATCCACTCCATCATATCGGATGGCCCCCGCCGAGCTTCGAGAGCTACGGGTACAGTTAGAGGACTTGCAGGGCAAGGGGTTCATCCGACCCAGTGTTTCACCCTGGGCTTCCCCGATATTGTTCGCCAAAAAGGCGGACGGGAGCTTGCGACTTTGTGTTGACTATCGTCGCCTGAACCAGGTGACAGTGAGGAACAAGTATCCACTACCGAGGATTGATGACCTCTTTGATTAGCTCAAGGGAGCACGGTGGTTCACGAAGATAGACCTCATGTCAGGCTATCATCAGCTCAGAGTCAGAGACGAGGATGTGCAGAAGACGGCCTTCAGATGTCGGTATGGCCACTATGAGTTCTTGGTTATTCCTTTCAGTGTAACCAATGCTCCAGCAGTGTTCATGGCTCTCATGAACAGGATCTTTCAGCCATACCTCGATCGGTTTGTCGTGGTTTTCAATGACGACATTCTGATTTACTCTACGACTGAGGAGGAGCACGCCTATCACTTGCGAGTTATACTATACATACTTCGAGAGCACCAGCTTTATGGTAAGCTCTCGAAGTGCCATTTCTGGATACGTGAGGTCCACTTCTTGGGACACATTATCTCTGAGGCGGGAGTTGCAGTGGATCCTGCGAAGATCGAGGCTGTGTTAGCATGGGAGCCACCTAGGAGCGTGACTGAGGTTCAGAGTTTCTTGGGACTAGCTGGATACTATCGGAGATTCGTGCCAGACTTCTCTAGAGTTTCGGCACCACTCAGAGCATTGACGAAGAAGAGGAAACCCTTCGTGTGGTCAGACAGATGTCAGTAGAGCTTCCAAGAGCTGAGGCAGAGATTGACCAGTGCACCTGTCTTGAGGTTCCCGAGGAGGGAGTAGGGTACGTAGTTTACTGCGATGCATCAGGGATCGGACTCGGATGTGTTCTGATGCAGGAGCGAGTAGTGATCGCCTATGGATCACATTAGTTGAGCCCGCATGAGCAGAACTATGCTACCAATGACCTGGAGTTAGCAGCAGTGGTCTACGCTCTGAAGACATGGCGACACTATCTGATGGGCGAGCGCCTTACCGTCTTTTCCGATCATCAGATTCTCAGGTATATCTTCTCGCAGAAGGACCTGAATCTGAGACAGCGGTGATGGCTCGAGTTCCTCCAGGACTATGACTTTGAGATAGTCTATACTCCTGGGAAGGAGAACGTAGTAGCCGATTCCCTCAGCAGGAGGACGGGCATTCAGATACTTGAAGAGGCGACAGAGCAGCTAGCCTCTTTGCAGATATCCTTCGTGGATAGAGATGGAGAAGCCTTCCTTCAGTCTCTCACAGTCACTCCTCCACTACTGCAGTGGGTCAGAGAGGCACAGCGTGATGACGCTTAATGTGAGACATGGCGTGCACAGATATCCTCGGGACAGGCACCTGATGGTTTCTCCCTTGAAGCAGAGCACGACATCCTTTTCAGAGGACGTACCATGGTACCAGTCGCTTTGCGAGAGGAAGTGCTGAGAGAGTTTCACACTTCTCCTTTGGCGGTACATCCTGGAGTGGCGAAGATGTACCAGGACCTCAGACGACAGCACTGGTGTCCGGGCATGAAGAAGGCGGTAGCAGAGTTCGTTTCTCGATGCCTCACCTGCCAACAAGTGAAGGCAGAGCATCAGGTACCAGCAGGATTGGTACAGCCCTTGGAGGTCCCGGAGTGGAAGTGGGACATCATATCTATGGACTTCGTGACTGGACTTCCACGCACTTCCAGAGGTCACGACTCCATCTGGGTGATTGTTGACCGACTCACCAAGTCGGCACACTTCTTACCCATCAGAGAGCAGGGCTCAGTGGAGAGCTTGGGATGTCTCTACGTTCAGGAGATTGTGCGGCTCCACGGTGTGCCATCATCTATCGTCTCCGATCGAGATGCTCGCTTTACTTCCCGGCTTTGGAAGGGGTTACAGGAGGCGTTCGGGACGCAGCTACGTCTGAGCACAGCCTTTCACCCTCAGACGGATGGTCAGACGGATAGGACCATTCAGACTCTCGAGGACATGCTCCGCGCATGTGTCCTCGACTTTGGTCGTAGCTGGGAGGACCACCTACCCTTGGTGGAGTTTGCGTAAAACAACAGCTACTACTCCACCATCGGGATGGCACCGTATGAGGCGTTGTACGGCCGACCTTGTAGATCTCCTTTGTGCTGGACAGACCCTGGGGAGTCAGCACTGGTGGGACCAGAGATGGTCCAGGCCACGACATAGAAGGTCCAGGTCATCCAGGAGCGGATGAGGACAGCTCAGAGCCGGCAGAAGTCATATGCTGACAGGAGGCGGAGGCCACTGGAGTTCGAGGATGGAGACCACGTCTTCTTGCGGGTCTCACCTCGACGTGGTATAAGGAGATTTGGCCGAGGCGGCAAGTTATCTCTACACTTCATCGGACCCTTCCAGGTCCTCAACAGGATTGGTGAGGTGGCTTATCGCCTGGCACTACCACCTCAGTTGCACCGGGTGCACGACGTCTTCCACGTGTCTCAGCTGAGGAGATACGTGCACGACCCGACGCACATCATTGACCATGGGGAGCTTGACGTTGAATATGGGGAGACTTTTACGGAGGTCTCTGTGGAGATATAGGATCGACAGGAGCGGGTCCTACGTGGGTGATCGATTCCTCTTGTGCGCATCAGATGGCAGCATGGGAATCTCCAGGAGAGCACATGGGAGCGGGAGGCTCAGATGCGTGCTCGGTACCCTCATTTGTTTCCCTAGTTTTTGATGTATCTTTACGGGGACGTAAAGCCCTGAGGTGTGAGTAATGTAAAGACCTGTAAAATTCAAGGGAAATTTTTTCTTAATTTTCTTTGGAATTTTACAAGAGCGCGGTTTCAGACGGCACCTGATTCCGAGGCCCGGAGTGCCCGAAATCAATTTCCAAAGTTTGGCTCGGGTAAGTTCAGTGAACGAACGAGCGGGAATTTCTAGCTTTTGATCCGGTGCTCGGAATTGAAATCCGAGGACACCGATGAACTCGCAACGCCGATATTCGCTTAAGGAGACCTTTTCCGAAGTTGCGTTTATTGCGGGATGAAAGTTAATTTTTTGGGAGAATTATAAAAAATTGAATAAAAATGTGGAACACTTTTTATTTTATTTTTTATGTTAGTTAACTTCTACCAAAGGGAGTTAAAGGTAGGACCCAGATCCACTTAACCTCCCTTGGGAGGATTAAGTGTGGTGGGGCCCACACGAAACCCAACTTTTCAACTTCTCTCAAAACTCCCTTTAACCCCTCTTTAAATGTTTTGACAACTTAGCTTATTAATTTGGTTGAGTTGTTTAACTTTTTTCAAACCTTTGAAATTCAAAAATGTTTGGTTGAGTTAATAAAATAAGATCTTAGCTTATTTTATTTGGTTAGATTCTTTTAGCCATGTTGAGAGGATTTGAGAGCTTTTCTTTCTTCTTCAAACTTTGACGAAGAACGCTCAAACTTTGACGAAGAACGCTCAAGCTCCGACGAAGAACGCCGCTTCTCTCTTCTTCGTCTTCCGTGTCAACGAAAGGGAACGCCGCTTCCTCCTCGGACTTCCTTCGTCAGTATACGAAGATTCGCCAATGACGTACCTCTTCGGACGTACCTCTTCGTCATCGGATTTGACGAACGATTACTGCGACGCCCGACCTCCAAGACGTTGTCTTCCGTGGGTCGTTGACAATATTCGAACTTGAACCCAAGGTAGGGGTTGTTATTATTTGTTTATTTATTTATCCTTGTTCGTGGTTCTGGCATGACTAACGTGAGGATTTTAATTATGTGTTATCATTTAACATGAGGGGGCCGGACCGCATGAACATGGACGAACCCCCCTCCTTTGTTCTTGATGATTTATCTTGCGTTTGAAACAAGATGGTGTGGCGCCTTCGCTCCACGCGGATATTCACACGATTATATTGCGCGGCGCCGTCGCGCTGCGCCGTGGGAGGATCATCAAGAAAGCGACGCTGTCGCGCCGCGTCGAAGGGAATCAAAAGCGCGGCGGAGGGGCGCGGTGCCGTTGCACCGTGCCGGACGACGAACACCGCGGCCAGTTCCGGACCGCGACGGGACAAGAAGACCGGCGGCCGGGCCGCCGGCGTCGGAAGCCGGAAGGGGACCGGCTTGCCGGTCCCGTTGGAGAAAAACCGGCCGGCCAGGTGGCCGGCCGGAAGGTCAAAGACCGGGGGAATAAATTCCCCCCGATCAACTCTCTAAACCCCCCCCCCCCATTTATGAGGGGGGGGGGTAGTTTCCTTGAGGGGGGCAGGCGGCCCCCCGGTTCTTTTCAAAGAAGGCCCCCCACGAGGGGGGGGGGGGCGGTTTCCAAAGGCGCGGCTAAAAGCCGCGCCGCCAATCCGATCAAGCGGGTGCCCTGCCCCCCGCGCGCTGCAACCGTGCGGCGTCAGGCCGCCGCGCCGCCGCACCGCCAGGCCGCCGCTCCGCCGCCCCGCCAGGCCGCCGCACCGCCAGGCCACCGCGCCGCCGGCCGACCGGGTCGGGTTGGACCCGAGTCGGGTCGACCCGGTTCGGGCCGACCCAGGGGGGGTCGGGCCGGGTCGGCCCGGACCCGGACCCCCCGTTTCGAATCAGTTTCGGTCTTTTGGACATAACTTGAGCCACGAACCTCCGATCGAAGAACCGTCAGCGGAATTACGATCCTTGGATCGAGACGGTCGATTCGGTATATCGCACTCAAAGTTTTGGAACACTTTGAGTTCGGCCGGGTTGGTTCGTTTACAAAACCAACCGGGCCTTCAGAGCGGAAACGCTCATATCTTGAGCCACGGACGTCCGATTGACGTGTCGTCAACTTTGTTGTGTTCCTCTTAGTGAGACAGATCTTTTGGAATACTCCGCCCGAGGTTTGGACATAGGTGGAGTACGGTCGGGTTGGTTTTACCTTAAAAACCAACCGGGCCCCGGAGACGAAAATGCCAATAACTCGCAGACCGGGCGTCCGACCGACGCACCGTCTGTTGGGTTGAGTTCCTGTTGACGATAAGGAACTTTTGGATACATCAACTCTGGACATTGTGACAGTTGATGTATCAGCCTCTCGGCTCGTGGAGCGGACCCTCCGAACGAGCTTGCTGTGTGCGGGAACCCTAGTGCTGGCTGCGACTGTGACTGCTACTACTACTGCTACTACTGCTACTGTGACTGCGATGACGACAGTACAGAGATCCTGTGTGGATTCGACGATGACGACTACAGCACTCAGTGATCCTACGTGGATCAGTGCTACAGGTCCTGTGTGGGCCCGATCCTGTGTGGGTCCGATCCTGTGTGGGTCTTTGCGCTCAGCGGTCCTGTGTGAACCAGCGCCTACAGGTCCTACGTGGGCCCGATCCTGTGTGGGTCTTTTGCGGGGGTTAGTTACCTATCGATCCTTCGTGGGTCCGATGACTTAGATGGATCAGAGATCATCTTTATCGTCTTTCGAAGAAGTATACCTGTGTGAGCTGAATCCAGTTGCTTTCCTGTGTGGATTGTGTTGTGTTATCCTGTTTGGATTTCGTTTTGGTTTCCTGTGTGGAATATGTTTACTTTCCTGTGTGGACTGAGTTGTACTTGGGCTCGGAGGTTGGAGCGTATTTGAAATTGATGACTTAGATATATGTATGGGCATATACCTAAGCAGTGTCGGTTGTTACTTCGTGATTTCTCCTTTCTTCGTGGTTTATCCTTTGTGGATTTGAGAGACCTTCAGGGGTCTCGGGGTCCCTAATGAGTAGCTTATACTCACCCCTGCACGGGCTTTTCCCGCACTACGTTGTGTTGGTTGCAGACGACGGACAGCGTTGACCTTAGCTGAGGCTTGCAGAGCAGGACCGTACCTGGAGGAGGATCACTGGGCGGGAGGTGCTCGGAGCGGACGGCGGGACCCGTGGAGCAGTGGAGCTATCTGTACCCACCCTTCAGGTGGGATTTCTAGTGGACAGCTTGGTGTAGCGGCTTTTACTTTTCAGTTGCTGTTTTCCCTTTCGAGTTGTACTTTACTTTCAGTTTGGGTTTGTATACTGGCCCATTTTCTTTTCTGCACTTTCAGTTGTACTCTGCTTTTGCTTAGAGTTTACTTTCCGCTTGCTTACTCTGTGGTGTTTGTTTACTTTACAAAGGCAATGCCTTCCCTTTTTACCGGGATTTACACCTTCGTGCTAGTCGCCAGCCCCTGGCCTATGGAAGGCGGGCTTGGGGTAGTCACGGCACGGACCCCGAGGGCGGGTCGTGACAGGTAAAAGTGAATTCATGTGAACATATCCTTGATACATAAAAATTCAATCCAAATGAAAAAACCAGAAAGATAAATCATTTGATGAATAAAATTCAATGAATTACCACCCATCGTGACCAAACTATCCTTCTATGAAGAGAATAACAATAAGAGAAACCAACAAGCTATATAGTTTCATTCACTTTACCTATATACTACAAGACAACATCTACAAAAATCTAAATTCAAAAGTAGGGTGTGATCAAAAATACTAATGGGATACAACCAAATAAAATATAAAATTTCTAAAATCAAGAGTGAATTAGCTCTAACATTAAAACAAATTAGGTTTCCAATCCATTTTCATAAAAAAAGATCAAGTTTTTATATCATTAACTTTTTCATAAAAACAGAAGATATTATGAAAAAAATTATTATTTCATGTATATGAAATATAGTAAAAATGAACAATATTTCCAACCATTGATACACCATATGATAAATATATGATAAAATAACGAATGACAATTCAACAATGTCCCAATCGAAATTTCCAATCCACACAATTTTGTTTCTAACCTACTGCTATACATTCTAGACATAATAAACCAATTTAGGAATAAGCTATATATATCCAATATAAACACTAGAGGATTTAAACATACTGATGTGACAAGAAACCCTTGTAAAATCACACAGTCAAAGAGTGACTTGTCTATTTCTTGAAACACCCATGGTTACTCTATGTGTTATGTTCATCAAAATCCATTTAAAAACCATGATCACATTAAATAAAACAGTCTCAAATTAATGATTCTATACTTATGAACTTGAAGAACCATTTTAAAACTGAAACCACCATTTAAAAAATATAATCAAAAACATTTTTTTCACTGATATGTTTTCTTGGAAATACAATTTAAAAACCCTATTTACATCCCAAAAATAATTCCAATTAAAAATAAATAATTTTAATTAAATTAAACAATTTAATTTTAAAAAAAAATAAAAAAAATATAAAATTTAAACACTTGTATGGAGACACCTAACCCATTAATGTTTAAAACCAATATGATGTAGAAAATTAATTTTGGAGAAAATAAAGTGAATATCAAAAAGAATAGGAATACATGAAAACTAAAATGAATTTATAGAAATAAATGATATCGAAATATGTTTCATGAACATAGGGAATTCCACATTCCCAAAATTTCCACTTAGTTGGTAGAAGTTATGAAACCATCATGGGGTTCAAACATTGTATAATGAGATATTGATGGTGACATTTCCCACAAAATAACCCTAGGGTTCAAGAGGAAGGCCGTAACATTGAATAAAGATGTGTTAAGGCATAAGTGTAATAAAAAAATAGAAGTCTCAAACAATTTCCATTTTTAATCCCTTTCGCAACATTAATTCCATGAATTATAATCACACCAAAAGGTCACACATCAAAATTAAATTACTCCGATCAATATTTAACGATGTTTAAAAATATTTGTGTCTTGCAATTTTTCATTATATGAATTAATCTCACATCATTCTCCCAGTGAATGATTCATGATGTGAATGACATTTACAATGTGAATTTTTCCACCAATCAGCCCCAAGAACCAGATCTATGTAAAAAAACATACTCTTATTACCAATTAAACCAAACTATATGCTCCTAAAATTAAAATAGATTTAATTCTTTACATGGGATGATAAAATTATCCCCACCATATATTATTTTTACCACAATAAATACCTTTTATCCAAGACTCTGAAACTATAGTCCACTATTACAATTGTAAAAATACATGATCCCGCATATCATGGTTATATAATCATTACTACCACAGTAAATGGACAAAATTATTTATTTTACCCTAAAACACCTTCTCTCAATGAACTATAATCTAAACTAGTTGGTCACCCAATGTGGCGTCAGGATTTAGATCAACATTACTCCATTCAATCACATGGGAATGATCCATTTTAAACATCCTATATTTTAAAGAAATCATATATATCAGGAATCAATGTCCAACAATATGGTATGTCTAACTAATATTCCATATTTCCAAGTCATCCAACCTTAACAAAGGGTCCAATAAAACAAATTAACAACCTAACCTACATACCCAGGCAATGGTGTCCCAAGTTTTGTAAATATTGAGAAAACTTTATTAGAAACCTCACAATAAAATGTGCAATAATAAAAGTTGGCATATGATTTATGATGACTATATCATATGATCAACTTCGTCTAGACCAACTGGGTTGTTTCCATCATTTCTTGAAAATGATGTGGCCCGACCAAGGATTACTCCACCAACTCTTCCAAGTAAAAGGGAGATATACATGGTCACTAATAAAATTAATAAAAAAGGGAAGACTTTCTTGATGCCTAATAAATATTATTATTAGAAAACTCAATCATATGAAAATTATTTTCCCAAGAAACACTAAAATAAATCACATATTCTTAGAGAATATCCTCAAGAACCTAGATTGTCCTATTTTTCTTTTCATCCGTCTGTAGATGACATGCGAATTGAAATTTCAACATGGAACACATCACCTATTGTAAAAAATTCTAAAACATAAATGTTATCTTAGGGCCCCTGTCCAAAAAAAGCATATAGGTAAACCCATGGAGTCTCACAATTGGTGGACATAAATATCCCAAAGCTATAATACTTGTTGTCTCCATAATAGGGATGAAATTTATTTATTTCCTGAGTTGATCAATGGTCACCCCAATCCAATCCTTCCCGCTAGGTTTCCATTGTAACCCAATGATGTAGTCAATGGAAATCTCAACCCACTTCCATACTGGTATGTGTAAGGGTGGAAACAATCCTAGATGTCACTGGTTCTCGACATTAATTATATGACTTGTAAGACACCATGGTTCAAAATATATAATCAATTTTCTTATCCCGAACCACCAATACATAAATATCATGTCCTGAAATAATTTGTTAGTCCCATGGTTTTGGGAATAAAAATAATTATTCCCACAACACATCAACAGTTTCCATAATGAAAATGGAACGACCAATATGTTTTGAAAAAAAATGATACTAGGAGATTGAGATCACTCATCAAAGGTCTCACAACAATATATGATTTTACTAAAATAATAGAACTCATTGTTAGGTAATTTCTCATGATAAACCATGTCATCATAAAAATTTTATAAACCTTATCAAATTCAAATAAAAAATCCCATGATCTTATTTTACTCCTTTACTCATATCATCAAACAAACTCATCTGAGACCACTCTTCCACTAATTCTTTCAAGGGTTATGTTGGAAATTGTTTCTCAATGAAATAGTCACCACATTTACTTTCATGCGATTATAACACCATGTTTTCATTGCATGAATAACCACTTTAACTAATGATCAGGGGAATGGTTTTAAATATCAAGGGGGCATGACTAGTGATAAACATAGGCAATGAAAAAAATCCCCTACATCAAGATACGCCCTAGAACTATATCGGTTGCATCACAATGAATATCATATCTAGATGATAGTATAAGATGAATCAAAATAGGAGTTGAATTCAAAAAATAATTTTGTTTCTAAAAAGATCATTTAAATTTCCCATTTTTATTAATCCATGAACCATTATGGTAAAAAGTTTCCATCCGAGGTGAAATCTAGGAAAATCCTTGAATGAATTGCTTATAATCACCGGGAATACCAATGAAATTCTATTTTTCAAACAGATTTATGTGTTTCACACATGGAATAATTTCATATATATTATCAGGATCCCTTGAGATTATAATCATAGACATAGAATTCCCTATAAAATTTACTCCTTGAATCTATAATTCACACTTGGAAATATTCCCACATAAAAGATGTTCTCTCAGGGTTTTAAGATTTATAACTATATAGTGGAAGTGCTCCACCCCTTACTTGGACCAAAAAAGAAAAAAAATAAAAAAAGTCAATGAAGAATGAGAAAAAAAACTAATGTAATATATGGTTTATAAAGTCCATAAATACTACACTACAGTTAGGGAGATCAAATATAATAACTATTTATTTTAAATTCTCATATTTTCTCTTAAACTATACAATCAGTATATCATATTTTCAGACTCTCATCTGTTGGTACACTGACCAATGGAAAATCCTTAAAAATGAAAAATCCATTATTAGTTGATCAATGATATCAGAAATCCTAGGAAAGGTATAATTGAGAATAATATTTACTAAATTTTACATTCTAAAATCATTAAAATGTATGAGGATGATGTCTACCATTTTATCAAACTGAACAAGAATTACCCATGGTGACATTCATGGATGTATAAATCCCTTATCATAATGTTATTCAAGATATAATTTATTTTCTACAAAAATAAAATGTCACATATGATAATATTTAATATAATTCTACATCATACCATGTATGGGGTCAATCGTTACCACAACATTTATCTATGGAGGTAAACTCGATAATTCCTCTTGAATGATGGTAGAGTTTGCACTCACCACCATATGAATTTTAGTCCACAAACTTGGGTCACGTATATTAGGAATCATCTTCAACATCTTACATGATATCACCACATAATAATGAGAAACACTCCTCATTATCCAAGACCTAGAATCTCACTCACCCTAAAATAGATATGTAAATCCATAGGGAGATAAAAAGAGAACTCACTGATGATAAATGTAATATTCTTACTGAACTTTTGCATTACAATCCATACCCATAATTTTGTAAAATATACAAAGATGAAGTTGTAATAACTCTAACCCACCTCATGGTCAACTACTATCACTTGATATGGGAGACACTTGAATCCTTGTTCACAAATTATTCCCAAAATAATGGAATGATCCAAATGAGAATGAAATAAGCTACAAAATGAACACACAACACCGAAAATAACATATAAAATTTTAATGAATGAGTATAAAATTTATCAAATAAATCTATAACCATATAAGACTAATAAATATCATAACTCTAGCACTAGTGGACACTACATCAAATTCGTATGGTGCATAGGCCAATATATAAACACATCCAGTCTCTCCTCCTCCATAATATTTATATCCACATTAACATCCACCTTGTTTTTTTGTATAATTACCACCACCCATGGAAGCATCAAAATGAACCTATAAATAGTTATTTAATATGGATATAGCCTTTATACATTTTAAAAGTATAACAAAAAATGAGTAAGATGAAAAAAATTCCCATAACGATAAAAAACCATTGGATACCTTATATTATCCTTGGTATGACCATGGAATACTAATTAATATAGATAAAAGTGATGTATTCTTATCAAATCCCCTAAAATTGGTCCCAATGAAAATTGGATACCATTACATGTACTTGTATGGTTTGAAGACACACCCAGGATATCAACTTCCCCACCAAAGCTCCAACCAAAGTTATAATTCTTATTATGTATTCCTATTCTCTGTAAACATTAATGAAAACATCCAAAATCCTCATAAAGAATATGAGAACCAACATTGATTTAATATATTTCCTTAACCCTGTATCAATTATCATAGATTTTAGGTAATCACCATTAATAATATTTGGTTTTAATTATAAAAACTCATCAAATTGAGTGGAATGATTTGAAATTTTATTATATACTACTATTAATGTTTGAAATAACTGAGGTATTTTACACATGTAAAGTATTTATATAAAATTATTGGTGGATGATTTTTTTGATGGAATCGCATGTAATATCCACTTATAACATAATGTCCACATTATTTTCCCACCATCTCCATCCCAAACTATCAGGAATATATGTGTAACATCACACCAAAGAGTCCTTAGGAGTCTAAAAATTTGAGTTCCAATCAATCCCCCCAATCCAGTCCTCTAATTCCCAGTTTCCATTGTCACCAAGGGATACACGAATATTTTACTTATGAAATTAGAATCCATGGTCCACCAAACATCCTGAGTTCTTGATACCCACTTGTCCAATAGTCCCAATAGTATGAATTATAGCTTCATCCATGAAAGGGTCCACCTATGGATTCTCTTATTGAACCTATCTCACATCTTCTATGCATAGATTCAGAAGATCTATTTTAGGAGTAAATTTCGTACAAACATAAGAAAAATCCAATCAGTCTTTAAAAAATTCCCAAATAAAAGGGGATACTTTAGGTATGAATATCAATTATTTTGAACAACAAAATTTTAATGTAGTTATGGATTTACTTGTTAAATACTAAACAAAGAGGAACTAATTAGTCAGTTTAAATAAATCCCATATCTAGTCATTTTATATAAACCAAAAAACTAAGTCTCTATCTTGGAAAAAATACTAAACCTACCATTATAATTTCAGTTATGAAATGATAGTGAGCTGAACATTCCCCTATCCCATTCATACAATTCATAATTTGATGGTTCTAACTTTGTTCTTCCTAGACACTAATCCTAATATAGGATGTGTTAGAGAACATCCTGATAAAAACTCCATTCTATAATTATTTCAAATGGACTAAATATATTAAAATAAACATGTAACCCAATGTACTTCACCTCATGTTGAAGTATAATAAAATAGAATAAAATGGCATAATGTAAAAACTAAATAGTAAAAACGAACATCGAAAAAAGGGGAATAAGGTGAACATATCTATGATAATACAAATTCATTATAAATAAGAAGAACTAGAAAGATAAAATATGACATGTATATACAAGTTACTGGATTAAAATAGGATACATCTAAACCATCCCAAAATGAAGATGATAACAGATTGGGAAATCAACAAAATACATTATTCCCATCCATTTACCCAATCAATGAATAAAAACATCTATTAATTTCAATGAAAAAAGTATGGTGTGAAAAAAACCTATCATGATATCAAAAATTAATGTATATAAGTTATAATATTAAGGATTATATTAAACAATCATTACAATAAATAACATGTACAATGAATGTTTATAAAAAAATTTTAATTAGACATTCTGTTTACAAAAAATCATTGAGAATTCACAAAATATATGAATATTTTATGTATTGGAGACAAATAATGAAATCATAATTACAAACCCATGGAGAAAATATATAATACTAATGTGAGAATGTAACCATAAAAATACCATCAGGTGACAAACAAATCATAAAAAATAACACCATTTGAGCTCTAACATATATTTATACATACTATAAATTGAATAAAATCCATAATCTAGGCCTACAGTGAATCCAACCAATCTATCCAGTACTAAAATTACACATAATAATTTGACATAATCCTATTGTGGAATCACAAACACAATGTGTCAAAATTTTATTTCGTGGCACACCCAATGTTTCCCAATTTTTTATGTTTGTAATAGACATTTAAAAACCATTATCACAATTAATAAAAAAAATCACACTGAATAATCTTCAAATATTTTATTTAAGACCTATTTCAATTCCAAAACAATTTTTTTAATGAATTAAATAAAACCTATAGTTTTCAAATATATGTTTTTAAATAAAATCCCCTGTAAAAAATGATAAACATCCAATGAAACCATTTAAATTCAAAATCATGAATTTTAATTGAATGACGTAATATAATTATCAAGAACAAATATAAATTCATGAATTATCCTCTTTTTTTTAGAGAAACATAGATATTGAATGGTAGAATCCATTTAAACATTGAAAATAGTGATTAAAAATTAGTAGATTCTATTTTAAGAGACATGGTATGAGAGAATACTAAAATATATTGATAGAAAACAAGCCTATAAAAATATGACTAAAAAGATTAGGAAATTTCACTATCATGACCAATGGAAATGATGAAATAGAAATATCACTTTATATAGAGACATGATGGAACCTTCATTGAGATCAAACTCCAAATGAAGCACTCCAAAATAAGAGAGATCACCCAAAATCTAGCAAAATAACTCAAGGGTTTGAGAGGGAGGTAGGTACATCAAATTTATAGGGGATAATGTGTAAAGAATAATAGAATATATTGTACTAAAAAAACTCTCTAAATGAATCACATTTTAGTGGTGAATTCCATAAATTATAAATATTATGAAAATTGTATCTCATCATGCTTAAATTATCCCCGATTTTCATTTTTAGGACATGTTTAAAAAAATCATTGATTTTAATTTTTCAAACTATCAATTTTTTTCCTGACATTCTCATAGTGACATGTTCATTATTTGAATCACATTAATAGCATGAATTGGTCCAACATATAGTTCCTATAATAGGTTATACAAAATACATTGAACAACCTCCAACACCCTATAATGATAAATCACATGTTCTTAACATTAAAAATGATATACCTTTTTACCTAGGATTCTAAAATCAAAGATTCCCTATGTTTTAGATAAACTAGTCTGAAATTCCACTGAGATTTCCAACCACTTATATTGAGGATCAACTAATGTCTAGATAGAAACTCCATGAACATGGTTCCTAACCATCACATTTTGGAAGGACATAAATCAATACATGTAATCTACAATTTAATGCACTAAAAAATTCCACAAAAATAGACCACTTGTATATCAGTATATCATTTTCATGCGAGGATGTAATACCAAGTGTATGATATGAGACTCATGAAAAACCATCTCACACATTTCTATAGTTATTAAAATCCTCCCCTAAAATAATACCCGAAGATATTAATCCCTTGTCCATCAATCTGGGTTATCACCAATAGCAACCTATTTTCTCCAATCCTCCCACACTTAATCCCTTAGCTAATAACCATTCACCCTCTGCAATAAATATTTCTTCCATATCATCTAAAAAAGAAAACCTCTACCTCTGTCATCTCACTTTTCACATTGTATTTTGAGAGTTTTTCAGTCACTATCAGTGAATCTGTATATTTATGCATGGTGTTAGTACCACAAGGTAAAATACCATAAGAGATGTGGGTAAATAAAGGCATGAAAGAATAAAACTACTTCCCTGTTGGATCTTTTGTATCATTAAAACCCATATTATATATATTTCTCAATGAAATATATGACTGGAAATTATATCATGCATGAGAAAAATAAATTTTTACATAGTTCGCCCTCACTGTAACGCCCCGACCCCAGTTACCCAGAGTCGGTGCATTATTATATAACATTGGCATGATAACAAAAGATAGAGTATCGAAAGACCGCTTGGTTTAGTAACCTTGGAATAACTAGATACATTCATAAGTCTTACATTACATCATAAAAAAATAACTACAATAACATATTGTATCAATATACCCTTATACTATCCCTGCATGTCATTCATAAATTACTTAATCACATCCTGAAAAAAACATTGAAAGGTGTGTGCTAATCCTCTCATTAAGGATAACAATATAGCAGAAACGTTCATAAATGATCTTAAACATTTAAGGCAATGTAAAACTAAAACAAAAGCATTTTAAACTTCAAATTAAGCATAATATGGAAAATATAAAATAAAATAATTCCATTTACTTATTCACATGGATATTCTACTAATCGAATAATCACATGAAATATCAATAATCACTTTCATAATGATGGAATGCATAATGCCGGACTATCATAACAACATAGCCAATGCCTCGCACCAAGGCTATAAATAATATTTTGTCAAGGCCTTGTTCCAAGACATTAGTTTGTCTCATGAGACCTACCGCTACATCGAGGAGCTATAGCGGGCTCCCCCTATCACTTACTAAGCCCAATGCATTTCCATATGAAAATGTTTAAACATAACATAAACATTCGTATTAAAACTAGCATAAAAAATGTCAATAATTTCTCCATAAACCATGAATGGTATAAAAATAACACATACATAGTCAAACATATCACAAAAAATTCAATACTATACAAAAGTTTTGTATTATAGTAAATCAACTTCAAATAAGCTTAAAATCCATCAAAGGATATTGACATAGATGAAATCAAAAATATTTGAGAGAAATATCTCTTTTTTTAAATCATTTATAAGTCACATAATTATAAGATAAAACATTTACATTGAAAATATCCTTATAAGCTTGTAAGGGAAGCTTCGGTGATTTTATAATGGCGGAAAATAGTCGCACCGATAGTATATGTTAAAAAACATTTTTACCTTAATTTTGTCGAAAAGGTTAAAAATCACCTTGTTTGGAAAACGACAGAAATATTCATTTATAAACTTCTTATAAAAAGTCAAAGAAGGTTATAAATGACTTTATACCATAGTTTGTAAAATAGTAAGGATGATTTGAAAGACATTTTTAAGAAACAAGGATGTGAATGATAAATATGTCCCAGTAGATAATTATGTATAAACAACCTCGGATAATGAAGAGATTGTGAAATAAACCCTTACCTTGTAATTTTCCTTGGTTGGGGGTAGGTTATACTCATGTATATTTGTGAAATAATTGTTATTAAATTATTCTAGAATCATATACATTAATATGATATCATATATGATCTTTTAACATTGCTTTGTTAATAATATCTTAGTATTATCATTGTTTCGGGTGTTAACTTACTCGTTTTATTTTATATGTTTTGTTACATAAGCCTTGTTTGTTATGGATAGGTTGTATATTATTCATATCCAGAATGATATCAAGTCATTAAAAATTATTTTTAATCATCAACTGATAATTAGACGTGAATGGATATGATGGTGAATGAATTTCATCGCGTTTGTGGAGACGGTAGTCCGTACGTACGCACAAGTGACAATATCACTCTTTTGATATTAAAATAATATATAATTGTATATTATATCATATATAAAGAATCATTATCATATTATATTTTTTATTTGCATGAATTAAACATCATTATTATACCAATCCAAAAAAATGTTTTTAATAACAATTACACCACGATATGGAGACAGTAAGCCATACATATGCACGTATGGTGAAATTTCATTCAAAGGATGGATAGAATAATGAATATGGTTGTACCATATTTATAATAAAATAACAATATATAGGAGACACTAGATTTATTATTTTATAATGGAAATAACAAGGAAATAATATGTTAAATAAGAAAGGAACTTGAAAGAGGGTGGTGAAATCATTACCTCTTATTTGGGTTATTCCTTTTGATATGATCAAAATGGCTCCATTGGATGGCTTTATTACTAAAAGGACTCTAGGATTAAGTAGGATAGTTTAGAGGGTATTTGGGAATATTTTGGCCTAACCAAAAGGCTTTGAAGGTATAGATTTGAGAGACGGGGGAGTTCCCTTTTATTAGAGGGGTGAGGGGAACCTTTCGAAAAGCTAGAAATATTATTTTATAATATTCATATTCAGTTTATAATGTATAAAAAGTGTATTATTCAACGTCTAAGGGGGGGATAAGTAGAAACAAACTCAATCAATATGTTTTAGATAGGTGTGGGTCACATTATTAACCTTATCTTTTAGTTTTAACTCTTAGTTAATTAGTTTGACACTTACCATGTCACTTTGTATTTTTATATTATATAGTTAATAAACATACTATATACATACAATAGATGCCCATGTGGTCCATTAATGATACACCTATCATGATATAAGTCCTTTGTCCAAACATCATATTTATAGAAATTTAATATCAATTAATAATATAATATTTTTTTTAAAAACTTTTTATGTCAATTTTGACACTATTTGGTATTTGATTTTTTGTGAAAATAATAATAGCATGATTACTTCAAAAAATCATAATTAAATTAATACTAACATGTCATATTAAGATATAAAATTCTTGAAATTCATTAAAAGTCTGAAATTATATTTATTTGGGTATTTGTAATATCAATTATTATAATATTTCACTAATTAGTTAATTACTTCATCACCATTGTGTCATTAATAAATTTAATTATTTAATCTCTAAAAATTATAAATAAAATACCATTATGTATGAAATCTTTTTATATTTCTTTGATATATTTATAATCGAATTTATCTTATGTAAAACCAAATATTAAAAAAATTAGTTAATAAATTGTGATTTTAAATCTTTTAACTATTAATTGAATTAAATAATAATACATATCCTAATCTAATCCAAGTGGACCTAAATGATAATAATTTATTTATACGGTTGTTTTTGGTAGAGATCTACTTGTCCAATAGAATTAGGACATGTGTTAGGGTAATATTAATATCATGGTTACCCTTAATTACCCTATTTACTTTTAACTGTGGTAAATAAAAGAAAAACGTTACTATTCACCAAAAATTATTTTCATCTCATTAAACCACATTTTACTCCTTGATATTAACCGTGTGTCTCATATTTTCGAAATTCAGCTCACAAAATTTATAAAATTATGTTTTATGTGAATTTGCAAATTCTACTAGAAGGTGGGTAAAAGAGGGTAAAAAGTTCGATAAATTTTTTTATATATCTAAAATTATTATAAACTGAATCTAATGAATGAAATTGAATTTTATATGTATTATGTATCTATTTTGACCTAAAATAAATTTAAATAAAATAAAATATTACTAAAATAAAAATCCTATTTAAAATAATAACTTAATGTTTTTCCCTTTCATCAAAAATTAAAAGTTTTCAAAAGAATAAAAAAATTCACTCGAGGTAAATTTCGATATTCCGAATCCAAAAATTATGTATATTTTACCAAACTAAAAAAATATAAGTTTCATTTATCAGTTTAAAATTAATTTCCGTTGTCAAACCAAAATGGCGTATTTTTATGAAATAATAACTATCAAAAGATTGACACTTGTTTATGTCCAGTTTAAATGTGAAATTACATCCAATAACCAAAATTGTATTAAATGGTAAAAATATATTCTAAATATTTTAAGACCACTCAAATTCATAATTTATGAATATTATTTATTTCGATTAAAAAGGTTGTTTTTAATTAAAATTTAGTAATTTTCACTATTCATCAAAATATGAAAGTAATCACAAAAACACAAAAACTTTATTGAAACTAAATTATTATGTCTCAATTCTAAAAAAGAAGTTTATTTTGTCAAATTGAATATATAAAAGTTTCAAATATTGGATTTAGAAAGGGTTCACCATTAAATGACGGTAAAAGAGCATTTTTTGAAAAATACTTCTTTTATCTAAAAAAATTTAATTAGTTCTTACATTATGTATAAGAAACACATAATATGGATTATAAAATTATAAGGATTATATGATGTTCAAAATTTAGTTAATACTATTCATAACCAATTTTGAACGGCTAGTTTGGTAATCTTGTGGTGTACTTGAACTCGATGTGGCGTGTAGTGCAAGTTATTAAATTACATTGAAGAAATAATGTACTATGAAATCATGGGGAGTTACATTCTTCCCTCCTTCAATAAATTTCATCCTCGCAATTTAAAATTGTTTTTCGAAAATAAATGGTTGAAAATAGAAAATACCTTTGTGGGGAAACCCACTTCAAAAATTGGGTTATTAAAATTTAGTCTTAATAAGAGGAAAGGGGGAATGAAAAACTCACCACCAAATTATGATATCGATTAAGAGAACATTGGCGGAAATTAGAGACACATTATTGGACGAAAAACGTAAAAATTTATAGGGAGTGATTGAGGTCATCAAGAACAAAAAATTGTAGAATTGTGGGCCTCATAGACACCAATCTATGATGATCTAAAATACCATCGGTTCAACAAAACGTAAGGTATTAGGATAACACATTTTTGGTTTTAAGATGCCTTAGCTAATGTTTAAGAACTTATTCCTTCATAGAATAAGATAAGAAAAAGTATACTTGTCAAGTAGAGTTCCATCCTTTAACTAATTTCTACCACAAACTCATATTTCACTCTAAAAGATAATAGAACATAAAAAAATATTTTATTTATCCTATTCATAAAGGGTTCCAAAAAAATGAATTTATAATTCATTCTCCAACCCTTTAAAAAAACTACATTATTCAATCCATGACATCACATGGGTTAGTGGTTGGTGATACACCCTTATCGCCCTTCGGTTGCTGGTTCAAGTCTCGCGGCCTTGTGGGATGTGACAGTTTGTCGCCCGACCTCCGGGTTTTCATTTTTATAATAATCCAAAAATAATCTTCGTAAGTTCATTATCCATAACAATTGTATCAAATAAAAAATATAATCCATTCCAACCTTTTGAATTATTCAAAATACTTATATCCAAACTCTTAGTCCATAGTTTATAAGGAAGTTAAACATAATGAGGACCCTTTTTTCCAGGTAATAACATGTGAACACCTTCGTCATGTATTCTTTTACAACACCACAACATCATAAATTACCAAAATCAAACATATATTATTCCAAAATCACTACCTCATTATAAGGACCATATTAAGGATTTCCTTTCCTTCAACCATTTATTTTCCAAAAAGGTAATTTACTATTATTTCACTTTTCTAAGAACCATATAATCTCAAATCCTCAATAAAATAGTACTGAAGACTATCCTTATTTATCTCCATAATTCATGTAACCAATATACTATTGATACAACACTCAAATTAAATAATTATATAATAAAAATATAAGAACATTAGTCATTCCTCTTCATCTGAGGTAGTATCATAACTTGATTATTATCCAATAACATCATTTGTGGTATAATCTTATGAATGAGACATTGATTCACACAGTGTCTCAATGCCTTGCAGATGAAGCACTTTACATTTGAATTTTTTTCTTACCCTTACAATTGCGTACTTGGTGTCCTTTTTCTCCACACTTATGAAAGACTCTCATTCCTTTCAAGCATTTACCAAGGTGATTTATTCCACATTTAGAAAATATTGGAAAATTCATCTTTCCCTTATTCCCTTTATCCATCTTTCTTTCTACCTTCTTTTGTCTCTCTTGATTCCCTTCATATCCATAGGATTTAGGGAATTCATTACCGATCTTATGATACTATTTATTCATAGGATGATAATTCATGGGAGACTATTTTATTTTCTAAATGTTGGATTAATACCATGAATGATATGAACCTTCTTACTCTTTGGATCATACATATTTATGGAGTTCTCATTCCTTGTACTGGGTGCCATTTCTAAACAATGGCATACACTAATTCAGTTTATGAATCAAAATTCATAATTCCAAACATGTAAAATACCTAACATAAATTGAATATTTTATGGATATAATCCATGAACACAAAAATGTTTTCTTTGAGGAGGTATATACAGATAAACCCATCATAGTGGTTTGTAATGAAAATCATAATTATCCTAAGAATATCCCCTGGGAGTGTTGTAACCAAGAGTGCAACAAGGCCCGTTGTCATGCACTAGTTCCCATTCGAGTCTAGCTCAAAGAGGTGTTTTCAGGTTTTACCCCAAGATACATCTGTACCAGAGCCGCCTCTACCTGCTCGTATCCAAACATGGATTTATTTTCTTAGAAAAATCACAAAATCTCTACATTAACATAATTCTAGGATAATATTCTATACTAATCCTAAATGTCGATCTTAGGTCTTTCTGCTATGATCAGAGATTATCTAAATATAGCTTCCATGGATATTTCTAAACTTCATCTGATACCAACTGAAACGCCCCGACCCTAGTTACCTAGATTCAGTGCATTATTACATAACATTGGAATGATCACAAAAGATCAAGTCTCAAAAGACAGATTGGTTTAGTAACATTGGAATAACTAGATACATTCATAAGTCTTACATTACATCATGAAGTAAAAAAAAAGTACAACAACATCTTGTCTTTATATCCCCTCATACTATCCCTACAGGTCATTCATAAATTACTTCTTCACATCCTGGGAAAAATAAGTCATTGAAAGGGGTGAGCTTAGCTGCTCAATAAGGATAACAGTATATCAGAAACTTTCATAAATAAGCTTAAACATTTAAGGAAATGTATAAATAAAACAAAATCCTTTTATACTTGAAATTCAGAAAAATATGTCAAAGATAAAATTAAGTAATTCCATTTACTTATTCACATTGATATTCTACTAGTCGAATAATCACATAAAAAATCATTAACCACTTTCATAATGATGGAATGCATAATTCTAGACTATAATAACCACATAGCCAAGGCCTAATGCCAGGACTACAAATATGATTTTGTCAAGGCCCTGTTCCAAGAACGTAGTTTTTTCTCATGAGATCTACCGATGCATCGAGGAGCTATAACGGGCTCCACTCGCCGCTTACTATGTCCAATGCATTCCCATATGAAAAGGTTTAAACATACCATAAACATTCCTATTAAAACTAGCATATCAATTTTCAATACTTTCTCTATAAACCATGAATGGTATAAAAATAACAAATCCACCGTAAAAAATATCACAAAACCTTCAATACTATAAAAAAGTTTTGTATTATAATAAATAAACGTCAAATAAACTTAATATCCATCAAAGGATTTTGACATAGATGAAATCAAAACTATTTTAGAGAAATATCACTTTTTTTAAAATCATTTACAAGTCACATAATTATAAGATAAAACATTTACTTTGAAAATATCCTTACAATCATGTAAGGGAAGTTTCAGTGATTTTATAATGGAGGAAAATAGCCGCACCCACCGTATACGTTAAAAAAACATTCTTACCTTAATTTTGTTGAAAAGGTTAAAAAGGACCTTGTTTGGAAAACAACAGAATGATTCCTTTATAAACTTCTTATAAAAAGTCAATCAAGGGTATAAATGAATTTAACTCATAGTCTGTAAAATAGTAAGAATGATTTGAAATACATTTTTAAGAAACATGGATGTGAATGATAAAGAGGTCCTAGTAGATAATTACCTATAAAAAACCTCGGATAATGAAGAGATAGTGAAATAAACCAATACCTTTTACTTTTCCTTGGTTGGGGGTTAGTTAACCTACTATATAATGGTGAAATATTTGTTATTAAATTATTCAAGAATCATATACATTAATATGATATAATATATTATCTTTTAACATTTCTTTGTTAATAATAGCTTAGTATTATCGTCGTTTCGGGTGTTAACTTACTCAATTTTTTTATATTTTTTTTACATAAGTCATATTTGTTTTGGATATGTTGTATATTATTAATATCTAGAATGATATAAAGTCCTTAAACATTATTTTTAATCATCAAATTATAATTTGACTTGAATGTATATGATGTGGAATGAATCTCATCACGTTCGTGGAGATGGTATTCCGTATGTACGCACAAGCGACAATATCACTCTTTTGATATTAAAATAATATATGATTGGATATTATACCATATATACAAAATAATTATCATGTTATGTTTATTATTTACATGAATTAAAAATCATTTTTATACCCATTCAAATAATAATGTGTTGAATAACAATTACACCACGACGTGGAGACGGTAAGCCGTACGTACGCATGTATGGTGACATGTCATTCAAAGGATGGATAGAACAATGAATATGGTTGTCCCATATTTATAATAACATCACAGTTTATAGGATATACTGGATTTATTATTTTAGAATGGAAATAAAAAGGAAAGAATAAGTTTAAGAATAATGAAACTTGAAAGATGGTGGTGAAATCATTACCTATTCTTTGGGTTCTTCCTTTTGATATGATCAAAAGGGCTCCTTAGTATGGATTTCTGACTAAAGGAAGGCCTCTAGGATTAAGGGATGATAGTTGAGATGGTATTTGGGAAGATTTTGGTCGAACCAAAAGGCATTGAAGGAATTAATTTGAGAGAAGGTGGAGTTCCCTTTTATAAGAGGGGTGAGGGGCACCTTTTGAAATGATAGAAATATTATATTATAATAAATTAATATTCGGTTTATAATAGCTCCAAAGTGTATTATTCAAAGTATAATGTTGATATAGGTCGAAAAAAACTCAAAAAAATGATTTAGACATGTTTGGGACAACTTATTAACCTTATCTTTTAGTTTTACCTCTTAGTTAATTAGTTTGACACATACCATGTCAGTTGGTATTTTTATATTATATAGTTAATAAAATTACTATATACATCCAAGAGACACCCAAGTGGTCCATTAATGATACAACTATCATTATATAAGTCCTTTGGCCGAACCTTAGATTTTTTAGTAATTTAATATCAATTAATAATATAATATTTGTTTTAAAAACTCTTTTATGTCAATTTTGACACTATTTGGTATTAGATTTTTTTGAAAATGATAAAAGCATGATTACTTCGAAAAAACATAATGAAATCATTAAAAACATGTCTTATAAGGCTATAAAATTCTTGTAATTTATTAATGGTTTCAAATTATATTTATTTGGGTATTTATAATGTCAATTATTTTAATATTACACTAATTAAGTAATTACTGCACCACCATTGTATCATTAATAAATTTAATTATTTAATCTCTAAAAATTATAAATAAAATACCATTATGTAGGAAATATTTTTATCTTTATAATTAATATTTATAATCGAATTTATCTTATATAATACCCTATATTAAAAATGTTTTAGTTATTAAACTTTGATTTTAACTCTTTTAACACTTCTTTGAATTAAATAATAATAAATGTCCTAATCTAATCCAAGTGGACCTAAATGATAATAATTTATTCCTAAGGTTGTTTTTGGTCGAGATAAACTTGTCCAATAGAATTATTAAATGTGAGAGGGTAATAATAAAATCATTGTTACCCTATATTACCCTATTTACTTTTAACCGTGGTAAATAAACGTCAACGTTACTATTCACCAAAAATTATTTTCATTTCATTGAACCAAATATTACTCCTTGATATTAACTGTGTCTCTCAGATTTTCAAAATTCAGCTCACAGAGCGATAAAATTATGTTTTATGTGAATTTTCAAATTCTTCTAAGAGGAGGGTAAAAGACGGTAAATAGTTTGATAACAATTTTTATATATCTAATATTATTATAAACTGACTATAATGAATAACATTGAATTTATAAAGGTATTTTGTATCTATTTTGAACTAAAATGAATTTAAATGTAATAAATTATTATATAAATAAAAAGCTGGTTTAAAATAATAACTTAGTGTTTTCACTATTCATCAAAAATTGAATGTTTTTAGAGAAATACCAAAAATTCACCCTAGGATAATTTCGATATTCCGAATCCAAAAATAATGTCTATTTTACCAAATTTTGAACATAGAAGTTTAATTTATCAATTAAATATTATTTCCCTTTGTGAAAACCAAAAAGCGTATTTCTAAAAAATAATAGCTATCAAAAGATTGACACTTGTTTATGTTCAGTTTAAATGTGAAATTACGTCCAATAACCAAAATTGTGTTAAATAGTTAAAATATATTCTAAATATACATTAAAACCAATCAAATTCATAATTTATTACTACAAATTATTTCAATTAAAAAGTTTTTTTAAATTAAAAATATGTAATTTTCACTTTTCATCAGAATATGAATGTTATCAGAATAACACAAAAAAATTATTGAAACTAAATTCATATGTCTCGATTCTAAAAAAGAAGTTTATTTTTTCATATTGAATATATAAAAGTTTCAAATATTGGATCTAAAATGGGTTCACCATTAAAAGATGGTATATGTGCATTTTTTTGAAAAATACTTATTTTATTTGAAAAAATGAATTAGTTCTTACATTATGTCTAAGAAATTCATAATATGTAAACTAAAATCAGAAGGATTATATAATTTTCAAAATTCAGTTAAAACTATTCATAACCTCTTTTGAATGGCTAGTTTGGAAATCTTGTGGTGTGCTTGAACTCGGTGTTGTATGTAGTGTATGTTATTGAATTACTTTGAAGAAATAACGTACTATGAAATTCTGTGGTGTTACACTCACTAGGAAACATCTATGGAGTATAAAAATGACAATGTTCAAATTGTAAAAAATACACTAAGGACAACTACAAATAGTGGTGGTTCAGGCTAGATGTAATCTAATCCGCAACCCACATTATTTATATTTTATAATATTTTCTCACTGTATTCCCATGGGTCAATATCTATGTCTCATTATCTCGCTCATTGTCAATAGAAAGGGTAACATTTTCATATTCCTTCACTCACTGCCCTTGTAAGGGATTCACCCATAATTTATAGATTTTTAGGTACCATAATTAACTCAAATGAATACATCCATAGTTTTAGATGGATTATCTGTTGATGTTATAATTTCAACCAATTGATGAATAACACTATACCATCGATGTTCTGGGAAATTCCTTCTTAACAAATTTCATGATACACAATACCTTCGTGAAGAACCTCTTTCCCAAAGAGAAAATAGAATTTTTGAAGCTCCTACCTTTGGAGAAGTTCACTTCTCCTACATGAAGAACGCCATTAATTTGTAAATCTCACTTATCCCTCATGAAGAACACCTCTTTCATGAAGCTCTACTATCCTTCGAAATTCCCAATACGTTAGTGAAACATCCTTTTCCTTCATGAACTCAATTAGTTTCCTAATTCTCAGAACATTTGGGTTTCTATCATAGACATTACAAAAATATTTTGATGAAAATCCTCCGTGAACAACCTTTTTGATCCACCTCTGTGATCCACCTTTGTGAATCCAGAGCCTTAAGATATTTATTAATTCTCAGTACTTTTCTAAAGGGCGCTAGAGGCCTATTTAAATGTGTTTACAACGATTCCATAACCTTGCAGCCACATCATCACCATTTTGTGATTCTCCCTATTATCTGTAATGATGACCCCATTTTCACGTTGATCCATGGAAATTTACCCTTCTCAATTATTCTCGTAATCATAGATATCACCTTAACAATTTCTTGACACTGTGATGCTTCACTCATGATTATCCTCACCTTCTCCATTCACGATACTCATCAAAATCATGGATCTCAGTGTTATTATATTATTTCCTTCACAAAACAAACTCCATTAATCCCATTATTCATCAAAATCTTTGTATTTTCAATTATTTAATATAGATTCCAGAGAAATCCTTTTTTTTCGAAGCTCTCCATACTCCAAATTTTAGACAATTAAAATATGGTAAACACTGGGAAATAGCATCACCTTATGTACATAATTTTATTCAATACATCCAAGGATTCCATTCCCACGTCGTAGGTCTTTATCAATATTCATAGTCAAAATACTATTTGGACTCCACAAAAAAAACCTTTAAAACCCCCATTTCGGTAAACACAATAAACCCAAAAATTCTGCATTGTTACCTTGAGGGATTTTTTCCCAATACATGGCCTCACTATGTGGATTTATTCTCAATGTAACTGGTAAAACACTTCATTTTACTGTTTTGTACGAAATATAAAATTCATAATACTTCATGAATTCCAACCACCTTGAATATCAAAAGTTCAATTCGTTGTGGTAGAATACATATCACATACTCTTTCGATTGTAGAAGCCACAAAACACCAATTGGTGAGGAATTTCCGCAAAAACATTAAGAAAAACAAAACATCCATTAACTCAAGATCATGTATAACATAGTTATGATCATTGGAATGAAACTAATATGACCCATAACAAATAACATTACTCTACTTCATCAAAACAAAACCAGTCACAATATTTAAAGCCTCATAGAAAATATTAAACTAGACACCATATTTTGGATAACAGATAACTAGACTACTAAACAACAACCAATTCACGTTCTCAAAAGAATCTATGCAGTAGTCAATCCAATATAATACATAAAAATTTATAGACATGTCATACACATGAGTTGAAACATGAGATAAATTTACTATGATCGTGAAATGATGATACGAAGAATTAGGAAACTCTACACCTATGCCGCTACCATGGGGGATTCCCATGAAACCACAACTTTGATTTTCAATGTATCCACTACTTATTATTATTGGGACATGATAGTCTCTGAGAATGAAAAATTATAAGACCCATATAAAAATTCAGAAACATCCCAAAAAATTGCAGAAAATGAAGAACTCCTTAAATAAAATGCATAATTTTTTCACCCCTCCTTAGAAATAGATTACACAAGAATTCCACCAGTGAAAACCACAAAGGAACATATCAAAAAACGCCAAAAACAATTTATTCCTCAATCCATTGAATACTTTTGGAGCATTTATCATAGTTAATGTCTTCATAAAGAATTCATAATTCTTATAACTACACTATAATGAAATAATTATAATATCTTAATATTTCACCCACATATGATTATATTTTGATTTAATATTGATCTTTTATAACCAATATACTCCATTCAGTTTCTTGACAAAATCAATAATTATAAGGGGATAAAAAGCCTTCATTTTCTCTTGGTTCAGGAAAAGATAATTAATAAAAACCCAAAAATAAAATCTCCCTTATTCATGAACAATATTAGTTCACCACAAGGTTACACACTTTGATGAGAAAAAACTCACTAATATTTATCAATTATTTATTTTCATAGCTCTCACAAAATAGAGCATCCCATCCGATATCAATATAACATGATCATGGATGTTCTTGGATATAGCTCTATAAAAACATTGATCTCTTATTGAGGGGTAATTCTAATAAATCATTAGTAATGAAATTCAGTTACTCATCTACAACCCAATAAACTCCTCTCGAACAATAATGTAGAAATGTGATGAACATACCTCAGAACCATCCAAGTTTCACAGTCACCAAAAAAAATGATTGGAACTCAAATTTCGTTATAAAACATAAATTATCTCTTCATGAAATCCATGATATATTAAATCAAATAAATTTAATATATTTTAGTGATAATGAATTTTTTTGTATCTATAAAAATTGAATGTATATCGCAGAGTGATTCTTCCTCAACACTAAATCCCATTACCAACATACTACATACATGTCATCGTATCCACTAAATGGAATAAGCAATGCCAAGGGAACATTTATTTTCCCTACCTTATGTCAGATGGGTGATGGTCAGTGATATAATGAATTGGGTATCTCTTTAATCAAAAAACCATCTAACCTTGTAGAAAATTATAAACGTGTACATAGAATGGTTTCTGGCTCACCCGATGGAGGAAATACAATAGTATGAAGTTGTTCACAACATGCTTCATTGTTACTCAGACAATGATGAAGACCCCTTCCATGAGTTATGCTCTATTATTTGTAGATGAGGATTACAACAGTGATATCCTCTACCAACCCAATATCATTTCTTATGATCCTGTGATTGATAATATTATTACTCCTGACTGCTTAGAAGGGTTGGGCATTATCATCATTGATGAACTCTTCCACTATAATAAAGACATGTATTATTCCATTTATAGGGATTGAGAGCCTCTTCCCCCATATGAAATGAGATAATGAGGGATAATACCTACCAGTGGTTGAATAAAATATCTTTTACTGAGTAAAATAGGTACCATTACCCATACAAATCTATCATGACGAATCCTAAAGATCCCCTCTTATTACTATCTAGTTCATGGTAGAGTCCTCTAAACAATTCTTCCACTTTCTAGAAACTTAATATATGTCGATTACATGAAAAGGGTGATATGGAATTGGATATCTGGTCACATTTGCTCCTCAATAGTCATTTTCCTAAGATCCTCCTTTTGAAACAAGACTGAATATTATTGAATAAGGGTCATGAAAAGAATCTTGAAATCCCTCAGATATGAACTCCTTTGTCAAATTTTCAGTTTCTCATGGTGAGTGGAGACATTTAATTTCAAATAATGAAACTCTAAAAATAATTGATTTTAGAACATCTCCCAAGATAAAATACAATCATCATTATCCTAGAGGAATAATATCCAAAAATACTTCATTTCTCCATGAAATGTCATCACATTCATTGAAAACCAATGCTCCTTCTAAGAAAAGATCTAACTAAAATAAATTTATACCTCCTCTAATCAGTACAATGTTACTGAGTCTAATATATTACCATAATATATCTATACATTCTACTACCAAAAATATTGGAGTTTCCTCCTCTAATAATCAACATCAGCAACCTCTACTCATTAACAATCTATTTCCACATAGAACGGAATATCATCTACATGGGCCTGATGGTGATGATGAACTAGAACAATGGAAAAAATGGAAAATGGTTAGAGAGAATAAAAATAGAATATTTATTATTAAACATTAATCAATTATTTATTTCATTTCATTTAAGGGTTAACCAATCTGAAGATATACCCAATTGAAACACATTGAAAATGATGAATGTTTAAGGATACATACTTAGGTATCTACCATATTAATATTATTAATTCATTTAAGACATAATAAATATAAGGATTCATGCATCAAATCAATGTTTTCCCTAAATACACATTTAATAGACTGTTTCCTTTTATAGATCACTTATTAAATTTATATGACGCTTTTACCCAACTAACCCATGTAGTATGACCTATGCCCAACTCCGAATAATGACATATCCATAATACTAAAGCTTTGATACCACAAATTCATGACCCCCTCAACCCAATGATTAACCTTACTAGGCCAGTAATGAAAAGAGGATGGTGACAATTGGAGTCCCGCATCCAATAGGATAGATATTGGAAATATACAATGATGGTATAATCATACTGAAAAATGGGATGATATAACATATTAGAGAAAATGAAAGATAGAGAGTGATAAGATAAAAAACCATCAAAATATACACAGATGTATAAAATAATCCCAATTACACACATTTACTATCATAAAAACTGATATAGGTGATAAATAAACTAAAAATACCATAATGGTAAACTTGACAGAAACCATGATGCCAAAATAGCTCATACACAACCAAATTTTGTAATATATTTCCTAATCTACAACCACCTACACCTAACCTGAAAAATCATTTATATATATGTTGTGTGAGCATAAATATATTTTCAATAAGATACCCCCCATTATATCTCATGGAAAAAATGAAAAAATATTACAACATAGTGGTGAAAAAGTTAAAAAAAAATTCACATAAACTTGTATAATAAGTTCGTAGAGTCACAATGTCTATCTCACACAAAAAATATCATAAGAGATCATATATTATAATAGTAAAATGAAAATGGAACCCCTCTACTACTTCCCAACTAGTTTATAACTCTTCTTCACTATCACACGTCCTAAGACACATCCCTCGAAAAGAATCAATCTTAAAGAAATCGTGGCTATGTGTCACAATTAGAAAATCATGCATCACATAATCTCATTATCGCACATCACATCTCCATATTATAACCTTGTAGTTTTTGAGATCAATATAAGTTCTTATGACACGTATCATACATCTGGTATTATAACTTAATCCATCAAACCCCATACACTGAGTGAGTCACCTCAGGCAATAAAAACATATACACATCATACTAATAAAAATCCATTTTTGAAACTATATCCAAAGAAACAGGTGTGTGAAATAACCACATGACAATAAATACCTCTATACACATATCTTGGAAACTAACTACAATGTATACAAGAATATAATACTAGCAATAGATGGTAGTAATGCTAGATTTGGTAGTAATCCATCCATCCTTTCCAGCACGATGTTATGGAAAATACCTTCCTAGATTCCTCATGGTGTTAATTTCCATACGGAAAAAGGTGGTGTAGAGTATTAAATACAGAGACATGTAGGATATAACATATCTCACAACCACACCATGGGAATTACCTAGTCTTATATTCAACTATAGCTAATGCCGCTCTGACTCCCTATTACTTTTAAAAGATATAGATATCCTATAAGCACATATGAATTTAAAGGAGATGCATAAAATATATTCAAAAAAATTTAATATTTAACATTTCTTTAATTAATTCAATTTAAAATAATTATAAATATTTTGATTATATTACATTATCTAACAAATGAAGTTCATGCCCCCAAAGAATAAGCCTACTGAGTCCTTAATTTCTCAAGACAATTGTATTAGCATTATTGTAAAACCAAAAACATGTGTTAATTAATTTATCAAAATTTATCTATCATTCTATATTTCTATGCACAATAGGAAAACATATATTTCTACCATAATAGAGACGAAATGATGTATATTCATCTACCTTACTATGTGGGGAAAGTAAAATAGATAAATAGGTAACCCGACCATCCATGCATTAAATATATTAATTAACAAAAATAATCCAAATTTTGAATAATAATGTTCAATACAGTCTTCATCTAGTTATATCCTCTCTAGTTCCACTACAACATTATCGTACATATCCTTATACATATCACTGTGACACGTGTCAAAAAATCCCACATCATACATGCATTCCCACCAATATATTATCATCCATCCCAATATCACATCACATTAAGATGATTATATATAGGGAACAGAAAATAATGATGAAAAAAGTATAGTCTATTGGGAAACAAGGCTCTACAATATGGAATTCAAACATTAAATTAATATTGGCCCTCATGACCCCGAACATAAGGAATGAATCCATTATAAAAAATTTCACTATCATTCCTAATGATTTATCCTCATCAAAATAATATTTTTTATTCCATCTTGAATTAACAAATGAATTATCCATCAGTTCCATATAAGGGAAATATGTATAATCCGAAGTAAAAATAAATCTAATTAATTTAACATGCTTTCTAGCATATAAATAGTTTTCTTAAAATTTTATAATAATAGTTATAAATTAACAAGACCTTTTATTTTTTTTATCATTTATATGAATTTCCAAATCTATGTTTTTAATAAATTACATTGACTGATGGAATAAAAAACTTAAACAAAAAACAATTTATACTAAATTTTATTAATATGATGTTATAAAAAACACTAAATTCGTTAATAAAATTACTTTTTAATTCTTCATCAAACCAATTAATCTCATATTTTCATTCTCTAATAATTTCAAATGGAAATGCTAAAATTATCTTAAAAGATATGCTAAATTAATGATAAAAAACATACTAACATATAAAATTAATATATATATAATACTATCTTGAATTTGTTTTGAAACTATTATAATAGAAGAGAAACTTTTCATCACTAAACCAATGAAACATTTATTTTAAATAAAACTTTTAATCATTTATTATGTTTATTTATTCTTCCATTTAATGGGATAATCCATGGAAATCTTTCGATTTCATATAAATAAAGTGTATGAAAAAAACCACTGACCTAGAAATGTCGTTTATAACCTCACATAAATAAGTGGATGTCATAGACTCTAAAATTTCTTACTACTACTAATACATAGTGTCAAAAAATCCATTGAAATTCCTAAAAAAATGTCAACAAGGTGGATCTTGGGGGTTCAGGGTGATTCTCCAATGTTTCAAAAAAGGGTGGTTCATCCAAACTAGAAAAATCATTCTAGTATTTGAATAATTAATATAAAAGATAATAACATTGAACCCCTTGAATTTATAGATTCAAAATTAACGATTATTTGGAAATCCATATTAATCCACATAGAAGATACATTAAAATCCGAAAAACATTTAATAAATTATTGATATAAATATACTCTTTCAAAAATGATCATAATTACAATAATTAAGGATTTCAATGAATTTTACATAAAAAAATATGTGATAGGGAAATATTTTTTTTTTGAAAAACATGAACATTCTACTAAAATATGATATTGGAAACTGCTACCACTAACTACTACCCCCATCTACTACAACTAGATACTACCAATAACTGCTACATCCAATTAACACCACCACATACTACCACATGCCAATAATGTTATATTCAACCATAAGATTCTACCATCATACATAAAAATATACCACCAGCTGCTACCACTATATTCATCTGAAATATTATACAGAAAGACGTAAAATTATACCACTTGGTTCAACATCAACATTCTACTTCAAATATCTACAAAAATATGGGTCTGATATTTACTACATACAACTTCTACCATTATACTAAATATACTACTTCTATAATGATTAATATAGAGAGGATATTTTCTACTTCTAGCTAGTACCATCAGCTGCTACCGACAGACTATGATTAGTACCACAAAATACCAACAATGAACTAATTAATCTACCACCAGCTAAAACATGAATATTTATTTCTAGCCCCTCAACTAGATATTTTTTCCATCTTCTACTTCCGTACTATGTCAGATATCTCCAGCAGTTATGTCCTATTATTACATCTATCTTCTACATATTGTATTTAAGAATAATTTACACATGTAGATGGCTAAGGAAAATAAATGCAATTTTTCCTATGAAATATTTCTTTACATTGGATACCTCTTAAACAATTTTCATCCTCTAGGATTTATAACTAAACCAAGAGAGAAATAATGAGAAACGCATCATCCAAATAGCCACCCAATGAGATACCTCTCATGGGTTTCACCATAATTATATTTTAACTACCATATCATATAAATAAATCAAAAAACCAAAAACCGGTGACAACCATATCCTAATATTTTCTTAGAGGGAGATAAATATAAAATAAGATAAATGTAACATTCAATGATTAAATAAGAGAAAATGATCTCATAAACAATAAATATCCAACATATATACATGAAAATTTTAAAAATATATGGTCTAAACATAAAAAAAATTGGATATAAAGGAAGTATTTGAAAATAATGTTCCCAAGTACACTCCTCCACACCATAGTTAATCAAGAGGATATAAATTAAATGAATAATAGGCCCATGTAATAGCTTCTTTGGGTGGACCTAGATCTCTACATGTCACTCTGTGAAGTTCATGTCATCATCAACATAAATCAATATGTAGTCAATGCTATGAGAGTCATCATGAATATAAAAATAAATTTATGAGAAATTAAAGACATCATGTATCCCACTAATATGTATGGGAAATTATTTTTGATATACAATGTATCCAATACAAGAAATCAACATGAAAGGACCAAAAAACTGGGAGAAAACTTACTCCCACATCCAAAAATTCACCCCCTTTATGAAAAGTGACATTCAAGAACACATAATCCCCCAAATATAACTCTAGAGAAATCATCCAATGATAAAAATATGTGTTATGGTCATCATGTTCTACTCTCACCCTCTCATGAATCACCTAAATATCCACTATCGTGTTTTTCACTAGATATATACAAATAATTTATAAACCCCCAATAACAGTCAACCATAATGGAGAGTGGAATGTTCAACCAAAAAAAAATTCAACTCATTCCTTAATTATTAATGAGTGAAAACTATTATTTTATGAACACCCAACTAAAGCCAGGTTCCTCATTTGTGAACCTCAAAAATCTAATACACAAGAGCATACCAATCAATAATGAATATGTATGATCTAGTATATCCAACCATACATACGTGGATAAAAAGAAAATATATGGTATATCTAAGATCTAAAAAATTTGGGAGACCTCTCAACACCTTAGAGTTAAAATGAAGGTCATAATTAGAGTTCAGTTTCCTCAAGAATCTATTGAGTTTCACCATTTAACAAGATAATGCATTGACAATAGCTCTACTGATCATGAATCATTAACCACATTGAAGTGGCCTGATTTCATCAAACAATGAACAATATCACCTATAGCATCAGATCTTCATAGATGTTAAGGTAAACTAGTAATAAGGTCCATCAATCAGACATCCCACTTATAATGATGAAGATCAATCAAATGTATCAAACCCCCATATGCACAATGTTTGACCATCAACAATATAAAGACCAAATATTAAGACAAAAATGTTCTGCAGAACACTTCAGAATAAGACATCACAAATTTCCTCTCAGTTCTCATTACAACGTCATCATACAAGGATATACCACTAAGGGTGTGTAATATGAGACACAAAGATCCATCTCATACATTTCCCAGTAGATGAAGTATTCCCCTAAAAATAGTTGAAGTTGTTCATCTATTGTTCAACCACTAGGGGAATCACATATAATTACTTGTTATCTTTATTCCCAAACCTCATAATCCCCTATCTAGGAATTTACTACAATAATTATGAATTCACTATGAACATGAAAAGGAAAAATATCCATCCATTTTCTGCCATATTTAATGGTATTGTTGAAATATATTCGATAACTCTCCAAGAATCTCGAGATTCATGCCAACATAACTACATGACACCCTCCATAGTTATAATGATACAACATTTTCCATTCTTTGTTGGATATGAAATATCAATGACATATTCCTAAACAAAATCCATGAACCATCATATTTACATGATTGAGTCATGCGAGGAGAAGACATTCCTAAATCCATTATGATCTATAAAAACCACAAAATGGTTGTTGATGAGGTAGTATCTCCATAAATTCAAGAAATAAAATGACTACCACCAACTATAGATCATTGGATGAATAATTATACTCATTGGGAATATAACTATCAATAACCATATGAAATGATTTATTTTTTGCGTCATAAGAGGACATCCTAACCTAATACATGAAGTGTCATACAAAACCTGAAACTTATATCCCTATTCTAGATGGTGGAGAGTAAGAGTGCTAACCATGTTATGCATTAGGTACTTAAAATCTGCATGAAACTAGCCAGTCCATAAGAAAACATGATCCTTTCTTATCAAGGACATCATTGGAGTTATAATGTAGGAAAATTTTGTTACAAACCTCATATAATAGCCTAAAATACTATGGAAAATCACGAAATAAGCTAGTTTCTAGGTGGTTTCCAAATTAAACAATACATAAATCATTGAAATATATATAGATAGACCTTATTGGGACACAAACTAGATCTTGAAAAAAACATAATCATCCAACAAATCATTCCTTAAAGACTTCCTAAATAGTTTTTTATGACAATTAAATCACCAAACTCGAAAATAATAGGCATACTCCTCCTCTAGCATGGAGTACATAATGATGTTGTTAAGGAATACAACCCTGAACATATAAAGATACACTCTAAACACTATTCTCATCAAATCCATGGAAACTTCTATAGATTTTTTTCACACCAAACAACATCACAATGAACTCATAATTCCCATAATGACATCAGAAACAAGTATTTGGAATATCCTCACCCTTCACATAGATATTATGTTATTTAGAGAATAGATAAATATTTAAAAACTACTTTAATCCAATATGATGTTTTAATAAATAATCAATATTTAAAAGAGGATATCTATTCTTTATGATCACACGGTTCTGGTGATGATGATGGATACAAATCTTCAAGCTTCCATCGACCTACTTCCTAAACAATACTGGTACACCCTAAAGTAAAACAATCAATTAAAACCTAAATGTAACATGTATTCACTCTATGCTCATAGATCTCATAGCTCATAAGGAATTAACCTAAAAATATTCATCCAAATAAGGGAACATCCAGGTTATATATATATATATCCCAAAATTGATCTACCGTCTTGGGGTAATTCTAAAACCCCATTAGTAAATACATGATTTTACTCTTATAAAAACCTAATAATCATTATCAGATGAACTCCCAATGAACTATATTTCAGCTCATCTAAAAAAAAGACAAGGTTAAAATAATCCATTGACCTATCTGAGGGTCTCTCTCAACAAAAAACATGACATTCCCTCCATTAGTATAAAAAAATTACATTTTTTCTATGAAAATCAATGATAAGTTTCATAGAATACATCTAATCCATGGGAGGGATGATTTTTGTAGGCATTATCCACAAAAATGTTATTCTCCCCCTGAACAATACATCTCCAAAACTAACTCATAATCTCTACAGACTACATACATGTTAGCTCTCTCTCCTGCTAGCATAGTCAATACAAAGGGAAATAGAATTTTATCTACTTTATGTTCCAAATAATAAATTTAGGTTCTTGATATAAAGCATATCATAGACTATTAATCCGAAAAATTATTAATCGTTATAGAAAACATGTTAAGGGTACCTACAATTACATATTTATCACCCATGAATTGAAAATCATGAGAATGTAGCTATCCATAACCTATTCCATAACCTATCGGACCCTAATGAAGAAAACCTCCATGGCCATGATATACCTTATAAGGATGAGGACCATCACAAAAAATATCATTTTCATAACATATATCCTTTTAGCTAATATCAAGACTGAACACCCTTCTATTATTGACTATTTAGAATTATTGGTAACTTTCTCCACTAATGTCCTCAACCATCATAAGAATAACATGTGTGTTATTCCTTAGAAAGGGCCCAAGATTATATGTACATAGAGAAATGAGATGATGAAAAATGGGATATAGGCAGGGTTAACTAAAAGCAATTATATCATAAAAATATGGAACCCTTGGCCAAATATCTATATCATATGGAATCCTAATGAATCAACCCTCAGGACAATTAGTTTCTAGATAGAATTAACTGAGCAACCTCATCTCTCACCATCACTTCACTATATGTCGATTACATGAATTATGAGATCTATAATTACATCTATAGATGCATCACCTCCTCAAAATTCCTTACACAATAATCTTAATTTAGTTGTATATCATATTCATATAAAATATGTGTCTTGAAACATATCCTACAATACCTCATGATAAAACTACCATGTAGAAGGTTATCCTCCTCCTGGAGACTTGCCTCTTTTTTATCAATAGAAAAACTATAATCATATCTAGTCTAGGAGGATCTCTCAAAATATAGTGAAATCATCCATATCCTAAAGGAACATGATCCCCCACCTAATTTATTCTCCACCATTTTCTGATGCTTTCTTAACAGGGCATGCATCGCGTGAATTTTTTCTTACATTTCCATGTTACAAAGGAGGGTATCTGACACTTCCATAGTTGGTGATGTTGGTTCCAAGATCAGAGAAAGATAATGGGATATATTATCCTCCTTATATAGATTCCATATCGAGCTCATTTCCTTGTCTAGGTCTCCTTGAATGATTTAATACATTTTCATGAAACTCTTTCCCAAGTCCACCTAAACATACACACCCATTAAAGAGGCCACTCTTATCTTGATAGTGAAGAAACTTTTGGTCAAAGAATATGATAACAATACTAAATCATGATAATTTCTGAATTTTTGTTGTGTTGGTAACATGTAATGTATTCTAATTATAAATTTGAGTGAATATCATGTGTGATGAATCATAGGCATGAAACCCAATTCATCATGTTCCATTTACATGATTGTTGATGACTGATTAATAATAATTTTAATGGGGGATTACCCTTGGAATCCCAATGTTATTGCATGGGGAAATCATTCAAGATTAGTTCAGATGATTAAGGCCATATAGACATAGGTAATTCATAGTTTTAATATCTTATTTGGATATGTTGGAGAATTTATGTATGTTCCCATAGGAATGATGATCACACTTGAGTATTTAGTTATGACTTTCCCTAAGTGGGATGATTATCACACTTGACTGTTTTGTTAGCTATGTCCCCAAGGGGAAAGATGGTCACATAATAAAGATTGGTTAAATGTGTGCCCATGGGGAAGATGATCATACATGAGGGTTTGGATAAGTATATCCTGAATGTGAAATATGATAAAACATGTGGCATTCCATCTCTTAAGGAGGAGATTTAAATATATTATTGTAATTTTAGTGGAAATTGGATTAATCCTAAGGATTGTATTAATATTGTGTTCACATGTTATGATTGAAACTCATGGAGGTGTCTTTATTACCTTGTTGGGAAATAGATATGAATACCCACAATGATTGATGCACATATTTAAGGTTGTCATAATGGAATGGATTATATAGTCTAATGTCGTGTATTAAGGATACTTATATCATATATGGATTTTTTATTAGGGTGGTTATGGGGAAAACATAAATGATATTTTTTTATAGGATGACCATCCCATTCTGGGGATGGATGTACCTTCCCAAGATAATTTTAAATGGGGAATCACATGTTCATCAAATAAGGTAATAGGTGGGAATCCATCCAATTCTATTTATACATGAGGAATCATGTGATGATCACATAGGGTAATGGTAATGTTTATCATCATGTGTTGAGTAATTTTTCATACAATTTGAATTCATTTGAGTTGGATTTTGTTTATTACAAGGGATTATGAATATGGCCAACCCGAGTGCTTCTAAGATTATTGAAGGAATTAATAGTTATTTTTTACGTAGGATGAAAGGGTTCCTCATAGGTCAGTGATTCTATTTAAGTGGAATACATTTTGGAGTTTCTTGGGTGATGCAACATCGCATAGATGATGTGGATAGTTCTTATTAATGGTATCTTCTTGAGTGATAATATTATAAGTGATGGTATGAATAGGGCTTATAAGCGGGAGGTTACCATGTGATTGTAAGAGAAATGAATGTTTGAATTGGGGTTACACAGCTGGGCTACACAGGTGATTCTAGGAGCGTCTATGATTTAATTATGGCTTATTCGTTGAAGATTCTTGTAATATGATGTATCATCTCATGAAAATATAATGATTCATCTCATGATCATAACATGTGGCCTCCTACACTTATTAATTAAGTAATGACACATTCAACACATAGGTTAAGGCCATAGTTTACATTCATGTACAAGGACTACATATTGAGCTTCCCATTCATTCTTTATCAGGTTAGGTCCCAAAGGATTCTTGACCAGGTGATGGGATAAGCTATATGATTGGGGGATTACACATGAAGATGAGGACCATGGGGTATATTAGAGATTAATTAGGATATATTGACTTCTTTCACACTAGCTAAACCCACTATTTTTTTCATTTTGATTCATGATGGATTTTCAGGCCCACTGATGGGAGGATAAACATGATGGGGGATTAAACATAAGGAGGGGGACCATGGTCACAGTTTGATGGTCGTATCATGACCATTACATGAGTCATCTTATACATGACAAACAAATAATCTTGTTCCTTTCAAAAGATGCATCCTATTCATATCTCACAATTTATACTATAGTTTAACATCATTTAGTGGGGAATATTTGGGAATAGATTCCAAGAAATATTTGTTGTGGGACATGTTTCGTAGTGTCCCTTTCTTGGTCAACATGGCGTACGTGTCTGTTGATGAGGATTTTAGTGATTCTTGAGGAGTATCTCGACTCAATTAATTTGGGGAATCAAAAAAGAGAATATCAAATCCTGGAATAATAATTTGACTAAGAGGATTTTAACTACATAAGGTATTTTAGTGAGTATAATGTAGTACATATTCATTGGATATATTGGGTGTGAAAGTTGGGTTTAAATGGGGAAAAATCCCAAAAATATTCTTCTTGGATTGAAAATCTGACGATTTGAATATCCAATTATAATGGGGTTTGGTGATGGTAGAAAAGTAATTGAGCTAGAGGTACATGACTGTATATTGGTAGTGATCCCATGGGGTGTGTTTCAGTATATCACCAACGATATAGTCTAGAGAGTGTAAGGGTATCTGTTTTGTGAAAGATAATTGTTTTGTGAATGATATTGGATCTAGGAATTATGTGGGTTTCTCTCATAAGACCATCTGTCTTGATAGAATATACTATGAAAGGAGAGATAGAAATGTATATGGGAATAGTATTTCACAACGCATATCAATCATACCTAAAAATTTTTCATCGTGGATGTATTTTTGTAAAATCATTCTCTTGAAAAACCCCCATATATGGAAGGGGTTGGGTGGGGAATTCTTGAGTGATTCACATGGGGTGATGAGTAATATGAATTCATGAAACTCTTAAGAGTTTCATGTGTTGAGAGTGAATTCCCATAGATCATGTGTACTCTCATTAAGGTTGACATTAGGAGGGTATTTATAGGAACTACATTCAATAAAATATCTATTTAAAAAATAGTACTACCATGCATGAATGATTTAATTTCATGAAGGATATCAATGTTATCTAATGTAAAATATTTATGTTGAGACATATGTTGTGTGAAGATTACTAATGATGATATGTGATCAACATGCATGGTTTACTAAACTCCACGCATTGAATATCTAGTTTCCAAAGGTATTGAGTTTCGTGAAATATTTTGGTTCATGAAATTCTACACATTGTTATAGAATTTCCCTTGAAATACATTTATTGAAGTATAACATTATACGTGAATAAATTTCAATATGTGCATCAATTTTGGCTCCATGACTAGTAAAAACAAATCATGTGAATCTAAATAAACATCATGACCATTTAACCCATAAATTTTTCAATTAATTATAACATTTTGATGAACAAGTAAATTCCCTTATCAGAATGGGTTCCAACAAGGATATGGAGGATGAGGTGTACCGAATTCTAAGAAAATCACTTTGAAAAAAACCAAACCATATGGTCTAATGTATATTGTCTATATAATAGTTTTAGAAAGTGGTGGAAGTGTATGGATTATAATGAGATATAATCCTTGTATAAAAGTGGCCTAACATGGACTACCTTGGTTGTTTAGTGGATCTCTACATAGTAAAATTTCTATACAATGTGCATAGGTACATATGTTATGTAACACTAAGAGTGATGGTTTCAACCCCCAAAAGGGGAGTGGTAGGGACATTGAATTGAGATGTCAAAGATTTGAAGCAAATGGAGAGTGAATGGATTATAGAGGATGAACGTTTACCATATTTGATACATAGTTTTCATTGTCAACCCTTTCGAGATGAAAAAAACAAATGAGGGTTGAATGTTGACCCTAATTAAAAAAATTTTCCGATGAAAATATCATCAAAATTAATTCATAGTGTGTTCATAGGATGGTAGGTAAGATGGTGTATCAAGAATCCATTTACATTATGGGTTATCATTCATACAAAGAGGATGAGGGGTTTAAAATAAAGGAATTTTTGAAGCATTGGGGGAATGAAGGGAATGTTTGAATTGAGTTAAACACTATCGGGATTACATCATGATATCTTGGACAACAACAGGTGGGAATATCAGTATAATGACGTTTCAATATATAATTTTATGGAGAGAATAATCATTATTTTCAAATGACGGTCATGTTACACAAGTGGTGTTGTAGGAGACCACCACTGAATGTGGGAACATTCTCTCTTAGGCGAGGGCTAAAAATAGTTCATTGTTTTTTCAGCCTTGTAATATGGATGAAATGATTATAGTTTAAGATCATATTGAAACGATTCTTGACATGTAGGTTAACATAATCTTGGGAAGGAATTTTATTTATTGAGTTTAAAACCATTTTTATTTTACCATTGTGTCTATAGTTTTGCATCATGTGGTCATGTTGTGTCTATCAATGTTCAACATCTTATGAAAACGTTTTGTGAACTGACATGAATAAATCACATAGTATAAGGCTAAGGGGATGAATGCAACGTTAAAATAAGGGAAAATTCATAATATTTCAGATCATTAAGTAATGGTCTATGATATTTAGCTCTAATATTCCCTTAAAATCATCATCTCTAGTGAGTGTTCCCTATTTCTTTCAGGTTTCACCTTGGTTCCTTCAAACTATTGAACTTCATTGTTCATCCCTTCAAAATTTCCGAATTAATAATTGTGTTTTAGTGGGGTGGATTCTAAATTTTTCTTAGGCTTGCCTTATAGGTATTCAAACTAACAGTTGTATAGGCCTCTTGTATGGTATTTTTTATGATCGTTATAATAAGACCATGAATTTCCATTGGCTTAATGTCACATTTCTCAGACCAAGGTTTGTTGAAATTTAATGACTTGTATCTTTTCCGAGGGATGTGTATCTCAATTTAGTGTGTATTTAATTAAGGGGAGGTATCCAAAAATTAAATGAGGAAAATGAATTCTTGATGTAATATGTAAAATCCTCAGGTAACAATTCAAATAGTTTTATGGTTGTGATTCCGGGACTAGGGTCTACGTTTTATGTCATAGAGTTTAGAAACAAATTCTCAACACTCCATTTAAGGGAATTCTACGCATCTCAACCAAACTTATATAAATTCCACATTGACTCTTATGTTCACATGATTTGTGATTAGTGTGTGAAATATAGAGTGTATTTATATTCTTTTAATATCAAGGGAGATAATAATATGATGTAAAAAAGATGAATTAGAGAAATAAAAATGGTTTCAATATACTCAATCATTGTATGTGGGAATACAATAGGATGAAACCCATGGTGATTATTTTCACACCAGTGTAAAGGGAAGATGAAATGAAGGTAAATTGGGACTTCAAAGATATATAATTAAGAAAATGGGTAACATATGGGTGGGGAATGAATCCTAACCATTTTCTAAGGGAAGGTTCCACAACAACAATAATTGAGGATGAAGGAAATTATATAAGATAAAAAATTAACCATGTTCAAAACATATGATCCATCATCCATTTACGAATATCTATTGAGGCATTTTCCTTGGACTATTTTTATGTTTTGTGGACATGTACCATTACTATTAGGTTGTCCATTTGAAATTACATGATGATGAGGATCCAAATTTAAGAAATTTTGATATGTGATTGTCATAGTGGGGGATGTCTTGGGGGATGGGGAAATCCCTAATAATTATACCTCAATATTCTTGAATGCAATGGATGAACAAATTAGCAATGAACAACCCTGATCCTGAGGATGGAGTCACCAGAATGAGTTATTGGAAAGGGATGTTCCCAGGAAATGAGATCCAATCGTCAATAAATATCCCTTTAGATTGGGAACCAAGCGATGGGTAGATCTACAATATGGCATCAGATTAGAATGAAAATATATTTGTGGTTTCGTACATTGCGTTTATGTTGAATCATCACATTTTTATCATATGTGGAAACCTATGTTCATCACAACATGTAAGATTATAGTTAAACATCATGTGAAGAGGTTTTTTTAATTATCATTAAATTTTTTTCATATAAGAAATCATGTAGTTTTTACATTGTGTATGGACATATTTTAATTTTATATTATAAAGATTTTAGGATTTTTATTTTATGGTAATATAGTTCAAATTAAGGTTACAAATAGTTTATTCTCATAGAGATAATACCAAGGTGTAATATGATTGATTGAGTTCATAAAGTTGAGAAAATGTGTGAAAATAGTTTAAGGATATAATTCTTCTACTAGGTGAATGGGATAATTAAAAAGTATTTTATAATATAAGAAAATAATAACCCTATGTGAATTGGTGGACAAGAAGAACCATTGAAACAAAATCATTGATGAAAAACTAAAAAATGTTAAACTCAAGAAACTATGTGGGAAAAAAATGAGGTGATGGGTGGGGGGGATGAAACCATGATATGAGATGCATTAATTTCTATTTATCCCATAGGAATGATAATAATTCCATACATAGTTCTAGAATATGATATGGTTGAAGACTAATGCTGGAATAGTGGTGTACTCTCTGGAGAATATGATTAATCATCTTAGAATTATCATTTGAGGTATCTTATGTTCATCATATACGATAAATATATAGTCTAACCTCATGTGTTGAGATTGTTTTTCATATTATATTTTTCAAATATGGAATATATATTTTTGAAATATAAGTTTAATGATTCAGTTAAAAAAAATGATTTGATGACATTGGGACTTTATTGTAAAAAATTTTACATCTAGGACTAAGGATGTGAAAAACGTTTTTGTTCATAATTTTTGGACCAAGGAACTATGTTTTAGATAAGTTCATATCGTATAAAAGTGATACAAAAACAATGTGAAGGGAGGTTACATGTGGCATTTCATCACATAAAACGTCCATAGAGAGAGGTTCACATCGTTTCATGGTCGTGAGGCATTGAAAAGAATATCATGTGGCTTGAACTTGTAGGTACCAAAACTTCCAAGACACCAATTCCAATGTGAACCATTATCAAAGTGGGAATAATTGAGTGATTAGAGACATTCCCTATCAAAATTAACTTCACAATAGGGAAATTAAAATACGATTTAAGAACATTTATATGATACCTATGCACCTACTCATCATGCGCGACTTCACAAATGGGTAACAACATTGGTGTTGGAGTTCCACCGTATAATAGAGAGTTGGAAAGTATTTAAATAAGGACTTTTAGTATTTATACAATAAATTAAGGTTGTCTAAAGAGAACTTTAATAATGTTGAACATTTTTGAATCATAGGCTCCACAACCTACAGAGTTAAGGAAATAGTGAGAAAATTATGAATAAATCCTCAACCATGTTAAAAAAATGGGAAACAAAATATTTAATAATAGATCCATAAATTAATGTACCAAAGGTGGGAGGAGATCCATTTTGTCTAGGAACCAACCCCATTTGGGGGGAATTTTTATTTGAATGACTTTGAGGATCCTAATTGAGAAATACTCAAATTATTTTGACAAACTTGGGTTTATTTGCCTGCAACTCATACTCTATGTTGTATGCAACAACATATTAGAGATTTCAGTGAGGACTATTGTTATGTGGGAGTCAAACATATTTTCATAGAGGGAGTCCTGAAGTGGGTCTGTGACCAGGATAGACCCAGAATGTGTGACTTGGGTTTCTCTGCGTATCACATGAGAACAAGAGTCAAGATATATGTAGTTTTGTGATGTGGTTTAGTATATTATTATAACATGAAGGGTTGTATATCCCAACAAAGGGACCATGGTATCATTCATTTTCACTTTAATAGATGGTGAATTTAACTATTTACTTTAAAGTCCTATGGGGTCGAAATCAGATGCTTAATCATCATTCTATAAGAAAAAATATGATGCAGTTTCATGTCATTAATATTTGACCAAAACTACATTGAATTAATTACCCAAGGAAGACCCTACATCGTCTCCTCTTTATTACCAAAGAAAGACCCTACATCATTAATCGGGTTGAAAATGGAATCTTCTTATTCAAGATGTTCAAATTTTAACATCTCTTCTGGTTATGGAAATTATACTTCATCATCTAATATGTTGGTAGAAACATAAAAAATAAAACATGTTGAAGAAGAAGAGGAATATCTTAGGGATGATCTTCCAGCATTTGAAGAGGGTATCTCTACCACCATGGATGAACTCAGAGAAATAAATATGGGTAGAAAAGAATATCCACGCCCCACTTTAATTAGTGCGGCCATGACTCTTGAAGAGAAAGAGATGTATATTTCATTTTTAGAGAAAAATCGAGATATATTTGCTTGGAACTATACAGAGATTCCAGGTCTTGATCCTGATGTTTCTACTCATCATTTGGGTTTTCCAGATGAACATCGAGGATTTAAGAAAGCCGCAAGAAGGACACACCCAGCCTATGCTTCCAAAATTGAAGATGAAGTGGATAAGCTTAGCAAAGCTATATTCATGAGAGAAGTTCAATATCCCATGTGTTTGGTTGATATTTTCCCTATGAAAAAGAAGAACGGACAAATTAGAGTTTTCATTGGTTTTAGAGATCTTAATTGGCATTGTCCTATGGATGATTTTCCAGTTCCGATAATAGAACTCTTCATTGATGAAACAACTATCTATGAAGCACTTTCCACCATGGATGGATATTGAGGATATAATCAAATATGAATGGCTCTAGAAGATGAGGAATATATAGCCTTTAGAGCCCCTCAGGGTGTGTTTTTCTATCAGGTAATTCCATTTGGCCTGAAAAATGTAGACACAACATATCAGTGTGCCATGCATCGTACCTTCAAACTCTTTTGAGGGATGTTTTTTGAATGTTATGTAGATGATTTCGTTGTTAAATCCATGAAATATTCTAATCACTTGGCTTATTTGGAAGTCATATTCCACAAACTTTGGCAACATAATTTTAATATGAACCCCTTAATATGTTCTTTTGGGGTAACATGAGGAAAGTTTCTTGGCTTTGTTGTACGCCATTGTGGTATCGAAGTCGATCCTAAGAAGACAATTTCAATCCATGGTATTTCACCTCCTCGTAATTTTAAGTAATTTAGAGGACTTCAATGACACTTAGCCTATATTCGGCGTTTCATCACCAATTAGGAAGGCACACGATTAACCATCACCAAATTGATGAAGAAGGGAGTCACATACAAATGGACTGAATAATGTCAAAAATCATTCGATATTCTAAAGAAATATCTCTTGAGTCCACTGGTGTTAATGTACTTATTGAAAGAATACCACTTATCCTCTATGTGATAGCTTTAGAGTGATCGTTGGGTGACTTTATAGCTCAAAAGAATGATAGTGGGAATGAAAACAACCTCTACTATCTCAGTCGGACTATTCTTGAAGTAGAAACCTGATATTAAAATATTGAGAAGTGATGCTTAGCATTAATCATTGTAGTTCAGAAGTTGAGACCCTACCTGCAACATCACGAGGTGCAATTGTTATGTCACAATAACCCGCCCAAATTCATCCTCAGTCGTCCAATTCTTACAGGACGTCTGGCAAGGTGGGTGGTTATTTTGCAGCAATTTGATATTTAGTATGTGCCTCAAAAGCCAATAAAGGTCCAACATCTAGCTGATTTCCTTGCTGAACGACCTTCAGTAGAAGATAAATTTTTATATACTGAACTTCCCGACGAAGAAGTATTTTCTGTTTAAGATAATCTTTAAACAAGGGAAGCGTACATTGATGGTGCTTCTAGAAGTCCAATAGGAAAGAAAATGGAAGATCCTAAATTCAAGAAAGTTGGATTAGGAATTGTACTTATTTTCCCAGAAATTGCAGTGATAAATTATTCCTTCTCATTGTTGGGAGGCGGTACAAATAATGAAGTAGAGTGCCATGCTCTCATCACAAGATTGAGTTGGCACTTCAAGCACAATTGAATCACTTAAAGGTGAATGGTGATTCATACCTATTAATCAAACAAGTCAATGGGGATTATACAATTACAAAAGAAGAGCTGATCCCTTTGTATGATAACTTTAGAGAGTTAATGGAAGAATTTCCTTCGGAACTGACATTTTATTATGTCCCGAGATCATAAAATTCCCAAGCTGATGCACTGGCAAATTTTTCCACAACTCTGGTAGATCCAAATTGGGATGAGACAAGCATCAATATTTTTTCCACCGTCGTACAATTTCACCCTATGTTCAAATCAGAATAGAGGTAATCAATGAAATTAGTCCTATTCCTAAACCATATGTTCATACTATAGTATGTATGACACCTATCAGGGAATACCTTCAAAATGGAACACTTCCACCTGATAGAGCTGGGAAATAACAAATTCGGTGATGTGTGGTCAATTTCAATCTTTATGATAGCCCAGATCACCTAGAGAAAATTCTCTACAAAAGAGGTCTTGATGGAGTTCTCTTCAGATGCATTGATGTTGAAGACACAATGGTTGTCATGGAAGAAGTACATGCAGGAGCCTGTGGTGGCCATCAGTCAGGACACAGACTATCTGATCAAATTTGATGGCTTGGATATTTTTTTGCCTTCAATGATACAATATTGTCATGATTTCAGAAATATGTGTTATTCTTGACAAGTACATTCCAACTTCATTCATTAAATCCTAGAGGTGCTTCATACAGCTAAATACTCCTACCAATTTCCCACATGGGGGATGAATGAAGTGGGACCTTACCCTTCAGCTACATCCATGTATTTTAAGTACATTCTTACTACTACTAACTTCTTCTCCAAATGGATAGAAGCAATACCTCTCAATGAAGTTAGTTCTAAATCCATTGTTATCATCATCAAGTCTAACATCATTACCAGATTTGGTGTCCCTCATACCATATTAACGGACAATGGAACCAACTTCTGTTCATCCAAGGTGAGGAAGTTGCATCAAAAATACAACATCAAATCCAATCATTCATCTCAGTATCATGAAGTGGCCAATGGATAGATAAAATCTTTCAACAAGACTCTTTCAAACATACTACAAAAGATGGTGGATAAAGATAAGAAATATTGGCCTAATAAAATCTTTCATGCTTTATGGGCTTATTGGACCACCAGTCGCACTACAACACAGTCAACTCCATATTCATTAGTATATGGAATGGAAGCAGTCATTCCCATTGAGGTTCAATTACCCTCACTCAGAGTAGCCATTTTGATCAGTCATCTATAGATGAACAATCTAAAAAGCGATTGGATGAATTGGAACGGTTAGATGAGAAAATATTGTGCACCCTGCACCACTTAGAAGTCTATCAGAATCAAATAGCACGAGATTTCAACAAAAAAATTTGTATTCGTTCATTCGTTCAGGGGGAATTGGTATTGGTTCTTAGAACACCAATGATACCAGGAATGAAACCTCCCAAGCTGGAGCCAAAGTGGGAAGGACCTTATTCAATATATAAGGTCTAATCTAATGTTGCTTATTCTTTAATATCAATGGATAGAGAACTCATCATGACTCCAACCGATGACAGATTTATAAGGAAGTATTTTGTATAATACAAATACATCATTTGTCCATTAATATGACCTTAAACTAATTGCACTTACGTCCCACATGACATTAAACTGTGACATCCAAGCTATATGATGCTAAACTGTATAGAAGTACCTTACATCCAGGAAGACGTTAAACTACATAATGTCTAGTCCATGAATATGACATTAAACTATTTTCCCTTTCATCCAACATGACTTTAAACTATTCCATCATCAAACATGACATTAAACTATGAAAAAAGTCCCTAAATTATCCAACATGACGTTAAACTATGTCCTCTTTAGTCCTTACTGCATGACATTAAACTGCACAGTCCCCCTTTCATCCAACATGACGTTAAACTATATTTTCCCTATCATGTAAGCTACAGGACGCTAAACTGTACATCCCTGTTATTATCCAACATGACCTTAATCATTACTGCTCATTTTTCCAACATGAAGTAAAATTGAACAAAGCCCCTTAATATTTCCTACATGACGTTAAACTATATTTTGTCCTTACTACATGACACTAAACAATGCAGCACCATTATTCTTAACTGCAAGACTTTAAACAGCATAATCCATTCATATGTCCTACATAACATTAAACTGTGCATCGGTAAGGTTATTTCTACCTCTTGTTTCTCACAAAGAGTATGACTCTCGTGATATTAGAGTAAACTTCAACCATAACACCCTCTCTGGGCCGCTAACCATGTTTAAGGCCCGACACCATTATTTAGGTCCTTGTTTTCATGAAAAACTTGATTACCAATTCATTCTTTAATTGATCGATGCAGACTTTCATGCTTTCTTTCTAGGCTGGGTACATAAGCAACTTTCTGAGGTTCAATCCCAAAACCAATCTCTTCACGTCAGTTCACCTCCTTCTCATATGATATTGATCTGTGAAGGAAGACCTAGAACCCATATTTTTACATTGGTTCACCACGGTCCATGCATATGACCTTAAACTATTTGCACTTTTGTCCTATACGACAATAAACTACAACATTCTTTGACACCCTCACCTGAGAGGGAATCATTATTTACATTGATCTCGAATCATGTTATATTCCAATGACTACGTGCATACATGGAAATGCCTGAACCTTTTATCTTGTGTCAAACCATCATTGCACTAAAGTCCCCCTTTCACCCTTCATATTTATGAACCAAATTGATAAATAGGGTATTTTAAGAACTATGTGTGGCTTGATTCCCATCTTTATGTGATACGTAGGAACATTCGAGCATCCATCGAATCCAGCCCCATGTTTTTTTGGCCCTAACCCCATATTCCACTATCAGCCCCCTGGCAAAAAAGTCCCTGTGAAAACACACACAGAGTATTCATTATTATGGTCCAAGCTCTATGACCTTAAACTAAGATTTCCTATACTCTCGTCCACATGACGTTAAAATGTATTTCAAGAACTACGTATGGATTGATTCATATCCTTATCGGATACTTAGTGAATTACAACCTTTTCAGGACCCATCCACAACATTATTATAGTTAGCATTGGTCTGTGTATCTATACATGCATTGAACAAATTCCCATTTTTATGTGTCATACTCCTAACAATAAATAATTTTAGATCTACACAACCATTTTCTTGACTTCTGGTCACAAAATGTCTGATACCTCGTAGTTCTTTTGCCTGACTATATAGCACTAGCCCTTAGGCAGCCTTGTATAAATAGTCTACATAATAGACTTTTCATCCTAAAGATGCTATTATATGACTATGCAACCAATTCCCTTAGGTGGACCTGCATAATTCAACCCCCTATCGGGTTTGTTAAATAATGGTAACTTCATTATTGGGAATAAAACCTCTTTTTTCCTTGAAGGTCTTATCGACAATATGTAAGGATTCACAGAAAATATCCATCCTTATATATTTGTCCAATGTTATTATTCATGATCTGAATGTATTCAAGTCTCTGGTTTATATTTCCCTTCCTTAAGTTTGGGTCAGACCTTCGTAGGAGTGACATTCATCCAGTTATTAGATGAACTTGTTTGGAAATATCTTCTCCTTATTCAAGTACCTCTCTCCATACAACAAACTCTATGCTTTGGAAAATTTGAATCTCCATAAACATCCTTTGGTTTTTTAGCAGAAGAAAAGTATATTATTGAGAGTTCTTTTCCCTGACTATATAGCATGTTCCCTTAGGAAACCTTGCATAAGTAGACTACATAACGGAAATGTTAGCCAAAAGATGCAATTATTTGACTATGAAGCCAATTCCCTTAGGTGGCCCTTCATAATTCAACCCCTAATGAGTTTGTTAAATAGTGGTAACTTCATTTTTGGGAACTACTTCTTTTAATGAAATTTACCCATTTTTTCATATCATTCCTTAGATTCAAAATTTCTTAAGTCATAGTTTACATATTTTCCCTCATACTTGAACATGGTCATATGTTTTTAGATAAACTATTAAGGAACTGAATCAATTTCAATCCATTCAGTCAAGGCTATTTTGACCTTAAACATTAGCCTTTTTTATGTCTGATGTGCGTGACATTAAAATGCCCACAAAAGACAAGGGATCTCTGAACAAAAGTCAAGTTCCATCTCAATAAATATAAATTTTGTATGATTTAGGTAATATTGTGAAATTAGAAGATTCAAAGTTCATAGGGTTATTTATAATAATCCTATTAAAAATCAATCTATGCTTACTAGGTCCATTGTCTTAGGTAAAAACATAAAGCACATGAAAAAAAAGGTATGAACAAATGATTGAAGAAGAAATTGTTTTTCATTGATGAACAAGAGATAGAAGGACATCCATAGACTGGTGTCTCTTCCCTTTTTCAAGAATTACAAGAGGCATTCAACATAACTCTTCATTTGATTTACGGAATCCCGAGCTTCATCCCGCAACTACCTGGAATACATTCATTTCAACTGGTTACAATATGAGATGCAGTGATACCAGCTCTTCTTGGAACAATTGTAAAAGAATGTTCTTGAGTGCGTTTTGAGAAAATGATCTATTGATCTAACAATGACTCTGTTTCAATCCAAGAGACATGGAAGATGGATACATTGATTTGATAATGGATCATTGGAAGTAAAGAGCCATTTGGAGAGAGTACTGTTTTCATATATTGTTTCTAATTTCATGATAATCTTCTCTCTATCCACCGGCAGCAGAAAACATATTAGCCCATGGTTTTCCAATTTCATATTTGCAAGGAAATGGCATGAAGGAAAATTTTGAAAATTCAAACCATTGTTGCTAATCTTAATGCACAACATAACCAAAATAGAGTATTAACATTGCAATTTCATCTTGGGAATATAGTTCTTTATATCTAGAATGTTGACTCCTTACAGATGACCATGGCCATACAGAGGCAGGTAGATGCTCTGTGGGAAAATAAGATGATATTTCTTCAAGTACATGGCCAAATCTGGGAGAATGCAGTCACAGATATCATAGTAATCATGGCCTACAATTGTCCTCATATCATCAATCCTATTTCTAGCTAGTTCATCAGCCATTCCAATTCTTCTAGGAGCCATTGAATATGTACAAATGCCAAATAATTAACTCTTATGTAAGGTGATTTTTCATAAAATTTGTGAATAAAAGTGATGGAGTAGCTAAGGCATTAAGGCGTGCAAGTCCCAAATATGGCGTGCAAGTATAACTGTGTCGTGAAGGTTTTGGGGCATATGTATCACCACGCAAGTCCAAATACCTCTACAGAAGCGCGACACAAAAGTAAGTAGTGGAAAACTGAGTAACTTGCGCGGTGAAGGCAACTTGCACGACAAGATCTCGAAAGCATTCAGATTTGGTGCTTTGCGCGAGGAATGACCACCTATATATAGGAAAGGTTTCTCCCCTATGGGCCGAAGCCTGCGCGGCTCACCTTTGCGTGCCGCCATTTTCACCCTCAGCACTTGTGTGCCGCATGTACCTTGGTTTCTCTTCATTACACCAGAGTCACATCCTCTTTTCTTTCAGATCCAACTTTGAGGGGGGAATTTTGTTGACGGTCCTTTCCATCACAATGTCTAACTACTAATAGATGGAAATACCTTTTTCCAATGTGATTCATCCTTTCATGAAACATCAATATTCGACAAAGGAATGAAGAACGATTTCCTCCCACTTGAGTTGCGCAGGTTTCATCATGGTCGTGCAAGAATACTTTCTCGCCGCATAGTGGTCACGCAGGTGACTTGAACACCCTCTTTGATTCTTGAACAGGGTCTTCAGCAGCCTTTAAATACCCCTTGTGGGCCCCCCATTTCAAATACTGAAAAATTCCAAAACTCAGATATGTGATCCCGACACCCTAGTCTCTTCTGGATGTCATCCGAACACTTCTAAGGTAATTTATTACCTAGAATGGAAGCTCTAAAGAGGGGAAACAAGTCCTAAGTGTTGAAAATAATCAACACTTGCGTTCCTATGTGGCCATCCCTTAAGGGAAATGGCCACACTTGCGCGCCACCTTATCCCTTCAACAAAACTTGTGCGCCACTGTTTTGAAAACTTTTAGGGATAATACTAAAGGATTGAGCAAAGTCTCGCCCAAGTATTACCCTAAGGGTTTTCCATCGCACAATTACCCATGTGTCGCGCATGTATACTTGCACAACTAACACTTGTTCACCCACGCAGGACTTGCGCGTCACTCTCTTTTTGGGTTCCCCTCCAACCTATTCACTTGATTTCTTCAAATCCACCTATCCTCTTCAAAATTTATCCTTCAGAACCCACTTCAAATCCATTTATGTCATGGTTCCTTTGTTGGCTTCCTTATCTGAAATAAATTCTGTGGAAAATTTTTCAAAACCTAGTGATTTACATATCATTGTGTCACTAAGGTTAGAGATTTCATTCCTTCATCCTCATCAATTAAAGATGAGAGGATCTTTAATATGGTACTCCTTCTCAGGAGTAAGTCCCAATCTCAAAATCCCAAATTTGGGAATCCTCCATAGGAGTAAGCCCCAAGTCCCATAACCTGGACCTCCTTTTTAGGAGTAAACCACATTCTTTATGTTCCATTAATTTTGGGTGTCCTCCTCATGAGTAAGCTCCAACCATAATTCTTTTAATATGGGAATCCTCCTTAGTAGTAAGCCCCAAGATCTCAAAATCCAAATTCACTTAAACTGGGCTTCCTTTTCATGAGTAAGCCCTAGTCATAATTCCCTTTAACCTGGGCCTCTTCATTATGTGTAATCCCCAGTCATAATTTCTCTTAACCAGTCTTAATTTACATTTGATTTAGGCTTCCTTCTCAAGAGTAAACCCCAATCATAAGTCCTCTCTAATTTGGGTATCCTTCTCAGGATTAAGTCCTATGTTATGTATCCAAATTTCCATAAATTGCATATGTAATGGCCTGACCCCAGTTATCCAGAGTCGGTGCATTATTACATAACATTTTCATGATAAAAAATGATCAGGTCTCGAAAGACCGATTAGATTAGTAGCCTTGGAAACACTAGACACATTCATAAAATTTATATTACATAATAAAGTGAAAAACTTCAATAACATGATCTCCATAGTCTACAATCATATCCCCTTAAGCCTATCCCTATAGGTCATTCATAAAATATTTCTTCCCATCATGGGATAAATAAAACACAGAAAGGGGTGAGCTCAGATGCTCAGTAAGGTTAACAATATAGCAGAAACTTTAATAAATAAACATAAGCATTTAAGGCAATGTATAACTAAAACATAAGCCTTTTAAACTTGAACATCAGCATTATATAGTAAAAATAAAATGAAATAATGCCATTTACTTATTCACATGGATATTATACAAGTCGAATAATCACATGCAATATCAATAACAACTTTCATAATGATGGAATGCATAATGCCAGACTATCATAACCACATAGCCAAGGCCTCGTTCGAAGACTATAAATAAGATTTTTTCAAAGCCTCGTTCCAAGACACTTGTTTGTCTCATGAGACCTACCGATGCATCAAGGAGCTATAGCGGGCTCCACCCGTCACTTAATATGTCCAATTCATTCCTTATATGAAATGGTTTAAACATATTGTAAACCATAACATAATCGTATCACATAAAACATGCATAAAGGAAAAATAAAATTTCCACATTTAAATCAAAAGATATCAATACAAAACATTGATATAATAAAACCATTTTCAATACATAAATAAAATAAAAGTAAAACTTGGTATTTATTTTTCATTTTAAAAAAAGTTATGGCTTGTAGAGGAAGCCCAAACTCAAATAATGGTCACAACGGTGGAGAAGTCATTGTCACCGCATACATATGAAAAAAAAATTTCCTTTTGTAATTTAGTAAAACGCTTCGTATAAAAAATATCCCTTTTGAATAACATAAAAGTCAAAGGGGTTTATAAACTATATGAAAGAAAGTTGTGTATAAAACAAAATAGGCCTCAATGAATGGAGATTGAGACGAAGTCCCTTACCTTGGGTCTGACTTGACTCAATCATTCTTTAACCTATTGAATAATAAACTAGAGTTAATTTCAACTTTCTTAATAACATTTATCATGTTCATTATTCCTTTTATATCACTTATTACCATGTTATGGACATTATGTAATTATTTAAGTTAATAACGGTTGTTTTGTCGATCTTTGGTACTTGAGTCAGAAATAAACTTCTTATAATTACAATTTGTTCATGTGGTAAAATATACATTATATCGGAAATTATATTCAGGATTTAGATATAATATATATCATACATATCCAATATATACATTCATTTATAATATTACATAACATTTAGAGGTAAGAAATGAAATGCACCGTTCATGGAGACGGTAAGCCGTACGTACACATGAACACTACTTTCATTTATATTTCATATTTAATGGAATGAAATCATAATCATATATAAGTATTTTATAATTAAAATATAATATCATATATAATATCATTTAATCCATCCTTTATACGTCCCACATATGGCATTAATGATTCAAATCACTTTGAGTGGGCGGTAGTCTGCACTTCCTAAAATGAAATAATCACGTTTACCCATAATGGAAATCATAAAGGTATTACATAAATGAAAAATACATAATCATAAGGAAAAACACACCATGATATATATCATATATAAATATAGTGACATATTAATGGCCACCATGAGAGGTGTTAAAAGAATATTGAACAATCATCATTTCGTGAGGCAGTAATTCACCACACACGGAAACAGTATGTTCTTTAACCATTAGATGAAGGTGTGTGTAAGTGTAAATCAAATAATTCTCATAAAAACATCATATTATATATAATATACTGGCTTTGTTACAAAACAATGGAATAAAAAGAGTTAGGTGCTGGAGAAGAAAAATAAAACAAAAGAACATAAGAGAAGACATTACCTTAAAATCGGGTCACTCTTTATGATTTGAGCCAAATGCTTCTTCAGAAGACTTCACCCCAATGGGAGGATTATAGGAGTAAGAGAGAGATGTGGAGAGAGTATTTGGGAAGAGTTTGTCCGAGCCAAATATATTTGATGGTGTGAATAAGGTGGTAGAGGTGGGGCCCTTTTATAAGAGGAGAGGAGGGGCACTCTTGGAAAGTTAAGAAATGTTACTTTATTATATAATGATTTTAGGATTTTAAAGGTAAAAAAATTATATATTTCGAGGATAAGGTGATATGGTTTTGAAAAATACTCATCCAATAGGTTTTTTACAAGTTTATGTCTTATAATTTACATTATCTTTTCATTTTATTTCAATCGTTAATTAATGAGGTAATCATTGCATCATCATGGTGTCATAAATAAATTTATTTACTTAATGCCTAAAAATTATAAAAAAATTACCATGATTTAGGAACTATATTTATATTTCCAATGAATTTTTATAGTCTAAATGTTAACTTATATAACCCCATGTAATAATTGTTTTAGTAAAACAACACATGTTTGCGATAATTTTATTTTTACTTTAAATAAAAAGTTAATAATGTCAATTTCTTACCCAAGTGGATTCGTGGGGTCCCCAAGTTGACCCATGGATTTTATTGTTCAGCCATGACTCATCCTATAATGGTAGGATAGGTGTAAAGGTAATATAATATTATTATAACATTATATTTACCTTAAATTACACTAATTAACTTTAATCGCGATTAATAAAACTTAAAAGTTACTATTCAAAAAAAATTATTTCCATCTCATTGAACCAAATTTTACATACTAATGACATCCATTTATTTTGGATTTTTGAAATTCAATTCACAGAAGTGGTAATGTTTCATTTTAATGGAAAATTTGTTTTTTAACTACCACTTAGTGGTTTCACTATTCATCAAAAATTGAAGTTTTTCAGAACAATACCAAAAATTTACCCTAAGCTATAATTGATATTCCGAATTTAAAAATGATTTCTATTTTACAAAATTACACTCACAAAATTAGCATTAAATAATTTTATAATTAATTCTAGTTGTCAAAACAAATAGCGTGTTTTTAAGAAACAATATCAATCAAAAGATTGATAATTGTTTGTGTCCAATTTCAAAGTGAAATAAATTATAATGAACAACATTGGATAAAATGGTAAAATTATGTTATAATTATAATTTAAAACCACTCAATATTATAATTTATCAATATAAATTATTTTTATTAAAAATGTTGTTTTTAAGTATTTTTCACTATTCATCTAAAATGGGAAGTTCTCAGAAAAATACCAAGAATTCAACATAGGCTAATTTCGATATTCTGAATAAAAAAATGAAGTTCATTCTGAAATATAAAATTTATATAATTTAAAGAATTGGGTATTACTATTCATAACGACTACTCTGATTGGTCACGGTGTGTTAGAATCTCGAACTTGCGTACAATGCAAGCTATTGCATTATTGAATGAGAAGCGTACCATGGAAGATTGGGGTGTTACAACATATACCTTTATGGACCTTGTTCTTTTGTTTCTTCCCTGAAGTAAATCCTGATCTTCATTTATCATGGTAGTCATACATACATAATCCCCACATCATTTCTTATAATTGCATCTTTCATGGCACAATTGTCTGTTTTTACAAATACCTCTTGTTTCTCACACCAAGCATGACTCACGTGAGATTAGACTGTAAAAGTAATTATGACATATTTCTTTGAGCCATCAATCATTCATAAACCTCATACTTCTTTAATGAAACTACGTGGGTTCTGATTCCTTTTCTAAAAAAATATACGTAGGTAGCCCATCAGCGGGTATGATCCCAACTCTGAAAAAATATATGTTCTTCTAAATAACAATAAACTTCAAGTGCCCCGCTGAGTAGCTTTAAAACCAGAATGATTATCATAATGACCAAGAGATTTCTATGTAATGTGTCGAAGGATACCATTGTATAAGAATCTCTAACAAATACAGATGATTCTCTATCGATGAAGAACCTCGAATACATATAATAGATTCTCTCAATCTCATTCATACAAATTATTGATCGCCAGATCTAAAGGAAATCTCATTTTCATAATTGGTAATTTAATAAGGATTCATGAACATAACATAAATATATAAAGAGAGTCCCAGAGTAGAAAATAATTCCCCTAACAAAGGTGTGATGAGTCCGACCTCCCATCCTCTCGACCAATGAAAATTCTTAAGCCTCATCGGTTCACAACTAATGAGCACTTACCTTTGGAAAGTAGGTCCAAATGGATATGTAATCATTAGATGTTTCCAGTTCTACGAACAAACCTGTTAGAAACCTCTTGAAATGTTTGAACCGTAAATCAATGAGGTCATTCCCATTTCCAGAGGAAACAAAAAATGTCGAACCCGACGTGAATCCTTAACCAAGTTAAAATGATGTTTTACTAATTTTTTTATGCCCCTATTTAAAATAAATGAGAGGGTCAACAAAACAATCAATAACATATGTGCCCATACAAAAGATTTATTTTCCGAACGTATCTTGATTATGTTACTTATATAAAATAAGAACTCTTTTACAAGGTCTTCTGCATTACAGAAATGGCTTCTCTTATGTTCACACCTGTAAATACCTCTACTGCTACTCCTGCTAGATCGTCCTTTTCTCTGAGGAAATCATCACCTACTCAACATCATCAACGATGGGTATCAAATGCACTAGTTAAGGAATACCATCAACACGGTACCATTCTGACTCTAGAGACTGCTCAACAAGCCCTCCAAGTCAGCAGTTCACACTGGTCGTCCGGACAACGATGACCAGTGATCAAGAAGCAGGCAGTGCTAACTACCATCTCCAACCGTTTCAGGTTGGTATCCCTGAAACACAATCACCATTCCCTCTCATATTTTACAGAGGTTAATTAGAAGGTCAGTCAAGTCCTTAATTCAAAAAAACATGAGCCCTTCTGAGGGATCCCATCAACAATCGCCTCCAGACTCGTGCGAAAGTGCACCCTCAACATGATGAGGGTGTCATATCCAGGCGTTCGACTCAGATTCCTCGAACCCGAGCAGGCAAGATGATCTACTAGAGGAGACGACCGGTTAACAGTGAGAAAGTTTTTATATCTGCCGTTTTTTAGGAGAATTCCACCTTCCTAACTTGGTGGAAAGCAAAGAGAGGGCACACACACCCACCTTTTTAATTCCACTATCTCATAGACTCGTCTGGAAGAAACATGCCAATCCCACCAGGAAATTAAGGAGGATTACTATAGATAGGAACATAAACCTATTTATAAGTCATCATCTAGTCAGTAGGCTCGTCTGACTACATACGATGAATCCCGCCAACCCAATGTGTTGAAAACTGGTAAACGTGCACATACACCAGCTTACACTCATCAATCTTGCCAGCAGCCTCGTCTTTCAGTATTGAAGGAATATCATCAACCATGTTTAGCGGAGTGCAATAATCAGACACATACACCTACCAGTATTGATCAAGCCTACCAATAGTCTCGTTTGGGAGCACCCGGAGAAGTCATTCGGAAAGATCCAGTGACAAACAGGAGGCAGATTCAACTCTATGCCCCCACACTTGAGTACTATAAGAATTCACAGAAAGGAAAAGGAGGAATGGATCCTGAACAAACAACTACTCCAAGCACAGAATGGACATATATTCCCGTTCTGGCAGCTGAAGTCACCAAGCATATTCTGTCAATGGTGAATGAGTAGAAGCCAATACCTGCTCATATTCTGGTTGCCTACTAGGATATTATAACAGCATCAGCCAGAACACAGGGAAATAAATTTAAATCTATCCCTACTAGTGGAGCGACAAATCAACAGTTTACTCCAGAACAGACACACACCTTTGTTCCAGTCCAAGAGGGTTGTGGGTATACTCCCCCATGTCATACGGACAACCAAGTCAGACACATACACCTTATTTGAGCAGAGATAATCAGCCTAACCTAACTATTTCTCCTAAGTAGGCACATACACCTGCCCATAATAACCACTTTCATCAAAAAGTGGTTCCTAAAGTGATTAAGAAGGCTTCTAATAAAAAGACCTATCCAACACAGTCAATAAATAAAGGGCCAATTTGTAATAAGGCCTTGCTCGATGATGGAGTTGTTGATGCACTCCGAAAATTATCTGTTGCAACTCAAGATTCTACTCTCTCAGTTCCCAATAATGGGAACATTAATTCTAAAGGTCTGCATCAGACACTTCCTCATGAATGCTTACTATGGTGTTCTTCCCCATGATGATGAATTTAGCTACAAAAGTCCTCTCCGCAGTAGTAATGCACATTGCCTGGAAAATGCTTGAATGGAAAATGTAGTGACAAGAAATCCCTCTTATCTTGAGGTACTTGAAAATATGAAGCCAGTCGTGTCTGATGCTTTACCACTAGAAGGTGAAATACATTCCCAATTAGAAGGTATCCTGGGGTGTAGGTCATTCTCCAAACCACCCTTGGGTCGTTCATCTTCTAGTTTGATGAGGCCTTTATTTTTTGGCCTTTGGCTGACTCTCAGTATGACATTGCAGAGATGTTGACGGAAGATGGAATTCATGATATTCGTCTCAACATATAGAAAACTCATTGTCAGCTGAAAAAGAAAATATGACATTACGATGATGATGAATGTCATGTAAAGATAATAGGAGGGTTACAACACCAAATTGACATGAAATCTCTCTCAGTTTCTTGATATCCAAAGGCTGAAAAGCAGCAGAGAGCCCTTCAGCATTCATGCCTTGGCGCACTAAGAAGATTGTGCCAGTTAATTTCTGATTCCCCATCTTGTATTCATATTAGGGGATGGTGTGTCCATGGAGAACTACATTTCACTATACTCTCCAGTCAAAAAAGCCCACCGAAAATGGTTTCATGCAATGTCATTGCCCACGACCGGTCATATCCAATTGGCTTTGTTTGTAATAAAAGGCTTTCTCAAGAACAGGACTCAATTGGTTCTTCCGAGAATCATGAATACAGAGAACAAGTTTTCGAACTAATTTTGAATTAGGAAAACAATAACATCTAACATTATTATTATTTAGAGCGTGCACATCATCAAGTGAAATAAGTGTTAAAAATCATCCAACGATCTTTTGTGCTGGGTGATAAGAATGGATGCATGTTAATGCATCCAGCCAATTTTCGGACTAAAGTCCATAAGATTAAGAAATATTTTAAGAAGGTATCAGATATAGAAACTCAAGAACCACCCCATGTTTCCAATCTGGGGACTCTTTTAACCATACCATCAGAATCAATAAATAGGATTCGAGGAGTTGAGATGGAACAACAGGAACAGCCCTAGTCCACCGGTCGGGGATCATTTTCAATTCCTTAATCTCGTCCTTAGAGAAAATTAGTATTTTCTTGATTAGTTAAGAAGTCCCAAGGGGAATGAAGAGCCAAATTAATAGGAGATTCCCATTACATTACAGTTCAGCAAGATGTTCCTGAGGGATCGAATCAGTAAAAGGCAGGGTCTCATCAAGGATATGGAAGAAGACAATCTCGTAGAAATTCCGATAAAAGTGATGAAATGTGTTATGAATCAATTAATGTCATCAATGACGTTGTTTCTAATTACCCAGATAAGGCTCACTCAGATGGATCAAATGAAGACATTCCTGCTCAAGAAGTTGTACACACAAACACAAATAAAGAAGGTGTGCGTACAAGAAATAAAAGGCTTACCCAGAATCTGGGTATTCCATCAAATAACCAACTTCACACACTTTGAAAGGCATAGAAAAAAGGAAATGGGAAGAATCAGGTTACATAAACTTCCTATAAAGATGTCCATTCACTCTTACTAGTGCAATTATTCACACAAAAAACGGAAGAGATGAAGGAATTAAGTAGTTTGAATGCACAACTACTTCAAAGCAGTCTTCCACCTAAGCATGCTAGAGTCAGTCATCCAATGTAATTTTTTGCTGATACGGAGATGGATCGAGAGTATCCTCCTTTAAAATTAAACCTTCAGAGGACTAATCCTATGGGTTATATGCAACAACAACTGGAAATACTACCATCAGTGGCAGTCCCGGTCACCACACATTTCCAAGCTCTAGTTTTTGCACCTGCATAGGTCCAAGCTCAACCAGATGTCTCTCAAATATTAATGGCTACCATTGAGTCATTAACAGCTCGGTTATATTCTAAGGAAGGAAATCATGAACTGGTATAACCGGAGAAGAGATGATATCCTAAATGGGTTGATGTAATCCCCCCATCATATTTCTTATGTACCACATTACCAATCTTTAATAGTTCGGGAGACCTAAAGAAACACATAACAAATATTGTTTCTCATTGAGATCATAGGATGGGAAACCCTTATCAACAAAAAGCAGTAAAGCTCAGGTGCTTTGTACAGTCATTACACGGGCCTGCTTTTGTCTGGTATACAATCTTGCAATCCTGGTCAATTACCGGGTGGGAGGATATCCGTCAATGATTCCTTCATCAATTCAGCTCAACTTTTCCAAATACAATAGTTTTTTATCTTAAAAATTTTATGCAAAGGGAGAATGAAAGGGTGTTATATTTCATTTATCGCTAGAAGGGATTAACATATTTCCTGAGCATAGCACTCTCTCAAGAATAATTGTTGTCAATCTATGTGGAAAATTTGCGTGATGAGTTGTGTGCACTGTTGATCCATGTGAAATACACAGGAGGGTTTCGAGACATTACTTTGATCACCCAATAGATTGAAGACTCTCTTACGAAGACTAAGGATAAAACTCATGTATTTCCATCAGCTCCAGGATGGAGAATGGGTAAAGTAGAGACTGCTATAGTTTTTCTTAAACAAGAACCTTTATCAGCTTTCACCTGAAACCCTTCATATTCCCAAAGTGTTCCACCTCCTGAGCGTCAAAAAAGAGAGGCCTTTTTGTCAAGATGATCAAAGATATCAAAGAGGGAATCAATTTGAGTATCTGAAGAGAAAAGTTTACAATTTCAGAAATGAACAAGTTCCTGGTTACTTCATTTCGGCTTTGAAAAATAATTTGTTTCAATCACCAAGGACCAAGAGCCCGAACAAGGAAAGTGATGAAGACTGTCCCAACTATTTCTCCTTTCATAAAATGGTGGGGCATCCCATTTAGGAATTTTTTGTCTTCATAGATCCCCTGCAAAAAATGTTGGACTCGAGACAAGTCATGTTGAAAGGATCTTCAGCTCAGGTATCATGTGTAATTGCTACAAATACAGAAGAAGAAGGAAAGTGGCAAGAAGTCAAGAACGGAAATGTGAAAAAATATGATGATTGGATGGTCATAAAAATGATCAACCGAACTCATGCCATTTTGCGAACAGAATTAAAGAAACCAATCGTGTCTTCTGATATGAATTCCACAGAAAATCCCCCTTCATCAGAGGGAATATCCTCAAAGAAATGACATAATTCAATGAAAGAAGAGAAATGAGAAGAAGATGAGATCATGTCAAAGCCTGAATTTTCATTGACTCTGGGATATTTCATGCCATTTACTTCGAAGCCACGAGCACCGCCCCACCAAATGGCACAACCTAAATTGGATAATCAGGTAGAGTCTTCATCGGATGAATAGTTGATCTTTGGTTATGTTAATATGATTCATTTAATAGATCCTTATTCCAGTTGCATTTTCGATTTTGATGAGCCTTAATTCCCTATTACAAACAAGGGAATTAGAGGGAGTTCTAGAGGTCTGGGATATAGAATAATATTTGGATATCCCTGAAGACACTATTCCAATTCTACCCCTTCCAGAACTGTGTATGCAATAGAAACTCATTGCAGAGCCCATCAACGAGATCAAGAAGAATAAGAAAATTATTCCACCAATTGTAGAATCAGTCCCGACACAATTATTCTGGAGGATTGGTTAGAGATTCCAACTTTTTCCTCTCAGAAAATAAATAGACCTATTCGGTCTAATATTTTAAAGCCAGGAGTATTTCCAACTCCTACCCTGATACGTGATGCATCTACTTCCAAAGCATCAACTTCTAAGGTACCTGTGAAACCACATGTTCCTGTTGGGATACACAGACCTTTGGATCAAAAGTATTATGTATTAAAAAACTTGTCCCATTTATCGGCCATGTTATCAATTTTGGATGCCTTAAATTTATCAAATGATCTTCGGGAGGCACTCATTAAGACATTGTCAAGTCCTCAATAATTTTAAACCGAAATTGCTGCAGATGAAGTCTACCATGTAGAGAATAATCCTACAGAATGTCGTGCAGTGATATCTTTCACAGATGAAGATGAATATGATGTCGTTCATGGACATATCAGAACATTGTATTTATCTGGAAAGGTCAATGGTGTAGATGTATGAATAGCTTTCATTGATAATTCTTCAGGAGTCAACATCATCCCCAATCGTACACTTCGTCGGTTAGGCCGCACAGAATCTGATTTATCTCATTCTACTCTGATGTTATAAGGATATGAAAAAAATGAACAAGAACCACTATGCAAGATTACACTCAGAACTCAGTATGGATTTCTTGTATCTAATTCATATTTCATGGTTGTTGATCATGACACAACCTTCAACATCTTTCTTGGAAGACCCTGGATATATCAACATGCGGTTATCCCTTCATCATACCAACAATGTATCAAATATTGTTTCGATGGTAAAATTGGGACATTGTATGGTGATAAATCCCCATTCAAAACAAGTGAATCTCAAAACATTGAGGTGGAATTCTATCACACGATGGGTAAGGATAAATCCACAGCAAGGGAGGATACCACGATTAATGCTACATTTGGTTTGGAAAAGATTCCAGTAAATAAATTTACACATGTGAGTGCAGATTATGGTTTCCCTATCAGTCAAATTTACATGATAGACCCAAATAAAAACACTCTTATGGAAACCTCCATAATGTCAATTACGGTAAGTAATCTAGACAGCATGGGAGAAATGGGTGATTTACCATGCAATGATGAATGATAAAATGGGGATGTCTTTATTTCATCTGCTGAAATCCATCAAGTATATAGTTTGAAAACCAGTCCAGAAGAAGTTAGAGAAATGTCAGATGTGAACGATGATGTCAATTCTCAATCCATAATCTTCTCTTTATTACCCAAGGAAGACCCTACATCGTTAACCGGGTCGGAAATGGATGCTTATTATTCAAGATGTTCAAATTTTAACATCTCTTCTGGTCATGGAAATTATACATCATCATCTACTATGTAGGTAGAAACATAAGAAATAATACATGTTGAAGAAGAAGAGGAAGATCTCATGGATGCTCCTCCAGTATTTGGAGATGGTATCTCTACCACTGTGGATGAACTCATAGAAATAAATCTGGTTGGAATAGAAGAACCATGCCCCACTTTAATTAGTGAAACCATGAATATTGATGAGAAAGAGATGAATATTTCATTTTTAATGAAAAATTGAGATATATTTGCTTGGAAATATATAGAGATTCCAGGGCTTGATCCAAATGTTGCTACTCATCATTTGGGTTTTCTAGAAGAACATCAAGGATTTATGCAAGCCACAAGAAGAACACACCCAACCTATGCTTCCAAAATTGAAGCTGAAGTGGATAAGAATCAAATATAACTTCATTCGAGAAGTTCAATATCTCAAGTGGTTGGCTAATATTGTCCCTATGAAAAAGAATAATGGACAAATTTGAGCTTCCATTGATTTCAGAGATCTTAATCGGCATTTTCCTAAGGATAGATTTTCCAGTTTCGATAACAAAACTCATAATTTATGCAACAGCTGGCTATGAATCTCTTTCCTTAATGGATGGATTTTCAGGATATAATCAAATCTGAATGGCTCAAGAAGATGAGGAATCTACAACCTTCATATCCCCTCAGGGTGTGTTTTTCTATTGGGTAATTCCCTTTGGCCTGAAAAATGTAGGAACAACATATCAGTGTGCCATGAATCGTATCATCAAACCCATTTTAGGGAAGTTTGTTGAATGTTATGTGTATGATTTGGTGGTTAAATTCAGGAAAATTTCTAATCAATTGGCTGATATGGAAGTCATATTCCATAAACTTTGGCAACAGAATTTGAATATGAACCCCGTAAAATGTGCTTTGGGGTAACATCAAGAAATTTCTTGGCTTTTTTGTATGAAATCTTGGTATCGAAGTCGATCCTGAGAAGAAAAAGTCAATCCATGGTATGTCACTTCCTTGTAATTTGAATTAATTGAGAGGACTTCAAGGACACTTAGCCTATATTCTGTGTTTAATCACCAATTTTGCTGTCACATGTTTACCCCTCACCAAATTGATAAAAAAGGGAGTCACTTACCAGGGGACTAAATAATGTCAAAACACATTCGATATTCTCAAAAAATATATCTTGAGTCCACTGGTGTTAATTCACCTGTTGAAGGAAGACCACTTATCTTCTATGTGACAGCATTAGAGTGATCATTGGGAGCCTTTCTTGCTCGAAAGAATTATGATGGGAATGAAAACAACCTCTACTATCTCAGTCGGACTATGAATGAAGTAGAAAACCGATATTCAAATATTGGGAAGTGATTCATATCATTAATCTTTGCAGTTCAGAAGTTGAGACACTACCTACAACATCACAACGTTCAATTAGTTTCTCTCAATAACCCGCTCAAATTCATCCTCAATCCTCCAATGCTTATAGGACGTCTGGCAAGGTGGGTAGTTATTTTGCAGAAATTTGATATTCAGTATGTGTCTCAAAAGGAAATAAAGGGCCTAGATCTGGCAGATTTCCTTGCTGAACATCCTTCAGTAGAAGATACAACTTTATATATTGAACTTCCTGATGAAGAAGTATTTTCTATTCGAGATAATCATCAAACATGGGAAATGTACTTTGATGGTGATTCTAGAAGTCTAATATGGAAGAAAATGGAAGATCCTAAATTCAAGAAAGTTTGATTAGGAATTGTACTTATTTAACTTGAAAATGCAGTGCTACCTTAATCCTTATCATTGTTGGGAGGTGGTACAAATAATGAAGTAGAGTACCAAGCTCTCATTGTAGGATTGGAGTTAGCGCTTCAAGCAAAAGTAACTCACTTAAAGGTGAAAGGTGATTCAGACCTGTTAATCAAAATAGTCAATAGGGATTATGCAATTATAAAAGAAGAACTAATCCCTTTGTATGATTACGTTAGAGAGTTAATGGAGGAATTTCCATCGGAACCGAAATTTTATTATGTCCCAATATCACACAATTCCTAAGGTGATGCACTGGCTAATATAGCCACAACTATGGAAGATCCAAATCGGGATGAGATAAGCATTAATATTTCCCACCTTTTTACAATTTCACCTCATGTTCAAATCAGAATAGAGGAAATACAGGAAATTAGTCCTATTCCTAAACCATATGGTCTTACTACTGGATGGATGACACCTATCAGGGAATATCTTCAAAATGGAACACTTCCACCTGATAGAGGGGGGAAAGAACAAATTCGGATATGTGTGGTCAATTTCACTCTTTATGATAGCCCAGATCACCTAGAGAAAATTCTGTTCAATATAGTTTTTGATGGAGTTCTCTTTATATGCATTGATGATGAAGAGACAATGGCTGTCATGAAAGAAGTACATGCATGAACCTATGGTGCCCATCAGTCTGGACACAGACTATCTAATCAAATTTGAAGGAATGGATATTTTTGGCCTTCCATGATACAAGATTGAGTTGATTTCACAAACAAGTGTCATTCTTGCCAAGTACATGCCAACATCATTCATCAACCCGCATAGTTTCTTCATACAACTAAATACTCGTGTCCATTTTCCACATGGGGAATGGATGTAGTGGGACCTTATCCTTATGCTACATCCAAGCAGTTTAAGTACATTATTACTACTACTGACTTCTTTTCCAAATGGGCAGAGGCAATACCTCTCAAAAAAGATAGTTCTAAAACCATTTTTAGCTTTATCAAGTCTAACATCATTACCAAATTTGGTGTCCCTCATACCATATTAATGGAAAATGGCACCAACTTATGTTCATAAAAGGTGAGGAAGTTGAATCAAGAATAAAACATCAAATCTAATCATTCATCTCTGTATCATGCATCGGCCAATGGCCAGATAGAAGCATTCAACATGACTCTTTCAAACATACTGCAAAGGATGGTGGATAAAGATAGGAAATCATTGCCTGATAAACTCTTTCATGCTTTATGGGCTTATCGGACCACCACCAGCACATCGACACGGTCAACTCCATATTCATTGGTATATGGAGCTGAAGCAGTCTTGCCCATTGAGGTTCAATTACCCTCGCTCAGAGTATCCATTTTTCATCAGTCATCTACAGATGAACAATGTCAAAAGCAATTGGATGAATTAGAATGGTTAGATTAGAAAAGATTGTGCACCCTGCACCACTTGGAAGTCTATCAAAATCTAATAGCACTAGATTTCAACAAAAAAAAATTTCATCGTTCATTCGTTCAGGGAGAATTGGTATTGGTTCTTAGAACTCCAATGATACCAGTAAAGCATCCTCCCAAGCTGGAGCCAAAGTGGGAAGGACATTATTCAATATATAATGTCTACTCCAAAGGATCTTATTCATTAATATCAATGGATGGAGAACCCATCACAACTCCAACCAATGCCAGATTTCTGAAGAAGTATTTTTTATAATACAAATACAGCATTTTTACATTCATATGAGCTTAAACTAATTGCACTTACATCCAACATGACGTTAAACTGCGACGTCCTATCTACATGATGCTAAACTGTACAGAGGTGCCTTACATCAAGCTAGACGATAAACTGCATAATCTCTGGTCCATGAATATGACCTTAAATTATTTTCCCTTTCATCCTACATGACTTTAAACTGTTCCATCGTCCAACATGACATTAAACTGTGAAATAAAGTTCCAAAATTGTCCAACACGATGTTAAACTATGTCCTATTTTGTCCTTACTGCATGACATTAAACTGCACTGTCCCCCTTTCGTCCAACATGAAGTTAAATTTTATTTTCTCTATCATCTTAGCTATAGGATGCTAAATTGTACATCACCCTTATTTTCCAACATGATATTAAACTGTACTGCTCATTTGTCCTACATGATGTTAAACTGAAGAATTCCCCTTAATATGTCCTACATGACGTTAAATTGTATTTTGTCCTTACTAATGACACTAAACAGTGAAGCACCAATAGTCTTAACTACAAGACTTTAAACCACATAATACCTTCACATGTCCTACATGACATTAAACTGTGCATCGTTAAGGTTGTTTCTACATCTTGTTTCTCACACCGAGTATGGCTTTCATGATATTAGAGTAAACTTCAACCATAACACCCTCTCTAGGCCGCTAAACTTGTGTAAGTCCCGACACCATTATTTAGTTCCTTGTTTTCAAGAACAACATGATTACCAATTCATTCTTTAATTGAACTACAAGGACTTTTATCCTTGCCATCTAGGCTAGGTACGTAGGCAACATTTTGATGTTTAAGAACAAAACCAATCTCTTCATGTTGGTTCACCTCCGTCTCATATGATATTGATCCATGATGCAACCCCCAGAACCAATATTTTTACTTTGGTCCACCACGGTCCAGGCATATGGACTTAAACATTTTTCACTTTTGTCATGTATGACAATAAACTAAAAAATTCTTCAACACCCTCACCTGAGAGGGAATTATTATTACCTTGATCTCCAATCATGTTTTATTCCAAAGACTACGTGCATACATGGAAATGCCTGAACCTTTTATCTTGGGTCAAACCATCCATGAACTAATGTACCATTTTCACCATTCATTTGTACGAACCAAATACGTACAGAGGGTATTTCAAGAACGTTTGAGCATCCCTCGAATCCAACACCATGTTTTTTGGCCCTATCCCCAAATTCCACTATCACCCCCTGGCTGAAGAGTCCCTGTGAAAACACAGACAATGTATTCATTATTATCGTCTGAGCTATATGACCCTAAACTATGATTTCCTATACTCTCGTCCCACTTGATGATAAATTGTATTTCAGGAACTACGTATGTCTTGATTCCCATCCCTATGGGATACGTAGTGAATTCCAACATTTTCAGGACCCATCCACAACATTATTATAGTTAGAATTGGTCTATGTATCTCTATATGCATTCAAAAAATTCCCATTTTTATGTGTCATAATCCTATCCTTAAATAATTTTAGATCTCTATAACCCTTTTCTTGATTTCTAGTCACAAAATAAATGATACTTGAGAGTTCTTTTTCCTGAGTATGCATCACGTGCCCTTAGGCGGCCATACATAAACAATCTATATAATAGACTTGTCATCAAAAAGTTGAAATTATTTGACTATGCAACCAATTCCCTTATGTGGCCCTACATAATTCAACCCCCTAACAGTTTTGCTAAATAATGGTAACTTCAATTTTGGGAAGAAAACCTCTTTTTTTCCTTGTTGGTCTTATCGACAATATGTAAGAATTCATAGAAAATAGCCATCCTTAACATATTTGTCCCATGTTCTTATTCATGATCTGAAAGTATTCAAGCCTATGATTTATATTTCCCTTCATTAAGTTTGGGTCAGACCTTCGTAGTAGTGACATTCATCCAGTTCTTAGATGATCTTGTTTGGAAATATCTATTCCACATTCAAGTACCTCTCTCCATATAGAAAACTCTATGCTTTGGAAAATTTGAATCTCCACAAACTTCTATTGGCTTTTTAGCAGAAGAAAAGTGAATTTCTGGGAGTTCTTTTACCTGACTATATAGCATGTTCCCTTAGGCGACCTTGCATAAGTAGTCTACATAACGGACCTGTCAGCCAAAAGATGCTATTATTTGACTATGCAGCCAATGCCCATAGGTGGCCCATCATAATTCTACCCCCTAACGGGTTTGTTAAATAGTGGTAACTTCATTCTCAGGAACTACTTATTCTAATTACTTTTAGCCAATTTTTCATATCATTCCTTAGATTCATAATTTATTAAGTCATAGTTTACTTATTTTCCCTCATACTTGAACAAGGTAATATGATTTCAGATAAACTATCAATGAATTGAGTCTATTTCAATCCATTCGGTCAAATCTATTTCGACCTTAAACGTTATCATTTTTTATGTCCTTCGTGCATGACTTTAAAATGACCACAAAAGACAAGGAAACTCTGATCAAAATTAAAGTTCCAGCTCACTAAATATACATTTCGTATTATTTAGGTAATATTTTTCAATTAAAAGATTAAAAGTTAGTAGGTTTATTTATAATAATCCTATTAATAATAAAACTATGCTTACTAGGTCCATTGTCTTAGGTAAAAACTTAAAGCAGTTAGAAAAAGAAGGTATGAACAAATGATTGAAGATGAAAGTGTTTTTCATTAATGCATAAGAGATAGAAGGATATCCACAGACCAGTTTCTCTTCTCTTTTTCAAGAATTACCAGAGTGATTCAACATAAAACTTCATTTGATTTACGGCATCCCGAGCTTTATCAGCAACTACCTGGAATTCATTCATTTCAACTAGATACAATAAGAGATACAGTGACACCATCTCTTCTTGGAAGAATTGTAAAAGAATGTTCTTGAGTGCGGTTTGATAAAATTTTCAACTGATCAAACAATGACTCTGTTTCTGTCCAAGAGACTTGGAAGATGGATACATGGATTTGAGAATAGAGCATTGGAAGTAAAGAGCCATTTGGAGAGATTACTCATTTCAGATATTATTTCTAATGTCATGATAATATTCTCTCTATCCACCGGCAGCAGAAAACATATCATCCCATGGTCTTCCATGTTCAAATTTGCAAGGAAATGGCATGAAGGAAATATTTGAAAATTCACACCATTTTTGCTGCTCTTAATTAACAACATTACAAAAATAGATGAGTAGCAGTGCAGTTGCATCTTGGGAATATAGTTCTTTATATATGGAATGTTGACTCCTTGAAGATGACCATGTCTATACAGAGGCAGGTAGATGCTCTACGGGAAATTAAGATGATACTTCTTCAAGTAATTGGGAAAATCTAGGAGAATACTGTCACAGATGTCATAGTAATCATGGCCTACAATGGTCATCATATCATCAATCCGCTTGATAGCTAGGTCATCAGCCCTTCCAATTCTACTTGGATCCATTGAATCTGCACAACGGTCGAATAATAAACTCTTAAGTAAGTTGATTTATCATAAATTTTTTGAATAAAAGTGAAAAAGTGGCTAAGGGATTAAGGCGCACAAGTCCCAAAGTTGGCACGCAAGTATAAGTGTTTCATGAAGGTTTTGGGGCATAGGTATCACAGTGCATGTCCAAATACCTCTAAAGCAGCATGACAAAAAATGAAGTAATAGAAAAATGAGTAACATGTGCGGCGAAGGAAACTTGCACGATCAGAGCTCAGAAGCATTCAAATTCAATGTTTTGTGCGAGGAATGACCGCCTATATATAGGCAAAGTCGCACCCTTGCACGCCGAAGCCTACACGACTCACCTTTACGTGCCACCATTTCCACACCCAACACTTGCACGCCGCATGTTCCTTGGTTTCTCTTCTTTACATCAGAGTGACATGCTCATTTCATTCGGATGCAACTTTGAGGGGGTACTTTTGTTGACGGTCCTTTCCATCACAAAGTCTAATGACTGATAGATGGAAATACCTTTGTCCAAAGTGATCCATCCTTTGAAGAAACATCAATATTCGACAAAGGCATGAAGAAAGATTTCCTCCCACATGAGCCGCGTAAGTTTCATCATGGTCGTGCAAGTATACTTGCACGCCACATAGTGGTCATGCAGGTGACTTGCACGACCTCTTTGATTCTCACCCAGGGTCTTCAGGTGCCTCTAAATACCTCTTTTGGGCCCCCCATTTCAAAGACGGAAAAATTCCAAAACTCAGATTTGAGCTCTCGTCTCCCTAGTCTCTTCTGGAAGTCTTCCGAACACTTATAGGGAAATTTCGTACCTAGAATGGAAGCTCTAAACTGGGAAAAATAAGGCCTAAGTGTTGAAAATCATCAACAATTGCGCGCTTAAGTGGCCAGCCCTTAAGGGAAATGGCCACACTTGCGTGCCTCCTTATCCCTTCAACGAAACACGCGCACTACTCTTTTGGAATCTTTTAGGATAATACTAAGGGCTTGATCCATGTCTCACCCAAGTATTACCCTAAGGGTTGACCGTCGCGCAAGTACCCATGTGTCGTGAAAGTATACTTGCGCGACTAAGACTTATGTGCCCACACATGACTTGCACGCCTCTCTCTTTTTCAGTGCCCCTCGTACCTATTCACTTGATTTCTTCAAATCCACCTATCCTCTTCAAAATTTAGCCTTCAAAACACACTTCAAAGCCATCTATGGCATGGTTCCTTTGTTGGATTCCATATCTGAAAGGAATTTTGTGGAACATTTTTCAAAACTTAGTGATTTACATATCTTTATGTCACTAAGGTTATATATTTCATTCATTAAACCTCATAAATTGAAGATGAGAGGATCTTTAATATGGTACTCCTTCTTTGGAGTATGTCCCAATCTCAAAATCCCAAATTTGGGAATCATCCTTAGGAGTATGCCCCAAGTCCCATAACCTGAGCCTCCTTTTTAGGAGTAATCCCCAGTCTTCTATTTCTCTTAATTTTGTGCATACTCCTTAGGAGTAAGCCCCAACAATAATTATTTTAATATGGGAATCCTCTTTAGGAGTAATTTCCAAGTTCCCAAAATACAAATTCCCTTAAACTGGGCTTCCTTTTCAGGAGTATGACCCAGTCATAATTCCCTTTAACCTGGGCCTCTTCTTTGTGAGTAGGCCCAATCATAATTTCACTTAACCAGTATTAATTTACTTTTGCTTTGGGATTCCTTCATAGGAGTATAACCCAGTCATAAGTCCTCTCTAATTTAGGAATCCTTCTCAGGATTAAGTCCTATGTTAGGTATCCAATTCTCCATAAAGCACATATACCTTTATGGTCCTTGTTCCCGGGTTTCTTCCCTGAAGTAAATCCTCATCTTCATTTTTCTAGGTATTCATACATACATAATCCCCACATCATTTCTTATAATTTCATCTTTCATGGAACAATTGTCTATTTTTACCAATACCTCTTGTTTCTCACCTCGATCAAGACTCACGTGATATTAGAGTGTAAAAGTAATTATGACATCTTTCTTTGATCCATAAATCATGAATAAACCTCATAATTTATTACTCAAACTATGTGGGTTCTAATTATTTTTCTAAAACAAAGGATATGTAGGTAGCCTATCAGTGGGTATGATCCCAACTCTGAAATAATATATGTCCTTTTAAATGATAATAAACTACAAGTGCCCTGATGAGTGGCTTGAAAACCAGTATGGTTATCATATTAACCAAGATATATCTATGTAATGTGTCAAAGGATACCACTGACTAAAAATATATACCAAATAAATATGATTCTCTACCGATGATGAACATCAAAACATATAAAATATTCTCTAAATATAATTCATACTAATTATTTATTGTCAGGTCTAAAGGAAAGCTCATTTTCATACTTGGTAATTTAATAAGGATTCATGAACATAACATAAATCTATAAAGAGAGTCCCAGAGTAGACAATAATTCCCCTCCAAAAGGTTTGATTAGTCCGACCACCCATCTTTTCGACCAATGAAAATTCTTAAGCCTCATCGGTTCACAACTAATGACCACCTATCATAGGAAAGTAGGTCCAAATGGACATGGATTCATTGTATGTTTCCGGTTCTATGAACATCCCCATTAGAAACCACTTGGAATGTTCGAACCTTAAATCAATGTGGTCATTCCCAATTCTATAGGAAACAATTATTTCTTAAGACTATCTTCTTAGAATCCCACATATTAAAAATACATCACAGAAGATAGTTCATTCCAACCAAATCACACTACCAAAATCATATCAATGGGTAATCCATCTACCAGGACTCATCCTATTAAATTATATCTTCTCATATAGTTCTTTTCCTCCAATATTCAGAGGATTCATAGGCTCAAATCATTAATTTGAGTTCTATTGTGATATCCACAATCATATCCAACCATTTTGGAAATGGATAGGCTCACAGGAGTCAAAATCTAAAAAGGTAACCCATTAGGTTCCACTGTTTCTCGTCATAGCAAGGAAACACATACTGGGTTCTTGTATCTAAAACACATCTATAAATTCGTATCCCATCGCTCAGAGGGATATAATCCTTCAATATATCCATGTTCCTGTCGAGGCAACAATATCCTCTAAACAAAATTTCATATTTGTGTTAGATTTAAGATCATCCCATTTCCCAATAACACTTGGATGGTCGAAACATCCATAATATCCCCCAATTTTCTCTTTTTATTTAATATAATGTAATCATTATTTTATGGGTGAAGAATAATCACCCCATTGTCATATCAATATAATGAAGGGTTTAGGGAACCACAACGTTCTCACATGTCCAGTGTGGACCCAAAAGTTCAACCCAACACTCTCATATACTAGGATGCGCTATAGGTTAATTATAAAATGTGGTACTTCTTCCCATCACATTAATTTTAAATAATTCAATTAATTTTTACACCAGTGAGGACTTTGTATCCCAATTTTCACAAATATAATAAATTATTAAAGAATCGGTAACCATGGTAAATAGGATAGAGAAAAAGGATACATCAGGTCCCTTAACAATTTATCTAATCCATATTCATCTGATTTTAAATTTAAAAATAAATTGTAAATAAACTTTTATTTCCATTAGTGAATAGAACATATATCACATACCATAAATATAATTTACAATAGTACATGTAATATATGATGGACTAACTACCTCAATCATGATCCATTTTTTGTGTATCCCAAAAATTCTCTCCCAAGATATTCTGTGTCAATACATCCACCACACATCCCTATAAGAACATAATCCAAGACAAATGATCATCTATATATAATTAAAATTTATTTATATTTATTTCATGATTTTAGAGTTTATTAAAATATTCAATTTAAATACACTTAATTTCCACAAATATCCATATGATATGAAATCACACCAAAACATCCATTAAATAACTTTGGTTCACTACGGATTCACCCCCAAGCCTATGAAATAAAATATAACTAATTATTATAATTGTTTAAATGAATAAATTTTAATAAAAAATAACAAAACCCTTATAAAATCACCTAAAAATGTTCTTTCTTTGATACAGTGTGTGATAATATAAATAAATCATCTCAGGTCCTCCCCTATAGTGACCCGACCCCAGAATTCTTGTGAAAGTGTCTACTACAAATATATCGAAATCATTACATGGAATCACATCCGAAAAGAATTAAGAGTTTATTAGTCTTATGAAACCTGATATATATGTGAATATTTTATTAAAAATTAATTCACTAATTAAAAGGTAATGTGTTCATTCGAGGATTAGTTTATTCCTTATATGATATCCATTCATATCATTCATAGTAAACTTGTTGGAATTTTGGTTAAATGAAACATAATAATGATGAGCTCAAATGATTATTAATGGTAATGTACAATAGAAAAAATATTTAATCAATGAGAATAATTTATACAGAATGGTAAATAGAATAGAAAACATGAAATGTAATAAAAAATAATGAATGAGGTGAGTAAACTAGGAAAGGTAAATTACTTAAAATAGATTCCATTTCATCAATGAACATAGAATAAAATGAATCCATAGGTAATTTCAAATAAAATATATCATGGATAATAATAAATGAATATAAATTTATGAAATTATTAATTCATGGATGTCAGGTTTCCCATGTACAAGGAACCTTTACCATTTAGTCCTTTCTCAAAATAGATTAGCATACTACTTTCATGAAAATTAATAAGAATGACTATAACTAATCTGATTTGGAAAAAATCCTAAAGTGATTTTTAGAAACTAATTTTATTCCCATGATACTATCCATTTATCTATGTAATTACTTTAAAAAGTTCCCAACCCATGTCACACCTATTCAACGAATTCCATAAATATCAAATAATAAAATTAATTCATAAAAAATGGCCCTTATCAAATATCTGTATTGAATAAGGGATATCTTTTTTCAATATTTCCAAAAATATTAAAATTAATATCATTAAAAATATCTTATGAAATAATTATATATGAGTTAGGTAATGAACACTTCCATGATAAATTATATTGATATTTAGGGTAAATTCAATGTTCAATGATAATATGAAATTGAATACATAACCAGTTTAAAAAAGAAATATTTGAAGTGACTGTCAATACTATCCTTGTACAAATAAAACATAAACCATCTAGAATAAGAATATTAATGGTATCAGTATAATATATCCCAATTTGAGTTAAAAAAAATGCTTGTTTTCATTGATGAAATAGGGGAAATTTTTATTAATGTATTTAGAATACTATCCTTTTTGGTTTGATAAACCGTTTGAAAAACCTTTTCCCTAAAAGTAAATTTTAATAAATTAAATAATTTTGTATAGGGTGATCATTCCATTGAGAAAACATTTTGAAATGGATAAAATAAATTTTGAAAACATTTTTCAAAAATGGATTTTTAGAAGAAAAGAGGTTCTCCGACAAAACAGTGAAATGAAGTCAGGGTTTTCTAAGAGAATTATCTAAACAATTTTCAGTAATAAAGAACGGAAATACTGTATTAGTACATCAATATTTTAAAGAATAACTATATAGGAATGAAGGATAAAGGGGTTACTGAATAATGATCTAATAATTTACTATGACAAAAAATCACGTACAAATAATCCCAAACAAAATGAGACTGTGAAGTCTACCATTAAAAAGTATATAACGTTGAAGTGAGAATAAATCAATAAATAGATTATTTGTTTCAAATGATAATATAAAAAAATTGTAAATACCAAAATATATTGTAGATATTAATGACACACAAAATATTATGATATGAATGACAACGATGATGTCTTATTACCCAATAAAAATAAATTGTGTTATTTTATTCTTTTCTACTTGGAAATAATTAATTCAAATCCAATTTGAAGAATTTGATAAATTATATAAATACATTAAGTAATATAAAAAAATCATGATATAATATTTTAAATTTTTTTTTATATACACCACACCAAATATGTATGTTTTGAATATGAAATTTACCTCACACATGTAAAAAGTGATACGAGAATCCCTTACAGTTCATTTCCTTTTATAGTGAACATCATTTCGCCTAAAGTATAGTGGTTTGAATAATTATAATACCTTATAAAAGACCATAATTATTTTTATAATATCATTTATAATATTTTTTTTAATATCTTATTACTTGTTTGTTGAAAAAAATCATTATCTTCACTATATTGGGTGTTAATTTCCTTGTTTTTCGAGTATGTTTCGCCTTTTTAAATGTTTTTATTATTACATAGATTATAATTTAATCATATTTAGAAATTTAACAATTATATTATCATCATATACATCAATTATATATTTATTTATAATAATCGATTGTATTCAATGATTGGAAATAAAATGCACCATTTATTAAAATGATAGTTGTATATACACATGAACACAACTTGCTTGTATTTGTCGTAATGAGAAATAATGAAATGTGAATGATATATATATATATATTAATTTTATAAATATTTATATTCCATACATGTAAATCATTTTTTTAAATCATCTTTTTATTTTCCATGTATACTATGAACGAATCACATCACTCTAGGGAGGAGGTAGTCCACAAATGAAGAAACGTTGTTATCACATTCACACAAAATGGGAAGAATAAGTTTATATGTTATATATACTTTAAATATGAATAAATAATTTATAAATATCATATATATCATATATAAACATATTTTACATCATAATTACCACCATGATCGGTTGCAATGGAAGAACGAAAAATCATTGTTTCATAAGGCGGTAGTCTGCTATAGACAGAAACAATATATTTATTAACCATCAGATAGGTATGTGTGTATTTTTAGGTACAAAATATGATTTATAAAATATTGTAACATTCATGGTACTTATTTTATGATTTAATATTGTAATAAGAAGATTTTATGGGGTTGAGAATGAAAATAAAGAAATAAAGCTCGAGGAATAATGTTAATTTTAATTCGGGTAACTATTTTTGGTTTGCACCAAAGAGATACCTAGGATGGATTTGAAACAATGGTGAATATTCTAGGTTATGTTTATGGATGTTGATTGACAATTATTTTAGAGTTTTGAAGATGGAAATGGCTTTACAGGTGTGATTAAGATGGAGGGATTGATGCATTTTTAGCGGAGGAGGAGCGAAATTCGTTCAAATTTTGGAAACTATAATTCCACCATAATTTTCCAATGAAAATTGGTTACATTAATGGAAAAATTCATGTAAATGGATTATTAATTCTATATAGGTCCATAAATTGATTTTGTACAAGTTTCTGTTTCATTTTGGTCATTAAATATAAGGTTTAGTAATTTTTTATGAAAAGATTCCTCTTAATTGATGTAATTAATTTTATTTACATTCACTACTGTGTTGGTAAAAAAAACTTAGTTGAACATATTATAAATTATAAATTATTATGATTAAAAATATGGAATCCTTTTTTCAAAACTAAAATAACATAATTAATATATATTAATTTAAAATTAATCCTGCAGAAGGGACGTCTATGCATGTTTTTAATGAAACAATCATCAAGATTTTACTATGTTTTGATGTCCAATTTCCACATGAAATTTCTAATGATGATCTAAATTATATTAATTGATATAAAAAAGAGATAATTAAAATTTAACACTATTAAAAAAATATTTTATCTTAAAAAACAAAAAATGTGAAAAAGAATTTTTGACATAAAATTCACTATTTATCACAATTCATCAAAAATAAAACTTCAAAAAAACATACCAAAAATTCAGCCTAAGATAATTTTTATTTTCATATTTAAAAAAAGGAAGTTTATTTTGACATATAATATATATAATAGTGGAAAAATTGTATTTAAAATAAGTTCTCCATTATAAGGTGGTAAAATTATTACTATTTAAAATAGGGTTTTGTACGTAATATCCTGTCTACTACTATCTTATGACAATAAAATATATTTGATGAAAATAATTCTTTTGTTGGATATATAATATATATATTATCATAAGTTAGTTAATACTATTCCTAACTTATAATTTAAATGGTCATATCTTATTATATTAAATTATAATCTTTTAATGACATATTTTTGTTTAGTAAAACTCGATCTTTTGTGTAACGCAAGTCATCAAAGAAACTAGTTATTATAGATGATAAATGATAACTTGGTATCACTTGCCATTAAATCTATATCATATATTTTATTTAAAATTTTAAATCTATTGTAATGTGTCGAGATATTATATTCCTTTATGTGCTCGGTGTTGTGTGTCATTAATGCTATATAATAAACTATACCTACATTAAAATTTCATGGTATTACATTATCGTCAACTTAAATAAATTGAATCCTCATAATTTGAACCTGATATTTGTAATAGATTGTTAGATATTAGATTGTTTTGAATCCCACATCATGAGAAGGGTTCCTAAAGAATCTGATAAGATCATGATAATTTGCTGTAAAATTTTCCCATGGGATAACATATAACTCGGTTTATATGTAATAGATTATTAGTGGCATGAGAAGATATGGAATTGGAGGAAAAGAATAAATATTTATATTGAGTGATTTAGGTCATTGATCACAAAAATTCTAATGGTCAATGTAATTTTGAGGGCTTCAAGTTCATAAATCAATATTGACTTAAAACGACACCAATTCAACAAAAATAACAGTTTCTGGAGAACATTTATTTAATAATATTCAAAATATTGAGTAACTATTTTACTATTGTAGAATATAAATAAATATACTTTCATGAAATATTTTTTTCAAAAAATATTTCCTATTGTTTTTCTTTGATAAATTTCTAATCAATCCCTTACTCCATAAAATTGATATCATAGAATGAAACCCATGTTTTAAACACTAAAATCATATTTTAACTGATCGCAATACCCCTAAAAAGTCATTATTTTTTATATACCTATTTATGATTGAAAATATAGTTAATAAATTAGTATAGTAACTAAAAAGTAACACTACTATTTCCTAATTAATATGTATTCCTCAAATTGATAAAATAATAATAGTTACATAATATCTAGGTAATTATATAGATCGGTGGTTGATAGTAAAACATTTTCATCCATTAATCATAGGTTCACGTCCTACAACCTTGTCAGACATGATTGGTTGTCACTAGATATAGACATTTTCAATTTTCAAAACCCTATTAATTTAATTTTAAAAAATAAATATGGTTTATATATTTATGATATAGCTAATAATTAAATAGTATATAACCTATGGTTTACAAAAAAAATTCAATAAATAAATACATAATCCTTTTTATTTCCACATTGGTACTTATTTGGTGTAATGTTTAACCCAGGACATTCATTGTCATTATCTATTCAAATACCTTATAATGTTATTTAAATAAAATGTGAATTATCCTAATAGTATCACATAAGAATGTCAAAATATATGTCAATTAAGGCCCATTTTCATGGAACATGTTATTATAGAGTCAGTTTTAATGCACCATTTTGAGTTATTACCCTTAGGTACATCTTTCCAAAACCACATCCACTTATAGTATCCAGACAAAGATGTATCGATATGAAAACCACATAATTTATATTATAATGAAACATTAGGATGTTATTATATACCTATCCTAAAATTGTAACATACAATTACATTTTCTAATCTACATTTCCCTAAATTTAGTTCTTATGGTCCCAAATAAATTTCCACTAATACCAGCTACAATGACTCAACCCTAGAACCTTGGAACAGATTTATACCGCTGTTACATTGTCTTGATTACAAGGACTCGAATCCCTAAGGATTTAAGAGTTTAATAGTCTTAGTAGACCTAATACATATGTGATTATTATATTAAAAATAATTACAATAATTAAAATATAATTTTCTTCATTCGAGGATAAAATTTTTTCATATATGACTTCATTTAATATCAATGTTAGTACACTTCTTGGAATCATGGGAATGGAAACATAGTAAGGGTGATTTAAAATTCCTAATAAGGGTAAAGAACATCAAATGAATAATAAATAATGAAAATCCTCAATCTTGAGAGGAAAATAATTGAGAACACATGACATTTAATTAATAAATGGGAGTGAAGTGAATTAATAAATTGGAAGGGTAAATACCTAAAAAAACATTCCATTTAATAAATGAAGAGAGAAATAAATACATCCATATATAATTTCAAAGAAATAATATCATGGATAAAAATAACAGAATATAAATTAATGAAACTATACATTATTATACAGTATTTTTCATAGGAACATGGTACCCTTACTCTCAATATCATTCTCAAGAAGTTTTAATATACTACAGTCAAGACATTTTAAAAGATAGTCTAAAAATACTCAAATTTGGAAACAAAAACAAAGGGTTCTTACCAAATTATTTCGTCCCATTAGACTAATGATTCATCAGTGGGATATATTTAAATGGTCCCCAAATTAGGTCATTATTATCCAAATCATTCCTTAAAAATAGAATAATATTTTTTATTCATAAATAATGATCCTTATAAAATATTGGTATTTTATAAAGGATACATAATTACAAATATATAGAAAAATATTTATATAACCATTATATTAAAAACTATAGGAAAATTTGGTATATGTTTTAGGAAATAACCACATCCAAGATAAATTATGTGGTTAATTAGGGGAAATTCAATGTTCAATGATACTATGAAATTGTATATTTAGAGACATCTAAATGGAATAAATGAATTGAAATAAAATACTATCCTTGAAAAAATAGATCATAAATCATACAAATGAAGAAAAATAATTCTATATATAATACATGTCAAAATTAGAGTAGAACTAAATCAATTTTTCCATTGATGAAATAATAAAAATTTTAGAAACATTCTTGTAGGAAATATCATTTTTTAAGAAACCATTTAAAAAAATTTCATTGAAAATCAATTTTATAAATATTGTTTTTCAATTGTCTGAAAACGTATTTTAGAAATCATTTTGGAAATGTTAAATTTTTTTGGAAAATTTCTTTTAAAATGGGAATTTTAGAAGAAAATAGGTTCTCTGAACAATGTCAGAAATGAAGTTGGGTTTTATTATAAAATTCTAATTTTTTATAACAACAAATGATGAAAATGGACTATTAAATGAAATACAAAATTAATATCTAGACTATAATAAAATTAATGGGTTTTTTAAATAATTATAGAACATTTTCCTTAAAATTAAATTCAAGTATAGATAATATCGAACAAAATGAGATTCTTAAGTAAACCCTTAATAATAAAAGAAAAATGATGTTAGAATAAATCAAGAAATATGTTGTGTGTATAAAATTTAAATCTACATAAAATAATATGAATTTTTTCAATATATAATAAAAATTTAGTAGACATATATTCTTCAAAAATTAACAATAATAGGGAAATTATATAACAATAAAAAAATTAAGTTATCAAATTATGTTCCACATTGTAATTATTAATTCATATCCAAATTGATGAAATAATTAAATTTGAAACCCAAAATATATAGACTATAAAAACAATTCTTGATATAATATATCTATATCGGTATTAGATACACTACACCAATGAAGTAAGTGGTGAATATGACATTTTTTTCATCGATGTAAAAGGTGAGATGAAAATCCTTTACATCAACATTCATTTTTTTGATTAACGATCATTAACCTATAGTATAGTTGTTAAAATAATTTTATTAACATATTAAATAAAAATAATTATATTCATAAAATCCTATATTATCTCCTTAAAATATATTATTACTTGTCTTTTTAATAATCTTTCATTATTTTCACTACTCCTAAATTATATATGTAGTTATAATAATATATAATATTTGTATATATGAAATGAAATGCACCATTCCTGGAGATGATATGTCATATATACTCATGAACACAACTTCCATTTCATTGCCTTATTTTAAATGACTGAATAATAAACTGTATATATGTATATTGTAATTTAATTATCATTTACAATTAATATATTGTATATATTTTTTAAAATAATAGTTTATATGATTAATGTATTATGTGAATGAGTCACATAGTTATGATGAGGTGGTAGTCCACACGTCCACAACAGATGTTATTGTTTTTAAATTTTTTTAAAAAAATATTAGTATGTGATATAAAAATACAAAATAAGAATAAATAATTTATAAATATCATATATATAATATATAAACATAATTTACATTAAAATTCATATCATTAATGTTTGTAATGGAAGAAATAATAATCATCATTTTGGGAGGCGGCAGTCCACCATACACATGAATGATAAGTTTGTACCAATTAGATGGTTGTGTGTGTATGTGTAGGTGTACAAATTAACATAAAAAAATCTTAGTATAATACATATATTAATTTGTTTTATTTAGGAGTAGAATAATAATATTTATGTCGGTAGAGAACGAAAATAAGTGAAAGCATCTTGCAGAAGGACATTACCTCCTATTATGGTAACTCCATTTAGATTGAACCCAATTGCATCCTAGGCTTGATTTATGAAAAAAGTGATTCTTATAGGATGAGTGTATAGATTTGGGGATGTTAATATAGTATATTTTATAATAATAAATGATATTGAGAGGAGTGAGTATGTGGGAGTGGTGAGTTTCTTTTTATCGTAGTGGATGAGTGACATTTTTTTAAATATTTTTAAAAGGATATTCAACCATGCTTTCAAATATTTGTGTGCATAAAGTAATAATTTTTTTTGAATTTATTTAATTGTTTAAATATTTTTTGAAAATGTATTTTGGACATGTTTCTAAGTCATTAAGTAATTTTTTATATGGTTTTTGTCTTTATTAAGCTAATTTTCTTCTTAACAGCTGTAATTAATTTTATTTAAAATCACTAATATATTTAGTGAAAGAATAATTTTTCTATATATTTAAATATTAATTATGATTATTAAAAATATGGATCCCATTTATCCAATTTTCAACCCTATAAGTGGTAGAAATTAATGCAAAATTATTCTCAAAGACGAGCCATAAAAGAATTTTTCTAATGTAAAAATGATCAAGAATTTTCTCAGTATCTATATAATATTTCAGTGATAAATTGATTAAAATGAAATAAATTATATTAATTAATATAAAATTAATCTAATAAAACATTAATACTGGTAAATTTTTTAATTTAACCTTATAAATATTTGAAATGAAAAAGTTGTTCTGAATTAAAATTCAGTATTTTTTACTATTGATCAAAAAATGAAACATTATCGAAAAGTTCCAAAAATTTACTCTGTATATTTTTTATTTTCATATTTCATAAATCAATTATATTTTTTACACATAATATTTATAAATTATCATTAAATTGTATTTGAATTTGGTATTCTATTAAATGATTGTAAAATTGTCTTTAAAAAACAAAAAGGTTTTTATGAGAAATATTGATTTTTTTCTTATGTTACTAGTATAAAATATATTGGATGAAAGAAAACACTTTTTATGTATATTTAATATACATTTTCATAATTTAGTTAGTGTTATTCATAAAATCCAATTTAACAGCTAGGTTATATCTTATTATATAAAATAACAATATTTTAATAAAATATTGTTGTTATGTAAAACTCAGCCATACGTTTAATGAAAGTCATCATAAGAAATATTTACAACCTATGAAAAAAGATAACTTAGTATCATATTCATTTCAATATATATTATATATTTTATTAAAAACAGTAAATTTAATTTAATGTATCGAGATATTATATTTTCGTACATGCTTGGTGTTGTATGTTATACATCATATCAAATATAATGTTATTACATTAGAATTTTGGGGTGTTACATCCAGCACTAAAAGTTGTGGAAATTTCCAGAAATCATGTTGATTCCAAACATGATTTGGGGGGAATATCTAGAAACACATAATATATAATTTCCCAAAATCACTAATGATTAATGGAAAATAACATGGAAAGAAGGAGGTGGGTAACCTAACTATAATAATCTTCAAATAAAACATAATACTACAAAAAATAGGGAGTATATATTATAGGGGGGGCCTTCTAAGGCATACATGTACATGATTATCTGTCCAAAAAATTAAATTGGGGACAAAAACCCCTTAAATTTTTAAAAAAATCACCAACATATAGTTTCACTATGTGATCAAATGTTAAAACTGTTAACTCTTTGTATATTGGAGCTTTCCACCACTATCCCATAAAATCATGGCGTTAGCACTATGGTCACATCAATAAGGGGACACTACTATAATATTAATGATTATCAACCACCCAATACTTCTCCAATATATTCTTGGAAACTAGGGTCTTCTACTAAAGCTTAAACAATGACCAAAAAACCCCTTACACATGTTCAAATTCATAGAACCCCAATCTCAGACCATGTTCAAAAATAGAATAATCCAAAAAATAAAAAACATCAAATTCCTAAACAATTATACATCCCACACAGACATGTGGTTTTAAAATCTACCTGCTATATAAATTCTCATCCACAAGTAGTCTCATCAACCATTTAACCATAAAACATGACATACTCAGGTCCCAAATTATGAGGCATTCATCAAATTCTGCATCTTAATTATGAATGATATTACATTCCTTAACTCTAATAATGTGGTGAACAATTAAAAAAAAATAGATTCAGGACTCATCTTCATATGTGAAACCTCAAAATTGCACTCCACAACAACCATCTATCTCAATAAACCACTATGTTATAAAAACGTATTCTAGATTCTACAACAAGAAACCTTAACACTCATCTCATAACATTATATCACAATCAAGGTCCTCCCAAAAAATTAAATTAATTAATAAAAATCAACCTCTATTTTTTCAAAAACCCACATGGTGTGGTGTCCACCTCACTACATCTAATATGTATGAAAACACCAATCAAAATCCATTACTACCTATAATATTTTATTTGTAATAAAATCTAATGATTCTAATATGTCAATGCATAGGGCCCACAAATGTTATCATTTCCAAAAAATGTATACGTTAAATGTCATAATACTAATTTAGTATGATATATTATGCATTAGATTTAGCCCAGAACTGGCCACATTCCAACAAACAAAAAAATCATCAATAAATTTGTCCACATGATTCACACCCTGAATTGTGTGTTGAATTAGATTTAACTGATATGAAATTAAAAAATTGTTGCTTCACCCCTAAACCGAAGGATAAATTAGCTTGACCCCTAAACTATGTGATGTGTTCATGGTTCACCCCACCAATCTGACGATGAAACAAAATTCCCATTATGAATAATCATCACATCATATCAAGATCATCCAATTCTTAATGACAATTAACTGACTCCGTCAAATATCGCTTCTGAGTCTAAAAAATTTCGTTTTGTTGAAATAGTGGGTTCCCTAGATCCAAATATATATTACTTTTGATTAAATTATCATGTATAAATTTAAATTATGCATGATGAATTTTTAAAATTATAATATATATTTATTTTCATCCACTACTAAATGGTAATTTCAATAGAATAATTTTCATAATAAAAGGTTATAAAAGAACCCTTTCTGTAATGAGAACCTTGAGATACTAGGACATTAATCTAAAATAAGTCACCTATGGTATATATACACCATACTGATTGGAAAGAGTAGATGGTTGAATATAATGTTTTAGGGGCTCATAAGCCTTTAGGATTCTTCTCATGATGTTCGCACTTAGTTCTCAATATTATTGATATCATTAGGACTGACCTGCCAATAAGACCACCACGTGTTTTGGGTGTCACTAAATACTCATATCTATAGAAATGTGTGCTGATCTGCTGACATGTTATCATTATCAATGTGTTCTATTAACTAATATAATTTGATACATGTAAATAACCGTGATAATGAAATTGTGGTGAGGTATCTTGTGTTCGGTGCATCATTTTCTGTATGATATTTGTTGAATGGCGAAACAAGGATTTGTCCCCCATATTTAAGGAAGTAATATATATCAAGCCTAGTTGATTAGTATGATAGTACATTCAAAACTCCATGGACATGGTAATTGATGGTATATTGATCTAGTTAAATTAAAAAATAATAATGAAAGAAAATCATAATGACACATGTGTTCGTAATGCTTAATTATATATTAATGTTGATGAGATTATATTACAAAGTGCATGTTTTAGGTTGGATTTCATTGTTATTACTATATTTTTCTCTTTATGGGATGTGATGGGTGTCTTGATACTTCTATCGGTATGTGTTTAGTATTCAATACTATCAATATAAATTTATATAGAATCAACACAAAATCATATTCAAGAACACTCCATAGTTAGTTCAATACATATATTGGACATTGTGAGACCCACCAACAATGTCTTGGATTTTCCCAAGGATATACGATCACCAATGTATTAAAAAAATTCATATTTTACAACTTAATAATAATTGATATTGAATTTATTTATTTAAATTATTTACATTTTCTAAAGTAAATACATGGAAAATTTAATATAAATAATGTTAGTTTAATATATTCAATGTTCTTTATATATTTATGGGAACGAATAGTCTAGCTAGTGGATCAGTATTTATCATGCCATATATTTATGACATTACAAGATGGTGATAATAATATAAGTGATATTTATGGTTCAATGTAGTAGACATAAAATTATTTATATAGTTTTTTAATTATTTATGGCCAGTGATGAAATTTTAGGTTTGTGTATAGAAAAATATATATAGAGGAGGATAGAGATTCACAATACATTATCCCATGAATCTATCTCTCTGTCTATCTTATTATCTAACCCAAATACTAGGGAGAGAGTCTATTGATCCATGTCATCAGATCAAGCGTACTCTCATGAATCGCATGAAAGTAGATGAACACTTCATAAGGGTATCAATGATTTTCTTGTGATATTATGCTAAAACATAGATTAAGAAAATGAACTCTTCCATAGATTTTTTATGCATGAATGGATGATATAGAAGAATTTTTCTTCATATTCATTGAATTGGGATCACCAATTAAGAGAAGATTTTGAGAATGGAATCAGATCTGACAAGGTATTTTTATGGGATTAATTTTATTTTAAAAACACATCATGTCGGATCATCTGCTTATACTGGGAAGGGATTCACTAACATCAAAGGGGTAATGTCTAATTTCGGAGGAAATTTTCTAAAATCCCACCTTTGGGGATTATTCTACATTCATGTTACCTATATTGTTTTCCTTGTGAGGAGAGAAAATAAATATACAAAGCTCACCCACATCTAATTCGCATATTGACCATCAAAGGATTAGTCCAGGCATCCAATACCCTACAAACATGGTGTAATTCCTCAAAAACAAATGATCAATATATTACAACTTATAAGGAACCAACATGGATATTTGAATCATAACCATTACCCATCATGAAAAACATTAATTGATTCTAATTCCATGATCTTTGTAATAAAATCTATGACACCAATAAAAATATAAATCACTACAAGGATCATACATTTAAATTGAACATAGTTTACTCATTATCATCTATATTCACTTATACTTCTCTTTGCGTTCCCCCTCATTATAAATTATTAAAAAATGTGCGAATTTTATCCCAATCAATGATCATTTAATCCTTGGAAACACCTTACCATAATAAAATTCAACATTGACCATTCCATTTAACTCAAAATATTTATAATTACTCCATCACCATTGATGAACAATTGAAATTTTTATTGAACCTTTTTTTAACAATATACAATAATTATTTCTCCAATTTTATCAATTATATTTTTTGATCTATGGTTCAACTAGAACCATTATTAACTGGAACATTCCCCTCTATCTCATCAAACACCAATGGGCGTATTCTCTTCAATCACAAAAAAAAAACATAACATTACTCACCCTCCGACGAGTTTAATTTTTTACTAAGTATAACATTTCTAGACTCTTTACCATTCTCTAATTGAATGTTTCTTTCATAAATCTTGAATCACCCCATCTACTCCACATTAAAAGTTTGCATCTACTTTGACACATTTATATTCAATGTTATCCCACTATACACACATATCTCCCAAATTGATGGGGACTATATTTAATTTCATCATAATAATGAAATCATATCCAGGACTAATATAATATGGTACTTAACTAGTCCTACTATTGAAAGAAAACATTTATTCCATTTCGTTTTCTCTTAATGTACTTCCCCCATGAAAATCTAAGGCATCTCAGTAATGTTACTATAAATGACACCAAAAAAATATGAATGTATTTGAAGGGACTAAACCCACCCATTCATTTCCAATTCACAATATAATATACATCACCATGCCTTATTACCCCACTCAGTAGCACATTCCATGCATAAATCTCAAATTGAATGCATCTACCCATTCTTCTTTCTTCCAAGATGCTAATAAAAAAGGGTAACTCATTTATCTCAACTTTCTCTCTCATTAAATAGATAATATCATCCATAAAATCCACCACCAATATCATAATCAACAACTAAAAATATTAGGACCTCATACCAAATTCATAGGTCACATCTCATATAAGATAGAAATCATAAGAACCAAATATATTTTCTCATATCAAACATCACATGATATCCCATTTTGAAAAATACCAATTTGTAGGGTATCATATTGAGGTATCCATATCCTACTTCATAGACCAACTATATATTGACTAGGTAAATTATTCTCAATAGATATGCATATACAAAATTACCTGCTAAAGAATGTCTAATCATAGTATGATCCTCATTGGGACTCCACATACTGGAGCCATCCACCTCACAGATCACAATATCATCCATGTAAATAACTATAAATAACAGTGTCACACTTCCACGGTCCAAGTTGAGTAAACCCCATTCAATTGGTTTGGAAAATTTTAATGTTATTATAATCTCTATAAAAAATTAATTTATATGTTGTGACAGAATCGTTAAATTGTTGAGCTAATTTCATTATCCAAATCAAATATCAAGATCACAACCAAGGGGATGAAGATAAAGGTAGAAAATTATTATAACAACCTTATAGGGTCAATACATACACCTTAATCTATGGTATTACATATAGTCTATCCATAATAATATAACTAGAGAGACATATGACTTGTCATAATAACAATTTTATATTGTTTTTCAGTAGAGTATAAATTCAATCAATTTTATAAGGGGAAACACTATAAATGTTATTATTGACACATTAAACATATAAACCCTCATCATCAATTATATCAGTTACATGTTGTCTTAAAAACACTATGTTAATCCTATTTTATTAACATGATTTATGTATATTATCCTATTACCATTAGACCAAGATCCAAAAATCACTTATCCTTTTTCTAAATATACAATATAAAATAATAAAAACCCTCAAATATAATGTATCAAATAAATAAAATCATATAACAGATGATTAAATCAAGAATCCATAAAAACAGAAACCAAGAATAACAATCCCATTTATACTAGTAACCTAGAATTCCTATCAGAAAAGTTTTTCATGATACACAATTCTAATATCCATCACAAACTCTAACACATTTGAAAGTAAAATTTCTATAATATCTCGAAATGTTATGATAAATAATAATATAATAATATTGATGAGATGAATCATACAAAATATATTATACCAATTTTCCACATCCCATTCTTCACTATGCATAGATACGGGACCATGTCATCGCGTGATGTCAGGTGCCCCTCCCTCTATACCAGACATTTTCCAATAGTAGAGAAGGTATGGGGTTATACTATAGGGATACTATAGACCCATATAGAGTGTGTAAAAATATATGAATAATTTTTTTTCCATAATTGTTAATATAGAGTACACCAAAGAAGAATAAATATCCGTTAATAAAAATAAAATACAATAGGAGACTAGACATATAGACTTAGACTAATCACACATCGATCAGATCACATATATATAAAATATACATATATAAAATAAAAAAAATAGTGTATCCACTACATCCCTAATAATGACATTATATCACTCATTAATTTAATATGATCTATCGTACATTACCATGTATGTTCATGCATATCCCCATCTTAAACCAATAACCAGTGAGGTATGGTGGGGTTGAACTATTGAAAGTGGGTTCCCTAGTCCCAAAATGTGATTTATTTTTATTACCACTTCAGGTATATATATATATATGTGTGTGTGTGTGTGTTTTACCAAAATAGTTTCGATACATCTATTTAGACTATATATATGTTAATTTTCATCGATTATATATTGAATAAAAGTGATATAGAAGTTCATATTCTGTAATACGAACCTATAGATACTATGAATTTTTTCTTAAAATAATTTTAAAACCATACAGATAAAACATACTGAAATGAGGTAGATGATGTTTAACTATCAGGTGTTGGGGAAGCATAATCATTTAAACTACATCATAGTATTTTCTCACATGGTGATCATTATTAGTTTATATGATGATTAAAAACATTAAAATTGGAACACCACATGTTTCAGGGGCCATTGGTTGTTCCTATCTATGAAAATGTATATTAGTCACATGACTTGAGATCATTTCCAATGTGTTCCATTTTAGCATATACATTGATGCATGGGAAATCCATAGAAATAATGTCAGGGAGGTATAGTTTTCATTGGGTGTGTATTGTATAGTATGGCATTGGATGAATGATAAAGATTGTATTTTTCTCATAATAGTAGATAAAGAGATATATATGGCCTTGTTGGTCATGATTGTAGAACCTTAATTAAAAAATGGCCATGTTAGGCGAAGGTAAATCCATATAGAGAGATCATAAAATAAGAAAGAATGAAAGAACAATTGCATAGGTGTGTGTACTTATTTATGATATATCCTTTGAAAAATGGATTATATTACATATGTAATGTTTGTAGGTTGGTTTCTATTTATATTATTATTCTTTATCTCTTTAGTGGTCTTGATGGGTTACTTGACTCCACTCCTAGAATTTGAATAATATTCATTACTATTGAGACAATGTCCTAGAGTGTCAAACACAATATCACATTCTAGAATTTTTCCTATTTTAATGAATATGTATAGAGGGATTGATGGGTCCCACCATGGCGTTTGAGTTTTTTACACGTATTATCGATCCTAGATAATTATATAATGCACTATTATTCAATTAAAGAATAATTATATAGAATTTATTTATTAAAATTATTTAATAATGTTTATGTAAACACTAGGAGTAATACTGTAGGAACAAATATTCTTCTAATATTCTTTGTTCATTTATTATTATAGTGATATACATGTCATGTTTATGAATCATGTTTATCAAATAATATATTTTACATATATGAATAGTATTTTATAAATATAAATAATATTTAAGACTCAATTAGTTCTTCATATTTTTTATTTATTTATTATTTAGTGGATATTAAATACACAGGGGAGGGGGAACTAAAACAGGGTATTTGAATATCAACTTTATAACAAGACAGAATTTCATTCCAATACACTACTCATTTATTTAAATTTGAGAGATTCTCTTCCCTACCAATACTAGAGATAACATCTATCCATACAAGAGAATGATCAATTTATTGATATGGGAATAAAGGTAGTAGGGTATTAGTGATTAACATGACCATCAAATGATCATCGAAGCTACATTCTAGCACAACAATACCTATAACTGATGTATATATAGATTCATGGAGAGTGTGTCGATGAACAAGAGTGGTTTTTCATAAGAATATTTGAGAATTTTTCTCCCATAATTTGTGATAGGAATGTGCACTGAAAATACTAATAAGTTACACGTTCCTTTTATCTATCATTCCTCTATTTAAATTCCATGAGATTATCAGACCATATCAGGGTTCATATCGCACGAGATGACATAGATTCATTACTCCGATGATGATTTTTTTTCAAATCTCGTCCCACTGGAAATAGCTTATTTCTCATGTACCAACAATTAGTATAATAGTGGTTCCTATATTTTAAATCCAAAAGAATAATGTTTCTCAAATTTTGAGTAGTGCATTTTAAAGCGGTCATAATGAATCTAACCACAAGTGCATCCGATCTTGCATGGCCATGTAACGAACATCCGAAAAATGTTTATAGAATAAAAATGTTTTTATTAGACATTAAAATTTAGTTTTTTAATGTGTATTAATATATTTTGTTTTTTACATAATTAGAAAAACCTAGTATTTGGTTCCTTATGACTGGATTCTAGAATATGAAACTATCCCATCCATGGAATATTATTTACCATAATTGTATTAAAAGTTCAAAAACTAAAATATTTGAAAATGGATGGAGGTAGAAATACAAGAAAAAAACAATTTTCTTCCTCAAAACCTAAAAGGTTATGTACATTTTTTTACATTCCTGTTGGGTGGAGAGAGACTACTAACTTAAAAAAGTCACGTAATATTTCATATTCAGATTCATAGGATGTTTGAAATACTATAGTGAAACAATAATACTCAAAAAAACAGGTCTTCTTATCCCTATTTCTCATGTTTCAATAAATATATCTCTCTCTATTGTTGGAGAGAATCCCACACATTTTGATCCCACATCTTATTTATTCCTTCCCTCCTCAGGAGAAGATTATAACAGCCATCCGTACAATGTCTGGGGAAATCCGAACATTGCTCATTAGTTTACACCACCCATCATCATCACATAAGGACAACAGTATTGTTCTAGTAGATGGGATGATGCTTCAACTGATAGCCTCAATAGGTATCGATGTTTCCTTCCACCAATGATCATCCAAGCTATACCTCACACAAGTTTCATCCACTGACCACTGAGGATACCTTGTTTTACATAATCTTCAGACACCACACCACACTAGAATCCGACTGCCACACCTTTCAATATCACAATTTATTTTCTAGTTAGATCTATAAGGTGATACCCAGATCTGAGCGAGACTTCCTTCTCGAGAACCCACTCCTGAGTTATGGCCACTAGTGTCATAGCTAACTGATGCCCAACTGCACCATACCAAACCAAACCATATCAGTTTTTGTCTATGTTATATATCATGTCTTATACTCAAATGAGTTAACACCTACCACCACTGTTATGGGGTTTTAATACCATATTTACCCTGAAATGAGACATGGTATATCTTTCCAAGGCTAAAATGGATAAGGGAAGGGTGATATTTCCCAACATAGACCTACACGGGGTCTATCTGGCCTAGTTAGGGCCTCCAGGGCAATGAGCTGGTCTGCAACAGACGCGAGTGGGGTTTTTGGGGCATAAGATAAATTAATATAAAAAAATTTAATTAGTTCAGTTGATTTAATTTTAAACATCATTTAATGAAATTTATATTTAATTTGATATTAAAATAATATTTTAATATTCTAAAATATTATTGAATTTTTATTATTAAATTAAATTTATTAATTTATTTTAATTTTGAAAATAAAATAATATTAAGGATGTGAGGAAATAAAATAAAATATATGTGGTTTTTATATTCATTTAATTTATTTAAATACCAATATACTTTTAAATTTATTTCTATTTAATCTTTTTATCACAATTTAATATAATATATTGGCTGGTCGTGAGAAATTTGACCAATCCTGTGCATCTTTGGATATTTTGTAAAATCATTTATTACATGCCATCCATGATTATAGTATGTATGAAAGGAAGTGATGGTTTGTGCTTCGTATTTTTTAATATGTATAAGGGAATGTGTGTCTAATTTACCTTTTGTAAATTGATCCCCTAGACCCCCTCGCCAATATCAGAGTATATTTGACAATTAGATAGTGTCAATTGAAGTTATTGAACTCCCCAAGATTATGTAGTACTTCAGATGATATGTGAACACACTAGATTTGGGGGAGAGATATGACACAAGTCGGGACTCATATCTTGTATGAAGCCATATTTGTCGATATTGATATGAAATTATTAAAATAGATCAACTAAAAGTAGATTCTCAAGACCAGTTGGATCGATTAATTTCCATTATTCAATGTCTGTTATTTTCTTAAAGTTCATTTTTACTATAAGATAACACAATATAATAAACATGTAAAACTCAAAAGGATGCGACATAATTTTTTTTATTGCATGTTTAGTTGTAAGAATAAAAACATAGATAAAAAAATTATATTGAATAGGATTAAATTTCTCATGTAATAACTAAAAATCCCTCAAATATATACAACATCATAAATCTGTAAGTTGGAATTTTTTAAATAAAATCATTTTTTTAGTGTTCTCATCATCCATAGTTGTGAGTTCCTCTTACTACCTGGCAGTTATTATGACAGTAGTGGTTTGAAATAACTAATTTTGGTATAAAAGATGTATCCAAATAATGGTTTATATCACTATATAGGGAAACAACTGAAGGGAATTAATGTTAAAATTCAGATAAGCTGGAAGATAACTAAAAAAATCAAGGAACTATCAGTTAAATGGTTTTCTATCCGAGTGCCTACCTAGAAACTCTCCAGGTAGTGGAATATCCAGCTTTTCAAGACTAGAAGAAGATTCTTCAAGGAACATTTCAACTAGAATAATCACGTGATAGATTATTTTGAATCTATTATTGAGGGACATCATGTATAGTTAACATTGTCTGAGGAATTATGTGATTGAATTATTTAGTGGTAAAAATTTGTAAAAGAAAAATAATATAATTTATTCACAACTAAAAATTATTTTTCTCAACCAAAATGGGAAATCACGAACACCACAAGATCTTTATCCCTGTGATCAACACTCTAGAAATAAAATATCATTACAATCTATAACCTCCAGGCGTGGTAAGGGATAATACACATAGTACTATTCAATACAATATTATTTATATTCAAGAATCCTCAGGTACTACAAATCCTCCTCAAGGAGAAATCAAGGTGGATAAATAAAAATAGAAAAAGCATGTAGATGGTGAACAAGATGTATAGTGAACCATGTATTCATTTATGTCTTCAATTTTTAAAAAATTCATGAGGATTATGATTCTTACAACCTGAGTACTCATCTCTAGTAGTTTAATTAGGAGAGATCAAAGAATGAAAATTATGAGATTTTCAGTGCACTATACATGTTCAAGGTAGTAAAAGGGTTTAGAGAATGACCTTATGTACTTAAGTTGATTGGGTACATTGAGATAATTAAATCCATTGAGATAAAAACGACCCAATAACTGTAAATAGATATCATTCCTACTTCATTATCAAAATTATATTGAACATTAATTATTTATTTGATTATTAATAACATGAAAAATATTCCCATATATATTTATGACTTAGTTCTCCAAGAAGATACAGATATAAAGAAAACCAATTCTTCAATCCTTATAGAGAACAATACGTGGAATGAAAAGGATAAGGGTTCTATGGTTATGTACAAGATTAAGAACACAACACATCATTATAAATAAAATACAAGGATTTAGAGGAATTTTAATGAGAAAGAGACAATATGATTTCTATGTGGAATGAAAGGCCACTTGATGATGAATTGCAAATATTGGAATAAGAATAAAGGCGATTCTTGTACATAATGTATTTTTATCATTGAATGAAACATTTAATTATTAATAATATTTATATTGGATGTGGCATGTGGATTACACATATGTATTCAAATACATAAACCATATAGAGTTAAAAATGTTGAAAAATGATAAGTGGATCTCTGAGATTAAAATTTTGTGATTCTATCATCCTTATAATTTTGATATTATCACCTTTATTTTCATAGTGTATCTCTGAGATGAAAAATGTGAAGTGGATCTCAGTGTCATTTTTAGCCACCATGAGACTTTATTTCATGTTTGGATGTAATGTGTTAATATTTTATAAAGATAAATTATTTTATGGTATAGAAAATATTAACAATTGTTTATATATATATAATCAAAAATATTTTAATTAAAATTAATGAAAAAACCAATGGAAATGATTCATATAACCCCCACCTATGGAAATTCAATATTGTTAATGTAAATGATAACAAAATACAAAAAATAGGTCCAGAAGGGTATTCATATTCAATTGAGATAATACCCTTAGATTATTGTCATCATTGTTTATAAGGGATGATAAACAAATTACACTTCTTTGGGAATAGAGAAATAGCCAATGAATTACTTGGACCAATTCATACAAACATATATGGTCTATTTTCTATATAAGAACATTGTGGGTATTCATATATAATTACTTTTATTAATGACTATAGTAGGTACAAATCTATCTATATATTGTGGTATAATTATGATTCTATTCAGATGTTTAAGGAATGTCACCATGAAGTCGAAAACTATCATGGTTGGATGATAAATCCATTATACTTAGACCGAGTCCAATAGTATCTTAACCATGATTTCTTTGATCAATTAATGGTGTATGGGATGCTATTCCAAATCTATCCTCATTATACAACATCATGGAATGGTTTCAGTGAATTGTTGAATATAACAATTTTTAACATGGTTAGGTCAATTATGAAACAACAAACACATCAATTATACTTTGGGGGATACACATTGAAGTCTGTGGAATATACCCTTAATGGAGTAAAAAAATAATGATACAGATGTTATTAAAAATGAGTTGTGGTTGGTAATAAATGCCCATTTTCATGCATATGTTTATTAGGATGGAAGGAGTTTTTCGGGAATATACCTTTCGAAAACATTGAATACCATGTCCTAATGTTAATCCTTATTGTTATCATTTTGAGAAAAAATGATATTACATATTGAACAATTCTGATTGAAATATAATTTTGGAAGGAATAACCACATTTAAATAAACGATACTCATTTCTAATAGAAATAGTGGGAGAAATATTGGATTCGATGAATTAAAAGTTCCAAATTCAAAGGAGTTAGTTTGTGAATAGTCTCTATAATAAACAATGGGAGATGATGAAGATGTTGAGACATAATTACATCATAGGTAACTAAATACTATAGGGAACTAGAGGATAAAGGATTTCTTTACATCGTGGTAGGTGACAAATTACACTTGCAGGATAATGAACATGTATGCTATAAAGAATAATAATAGTGCATATATACTACTAAATGGAAATATTTCAAGCATTCAGAGATGGAGTCCATGTTCAAAAACTAGGTTTGTATTTTGGTAGACCCTCCAGCTGATGTGAAACCATTGGGAAGAAATCCATATTCATTGAATAGATGTACATAAATGCTATGGTAAATATCCATATTGAATGACTTTTAGAGAAGGGTTAGAAAAATTTCAATGCATAGACAACAAATAATTATTCTCACTAGTAGAAGGGTTGATGTCCATAAGAATATTTCTTTCATTAGTGGAGTTGCATGACTATGATTTTGAAAAATGGACGTTAAAAATTCTTTCTAAATGATATGTTGATTGAAGAAGTCTATGTGGCTCAAAATGAATGGGTTTTAGGTCATAGATTTTGAATAAAGTGTTCAAACATTTGAGATCCATTTGTGGGTTGAATTAAGAATCAATATCATTGAATTTTCATTTTGATGAGACCATAATATAGTATGATTTTGACATGAAAAAAATAAAGACTTCTGTATATAATAAGGATAATGGTAATTCCATCATTTTTTCATATTATATATTGATGACATATCAATTATTGGAGATGAATCGAAATTCTTATAGTCCATTAAGACATGGTAAAATAATTGCTTCTACTTGAATGAATTAGGTGAATCAACTAAATTCTATGGATCATGATCTATCTGGATATATCTCAATGGTGAATTGGAAAATGTAAAGTATATATATTGACATGGAATGTAAATCCATATTAATAGAATAATAAAATATATTGTTGTTTCCCATGTCACTGGGTATCATCCTCTCCCTGCAAATTTGTCCAAAAACAAAGGAGGAGGTTGAGATAATGAGTATAATCCCTTATGAATCGGTAGTTAGATCTATCGTCAATTCCATGTTATGGAATTGGTTTGTAGTTTCCTTTTCTTTATGTATGGTAGGATGATACCTAGCTAGTCTATAAGAACTACATTTGGATGCTGTGAAAACTATCCATATGTAATGGAGGTGTATCGAAGATTTTTTACTAGTGTATGGGGTAGATGAAAACTAGTAATGAAAGGTTACACTATTTCGATTTTCTTAATAGAACATGATGATATGAATCACATACTGAAAACATATTTTTCATAGATGGCGGTCTAGTGAACTGGTGAAGCTCCAAGAAACCAGTTTTCGCTGATTCTATAGTATAATCGATCTTTTTAATGTCTTAAAATATATAAAAGAAAGAATTATAGATAGACATATTTTTCTCATACATCAATGTTATTCCTAGAAGTGAATATGATGTCTAATTTTATTTTTATAGAACTATATCAATGGTTCTGGCAATGGAACCCTTGTCACACCAAAGTCCAAAGCATATACATTGGAAATTTCATCTCTATAAGGAATTTATATAGGGAGATGAATTTTTAATTGATGGATTAGAAATTGAGGAAAATGTGGAAGAAACCTACTAAAGCCATATCTCAACAGAATTTGGATTCTCATGTGAGAGTTAGCAGATTAAGACTTGTTAGCAGTTGGTTAGAATGTATGTGTGATTGTTGAATGTTGGTTCCCTAGATATAACTTGTGATTTATTTTTATTTCCACTAAAGGAATATAATTTTATATACAGACATGGTTTTTTCTTAGTATAATAGTTTCGATAATTCCGTGTCAAGTATATTTACAGGAATTTCCTTGGATTATGTGTTGTGTCAAAGGGTCATAGTTTTTACTATGAAATATTTATAACATTACGATAAAATGGTAGTAATATTATAATAATTTATTATTGTATAAATAGATCACAATAATATGAGAAATACATTTTTTTGAATAGCAAGTGTTGAGGGGCCATAATAATTTAAAATTATTCTAATGATATTCACTCTTCGGGTTATCTAGTAGTTGTGATCACTATCAAAGACCCAGCAATATGAACACCACATTTTTTAGGTGACATTGGTTATTCCCAACTATAGACATGTGTATTGGTGTCATGACATGACATCAATATCAATTAGTTTCATTTGATGATGTACATTGATGAAATTTTAAATCCTTGAAAATGAAGACATGGAAAGTTAGATTGTGTTGGATTCGTCTTTGGGGACATGTAATTTGTTGAATGATAAAGATAGGATTAGTCACATATGATTTGTGGAAGATATATCTCTATCCAGGTTGATCGGGATGTTATTAAGTTCATAAATACATGGACATGTAAGATGATGGTAAATATAACCTGATAGACCAATCTACAATAATGAAATAAATAATGATGATATCCTAGGACATATTTATTATAAAATATAGTAGATGTTTGTATGACGGTTATCATTGATATTGCTATTAACTATATCTTTAAGTGAAATTATGGGTTTCTAGACAACACTCCTTGTCTATGAATACTATTCACTTATATCGAGACGAGGGCCTATAGTGTCCCACATAAAAGTACATTTGAGAATATTCCCAATTTAGGTGAATCAGTAAACAGGGAATGTTGATCCCCAAAATGTGGTTCGAGTATCTTCAATGTTTTTGAAATTAATGATAAATAAATAAATTTATTTTTATTCAAGTAAATAATAATTATGTCGAATTTATTTATTAAATTTTTTAAAATAGATTAATTAAATACGAGGATATATACTATATGAATAATATTTTTTGTAATATTACAGGTTTTATTATTATTATCATAAATTACGATTCATGTTAATGACTGATGTTTATCTATTATTATATTTAATATATAATAAAGGTATTAATAAATATAAATAGTATTTTGGAAACTTTTATTTTTCAATTATGATTATTTATAACTTATTTTTTCGAAATTAAATATACGGGGGTTAGGGAACCCAAACAGGGAATTTGATAATAAAATATATAAGTGGAGAGTAGCTCATTCCAATGGAATATTCATTCCATAAAAATTGATAGAGAGTATATATTCTCCATATCATAGAGTGATAATTTCTCAATCAGATTGAATTATCCATGTTCTCCTACATGAATAAAAGGTAATGTATAATACTTATCAACGTATCATTGAAGAGACCGTCAAAGTTCCGTGCAAACACGTAGAATCCGATTAACAACATATGCACATATTAAAGAAGTTTGTGTGTATAATATAGAGGGGTCATATTTAAGATCCTTCAAGAAACTGTCTCAGGTAAGTTGTGACTGTAATGCATGCTTCAAACCAAAATGAGGTACTTGAATCATAAATTTTTCCATAATCTTATTCATCTGAACAATTTTTTATACTATTAACTAGCTCAGATCACCATAGTTGATAATATTACATTGATATTGTGGTGAAAAAACATCAAATCCATGTCCCACCTAATTCCACTCCATTCCCCAATACCATCATACCCAACATCATTTTCTTCATATGTTGTCTGTTATAAAAATTCAATGAAGTACCAACGATGCGATTTGGTTTAAAAAATTTAAATTCTTTTTATTAGAATGTGTCTTTCACAATTGAATAAATAATTAAAACTATATAACCATAAATAATAACCATAATCAATACATGGGACCTATATAACACCCAAGATTGAATCATAAATACTTTATCCTGGGACACAGTAAATCTAATCATCTCACAGGATCACACCATCAACATATCATCCTGCCAAAAGAACAAATCCTTGTTGACCTAGACTAATAGGTGGGTATCTGCGTCCAACCATGAAACTAGAGTAAAATATTCATTCTATGGATTGAATCCATTTCTAGATAAATCATGGTATCAAGGATCCAATTTTCTTGAATCCCAAATTTTAGTACATCATATTGAATCAAAGGATCTAATCAATGTTGTCAAAAAACATGCATGTAGTCATTTGCTGAATCCTATGGGAGAATCCAATATAGCTGACCAATGTTACTCTAGGTTCTAATATATGGATACATAAATCATTGTACAATATAATAATGGAATTTATATTGCACTATAAAAAATCAAGGACCTAGTCCGAGGCAACCCAAATCATGTGTCAGTATTAATATCAATAGAATAAATATAAGATCATCTATTAGGTATCAAAATAATATTATATACATCATGGAGGGAAGAAAAAATAACCAAATTCATAGAAATGATATCAAATTTAATGGTTTTTGATCTTCTTAAACCAATCCTATAAGATGAGTTCATGCTCTCTAGAAAATGTCCTACCATAATAACCTCCACCAAAAGAATAATTTGTTTATTCAGGTTCAATTGTGACCCCTAAAACCATTACTATAAATTTTCCAATCACACACCCTTACTACAAGGGATCCCACTAGAGTTCCTTATATATCATCATATTTATAACACTCATCCTTGATTCCCTTTCCTCAATATCATCTATAAGTTCAAAAAAAATGTCTCTGAGAGAAAAATATTTGTCAACACAATCATTATCTCATAGAGGACTCAAAATCATTATAAGAAAAAACTCAAATGGAAGTTGGCCTCAAGCTCATCCCTTTTCCTTGTTGGTCTAGCATTTTTTGAATAAAAAACTATACATTAGAATCCTCAGGGTCAACCTACATAGAAAATGAAACTACTAGTATGAGATGAATATTTTCATCCTAGTCATATTATAGGCCCAAAGTATTTATGATTTCTAATATTTCACATGTAGCCTATGTGAGGTAATCATTTCAAAGAAACAATCTATTAAAATATGAAGAACCAAAAGAAATATATATTATGGGCCGATAAGAGCCCATAAATTCACTTTATTTAATTCAACAAAATTTATCCCTTGAGGGTACATGTACCACAAGGGGTAAATGGATAATACATACCATGAATATCAGAAAAACAAGAAAGATGAGCTAATGAAAAAGGGAATATATTGGCATTTGGTAGTTATCAATATATATATATATATATATGTATATATAATATTTTATGATAAAAATTTTATCTTAAATAAAATATGAATCTCCCTTAGTGGAGATAAATGATACCACAAGCCATAAAAATGAAGCACCGTACCATAGGCTATGTATGTTGAAGCACATACCTAAAAAAATTTATTTTCCTTTTTACTGACTGCCTAAAACTATCACTTGAGATCATCCATTTCCTCATAGACAAAACATATCCATCCGAGGTACTTTATCAATTAAAAAATAATAATTAATTAATATGAGTTTATAAAAAGAAAAACATTTTTGATTTTTTAAACTAATTTGTATAGGAATAAATTCCTGAAATCATACTAGGTCATCCCGTCACACCGAATTCAAAGAAAATGAGGTTATTTCTAATCCCAATGAATTCTTGACCCTATGAATCATAAAATTAGAAATTAATATCACAAATTCAAAGATTAATTTTACTGATAACATATAAAATAAAATGATAAAATCAAAAAAAATTACTCTACTGAAAAATCATTCAATTTTATACAGAAACCATATCTGGACCTCCTATATGTAATAGGAGAAAAATAACCATGGATTATGAAAATTTTCACTAATCTATGGTGAAAGTATCCGCATAATGTCGGAAATAATACCCTACCATTTAAAATGTTGGAGGGAAAAATAATGAATGGATTGAGGAGGAATAACATATATGGAAAATATATGTAATTGCCACCAAATAGTACCTCAATTGGGGAAATGGATGGGTTGAGATATTTCAAACTAAGGCATCCACATGCATATCACCTGGTCTGGGGACAAAAAGGTGGATTATAACTTTTCATATTTATAAAAAATTAACTATATCCAGGGTCATAGAGGTAATAAATTCTCACACTTTTAGAACAATGGTTAGAGGGGAATTTCCACTATGTCGTGAATACTCATATAATTTCTACAATAGTTACTATATTAAGGGTATTTTCCTAAAAAAATATAGTTTCCCAACCACCCATCCATTCTCAGATATCCATATGAAAAATCGGGTCTTCCCTTGACCCTCAAACCACAAATGAAAACACCCATTTTGGTTGTCCAAAATCTAAAAAAAACCCATTCTGGCTCCTGGTTTGAAAAAAAATAAATCCATAAAAGAGAAATTCAAATTCCAATATATTTTCATTGATTGTGTGAACTCTTGTTATTTGAATATACAAACCATAGAAATTCCATCAAAAAGAATTATCATTATCCATTTAACCAAAACACTTAACCCACTGAAATTTCTCATTCCTAATCACACATCCTATTCTATATTGGAATGTGATATGTGCTTCCATGAAAAAAATATATCCATGAGGGATGTAATATATCAGAAACCATGCTGCCACTCATATCTATCACCAGAACACTTAAAAGATCTCCATAGAGATTATATTTCCTAAAACCCCAATGTGATGTCAACAACAAAATATTCAATCTTATTGTTATCTCCCCCATAATCCTTATATCAGAATACATGATTCAGATCCATTGCACTCGCCACCATAAGAAATACATATTGAAATGCATCATTGAATGATCTCTCAACCCACTTAGTGTAGATTTCATCTCCCCACACCTGAATATATGTTAACAAATTATCAAAATATATTAATACCTATCATATTTGATACCAAACTGAATCATATTAGTCTCCACTATAGATAAATATGGCCCTCATGCATTGAAAATTCCTTAAATTATCTATGTCAAATAACAAAATACTCCTTTCACACTAAATATGATATAATATATGGGTTCTCTATCAATCCACATCTCATCTCATGAAGTAATAAAAATTTTCCCATTCACCACCTGATTCATCATTTAATCATTACCTGAATTAGGATAACCCCCTCAATCAAGGCACAAGTCACTATTCCACCCCCTTAATGATGTTCCAAAATAGACCCCATTATAAATTAAGATACAAATAAAGATATATATATGTTTATGGATGAATTATTACCTTTGTTCATTATTAATGTGACTAGGTTGTGGTATATGAACTAAGATTGTTTATGTAAAAGAGATATTGTGGTATTCGTCCTCTTATTCCCAATGTGAGTGTTTCTTAGAATATTGTCATGTCAAAATTGTTAAAAACTATGTCCTTAATAGGAGTAAGTGTTTTATATGAATAAATTAGTCCTTCTAAGGATATTAAAATGAATTAATTTTTGTGGGTATCCATGGATGTATTTTATAATGATTCACAAGAAGATGAGAGAGATTCATAATCATTTTGTGATGGGTGGTACTATTACACATCTCACTCATAGTGAGATACACCCTCTTGATGGTGGATCTAGCCCTTGTTGGAAATTTTATTGATGGAAGGCAGTTTAGCATAGGATGAATAATGATAAAGTGAGTTATCATCATGATAATTAGATGATATATCTTCTTTAGGATGTGAAATGAGAGACTACAATGTGGTTTTAGGGTGTTGTTCAAGACATGTATTCAATACTGTAATTGATTTACTGTGAGATAGTTATAAAAATCCCAAAGGCAGTGATACTTGGAATGTTTTGTGGTTTAAATGATGCTTGAGAATACCTATAAGATTGTGCTAGGAAAAACCAATGAGCAGTGGTGTCACCATGTAGGTGATGGGAGTGCGATAATATCAATGATCTGAGACTATTGGGTGGTACCTAGTGACCCACATGGCATGTGAGATGTGAATGATTTTATGAGGAGATAGGTCTCATGTGTCTGGTATCATGTGATTATTTTGTGAGCCATGTGTGGGGATATGGGACCTTTTTTTCTTTTTTTCACTCTTATGATATTTTGGGTTCCTTTCCGTCATGGGATTTGATCAGTGTACTCTTTGTGGCCTCCCATAAGCTAATATGGATCTTTCTATGTTCTTAATGTGACCATCCCATTTCCTATGAGAATGGGGTTTTGTTCATTTTTTCCTCCTACATATAGTGGTGATGGATAAATATTCTTAATGTTACCTTACATGGGATTGTGTGGATGAGTATATGTTCATAAATTGATCATTTACATTGGAGTTGGTTTTATGTTATTAGTGGAAATTTCATTATTAATAAAGGATCAATGAGTACTTGTTAGATGGATTAGTCATGGTATGATGTGATATGAGAATATTTAACCCTACAATGAATGAAAATGCAATGGATTGAGATGGGTAATTATGGAGTTACTCAATTTCATGGGATAACAGATCGAGTTTTGGAAGCCACATACCTCAAGTCTTCAGGTTTGGGAAAATTAATTGCATGGAACCATAATTTTAGGAAGTGAGATGGTTTCAAACATTGAACTAAAGTATGTATGATTTGGTGTCTTGGTGTCCTTGTAAGAACATGATACCCCAAGGTGAATAGAGTACTGGTGGTTCTGTTAACACATGATATCCAAGTGGTTCTATATCATAATATTTTCTATCATGCATACTTGTATATTATGATGTCTCATAGGATAAATTGGTGACCGAATACAAAGAATAATTTCACACACCATTCATGGGACCTTCATTTCACATTAAATCTTTAGGTTTTATTTCATGTTCATCACATGATGTGTAGTGGATAATCTATTGAAACTCAATGGTAAATTGGTGTCTAGTTGTGTGAGGCTTGGGGATGAATGTAGGTAAATTGTTTGTGTGTGTCTGTAGATTTTATTTGTTTATTATTTATGATTTTTATAGTGGGTGATTAGTTGATGTTTGACTATTTGGCTTCCACATGGATATTATTGCGTTTTTTTATTTACATGGGAATATTAAAATTAATTTTTATTTATTTATTGAATAATTTTCTTACTATTATATTATTATGATTAAGGATAATTTTCTCATAACTCTTTTGTATTTCCCTATAACCACTAGTCGGTAGCCTCTGGGCTATGGGGAGGTGTTCTTAAGTTCATATAACACCTATAGTAAAATAAAATAAATGTAGCATATAGGTGGGGTGTTAAAAATTAGTATTATAGAATTTTTTATACTAATTTAGGAGTTTTAATAATAGTGTCTTAGGAATGAGTCATATCCTGTGATGGAAAAAATATTAGTGATCTATGAACACCTTCTTATTAGGTAACCATAATTAAATGGGTTTCCTAATTTTTGTCATTATTTTGTGCTATACATGGGATGCTGGAGAATATGATGTGTTGAACTAAGATTTTTATTATTATTTTGGTTCTTCTTTTGTAGGAGGAACATGTTCATGTATCATATCAGGAATATTAGACACATAATACATGTCTCTGGTTTTGGGTGAATGTATTTTTCTAATATGGTTCCATTGATTACTTTTTCAATGACCAATTATATGAATCATATTCCAAATTGGTGATTCGAGGATAAGAAGTTGTTTCCATGAGGATCTAATTGTGGTTACATAGAGTGTAAAATATGACCTATATGGTGTTTTGTTATATAAATTCATGGTGGAATTATACTTAATAGAGATGTATAGTTAAGTTAAAACCATGTGAGGGTTGATGGATTGAATTAAAATGCATTTTTTATTTGTATCAATTATAGTTTTAGAGGGATATAACATTTGAATACATTGACTTGGGATTTCTAGTAGTTCTTTCTAGTAGTATTGAGAGAGTTTAGGAGGACTACCATGGTTATGAAATGATGCCTATGTTTTTGGTGATCGTTCAATGGCCCTTGAATGAGTGTGATTCCAAGTGTTTATCGGGGATCCAATCATTAATTAGAGTTGGATTAGTGGGTTAGTCATGTGAGACAGAATTTTATAGGATGCGAATCCTAGGAGTATGAGTCTGTTTGGGTAACCAAGATTCAAGAGATCAAGTGACCATTGTGTCCAGGTGACATTGAGTGGTACTGTGATTGAGAACTTTTGATAAGGTTGTTTTAGGATCTCTCTTCCCTGGGTGGAGGAGATTCAGAATTTGTGAGAATATTAAGGAAATTTATTGAAGTGAAATGTTGGTTACTATATGGATAAAAAGGGTTCCATGTTGTTTTGTGGGTTAGGAAATTGTCTATTTGTGGGAAAATTGATAAATTTTAGGGCTTTTGATGCTTTATAACAGTGATGCAGGGATTGTAAAATTGTGAGTTGTGTGTAGGGTTTAAATCCAAGGGTTTCAATAATTGAGAGGGTATAGTAAAAAAGGTGTGTTTTGGGACCTCTATGGTTTTGTGTTCATTTTGGAGTATAAGGGAATACTTATACTATTTATTGCACCATTATCTATTAGAGCTTATTATTTTTAGTGATAATAGAATGAGATGTGGTTGGTGTTTTATATTAGCACTTGGGTGTGAGTGAGATGGAAACTTATAGTCATTATATACGGAAATTGAAGGAGTATTGGTTATCGAATTTAGGGTTTTGGTTTAATGAGAATATTTTAAGAATAATGTAATGATGGGGAGAATCATATCATTTGATGGTGCATAACACTCAATATAAATTTTTTTGAGGTGGTGATACTAATCAATGGATGATTGAGGTGGCACCAGGTCACTGATGTTTGAAATGATCTACTAAAATTATCTTCCTAATGTAATACCATATTTATTGTTTAGATATAACGTCAAGTTATGTCAATGAGTTTCTATTAGGCTCATAGGTTTTGGGGAAATATTTAGAGTTGTGTTGGATTTAAGGTGTTTTTATTTTTAGTATGGGATCCTTTATTTCAAGATGGTGATTCAATGGATGGAAAATGATTCATGACATGATTTATGAGGTGAATCACAATTATTAACATGATTCATGGGGTGGAACATAAATTGAGATGTTTTTCATGGGATGAAGCATGTGTTCAATCATATTATTGTTTCTAATTTTGCAAAAAATTTCTTATGAATGCACATTATGATGTAATGGATGTTAGAGACATAGTTTAGTGTATGGCTGGGATCCTACTTATGGGAGGTTCTTAATGAAAATTAAATTCTTTAGGTTTTCTTGTCCTTGTATATGGAGAAACTGTTGAATTGAATTATTTTTGGAAGATTTTAGATTGAGGTGGTATAATTGGTCTTTTAGGGAGAGTTTAGATGAAATAACATAGAAATGACATTTGGAGCGATGATTAGAATGTGGTCGTATAGTCTATGAACATCTAGAAATTATCTTTTGGTTAGGGGATTATTATGATGCTGACCAGCATGTCATGGAATCGACATTCACCGGAGAATCAATATAGTCAGAATAAGAATAATTTTCAAGAAGAATCCTGTAAAAACACCTTGGTATATTGGTAGATATTTTTTTTGTGACCACTATCTCAGTGCTCGAATTTATGTAAATCCAATGGCTCAAGCTTCGGTAAATTAAAATATTTTTTTGTTAGAGTTATTGAAAATAAAAGTGTTTGACATTTGAAAATGTAATGTATCATGATCAATGTTTTTTGATGATCTTTATAGGTCGATTTATGTGGTTCAAATAATTCCTTGAATTATTGAGCATGAGAAGTAATACTATTGTCTGCATTTAATAATTCACATATTTCCTGGTTGTTATTTTGAGAAGAAAACTAATTTTTACATTTGGTGGATTTTATCTTTGATAATTAGCTAATTATTTTAAAATTAATAGGGTCTTAAATACAAAATGATTGTTTTCAGATTGGTTTTAGGTTTTTTTTGGATATGTGTGATATTTGAGAATATATTGGAGAAGGTCTAGGAGACCAGGGTACTGAAAATAGTAGCAACAACCCATTCACGAGATAAATATTTGTTCATTATAAGAAATTATTATGGAATATGGGATGTCCCCATTCCATTAATAGTTCATAACATAATTTTATAGTTTATTCATTTAAATGTACATTCACCATCTGAAAACAAGTGGATGACACTTTTTTGGGAATCCCCTTCGCCTTCCACATTTCAAGTGAGGTGTTCATATGATGATAGATTCTCCTCGATCTCCAAACCCCTTGATCCGCCATGTGTGGGGAAGGTTCATAGTGGAGTTTTTAAAAAATTCACATTATCTCATTCCCTCATTTAATTTTTCCTCCTTGGAATAATGATTTGATAAATTTCATCTATGAGTTTGTTGATGATTTCATTAGATCATGGTTAAATAATAAGGTTATGATGGGGATCTTGTGTGTAGCCGCTATAAGGACTTAATTGGTTGATCATATGTTATTAGAAGATATTTTGATTTAGGTATGTCACTTTAATAATTTATTTAGTTTTTTCAATAAAATTTTATGAAATTAATGGTTTTTCATTTTTCAGGTGGTAGAGATTTTTCTTGGTATGGTGCTGGGGATATACCACATACCTTTTATAGGTGGTTGGTTTGGATTTTAGTATGTTGGAAATTCTTAATGACATAATCTTTTATTAACAATATTCTAATTTTATTGATATAGTTAACTAATTTTTTTTATGAATAATTAATGGAATTGTATGAATGGTTGGTAACTATTATTTAGAGGATTAGAGGTAACTTTAACCCTATTTGGACATAGGGTGGGGTGGCATGATATTTTTTTTGTTAAGGGATGAGAATCACTTCTCAATACTCATAATAGGATATGTATCCTAACTCAGTTAGTTTTCAACATATTTTATTATTATACAAAGAAACACCCAGAAAATCCAAAATCTATTTTGATCTATGATCTAACCTTTAAAAGTAATTTACTCATTGGTTATCCATTATAATAATGATGAGAAACTCACACTAGTCAAACGGATAGAAGTTTGGCGTCATCACACCCTATTGGGGGGTGTTATTATTTCATTGTTCAAATCTCTTTTAAAAATTTAACTCATGTTCACGAATCTTTATAACATCCCAATTCAAGAATAGTTACTTTATCTTTAAAAATGAATGAATACCAATATGAGTATCAGAAAATTTCATAGGTATCCTATTTCCATGCCCATTTATATTTAACATCGGTTCTCCATGATTCAAATATTACTTGGTGATGTTGGTTTAGAGTCTTTTATGTTTTAAATACACCAAAATGATATATGAAGATTTCAATACATTTTACAATGACTATATGTGTTTATGGTGAAATGATTGAGTACATAAAGGTGCTTACTATAAATCCTCGTAAAATGAATTCGAAGCGTTTCAGTGTGGTGTGACTTAAAATGAAACATTTTACATTTTATTATAGTGTAATATGCACCTATCTACATAGTTAACCGTCATCTGGTAAGGATTTCTAGGTAGAAGATGTCTAGTAACAATTTTTGGTAAAATATTTCATGAATTTCCCTTTTTAGTTCAACTCAAATGGAATATATCACAAATGAAATGAATTAATAAAAAAATTTGTTTGTAACAATGAAGAAAATTTCATTTTATAATAAATATGACCTCGTGAAGATGGATACCATTAGTAATATAGACTAATGAGGATAATGTAGTGGGGATTAGAAGGAATATGGACCTCTATATAGAGGGCATGATTTCATAGTGAATATTTCCTGATAAAGGATACTCCAAGTGGAATAGTGGAATATAGCCCTAATGGTTGATATGGTTAGAGTTAAATTAATGTGAATATTGCTTCATAAAATATGGTCTATGGGGAATTAGGTCCAAATGGATAGGAAACTGATACTTGTGGGAGTATGCATTTGAAAGGGAAGACATAAATGATCCCATGAGGGGATATTTTCTCTTGATACTTATAATAAAACATTAATTATTTTAATCATTATCCATAGGGTGGTTTCCAATATATACCCAGGATCCTAGAATCAATGCTAACACAAATCCAATGATATTGATTAGGTCAATTTGAAATAACTATATTTTCATGTATTCCATAACATGGTTAGGACTCATTTCAAAATAAGTTATGGGGGATCAATCCCTAGAGTGGAACCCACATTTTCTTTAAACGTGGGAACCAAATTCAATGTTGTTCTGATTATGGTTACAATGTGATGCTTCATCAAAGGTATAACCATTTATATGGAAAAAAGTTATTGTAGGGATATGCACATATGCAATAGTACCATATTGGTGGCCTTTGTATCATGATAATGGAAAGATCATTTTAGATATATAAACCCATGTAGGACGTGATTGGTGATAAAAATATGATATACCAATTTATTAGATGCATTACATGAGAGAGTAAGATTGGATATTGGTGGGGACTGTGCACTAAGGATTCTGTGAGACAATTAATTGGGTATATTTCCATTTCACTAAGATGAATATATATTCATGGATTAAAAATATGAAGGATTACCTTAATGGTGTAATTTATGTTTTTTTAATAACATGATCCTTAGAGACCTCTAATCCAACGACAGTCATGATAAATTTGGGAAATAAGATATAATCGTCACTAAAGAATTTTTAAATTTTTTAATAGTAACTTATTTGTGTGTAAAAGTAAATTTTATGTTGGTAAAACAATTTTCCAACACATATTCCCCTATCACTAAACTATCTATAAAAAATCTATCGCTAAATGTTTTTCCAATAGATAAAATGGTTCTATCACAATTATAATAATGCAATCAAATAATAAATATGTTTTTTAAAGTGTTTAAGAAAAGAATATTATTAGTTTTTTTTCTATTGGTAATAATATTACCAACATATAATATTTATTTAAAAATTAAGATTGAATTAAAATTATAAATTTTAATTTCCTGAAAAATTTGATAAAATATTTAATACTTTATAATTTATAACTAATCTATATAAATTATTAAACTTATGATAATTTACCCAAATGTTCAAAATTATAAGGAAAAATAATTATACTAATATTGAAATTTAAAACAAAATGAAATAAAAAACCATGATTCATCCCCAAAATAGATCTTTCACCCCAAGTACCAGTGACATATCTATGTCGAGTACCATTCATGCCATTGTACAAGCAAGCCAGCTCCAGCACCAGTGACCCATCCATGACCTGGGACCCGTAAGTTTGCTCCAGCTATACCACAACCTCCAGCGCAGTAGCATCAGTGAGCCATCCTCTCCATGAGACCAGAAATCCCACTCCATCACCAGGGACAAACAACATCTAGCTATTAAAACAGAGCCTTATTCCTTAGGATCCCCACCATACACAACTAAATAGAATACAAAAAATGACCAACTTCAATACCAGTGAGAAAAAAATCATTGAATCTCTAATATTAGAGATAAAACTCAATTCACTATTATTCCATGCCCCTCATCTCTAATATCTACATCACAAACAACCAAAAGTCATACAAAAAAATCGTTGAAAATTATTTTTAGGAATTTAATCCAAAATATAAATATAAAAAAGTATAAAAAATAATTTTCATAGTAATAATTTTTCATCATCAATGTTGACATCTCATGGATTGGATAATACGATAAAACATCCACTAATTGGAAAACAAATTGTGATTTTGGATTATACTCCAATAGAATTCAAAGTATATTTATCAAAATATATTTAACAACATCATTTAGAATGTTGTTTCTAGAATATGAGTGCATGCCTCATCTATGAGTGCACCGAACTTTTTTTGATGTTTCTGGTAGGGTGTTTACAATCTGGAATACAACATTATTCTTTTTCTAATGTACCCTCCATTCTAAATAAAGCTTCTGTCCCTACTCTGGTGAAAAGGATGGGTATGAGTCAACAGATATTGAAATGGTTTCAATAGATGACTCATATGATGTTTTTTTCTAAAATGGAGGGCAATCACTAAGGCATAATCATTCTCTATAAAATTATGGTTGATGCCAATGGGGAATGTAACAGGTAAATTATATTTGTTATTTGATTAAAGGATTTTTTATTCAAGTAATTAAAATATAATTTTCCAGGTTCTAGATAACTTTTCTATAATATAAAATATAATATAGTAAGAATCATAAAAAATATGTTTTACCAGTCAAATATTTTGAATATTCATTAATAATACTAAATAATAATGAAATGTAAGCTCAAAACAACTAAAATTTAAAAAACTCACATTTTTTCCATAATTGAATGCATCATGTACTGAAAATTTCCATCTCTTAGAAGAACTATATAATAAAATTATAGCTCAAATATAAATGTGTTGATGTTGATACCCAAACTTTTATCATTCTATTTCTAGAGTTTATTGGATAACCATAGCATCCAGTGAGAGCCTACTCTAGCTCACCAACATTCATCAGCCTCCATACATCCATTTTTAATTCCAAGACACATGTTAATTAATGCACCTAGTTAAATTATAAAACATACACAGGAAAAATATTTATGTTCATTAAAAAATTATTTTATAATACATAGGGAATGAAAAAATAAATTTCACACTTGAATGAAATCAAAACAATTTTGGTATATTTATGTGATAAAAGTCAACAAACATTGAAAATAACATCATTATGTTTTTGTTATTTTAAATTTTTAGTGAATTAGAATTTTATTTTATCTATTAAATGAATGAATATAATATAAAATATGGGCTGATATGAATTTTTAATAAGATATACAATTCTTTAGTTCATGATAATGGAATGAGAGAAAAAATTATTTTATTCGCATGTAAAATAATATTCATCAATAGTCAATTAAAAGTAGAAATTTTATGTATCCCCATGAGTTAGATAATATTTTAAAATTAATTATTTGTTTTTAGTCACAATAAAATTATAACATTAATATTATAAACCTCATCTCAATAATATTAATATAGAATAACTTGAAATTACTAACATGTATTACTTTTCACCCTCCTATTAAACCATGAAATCATTTAATATGAAAAGTATATACCATCAATGTATAATTCAAAAAATTATGCATCACTAATTTAATATTATTATATAGAGGTATTATGGTGATAAAACCATGGTCCCTCATTTTCCCTGTAAAATAATTCTATGTATCTCTGATAGATTTTAACTATGAACAATAAAAACACCGCAAAAATTTCAGAATTTGGAATTTAATAAAATGATTGTAAATATATATGAGAGAATATAATGAAAACCTAAAGTAAAGATCTAAAAAATTTATGGATAAGAAAAAATAATAACAAGGAATCATTCCTAGTACTGAGTACCATAATAGAGTAAAAACATGGAATGTAAAAAAATTCCTTATCAATAATGAATGTATTTTAAACATGAATGAAGAACCAAAATGGAATCGAATACTGAAAATGATACTGGAGGGTGATTGGGGAAATTATATAGAGAAGTAAGATCCCAGAATGTACTGATTATAAATGATGTTGACATTGGGATATTTGATATCCAACTATAGGGTGATTCTAAAATGGGTATCTTGTAAGAGGATGTCTGTAATGAATATGGGAGTGGGTTCAGGTGATGATGTCTAAGGGACATGCCATCTGAAATAAGGGAGGGGGTGTTCATTATGGGTATGAACATAATGAGTGTTAGATGGGAAAAACGACAAGGTTCTTGCAGGGAGGTCCATGAGTAACACTTGATATGGGAAAGGTTGTATGTAGGGATGGACGACTACGGGGAACGCCAACAATGAGGAAGGTAGTCCACGGGGAACACCGTCCATGGGGAACAATATACAAAGGATCATTATCCCTGTGGAATATTGTCAATTGGGAACTCCATCCATGAGGAAATAGGGACGCTTGGGGAGGGGGACAAGGGGAACTCTAATCACACGGAATGCATTCTATGGGTAATAATATATAGTTAGGGTGGGCGGACATAGAGTACCCTGACTCTGGGGAACTCTGTCTACAGAAAAACCATCATTGGGGAACAAGGAAGGGTTGGGTGAGGAGGTTATAACATTTGGTGTTAGGTTGGGGACTAAGATGGCATGTTTGTTTTGGGGAACATATGATTTTTTCTTATTTCTTATATATATATCTAATTAAAAAATTTATGATTTTATATAAAATATTATATTGAATAAAAATTTTGTATGTATGTATGTATATATATTACCAATAAATATTACTAAATTATGGATTTTGTAATTAATTATTTGTTTTTATTATCAAAATGATATGATTCTAATGGTTTATATATATATATATATCTATATTTTCAATTTTTAGAAATTTTTTGATATTGTTGAATAATTTATTTATAAATGATTATTTTAATGGTGAATTATTGTTTTGGTAAAAATAAATAATAACAACATAATAATTTATTGGTAAATCAATTTTTGGTATTATTATGATCGGAAAACGGGTTTTAACGTTAGTGAAATATTTTTTGGTTGTTGAACAACTAATATAAAAGGATATTTATATTGGTAAAAATATTTGATGACACATATAGTTAATATAAAAATAATTTAAAATTTATTGTAATTAATCAATTTTACCTATAAATATATACTTTTAGTGATCTTTTATTGTTAATGGTCACATTTATTGTAAAGAGTGGATTAGACATGATTCATATGGGTGTAAGAATCAATTGTTTTGGTGTTTACCAATTGAGGATACTGAAACAGAATGAATGTAACCAATCGAATTTTTGATATGTCTCCACATTAAGGGGCATGATATCCAACATGAAGTAATATAATTTGAAGGTTATATGTGGGAATTCTAAAATTTTGTCAAGAAAATGTCACGATCTTTGTAGGGAATATGGGCTCATAGAATAACTAATGATGGTATATTAAATATGGATATTTGAACATTATTTTTTTTTCTAGGTATATTGATTATAAAGTGAATCAAATTCCATATGGATCATATGTTATGTTATATGGATTTATATGACAAGAATGTTAACTATATAGATTAACATCATATGGTAAGGGAGTTAATTTCCATTAGGTATATTACAATGTGGATATTATATGTTATGTGTATGGAATGTCAGTCTTCGTGAGGAATATATAAATGCAGGAATGAAAAATATATATGAGTGTATTTTTTCCATGGATATGTGGCTTGAACATTGAAAAAGATTCTTATATATCATTATTATAATATGAATATGAGTTGTCATATTCAAATTCTCCGTACCCAGTGACGAACATTAGTGGTTTATTTAACTCATAAGAATTATTTCCCAATGAGTTAGGGATAATTAGAGGATATTCAAGGTCATATCCAAATATTAGATATAGGAACATGGGAATGGGATATTTTTTATGGAATTCTTAAGAGCTAGAAAATTTCCTGAACACCTTGGTATCTTAAGTTTTGTGTGAAAAAATGTAGGGGAAGAAACTTGGACTGGTGGATATGGAGTCAAGTGATCACATGAAAAGGGTGTTATATGTTAGAATTCATGGGAGTGATAGAAGGAAAATCTTAGAATACATATTCTCTTTAGGAGAACAAATGGAATGATTTCTTGAATAAGAGGTCATCCCAAGATCTCACAACAAAGAGAACATTATGTAATCGACTATCATACAGGTGGTCAATCTATTTTCTTAAATATCACCCATTATAATTAAATTTATTCAAACGTACTAAATTAATTTTTCACGAATAATCCTTTCATTTAAAATGATTCTCCTTTTAAATTATCCTATCATACCTCCATATATTTGTATCAACCATTTTTTTATATTTCGAGTTCGATGATGGATTTTATATTCATTTATCTCCCAATTTTCAAGCAATATTACATGTAATTTGAGCAATATAACATGAATTGTATTAGTGTATGATTCCGGTATAAGTCGATAGTTTATCATGTACCTCACAAATCTAGGTTTCATGTTATTAATGCTATTACCAATAATATATACCAATGAACCATGATCAAGACATAGTCCCATCATGTACAACCTTGGTTTCCTCATTCACATGGCCTTAGGAAATAACATGTCTTTAGTACAACTCATTATGATCAATTACCCCACAAAGACTCCATCATAGAAAAGCTCCACCCCATGAAACCATTGGAATGGGTTGATAATATTTCTACTATGGGTATCATGTGAAGATCAATGATCACATCATATTTCCATTAGGGATAAAACCCATTCTCTTATTATTGATGCATCACATTAACCATTAAGATTTACATGATGGTGTGGAATTTTTTGTGTAATGTGATCCAATGACATGCTAATATGACACTAAAATGGTCATATTATTTGAGGATAATGTACACCTTTATAAAAATTACCTTAAATTTAAAAAAACTAGGTTTTTTGGTATTTTTCAACTCCAATTTTCCATCTTCCATCATGAAGGTTCCAACCAGACACCCTTTAGAAATGAATCCTATAAGATGAGGAGATACTCAGTTATAAAGACGTAAATACCTACCTAAGTCTCTTGGGAATTCATTAATCATTTCTCCATCTTGGTGAATTTTTAATTAATTGAACCATCCTATGAATAAGAGTGAATGGGGAAGGTGGAATCAATGATTTAGATTTACAAGATCAATATATTCAAAGTGTTTTCACATGAATATCTAATATGGACAACTTAATATTAACATCTCACATTATTTGATTGTATGTCCACGTTTTAGGATCACCATCATATTATGAAACCACATTATATAATTTTGAAATGAGTCTCATAATATTTGAAGGTGATAATTCATGAAAACTTCCTATATTATATGAGTTCATGTGGTTGTGTGGCTGTTTTGATGTTCCTTAATAGATCATTCTATGGGATATTCAAATGAATAAAGATATCCCAACCCATGAATGGATATGAAACAACCTAAAAATTAGCCATAAATGTGATTGAATATAATATCCACATGTAAGCGATCACTTAACTAAAGTTAATCCACACATATATTTGAAAGACTAAAAACATATTTTTTATAATTTATTTTTATCAAACCTTGGTACAGAAGTAGTTAATCTCATGGGATTCTTCCAAAATAATTGTTTAGAGAGTTAAGGTCATTGGAAACCACAATTCCATTCCTTGTGATCTAGATTATTCTAATATTGATATTATCTAGTGTATTCTTTTAGTCAATCATATAGACTTACAACTATCACAATGAGAAAATTTGTCTAGATTTGGTCTCTTAGATGAAATTTTTATTCTTCTCCAATCCATATAATTATATCTTCATTGTTCCAATCCTCCCATTAATTCATTATGGGGATTATCTCGGAGTGATGACAATTGGGGTTTTCACTATTACATGGATTGTCCAAAATATTAAACAAATCACCTCAGATACTAGATGGTTGTGATCGCACTAATCATATCATTTAATAGAGTTATTAAACTATATTTTCTTCATTATTTAACAACACAATGGGAAGTATAAGAATGATTTGGACTTATTCCTAGGTTAAAAATAATTTGGGGAATATGAGTTACATTTATGGTTCACTAAATGGTATATATAATTTTATAAAACACATTGTGCTATGAATTTATATGATTAAATTTGTATCTCATAGTATATCATTTATTAATTGATGGAGATCATTTTAGAAGCTCTCATATTCTATTGTCCTGTAACATACTTTTTTCAAAAACCCCATGGATAGGTAGTGATTAGACGTTGGTAAATCTAATAGCTTAGAGGGATACACGATATTTTAGAGATATATGATGAGTTCACCAATACCTAAAAATTTTGGGAGGACCCTATATAGATTCCCACCTTACAAAAAAAAATTTGTGTTACTGTAAGGTGGCTAAAGAAGATGTTGATACCTTGTTCAATTATGTCATTTAATAACTAGATTAAAATTTACCTATGTTATTGTTTTATATAGACTATTGTTGTACGAATTCATCGGAATACTTCTTAAAAGATTTTGGATAGAAAGGGATCTTATTGTGCCTTCCTATAGGTCGAGGATTATACCTCTCAGGTATAATGGTTGTACCTATGTGTGTCCCCATTTCTTTAGTTAGTAATATTTCAAGATATGTTCATGAATGGATGGATCATTATATTTAGGGATTAATGGGTAGATTAAATAGTTGGAACAATAATTATGTTAACATGATTTAAATGATTGAGAACACACATCCTATCCATATAATACATTACCCTATATATCAACTCGTTGGGAATAATATATTGGGAAATAACCCAAACTAGATTAGTGGCCAACAATAATTTCAATTAATCTAGACAAGAAATTAGTTATGATGTTATAAGTAGGAAATATGAATCAATATTCCTCCTTCCCTATTTCACCATAGACTATATAATACCTTCGACATTAATGTGATGCATCTAATCATTGATGAGGTTGTTGATATGATATGTAACTACCGGAGTTTCAACATTTTTCCAAAAAAAAATCAATGTGAGTTAATTTTTAATGATGATATTAGTTCTCGTGATGAGATTTCATATAGAATATCACTTCAGGATGGGGTTCTTACAGCTCACTTGGATGAATTAGCTATTTTTGGGCCACATTCCCTGTATTTATTTTTACACAATTTGAATTATATCTAGATTGTTTCTTCCCTTCCCTTTGCATGAATGTTATATGAATGAAAGAATAGAATCATTATTTAGTTTTTGTGAATGTAAACACATGAGTATACTAACACCATAATAACCATGCAACATTTACAACACTCTTATTCTCATATATTATTATTATTATTATTATTATTATTTTTACTTTACATCAGTATGATATTACTATACTGGTATACTATGAAAACAAGTTTGATGAGTAGATAAACCTCATGATACTAAACATTCATATCCCTCAGACATAATGGAAAAAATTTAGGATTAAATATCCGACCTGGAATGATTCCCAAATATGATAGAGTATTTTCATAAAGGTGATGAGTATATTGAGGAGTCTTGATCCTCTTCACTAATAGTGGGAGATATACAAATCAGAAGAGGGAAACAACTTACTATTACTAGATGGTAAGTAACCTAGGATACCTCTTATGAAATATCATCAATTAGGTTGGAGTTTCCCTTATATGGAGTGACAAAAAAATATACCTTAACTATAGATCCTCATATAATTATTATCTAGGAATTTGGATCTAGGTTTATGTTCTAATTCGTGGGTCTCATTTTGATTAAATTAGAGGCAAAGGGGGGATGAATCTTCCAACTCTTCAAAAATATTGGAGAAGGAAAAATAAATTATTAGAGACTATATGAAATCATGAAATGTATCATTTTGAAAAAAAAACATTCTTGCCATGAGTTAGACCTATATATCATTGATAATTGTAGTTTTCTATTCCAAGACATGATTGTGGCCTCAAATGGGATAGAAGAAAAAATATTAGAATTCCCCTCAGTTTCACGATTTTATAAGAAATATAGATGCATAGATAGAATATTATGATGTTTATATTTCTTAGTAAAAGGTAATAATTTAACAAAAAAGCATTTATTTATTTTACTATGAAATAGGTAAATGAGTTATCCTCCTCAAAAAACGATATTCATTCACTGGTGACAAATGAGGAATTAGAGTGAGGGAAACATTATTATCCAACTAAAACATCCCACTTGAATAAGATTTACTTGGAATAATTTCAAGATCATATTTTGATATGATCTTGAAGAATGGTCTTGTAATAGGATTACTCTTCACCACATTTTTACGGATTCTCAAATAAAAAAAAATTATTTTCATTTCAGATGTTTATTTTTTATTATATTATCTTATCTAATTTTTTTTATTTATTATAATGATTATAAAATTAAAAAACTCAAATTATTTGGAAACATTTTGTAGGTTTGGATCAGGGATGGGTATAAGAAAATGCACCATCATCATTGTGCTATAGTTTTCCACATAGAAATATTTGATGAATTTGTTTTGGAAATGGGTTATGGAAATGAATATCTAGAAACACCATCATCGAAATATTAGGGCCATTACCATCTAAATTTTATAGTTCAAATATGTGACAAAACTGTCTATGGGATAGTGAAATATTTCATTAACTTTTGTAGAGTATAGGTGCCGAGTGAGCGTCGTTTGACTATTTTTTGGGTCATATGGTAGCCCCCAAAATCATTTCTTATTTTTATTTTATTTTAACATACTATTACTAATATTACAATGAGGAATTATTAGAGGGTACAAACATGACATTTTCATAGGCATCCCGTTATGAGTTTTCAAACTAATAATTTTTTATTCCTTTTTCTTATTAATAATTTTCATTATTTCATATATCATATATTCATTTATAGAATGTATAGACACAATATTTTCACACTACTTTCTTTATGGGGTTTAAATTTGATGAGTACTACGACTCTTTACTTATAATTTTCGTGTCTATGTAAGTGAAACCAATTTTTTTTTGGATTTAGGAGGCACAACATTAAAAAATACATTTTTTTAGTTTAAGTTCATATTTATTGGACTATATTTCATGAGATAAATTCAATATCAGGATATATAGACTAATATGAATGGGTAATTATGTAACAATGATCTTTAATGAGGGTTATGAAATGAGATGGACATTAATAGGATGATTGTGAATCACAATGGGGTGATGAGTTTCATTAAAATGTTGTTAGGTCTATCATGGATCATAGGACCTTTTTTTATGGTGAATATACCTCAATATTACAAGGAATGAGATCAGATGAAATTCCTAAAGGCATAATTTCAAAATAAAATAGATACTTTCTTAAAACCAGGTACACTCCTCACTAGGGGACACAAAAGGTTTTAAGGTGGATTCCAATTATTGAGACAAGAAATTGGTTATTATGGATGAATATTCAACAAGGGTTATATAACCCCCAATCCATGCTTCATATATTAATATTCAAAAAGGGTTCTAGCGCCTATAATCCTTATATAAATGATGAGTGTTGTACGTGATGACATAGAATCCAGGATATTAGATCCAAATTTATAGTTGGATCATGGGGTTTGTAAATAATGACTTAAAGAGTTTTAATATAGAGAAATGATATGGGGAATACATGTCAGCGATGATCGTAAATTAAATAGGTTTGTTGAATTCTTCTATAATGTTTCTAGTGGTGATTGGGAGAAGGTAAAAAAAATTCCTAATGAAGATTCCATTGAATGATTATATACTGTATTATATGTAGCATATAGTTGAAAACATTCATTATCAAGAAAATGGTCACATGAATCTATTCATATTCCATTCATGTGGTCATGAAATATTTTCAATGATTCAAAAACTTTGTTAATGAAGTATGGTATAGATAAAGGGAAATAAAAAGGGTTTTATTGTAACCTAGAGATAAATTATAGACTACATTAGAAAATGAATATTCATTTTATGTTCATGAATCTTATACCATATACCATGTGGTTTAGGATCACATGTCAAGGACAACCAACATTTTTTAGATTGATGTGTTAGACACTTTATTCATGAATGAGAATGATACATTGTGATAGATCATCAAGGATATATAAATCTCTTGAATACTATGAATTTGGGTTATTTTAATCATGAGTCAACATTATTAGTCCAAGGATAATGTTTTGAGAAAGATATGTTAGGAATGAATGTAATAAAAATATGGGTAAAATATTCTTCTTCGATATTGATTGGGATCAGGGGGAACAGAGGAACTTTTGACAAGGTTAGTATTTCTTCGGTTTATAATACACTGGTCATATGTAGTATATTATGGTTGGAATTCAAATTCTAGCTGATTATCACATGATGACAGACACACTCCTCTCTAAGATCTAATAATGATTTGAGGAAACACAAGTCACATTAAACTCAATGATTGAATAATGTGGTGTGGTGTTCAGAAATATAATGCTTGTATTCCAAAAATTTGTGGACTATGGAATGTATATTTTGTTCATATGGTAAATAGTGATGATGTATAATGACATGTGTAGTTTAATACGGTGTAATATAATAAATATGTTGTGTAGATTGACATCATGCCAAAATAAATCAGTTGGTCTATTGTTCAGGTTCATGTAACATGCATCTTATGATACATAGTTTAATTTAAAAATATTATTAATAGATATGGAAAATTTTTTATTGACATAATTAGGTTATGGTAATATGTCCATATATTGTAGCCCTTATATTAACCTTGTTTATGTATAAAAATTTTATTCTCTAATACAAGATCGTTCCTAAGATGTTTATTGCCTTGAATGTTAGACCATTGATGCATCCAATATTTTTTCATGATTCTCCTTTTTTACATTGAATAACATAAACTCCAAAAACCAGTAATTTCATTTCAGTCATTTTCAGTCTATGAAATAGGAGGAGGATTAAACAAACCATAAAATGAAGGATAAGGTTGAATAAGTGGTTGTGAAAATAATCATTGGAATGTTTTACTATAGAATGGATATATTGATGATATGGACCATTATGGGGAATCTCATGAAGATATATATCATATTCCATAGGATAACCATTTCCAATTTCTAATTTTACTCAAACATTATTTGCACATAGTTAAAATAAAATTTTATTATTATTGATAACATATTAGATAAATTGTAAATGGTGGGTGTTTGGATCAGGAACTAAGATCATTTAGAACATTTGTTTGTGTATTCCTGAAGGTGTCACTATATAAATATTATAAGTATGGTAATCAATCCACATTCAAAATTTTTGATGAAAATCCTCTATGCAGTAATTCTTCGTATGCATTATGTGGTTTTTAGATATTATAGTTGGTCCAATAATGGAATATATAATAATATAGTTGTATCTCATAATAATAATAATAATTTCACACATAGTTTTTATGATAATACCAAAATAAATCAATGTCCAACATAAATAGAGGGGTATTTTTTCAAGTCACCCACAATATTTATGAGGATTAAAAAACACTTATATGTCACTTGTTTTGGGGAATAAAATTATTTCGTACATTATTTTAGTACCATCATGTAATTATAGTAACACCATAATGATTCAAAGACTAATGTTGGAGGTGAATTTCTTCAAATATTTATACTTGGGCGTAATATAAATTATTGGAGTGTCACTACATATCTTATGATGATAAGAATCAATCCACACATTATTATTGATGTGTAAGTTCCCTTATAGGGATTTGGATCATATTAAAGGTAATTTAAGGTGTGTTTCTCCTTAGTGAATAGAAAATTTGTAGAGATATTGAGGCTAACACACCAAGACAAAAATGAAAATTTTCATATGTTATTATTCATATGATGAAATTTGTTATTAGGAGAACTGATCCACATTCCCCTATAGATATCTAGATTGTTTTTATGAAAAGGTTTTATTATTATATTGAGGTGTTTTTATAGTCCTGTGATGGATAATATATTAATAACTATATATCTGGTATGGCTTGTAATGAATCCAAATGTAGTTATTAAGAATGAGTTACCCCACCCATATTTGGATCATAAGTTTTGTAATGTGTTATTTTTTTCTTAAAAGGTGGATTCATCCACCATTTATCTGGTTCATGTATCTAAATGTTGTGAAGGTTAAGTGATATATCAATGATTGAGGAATTCACATATTTGGGTGTTTTCACAATCTTGTTGATAAATGGGGGTTATTGATTTTGGTACAGACCAACCATTGTGGAATGTTATTATTTTGTGGAACCAACTAATAGGACCAATATAATATATAAATAAATCTATATATATATATATGGGATTATCTAAATTTCATGTAATGATAGGAATCAATCCATATATATTTATTATACATAAATCATTCTGCATAGATCTAGATTGTGGGGAGGGGAGGGAATCTTTTTCCGATTGTGGTTCTAAAAAAACTAGGTGGTTTATGATTCACTACAGAACATTTAATTTCCTGAATCAAGCCCAAAGTAGTTCATCATTTCACCATGGTCCCCTCTATATATTATAACCGTATATAGGAAAAAGTAAAAAAGAGATATTATTATTTTAAAAGTCACGACTGTGTCCCCAATTATTTAGTTTTGGAATAACTCCATTTTTTGTATAGATGTGAATAAAGACACACATAATTAATGGAATGATAATTCCCGGCAATGATATAACTCATATTATGGGGGAGAGTATTTTTGAAATTGTTACTGGGCCTAGGATATTGTATTTGGGCATCACTATAAACTATGTGTAAATAATAATCAGTCCACACATAGATTGTTAACAAATTGGTCCCCTTTATTGATATAATTCATATGTTTTGAAATGGAAATTTTATTCATAGAATGGGTATATAAAAAATATAATATGTTTAAATCATCTATATAGATCTAAATCATAAATATCTAGGTGACTATGTTCATATTTTTTATTAAGCTCCTGGTTGTCAGTTTAATGGACGAGTACTCAGACCTCTTTATGTATCCCATAATAATGGGAATAAATCCTAAAGATTTTTTAAAATAATTATTATATTCATATATTAGTCAGGAATGAATGATATATGAGGAATTAATGCTCGATGGTATGGTAATAAAATGTGAGAATTACAATGGAATGGACTGAACTATCACATATGGGTGAAATAAGCTATATATTATGGTGTACTATTAAGAGTTTTGGTATAAAGAGTATATTCTTCAACATTATGGATTAACATTATGTGGAGGGGATGATTTCCATATTTTCCAACATGATATTGAAATGTTTTTTATTTTTTCCATATAAATCCATAACACTACGACTTTTGATTGGATTAATATAGGTCTACTACATGAAATGTTTAAGTTCCTCATTCTTTGTGGGGAGTAAGAAAATATCCAATATATATGACATGAATGAAGGGTTATGAAATGATATATTTTGATGGAATTTTAAATTCTATAATATAAAGGGAGAAAAGGTATTTATTGTTCCCAAAATTTTTGGGTGGAGCTTGAGTGGAGGATCTAGTGCTCACAATATATCTAAAATGAATTTTAGTTGAGGATCAGATTTTTCATTTATAGAAATTTCCTCATATAGATATGTATCAAATACATGTACTTGGTATTTTATCTACGTGGAGTTTACTATCATGTTCTGTATGGGTCCTAGTGGATGGCCCACTATAAGTATTTTAAGATCTTATTGGATGGATTCTTGGTCAAGTTGTCTAACATCATTTGATGACGAAATTATTATCTAGTTCATTTTCATGTGGCTAGGAAATTTTCATCAAGTTTAATTTCATCTCACTAGATTTTTGACGTTACGGAACTTAATTTATTACATCAATGAAATAAGTTCTCATGCATAAAATTTAAAATGTATTTTTTGAGAAATGTCACATTATTAGGGGAGTGATGTGTTACCTACTAAATGGTTATACAGAGTAAGATCCATTATTGTATACCTAATGAATTTGAGTTTTTTATCCCAAATGGTTTTCATCATTTTAGGATTATTTTGTAGTATCATTGGGGTCCTATGAACCAACACCAATCCTGTTTGCATAATTATGTGGAGGTAGACCTCCTTGTTGAGGGAATACACAATATAATTCTAATAGACTTATAGGTTGTTCTATTATATGAAAACTCTTACACTCAATTAATTAAAACTCATTATATGTGATCTATGAATTTTAATATATTTCAAGTTTTCAACATATATTGATTAATAGTGGGTATATCTAAACATTGATTGGAATAAAAACCTCAGTTCTATACAAAAACAAACTTGGGGTTGGATGTGTGATTTTCAGGGTAGTGATACCATTGGTTCCCAAGTAAGGAAATATTTTTTATAACCAATATATATTATATTTTTTTTATCATTTTGGGATTATATTTGATAAAAAATTAATTAATTCTTCTATATATCCATTTTCCACTACATGATATCGAGACAAATGGTTGGACTTGATGAGGCACTCTTAAAAAATACTATTCAACATTGTGGAATAGAAGTTGGTTCTTATTTCAATTAATATTGAGTTAGTGAATCAATAATGATCTAATCGTATTATATATTGTGATGTTGATAATTTTGTTTTTATAGACATCCTTGGGTGATACGTACTTGTACAATTTTAAAAATATGTCTTGATGGAAGAATATAGTCAAAATACATTGATATAGCCAAGGTATATAGTCACATGGAATCCATTCCACATATGGAAAATTACCATGGTAATATTATAATAATAAATAGTTATAGTGGATGATGGATGATGAATGACGTGTGCATGTGTCTAATAGGAATGAAACTACTTGGTATATTCTACATAGTGTTGTATCATTTTTAGTTCAAAAGAATGTGGCAACCTAATTAAGTGGGAAAGCCTAGTTCTTGACTAATAGACACTATATGAGACTACATGGTCAAGCTATATTATTGAATGGTTATCTCCTACTATGATATGTTTGAAGAGGAATCTATTGAATCCTCATTTATATAGTACCAACTATTCATTCAACACATCATGAAGGGTTACGTTTGGTTCCCAATTTTGGATCTCTTTATTTTTTATCATGCATAGGATTTCCATGAGCTGTGATTGAATTTGATTGAAAATTATAATGTTTATGTCATGAATTATAAATTTTATTATGAAAATCATATTAAAAAATCCACCATTAGTCTTCTTACATTTCCGTTGATAGTGGTGAATTCTTCATTTAAATATTTTTATTATTATATAAAATATATTATCCTTGGAAATCATTGTTCTCTAGTGTTATCTCTAGCATAGGATGTGATTTGATGAAATTGGATACCACATGCCCTTTGATTTCCTTTTATAACATGAATAAAATTTCTTATTATTATTGGTTAACATACGATAGGGAAATACGACTTATAAATATTGGGTTTTGGAGAATATACTTTAGGAGTTTGATATGAGAGATCAAGTGAAATACATGACTTTGTTTGTAATGATAAAATTATTTACCCTAAAAATTAGTTCACGGAAATTCATCTCAATATTTTAATATATGGTCTCAATTTGTTCCATTACATTGCACATGTAGTAGGTAAATCCTTCAATCAATTTATAATTTTCTTTCTGTGATGGGCACCAAGAAATTTTTTCATAATAACCTCATTTAAGATGGATGGATTACCTATTAAAAAATGAATTAATGTTAGTGGATGAAAATGGTATTGTTTGAGGTTCTTGAAGGATTTATGGAAATATTCTTCCTATTAATAGTAAACATATTCTTAAACAAACTTTTGAAGTAGATTAATTTACATTACCAATTGAATAAGAAAGTATTGATATAAGAGATTCATCCCTAGAGTCCCCTCAACTCCATGAGGTTTTGTGTTGGTGAATTATTATGATAGTCTTGTATTATAAGAGATAAAACTCAATTACATGGTGTAATAAAAATATCCAAGGAATTTATATAATTTTACATGAAATGAATACTTCATTGGGTTCATCTATCATAATTTCTATTTTTTGTGTTATGGTTGATGAGATCATCACTATACATCTTGCACATATCTACTAGATCAATGATATAAAAATCATTGATTATTACCAAGAAGGGTTTGGAAATATTATTTATAACATAATATTAATTGGAGATAATTTTCAAACAATATGGAATGTACTTATAGTAAAATATTCATTGAATTGATATATTTTTTTTTATCATAAAGAGATATCATGATCATGTTATACCATGATTATTTATCTATAATGGAAAGGGCATAAAATAATTCAGTTGCATCGTGTTGGAACAATCTAGTCCAAATTAGGAAGTCATATTTTTAAAGTTTTAGTATAGGTCACTAAGAAAAATGATTAAATAGTTCTTCCAATTAATATTATTAAAAGGGATGATGTTTTCAATCTATTCCAAGTATTTAACATAAAAAAATTCAAATTTTACTAGAGTATCAATATCAGGATCCATTGGAGAATTGTGTGAAGGATACATTGACATGGATTCCCATTTATGTCCTAGATGATATTCTCTAAGGATTAGGTGTTGGGTAACCACATTATGGTATAATATATTTATATCAATATATTTCTCATAGAACAAAAAATTATTTTTCTTCAAGAATAAAATGTACATTCTTTCACTTCAAGGTTAATTGAGGAATGGTGTAATTAAGGCCAAAATTCCTCTTTATTTCTTATATTTCCCTATCTGAGGACATCAATGGTGGAAATACAATTACAAAAATTATGGAGGGGATTAACTAAGTACATTATATAATTAATTCATCTCTTTCTAAATGTATGTTTCTTATGCATTGGTAAATAATAAAGGATAATATTCATTCCTTGTGAATGATAAAGCCCCCGCCCCCAAGGCCTAGGTTTAACATAATAATGGGTATCAATATCAAGAGAATTAATGATTTGTTTTCAATACTATTCACTTACATTGATGGTTGAAGATGTATTGATATCCTTGAATATAAGGGACTCCATTGGGAATTTTTCAATTTTCATCAATGGTAAATAGAATCATTATGAACTCTCTGGGAAAATGATTTCACTATCAATGGAGGTCACCAATATAGTTACCATGAATATAACAACATTATGATGGTCTGGTAAATATATTTATTTACAGTGTCTTATCATCTGTTGATCTTCCACCACATTCAATTATTTTTTGGGTCACATAGTCTTTGTTGAGGGATCTAGAGAGAATTTATGGGGTAGTTTATAATCCATTTAGATTGGAAACACCCCCATTTTTTTCATAATTTATTTACCAATTTTAGAATCTTATCTTATCATTTTGGTTTTCAAAAGAATAAATCATGACACTATCCCCATACAACATGTAATAATTTCTGTCAATGGGATATTTCAAGCATTGACAGAATGTTGATAGAAATTTGTCGTAGATTTGATGCCAAGGCCTCTCAAAAAGAACATTATATCTCATGTAATTATCAATGACCATGAAAAAAAATTAGACAATAATTACTCAATCAGGTCCTTGATATTGATATTTCTATGAATATTTCTCTCTCTCCTATAATACCCTGGAATAGTAATCATCATAGGGGATAAATCATCTGTATTTTATCCTAAGCATCAAAGTGTTAGATTAGAATAATATTAACCCTTTATCCATTATTAATTATAGAAATCCTTGGGCTTATACTTTCCATCTTGATGGAATCAATCATAGGTATGATATATCCATTAATGACTTGTTCTTGGTCTTTCCACTTGAAGGAAATAATATATGGAATTTTAATAAAGCAGTTTCCCCTTGATAATTCTTGGCTATAGCCACTTATTTTTAGAAAATATGGAGACTCTAGAGGGATTCTATAAGCACCTAAAAGAGTTATTTTGAAGGATACAAAGCATCTATGTTGCAGATCTCAGATATGTTGGAATCTATGTACATCAAATTTTCATACTTCGATAAGGGAGGTATGAAATTAATGAGATGGGCTTGTTCCCTAAAACATTTCCTACGAGCTAAAGTGTTTTATATGAAAAGGTCCTTGTAAAAAGTATATTTTTAATATAGAATTTTTAATCATTTTGTGTGTCGAGAATGCCTACCCACTTTTCTAAGATGGTTTGTAAGATTTATGCTCACCATATGTTCATCTGAAACAATTTTGTTTGGATGATTAAAAGAAGGCTTTGAAGTATATCATTATTCCCTATGGGATCAATGATGTGCATTCCCATAGGTAATTACAACATATATGGAATATAAGGTTATTTACCCATGGTATTGGTCTCAACCATGACATTTTATTATCATTTTTCATTGGATTAGGTTACCTCAAATGTCTACGTGATCGAGTATAATTAACTATATTTATGTTATATATATTCATCATTAGATGAGTAGTAAGTTAACTGGGAAGCATTAAAAATAATGAATAGTAGTTATGGATATGAAAAGAGTTTCATTTAGTGGGGCTATTCTCATTACCCAACCAATGTGGGAAAGTAGTCTATGAGATTTAGTGCTAGTTTGGGAGTTAGATGAGTCTCTTCCTAATATTACCTATTAAAAAAATGATCATTGTGTCTTCCGGTATATGATAAATATAATGTAAACAATATAGATGATTAAATAGGTGTAGAAACCATTATTTGTTGTTGGATTTGTGCTTTGAGAGTGTAGTGTGCTCAATGAACTATATATTGGGTTATACGGTTATCCCTTTTTTCACGCTAGGTCAGAATTGTTTTTTTAGTCCCCTTCTTCTACTAGTTGTGTGGTTGTTACATAGGCTACATATAGTAAATATTTTTATTGTATCACCTATATAGATTCAACTATTCCATATCCAATGTCTGTAAAAAATTTATTAGTGTATTCTATGGCATAAACTACAATTCTAATGGTAGTGGTCATTTAGATCATTAGGTTCACCCTCTACATGTTACATTGGCTTAGGTATCCTTAGTATGATATTTCCAATGTTTGGGAGAAATAAATAAAAAATGTATATATTTCAAGTGGAATTAATTTTTTTCATCCATTCCACAAATCATTGGGATTATTGGTCTCTTTTTTACTATTGTTCAAATGATGTTTTTTATTTTTCTCAATAGTTGTTTTTTGGAGATGAAAATGCTTTTATGGGATCTAATACCCACTAAAACTAGTTTCAGTGTGAAAATATTTTTTTATAACAATCCGAAGCGGTTCCCTTATTCTTTGTGAATTACAATGGATGTTACCTATGTTTTCTAGATTGTGTCCTCTAGGATCAGGGCATTATCTTTAAACTCATGGAATCCATTTTTATACATCCAAATGAATAGGAAGGTGGTATGTTTATCAAATTTATTATTTTTACATAGTTCCAGAAGCTACTTCTATATGGGTGGTATAGTGAGTAGTGTAATATTATTTTCCATTTTGTGGTAATTTTTTATACCATTTCATCTTAATTATAACTTTTAGTTTTTTAGGTTAATGAAAAACCGTAGTTTGCATGGAGATAAGTTAATAATGGGATTTTTGATGATGTTATTCCAAGAATATGATGGACCGTTCTTATAGGCTATCTACCGAACATATTCTAGACAGAACAGACTATGCATATATAATATCATATTTGATACCTCTTGTTGGTATCATGGACCCATCACAGGGAAACATCTAGACATTAAGTGAATGTGTCACTACATAGGATCCCCCATCACAATAATGGTTGAGAAAATTATATTATCAATATCGGGAAGGGGTATAGTGCCATCCTCCAATTCTGGATACATCATTCTCGGGGGATACACAAGTACATTCCACCCTTCCATAGCTTCTATTTAGGTGGAATGAGACTCAAAGGTGATAAATATTTCTCAGGGGTACCACAATCTTATCCAATTTTTGATTGTGGGATGTGAGATAATCTTGATGTAGTTTTCATGCATTTATCAGTTGTTGATTTCTAGTTTGGGCTAGGACATGGTGATTATCCCAATGAGGGGGTGTTTTCTCCATTAACTATTGAATACCTTGTTAATAAAAAATTCCCATGATTAGGAAGACTAGATAACTAGAACAACCAGTATTCTATTGTTTATATTTCATTACTTTGGGGATATTAAATCCCTATTAATTGGTAGGTTAGTGGTGGTTGATTATTATTAGAGGAGATAAAAGATAGAACTACTTTTAATAAGGATTTCATGTTTGAGTTTTCTATGATTATATATCGTAGATTCATATTTTTCAAATCCTCTTATATTTAGTGGAATTCATATTTTTTGTGGAAGGGGAATAGAAAATTGATGTGGTGTTTTCCTTAACCAACATGGTCCTCATTTCCATGATAGATTCTTGATCATTGGAGAAGAATTACACTACCTTATTTGAACAGATATTCCTTTTTTAATTGGGGTTTCGGTCCATGACCTATAAAATGAAATGATACTACTCTCTACTATGGTTGATTTTTTGATTGAGGTGATATTTTTATAACTACTGATTGGAAAATATATATGGTTATCCTTGGTGTTTTGAGAGCCTCTATATATGATAGTTCCCAAAAAATGGGAGGATATCCTTACGTTGTTGATCTACAAACATGTGTGGTTTCCCGAGAAAGATATCCGGGGTAGAATCCTCATAATCCTTATTTATATTATCATGATGAGGAATATATTAAATATATAACCATTTAATTTGGATTAAGAGTTCTTGGATCATTGATATACTTTAGATATGCACTATCTCAACTCGAGATGATTGAGTTAATCATTGTAAGAATATAATCACTATAATATATTATGATCAAATTATGATGGCCTAAAATTTGGTGTTGAGCACAAATATGAGCCTACTGTATAGTGGTCATTATAATATGATGATTACTAACTACGGTTAGGGTAATATAGACCCACTATTCAGAATATGCTGGTGTATTGTAGTAAAATATTATTTGGTTGGTGAGAATATGGCCCCATGGATTGGGTGGAAATTATATTATGTCATCTATCCCATGTTGAAGTAGGAATATGTGACCAATTTGGATATTCCATCCCCACTAAAATATAATAATTATCATTCTAAATTGAAGAAGGGATGTTATCTCCTCTCATATAGCATGAAATGGATGTTATTATTGTACTACATGAACGATATATAGAAAAGAACACAATCTCCAATAAAATAGTGGAATAAACAAATTATCTTTTTTTGAAGGGGAATGATTCAATATTTATTGATTATTATAAAATTAATAAAAAATTGGTTGGATAAAGAATGCGGGCTCAATCCTAGTTTTCCATCATAACATGACAATGACCTTATTTAACATGAATATAGACCTCTCCTTAGGTAACTAACAATTTGGGTTTAGGAATTCCAATCAGAGAAAGGATATGACCATAATTATATAATTAATTCTTTGATAGAATACTTCCATATTAATGATGCACTATAGTAAGAATATGAGATTATATTAAAGTAGTTATTTGACCATGTTAATCATTATGATACACTACTATGGAGGTTGGGAGGGTGTATATTACATTACCTCTACCAATTTTGGAAAATATTGTGTATTCTCTGCCTTATCTTGTGGAATATAGTGAAATATCAATATTTTATATTATAATGTATTGGATTATGTGTTTTTTAATTCTATAATATGATGAAATATTTTTTCATTTGATATTGGAAAAGATTCATACTTCTAACCATCATTCGTGAGTGAGATATACATATGGTCTTCTTGTGTATGAGAATGAATTTGTGTTTTCCCACTAATATCTATTGGAATATAATGAAATAATTGATATTTGTGAGTAGAATATAGGAATTCAAAATAAATTCCTATATAATATAATGACAGGGTTCATCAATGGAAGTGGGAATACAGGTTTTCTCCACAGGGTTTAAATATTACTATCTCTAGTGAGATATCTTATGCATCCTGATCTATGTTCTTGAAGATGGAAAATTAATATTAGAAAATTTGTAGGAGGATGTAAACTACATAAGGGGTGATTTTTTAGGAAATGGTGGTTGATAATAACCCTATTGGTAAACTCAGGAACCATGATATATCCATGATCCACTCCATGATACACCTTCCTAATATAAAGATGTTTGTTAATTTTTTTACCCTTGGGATATAATCTAAAATTTTATGGTGATAGTGATGGGCACCATTAGCATTATCTAGAATATCCATATGTAATGGTTGTTAAATATGTTACAGAACATATATAACTATAGTAAAATCAACCAATGTGGCATGGTTCATTTATGCTTATTTCTCATATCCATTGCACTCGCCAAATGGCGATAGAGGTTTTACAATGTGGATGTTTTCCATCAGTTTAGAGGGGTAATAGATCATACAGTAGTTGTAGTGTCATAATTCATGCATGATGATGAAACTATTGCATTGAAATTGATGTGAATTTGTGAGTGGTTTATATATGGTCATAGATATTCAATGAAATATTGACAAGGGTCAGTGAAAAATCACAATGATGAAAAATTGTTAATTATCAATTAGTGGGAAACACTACTATTTACTCATGTTGATAACATATTCACATATGGTTTAACAATATGAATTAAAAATGATATACCAAAAATTTCCAAGTAGTTTGGAACAAAATTATTATATTTTTTTAAAAAAAATAATGAATCATGTTGGGATCACCAATTTTTGATTTACCCAGGATGAGTCCGACATATTTTCAAATTTTGTGAGAGGCTAAGAATAACCACACAATCCCATTAAATGGTTATGAATCCATTTTTTATGTTTTCCAAGATTATTTGTTTTTGAAATTGAAAAAAACCAATGTATCCCATATCTGTATAATGTTACAACCTTCTTTTCCAATTGTATCTGGTCATTGGGGATCCTTACCATTGATTCCTAAGATCTCAAATTAGTGGAAAGGATGGATGTTCAATATTATCTAAACCTATTATGGGGATGGGGATTATGTCATACTTCATAAAATTCCTAATGATTTAAGTCATGTTCATGAATCGTTAATATATCTGGATATGGGAGGAGATATTTTCACATTCAATAATTGACTGACTTCTAATGTGACAATTTATAAAAATGACCATCAATATGTAGCATTTTTTAACGTTCTTATTTCATATTATTAAATAGTTATTCTACATTATAGGATACAATGTTTTTAAATCCATATAGTTAGAGATCCTATAGATTTTAGTTTTTTAGGAAGTATGTGTTTAGATTTTCGAGATCAATCCCATAAATGGGTTTCCAATTTATTCCAATAAAAGTAATTGGTAATAATTTATTTTTCCATGTAAGAGGTAATTCATAATTTTTAGAGTCATATGAAATTGATTGATCCATACAGTTTTAAATAATATTGTAAGTTCTACTATGTCGAAGATTTGTTGAAATGTTTTGTGTGGGACTTATGCATGAGTGACCCTTTTTGGTTCTCCATGATGGGAATATGAAATAATAGGGATGATACAATAAAACCTGGAGTATAGAATCTTGGATATATACCCCACCTTGAATATGGACCAATTATAATTGATTCATATTATAAGGTATACAGTTCTATGTAGATTGTTTTCATATGTAATTTGGCGCATTGGGGACGACGTAATTGACTATGGAATGATATAGACCACTATATGGTTTCATGATTTTATTAGGAACATTTATTGATATATTATTGTTCCTAGGGAATATGTACCCAATGTATGGGAATTCCCTAGTGATTCTATAAAAAATATTGTCTGATAAAGCATGATCCATGGGGAATATGACCCTCATTGTATAAGAATTTATACTTGTGAGAAAATATCCATGAGAGGGAAGGATACCGATTTTCATAAGGGGGATATATTCTAATTAGATATATGATTCAATGCTAATTTTGTAAAAATTAATTTTCTTTGAGATTTCACATATATCCCCTCAATTGATGAATCAAAGAACATATAGTTCAAATGGCCTAGTTTAAGGTAATGTTAATGGATTGTACCATGTAGATTAGCATTGAGAAGTGTGGTTGTATATGAATATTGGTTATGGGGAATCATGACATAGAGAGGAACCATATATATGCTATGTTATCCGGAATAAGAGTCTTAGATGTTCCAATTTTGTTTTCAATGAGATTCATCATTATGATATAGTCTATTTAAATAAATATAGACATGTTATTGAGATAGATATTAGGATGTTTCCCATGTTTCATAAATAAGTATCATGATTAGGGAATAATAATTATAAATATCTAATCCCACATGATTAATGTTGGGTGTGAGAAACAAGAGATAAAAATAGCTCCAACGCATTTCCTGAGAGAGTAAGAAAGGATCTTGGAAGGGACACTGCACTGAGGATAACCTATGATTGTTAATTGGGAATATATACCTATAACAAGAAGAATATATATTTGGGTCTTACACCTAAGGGTGAATCCAATTATGGGGGTATTTTTTGATAATGTAATGATCCTTTCAGACCACTATGTCAACATGACTTGTGAATGATGTCAGAGAAAAGAGATAATAAAACACAGAACACATTACATATGGGTGTATTATTGAATTTATATGATGAATACAAAATGATTATACCAAAATTGAAACATTTATATGAATTTCATGGAGGATATGTTTCCTTGATAGAAAACATGATCTTCCATAAGAAGTATAATAACATTAAGGCTATATGGGGGTTTTAAAATTGTGCCCCAAAATGTCATGGAATTCACAAGAAATATTACAATATTGAAGTACTGATGATGGTATATTGAATATGGACTATATGGAATCTAATTTAATACTAATCATATTTATTATAATAACAATTATATTACCCATTTTTTATATATTGTTCAGTTCGATGTTATATAACAAAAATTATAACCATTTAGTTTACTATAATGAAGTTAATTTATAAAAGGGATATAAAAATGTTGATATTAGTAGGTATGTGTAATTCATGATCGTTTAAACTGAGAATATAGAAATTTGTAATGGAACACTACATATAATGTAATTATGGAATCTACCTTGGGGATCAAACCTTGTAATTTTTTTTTACAAATCAAAACAATAACATGAATCAATGTCCTCGTAATTCAGAAGTTCCACAATTTATGATGTGAATGGAAGGATCATTGAAATCATAAGGAATGTGTACATTTTATCTAGGGAGTATTGGATGATTTTAGGTGATATATCATTATGAACAAAAAGGAAACCCGATAATTGGGTAGTTTTAGAGGCTCTCTTGTTATCTTGAAAATTGAATTCATGCCTTGAGGTCATGCACTATGTGTGAAGAATGTTGCGTCATGTGATTTTCACGATGTTTTTGGAGTCATGTGATCACATGAATTCCAAGGGGGATGAATGAGGGTTAAATATCATGAAGTTCAAATGATCATGAAAATGGAAGTGTGGTTTAGAGATCACATGACCAAGAGTCCACCTTGGGATCACAAGACAAAGAGTTCATCATGTATCCAAATCTCACACTGGTGGTCATGAAATTTAAAAAAACATCACCCATTATTCTTGTGAGGATTATATGTTACTCAATGAATTTAACATCCATAAGGTTTTCAAATAATGTGAATTTCCTTATCCTTTTACTTATCATCACTCTCCATGTCAATCTTAACTCTTCAATTTCTAATTCTTTTTCTGTGTGTTAATCAAGATTCTATAGTTATCACACCATAAATATATAAATGGATTTATAATTATTGTGAGACATATAACCTTGATTTATGTGGTTGATTATGTCTTCAAAAATTATAGGTGTATCATGCATTTCAAATAACTAGGTCTCATGTCATTAGCAGTGTTCCCCATCCTATCTCATAAATAAATAAAGATCAGGGGATTATCCATTCAAATATATAATTTTTCACAAGATTCACATTGGAGTAGTAAATCACATATTTCTAGTACATGTCATGAATATAAATGAGGATGTTAACCCCTATTCAAGGAAAGAAAATATTTTATATTAATTCTTCTACATTGGGTGATCATGTGTCCATCGAGGGAATGACATGAAGAATGATGATCTTGTTAGAAGTCCATCATGTTAATCCCCCAATCTCATACCATTGAAGATTCATGTGAAATATTATGAATTAGATGTAATATTTTCAATTTGACAGGTAGGAGGTCAGATGATTTAGGTACACAACATCTAAATAGTCATACGATCCGTGAATAAAATTTATGTTAATCTCAATGTCTTTTCACTAAAATAGAACACATATTTTTTTCATTTTTCCAAATATAATTTTTAATTATTAATCTAGTGTTTGTCAATAAATAAAACTCCATATGATTTTTGAATCATGTATTCTTGTTTGTATGAATGTTTCATCAAATTGGGTAGATTGATAAGGGTCTTATTTCCTATATTGAAAAGATAAGGTGGCATTGGGACACATATATATTGGATTAGTGATTCTCAGCACACATGTAGTTTTAAATAATAAATGAAATTGTTTAAATTGAGATAGAATATTTTTTGAGTTGAGGTGAGACTTTGGGAGGTCTCAGAATGAAAGAAGTGACATGGGTTTCCTCATATTATTTTATTAGGTCTATTCCGGGATAAATGCATAGATCAGACCTTGAGGGGAACGATGAGATTATTTTAAGAAGGAAACATGCAATGTGGTTCCCTCATGAGGGTAAAAAGGGCTATTGGTGATAATTTTGTGTAGGATGATTCATTTGGGGTGGTATGAATCATGATAGAGAAAAGTTTACTCTAGGTATTAGGATAAGATATCTCTCTTTGGTGGTGTAATATGGGACCACTATGATAATTGATGGTGATATTTAGAATATAGAATTTAATCACAATGGGTTTTTTATGGAGATGGATTGTAAAGGTGCTAGAATATTTTTATCATGAGTTACATGGGTTCTTGATGAGGCTGGAAATGAGATTATCGTCTAGATGAGGATCAGACTATGGGTTGTGTTATCCAAATTAGTTGATTTTTTTTTTGTGTTAAGATCAATGATCTAAGACTATAGATGGTATGGAGAACCACGTGAGTGTCATGATATTTGATTGGTATCATGATTTTATATGGGGATAATAAATGTGTGAATTTTACCCAAGGATCATCTAGTGAGAAATGTGATATGTTATAAGCCATTTGCACTACTATATGTGTGTGTTTTAATATTATTTTTAGACCACAAACTCATGGAATGTGGTTAGTGTGTTGGTGTGACCTCCCCATTGGCTATAAAGAAGGGCATGCCTTCCAAAAAATGCCTCCCTAGGTTCTATGATCATCTATCACTATGAATGATACATCCTCTATAGAGTTTGTGGGTATGGGTTAGTGTGCTTGATGTGACTTCACTTGAGTGTGTGGGGATTGAACATTGTTCAGGAATTGGACATTTTTTCACAGTGCTTTAACCCAGTATTTCCCTAAGGGATGGGTTGTCTATATGGTTGGTAAATATTTTTAGGATTGGGGCTAAGATCACTATTGAGAGGTATGGGTCATGGTAAAGTGATATGAAACCCATAGGCCATTAATTAATAGATAAGATAGTGGGTTGTGATGTGAAAATATTGTTGTAAATAGTTCCTTTATGTAATAATTTTATATTTATATTAAGACCTACCCTACACCATTGGGTAAGAGCTAAACATTATAATAATTTTATGAGACGAGGTGATGATGTGGATTCTGACATGGTGTTGAAGTAGTAATGATTAGTTTTCATGGTGGTCTGGAATTCACATAGTGTGTCGATGTATAGGTAGTCAGTGTGGGATGGTAAGCACTTGACATCCATGTATCTTGTGTGACATGTTATTTACCATAATTTATACATGTATGTAATGGATTATAATTGGGGAACATTATAATAACCACATGAGATGATTTTATTCTTCCATTCAAAGGCACCGAAATGTGAATATAATATTTACGTATTCCTCTAGGATCAACATTGGATTTCCAATAAATCAGGAAGTCCTATATCTAAGGGTATATGGAGAAAAGTTGTTTGAGTCCTAGGTATTGAAGTCAACTAAGTGTGAATTTGTTTATTTTTTTTGTTTTGTACTTGTGAGTGGCCTAGTAATTGAACATATAATATATAATAGTAGAAATTCCACATGGATTTTATTTCATCAATGAAGTTTTTTAATATTGAAATACTCATATTATGTTGTATGGATGTTTTTTTATTGGTAATTATTTTTATGACATTAGGAAAATGGAGTATTATCCCCATTTAATGGATTAGTCCCTTGGCAATAGTAAACATGCTATGGAATATGGGGATGTGCACTTGGGTAATAGTGACACCTCTAGTCTAGGAACTAATGAGTGGCCCTTGGTAGGGGTGTTATAATAAGAATAAATAACCTTCAAAACCTAGAGATCACAGAAGAGACTATTCTATCATTAAAGTTGATCTTGATAATTAATGTACAATTATCTTGCTGTCTAGAATTGCTCGCATCCTATTGGAGTTCGATTCATGGAACTATAGTATATCTAGAATTTTTTTATGAGAATTAATTGGAAAACATGATGATTTGATTATATAAAACCCATAGTTTTATGATTATTGTTTACCAAACTGATGTTTATGGGAATACACTTCCTTTAAAAGTTATAAATTCTTCAATTTTAGGACTTTTTATGATTATCGGTGATGATTTTTTACCCACTAAATCTATAATAATTATCATAATATTGAAATAATAATACATATTCCACAATGAATTATGATCATCAATCTATGTATGGTTGAATTTTAATTCCCTTTGAAAACAAATCCTATGAGTCATGATATGAAATGAACATGTAAATTTAGCTCAATTGATTTTTGGAAGACTAAATTATAAGGATAAAAATACATTGAGTAAAATGATATTTTTTATGTTTGTAAGCTGGTTATCTCTCCGGATGTTATATCTTGAGTAGTGTATATATTTTCGACAAACTTAACTATTTTCATTAGTTATTGATCATTCAAATTTTCAAGACACAATTTATTTAATGAGACAGTGATATTGGGTAATATTACACTGTAAAATAAAATAAATAATTTCCCTTTAAATCAATACTACATAAAATTGATTTTTTAACATTAAAAACCAAACTAGAAAAAATAATTACATATTTTATTGTGATAAAAATTTAAAAAAATACACTAATCTATGTATTAAAAAAACTTATTGATTAAATCCTTCAATAATCTATAAATAAAAATGGGAAATAAATTGAAAATAATAATATATTAAAATCTAAGTGATCCCCTATATTATCATCACCCTTGGAAATCGAAATTAGTACTATCAAAATAATTATGAAAAGAAAAATAATTAAATGAGAAAGAGTTATGTTGAATGAAAAATTTTATCTTATAATTGAGAATATAATGAAAGTATTCTGGTAGGATATTTATAGGAACCAATATATTTTTTATAAATGGGGTCCACGGATGTGTGATCATTTGAAATATGGTTTTATCATATATAGATATTTTACATACATATATCAGATAGGTGTAATTATGATATTTTTTATGAGTTAGAAATTAAAATATTATATTTTATAAATATTAATTAGCAGAATACTGAAATAAAAATATTCAATTAAAATATATTGTTAAGATATTTTCTTTCACGTTATAAATATAATTATAAATGAATTTTGTGATAATAAAAGAATGAAATATTTTTACAATAATATATTTATAAAACTATGTGAATTGAATACAAATATTTATCTTTTATTGAATTTGATTTATGAAAATTTAATATGAAATATTTGTCAAAGAACTGTTTTTTTAAATGTGTTATGGTATTTTATCATAAAAAATATATCACCACAATAGAAAATTTTAAATTATATATATTGATAATATTTCAAATTATAAAAATAAATAGTAATACAATTGTTATTACTAGACATTTAGTATATATAAAATAATTTTATTCTAAAAAATAAAAATCACAATAAAATTATTTTTCTGTGATATGCATGTTAACATAAAGGAAAAATATATATATTTTGGTAAAATGATGATAAATTGTTTTTTTATAAAAATAATAGTATAAATTTAATATATTTTATAATTTATAAGAAAATGGAATACGAATAGTTAATTTTTTTTAAAAATGTTAATTTCTTAAAAAAATTTATTTTCAGAGTATTTTATTTTACATATTAATAGTTGAATTGAAATAATTTGTAATTTTAATTTAAAAAATTAAATTCATTTTTTAAATAGAATAAAAATATTTTATTAGGATAAAATTTTGGGATATATCTACACAGAAATATATTTTCGTGAATAATACAAAATACCTTTTATTAAAATAAAATGAAATCTATGACATAACTTGGATATATGCATTAATTAAAAATTAATAAAACCATTTCTTCAATAAAACATTTATTGAACAATTTAACATATACTTGAAAAATATTATATTTAATTTAGAATCCAATTATTCACATTCAAAACCTTAGTATTATTTCCTTGAAATCTCTTTTTATGCACTATACAATTATTATTTTTGAAATAATTTTTTTAAAATTATAATTTTTATATTATAATATGGTTTCCAAATTTTTAATAATCAAATCTTATTATATGATAAGTGTAATTTAATTTTACTATCAAATAATCTACCATGGTTAAAAATTGTTTTGCTATACTGAATTGAAATTATGGTATTAAATTAAAATAATGGAAAATGACATTGAAAAAATTTAATAAACTATCCTTATAATTTACGGTTGAGTTATCTTTTCTATAAGGTTACCCATGATCCATTATATTAAATTTTTTTATCCTAATTCATTTGAATCTGAGAAGACATTATTAATTGATTAAGATTTTTTATAAAGGTGATACCCTTTAACACTTATAAAAGGATCCCTTCACCGCCCCACTAGTCCATAAAAATAAAGACTATTAGAAAGATGAAAATATAAATAAACCATTTTAAAAAAATTACTTCCCTTGTTTTATATGTTTTGGTCACACCCAATGATGAAAATAATAAGGGGCATAGTGATTTTTCTAGTATCATGTTAAAACGTAATTATAAATCATTTTTAAATTGTATTCCATAATTAATACTTAAAACTCCATTAAATATAATATAAAAAAGACAAAAAAATTACATAAGTATGATTTTTATTCTTGAATTATATTATGTTGATAGAATATCTATTTTCTAACACCTTAAAATTCATTAGAACATTGAAAACATCGCTAATGCGTACATATAGACTCCCACCTCCATAGACAATGTGTCTTTTAATCACAAACATATAAAGATGGTTTTAATAATTTATTAATAAGTTAATTATTATATTAATGAAAAAAATATTATTTCTATAATGTAATATAATTATATACCATCCCTTAATTTTATATATTCAATAGTGAAAACATTTGTGTTAGTGAAGACTTACACCACTATGGTTGACATATTTCTTCTTTCATGTAGTATTTAAAAGGCCATTGATATTTATTCATCAGTTTATATTACATTCTGTATTCGTATATGAAATTAATAACATTACTTATGGATAAAAAATTATTAATGGTCATTATTAATTAACTCATTCACATCAGTAAATTACCCTATAGAAGCACATCTTGTATTCTATTTTCGCAAACCATACCAATGAATTACATGGAATGAAAATAGATACTAAATTACAATTAAAAATTATTATAATATGTTGAATAATATATGAATGAATAAATTTGTATCAAAAACAGAAAAAAATCACCATTATGAATCATTAATGAAAGAAATCTAATTACTAACACCTGATGATGAAAATAAACATTATCTACGTGATATATTTGTATGGAATTATAATAATTGAAAAATATAAAAGTTAATATATACGAATAAGGTTAATAAATATGTTATTCATAATGTTATGTTTATTACATATAACGATAAACATCGGTTTTGGATGTTCAGAAAAAAAATAAAAGGGTTATTTATCTAAAATTTCATCATTTGAGACATTCTTTGCTATAAAAAAATGTATTTTTATGGTGTATATACTTATCAAATTATGTATCCCCTAGAAATGATTTTACCATGATTAGATTTATTGGTAAAACATTATTTTCTATCTGAGGCTCTCCCATTCAATGTATTATAATTTAAATGACTAAAAATCTAGAGTGTTTTTTAGAATACCACTTCTTTTTGGATAAGAATACTTCTCCTGGATATCTATATTTTTAATACTTTAAAGGATATTCATTAATATTTTAAAAAATATCATTTTTTTGACATTATATTTTTAACTTTAATTTTTATAAATTAATATTTATTACTTGTGTAATGATGTGGGTTTCAAAGATGATATTCTGAAATCTTATTACCACTCGTATCTTTTTTCTTCAAATCTACATTACTAATCATAGCCAATATTTCATATCAAAATTGTAATTTTTTAATATTTCTCTATTAAATAACGTTTATGAAAATATTTTTTTTAACATTTTTTAAAATTATATATAATAGTGACTCTTGAAATCAATAATATTTAAGGTTGACATTTTTTTAAAATATGGATGGAATTATCATTTAAATGTTTTATATAATAATAAGTATTCCATATGGGTTCATGATTTTTCGTTAAAAATTTCCCTCAATGATTCCATGTTTTTTATCAGAGTGTTTCTATTCTATTTTCATTATAAAATATTTTCATCAAATGATTTAAAAATTCATATATTTTTCCATTAATTTCACCATTTAAATTTTGAATTATATTTTAAAGGTGTTTTTCATATTTGATAAGATCCTTTTATGATATTATATTTCATTAGATATTTTCCCTTATGTTACTATCCGCTTCAATTCTATTTATATATTATGATCATGAAATTCATTTTATTGACTAGAAATTTTTTATGTCCCATATATTTGATATTCCAATATATATGTTAATTTATTGAAAATCCAAGTTGATTAGATATTTTATTGATCATTGAGTTTATGGGGACATCATTAACTTTACTAGTGTAAGTGATGGGTGGGTCCCATACTTATAATTTTCCTAAATACATTAGTTGGTATCAAGATACTGACAATATTGGGTGGTGGATGTATGGCTTCACATTTATTAATAATTCCTTAGAGGTAGGATTGATTACAAGTATGGTGTCTTTTATATAGTTTTGAAATTAAGTATAATATCCTATTTTCAGTCATGAATATAAAAATCATTAATTGGATATGGTCTTTTTGATATGTATGATGTCATGGTCATGGCACTGATTGTAATATTTTGATATTTTACATTATTCCTTCAATCAATATTATAGTACTTATTTTTTCATTTAATTATTTAAACAACTATGTATATAGTCTATCATCATTGTTAAGCACTGAGATTCTTGGTAATGTGATCCCAAACATCCCAAAAACTGTAATTTTGTAACCAAAAACCCTAGTTTACTGGTTTTCATATTTTTAAATGAAAAATTGAATAATTTTAATTATATTATTGTATCATGCAAACAAAGATCAGCCATACCTGCTATGAAAAATGAAATTGTCCTCGGAATGTCCCTCTTAGTGAGCCACATAACATCAATATACTTCACAAAATCAGAAGAATATTTATGATGTTTATCATTAATAAGTGAAAAAAATATAACAATTGAATATATATAGTTGTTTTAGAAGATAAAACTCACCATTACAGATATATGTTACACCAATAGTATTATATAAACTAGAGGAATTAATTATCTAACCTATCATGGTGAAATTTATTAAAATATCCAAACCAATAATCTGTATAAATTTACCTGACCATAAAATATAATATGATCATAAACACATATATGGGGCCCAAACAGTAGCTACATTATAAGAATAAACTTGTGGTAAGGGTTCGATAATCAAAATTTTCCATCAGATTTCTAGACCTAGCTAACACTAACAAGTAGATGAGAGTATATTGTCAATCTTATGGGAAAAACCCAAGTCAAATAATATCTCATAGGAGACCTCTCACATATTACTCATTAATAAGTGCAATATAAAACTTCCCATTTATAATACATAAAAATTATGGTCAATAAACAACCAAACTGTAACACCTATATATATTGTGAAATATATTTTTAAAATTAATTTAATTTTTTAATTTTTCATTTCACAAAACTCTATGTAAAAATTCATCATATGAAAAAAATAATTTTTTATTGTGGACCACACAACACCATTTTGTTCTTTTACTACACTAAACTGTTATATTAATTTTTGGTAAAAATAACACTATGGTTGTCTTTTTTTACACACTATCTCTATTTCCTTTAATAACAAGTGTCACATGCAAGGCCGAGTTTTACCAATGTAAAATAAACTATTAATATTTTCATTCAACTATTTTTATAGTTACTACATATCCATTAGAAAATAATTTCGAATTACAATTGAATAAACTCTTAAAATATGATCTAAAAATTTAGATGAAATTAATCAGTTGGATATTAATTTGTTATAATTAATGTAATAACATTTTGAGAATGAATAAATACCATTTCTATGAAAATTACTTTTCAATTTAAAAACACCATTTTATCTCAATAAGTTAAAAACACTATTAAAAATGTTTTTAATAAAATTTATATATTATATATTTAACAATTATTTTTGACACTCAAATAATATATTGTATATCCATTAGAATAGAATTAATTAAATTTTATAAAAAATATTTATTTTTTAATAGTTAATTATTCCACATATTAATGTGGAATTGTTTTGAAATCTAAATTTTTAAATTTTTAAATTTATATTTTTCAAAATATTTTTTTAATGAGTCATATAAAAAAATTACATTGGGGGAATTTTTTATATTTTTTAGAGGAGATTCATAATTGAATCAATAATGAACAATACATAATTTAAATTCAAAACCGGGTATTTATTCCAACATATTTATATAGTATATTTTAAATTTATTTTAGGTAAATGTTTTGTTAAATAAATTAGACATCAATTAATCCAATTTAGGTCATTTAAAACAAATTAAAATTGAATTTAGAGATACAAATATTTCAAACATTTGGATTGTTTTCACCTAAAAACTCATCGTATTGTCCCGTCTATGAGATTAATATTAAATATATTTCTTACCCCTATGTGATTTTAATTTTTCAAAAAGTATATAATTTTGTTAATATAAATAATTTCTAATTTCAAGAAAGGTGAAATTTTTATTTTTATTAAATATATATTTGAATTTAATTATAATTATTTATGATTATTAAGGTAAAACAGTATTTACATAATGGTTAAAATTTAATCATAAAATGTTAATTGAAGTAGAAACATTCTCAAAAGGAATATTTTGTAAATTTATTGACCAATTACCCTATTTTCAGAAAAAAAAATATTATTGGGGGCATATGATGTAGGGAGACCTCTATATAGTGTTTTTATTTTTTATATTAACTAGAATGCCACTCCCCCTCCACTATAAAAGGAAACTCACCCACCCACTTACTATAACCTCTAAAGACAATTTATATCATCCAAAATATAAAAAAACAAAAATAAAATCCATCCAATTAACCTAGAGGCCTTACACTACTCAGAAATTCAACCAAGGAATCCATTTTATTGAAACAAAAATTTAGAAGAGGTAACATTTTATCAAATTATCTTTTATTTTATTATACTTCCCTATCTTTCCCAATAATATTAATAAATTTTTATTTTAAATCATTATAATCATAAATATTCTGATATGTTGTTCGGAATGTTAATACCCACACTTACACACACTTCCTTCTATTGGGTATCAAACATACTATTACTGTGTACGATAGACTTGTCATCGTGAAACGATGTTGTTCATTTTTATTCTACCACCTCTCATGGTGGGATTTTTTATTTAATTAAAATTTTATGTGATATATATTATATTTATGATTTATAAATTCTTATATAGTTATTACATAAAAAATAACATCATTTTTTCCATTTTATGTAAATAAGATAACTTCAATTATGGACAACTGGACTAGAGCCTTCTCAAAGTGATGTGATTCATTCACACATTACATGGAATGTATGAAATGTTTTTTGGTAAAATTATATTATATAAATGAAAATATAATTATTCAGGAATGATAATGTATATAAATATATCAAGATTTATTTGTATATTTCAACATGACAGTTAAATAGAAACAAATTTCTTGCATACGTATGACCTACCGTCTCCTTGAACGGTGTATTACATTTCATTTTTATATATTTTCTAGACTTTTAAAAATATTTATATAAATAATAATTATGATATATTTATTTTTTATAAAATATATAAAAAATTAGATGATGATATACGTAATAGGATCATGAATCACAAGTCTAAAAGTTTTAGAAAACAATGTTGAAATTTCCCAACATATAACGTTAACAAGGAATTGGGAATTAAAATGAAATATAAAGTCATAATAAAATAATTTATGTTACAATATATAATAATATGGTACTATGGTAGATTATTTATATTCTTATATCTATAATATAAGAGTATTGGACATGTATAAGGGAATTCAATACTAAATGTTAGTGTCTTACCATCTCATGTTTTATATCCGTGAGATACATGACATTTTAACCACATGTTTATTTTGTGTCATGTATATACATCCAATAAATATATTATATTATTAATAAACATACAGTTATGTGTATTTAAGTTTACATTTTATGATCTCTATTTCCTGGGTTTTAGGATCCACATGTTCTGAGATTAATAAGTTAGTTTTGTCTCAAGTTTCCTTCTTTGAGAAACATGTCATGTCATGCACATATATTATACGAAGAGGCATATAAAAATTGATTTTAAATGTTATAACATTAATATTATTATTTTCATGATATTATTTGATTAAATTGACGTTATTATCACCTAGTTATTTTGATTTAATGTTTACCAAATGTTAAGAGCTTATTAATAAAAACTCATCATTTACCGGTATTATTTATGAATATTGTTACATTCATGGAATATTATGATACATTACTCAATATATATCATTAATTATATTCTCTTATGATAATTTATGTTAAATAAATTTAATGGTACCATTTTATACTATATTATACTAAATATTTTTAACAATATGTTTCATTGAAAATGTTAAATTATTTATCCTTTCGACTAGAAATATATCTGTATTCTAAAATATTTTTTCTAAAAATATTTTCTATTTTTCAATATTATCATTTTATTTTTAACGTGAAATTTAACCCATTTTATACGTTTTTAAATTTGGTTTTAATGGGAATTTTACTATTATTTTTGGATCAAGTGGCAGTTCTAAATATTTTTAGGTGAAAGAGGAATGTTTAATATATATGAATTCACACATAGTCAAAAAAATCATTTACATAATGCATAATTATTATGTTAAGAATATTATTTTTGAAGAAAATTTTTTCATAGTATTATGTGAATTGGTTTATTTTAAATAGTTTTCAAAGAATACTATTTGGAAAATGTTTTATGTTTAAACCCCACTTTAAATAATTTTACAATTTTACATTATAGGTTTTCAAAATGTAATTTTAAATTATATAATTTGATTATGATTTCAATCTCTATTTATAGGTTTTAAAATCAATTTTCTAGAAAATGGTTTTAAAAATTAGTTAAATCCTTCTTTTTATTTTTTCAATGTATTAAGAAAAATTAAATTAAATTTTCTCTGATATAATTATAACATTTCAAGGTGTTATTAAAGAAACTATTTCCAAAATATTTTCAAGCTACCTATATAAGATTTCATATATATTTTAAAATAATATTTTTTTCCAAATACGTTATGTTTTTTGGAAAAAAATTAATGTCCAAATTTTATTTTCAAAAAAAAAATTATTAAATTAAATTATATGGTTTTATTAATAATAAAATTATTTTATCTATTATTTTATGTTAGAAATTGTAAAATAGAGGATAATTTTTCATATGAAATGTTGCCTTTAATCTTTCAATATCGATCTCCATATATGATGAAATACATTGTTATAGTTTATGATTTACCATTGATATGATCCAAGAGTACCAATAATATATATTATAGAATTTATTTATTTTTTGATGGAATGATGTTTTTGACATATGTTTCCCTTCCGTGGAATATATACATTGGAAAAATTCTTCTTTTCAAAAGTTATTTTTTGATGAAATGATTTTGTGACTTATCTATTTTACATAGGTTATGTTATAAAGAAATTTTTATGATACCCAATTCATATCGTGCATTATAAAATGTTGTTTTTATAATCTTGTGTCACACATTTATATGATTTTATCTCCTTTTGTGAGGGACCTATATCCCATTATAATGAACTGGGTAATAAAGGATGATTCATGAGATGATAAGTTTATGTGTGAACCTGAATACATGTTCACAATGTTATGAGTTAACATATTATGTGTTCAAAATGTTTAGCGAGAACCTGATTACCTATGCACAATGTTAAGCATGGAACTGGTTTCATGTCCATTAGTTTATGTGTGAACCTGATTACAAGTTCACTATGTTAGGTGTGACCCTTATTACATTTTCTAAATGTTATTCTTAAACATGGTTACATGTTCACAATGTCATTCATGGGACTTGTTTCATGACCATAATTCTATGTGTGAAGCTTATTACATGATCACTTTGTTATGAAAAAACCTAATTACATGTTCATATTGATATGAATGAACCTAAATACAAGATCACAATGCTATACAAGGACTTAGTTTCATGTCCAAAAGTTTAAATGAGGTTCAGATTTCTAGTCGTAATCCTATTGAGTGAACATTATTCTATTTATAGAGGCTACCAATATTATATTTTGATGTCCATTCCCCAACTCCATGCCTTATTCAATTGTTATGAATTTATGGATAATGCTATTCATTACCCTGGAATTCTTGTCTTATGAACTACCAATCATATTATGGGTCTCTTTTTCATGGTCATTCATCTGCAGGTTATTAACTTTTAATGATACAATCATGTTCGTATAACTTTATCCTCCTGATTATACTTACATATCTCTTTATTATACCTTACAATGCATGTGAGATCACCCCTTTCTTTGGTTTCCTATACCTAGGTTATAATGAATGGTTATTATGTAGAAGTACTAAATAAAAACATCATTTCAGTGATTTTTATGATCTTTCACAAAATTAGAGGAATGTGTTCCATGTTTCAAATGAGACTAAACTATTATGATCCTCAGGCATGTATTTTTGTAATGTAATTAATATTCATTAAACATTATGTAATATTTATGTATGTGAAGCCTATGTTGGAATACAAACCCATGACTATTAATTCAAAAACCATAGAACCAAACCTCTTAGGGTTAGATGAATTCAAGGAATCATCCCTAGTTTTCTAAACCACATCCAAAACTGTACATGTTACATGGGGATTATCTATCATAAGAAAAAATTCAGGCCAATAATGTTGCATGAAACCAAATATGACATCTTGAGTACGTTACCTATCCTCATGAAATACCACCCCCATATGGGTATCCAAAAATAACACCATTCTAACAAGGGAATACACTATCGGTCCCTCAAGCACATCTCAACCTCTAATTAGAGCCACCTACACCTAATAAACACCCCAAGGTTTCACCGTAAAAAAGTATATAGGAGAACTAAATGTTATGAAATAGATATAGGAAAACACATTCATGAAAAAATCTATCACTAATTTGGGGAAGATTTATAAATAAGTATAAAATGAAACACATGGAAATACCAAGCTAATAAAATAGTCAATATCATGCCCCATAAATCATACTCACATTGTAATCACCAATAGGATAATTCTAAAACCAACCATCAATGGTAACCTACCCATAATCCTAAATAAATAAGAAATTATCTCAAAACATCTCATTAAAATAATTACATTGAAATACATTCCCAAACAATATGTATTACATGAAATAAAATTCAAAATATAATATATGCATATAAAATTTTAAAATCATGGTAAAAAATAGACGAAACACCTCTATAGTGGGAGATTATGTGGCATGCACCTCAATTATCTGATATGTAGCCATAAAAGTCTCTAATTGATATATATTAAAGCCTGACTTGGATTATTATTGAAAAAAATATTAATTTTACTAACCACACACAACATATAACCCACACAAGGTAATTATCCTTTGGCCCCACCAAACAATTGGTGAAATACAAAACTGGTGATCTGGTCATGTCCCACACATTGGGTCTAGACATGTAAACCACAATGACATGTGCCACCCCACATGGCATTTGGATGAGTACTTGGACACCCATACTATCCCCAAACATGGTTATTAAAGAAAAATCACATCAGGTGGTGACCATATTCTACAATAGTCCCTAAAGGAATGACCCAATTCATGTTTACAATAATCAAACTTGGGGGGGGGGGGTTTGGTTTCCCTAAACAAAAATTCTCCTCAAATACCTGAAAAAACCATGTTTCTATAAAGAACACTAACCTAAAACTGAAAATATATTCCCAAAAAACATATATGTACTTATAAACAAATAATTATAATTATAATGCATTATTTATTAAAAATATTAATGAAATACCTTGAAAATTAAAACAATGACACTTGTAGCCTAGATTCGAAACACCAATCCACCACATCAAGATCCCCCTGTAATGTAGCATCGAAATAATGATCCACTATCCCACTATCTCTCATATTTATGATGAATGAAACCAATGGTATATGAACCATGATGGGTATAAGTGAAGTATAAAGGTATATTAAACCAAAAAAAAGAAAAATAAACTGATTAGTATTAAAAAATGATATTATTACCAAGGCTCAGAAACAAATCATAGTTTATAACTCACAAATGAAAACCCCCATTTCATTGAATCTATTATAGAGTCATAATTTCACTTCCTTTCATAGTTTAAAAATACCACTAATCAAACAAGAACAATTTAAATATTAAAAAAAATAGAAATTAGCCAATAATATTTGAAAGACATTCCATATGATAAACACCCAATTCCAAGACCAATGATATAGTTAGAAAAATATTTTTAGATCCCCTTATTAGAAGAATTATAATTCTTCCCTAAAAACATACATTGAAAATAAATTCATATTTCCTTTGATTATTGTATAATATAATACATGGTTGATTAAAAATTCCCCACCATAAAACCCATAACCCTTGATAATCCTCAATTTTTTAAAGTATTCAATGCTCTCCCCATTGGTTAATTGTTAATACATAGACTACATCACACTACCAAACTACAAATACAAAATTTGGTACATTCCAAAAAGTTAGATACAACTAGATTCCACCAATGCACTATTGTCTACATCCATATTGACCACCCACTATCCAGTCTCACCACACCTATGAATCATTAAACACAACGATCCTTCATTAAAGACCAATAAAATTCTTCCATCCATAAGAATATTTTTATTTTCACCACTTGACCAAAACACTATACTCAATGTCACACACTCCATCCACTGCCAATCATAATGACCCAATTTTTATGAATCACTCAATCCAGAGTGCTATCATGAAACATTGACCAATGTCCATTCCAAGATCACCAATATTGATTTACCTCTTCCACAAGAAATCATGTTAATGTGTATCATGCCATAAAAATTCTAATGGTTCCCTCCTAACCATACGTATTACCTCACACAACTCCTCACATAGTAACCTGAATAAATCCACCACATATAAAATACACATGCTCCCACAAGATGAAAAAAAATCTACAGAACCTGATACAGATTATTCAAACAATTCAAGAAAAAAATTGGAACAAATTACGTATTAAAACATTTCATTTGGAAGCAATCTACTCAATCTCATATGATACAAACAGTTTTTCGATCCAATGAAAACCTATCACACAACAACACTCATAACCCAATGAAGAAAGGAAAAAACAATAAAACCACTAACCATGATTCTCTCACAAGTCATCTCCACTTACTCATATCACACATTTTAGTCCTCTTTAAATTTTAGGAACCTAATTCAGGCCATGAATATTTACATGACTAACTACCACACTGTAATCATTTAAATACCATAAGCACATAACCACACATTCAATTTTCATCAGGAAAAATAAGTACAACTAATAGATATGGTAATCAAGTAAACATACCCCCTCAAAAGAAACACAAAATCAGGTGTAGTCTAAATTATCACGATCTTATGATAAACAATTCCATAATCATATGCACACACCATTTCAAGTAAATCAAAATCTAATGGGAACTCATGGCTGATTTATAATACATATAATGTATCCATGCTTTCATAAAACCACTAATAGTGTGACCAAATCCAAAACTAATGATCGAAGGGTCTATTTATATCCATCAATGAAGGGAATAAATTACCATCACTGTAGAGAAACTGACCATAAGATCCCCATGGAATTCTATTAGATTAATGTTCCCCATGGATTTTTTGGATTGAATTCAATAAAAAACTATATGATAAAAATATGTGTGATTTATTGTACACACTTCAATAAAATGAACCATTGTCATCAGTGAAATCACAAACCAAGAAGAAAATTTCATCTTATTCAAACCTAAAATGTATGATAAATCTTCACAAGCCTATTTCCAATATTCCAAGATCCAACAACTAATAAATCATAAATAAAAAACCCTTCATGTTCAAAAAAATTTGAAATACTACAATAGTAACATCAAAAAAAGAGAATAGAAATCCCATTAAATGATAGCATAGAATTCATATATGAAAAATCTTTCTTGACAAAAAAATCAAATATCCCTCACAACTTTCTAAATATTGATAGACTAGATTTATACCATACCCAAAATATATAGAAAAAAGAAAAATATGATTTTATTTTTCCATGAACCGAAACCATTTTACCAGATTGTTTACCATATCAATGTTGAGAAAAGGTGATAAACGCACATCCTCATATACTACAATTTACTAACTAGCATTAATGGACTAATATATAAAATGGGTAGAATATAACATTGAATGAGAGTTAAAAAATAGTATAAATAACCAAAAAACATACATATACATAAACAATACAGCAAAACTATAATATAAAAAAATAAAATAATGTTATGATAAATGAAATTATGATTATAGGCTAACAAGCATATTTTGACACTTAAACTAATCACCCATAAGTATGAAAAATATATTGAACCAATAAAGATAAAATATATGAAATACTCCACTACCAATACCAATCCACTATATAAACAAATAGTCAAAAAACAATTAAGGTAGACTATCTTATTCCTTAGATTCCACACAAGTATCCCACCATCATTATACAATGATATAACTATTCCTCCATACACTGTGAATAAAATGCTCAACAAGAATTTAGACATAAGGGATTTCACAAGTATCTATTTTTTGATTATGAATTTAAGAAATAAATATCTTCAGACCATAATCAATGGTGAACATATCATGTGCTATCAGAATCAATCACAAAGACACATGATTTTCTTTGATTGAAAATTAAAATTTTCCTGAATAAAATCATGTTAATATATAAATAATATAAAATAATAGAAAACATGAACTATCACTCATCGAGTTCTTACATTCCACCACAGTTTAAAAAAACACACTTCGGTTGTAGATGAAGGAATATTTTAGATATATAACATGCTTACGATAAAAAAATATGTACATGTGTATCATTCCGTAGGTGTCCAAGATAACAATACACTTCATTAACAAGATCTTTTAATCTAATATTGTGATTTTAATAGGATAAAAAAACTATATGTAGACATGTAAATAATAATATCATTGTCTTTGAAGTATTTAAGAACTAATTATGATAAATTTTTTATGCTTCTATGCTCTCTACATGATCTATCACAAACTTATGATCCATGTACATTTCAATAAAATTAATTTACATTGTAAGAATAATTTAATCCATTAGGACAAGATCATTTCAATATTGTAAGAAAAAATATATGTAAAATAAATTATTAATATTGATTATCTATTATCTCTATAGGGCCATCAAATAAATTATAATGGATTGAATTCGATGAATATCGAGACTCATGAAAAAGTAAAATAATATACCAAAAGTCCCCTCTCATATTCAAAACTTGAGTAAAAACATCACAAATCATCCCTAACTTAATATTACAAAACTAGGGTCCACCAATGATCGAACCCAACATAATATATGTTGACACCTCAAAACTAGATCTCTTAGGTTTAATAGAAAATGAGGAATCACCACTAGAACTTTAAACTATATTAAATATAAAACTCTATATTAGGGGATCCACTATCACACAGAGAACATTTCTCCAAGTATATGAAAAGGAAGTATAATTTTTCTCTCAGGAACACTACTTACCCTCAAGAAATAACACACCTCTAAGGGAATCCTCATCCATTACCTCATCCTCAAGAAATACTCAATGGGTCTCTCAAACCCATCACAACCTCTATTCGATAGTAACGAACCATAAAAGATACCTCAAGATTTCAGAAAATCCAATAGGTTCTTGGAGAACCAACCCTCATGTAACTACTGTAGAGAAAAAAACCAATTGAATTCCTTATTCCAAGAATAACCTAAAAGATCATCTAAATAAAAAAACATGGAATTACCATTCCTTGTCAACCATAAAACAAATTATCATCACCTATGATTTATATCATTCTAAAATACTAGGATTATTCTAAAATAAAACCAAACGGAAAATGATTATAAATGCACAATATGTCTTAATATATCTCTCAAAACTGTTCTAGTGGAACTAAATCAACCCACAGTCCTTAATATGACCTGTTGAATGAAAAAGGACATAAAATGTATAATATAGAAGTCGAAATATAAATTAATTGGTAAAAATAAGTGAAACACCTCCATAGATGGAAATTTCATATCATGCCCCTTGAGTATATGATATATGACCAAGGATATCCACCCATTCCATGTACCATTTCTAGAAATGTTGTGTACATTCCATATATAATAAGTGTATTAACAGGACATGACATGTTATGTACTCAGTGTAACCTTCCATATGCTTCAAATGGCATCTATCCTAATAACCTATGATATATTTTTCCATAGACAACAAGTGGGATTAGTTATCTAACCTACACATTCACATGTCCACATATATAGAGTATATCAGAGTAATTGGCCACCCCATGTGTCGAATAACACAATGTTTTTTGACCCATATATTTTATTCATTATCATCTACAATAACCCCCAATTTAAAAACGGAATAATGTGTGTCCTTGAATTAAACACCTTTTAATAATGTCTTTATGAATAGAAAACCTCCTTAAAGACATTAAACCCTAAAATTCTCCAAATTGTTCTTAATAAAAACCCACAAGGGTTCTCCAAAAAGTAAAAAAATTTCTACAAGCTAAAAAAATATTCTAATGAGGTAATAGTGATAAAAAACTAGAGAACATGATGTTTAAAACACTGAAGAATCAACCCCATATTTGTGTAATGTCTCTGCAAAATCTGGTTTTAGCTCCACTCTAGCTCCCTTGTGAAGATATGTCCAAACTATCTCACATACCTTTTATCCAACAAGAACATAGAGGAAAATTCCCAATAGACATATGTAGGATTAAATAATGGTTTATGAATGAATAATAAAAAACAATAAATAATGTTTATATACAAATAAAATGATAAATAAAAATAAATACTAACACATACCCCTAAAGATGATGTAGGTTTATACTAAACATAGGTAAACTACTACACCTAACACAACCACTGATTAAATATTAAAAAAATACACCATTTTAAATATACCACAGATCAAACACATGAAATTAATAAATATATATGAAAATATTTTTTCATTTTTTTTGAAAATTATAATGACTCAAAATTCAACAGAACTCTAACCCTAAGGTAAATATTCTATTTCAAGTCCAAAAAATTATTTATAAAACTATTTTGATATCCTATGGAAAATATATTACAATTTCACACTCATGAAAACATGAGAATAAAAATTAAAAACATCCCTATATTTTCCCAGCATGTAATGGACTAGTTTTTTATAATATCAATCCATAAGTACATTATCAAAAAGAAATATTAAATTTCATATATACCCAAGACCATCTTGTCACGACCCATCCTTGGGGCCCATTCCATGACTACCCCAATCCCACCTTCCATAGGCTAGGGGCTGGAGACTAGCACCGATGGTGTAAATCCCAAAAAAATGGAAGGCATTTCCTTTATGAAATGTAAACACACACACACTCAGAGAACAAGTAGAAGCAAACACTAAGAAAAGCTGTTATAGGTATGCTAAATGTAAAAAGGGGCCGGAAATACAAGCACAATAGAAGGGTACATATAAAAAAGAATGAAAGTACAACTGAAAAGACAAAATAGCTGAATGGTGAAGCAGCTCCTAGATCATCCTCCAGGTTCCTACCTAAGGGGTAGGTACAGATGTCCTCCTCGGCACTCCACACCTGTCTGTATCCTCCAGGTACCGACTCGTCGTGAGATCCACCACCGGGTACCATCAAACTCTACAAGCCTCAACCATGACCAGTGTTGTCCGTTGTCTGCAACCAACACAACATGGTGTGGGCATAGCCTGTGCAGGGGTGAGTATAACGATACTCAGTAGGGACCTCGATACCCTTAAGGACTCACTAAAACCAACAAGGATAAACCAAAAAGAATGATCTCAATAAATAACCTTTACTTAGGTTTGTGCCAATACATATACCTAAGTTATCAAGTAACCCATCTCAATCATGAGGTAATCACAAAGGTCATTGACTTAGCTCGAACCAGGATTTTTATTCACGATGACGAAAACACGGAAACTGGAGAAATCATCCTTTGTCGAGAATAGTATTCCTGTCATAACTCTGAGATTCCACTCACTAACCTTAGACTGCTGAGGTACTCCTCCTGTCGAGTACCACAGGTCGGCCACCTCACAATGTAGTGCTTCCCCCGCAAGGGGTCTGCCACCTCATGCAGTTGTGCTCCCCCCTCATAGCCTACAGAGGTACTACTCCTGTCGAGTATCATAGGTCTGTCACCTCACAAAGTAGTAATCCTCTGCCATGGGTCTACCACCTAACAAATTAGTGCTCCCCACAAGACTATTTACGTAACACCAAATCAAATCGGACAAGCAGTCATTAGGTCTCAACCCATTACAAGGTCTCCATACTCTGTACGCTCGTCTCCAGGAGGATCCGCTCCAAAAGATACTTTTTGATACTTCCAAGTGTCACGTAATCTCACGTGTAAGTATCTCAAAGGACCGCCTCATCATAGGGGTCACAACAGAACAGACGGCGCGTCAAACAGACGCCCGGTCTGTGAGTTATTAGCATTTCTATTCTAGGGGCCCGATTGGATTTCAAGTGTAATCCCTCCCGACCATACTCCAACTGCGTCCAAAACTCAGGTGAAGTATGCCAAAAGAACTTTCTCATCAAGAGGAACCGAACATAGTCGACGACATGTCAATCAGACATCTGGTCCTTTGGTTATCAGTGTTTTCGCTCCGAGGGCCCGGTTGAATGACGCTCATTCTAAACCCGGCCATTTTCCAAAGTTGTCCAAAACTAACTAAGAGTAGTGAAAAATTCCCTCCTCATTGTAAGGGTCCTACTGCCGCAGACAGCACGTCAATCATATTCATGGTATTTACGAAATTCATTTTTAAGTGAAAAGGGCCCGGTCCGTTAGGCCTGATGGGCTAACAAGTCGGGTCGTCTCGGTTTTGGCGGGTACGTCCTGGCAAGGTGGTCAGACCGGCCCGGTGAGTCTCACAGCCTGGCCCGAAGGGCATGGCCTAGCGGTGTGCGAGGCGGCTCAGCTTGGTGCGGCTCCTCAGCTGTTTGAACCGGCAGTGCCAAATGACGACGCCCTTCCCAAACCGGTCGGCTAGGTAGGCCGGCCTTCTGGTACAATTGACCCGCACAGCGGGCCATGGATCTTCTAGAAATGTGGATTCCGTTCGCTCGGTCAGCCTACGGGCCGACCAGTCCTTCCGTCGAAGGGGCCCGCAAAGCGGGCCGTGGTTCCCGCTGCACAGCAGGCGTGACGGTGCGGCCTTCCTCCGCCGCGGCCTATGCTGGCCACGGTGCCGCATCCCCGACATGGCGCAACGTCACCATGCTTCCTCCCCCGAAGCCTGCTTGGCCATGGATTCTCCTAGCTTATGTGATGGTGACCCTTGCGCCGCCTGTCTCTTCCGTGTTCTGCCTCTGATTGTCAGTTCCAAAAAGATCAAGTTCAAGTGGAGGGTCACAGGGCCATGTTCGTTCCACCCTCGCCCTCTGCGTTTAGTGATAGCAATAGTCCAATACAGTCAAAGAAAAACAACGACGAATCGAGGCACAATTTTAATACTTTAAAATTTATCATAACCCCTACCTCGAATATGGTTCGTTCGTCATAGACGCGGAAAGCGGTGTCTCTCCATCAACGTTGGATAAGAACCATCGTCATTTGTGAGTTCCCTGAGATTATATTTCCTCTCTTGATGCAGAGGAAGAAAACGAAGCACATCGTCGATCTTCGTGGAACCGGTGTTCTTCGTTGAAGAGGCTTCATTCTTCAACAAAAGTGGAATTCTCTTATTCTTCTTCTTCACAAGAGCTCTCTCAAAATCCCCCTACCCAATAAGTGCCAAAGTAAAATAATAGGCCAATTCTTTTATTTTATTAACACTAGCAGTTTAAATTTCAAAATTTAAATCACATAACTAATGGGGTTTGGGAAAAATTAAATGTTGGGGATAGTGTGGGCCCCACCTCTCATATAACCACACATGGGAAGTTGGGTGGTTGTGTGCTCCACCAACAACTTCCCATGGGAGTGTTTAACTTCCATGGATACAAAATAACATTTTTCAACAATTTTATTTATTTTAAACTAATTCCCCAAATAATAATTCTCAACCTTCATAAAACACAACTACGGTAAAGGTCCCCTTAATAAATTACTGGCGTTGTGAGTTCATCGGTGCCCTCAGATTTCAATTCCAATCGCCGATTCAAAAGATAGAAAAACCCGCTCATTCGTTTACTAAACGTACCCATGATAAACTTCTAAAATTGATTCTGGGAACATCGGGCCTCAGAATCGAGTGTTTTAAAAAGCTAAAGAATCATAAAATTCCAAATAAATTAAGAAAAAAATTTCAATGAAATTTACGGGTCTTTAAATAACATCCACCTCAGGGCTTTACGTCCCCGTAAAGCTACAACACAAACTTGGGAAAATAAAGGAGGTACCGAGTATACATCTGACCCTCCCGCTCCCATGTGCTCTTCTGGTGGTTCCCGTGCTGCCAGCAAAAGCACACAAGAGAAATCGACTGTCCCCATAGGACCCTCTCCTATCGATCGTCAACCTCTACTGTAACCCCATAACGCTTTCCCTGTCATCGATGTCCAGCTCCCCGTGGTTGATGATGACAGATAGGTCGTGTACGCATCTTTTTGGCTGAGATACATTGAATACATCGTGCACCTAGTGCAACTAAGGTGGAAAGGCCAGGCGGTAAGCCACCTCACCTACCCTAATAAGGACTTGGAATGGTCCGATGAAATCGTAAATAATTGTATTATTCATAACATGGGGAAAAATATAAGTAGGGAGATAAAGAACACTCAATATAGGAAAAAATAAGTGATACATGTTGAATAGAAAAAGTGGGAATATTATTTGAATATGAGTATGATAATATATTCATGGTTGAATAACAAAATGTAAGAGAATCATACACAATATCATTGAACATACAACATAAATCATGGGAAAAGTGTTTGTGAATTAAACATGATTCCTAGGTGAATAATTTTTATCTATGAGAACAAATAATATGAATCATGATGTGGAATAAGATTATAGAAAACACATAAGTATTGTAAATGAGGTCATTTTGATCACAGTTTTCCAAAATAATGTATATATAGAAACATGAAAACATAGATGCTCAGAATCGTGTTCATGAATTATATTGTGAAAATAGTCAATCACAATCAAATCTACACACTATCATGTGATCATATATAATTATATTAATGTTCATATAAATTAATAGATACATATTAGGTGATGGGTGTTCACTTACAGTAAAACAAACACACATGCACTTTCAACCAGGGGGATGCCCAGTCCATATCCCCCCAATGATATACCATATAACACCCTTATATATATATATAATAAATCCATGGGTCAATTCACAATATCTCTAGCTACATACTCACACGTGCATCTCCACCAAATATGGCAAGGAAAAACATCCACTTTATTTCACCCACCACCAGCAATTCATCAGTAGTAAGACCCACCACATGAAGTTCCATATCACCATCTCAGTACCATGATATCCTCACCATCTTCCATTGAGACCCTCCCGGTCCCATTAATTCAAAAATGCCTTCACGTCACATATATTATCACCACTGAAGCTCACTGAACTGCCTACACTGACCACCTGCCACACTGGAAGACTACTGGCTACACAGGGCCTAAAATTTTTCTTTGGTGACTAGTGGCGATGAGTCATGATGGTGTGAAGGGATATATTAAACACCAACAGTTAGATAATTATATAAAAAAATTATACATGAATTAAATTATATTATTTAAAATATTTACTGATTTTATATATAAGACACTGATAGTTAGATAATGATATATCAAACACATTTTGCAATTTATTATTTAAATCATATGAACATACATTGAAACTCATATGGAATCACATGAAATTAAATCTCTAGTATATGGATTTATTTTAATATTCAATAGGAAAATTAATATACATTTTAAATAAACATGTGGATGCATATGAATATTAATAAATAAGCATTATATATTTGGATATTGAGAGGAAAATGGAAGATAAGTCAAAAATATATTTGTCCACAAGTATTGCTATGAATTTTTTATTAAAATTTTAAGTTAATAGTTACATTCAAAACATATTTTCTAGATGGTAATAATAATAAAATTTAAATTATTATTTTGAAATAAAATACAACATATTAACTTTGGAATGAAATAAATAATAATTCAAATTATTTGTATTGGAATATAAATGAAATGATTATGATATGGAATGATTTTTCAATATTTTGAAATATCATTCTCAAAACACAAGTTGTAAAAATAGTTATAAATATTCAATTTAAAAAGTTGAAATGTGATGTTCGAAGACCATAGAAGGTAATATTTCTTTTCCCAAAAAATGTATCACATTCTCTGGGAGAATGTATTGGGATAAAGTTTATACCCATCCCCTAATAAGGATGATAATTATTCAAAACATTATATTATTTTTTAAGGAAATATATCCATCAAAAAAATTAATATGAAATTATAAATTCCCTAGATAAAAGGAGAAAATAATGTTTAATTGAATATCTTGTTGGAAAATGATAAACATATACAATGTATGTTAAAAAATAATGATTATAACTCAATAAATTGGAGTTGAGTTTCCAAAAAGTCATAAAAAATAATAATCATTGATATAACAATCATTTGGGAACTAGATTATGAGAGAGAACAGTAAATATATATAAAATATAGTGGAAATAAGTTATTATAAAATCATATTATAAATTAATAAAATTATAGAATAATGGAGTTCATAAATAATGATTAGAACTCAAATAATGGAATTTTTGTTATGATAAATAGTTACTATGACGACCCAAGATTTTTGAACAAAGATATAAAATCATTTTAGATGAATATTCGTTAGCATACACCAACAATCACAAGAGGATCATAAAATTTTGAACCACCGGAGACGAGAAACACACTCATGTAATTTAGAGAAATATATTCAACATCTCCCAAAATGATATTCCCACACAGATTCCCTCATAAAAATAGCATACCTATACCTTTTTTCATAACAAATGGAAGGACAAATAAGAAAAAGAGAGTTCAAATGATAATTATGATTAAACATAATATATATGAATAAATGGACATATGAATGATTAAGATAATCATATTAGTATGTCATTATGATACAATATTAAAAATTTCATACCATACATATCAAAGACAATATACACGATTCATGGAATAAAACATTATCATTTCAAAAAAAAAGGGTCACAAGAGTGAGAAATAATCATAAATAAATCATTTACCTTAATGTATTTTCAAAAAAACATGGAACCATCATTAATGTATAGAAATGATTGTTATGTCATGGTTGAATACCCATATATCCAACACAGTGCATCGTGACTCATCCCATGTTTTCCATTTTGGATCAAGGTGGAAAATGTTCCCACCGTGGCTTAAGGAACACCTATTTCTCTTGTTGAATCATAAATAATCATTTTCCCATAGCGTATTAGAACACACATGTTTTCTAGAGTAGATGTGGACTCGCTAATTTTCAATAGTGGATCAAGACTCACCTATTTCTTATAGTGGACCAGGACTCACATATTTCTTATATTTGAAAAAGACCATTGACTTGATTATAATTGTTATCTATTGAGATATAAACCATTACCTAATTCATTAGATAAAGATATAGGTCCCAAAAATCACATAATGAAAACAATACATATTTTTAAAAAGAATCCTAAAACATTTAACATATCAACACATCTATTTCTGACGCTTTCTCCGGGGTGGGCGTGTCCATATCTTTTGAGGGTATGGTTGCGTTGTTTTGTTTGCTCACATTCCCGCTTTCCAAAGGATGGAGGAATTCACCCCTTATTTAGGGATGTCATCTCCTTGATCAAAACAGGATGAGGGGATGTCATTTATTCCTTCCATGGATTCCTCCTCAGAACTCTTTACGTAGCCTGTTTCTCCCTTATTAATTTAATACTTTTTTTGAGAAACTCTTTCTAGCACCATATCTTCATGGACACCAGTTAATTATACTTCTTCTGTCGATACATTCCAAGGGGTCCGGTTAGGGTAGCCACCTTTGGTCCGGGGAGTGGTCATGTTGGGTATCACTAAAATGTCTGGGCGCTGAGGGATTGGCATTTTATGATTTCAGTCCCTTGTTATAGGGATTCTCGAGGGCGCGGAAGCCCGAGGAATCCTGAATCAAATAGAGGGAATCATATGCCATCGGCATGAATATAAGGTTTTCCTCAGCTTAAAACGTTTATCACAGGGTATTCCGCAATTTTGACATCCAACAGAGATAGATTAGACAGATCAGAACACTGACTAGAGTGGATCACATGGCTGCAACCCCTCGAGGGAACAACGATGCTGGAGCCAACCTGTGGTTTACATCCTGGTTACTATTTAAGTTATAGGGTTATGAGGTGGCATGACCCCACCGGGATGTGGCAGCCCGGGTAAGAACTATGATAGATGATGAGGCGATTGAATGAAGTGGATGGCGAATGGGATGGAACTGCCATGAGGATGATGATGGTTTTGAGATTGAGCCTTGAATACGCTTCCTACGTATCACTGTGGCAGGGAATCAAAGTCCACGTAATTCATCTGATGATGGATTACCGCCGATTGGGGTTCCAATGGATTACATCTAAATAGTGTGACAACGGCTTACCGCTAAATGAGGGACAAAAGGGGGAATACACATTAACATCATGTTGGACTGGGGTGGACTAACGTGAAGTGGGTGGGACCATTGGTTTTTGGGATTGAACCTTTGGGGGGCTTCCTACGTACCTTGACTTGGAAAGGATCAAAGATCACATACCTCAGGTTTGGGGTAATAGTCGGTGAACCGACGTGAATAGGACCTGGGGTCTAGGTGAATGGGGGGATTGAACCTTAGGGAGGATTCCTACATAACTTGCCTTGGTAAGGATCAATGAACACGTAGTTCAGGATGGTGCATGTAATGGAATGGTCAGATCCAATGCTTGTTGGTATTGATCCTTGTGGAGGCTTCCCACGTACCTTGAATTGGATGGGATCAAAGTCCACGTAGTTCAGTATGGTTTGTGGGGAATACACACTAGGTTGCCAAGGGTGTTGTTGAACCGATTTAAAGATAGTCGGAATGACCAATGGGTGGTGTACATGAACATCATGGAGGCTTCCTATGAACCTCCTCTTAGCATGGATCAAAGAACACGTATTTTAGGTGGTTGGAACTGACGTGTAGGTGGACCTAAGGTCTAGTGTTTTTTGGTATCGAACCTCAGGGAGGCTTCCTATGTACCCTTCTTTGGTAAGGATCAAAGACAGTGCAGTTCTGGTTGTGGGTTTGGTGCAACGATGTGATGGGTGTCAGATCGACCAATGTTCGGTGGGGCATTGATGAGCCGAAGTGAAAGAGGACATAGGGACCCATGGGTGGTGGGTTTCAACCTCAGGGAGGCTTCCTACATACCCTTCCATGGGAATGCTCAATGTATCCATAGATCAGAATGGGAGTGTCGGTGAATCGACACAAAAGAGGACCTGGGGACCCATAAGTGGTGGTATTGAAGCTCAGGGAAGCTTCCTATTTACCCATCTTTGGAAAGGATCAAAGTCCCCATAGTTCAGAATGGGGGTGTGGGGCTTACACTTTAGGCCACCCAGTGAGGATGTCATGGGCAGTTCTTACTCTAAGCCCACATGAGTCATGCTCGGCATGAGAAATAAGAGGCTGCAAAGACCTAACAATCATGTCATGAATGGTGGATCTGTGAGTGGTTATGTGGGGCTTACACATAGTTAGCGGCCCGAATAGGTTGGTACTTACTATGGGATGGAGGCCCAGTGGCGACGAAGCCCAACGGGAGAGGGACTTGGCACTGGGGAAAGGAGGGGTCCAGTTTCCATTCCTCCCCCCTAGTCCATGGGACCGAAAAAGAAAGGTGGGGTATGAATGCTACCTTCCGAATGAAGAAATATCTGTTAGTGTGCCTATGCGAAGAAGCATGAGGCGAAGCAACACAATGGGAATTAAAATATATGGAATTTTGAAATCACATTGTGCAATCCGGGAGGGTCTCTCGAGAAAATGAATTGGAAATCAGAGGGGTTCACAGGAAGGGGACTTGTGAAGCTCTCCTGCTCCGCATGGTGGAGGGTTCATGCAAAGGGGTGTGCTTCACAATGTGGGGAGCCTCAGCCTTAGCATAGGACAAAGGTGCATATGGTATGTGCTTCACATAGTGGAAAGGCATCCAGGGAACACTGCCTTGGAGAGCCAAGGATCCTCATGAAGAAAGGTATTGTGAAGAAATGTGATTCACGAAGTACGAAGACCCAACATTAGAATGTGGATTATGTGTATATGATGGGTGTTTTTTGAAGAATAAATGCTCCATGATGACCCGGGTCCCCTTGGGGATCCCCTTCCTTCACGGAAGCCCTTAGGCTCTGTGAAAGTCATCCCTCTCGAAAGAGGGGATCAAAACAAGGCAAAGGGGAGGCACATCATAGAGAACAATTACCTAACATTGCTCATGATTCAAAGAGGATAAGATTCTTCGCGATTTAGGAGATAGGAAGCTGAATGGTAACATGATCCACCTTCTAGACTTGGTGGTGGGTCTGTATATATAGTGGAGAGGTGCCGTGAAACAGTCCACACATGACACGAAGCAGTGCACACTTGACACAAATCCCTATTTTTCGTTGCTTCTCAGTGCATCGCGAACGTCAAATGCGTTCGCAGAGCATCCCACCTCCTTGCTCTATGGCGCATCACTAATGTCAATTGCGTTCGTAGAGGATACCACCTCCTTTCTCTATGGCGCATCGCGAATGTAAAATGTGTTCGAAGAGTGTCTCATCTCCTTGCACCACAGCTGGCCATGAACATCAAAGGGGAATCCACAAAGGGGTTTCGCGAGTCATCCACTGGGTATGTGTCTTCTTCTTATCCCCAAATTTTGGCATCAACATATGCCCCTCATCTGACATGGTGCCATGTAGAAATAATGGGTCGATGTTTGAGGGTAGGTCTCCAAAATCCATGGTCATTCGCGAAGGAATATTGCGATAGGGTCTCACCATGCCGGAAAGCAAAGCTCAGGCTTGACGCGCCATGAAGCTCGCATTGGTCGTGATGTGACATGAAGCTCCGGGGTCCCTCACCTATAAATAGGGGACCTACACTCTCTTTAGTTTTTTCCCCTCTTCGGGATTTTGGACTTTATCGCTCTCGATTCGTGAATCTTCTTGTACTCTGTAATTTCTCTCTGTGAATATGACCTTCTTCTTTGTGGCGCTTCCGCAAAGCATTAACTTCTCATCTCAGAGCATCGTGACCTTGTGCCATAAGGGCGAGGTATGGCTCTGCAAATAGGCTTCGAAAACGTTCTCTGAAATCTAGCTTCACGAACCAACCCAAAAAAGCTCCAAAATTTCAAAATTGAATGGCTCTTCAAGAAGCTATCAGGGGGGTCCTTGCAGATGCCGTCCGGAGTGACGAGATGGAGAACAGTCTGGGTCTAGGAGACTTGGTACAAAGCCACTCAGACCATGATTCACTACTACAGCTGCTATAACAGATCCAGAAGAACTACCAGATGTGTAAGAGGTTTCCTTTGTATGGATTTGGGCTGAGGGATGACGTCTACATCCCTGAAGGATGTTGGGACGAACCAGCTTACTGGTTCAGGAGCACGCCACACCAGTGTCGATGGTTTAGGGCTGCTGATGGCCTTGCCCAAGAGGATTTCACCCCCATCAATGCTGATTGCTTATACAACCACCAGAATAATGTCGATGGGAAGTAATTATTTACATATACGTATCCCCCTCTGTACCATATGATTTTGATGGAATATTTGAGGATCCCGAGGAAGGGGTGGTCCGAGGAATGGGACATGTTCCATGGAGGCAACGTCAAAGACGATTTGGCCCGGGCCTATAGGGAAGGTGCCTCGTGTGATAAATTTGGGGATGAGTTGAGGAGAGTGGGTTTGTATGAGGCAGCCTAGGCTTCCCAATTGCATTGATATCAACCGAAACAGCTAATTCTAGAGATTTTGAGCTTATGGTTGTTGAGGACCAATACCTTCCACTTAGACCATGGGTTGGTCGGTATCAGCTTGTGGGATGTCCACCAGATCTCGGGGTTCCCGATACTCTGGGCGATGTACGATGAATTCCTCCTTGTCATGAGTGTTTGGGATGATCTAGAGAAAATTCCATGGCTGGCGATGGCGTTGATGGAGCTTGTGCCTCGGGAGGACAAGAAACCAGTAAGGGATGTCCACTTATGGCGGTGGTTCAAATAAATCTTGATCTTCTTGGAAAAAAAAGAAGCTTCAGGAAAGGCCTCAGACCTGCCATAAGGGGGCTTGAAGTAAGGACCCCTCGTACTGGTGGCTTTTGGAGGACAACTAGTGGACGATGTGGGGATTCTACATCAGCACTGAGAAACAACCAATAGTTAGGCTCCCAGTGTTCATCGGAGTTCTTATTTGTAGTTGGATCCTTCCAATGAGGGATACCAGTATGGGAGTATGGCCGAGCACATTTAACATGGCATCCACATTGGCGACCGGAGGGTAGGTCAATCTAGGAATCCCAATGCTTACCAAAACGTATAAGGTGTTGTGGCATATTAGCAAGGGGAAAATCCCACAGAGTGTATATGGGATATTCCACCTCTTCTATGGGTGGATAGCAGTCCATACCAGGGGGGTTTACGAACACCCAAACCTTATCTCTTCTCCGGGCACGAACTTCCGACCATCGATCTGGATGCAGGTGGAGCATTCCGGCCATGCTGACCGCACCGTCAGTTCTGAAAAAGGTGAGGGATATAGAGAAATTCATTTTCCACACATTCCAGTGGCCGACAGGGGTATTTACTGATGACGGTATGGGGATGGAAGAACTTCGGGCCTATCTCCAGGCCTTTTGAGGTAGAGTCTTCGTGGAAAGGGTGGACCGTGAGCCCCTATGTGAGCCGTACACCGCACACCTCTATGCAATTCAATTACAGTGTATACAACAACTAACCCCACATGTCTATCTAGAGGTGCACTATGAAGAACACCCATGTGTGATAAGGCAGACGTGGCTCAGGTTCATGTGGTAAGATGGGAAAATGAGGAACGAGTTGCCTCTACTGACCTCCATCCTTTGGCTGGTAAAGGAATATGCCCAGAACTTGGAGGGGGCCTACCCAGGGGAGATGCAGCAGTAGCCAACCATTCAAGTTAGTGATGGTGTGCTTCCCCAACCTTGAGGTCAGGGCGGGAAAGCTATAGGGGCCTCCCGTTGTGGTGGGGCTACCATGGCCGCGAGGCCCGCACCATTTGAGGGTAAGAAGTGGTAGAAGATCTGGTAGCGGCAGCCGACCCTGTGATTCCAGAAGAGCAGAGTTATGCAGAGGGGAGGCCGTTTAGGAAATTATGTAGGATACCCACCCTGGATCCGGGGAATCGGCTACACCATATCAAAATTCCATATAACAATGTATTCTCAGAGGCTTGAGACATCTGGGAAGTCAACAGGAAATTTCTCGGCCCCACCTAATTATGGCAGCACATGAACCATCTCGAGATGGATTTGCCGGGAATAGTCCCCATCAGGGCCGACTTTGTTGCGTCCCAATCTTAAGGCGAACAATATCTGACGGATTTGGGGGACATCATGCACTCTTTAGGTCCTCTTCGTTCATTGATAGATCGAGTCATGGTTTTCCTTGATCGCAATACTCCCCTCATTTGTCGGCCTCTGATTTGAGAGAGTACTTCCCTCTATTGGAATAATTAGAAGAGTCTTCCAGGGGTTTAGAGTCTGGGAGAGGGAGCCCATTGGAGTAGGGAAAATTTGGAGATCAATTTTCAAATCCTAAAGAGTTTGAAAAGGCCCTTGAGGTAACAATGTAAAACCCTCTTCTCCAAGACTTTCTTTGTGGTCATTCTGGACTCCTTGCTAACATCTTAATAATGGAGGAGAGTCTTATATATAGAACTCATTCTCGTCAATAAATGGATTCAGATATGGGACCTTCATGATCTACTCCAGCCACCTCATTTATTGATGCATCTAGTGGGGCTAGGTCACATGAGGTGACACCTCAAGAGTTTTCGAACCTCCTGACCGTATACGGGGGGCCACGATTCGGCGTCCCGAAGACATGATCCAAAACGAGAGACCGATGATTCAATCTCTGTAAGTCCCTTCTACCAATTTTATTACTTTCATCCCCTAACCATTTTTACTGATGTCGATGTCAATTTTGTTTTTGGCACTTACAATTATTCAAATGGAATTGGTCGCCTTGGTGAGGTTGGTCGGGGCTTCTTACGACGTCCTTCCCAGGGGAATGCCGGTGATCGTGGAGGTGGAGCACCAAACCGACTGAGCGGCATTTCTCTCAATCACTGATGGGACCATCAGCAGGGCTGAACTTGAGATCATTGAGGTAGGATCCAATGATGATGATCGATCAGATAGTCCAAGTCCATCCATGATTGATCAAACACCAGATCTGGAATCGACTGAAGAGTTCATGGGGGCATTCCCCGCATATGAGCTTTCCAATCATGCTGACTTGGACGAGACGGCCTCTGACAAAGAGGACAGAAAGATTGTTTGTCACCGATCATGGAGGATAATCATGAACTTCATCAATGTCACCTCCAAGAACTATGGTTGGATGAGATGGGTAGAATTTTTTCGTGACTGCGCGAACTCTGTGCTGGGGGAGTGGATGCCCAACGTCCCCACATACTCTTCTGAGATCTAATGGCAGAAAAGAATCGGGAGTATGACCGTGGCCTTAGTGTGGGATAGCAGCAGAGGAAAGCGGTAAAAATCATGAGTCTCACAGAGGCTGAAGATGAGGTTCAACGGCTACAGGCCCAGGAGGATGAGCATTCCGCTTCCCTTAGTGTGCAATCATAGATCGTCTGGCGGATGAAATCCTAGAAGGTGGAGGCCGAAGAGGTCATGAAGCGGGCTTCCGAGGGCATGACAGTCAACCATACTGACATAGAGCGGGCCCAGATTGTGGGCATTGAATTTCACCCCATCGCTGTAGGGGAGGATTGGGATTTGAATAGGCGGCAACAACTCCTAGACTCCACCAGCCAGAGGGTGGCAGAGAAGCTTTGCTATTTTGAGGAGGTTAACCCATCCATGGGGGGGGGGGAACGACCCTCAGGTACTGTAATGATCATAAAACCCTCAAACTCACTTTCATGCATTGATATTTTGATAAAATATAATGTATGAGTTTCATTGTTATATTGAATTATTGCATTCTCGTGATATTCGTGGAGCGTCCAGTGATCATTCCCTAAGATCACGTGGGCATGGCCCAATGTGAGAAACAAGGGAAAACTACCTTATCACCCCTATCTAGATGTAGGAGTGCAAACCAAGCTTCGGACATTTGGGTTTTGAAGAACTGGCCCGGATTTCCAGGGGAAATGGTAGAGACCTGACTGGAGAATGAAGCTCTCAGGGCAGGTGAATTACCGTTTTCCTGGTGTGCTCTTCTGCACAAACGAGGTAACACCAAGGGCATTGGAATCAATCTTAACAGATGGGGACGAAAGTTGTGAATCATGATACACATGTTTCAGAACACTAGGGAGGGTGGTGTGACAATAAATGACAATTGTTAACCGCATTAGAAACACAGTATCCTTATTTTGTTAGCCTAGAACATGGATATAAAATTAGGGCCGATCACTAACCATGTTTGAAACATGGGGCCTGACTGAAAATGTCATCCATTAGTCTTTCGGAATGTTTTCCCAAGACAATAGGCAGGCCATAGGCCAAGTATCCATACTGTTAGGGGGTTTCCTTATACATGAACAAAGACGATGGTCCTACTAAGAGGCACACAAAGCGTGGAATGTAGGGTGATTGTTTTTTTGAACATAATCCAACACTCAAAATTATTCCACCATGGTGGAAACCCATTAGATGTGCACATTGGTTTGATCATGGATTATTCCTTCATGTAGAGAGGACCTCTCTGGCGAGGGAACTGTCACTTCCCAATATCATCATGGGGCATCTCGAACTTGTTCCGGGCATTGCTACTGTTACATGGTTCTTCACATGGGGTCATTCCAGGGGGCCAGACCTGAGGAGGAAGAGGATTTATGATTCGTGGGGCTGGATTCAAGGAGAAATACCTGGGTGTCTCTACATATCCCATGTGGATGCGAATCAAGACATATGTAGTTCTGGAAGATGTCGTGCAGTTTAACATCCTGCGGAAACGACACATTGTGGTCTTAGTTTATGATCATAGAGCTCGGACCATGGATCGGTAAGGAGTGCTGGGGACACATGCTAATGTGATTATGATACCTGATGTGAATGAGGAAATAGTCCCATATTTCCATGTGTTCCTCGAAAAGGTTTTTGGTTGAGGTACTGGAAATGGGAGTTAAGCTAAGCCCATGGGGGTAGCGCTCGGGCGTTCCTTCATATCTCATGAGAATGCGAACGAAGCTATACATAGTTCTAATAGGTGGAACAGTAAGGTACCAGTGCCAGGGATAAAAGGGGCATGCAGGTGTGGCCCTCACACCAAAAAAAAGTTATTCAATGTATCTTATCTTCCCTTTAAGGTGAATAGGTTTATTTCTATGATGTGATAGGAATGGGATAGAAAATCCCAGCATCTGTACAAGAATCAATCCATGTGAAGGCATTGAAAAATGGTATGGCTTGTGACTGATACCAAACATGGAGTTCCCTTGAGTATGGAAATCATGATGCAGTTTCGTTTTTCATTGTGTGGCCAAGAATATTATTTAATAGTTTAGGGTCATCTGATGGGATCAGGAATGCATTTTCAACGTCATCTGGCATAGACGTAGTAGAGATGAGGATATAGGGGAAATGTGCACAGTGCAATAAAACATACCCGATGTGAATGAGGAAATAATCCCATACCACACGATATGAAATTCCATAAAAGAAACCTTGGGCCAAGGGGACAAGATATAGGTAAGAGGGTAAGGGGCAGGAGAAACTAGCTACTAATTGAGATACATACTAAAACTCTATTTCTGGGTGTTTCTACGTATCCCACGAGGATGGGAATCACTCCCCGTGTAGTTCTAGAAAAGATCTCAGTTTACGGTCTTAGAGCTCAGACCATGGAGAAGGGACTATCCCATGTAAAAGGGATCCATAAACCAATCCCTAATCATATAAGAGTCGAACACGGTGTAGGAAACAAGATATGACAAGGTATTTGGAATATGCAAAAAATATGCCAAAGGGGAATCTAAGGATCCCCGAATGAATGCCTTATCGCGCGTTTTCCCTCCTAACTTGAGGATGTGCACTGATAAATAGTACCAAGTATACTTCTGTTCTTCGTGGACATGATGAGGTAAATAAGGGTTTGAATCATGTAACCTACATTTCATGCTTAATGGGGTTAGCTAGATGATGGTGGATGACTTTTGACCATGTTCGAAACACAACATCCATATCGCTTTAGACTGAAATGGGGAAAAAATAATGAGTGTCGACTGGTGACCAAATTCACAACGTGGGACTTGTATCGATTTTTTGTCTAAAAACCTCGACGACGTTGGCCCGTAATGGTAGGAGGGCCCTTGGGTTGAGAATCCATCCCATTCGGGGGTCCCTTTGGATGTGAAAGGTGATGGAAGCTCCAATGAGGGAGAAAACAATGCCTAAAAAATGGGTGAAAGCATGTCTGAGTGGAGTCCGACAGTCCATGTATTAAACCGGAGTACCCTTAGGCACATTGGTGAATCGCCAAAGAGGGCAGAGGGGCTCATCTTGAGAGCGGTTGATTTAAAAAGAAGTGGATAGTACAATGGGATGGAAAACTCTCTAGAGGAGGAGGTAAATGTCATGGTCTTTACAACACCCAACCTAAGTGAGAGAAAAATCACATAGCACACCATAGATTTCACTCACTGGGGGAATGAGGGCCAAGGATCCATGATGGGGCTGGACCTAAAGATGAGTTGCTCGGGCAGTCCTATGTATTCCATGAGGATGTGAATGAAGCCATGCATAGTTCTGGAATCACACATAGGTGTATGATACCCTAAATAAGGGGATGTATGGAACGAAAAATAACCCGACTTGAAAGTGAAAATAATCCCATACCACACCATACAATTCCATATAAGAACTTGGGCTGAGGCCCGAGAAGGCCAATGGGCCTGAAAAGGCAAGGGGCCTGAGGATGGGACTTGGTCTGAATGGCCTGACCAGTTTTCAGTTTAACGTCTTCCAGTGAGGATGAAGAGAGGATAAGGTATCTCATCCAGGGATGTGTACGACATAGCGAGTAACCTGACGTGAAAGAGGAAATAATTCCATGCCACACCGTAAAACCCTAAATGAGAACTTGGGTGAGAGGCTAGAAAGGGAAAAGGGGCTAGAAAAGGCCCATGGGCATGATGTCGGACATCTCGACCAATGGTATCCATAGGAATTCTTGTGTGATCACCCCCTCATCACAGCTCCTAATCCCATCTGAGCAATGTTTGGTGTGGTAAGGAAGGAGCTAGATTCGACTCTTACTACCATACAAGGGTCTCGTACCTAGCATTGCACGAAGGGAGTTGATCGCTTGGATATACAATGGGGCAGAATGAACCACTACACTCAATGTTTTGGACATCTTGGGGTGGCTCTAATGACAAAGGATAACTATTGACCATGTTCGAAACACAACTTCCTTATAGTGACCTAGAATGGAACAACAAAGGGACATCCACTGCTGAAGATATTCACAATGTGGGACTTGTAACAATTTGTTTCTCAATATCCTCAAGGGCGTTGGCCTGATATGGTAGAAGATCCCTTGGGCCTAGAATCACTGATATTCATGGGACCTTCTAGATGGGAAGGATGATGGAGTCCCAATCAATGGAGTGGGTGGAGCATTGCTGTACCCATAGATTTCAAAATCAAGCATGGCAGTGAAAGTGGCGGACACCTCTGGGGTGTGGGACGTACAACTAAATCGATATGATCTTGATGTGTATTGAGGCAAGAACCTGCACCAAACCATATTTATTGACCTGATGTGAGGTTATGATGTTTGGGTTGGGCCAACAGATGAAATGTTCGGGCAATCCTACATATCACATAAATATGGGAATCAAGCCATACATAGTTCATGAAGGCCATGTTGTTTTACATCATGCAGTTAGGACATGGGAGGATAGAGGAATGTGTAGTGGCCATATGGTGTGGCCATTATAATACATGCATGAGTGGGGATAAGGAAGCATACACAATATCATGCAAGGATCCTCTGAGAGAACTATACCCAGGGGGATAGTCAAAGAGAAGAGTTGGGGATGGGCTCAAGACGAAACACTTTAGTGATCCTACATAACCCATGCAGATAGAAATCAAGCCATACATAGTTCTATTGGAGTAGTTTATCATCATTTGGGATGATGCACAGTTTAAAGTCTTATAGGACTGAACATTTTATGGTAATGATGGACCGAACAGTTTATGGTCGTGCAGGACCAAATGGTTTAGTGTCATGCCGGACCATACAGTTTACAGTCATGTTGGACTAGACTGTTTAGTGTCATTCCAGACCTGTTGACTCAGGCAAAGTATTGCTTGAGAAACATGGCATTGGTGGGAGGTGTTATACGCTCACCATCCATGGTAACCAGGGATTATGATCCATTGGGGTAAACCCTGTGAATTACGTAAGGTTCTTCCCATTTGGTCTCCAACATGGGTGGATTCCCACCAATGATAATTGGTGCCCGGAGGGCCAATACCAAGTCACCTTTTAGGAAAAAGCAGAGGGAAACCTTCTTGTTGAAGGCTCTAGCTATCTTATTCTGATGCCTTTCCAGATTGTGCAGGGAATGAAGACTGTTCTCTTCAAGTGATTTTAATTCATCTAGACGAATTTTGTCCACTTTATATGGAAAATTCTGGTCATAGACAGTTTTGAATAATGAAGGCAGTTGGATCTCAATGGGCAGGATGTCCTTAGCTCCATACACTAGGGAATACGGGGTCACATGGGTAGAATTACGAGTCGTCGTCCGATAGGCCCAGAGGGCATTGGAGAGCTTGTCCGGCCAAATCTTCTTGTTCTAACCAACCATTTTGTGATAGATGTAAGAAAGAGTCTTGTTGAATGCCTCGATTTTCCCATTTTCTTGTGTGTGATAGCGAGAGGTATGGTTCGAATGGATGTTGCACTTGGAATACAATTTATTCACCTCATCCGCTCAGAATTTGGTGTTGTTATCAGTGAAGAAAGAGTGAGGAACACTAAACCAGTGGATGATGTTGGAGCTCACGAAGTCAACAATAGAACGAAACTTGACCTCCTTGAGTGGAACTGCTTCCGCACACTCAGAAAAGAAATATGTGGTGTCCAGGATGAACCTACACTGAAAATATGTCTCTTGTGGATATGGTCCCATGACATCGAGTCCCCATATTGTGGAACGTCCATGAATACATGGTAGAGTGGCAAGGATCTGGTGGCCGATGTAAGAAGATAGCATTAATTTTCCATGCATGACATCTCTTGGAGAACTCGATGTAGTCATGGATCATGGAGGGCCAGGAGTACCCCAGTCTCTATATCTAATGGGATAGCTTCAGCCCAGTTTGTTGAACCCCACAAGAACTAGCGTGAACCTATTTCATGACCTATGAAATTTCAACTCCTTGGATGAAACGAAGAAGAACATCATCAAAACCACTCTTGTAGAGGATCTGCTCAAGACTGGGACCACTTTGGAGGGAAAAATTCAGTGCGAGGTTCGTATTCGCTCGCGGTTGGCCCGATTAGCCAGGAGGTAACCATTTTGGAGATACTCAACAAAGGGGGCTATCCAGTTGGGGGTTGTTTAAACCAATACATCTGAGGAACCTAGGGGTCCTGATTTGGAGGCTCTGGTGGTAAGATGGATTACTCGTAGGTTGTCTTCATTGTCTGGGGTGATGGGAGCAATGGATCTCTGATGTGCCAGATGTATAATCAGTTCATCCAGCTCTGGTTCTGTAATTGAGGCAGCTAGGCCATCCAGGGATTTGGCCCGACCATTCTGAGATCGAGGTACATGAGTAACTTTCAGACGAGATGGAAACTAGGCCATTCGTTGGAGGGTGAGCTCCAATAATGGTATGAGTTCTGAATTTCTAAGGACATAGAAACCATTGATTTTCCTGATTACTAGTTTGGAATCACATTTCACATGTAAATGGGGCGCATCAATCTCGAGGGCCAAGTTGAGGCCAGTAATAAGAGCCTGATACATTGTCTCGTTGTTGGTGCAGCTTTCCGATAATAGGAATGAATACGGAAGAACATCTCATGTCTGAGTAATAAAGAAAATACCCAGGACTACTCTGTTGAGCCTAGGATCATTGAGTCTCCTACTGGTGGGGCTCCGGGAGGCACCATCGAAGTGCATCTTCGAACGTGGGATGGAATGATCTACCAAGATGATTGCCTCATCGGGAAAATCGTGGTCCATGGACCGGTTCATGGGGGTTATATGCGAAGCTAGAAAATTTGACAATGATTGTCCCTAGATAGCCTTTTAAGGAACAAACCTAACGTCAAACTGCTGGAGGATTAATTCTCACCGTGCTAGACTTCTGGTCAACATGGGGCAGTTCAGAATGTAATTTAGAGGGTCTACCCGAGACACCCATTGTACCTCATCGTGCTACAAGTAATGTCTCAACATCTGCACTGTGAGTACCAATTCGAGACAACACTTTTTGATAGGGGAGTATCTGGTTTTTGTATCTATGAGCATATGACTAAGGTAGTAGAGACTGTTCTCTGTCCCTTCATTGTTCTTCTGGGCGAGAAGGGCGCCAAGAGATCATTCCAGGGTTTTCACGTACAGAATCAGTTGTTTCCCTAAGAAGGGTGGAATTAGGACCGGGGGTTAGAGTAGGTACTCCATGATTTCCTCGAATGAATTCTGGCACTCTTCGGCCCATAGTTAGGCTATTCCCTTCTTCATGATCTGAGAAAAGATCTTACACTTGCTGGCCAGATTTGAAATGAATTCACATATGTAGGCTATGTGGCCATGAAAACCCAGATGCTACCGAATATTGCTTGAGGGAGGAATCTGGATGATGTCCTTGATCATCTCTGGGTTGATCTCAATGCCCCGATACCTGAACACAAAGAAAGTATCTTCCCAGTGGTGACTCCAAAGTCACATTTAAATTGGTTCATCTTTAGGTGGTAGGAACAAATGATGTTGATCTCTTTCTCAAGGACCTTGAGATGGTCCTATCACTGGAGATATTTGACCACGACATAATCCACATATAATTCAACCAATATCCAGAGTATTGGATTTAATATGTAGTGCATGGACCGCTGATAGTTTTCCCCTACATTCTTTAAGCCGAAGGACGTAACTTACTAAATTAAAAAACCTTGGGGCGCCCAGAAAGTTGCGGACACTTCATCCTCGGGGGACATCCGAATCTGATTATATCCGGAGTAACCATCAATGAAAGAGAGGGTCTGGAACCCAGCCGTAGTGTTGATCAATAATCCTATCCCCAGAAAGTGAAAATTATCTTTCAGATAGTGACAGTTGAGATATTGGAAGTTGATGCAGACCTTGATCTGTCCATTCTCCTTCCTGGCTAGCACAGTGTTGGACAGCCACTTTGGGTAGTAGAACACCTTGATAAAGTTGGATCTAATAATATTTTCAACTTCAACCTCGACCATGGCATCTTGAGAAGGGTAAATCATCCTGGGAGGCTTTTTGAACCCTCTATGGATTGTCGAGAGACCGAAGCGGTGGAAGGATACCTGAGGATCTAGTCCCGACATCTCATCGTAACTCTAGTCAAACACATCACAGTACTATTTAAAAAGTCCACATACTACTTCTGCTCTTTGAGGGACATGGTGGCACAGATCAATGTGGGTCTTTGATCTGCCTCACTTCCAAGGTTCACCTGTACCAATTCATCAACCATGGTGGAAATGCCTCCTTCGAAGGTGGGGAGAGAATCCTCTAGATGCACTTCTTCACTCGTAGATGAGTGATTCCCAATGAGAGATTCTTCCTCTGGGTTGGATTATCCTAACAGGAGGTCGGTGCTAGCCTAGACAGTAGTGAACAACATATTGGGAGATTCAAGTGATGCTGAATCCATAACAATGAAGGCAGTCGATCAAATCCCATCTGGTCATTGGCCCATGGGGCCGTGCTTGATGATATCAAAGAATTGGTAGCACATTGGCTTCAGAAATTTAATCCCAGCCTGGTGAAATAGGCACATATGATGCACCGCTATTTCCATGGGGCAGATATCCAGATACCTTACATGGGAAGAAGGCTCCAAAATCTTCGGAGTTTGGTTTGTGTAGGAGTATGAGGTGATTTCTCACCATCACATGGACTTGTTAATATGTTTCCCACTTGTACCAGAGAGAACAAAACATTTCCCCATGTCAGTGGTTGTGGCCACCAATCGATGGATCGGGAAGATGTTGGAATCATCCAAACCTACCTATGGGTCAGTTGCGACCATGGCAGGCTCAACCTCACTCGCCTGAATCTATTTGTCCTTGCTATTATAATAGTCGAAATCTGTGTTGGGGGATTCAAAAGAGGTGAAAGGAGATGCATCACCTTGGTGTACACCTACTTGACCAAGAAGGGAGTACTTTATGCACTGGTCAAACGATGGGGGGACTACCATGTGAAGGTGGAGCCATGGTCTTCCCATCAATGCATTGTACATGGTATCCTGAAAGACAACCATAATCTCGGTGCTGGAAACTAAGACACATAAGTAGGCCTTTAAAGTGATCATACCGACTGGGGTCTACTTTGTTCTTTTGTAACCCTAGAACCTTAAATAAGAGGGATTCATGTCATATTCGTATAATCCTAGCTTCCGTAGTGTCTGTGCCAGGATAAGGTTAATCCTAGAGCCGGTGTCAACAAGGCAGTGGAGAACCTCCATGCCATTAAATTGGATGGTGATGTAAATTTGGTTGATTTGACACTAAATGGGAGGGCCATCATCTTCTCCATGGAACGAAATGATGGCCTGACATTCATCGTTCTCGACCACTTCAGCATGAAAGTCTTCTGCAGCTGCTACCTCTATCTCAAACTGTAGGGGGCTTCATAAAGCCTCAGCGACGTCCTCAGGAATATTTGATGATAGGGGAAAGACCTTTATGATGGAAAGTCATGCTGGAAGGCCGACAAGGTTCTTGAGGACATCATATTTCTGCACCAGGTGTGAACATCTGCTTGAAGGAGGCCGCTCTGCTATATGAGGCATGATAGGTCCTGCCGGCTGGATCGGAAACTGGATGGTGCTAGGAATGTCCCACTGTTCACTAGTCAAATCCTGGAGTGTAGCTGCATGATGAGGATCAGATGACTAAGATCGGCCTGTAGCAGGGCGAGGCAGGTTGCGGCGTGGTCGAGGTAGCTCTGTCTGATCTAGTAGCACAAATGGTGGGGGAGGCAGTCCTGACGACACTAGATGAAAAGGCTACGAATACTGAGCTATGTGCTGAGCATGTTTTCTGGTCTTAGTGGAATGCACAGTATGGCAAGAGGTGCCAACTGAATTTCCCCAGTGACCCATATGGCCACGGATCCGCCGACGTTGTCATCAGATAGGGACGTTGGGTAGGTTCGCAAGATGCTCCTGGTCATGAGGAGTCATACAGGGGTATACCAACTCCACTATATTAAGCAATGTGTACCCTTTACAGTCAAATGTAGATTCGTCTAGTACTGGTCTGATTCTAGGGGGAATCCCCATCTCATAATGCATGAAAACACAGAGATTTTTGGATGATGATTTCATTGGCGGGGCGCATTGCTTTCCCTTGTGTCGTCGATTCTTTCTCTTCTGTGAAGTGGCCGGCCGAGATGATAATGCGGAAGTAGTGGTCCCAAATTCCAAAGGCTTCGAAAGATTTAGGAATTCCCAAATGATACCATGGGCATGAGAAACCATTTTTCGTGCAATCTAGTCATCAAAATTTTGCGACTCGTGGTTAGAAACCTACTGCCTATCACCTTCCCTATCTCTACTGATGTTTGTCCTTAAAACGACACATGCCAATTTTGTGAGATATGGGCCCAACCTAACAATTTTTTCGTGAACCTGGTCTTGAAGCCAGTAATTGAACACATATCACTACGTGAGGGTGTTCCCCAGAATCCAATGATAGGGGAAATAGTTGGGGTGATCAGTGAGGTTTGCCTCTTCTGGCCTTCTGAACTTAGGAGACCGCACGATCTCTTATTCCATGGAACTTCTGAAATAGCCAGGGACCTAATTATTGTTGTATAAGTATATTCGGTTTCTTCTATCTATAAAGGGGGCTCTTGGAGACTATCCCTAATGAGGAGCTGGAGGTGCCTTTCAAGGAGGCATTGCATAGTTGTCCCGCCTGGGCGGTGGTGGCGTATTCCACAGAGGCGCTTGCCGATTTTGAGGCAGACGCTACGGAGTCAGAGGCTACACCTTTGGTGGATGACCTCTATGAGGCTGCGTGGCCAGTGCCACTGGTATCAATTCTAGCTGCTAGGGGATTCTATTTGGGCTATCGTGGCAGGATCGGCTTTGGCAGCCCACCTTGCTAGAATTATAGGGGACAATAGACGTGACTGGATTGCATGTGGTAAGGCTTCTTCCAGGAACTGGGCCTTATAAGAGAAGACTCAGAATCCTACAGGGTAGTTTTGGGGGATCAAAGAGGGAACACGCTACGTATTGACATTTCCAACCCACATTGTTAGTAATTCCTTCAAAGTATGTGGCATGTCAAGGGAGTAAGTGAGCCCCTTCCATCATGCGATAAAGTCCAAAACTCGCCCATTAGGCCCTTTTTTCACATAAAGAGGTCGGCGATGCACATTTTCTGGATGGTAGACCAGAACTGGTAGTGGAATTGCCGGCGAAGGTCCTCCCAACTGTTTACTAATCCGACGGGGAGCTATCTATACCAGCCGAATGTCATCCCCACCAATGAATGAAGAAAACAGTAGAGCATGGTGGCATTATGCTATGATGGAGTCCCTAACATGGGCCCACATCTTGACTTGAAGTGGGTCAACTGTTGTGGCGGGTCCCCTATCCCATTAAAGGGGGAGAAGGTGTGATTCCTGAAACCCGGAGTTGCTGAAATATCATCCACCCACGCTGGGTATGGCTTACCATCAGGTGGGATTAGCACCTGTAATGTTTACAAAGCCTCATGGCGGGCTATGAGCACTGTCCTATGATCATATGGGTGGGGTCCCTATCTTGATTGGGATCCCTAACCACGAACATGTTGTTGGGTTCTTTAACAAGGTAAACAGGCCCATCGACTTATGGAGCAGCTGGTGGAGAGACTTGGGGGGAATCTGTGGGAACCCGAGATGGATTCCTTAGACATCAGTGCTATTTGGGAGGGATGGGAAAGACATACCACACCCCCTTTCCATGAGATCCAACTTCAGCCCTGTTCGTGGGAGCATCAAGATCAGGTTTGCCAGGGGGCAGGTCACTGAGGGGAAGTAGTTCCTGCCCGTGCTGTACTGGCCTATGATTGCCGTAGTTGGGCCATTTCTCTATAGAAATTTCAGACAGGAGTTCATCGACCAACCTCTTATTCTCACTAAGTTGTTGGTGCAATGTGGGCTTCTTGGGTTCCTCTTCTATCTTCTTCACTAAGGTAGACATGTCGGAGTGTTTGGATGCTCCAATGTCCTCTTTTACCTTACTAGAATTTATGTTGAGTACCAATGCCTCAGTGGGTGTAGGGAGACCATGTAGGAATATATGATGATGAGTAATCCATCCCGATGGGTCCAATAGTGGTGGCATGTCTTCAGGGGGTAAGTATCCATCGGGAAGCTCCAGCTTGTCCTCCTCGTCCACTATGTCATCCATTTGACCATGACCCTTCCTAGGGGCAGGTCTTCGATGTCACCTAGTGAGTCGGGCAGCCTCCAGATAGGAAAGAAGATGAGGGGATCATAATTCCCCAAGCCACATATTTTCACATGGTGGGTTGCCTCCTTGATAATATAGTGGAGTATTATGATATTTTGAATGCATTTCTATTGGAGTGTCGTGCAGCGGCCGGGTGACTCAGGGCGCTGGGACTAAGGGAGAACAACCCGATCAACTAGAGGACATTTTTCAATGATGTCTTTGAAATTCACATGGATCCTGGGAAAAACCACTCACCGATGATGAATAGTAGAATGAGTCGCCCTGAGGGTGTGGCATAAAAACTCAAATTCTTCTTGGTGAGGGATTCCGGTATGAAAAAATTCGGTGGTGCTATGGGCTAGAACTTCTCCAGGAATTGGTCCGATGTGAGGATGTTCCATAAGATCCTCAGCTCAGATTCAGGGTCTGACCCTTGATTTCCCCCCTCTTCAACTGGGGGTGGCTAAGGAAATGGCAGCGATACTGAGGTAGACCATTGGGATGGTAGGCTCGCTGGTGGAGAGTACGGTGAACGGGCTGACTGGCCGTCGATTCTCAGGTTGTCCTCTGAGGAGTGTAGCGATCTGGACGCTTTGTCATGATAAGATGGGTTGACAGCCCCCATTCCTATTTCAGGGGCTACGTCTACTGGTGATAGGCCACGATGCTACCCGCCCACTTTTGGTCCCCAAAATTGGTCTCTATGATCTCTTGTTGAGGTAGAGGGAACTTCCGGTGATGACTGTGAAGATTGAACAGTCGTAACCGGTAGGGACGCAATATTTTCATCCACCTCAATATACCTATTGAGGGAGGTGGATATCTGATGTACCTCGCATTCTGGTAGCACTGGGCTGATGCGCCTCGTCCCTGCCCCAACCCTTGACTCGGGTAAGCAAGAGGAGGGTTCCCACACAGAGTCGTACTCCACTTCAGAGTCTGAGAAGTGGACCGGTTTGATCTCCATCTGAACATTTTCCAATTTCCTCTTATGGAAGTGATGACCCATCTTCCTTCCCCTTTGTAGCTCCTCGGGATGGGGAATATTTTTAACACGGGGCCTTCAGCCTCACTGGTGCTGGGGCAGAGATGGTTTCCACCCAAGAAAGCTGAGGTGTGAGGAGAACTAGAAAAAATGTGAATGTGGACATTGGGAGGACCTCCATGGGTAGCGCTGGAGTGGGAAATACCTAAGATGGAACAGGAAGAAACATGGGTTGGAACTCCACGCTTGTTTTCCTGGGGAATCTCAATATGAGGAGAGTCCTAGTACCAGTCTAGAAGAACATGGGTAGGACCTCCTTTCTGGGTGTGGGTAGAGCGAGGCTGGCCCTCACCACTCTACTTGCCGAGGTGAGGAGGACCTTAACTAGCTATTGAAAGGACATGAGGAGGATACCCACATTGTAGAGAGACCGTATGGGAGATGTCCCTACACTGGTGGTCAGGGGAAGGATAAATGACTCCATACCCAGTGTAATGGGAACGTGGGAGGCTTCTGTGCTGAGTATCTCTATCGCGAGAAAGAACCTCATTCGGATTTGGGGTGGCCTATGAAGGAACTCCATGCTGAGCCTCGAAGTGGAGAAGGCCCACACATTCCATGGAAGAGGTATGGGGAGGACCTCCATATTGGGTGGCATCACTGTGGGTTGGTTCGCGGTGGCCACAGCTTGTTCCAATGACCAAGAGAGTCGACCCAGCCTACCCGTGGGGTGGTTGGGTCCTCAGTTCTAGTCAGTAATATAAGTTCCCTTTCATAGTATATGAAGGGAATTGATGATAGGCATCGATGGTGGTTTGGGACCTAGTTTTTGCCGATGTTGATGCCCCTTGGCGGGCATCCTCCTCTGCTTGCGCACAACACTGGCGTCGGGTCGGACGAACTGGGGATGGTGGTGCAAGTACATAGCTTACTTGCTCTTCCTCCAGCATGACCGAGTGAAAGAGCTAACAGAACCGGGTGGGATCCCTCACTGGGAGCCCCTAGAATGGGACTCTGATTGGGCTGGCTCGAAACTCACCTAACTCATCCTCATAAGGCAGGGAGTCATCAAATCGTTCTGGGAAGAGACTCCCGAAACAATTGTACATTAGGTTGGAGAGCGATGGAACCCTATGTGGATTTCGGGGGTGGCATTGGAGATGAGGCATAGATGCCTCCAGATCCAGGTGGGACATATCCCGATTTGGGATTTTTCCCTCCTCCTTGTAACGTCACACGAGGATGTTGATTACTCTCCATTGAATGACCTCTGACGGTGATGGGGGGCATGGGAACCCCATGGTTGTAGATGTAGAAATCATCGTGGAAGGAGTGAATCCTTGTGAAATGGCCATGTGGGAACTGCCTCTACCCCTGCATCAATGGGATGGCATTGATCGCATCCCTGAAGTAGTAACTTGATTCTGAAGATGAGGTAGATTAACTCATCAGTTTTGAAAGGAAAATGAATCTATAACCAATTCCACAACGACGTCCCGTATTCTATGGCCGGTAATAGGGATCCACACTGACAATGTTGCAGAACAGGACGTCCAAAATTCTACTTCCCCATCTTCTAGTGAGTTTCCCACTAGGCCCACTATTTCCTTGGCGGGACCCGGCGCCAGATAACTCGATCTAGTGACACATCAATCCATTGATTCCGTGAGCACTACTAATCCCCATATTGAGGAGAATAATTTCACGTTGGGTTCTCCATTTATGTTTCTAACACATTCACTAGGGTGCGGTCGTCCGTCTCTTTTGGGGGGACAACTACACTGTTTTTTTGACCCATATTCCCGCATTAGAAAGGTGGGAGGCATTCGCTCCAAGTTTAGGGATGTCTGCTCCTTGATCGAAATAGGATGATTTTATGTTGGTTCTTCCTTCCGTGGATTCAACCTCGAAACTCGATACCTAGTCCGGGTCTCCCTTTTTGATTTAATATGTTGTTCGTGAAACTCTTCTAGGAGCAATATCATCATGGACACTAGTTAATTACACTGCTTCTGTTGATCAATTCTAAGTGGTCTGGTTAGGGTAGAAACCTTCAGTCAGGGGTGTAGTCATGTTGGGAATCATTGGTGTGTCTGGGTGTTGGGCGATTGGCATGTATGGATTTCAGTCCCTTATTATAACGATTTTCGAGGGCATGGAATCCAATGGCATCTTGCACTGAACACGGGGAATCATATTCCATGGGAATGTATCTGATGTTTTCCTCAGCTTCCCATGTTTAACATTGGATATTCCACAATTTTAATATCAAGTGGAGATGTATCAGACTGATCAGAACACGGACTAGAGTGGATCATATGGGTGCAACCCCCGGAGGGAACACTGATGTTGAGGCCAACACATGGTTCAATTCCGGGTTACTGTTGATGGGAATGGGGTATGAGATGGAAAGATCCCACCAGGATGTGGTGGCTCGGGTACGAACTGAGATGGATGATGAAGCGATTGAATGAAGTGTATGGGGAATGGGATGGAACCTCCATAAGGATGACGATGTTTTTGGGAATGATCCATGAAGAGTCATTATATGTATCCACATGGCAGGAAAATCAAAGTAAATGTAGATAATCTGATGATGGATTTATGCCTATTGGGGTTCTGATGGATTAACACTGAATGGAGGGAAAACAGCTTACCGATGAACGAGGAAAAAAAAGGGGAATACAGTTTAACGTCATGTAGGACTGGGGTGGACTGATGTGAAGTGGTTGGGACCATTGGTTGATGGGATTGAACCTCATGGAGCCTTCTTATGTACCGTTCCATGGAAGGTATCAAAGACCACGTAGTCCGGGTGTGGGGCAGGATTCGGTGAACTGAAATGAATAATGGCTTGGGGTCTAGGTGGATGGTGGGATTGAACCTAATGGAGGCTTCCTGCGTACCATGCCTTGGCAAGGACTAAAGACCATGTAGTTCAAGACGGGGTGTTGAACAGAACGGTTGGATCCAATGGGTGTTGGGATTCAATATTATGGAGGATTCCAATGTACCTTGCCTTGGCACAGATCAATGTCCATGTAGTTCGGGACGATTTGTGGGGCTTACACTATAGGTTGCCCAAGGTGTTGGTGAGCCGGCGTGAAGATGGTCGGAATGACCGATGGGTGGTGGGCTTGAACCTCAAGGAGGATTCCTATATACCACGCCTTATCAAGGATCAAATACCATATACTTCAAGTGGTGAGAAACGATGTGATGGTGGACATGAGGTCCGATGGTTGTTGGGATTGAACCTGGTGGAGTCTTCATACGAACCCTGCCTTGGAAAGGGTCAAAGACCACGTAGTTTAGGTTGTGGGGTTGGTGCACTGACGTGATGGGGGTCAGAGCGACCAATGGGTGGTGCAGCGTCGTTGAACTAACATGATAGAGGACTTGGGGAACCATGGGTGGTGGTATTGAATCTCATTGAGGCATCCTACTTACCATGCCATCGAAGGGATCAAAGTCCCCATAGTTTGGAAGGGGGGTGTCAATGATCCGACGTGAAAGAGGACCTGGGGTCCCATTACTGGTGGGCTTGAACCTCAATGAGGCTTATTACGTACCATGACTTGGAAAGGTTCATGTCCTCGTAGTTCGGAATGGGTTTCTCGGGATTACACTCTAGGATTTCCAGTGAGGATTTCATGGTCGGTTCTTGCTCTAATCCCACAAGAGTCAAGATCTTTGTGATAAACAAGAGGTAGTAGAGACCTGATGATCATTTCATGAAAAGTGCGTCTATGAGAGGTGAAGTTGGGCTTACACGTTGTTAGTAGCCCGAAGAGGTTGGTACATACTACAGGATGGAGGCCTGGTGGCGAGAATGCCCAGCGGGAGAGGGCCTTTGTACCAAACAAAGGAGGGGTTTGTTGTCCATTCCTCCCCCATGGTCCTTAGCACAGAAGTAGAAAGGAGTAGTAGGGATGCTTCCTCTAGCCAGTGAAGCTAGTGGATTATATTAAGACATTCTCCCTTTCCCCCTAGAAAAACACCACTCCGATGAGAATGATTTCATAACCTATGAGGGATGATCCAATCCTCGTGGAGACCAATAGGCGGAGAGAATGTCCATGGTGGGGGTACCCCATGTGCTTGGCATGGGGCAAGGTCACAGTTTAATGTCATGTGCTGAGGATGATGGTGATTTATAGTTTAACGTCCTGTAGCTTGGACGTAGTGGATTTTATCCACACCCCTAGGACATACATAACTGGTACTCTATTCACCTTGGTACAGAGAGGGGATGGGGAATTCCATGGATGGGGCGTGTCAATAGGTGATCCTGGTGGTGGTCCACGTTAGTGTTGCTATGGGAAGATGAAATAGTTGTTAGCGTGACAATGTGAAGAAGCATGAGGTGAAGAAGCCCAATGGGAAGTAGTGTCCAAGGGACATTGAAATCACATCTTTCAAACCTGGAGGCTCATACGGGAAATGGAATGGCAAAGTAGAGGGGTTCATAGGCAGGGGCCTTGTGAAGCTCTCCTAGTCCATGTTGGGGATGGTGCTTGCGAAGGGGTGTGCTTCACAAAGTGGGGCACCTCAGCCAAATACAAGGACATAGGTGAATATGGTATGTGCTTCGTGAAGTGGAAATGAAATCGCAAAGCACTTCCATGTAGAGAAAATGTGCCTCGTAAAGCAAGGTATCGTGAAGCAATGAGCTTCGCGAAGTACGGTGACCCTGCCTTGGCATGTGAATCATGTGTATATGAAGCATTTTTTGGGAAGCATAAATGTTGTGTGATGACCTGGGTCCCCTTGGGGATCCACTTCCTTCACGGAATCCCTTAGGTTATGTGAAAGGCATCCCCCTCAAAAGTGGGGATCAAAACAACGAAAATTAGAGGCACTTCGCAAAGCAGAAGTACCTCACACAACTCATGGTTCGCAGACCAGAAGATACTTCGCAATTCCGGAGCTAGTAAGCTGAAAGGTATGATGATCCCCCTACTAGACTTGTGGGAGGTCGGTATTTATAGGGGAGAGGCACAACGAAGCAGTGCATGGTTAGCGAGAATCTCGATTTTTCATTGCTCTGCGGCCCATCGTTAATGTCAAATGCATTCATGGAGCCTCCCACCTCCTTGCTTCATGTCGCGTCGCGAACGTCATATGCCTTTTCAGAGCATCCTGCCTCCTTTCTTCAAGAAGCATCGTGAACGTCAAATACGTTCGCGAAGCATCCCACCTCCTTGTGCCACAGCCGGTCACGAATGTCAAAGGGGACTCCGTGAAGGTGCTTTCTGAGGCAACCATCAAGTCTATGTCATCTTATTCTACCTGCATTTTCACTTCAACAACATCATAACCCATGTAAATAAAAGAGTTTTAATAATAATATCATCTATTCACCATAGCATAACCATTGGATAATAAATGGGATTCATAAACATATCAACAATATTATCCTTATCAATTTAGAAAAATATAAATGATGTTACATTCAATATTATTCATAGTAAAATCATATGATTTCATCTTATATAAAAATGATTATGAAATTTCACATCGAACAATTTTTTATTAATACAAAATTTCCACTTTTAATCACATAAAACATTTGAAAGATCAATTGATTTTAAAAAATATTAAAAAATTACAAGGTAACAATAAATTTTTTTTCCCTAATAGTGGGAATATTTGTTCCTACCAAACAGGACACATAATACATTCCTCCACGTTTTTGTTAAAAGTGAAACATGAATTGATCATAAAATGACAAGAAAAATACCTTTAAAAAATTATAAATAAAGTAAACATTTATTTAATAATTTTTTTTATTTTTTTAAAAAAATTAAAACAATTTTTTTGGATGAAATAGGATTTTCGAGCAAAGAAAGAAATAAACAAAGTTCTCCTAAAAAGATTCTTTTTCACTTTAGAGTATATAAGCGGAGGTAGATTAATAAAAAACATATATCATCATGAAATAACTTAATAAGAAAAAAAATTATTGAGTTTCATGGGACATGGATCATGTGATTTCATCATTGGAATCATTGCCATAAAAAACATGATAATTGATGGGATTGCATCACACATACCTAACCACTTAAGTAACATTGAATCGTTAACCCCATGAAAGAGTATAGGTAAATGAAATATATAATATCATGAGAATAAAAAAATTATTGATATTACAAAATAAATTAGTTGTATATACACCATATAAAATATGATTGGTGTGTAACATTACATACTTCTCAAATAAGGGAAATTGAGATAAAATGCCCACAACCCAATAGGTATCATTTGAATTGTAAACCCCATGAATGAGATATATTAAAATGGATATGCAAATCCCCATAATATTCATTATAAAAAAATTATTCATGGATATTATATACATGATATATAATAAAAAATTTGGTAATATTTCACGTATCTCACATATATAAAAGATTGCTGAAATATCTCTAAAAATGTTATTATTCATTTTAATTGTATTTCCCAATAAATTATAACATCAAATGAAATATAAAATATCATGAAAAGAAAAATATTCATGTTATAACATGTCAAAGGAGTACTACATAAAACAAAATAACAAAAAATTTGTAAATATTCATATGACTCTTTCAAATAAAATAGAGACTATAATCCCCTTACCTTAAAACTCAATTTATGTTGTACAAATTCAAACCACCTTCACTTAGAAGAACATCCTTTGTATATCTAATTAATGACCCCAGTGTTGTAATTTTGGTATGAAAAGTAGCAATTGAATGTGTAAGTGAATGTCAGAGAGAAATCTTGGTATAGTTTATTTAACAAGATGGCCCAAGAGGTGTGGATAACTGAAGGGTTTTTGTAGCCTTTTATAAATATAGGGAATGGATCTAACATGAACAATACATGTAAATTTTACAAATGAATACAAAATAGTAAATTTATTAGAATAGAAAAATCTCCCAAATTACTATTTATTAGGTCTAGGAAATTCTATTATTTAATATGTCAATAATTTAAGAATTATTCATTATTAATAGTCATTTTGAGAATTATATTATTACATTATCCCGTAGTAAACCCAATTTCAACTTAACCATGGAAATTACTTTTTATTATTTTATATATTTATTATGGTAATAAATAATGTTAATATAATTAGTTAATATATATTATGGTGATTAAAAATAAATAATCCATTTATACTAATTATATTCGTTGAAGTGAATACATTAAATTTTAAATTAATCCCACAAACATAATGTGAAAGCATATTTTTGAACGGGAAACTATTCATATTTTTACTATGTTTTTATATCAAAATTCAATTTAAAAATTCTTCTAATTACCTATTACGGATTAACAGTTATATAATTGAAGTAATTTTTCTTTTAAAACCATATTTTGAAAATTTGGATGATTTTAAATTCTTTATAAGAAATAATAATACATAATAAGAACCAATATTTCTCACTATTCATTAAAAAATTTACCCTCATAGAAAATTATTAAAAAATAACCCTAGAATAATATTAAAATGATGATTTAAAAGTGAAATTTATTTTTAAAAATAAATTTTATAAATGCGAGTAAAATTATTTTGAAAATAATTGTTTAAATGTGACAATACATATTTTTAAAAAAATAACGTTTTAAGTACAAAATTTATTTTATTATTTTTTATTATATAAAAACACATTAGATTACTTTTAATAATTCAGTTTATTATATAATATATAAAATTTTTAAAAATAATTATCCTAATTATCTTCAATTTATTTATTCAATAACCATTAATTTTCATAATTATAGTCTTTAAAATATTTCATGTATTTTAAAAATGTTTTTATTTTCATTTCAAATTAATTTATCATCAAATAATTAATTTTATATAAATATTTAAAAATTATATTTTTCATTATTTTTAAATTTATATTCATATACACCATTTCAATGTCTTGGTGGCAAGCACCATTTTAAATAATTTTACATTAATTTTATTTCATGTTTCTTTTAAATTTTTTGTTGTTTGTAGCATAAAATTTATAATAGAATAATGATATTTGAAAAAAAATTATTTAAAAAAATGTCAAGGGTTTAAATTATAACCCCTTAAATTGAATTTAGTTCTATAAATATTTCACATTTGTACCAAAAAATGAGGATAATTCGTCCACATTACATCCTCAAGTCTTCACATAATATCCTTAAGCTAGTGGATTCACAACAAAAACATTTACTAGTTTAGTGGTTTCGTTTCATATGACCTTTTATATTCGATCCAGAATCTCTGGCTTTTTCCCCATAAAAAATTTCATTATTCATGGTAATGATCCTTGAGTTTAGTACATGTGATATATTTGGTATGCTCATCCTCATGGGAGATACATGAACCATATTATAAACTTGTGTGAGGTTTAGTGGAAGCCCTAATCAATATACTTATATATCTCTACGATCTAGACTTTAAAGGGACCAATTTATATAGAGATTAGATTTCATTTTTATCAAAAGAAAATTTAATATTTTTTCTTGTTATTAAATAAATTTCTACTCAGTCTCTTACTCCATCAAATGAGATGAATGATTTCCAAATTCATAAATGGATAACATGATCCTAAAGATAATGGTAGATCATTCTATCTATCTGTATTAATAAAAAAAATTATGACTAGTTATACAATATAGAAATATAATTATATAGGGACGTACCATATTAATCCATAAAACATCATTAAATTCTCAACACATACCATTTCATAAATGGTTAACTGAATTATCCTTCCAAAATAAGAAATCCCATAACATTTTAAAAAAGGTCACTATATTTACAAAATGAAAATATCATTATTCTCAAATAAAATGTAACGAAACTTTTAATTTTCCCGTTACAAACATTTAAACACCTTCGTAATTTACTCTCTAAAAAAGTGAAATATCTTAAATTACCATAAAATATTATTTAAATCATACCATATTTGTTATTACTTAAAAAAACACAATTATTTGATATATTTGATAAATTTCAAAAAATTCTATAAACTTCATCAATGATAACATAAACATCTTTTTCATCAAAATTTTAATCAATTAAAAGGTAATTAGTAATATATAATTTAATTTCCCTTCATCCATCATATCATTTCCCCATCATTATTATGTCAACATCAAGGATATATTAAGGGTTATCATTCAAATAATTGTGTGTTTTCATGAAATATAATCCTTCCATTAAATAACTTATCTAGGTAATTAGCAACATTAAACATACTCTATATCATACATAATGAAAAAATTATACAATAAAATACTTATATATATCCAAATTAATGATGTATATTAAATAAAATCTTAAATAATTGTACAATTCCCTTAATGCAGTTACTTGGATTCATAATCTTATTCATCAGGACCACATAACATTCATATATCATTTGTAATATATTCATCATAAAAAATAAAACCATTAATTGTAACACCATGTTTCACCTATTCTTGATCCTCTACCCATGGAAATAGATATTTATAATTCCCATACATTCCATATTTATAACATTCAACCATTTGTGATTCCTTAGAGAAACCATTACTCACCAACATTGGTTTAACTATAAATTTCATTTTCCTTATAAATAACAAACATTGGGTATTTCTTGTCCACACCTAAAAAATGTTATAATTATTTTGAGATTTTCCAATTATTGATTCATCCCACCCTAATTATATATAGAAAAATAAATATTCTTATATATTGTCTCCACCACCTGAACTCTATATTGAATCTCTCCTAATCTTATTTGTTGATATTGGGAGTTGGATATGGTTCAAGTTGATAATAAAATAGAGTGATGAATGATAATGAATAATCACAATATTATTAACTCTAGTAATATTTCCATTTTTATTCTAATATATATGTTATATTTCACATTCATCATTAATTACATTCTTTCTGGTTCCCTTAAGTAACAAAAACATGAATGTAGTGTCGAAAAGAATATTAATATTAGAAAACCACATAACCATGAAAATTAATTTATAGTATGACTAAATCATGCCAAAATCCTTTATAATCTAGGATACTATAGATTTATCCTTGGTTATTCATGGTCACTATCAATTCCAATCATTTATGATTTTTTGTAATGATTTTTTGAATTTTCCAAATTTATCTCACATTAGTGTCAAACCACGTGTGCAACATTGTCAATTGTCATAGAATATATGAATATCGAGTGAATCTCAATAAACCCTTTTTTAATTTATTACCCTAGGTACCTATATTATATTCTCACATCCACTTATAGTATCCAGACATATATGTAATTTCTTGGAATCTACTCGCTCTACCCTCTACCAAAATTCAAGGAAATGTTTTTTCTATTGACTCATCATTAGAATTACCCTTTGAAATATCCCATGAATCATATTCAGAAATATATGTATGAATTCCATAAAATTATTATCCTCATTGTTTCTAAAGGATAACTAATCATTTATTATGATACCAATTATAATGACTCATCATTTTCATACAATGATATTACATTTTATTATATAACATTTAAAACATTACATAGAAACACACATGAGGATAGTTTCGGAGTGTTTAATTTTGGTCCATGAAACAAAATATTCATTTTTATTTAAATATATTTAAAATCTCCCACAAATAACTTTTCACAATGTATTATTCTTCGGTATATCCTATCTAAAATTTTCTTTATAACCTATTAATGAAAACATAAGAAAGTGCGAGATTAGATGATTTGTAAGGGTAGATATAAGATATATCAATCTATGATCATTTAAAAGAATAAGAAAATGTAAAGGGTATGTTATAATGGTAATAACTGATGTTATTTATAAAAAATATATAATTTATCATAAACATGAGTCATTGAATTAAAATATATCATTTTTTATAATATTGGTCATAAGAGTGAGAAATAATCATAAATAAATCATGAACCATATTAAAATTTTAAAAAATTGTCACAACATTATAAATATTTTAAACCATTATATATGTTAACCTTAAATACCAAGACTATCTATATTTGGATCAAGACTCATCAATAGTTCCCCATTGTAGATAATAATGACCTTCTTTTCCATGGCGGATCAAGATTGACATGTTTTTCATAATGGGCCCGGACTGACCTGGATGACATAATGGATTAGTTCAACCCCATTAAACATAGTGGATTAAGAATTAACTATTTAATATAGTAGATCCAAACTCACCAGTTTCCCATGGTGGATCAGGAACCACCTGCATCCCATTGTGAATGAAGCCCATTAACTTATTTCCTGATTTTATCTCCTGAGATATAAATATTTACCCAATACATTGGAGGGATATATATGTCCCATTAATATCATAATTATGAAAATACTTTTGTGATCCATGATATCATAAAATATTCATCATATCATGAAATCATATCATATATAAAAAAATGGGCTTCCTAACCATTTCATCATTTTACCATAGCATAAGGCATGAAAAATAAATGGGTCATAAAAACATGACATCAACCAAAAAATAACCTTCTTGATAAATAATAATGGTGGAATAATTCAATAATATCCCCATTAATATCAATGTATTTAATTTTAGATGTAAAATTATTTTGAAATATCACATAGTTTATTTCTGGATGAATGTAGGCTTTCTACATTAGAAATCACTTTTTAAAACACTAAAAAAATTTAAAATAATTTTTCATGAAAACAAACATCGAATATTATAATGTAGCCTTCAAAGGAATCCTATTAAATGATGGTAAGACATTTTAATCCTGTCTTATAGGATAAAATAATGATTTCATTCATTATTTCAGTAAAATTGAAACGCGCACTCTCTTGAAAATGACGCGATGAATCCTACAAAAAAATAATGTAAAAACTAAATAATTGTTAGAAATTTATTTAATAAATTATTTCATTATTTTGAAATAAAGTTTTTTTTATTAAAAATGGTTTTGGTAGAAATATATTTTTCAATCGTAGAGATAAATAATGACTAATTTCAATGAAAAAAGTATTTTGATCTATTAAGTATATAAATGGTTGAAAATGATATAAAGAATTGTATTATCATGAAAAAACTATAGAGGAGAAAATTCGTGATTTTATTGAGATATGGATCATAATATTTCATCATCAGAATCATTATCAAAATATATCTCTATAATCAAGGATATTATAAAGTAAAATCTATACCACAATGGTAACATTGAATCGTAAGGCCCACTATACAATAATGATAAATGAAAGATTGAATTTAATGATATTAATGAGATTAATTATTTTAATTATCAAATGGAATTTATACACATATAATTAAAAAACAGAGGATCATAACAAAACATTTGTCCTAGTGATGTAAAATTGAAAAAAATACCTAACCACTTGGGTTTCTTTTTAACCGTAAACCCCGTTAAATAGAAATCCATAAATGTATTAGAAAATTCCAATAATTTGCATTAGAAGAAATATAATAAACATTAATGGATATGATATAAACAAAAAATAACATATAATATATAAATAATTCATTTATATCATGAATATAAATATGACTTAAAAATCCCTTATTATTATAGTAATCTTTTGAATCAAAAGCCCAAATAAATCATGACATCAATTGAAATGTTAAATATCATAAAATTATGGATATTAATTTAAAAACAAATTCAATGTTGTAGTATATAAAATTACAAATAAGCAATAATAGGTGAACTTTCATATCTCTCATAGAAGTAAAAGATAAAAAATAAGTCCCTAAAAATAATTATTGACCTTTTCATACTTATTCAAACCTACTTCACATAGAAGAACCTCCTTTGGATCCCTTAAAAAGGACTATAATGATAGTATTTCGATATGAACAATATCTCTAGAATATAGATACATATGTATGATATGGATTTATGGAGAGGTTTTCTAATGTATATTGGTTAATGTTTTTAATAACATAATAGTGGAAGTGGCCTTTTATAAGTGGGGTAAAAATGCCACATTGAAACTACAACAAAATGTCCTAAAATAATCCAAAATAAATAAGCCATTCCAAAGAAAAAACCTTATAAATGACCATAAATTATTTTTCGAGAAGGATAAGGTTTAAATATTCACATATAATGGTACTTTTAAATGTTTTTAGTCATTTTATCAACTATATGTTTAGTTTAAAACCCATGGTAAACCCATTTTTACACCAATTATGGTAAATACATTTTATTGTTTTCATAGTTCATTATGGTAAAAATTTAAATATAAATTATTTTTATTCTAAAAAATAGAATATCTTTTTTAATATTATATTCACATTATAAGAATAATTTAATTTATAAATAATCTGTTAGATGTGACGAGAATGCTGGGTTTCAATGAAAAATATGATCAAAACTATAGTGTTTTTTCATATAATTTTTTTTATAAAAATCATTGAAATAGAAATAAATGGATTAATATATATATTATTTATTTAATTTTACTTTTAAACCCATTTAATATATTTTTTTTGTTTTATGATATTATAAATAAATGAAAATTTTTAATAAAAAACATGTATTTTTTAACATTCATCAAAAAAATTATATTTTTCAAAAATTATCCAAACACCATCCTAATATATCATTTACATAATGATTTAAAATATGAAAGTTATTTTTTGAAATATATTTTCTAAAAGTGTACAAAATAATTCGTAAAATAATTATGAAAATTTTGATAGAATGATTTTTAGAAAAATATTATTTTGAAGCATTAAATTTGATTTATTCATATATATTGACTACAAAACCTAGAATATGAATGTAAAATATTTTATTGAATATGAATCATATAAATTTAATTAATATCATTAAATAAATTTGGTCTATTTAAATTTTAATGTAAAAACATGTTGGTTTTGATGAATACATTATTAAAAAAATATTTCCTTTATTTTCAAGTTCATTATTTTTATTTATATTTAATTAGTCACTAATGAACTCCTTTTATATACATGTGTAAACCAAATTTTTTTGATGATTTTTTTAATACAATTCATACACACTATTCCAATGGATTGTTGATAACTATCATATTAAATAATATTACAATTAATTATGTTAGGTTTTATTTGAACACAATATTGTGCATGACCTGAGATATAAAAATGAGTAAATTTATTTGAAAAAATATTGTAAATCATGTCCATGAGTTATAGTTATAAATATTATAACATTTTTATAAAATTCTAATGAAATAAAGAACGTTGAATATAACATTAAATAACATGAATTTTGAGATAACCGAGATATAATATTTCAAATAGGTTTTATATAGGCCATAAAAATAAGAATATATTCCTAACATGAAATATGTATTAGAAAGTAATATTTATATGAGAAAACCATAAAAAATTTATAGTATATGTATCAACACAAATTGATATTGAAATATAAATTTTTTATAAATATTATGAATTTTAAAAATATATAGTATAAGGAATCAATTAGATTTTGAATGAAATAAATCCCATATAAAATTGTGGTTTATTTAAAATATTGAAACATGTCTCAATGTATTTTAATTATGAATAAAACCCCTTTACCACTACTTCTTCTTAGCGAAACTAAATCTAACATCCTAGTATAATAATTTTTATTTTAATTATAATATAGATAATAAAATTATTCATTGGTTTCTAATTTATAATATCAATTCATATTTTTAAATTATCTATATATTAAATAATTAATATTAAAATTAAAATCCATGTTTTGGATATTCCTTTTCCATAACACACTTTGTTTTAGATTATTTGGTCCTTGAGTCTCATCCATATAGTAATCTTATAGAAAATGTTATTTCTAAGATAATCTATTAATTTGATATAGTTTTATATCCCTATATTAATTATATGTAACTTATTTTGATTGTTTATAGGTAATGACAAAAAATTCAATCATTTGAAAATTAATGAAATAACAGGATAATGGAATTTTTTGGAAAATATAATTCTTAATATTACGACAAAAAAATTAAGAAAACATATAATATTAATAATTTATTCATCTAATTTACATTCTTTTCATTGTTATTAATGAGAAAAATATTAAGAAAATGTACTTGTGGGTGGTAAAAAAGGCTGGAAGTATATTTAATTATAACAATTGAATAAGTAAGAACATTATATTTTGTAGTGATAATATAAAATATACATAAGCATAATGGTTTAATAACTAGTTTTTTAGAGTGATAAATGTGACACATCGTCTCTCTTTGAAGGGATTTATTCTTCCCACATGTTTTCTAAACATCAAGTATTCTCATAACTTAATACTTATTTCTATAAATGAGCGGTTTTATATCATTGTGGGGAAATACTGGAGGGACATGTAGTTCTTTGGAGAGCTATCAAGGCCAAAAAATTACATGGGGGGAACCAACAACATTCCTTTAAGATATGTGTTAGGACTATATTATTTTAGTGATTAAAATCTTGATGGTGAACATGCAGTGGCCATCCGGTTTTCCATAGGCTTACCATTGGAGACCAATGGATCACTAATATGCTATTTAGATGAGATATTAATTAGGGTAAATGATTTATTTCAACCAATAATACATATTTTTCAACTATATTCTCTTATATGACCTACAATAAACTTGTATAGATAAGAAGGGATTTCCAAGGTGGTCTTTGAATCATCTCTCTTAGTTTTTTTGATTTTGAATATCCAATGACCATGTTTGATCCTTACAAGTAATCTTAACATTTCTAATGAATTAGAACACTATTTATTCATATCTTCTTGTTATGGAATTATATAATTAATAATTTTTTACTAATGTAGATTCATGGGCTTATTAAAGATGATTTTACATGCTATCTTATGAAATTGTGGCCTTTGGGCTTGTGTTACGGGGTTTCAATCCGTCTCTTAGAATCCTGATACTTTTCTATTTAAAAGTTATGTGTAACTATTTATAAATACTTTAAAATTATCCAATTGAAATTAATGGTTAAATTGGGACCCTATATATAATGTGTTAGACTCTCCCAAAAACCCGAAGATCACTTTTAGAGTGTAAATATAAAGACATACATATCCATGTATGGTGATTCAAATATTGAAACATTAATGGGAATTGAAGTTGAAACATTGGGTGTTTCATATCCTGGAAAATTATTAATTGGTTTCTATGGATTCATAGTATTTATAATTTGTAAAATATACTTGAATTAGATTTTAATTATCAGTTTATGATAAAATTATTAATTGATAACATATTTTCAATTGAAATTATTGGAAGATTGATTAATGAAATGACAACTATTAATTGTGAACATAATTAATTTAGTAAAATTATACTTATTACTGGGATCCTTGATTTTATTATAATGATATAGTGTTCCGGTAAATATTATTATTACAATTTTGGGATCATGATTTTATTACATGCTTCTAGTAAGGCCATTATTGTGATTATTCATATTTGGTCCCTTGTATAGATTCGAAGGATCCAATGATTTGTTTTTTATGATTATGATGGTTGTGGGAAGTTTGAAGGGGTTATAAAGATATTACATTCCATATATATATATATTATTTAGGGAGTGTGGAAAAATTTATTTATAAATATTCTATCTATATACTTATAAACAAGAAAGTGAAACACTATAAGAGCGGTAAATATTTGGAAGTTGTAGTCTTTGATAACCCAAATAACAATCATGAATAAAATGGTTGATGTTATATATTATTTAATTTTTTTTAAATCGTTTTCTTTTCATTCACAGAAATAGATGAATTACTTATTCTGGATATACAATTGAAACCATTTTTAGTGGAATAATAAGTTTTAATCTCACCAATATCAATCCAATAATGTTACAAAAAAATTCTTCATACTTATCTGTCTTTATAAGGGAATAGCCATTGTGGGCGATGGATGATCGATTATGACCGGGTAGGAGAATGGATAGGGATACTGGAAATTTCGTTATAAGTAGTTGGGATATATCATTATATTTGGATTATTATTTAAATTTACTTATTTAATGTAGGAACTTGTTTTTTTCATAATGGAGATACATTTTAGATAATTTGGAACTTTACAGGTTGTGTTCTTGTTATGTTATGTTATACATGAAATTGTTATGATTTTTACTCATGTTGTTACATTGGTTATCAGGTATAGTATCCCCAAGATATCATTTAGAACCTATCAACGAAGAAACAACTGTTGTAATATTGGGATATACACTTGTGTCCCTATAGTGACTATATTTAACTACTCATGAGTGAACATAGTCAAGGTTGTTATATAGTGGAATAAAGTGACATTGTTTGTTACTATATGGTAGGGTTTATTGGGGATATGATACTATCAGTACATGGTATGGAATAGTTTTCTTATATTAGATAATCCAAATATGAGTAATAACCATGTTATAAGTGGTGGAATTTTTTATTAATCCTTTTACCTTATTATTATATTTATATATATATATTCACCTATAGTAATTCAATTGAAATTAAAGTTTTAATTTCTATTGTATTTATGTCATGTGATATTTTGGAATGAGGGTTAATGTGGAAGAATCATTATAGGAACATATGAGCTACTCATTGATTATTTTATAATTGAGAAATGTTATCGGGTAATAAGTATTTTACTTAAAACCTATAAATATTGGAATGAAAATAACAAGATTATATCCAAATTGTGAAATTTCACTTAAATGGTGTTTTAAATTAATAAAATTTGGTCAAATGTATGTGTTTTAAATCTTACTCAAATCTCTCCAGAATTAAAGAAAGTGGAATGATGTGAGGGTGGGGATGAGAACACCAATTCAGGTTCTAGACTAGAGACACTAGTAATAAAGGAGAATGTAGCAGATGAACATCTCTTTGTGATCTTTTAGGGACTTTGAAAACATAAAGAGAAACAACCTACAAAAGGTTATCTGATGTTGATTTACCTCAAAAATATGTTTTTTCTGCAATTCTCACTCATCATTACTGGGGAAGGTGGCCCAAAAAGTAGCATAGTTCTATGTATGAACAATAGAATAAATTTTTAAACCTATAGGGAATCATCTAAATAGGTGAGTAAATAATGAAAATAATATACAACATAGATCGGCAGTGTTATGATGCTATATTTTGGTTTAGGATGATTAACACATGTTCATTATCTTGAAGGACATTGATTCCTTGTTTTATTATTATTACTAGTTATAGATCATTAGTGGAAAAAGGCTTGGAATTTCATTCACCGTGATCATAATTGAATGTATGTGATTGTTTATTACTCACAATTTACAGTTTATATGTGTCTTTATCCATAATTACCTAGGGATCATGTAACCAATGTCAGTCCCATTGAATAAAGAGTTAGATACTATATTCGTTCATATGTGATTATTTTTAAATTATTAACCTTACAATGGTGGTGGACCAGGACCTTGTCCACAAAAGAAATATGTAAGATTCCTTGGGTGGGATACATGAATATTAATCCATGAGATGTATTAGTGAATAATCTAGTATTATGAAGAATTATTATGATAATTTTCATTATGGAACTTACTGAATTAGAATTTTTTCTAATGGACTGGTGTGGTGTTTTTAGTGTAGAAAGGATGAAAAAGTTACATCAATGTGAACTAATGACTATAGGGTTATGAGATTTTTTAAACATGGGGAACATATAGATGCATTATGGTTACCCTCCATGGATTAATTGAATTATATAATCTTGAAAGACATAGTATTTTTGGATGAGATTAGCTACACCTAGAGAATAAGTAGTTGGTTCTCTATAGATCTTAAAATATGAAGTGGGATATATTATAAAACATTGATGGGGTAGAAGTTCTGGTATAGTGGTTTAAAATTTCTGGGAAAGGCTATGAGATTGATCTTTTTAACATTCCATCTTCTATCCATACAATATACATCAACTAATTTGGTTGTTATAATTTACAACCGTCAATGTAAAATTCTGGTGTCTTATTTATTTTCATCTTTCTTATTTAATATAATATAATCCCATTCTATTATAGATATTCAATTCATTATGGTATTTTCCTTCATAGTTTAGTACATTTCCGGAGTGATGATCCTAGAATTGTGACATCTTGGGACTATATTACATATAATAGGTGACAGATCTCGGTGGTCCACATGGCTTTATGTACGTCGCCCCAAATTCTAGAGGACACTTACTAGCAGAGCGAGCCTAGGGTGTGTCCATTGGGAGACTATTCCCTCATTAACGGTGTGTATCAAAATTGATATATATAAATAGAGGTAAATAAGGGAATCAATATAAGTTAATACAAGTCACAACGGAAACAGACATGGGTAGTAATAACTAAAATGACTGGAATAACATTCAAAAGTCGATGATGATATGTCATGTATCTAATAAGCTAGAAAAAATGGATGCAAAGTCAAAAAGAATAATAAAAAACCCATTGTACAGAAAGGAAATAAATAAAATATCCAAAGCCTCTCGAGACATAGCTCTGTCATCTACTTCCATCTCCAACCTAGCACAACAATCCATCAAGTGTTTATTGCATTACAATTCACTTTATAAAAACCTAAAAACATGTAATCATCCTCAAGTACCAAACAGTGCCTGAAGAGGGTGTGAGATAAATCACGATGGGCCACCACCAATGTTATATATAACATATGAACATTGTAATGTAAATGGAATAGTGATTAGGCATGCATATATAATGTAATGTATTATAATGTCACTAAATAACCATGTACCTGATTCAACCCTCAACGGGTGTCTGAACATTTAACTAGTTCATTATTTTATTGTTACCAATTTATAAATTAGTCACTACACTACTAAAAATTTGGCTTTTATCAGGTCTATAAAAGTGCATTAACATCATTAAAAATCATTGTTAATCGAGGAAAATATAAAGGGGGGGGGGTCCCATTTATCAGTGCTCAGAAAAGCGCTGATAAAGTCCCCTTTTATCAGTGCTAAAAAAAGCGCAGATAAAGATCAATTTTTTTAAAAAAAAAATAATATATAATTAGGGGGGAAACATCTAATAGCGCTTGATCCCCTTTATCATAGCTAAGTGGACCACTCCCAAGTGCTACCCTTGTCCTCACGTCCCACACGTGCCCCGAGTGTGCACCACCTTGCTTCCAACAGAACTCGAACCCACGACCTCCCCCATGCGCGCCTGCACCTTTACCACTAATCCATTTCCTTTTTTTTCTATTTAATGATGTATCTTTATATATATAGTTAGATTTATTCATATATTAATATATATTCCTATTAATATAAACATGTTTGGTTATATTAATACATATATATTTATTCATATATTAGTATATATATATATATATTCATATATTTATATATATATATATATATTAGTTATAATTTTTTATACATATATTTATTTGTATAATAATATATTTTAATAAGATTGGATTTAAATAAATATATAAAATATGTTTTTTATGTGCATTTATAAATAACTAAATAAATATATATATACAACACACAAACAGACACACACACAAAGACACCCACTGACACAAACACGTATATATTTACGAATAAGTACATATATGTGTGTATTTCAAAAGTCATAGAATGTTAAAATGACCATAACTTATAATACATAAGCATTTTTCCACTCCACAACTATTAAAATTGATGAAAATGAAACAATCTTCGATATGATATGTGTTACATGCCTAACGGGCATCTGAATAAGAATTTATACATGTTTTAATGTAAGAAAATCGAGTTATTGTAACTAAAAACTCAGTTTGGGAGGTCTTATGGGACTTTTTGGCCTCGGAAAATTTGATGAAAGCATATCTTGGGCACAAGCATGTAGAGCTCGTCAGATGATTCAATATGATATGATGTAGATCTCAAACGGACACCAGAATCAAATGTTATGGCCGATTGATGTTTGAGTTACATTTTTAGCATAAATAAGATCATTTATTATTATTTTTTGATTTTTTGTGTCATCCAATTGTTATTAAATTATTTTTAATTTATTATAATTAGAAAATTATTAATTTATTATATTTTTAAAATATTATCAAGCATTTTTAGTTGAATAGCGTATATATTAAAATGTAATAGTCTATTTAATCTTATCTAAAACATATTTAAAAAATATATATTTTATTTATATCAATATAAATATACTTATATAGAAATATATTATATTTCATGAAAAATTATTTTGTTTGAAACATAAAAGTTATCAGTGCGAGGAAAATGTGATGATAAATCAATGATTTATTAGCGCTACTAAAAAAAGCGCTGATAAAGGGGACACCTTTAACAGTGCTAAAAAGAAATTATAAAGGGGGACTTTATCAGTGCTATAAAAATCCCTGATAAAGGTTCCCTTTTAACAATGTTTTTTTAGTGCGTTTAAAGGCCACCCATTATCATCTCTTTTTTAGGGCTGAAAAAGGCCCCCTTTAACAACGCTTTTTTAGCCCGGATAAAAGGGTTGCGCTTCCCTTTCATGCTTTTGTAGTACCGATCATTAGAAATGGAGAGTGTTTCATGATGTAACTAATCAACCTATAATGATATTTAATTGTTAAATTTCAAGCAAATAAAAAAGGAAAAGTAGAACTCAAGTGTCTTCCACTCTGTATTGATTGTAGCCTATGTAACACTACAATAATTAACAAATAGATTTAATATAGAATGCATGAAACATTGTATCTCTAAAAAACACCACTTTGTTATAACCTAGAAAAATAATCATAATTTTCCGTCCTCTGTGATTTGAATTTTTAAGAATTGATATACACATTTGCATTCAGTACGATATTTACTATCTGATAAGACAAGCTTAATTTTGGGCGAATTGTAACATACACATATGAATAGTAACATACCCATTTAAATAATAATTATTTGTAAATCAGCCAAAAAATAAAATCTTTACCCATGAATGTATTAAAACAATTTAGAAAACTTATGTGTGAACAAACAATCATAGTATAACTATTTGTATTTTTGCATGCCATAAATATTTCAATTAAAATTTTAAGTTCAATTTTATAATAATAAATGGAAATTAATTTTCATAAAATTTATTCATAAATTTTAATGTTATTGTCTTATGGTTTTAATATAATTTTATAGGACCTTGATTAATTTCTCAATGTGATATAAAATGAGTTATAATTGAAATATGTTTTTAATAAAATAATGATTTTATATAAAAATTAAATTAAAAACATTTCCAAAAATAAGTACAAAAATGGATATCATTTTTAAATTCTAAATGTAAAAAAATTATTAGGGTGATTTTTTGGGATTTTTGTAGAAATACCCGAATTTTTTATGAATAGTGAAATACAGTAAAATACAATGTATTCAAATTATGAGTTAAATACACTATTTATGACATTATAATTTATGTGAGAAAAATTGGTTCGAACTAAAATACCTTTATTAGTATTTATGGTCTCATTAATTAAGGCTATTCATTGTCTTGAAGAAAAATATTATAATAAAGATTAAAATAACGTAAATTACCTCATCTCCACAATAATAAATTCAACCCTCATTTCATTCTTCATCCCACACCTCAGAATCCTTGAGACATACATATCTTCAGACCAATACTTGTACCATGTCTTCTCCCTATTTCCCCGAGCTTCTGGTATAACCAAAAGTTCAAAACCATGGGCCTTAAGAAGTATCTCATGGAGAAGAGATCAAGAGGTAAACATACTCTTTTGTTTTAAATCTTTTCTTTTCTTTTTTGTTTATATAATCCTTCATTACTCACCCGCCCATATCAACGAGGAATTAATGGTCTAGTATCATAAATATTGTTTATTTCATCATGTACATGGAATAATCATAATCATATTTTTTATCCTCTCTCACTAATTCATGAAATTAAAACACAGTTCGTGATGTGTTGATTTACCAACATCATGGAAAAAGTTATTTGTATTCCTTTAACATCCTTCAATAATAGTAATGAAAATATTTTTATGGTTTATACAAATTATAATTTATTTATTATATGTTATATATGTTTTTGGAATCATTTTGTACACATTTTATTAATTTATAATTCAAAATGATTCCATTGTTATAAAAAACCAAAAATAAAGCCAAAAATTATCATTAACATATTATATAATGATTCATATTCACTCACAAAAACAAAATTAATTTTATAAAAATGAAATATTTTTGTCACTAATAAAAAAAAATTCAATTCTGGAAAACCATTATCATTATACATGTTTATCAGTACAAAAATGTTAGTAAACTGATCATGAAAACCAAAAAAGAAAACACTCCCAAATAATGAAATCAGATATCTAAACCCATAAAGAAGGCCATCTATGAATGTAATATGGTATTAATATATCAATTAAATAAATAAAATGTTCATTAAATTTTAATTAGTTAATTTAATTTGTTTATTATGGACACTATGATCATGCGAAGAACACCATCAGACATAATATAAGGGGTTTCTTCATCAGACTTCAATTTTTATAAGATTATCCATATTTAATAATAATAATTTTGTATGATATATGTACATGTACCATTGAGGTAACAAATCATGAATATATTTATTTCCATGTTATTAAATGTATCATTGGAATATTATCATTTTGGGGCATACAAATCATTTTATTACACTGTGAAAAGCGTTTTCCACCCGAACCTTCATTTTCTTTCAACATTCTTTTCTTGTCTAATTACATCAATAAAATTATTTTTCATTATTATGTAATTATTAAAAGTTATGACTGAGTGTTCTATAAATTTCTAACTACAATATCTTGTCCTTATTTTCTGTGGAGTTACACTTTTTTAAAGGAACAATCAAAATTATTTTTGAAATACAATCCCGATTCAAAGGATCTTTTTGAATTCTTACACATTTTCAAGTGTACATCAGAATCGGTTCTAATCCACCATTATTTTTATAATAATAATAATTTTATCATTAAATTTGTTCTTGGATAATTTATAGATTTACGAGAACAACAATTCCTTTCCAATTTAAAATTCTCTTTAATACATTCCATAAAATACTATTACATAATTTTTTTATAATGAGAATATTAAGAACACTTTTTACATGATTTCACTTTAGCCGGACATAATTTATGCCTAAAATATAATTTCAAGGTCATATTATTTTATTTTCTGGGTTATACTTTTTTAAATATGAATTCGTTAAAAATATAAATTTTTTTCTGAAAGAACCCTTTTTTCCAATGTAAAACGGAATTTTCTCATCTCACATTATCTTTGATGAGATATATCTGTTGTGATCCACTTATTTCATTATTATGGTGTCTATAAACCTCCTTTTATTATTATATCAAGAGTCTCCTAACTGTTATGATATTCTAAAGTATTGTGATTGGAATTTTTCCTGGTGGTATGGGGCACTTTGGAATGATTAAGGATTATTTTCCTTAGGGATTTTTCATTGGACTCATTTAAACGTATCATCATCTATTTCAATATACTTTGTTGAATATTTTACTTCATTAATGTTTGTATTCAATGATTTCATCCATGATGTTTTATTTAATAGTTTATGATTATTTTGACAGCTGATGTTCTTCATTAAATACAGTCACGAATTTTCTCTGAATTGTTAGTGTTTAGGCTTAATGTTCAGGGAATGTTATTTACATTTCATATGTTAGTTTCAAAAAAAATGTATATATTGGTTATGTTTATCCACATTCATATAATGAATTCATTGGACTTAGTATGTTTTTGGGGACTTCTATAGCCCCTTTGGGAATCTGTATGTATCATTATAAAAATTATGGTCTAGGCATGATGCCTTGACAAAATGATTATTTATGGTCTATGGACGAGACCATGATGGTATGTTTTAGAATGTCTGGAATATGCATTTACAAAATTATGATGCTATAAATTTCTATTTCATGTAGTTAATCGACTAGTATAATACCCATGGTTATTTTTTATTATGTAATTATTTACTCAACTCATATTTCTTCCAAATTTGTTCAAGTTTATTTTTAAAGTCATTTGTTCTAAATTATTCACCATACCTGATGTCTAAGTTTATGATATATTACACTATTTTGGTTTCCCTTAATAAGAATTAAATATCACCACATTATTATTTTTCATTTTCTCTGGATGTGATGACGTTTATTAGGAATGTCTTGCAGGGATAAAAATAGATTTTAGGATGTTCCAAAAAAATTATATATTAAGTTTTTTTCAGGTTATAATGTTGAACCTATGTCTATATCTAGTTTTCCAAAAATAAAAAACTACTCGATCCTTCAATATTTTATTCCTTGTGACCACTCCAAGTTATTAAAATAATACACCAACTCTTGGAAACTAGGGTCGGGGAATTACAGTTTGTATCAATGTATGTTTAGTAGAAAACATGGAAACAATATTTTGCAAACATTCATTAGCGAACCAAATCCTATGGTATATTTTGTGGATAATCATACAAGATCACAACAGACATTTGGTAAGGAATAGATTATGTGATTTATCAATAAAATGAATCCCTTCCTTGATATAAACATGTATATGTTGGTCAGGAAGAGATGTATCTTGGGTTAAAACCCGAAAACACTGCTTGAGCTAGACTCGAATGGGAACTGGTGCATAAAAACAGGACTTGATGCACTTTTGGTTCAAAACTATTGGAGGATATGTTTTTTTTAAATTTCTAAGATTAATAAAAACTGTTATGAAGTATTTATTCCCAAAAAGTAACCATGGTATATTTTTCATAGATTTATGATGCAAAACATTTATGAGCTATACCATGAATAATGTTATAAGAGTAATAAATTGTATAAGCAATTATAGGGTATGGAATTGATTAGAAATGGTTCCTAATAAAATGAATTATAAAAAAACTAATACACATGATTCATAGATTAAGAATCATCACATCTCATATTGGTTTATGACGACGTTTCAAAAGGAATATAGTCTCCCAAGTGTCTTCATTATATGTAGAAATAGTATCATGTCTTAACAAGTTATGTAAGAATATTATAAGACCTATAGATGTGATGAGATGAAAAAGAAGACGAGGATGGAAGTGAATACTATAGATAAAACGAATAAGGGAATGAAGAGTTTCCCCACAAGTTAAAATATAGAAGGAATCACCTTGGAATATTCTTGAGAGGAAAAAGAGTTTTCTTAATGTGAGGAGAAAAGGGCCACCATGCTTATCATTGAATTAATAGGAAATAATTTTCCTATATTATATGATTATAATCCAAGGAGATGATACATTATGTGAATCAATGTCCCAAGCATCTATGGAATAAACCCCAAATGATTATTATAGATAATGATCATGTTACGATGCTGTCGTCGATGAAGTGGAATAATGAATATGCCTAGTCAAGAATCATGTAATTTGTTTATTTTTTCATTAATGTTCTGGTTGAAATAATTATGAGATATATAAGGATTGTATTTTTGTTCTATTTTATTAGGGATTTGAGGTTATATGATGATTGGTACATAGTAAAAGTGATTTTCTAGAAAGTTAAACATTTTTTAAAACACATGATTGATGGAAATACAAACCTTAATATATATCTGATGTTGAGATAATGATGAAAAATTATTGTTTAAGAACTGTATAGAATACCATGGAACTAATTATTAACTTTTCGAGAAGTTCTCTACGCTATCATCAATGGAGTTTACAAAAGTTTTGGTTTTAGAGAATATATCCAATTACAGGTTTCATAATTAATTAATATTGAAGAATGCATGTTCCCAGTATGGTCCTTATGATAATTATTGTTATTACAATGTATCAATAGGATACAAGATGATTTTATTCACATGTTTAGAATGTGAATTGTAGATATACTTTTAATTGATTAAGTGTTAAGGATATTCTAATCATGGAAATTTTGATACCTTCATTATAATATGTGGAATTAGAATATTGCAGAATTTTTAACAATTTATGAAATAATTTAAGTTGATCAATGTATAGGTTATTGATCATTAATGTCACTACATTATGAATTGATTATTCATCAATGAACAAGTTATCAAATTAGAATGTGTTGTTTTGTAGTTACTGATGCATTTCCCTTTCCTCTTATTAGTAGGATATTTTAACAATATTCTTCATGTGTTTTTCCCATGATGGAATTTTCAAGTATCAACCATTATGTTTCGATGTACAATTTCAAATTTTGTAGTCAAGATTTTTCTGAGGGGATAATGTAACACCCCAAAAATGTACATATAGATTTAATATAGTATTAATGAAATATAAAGTCTCTAAAAAACTAAAAAAAATATAACCTAGCCATGTAAACATAAATTTTCCACCTATGTGATTTGAATTTCCAAAAACTGACATACACGGTTTCATTTAGTAAGATATTTGAAGTTCGATAAGAGAAACCTAAATATTGGTGAATAGTAACATACCCTTATGAATAGTAATGATTAGAAAATTGGCCAATAAAATTTAATCTTCACCCATGAATGTATTAATACAATTTAGAAATCTTAAAAGTTAAAAAATTATCATAGTATACGTATTGGTATTTTTTCATGTTATAAATATTTTAATTATAATTTTAGGATAAATTTTATCATTTAAAATGGAAATGTGTTTTCAAAAAATGCATTCAGAAATATTTACTTTATTGCCTTATGGTTAAATGTTAATTTTATGGGACCTTGATTATTTTCTAAATGTTTTATAGAATGAGTTATTGTTTAAAAGTAGCTTTATAGGAATAAATTATGTTCTTATTTAAAAATTAAAATAAAAACATTTCAAAATCAAATTACAAAAATTGGATCTCATTTTTTATTTTTAAATGTTTAAAAATGGTTAAGGTAATTTTTTGTGATTGTTCTGAATTACTCTAATTCTTGATGAATACTGAAATATGGTAAAATACCGAATATTCAAATTTTCAGTTAAATACACTATTTAAGGCATCCTAAGTGATGTAACCCCAATTAGTTCGAACTAAAATTCCATTATTACTGTTTTGGGTCACATTAATTATGTATATTCATAGTATGGACAAAAAATATTATAATATTGATTATAATAATGTAAAATATCTCATCTCCTCCACTATAAATAACACCAAAATTTCCTTCTACCTCACACACTTTGAAAGACATGATCCTTACCTATGTTCTTCCCAATACTCCTCCCAAGGATCTTAAACACGTCGTAGAGATTCTTGTATTAAAATAAGGCCAAAAACAAATCCCTTAAGAAGGATCTCATGGAGAAGATATCAAGAGGTAAACATCCTCTTTTGTTTTGGTTCTTTTTTTTCATTTTATTCTATATTTTTACTCTTTCTTAACCTCTACTTATCAAAGAGGCATAAATGAACCGGTATCTTAAATATTATGCATTTCATAATTCTTATGGATGACTTAACATTATTCTTCTTCTCCTCACCCAAATATTCAATAAATTAAAACAACATTCGTGATGGGTCGATTTACCGATATAATGGATGATGTGATTTCAATTCCATTTACTAATTTCAAAAAAAAATTCATGAAACCATTTTTTTGGTTGAACCAGATTTTATTTTATGTATCATATCTTATATATGGTTCTTGGATCATTTAGTACACAATTTATTAATTTATAAATGAATGTTATTTTTTTTTTGATTAAAAAATCACAAATTAACCTAAATAATTATCATCAATGATTTATATAATGATCCATCATCACTCTCAATAACCGAATTAATTTTATAACAATTTAATATTGTGGTTTTTTACTAATAAGATAAAAAATATATTCCAGAAAACCATTGTCACTATACATGTATATCGGTATATAAATATAATTAAATAGTTCTTGAAAGCCACAAAAGAAAAAACCCCCAAACAATAAAATTGGATGTCTAAACGCATCAAAAATGCCATGAATGAACTTATTAAGGTTATAATAAATCAATTAAATAAAAAATATGTTCTAGAAATATTAATTAATTAATTTAATTTGGTTACCCATGGCATTAAGATCATGTTAAGAACACCATTAAAAGTTTGGTAAGGGGTTTCTTCATCTCACATGTATTTTTTAAATGGAGCATTCAAAATTATTTCTGAAATACAAACCCGATTAAGGGGATCATTATAAATTCATACCCATTTTTAAGTATACACAAAAACTTATTTTTAATCCACCATTATTTTTATAAAAACCCACATTTTATCCTTAAGTAAGATCTTGGATCATTTTTGGGTTTAGAAGAACATATGTTCCTTTCCACAATGAAATTCTCTTTAATTCTTTCTGTAAAATGCTCTAAAATGATTTAATTCTAAAAATTTATAGAAATATTTTTACATTATTTCACTTATGTAGGACATCATTAATGGAAAAAATATAATTTCTATGTCCTAGTCATTTTTTTCATCGATAGTAATGAATATAATATGATATCAAAGAAAATATAAATGATTTTCCAAAAGAACTCTTCTTTCAAAATTAAAAACAATTTTTCCCATCTAACATTTACATTAATGAGGTATTTTCCTTGTTCACCAAAAATTTCTTTTATGTGGTTTATGTAATTCTATTTGGTATGTCATTTCATGAGTCTCTTTATTCTCATGATATTCTAATGGAATCTGAGTAGAATGTTTTAAGGTGTTATGAGATACTTTGGAAAGATTAAGGATTATTTCCCTCATGGTTTTTTAAATGTTATCATTTAAAGGTATCTTAATCTATGTCAATATAGTTTGTTTTATATTTTTCATCATTGAGGTTTATGTCTTATTGTTTCATCAACCATGTTCTATTGAATGGTTTATGATTAGTTTGAATATAGATTTAATCTCTTAAAACCATTCAACAAATTACTCTAAAGGCTTAATGATTGTGATTAATGTTCGGGGAAATTTATTTACATTTCATATGTTTGATTCAATATGAATGTATATATTTTTTAGGTTTAACCCCATTCATATAAGAAATGAATTTCACATGGTATGTGTTGGGTGGGTCCTATTAAAGACCCTAGATGCTTTGATAGGTCTCACGATAGAAAATATAGTAATCTCATGAGCCCTTGAAAAAATTATTATTTAATTTCATGGCATGAGGCCTTGAAGATATGTTTTAGAATGGTCAGCATATTCATTTCCTTCATTAATATACTATAAATTCATAGTTCATGTGGTTATTCGACTAATATAATACACATGGTTATGTTTTATTATGGAATTATTTACTCAACTCATATTTTTTCCATAATGTGTACTGGTTTATTTTTAATGGAATGTGTTTTTAGTTATTCACCATGCCCTATTTTTATATTTATATTATATTAGACTATGTTTATTTCCCTTACATATCATCTGAGCTCTCCCCTTTTTTAGGTTTTATTTTATAGGACATGGATAAGTTTATTATAAATTACCTTCAAGGATAAACTTATTGTTTTGGATGTTATAAATAAATATTATATTTGGTATTTCTTTTAAAGATTTAATTTTGTTCCTATATATGTGTCTGGATTTCCAAAACTAGTAAACTACACTAACATTAAGAATTGGATTTCTTATAATCATACTAATGTATTAAAATAATGCACTGGCTCCGAGAAACTCATGTTGGGGATTAACAACATGGTTAAGGTTAAGAGTGTCATATGAGGATCATAGTCCATGTAATTCCATAATAAGACGTCAAATAAGTCAAAGGATTTCATCCATGGTAAAATGATGATAAGCAATGGCATGGCCTGATGGGACTTAATCGTGGAACATACTTATCAATGCCAGATTAGAGGAGTGTTTCCATGGAATAATGTAGTACTGCCAGAGGTATCTAATGGGGGAATACCATGAATATATATTTATTAAAGGACATTGTTCTAGGTGGGTATCAGCCTAAGAATTCCATATCCTTGAATTCGTTATAGGGTCCTTGAGTGCTCAATACAGTTCTTTAGGAGTTGAAGGAGATCTCGAGTCATTCCAATCCTATTTTTAGTAATGAAATCATATATAATTAAAAATGATCAATACATTACATCTCATTATTGGTATTAGTATTATTTATCCTCCAACCATTAAATCAAGTGAATATTATTCAATAGGTAAGTTTGGTTCAATCATTTCTATTCCTTAGCTTTATAAGGCTATGTAGCATGAACCCGTTAATTTATTATATTTAATGAATTTAAATAAATCTAGGTTTAATCCACTAAATTCTATTAACACGGTAAGGGGTTATATGGACTTGAAAGCTATTATTCAATTACATTTTAAAATTCCAAGCAATATACTTAGTGTACTTTCCAACTTCTATTTCACATATAATTATCAATTTGAAGCACATACCTTTTGGTGGGGGAAGTGGTGAGAAGACATGGTACACTGCATTATGAAATTCAAAATTAAAATATAGAAATTTAATATAGAAAATAATATCTTTATAAATGAAAATCCATTTAATATAGAAATGATTACCCTTTGAATGGTCAAGATGAGGAACACCCGAACTATGGATCAAACATCTCAAAACACTAAACTAAAAATTATAGAAAACATCCATCATGGGATGGATTGAGTTTTTAGTGTAAAACTAACAACTAATCACATATTTGGTAGGAACATAACTATGCAGTTTGGATGATTATAATCATTGAAAATAAATTCTATAAACAACCCCTGATGAAATTGGCAGGACCCACATGTAATTTACAAAATCAACGAACATGATGGATGATTTATAGAACACCAAATATAGAATTGTACAAATATCATCATAACATATTTTAATATAAATCAGATTAGAATATAGTGGATATGAGAAAAAGGTAAACACACTTACATCTCAATAACTAGGCCGAAAACAAGCGAGGTGAAAAATGACTAAAAATTACTCGAGTGTATACCGTTGAACATCCAACAAGATGAATGAATGGCCAAATAGATTTTAGATGAAGGATATATATTGATACCTAAGTTAGACCTTAAAAACATTCCCAAATGAGATAATTGGTGGTTAATCCCACCCGAGATCCAATTAGTGAAGAAGGAGGGGCCTCTTAAGATCATTAATGGTAAAATGTAATGTTACAGACAAATTAGCTTGTCCATAGTTTGACACATGGTTTTCCAAACCGTGAAAAAACAACATCCATGTACTTATAGAAAAGGTGGTTCTCACATGGATCAGTTGCACAGTTTATTAAACCATGCACAAACCGTGCATTAAGGATCTATCCAAAAAAAGCATGCCACCCACATGATTGGTTTTAACCATCCGAACTCTCCACGTGGTTTACTTCAAACCATACTCTAGGCCTAGTTATTCCCAAAAATGGGTTCTTGGATCAAAAAAAAGTCCAATAAAACCTTGATACCTTTTCTAACTCATTCTAAATCTATATTTGGTCCAAAATAGTTAATTTTAATGAATTTTGAAGGATCCATACCATAGTGTAAGAACAAGTTCTTATAGTGTCACCCATTAAAAGAAAGCATCCACAATTTCACATTCCAATAGTGGTAAAACACATCCTTTGAAATTATTTTTCCACTGGTAATGTACTTCGGACACCCACTCCCAAGACTCATCCTAAACATGGATATGATACCATAAAACCCATTTTAGATAGAAAAAATGACCTCAGCGTTCTTCCTTTCAGTGGTCACCTATTTTAAATGAATACTCCTTAATTATAGAATCAATATCTAACTCAACTTCCTTGGGATCAAAGGTATGAATTGGATTGGGATGGTATTGGTGAAGATGCGAAACAAGGATAACGTTTTGCATGGAATTGTACAACTAATGTAGTAGAATCCAATATTCTATTGATGTGACTCTCTCAAAAATCTCAAACATCCCTACATAACGTGGATAAAACCTCCATTACGTATATATCCTTCTATTCCTTAGCTTGTGAAATAACCAAAGGATACCATGATCCTCGATCATGAAATCCGAGGTCGTTGATGATGATCAACACATGATTCTTGTCTAGACTGATTAGAATTCATATGCTACCTAATCCGTTGAACCTAATTTGAAGTCTCCAAAATGGGACGGGAACCTAGTTGGGATTCATTACCAACATCTTTCCAGAAAAGTAGTGAATGACACGACCTACCATATATGCCTCTAAAGGCTTAGTTTGATTTGTTTCATAAAATCTTTTATTATTAGAAAACTCTATGTGAGGGATATAATTCTCTAATGAACCACTTAAATCATGGAATCCTTCTCATAGCATCTACTATAAAACATATATTGTCCATTTCAATTTCCCTCAATCAAAGGGTAAAATCTACTCTAATAATAACCTTTTTACTCATTTTTTATACAAAACCATTCAGATCCATGACATGAACAAAGAATACTCATCCAAAACAATAGTAAGAGGGTCCCTTTGTACTCATATGATCTCAGAGACATGAATTATTCTCATATCATCTAATGAGAATGTCTCAAGAATAAAATTGAAGTGGGTATCCTTCATTAGTCTGTCAACAACTTACCATAGATCATGTCTACATCATCAACGACCCTGTTATATTGAAAATGAAATCCATGGAATCATCTTCCCCTATAAATTATGGGACTAAATTGAAATGGTACAAAACTGCAGGTCTCAAGTTCTCCACATTCCACTACTGACAGGTTTAAAACATTGTGATAAATCATGGTATCTGGTGTTTCATACCTCCCAACCAAAAATGGATTCTGGTATATCGATACATTTTGGAGATTCCAGGATGAACTCCGCACTGATATGGAAGAAAAATTGAATAAATTTCTCTCTCTTATCTATAGGAACCTATAAATATCCATGAATATGTTGGATTCCATATTTTTTCCCCAACCAATCTATGGGTGGGTTGTCTCTTGATATACTATCATAAGGAAACAAGCCCTTTGGATATGAATTTTTTTTTACACATGACCATCTCATGGAGGGAATATGTAACTATAATGGATGAGATGTAAGAATAAATGTAACCATCATGAATCTCTAGACACATATTATTAAAGAATACCATTAATTTTCATTCATCACTGGCCTTCTATATGGTCTATTCTTGTGTTTTATGAATCATCACATTATTTATTACGTTTCCCATTCTAGGAATATATGAAATCTCAAAATCATTGGATTGTAGATATTACACTGATCTGCATAGTCTGAGGTTTAATACATGCTATGAAAAGATATATTTTAGGATCTTGTGGTCCTTGTACACAAAAAATCACTCACCCAAAAGATAGTTTCTCTAGAAATGTAAGCCGTAGATAACCACTACTAGCTCGAGGTCATAAATCATGTAATTCCTATCTTAAGGCCTCTACCGTTGTTCTCTATATGCATGGACTCTATCCTCCTACATTAGCACTACTCCTCGGACCACGTCTGATGCATCAAAGATAATGATATAGCCTCTTCTAGGCTATAACAGAGTTAGAATAGGTGTCGAGTCAAGCCCCCATTTAAAATCTTGAATGGAATTCTCTCACGCTTTTGACCATAGGATGTTAAAACCCTTATTTATAAGGATAGAAAGAGGTGATGAAATGTGAAAAAAGTCCTATATGAAACACCTTTAATATATATTTTTCCCCAAGAAACCATATATATCAAACACATTCTATGGATCATCCTAGATAACTATTACACTAACCTTCCTTGGTTCAATAGATAATCCCTATTCATAGATAACGTGAATGTATAAGTGAACTTTTTTGATCTATAAGATTAAAATTGAATGATTATCATAAATATGTGGTATATTAGTGTAATTAGAATGATATAAATGTGTTTAGAATTGTCTACATGGGTATGAGAATACTCCAAGATGTTTTCCACAAAGACCATGACAAATTAATACAAATAGGGATGAAAAACCACATTCATTAGAGACATTATAATGGAGGGTACATTTGTAGCATAAAATAACATAAAAACATACTCATACAGACCATACATGCTATTAATGATAGTATGCGATATGTTTGATGGACTTACTCACACATAGTGATATCCCAAACTTGGTTTTATCTTAGGGAGGATCTTATCTCCTAGGAGATTGTCAAATATGTCATCTATTTGAGGTAGTGGATATGAGTTATTCACCGTATTATATTTTTAATATTTTCAGTCCACCCATAAACATATGTTTCCATCTACATTATTATAGATAAGCTTGGGAAAACCCCAAAAGGATGCACTGGGCCACATAAAAACTTTGTATTCTAGATCCTCTAATTGGTTCATGAGTGTATGAGCTCAGTAGGTTCTATAAAATATGGATGGGTGAACACCAGATATTTTCCTACAACAAGCACAGTCATAAAAACTCCCTACATCTTAGGAGGTAATCAAGAATAATCATCAGAATAAACTTCACTAAAATGATCTACTAATGGAGGAAATTCAGCCTATCCTAAGCCTTCATCTTCCATGAAGAGATTTTTAATCTTGGTGGTAACTCCACCTTAAGCATGACTCTATAGTGTTTCTCTACCATCCTGGATATCTCACCCACCCTTATGTATATACCTAATTCCCTATATTGAAGTAAGCAATATCCTTCAGTGATAGGTGTCTACAAATATGTGATATAAGACTAACAAATCTAACCTGAGAATTAAATTTATGCTCACCATATTGAGAATGAAGAGTTTACAGAAGAAAGGGTATTTTCCTTCCTCATGGGGACAATCCCTACATTGGATAATTCCATTTACCCACCCATTTAACAAAGTATCTGGGTTCATGAAACTGTAGTAATATTGTATCTCATTTTGAGACTTTCCATGATAGATACACATATAAATGTTTTCTAAGTACATTTATCAAATAATGAATATATTATAGTACATTGTATTATAGTTTTTCTTCTAACAATATATGGTCATGCAACCTAATCCTCGAGTATCAGTTGTAGTGCATTAAAAATTTCGGCTCCATGACTTTTTTCAATAGCTTGAATTCCAATAACACAACTACTTAGTTTTCACAGATGGTGATCGGGGGTTTAGCTTCTTTGACCTTGACATACTCCTCAGCCAGTCCGGCCGATGCTATTCCAACATCCCACCTAATGTGATGAAAACGAACCCCCTCCTGAAGCTGGAGTTTGTCCTAATCATAGTTACTTCGACGAATGTGGAAAAGTATTACTGAATCTCTAGATATTCCCCATTCAGCTAAAATCTTGGTACTCTATTGGCTCTCTATCACAATAAGGCTTTATGTTCCCCCGTCTTCCAAACTGATGACTAACCATGATTTTATCAAAATAGGTAATTTTGTTGTCTCCACGCTAATGCGAATCCTCATGGGACATTTCCTTATACAAAGATAACAACTGGATCTCCATGACATTGATCCTCTATGCCCAGTGATATTACTATCCCTCGTGTTATGCGCAGTGATTAGGGCCTTGTTGAGTATTTCAGAAGAAGTATGTAGTTGAAATATATTCCCCTATGAACAGATGGAATACACATGAACATTCATTAAGTGTCTATTTGAGAAATATCATGATCGACTAGAAGCATTGGAAAGAGATACAACTCCATGAAATATAAAAACTACTACATATCTTACATTGAACCATACTCGAGATGCATGCACCATATATCACTATAATATCTCAGCATTAATGGAATGAACAGATCATATAACGAAGTCTCTAAATCAACCTCTATAATTCCATGATGGTTACCATCTTGGGTAATCACTTCCCACTAATTCTTGGACTAATCTTGAAGCTTTTATATGGTGAGCCTATCCCTTTGCTCTGAAGGTGATTCCAAATTCTCAATGATAGATAGGTTGGAATCTTTCCAATTCTCATTTTCCAATGGACTACCACCCCCTGAGATGGTTGGAGGATACCACACCTAGAACTCACGAGCCAGATTGGCCATCGTGGGTGAAACTCATTGAGTACCATTCATAGATTGCATCAGGCATAGAAAACTATCATAGACTTGGGAATCAGTTTTGAGATCAGGTACAATTGGTGGAGTCTCAAGTTTCACTCTTGGGGGTAATACTGGTGGCTTTGGGCCCTCCATATCTAGAGTATCATTATCTCCACCATCCAAGCTTACGATACAACAATGTCATGGTACATTTGGTCTACAAATTCTAGGAACACTTCGTAAAACACAATTTAAGAAGATAGATAGTGCCACATAAAGAATCAAAACAAGTAAAGGCTCACTACCTAAGGTATACAATCACAACTACCCACTAAGATGACCATTAACTATTATGTGCCAATTATAATTTTCATTTCATTTTACATTTAATTACCAGGGTCACTCTTTTACATTTCATAACCATTAAAGTGAGAGATAAGTACATCCAATCATTTTACCTTTATTACTTAATTTTAATAGAACATGAATCAATGTTCCCATAAAATGGGCTATCATTTCCTATGAATCACGTCCCATACCCCAAATCACTGAAGAAAACACCCATTGGTATTTATAATTAATGTATTGATATTGTCAATTTCTAATTCCAACCCATGAGGGCACATAACACATCTTGAATTGAAATAGGGGACCCCTTAATCACATCCCATAGTATTAAATATAATATATAAATAAGGAAATAATAAGTTATAAATCAAATTAATAAAATGTAATGAAAATAAGTGAAATGTACATAAATGTAATGGTAATGTGCATGGAATGCGAATTATAGGTGCCTATATGATGCGTGTAATAATGATCCTTTCCATTTTTTTAAATATTGGGGCCGAAGCCTCATTTATTATTAAAGGAAAGAAAAGACATCTTTAACTGGGTAGAGGGAGACCCATTTAATAAGAATAATCAATAACACCACACATAATTTGTGTCTCCAAATGGTGAAGAAATGTCAATGGAAATAGAAAAAATAGACAACAATTATATTTTGGATAACATGGATTTAAATCTGAAAATGGGTTTCTGAAGACCATGAATGGATTATAACCATGTTCAAACTATTCCTAATCTTTTGAAAATTATCCCTAAATAGTGAAGAAATAATATTCTTATTCTGATACCACATTATGATGTCATGGACCCAGAATCCACTTTATTGGTGCCCAAGGATTGGTGGGGAACATGGCCTCAAATAAATCTACCTATATGCCAGGAGAATCAAAATAGAAGCGAGGTAAAAGGGTGTGTGCATTGGGATACTGTTCCCAAATTACCAGTTTTTATAACATCAGATAAATATAAATATAGTTAAATAATAAAACTATATAATTAAACCGGAGGCATAATAGAAATATAAAAGAATAAAAATAAAGGAAACAATTGGAATTAAATACAATAACTGATGATGATATGTCATGTATCTAGTATGATCAGAAACATGGATACAAAGTAAAAAAGAATACATGAAATCTCCATTTTAGAAAATGGAAATACATAAACTATCCCCTGCCTTCGAAGCCTCACCTCGGTCATCTACTTCATGCTCCATCCTGTAACAGAATGATATCATGTTTCTGAAGCATTACACATCCCTTTATCATCAACATCATCCATTTAATCTTCCATGGTTACAAAACGGTGCCCAAAGACATTGCGAGATAAACTTGAGTGGGTCACCACGAATGGTGTCTAGAATATCTGTCTCATGTAAAGGAAATCTAATAGTTTGAAATCATGCATATATAAGGTAATAGATTAAATTGTAACTAAATACCCAAGTAACTACTTCATACATTAGATAGTGCATGAACATGTAACCATGTCATTATATTATTGTTAATAGTTTATAAATAAGTCACAATTTACTAACAATGATGGTTCCATGATGTATATAGGAATCTTGTAATGTTATTTAATAGTGAAGTTCCAGGGTAATAACCAAGGAAATGTAGACCTCAAGGGTTTCCAACTATGAAATAATTATATCCTAGATAAGGTTAAGGATTTCATCCAACGAGAATTTTCTAAGGAATTCCACAATAATATTCCTACCATGTTCAATGATTTAAACCACGTTAAAATGGGGCTATGAAATTACTGGGCCCGATGGGCTTTGACTATGAGCCTACTTATCATTGTGGATCAAAGGAGTGTATACATGGAATACTATAATATTGCATGAGATATCCTATAGTGTCATACTAGGCATAAAAATTTGTAGAAGGATTTTTTTCTAGGTAGTTTTCAACCTATCCTTGCAATTTTGATAAATTTTGAATGGGGTCCTCCAGTTCTCATGACACTCCCTTGGGAATCCCATGTGAGCATGAGTCTGGCCAATCCTATTTTTCTATAATCTAGAAATATATAACTCATAAGGTTCAAGTAATTTTATTTTATTAGTGTGGTATGGATAATTTAGCATGAAACCATTTAGTCAAGTCATAATTAATCAATATGTTTTTTTGGTTCAAGCCTTGGATTTCATTAGTGTGACTAGTACAAGTGGCATGAAACCAGTCCTTTAATCCATTTAAGGAATTTTTATAAATCAAGGTTGAATATTTGGAAGGAGCATAACTATATGGTTCTAATGAATATAATCATGGAATATAAATTCAATAAACATGTCCTGAGGATATAGTGGGACCCACATGTAATTTCTAAAATCAATGAAATTTATGGATGAGATATAAGAAAACTAACATAGGATTGTATGACTATACTAATCTATTATTAGACACTAATTAATCTTCGAATAGAGTTGATATAAAAAAGGTAAAAACACTCACATCTCGATAACTTGATCATGTGAAAGAGTGACGAAGAACAGTTAAAAAAACAGATGTACTTAATGATTCACATCCAACATGATGGACATATGCTCAAACTGATCCCAAATGAAGGAGAAATCTTGATCCCAATGTATATTCTTCATAAAGATCTAATATGAGAAAAATGGAGGTTAATACTACTAGGGACCATATTAGGGAAGAAGGAGGGGCTTAATTAGATCATTAAGGGTAAAAATGTAAAATTTTCCCAAATATAACATGTGCACGGTTTGGATGCATAGTACTCCAAAACATTCTCAAACAATGCACAAGTAGTAGGAAATGAGGGGGAACTCACATGTTTAGACCACATGGTTAGAAAAACTATGCGCTAACCCTATGTTAAGGATCTGTCTAAAAAAACATGCCACCTGCATGGTTTATTCTAACTGTGTAGCCTCTCATCATGGTATACTTGAAACCATGATCAATGACTATTTCTCCCATGAAGAATGTATATAAGATTAAAATAATACCTAGAAACCCTTGTAATCTTTTGTAACTCATTATGCCTCTATATTATGTAAAAAATAAATAATCATACCATAGTTTATAAGATCCATTCCTGGGTGAATAATCGGGTTCTTATAGGATACGCCACAAGGGATGTGGTGGGAGTGCATTCGTTACTCTAGGTGATGTGCTCTAAAAGTCAGTGGTTATCAGTTCCATTAGGATTTCAACATGATCAAATTAAATGATACTAATATGTTTTTTATTTTGTATTGATTATCATAGTACTGATCTGTTATAGATTATTATAATAATCAAATATCCTTCCCATATTCGGATGGTAATAATCATTTTCACATGAGAGAATGGTATTTATAGGTAATATGTTAATGACATGACCATAAAAATATATATGGATGTATATACCAGAACGAAAGGATGGTATTGGATTAATTTTTTGAACTTTGGGAAGAGTATTCAATATTTTTAACAAGTTTACAACTGTTTATACAAATGATTTTTATGGATATCCTCTCGAGAGGGAGGTGGAGTTCACCATAGATAACATTCTGGTGGTAAATCGCATTTTGGTTATACCTTAAATAATGAATAATAACCATCACCATGATATTAATTTATAATTGGAAATATTATTTAACCAATGTATATATCTAATAGAGTAATTTTCTACAGGGTTATCCAATCCCATAGTCTAAAAGAAATAACTATACTTGATAATTTGTGTGGATTATCAAATGTTAAACAACATGATGATAAAAATGATAGCTACTTACATATATAGATGGTCTGATAGATCCACTCAAGGTACTCCATATGTTTTAAAAGAATTATTTGATATTGTATTATCACCAGATGATGGTAAGGCCTTTATACATACCCCATGCTACCATTAAGAGTTATAATTACATGTATGTGTAATAATTCATTTTTTATATTGAATAATGAATTAATTGTGTTTATTGATTTCATGAACTAATTAATCAGCCCATATTTTGGATAAATATATTATAATTTTGTTGATGAAATCCTCACGTACGCTAATTTATAATAGGGGAGCACATGTCAAGTTAAGATTATTTAGGATCCCTTGAGGGAGAACTGATTATAATCCAATATATCATAGTATCTCCAATGGAGTGATGATGTAAAACTCATGAGACATGTGGTATCTAAACCGGGAGGTTAATTGGTCTATGTTAAGGTGAGGGATATATTTTATGTGATCATGCCATGAATTATTTGGATATTTATATTTTTCTCAAATAGGGTGGATAATAAAAAAGTATTTTTTAGAGTTTCTCAATCATGAAATCAATAATAATAAATTTAACTAATAAAGAAGTGATTTTTTTGTGATTTGATTCCAATTAGAATTCCTTTTTTGATTTTAATTGACAGATATACTAATCACCGATTATTATCTTCTGAAAGAAATTCAAGGTGTATGATTTTTATTGGGATGCATATAATTTTGGGACAGGATCAATCATGATGCAATATTGATAATTGGTTTATTATGGATAACAAGAGCTAAAGCAACATCTCTAAACTATCGACAAATTTCATGGATCTAGATGTTATCTTTTTATATTTCAAGCAATGGCTTCATTATTGTAAGTGTGAGATGCTAGTGGTAAATACATATAAAAAATAACAATGTATATCATTTTTTACATTATTATTTAAATATTTAAATGTTGATATGGGATGAGTACCAATATTATTTTCTCTTATCTAGCATGTATCCTTGGTATGGGTAAAAAAAATTTAAATAATTTTTAAGGAACATTCATACATCGGTTGTGAATGAGTTTACTACTGAGTGAATGATGAAGAATATTTTTTATAGATATTATATTATATGGGGAAGAGTGTCATGGTGAAGAAACTCTTACATACTGATCAATTAATTTTTTACATCGTAACATGATAAATAATAGGTAGCTTTCAGACATATATTTCTTATCTCAATGTGGTAAATTATATACTGGGGAGTAATTACATGATTTCAATATCAATGACGATGATATTATTCCCCTCTATGGCCTTTTTTAGATACCATAGAAAATAATATATAATAAATTAATGAAAATATTTCTTATATATGAGAGGTTCATTTTATTTTGGCCATTATTTACCATTTAATTCAAAGGTAGTACATATAGAAATGGACGGAAATGTGAAATAGGCATGGAAAAAATTTATCTACCAAAAAATAAAAAAAGAAATATAACCAAGATCTCAAAGGTATTTTCATTTATTTTCTATTCCTAGTGAATTGGTATTGTGAAGTAGTATTCATCAAACTTTGAATGACTTGAAATCTGATTATACCAATCAAATTCAAGGGGATTATCATATCCATTGTTTTATGGATTTTGGAGGTTACTTAAAGGACCAAATGGATTTTTCACACTCTATTTACCAATATATGTATTCCTGTATTTGGTACATATTGCTTGGTTAGTGGAATTTTAGGGTATTATATTCCATTAATTGTTGTGTTGGTTATAATCTAGTCGGTCAGAGTTCATTGGGAAAAGTACCATATAAGAAAAAATAGTAAAAGTGTAGTTAATTAGAAAGGGGTTATCAATAAAATAAATGAGGAATAATTTATATGATAATAATTGATGGAGGGATATAGAATTTTTGGATAATTACTATGTGTTTTTACTCGTACATCTATTTTTGGGAGATCACTATATTTGAATGTATAGAAAACGGGTTCCTAGAATTGTAGGGGCGTGTTGTATTGGGGAATGGATTTGTTGTGTGTTATATGGTTATACCTTAAATAAAATATTAGATAAATTATTAATGTTTTTTTACAGGATGAATATTTGAGAGTATAACCCAAATACATTGAATGTTATCAAAATTTATTATATAGAACTAGAGACAGATATATCTTTTTATGAGCATTCATTTTGTATTGTAGATCAGAGAAAAAAGACACTATGGGGAAGATGATTCTTATAGTATGTGTGATATGGATTTCCATATGTATCATATTGTATATTTTAGATTATGAGACCGATATTTAAGTTCCATGGAATGAGTTAATCACTGAGTATCCATAGTGATTCTCATGATTAAATCTCGATGAGGAGATATTATATGGTTAGGATATTGCAACACCTAGTCTCTTCATGAGGCCCATTTTTCAACCGTATGATTTGATGACCCTCATGAATTGTCCTTATTTTAATAACATCATGACAGATTAGTTTTAAATAATTTCTGGTCATCCAAAAAGATACCTATAACTCTTTGGAAGGTCATAGGTTGACTAGATAGCCGGTGGGATAAGATGTATCCATGCAGCTATCTAGGATCATTGGCCCACAAGTGGCCCACCATCTAGGTAGTGGAGGCGAAAGGATAACTAATGGTCTTCTAGGATGACATTTTATTGAGGGTATGCAATTTAATATTAGTAAATCATCTTATTTCCTAACCCTCTCCCGTGAATAGACCTAGATTCTAACTTCATAGATAGAGATTTTTTAAATGATTATTTCGACTCATTTCCCTTTATAAATTTTAATTTGAATAAATACTGATTTTGATTGATCCCATCAAGTGGGCCTGACACCATTTATCCCATAGATCACTAGTTTTGACACATTTCATTTTATTAAATCTAATGAAATGAATTTAAGGAAATTATAGGGTCGTTGTAATTTCTAGAATCAACTCATGTGGTGATCCTTGGTAACTAAGGCCAATTAAACTTGAGATATGTGATATTGAGCTTTTCCTTATGGTCTTTATTCATTTTGATATGAATGTGATGCACATACAAACTAAGGTATTGTAGTCATAACATTTTAGTGTAATTATTGATTTGAAACGCTACTTTAAATGTTCTATACATTCCAATCATACTAAAGTGGTATGTTGGCATGTAAATAAAGAAATATCAACGGTTAAGGTGAACATGTATGGTCCCTAATTTGTGTGGATTGACCCATTCCATCTTTTTTAAGACTACAGTGCTCAAAGAAATATCATTGGAAGTATCGAGGAGTTTGGTCATGAAAATATGGAAATAGGGAGCTACACGATGTGACCATGGGGTACACGATATGTACCGTTTGGGTTTTGGAAAATTAGAACAAAGGGTTGAGGTGGCTCATTTTTATTCATATGATGCCTCGAGTAGGTACTCGATATGACGAGGAGGTACATGTCATGTACTGCCCCACCAATGGGTTTTTTAAAGACACCCATCTACGATGGTTTCTCAAACCCTACATTTTGAGCACGCCCCCTCTCAACCCCCAACAACCTGGATTCCTCCCTCTTCAATGTTTGGGAATTTCTTCTGTCCCAAATAGGTTCCCCACCTCCTTCTTCGATCAGTATTTGATCCGAGGTTAGGTCTACCTTGATTATTTAGTTTCCTCCAATCCTTCTTCTCTAGTTTCTACATGACATGTTTTGGAGATTGATCTCCATGAGTATAATGGAATTACATTGGTTGTTGTTGATGCAGTTGTGTGGAGAAATTCTCGGGTGGATGCAGTTGTTGGGGGGAAGGTGATCATGATCCATGTGTCGATCAGTTATCGAGTGAAGAACATCAGAATCCTTTTATGGTATTGGATTCGTTGAATCTTAGTTCCATTAAATGACACTATAGATTTATCATGTTTTTACACATTGGATAGAAATATATTATTCCTAATTAAATACTTGAACAAGATTAAAATAATTTTCCTAATCACATGTTATTTCTTTGCACCATGATAATAGTTTTCCTCTTGATTTTCTAGATTGTATTTTACCTATGATTTTCTTGTTAGCATGTTGTTCATGATGAAATAGGTAAAGAACGTAAATCTATAATTAATTGATAATTAAATGGATAATGATAAAAATTCATCAAAATGAATATTGTTGTTGTTGTTTTAATTTGAGGGTAATAAAATTCATGAAGATGTCAATGCCTATTCCATTTGGTTGTTAAACCAGAATCTTGTTGGTGATGGTGGTTTACAGTCTTGTCAAATTAATTTTTTTTAATTAAATTTTGGTAGTTATGAAAACATTCAATTTAGGTTCCACATTATTGTAACCTATTAATAATGCATCAGTTAATTAATTATGGATTAGAGAAATAATTTTTTGATAAAAGATAATGTCTGGTAAGGCTCTGATATACCATCTGCTTGTAATGGGAAAAGTGCCTCAGGCCTGGAGTTGTGACAGCTCACTGCTTGTGCCAGAAAATTGTTTTAGTTAGTGCTCAGATGCTAGTTTCTTTGTTGTTTCCAGCTCATTATGATGTGGTGTGATCATGGATGGCTATTGTGAGATTTGGCGGTAGAGAGGCCCATTAGTTATGGTAGTAGCTGATTCCTAGAGTAATGAGATGCATCTGGTTATGTTTTTGTGTGTCAGCGTGGACACCATAGGTGTTGAAATGGGTTGGATATTAGTATATGATTATTTTTTAATATTGTGGCTTTTTTATCTTCTTTACATTCCCCGCTACTCATGGTAACATATTTTTCATTCCCACCTTCCAAAAGAAGCAATGACACATGGGGTATGCCACATTCATTCGGTTTTTTAACTTCTTAATTATTGATGTTTATATTCACCATATATATGTGGAAAAAACACCAATAGTAGCCCATCTCCTCACCATGTTGAACCCCTTGTATTTGGTATATTATTTGTGCTTTTCGAGAATGCAGGGAATTATAGAAGGTAATAATTATGTTGATAAATGTTTCAATAATTGATGTTTACTCTTCGGGTTGGAGCTTGCTGGGATGAAGAGCTGAGGATGCAATTTAATGGAACATTGGACTTTGGGTGTGATGCTAATGAAATGTAATTTGAAATTAATAATGGTTAATTAATTTTTAAAGAATAAATTACGCAATGTGAAAATTATAAAAAGGGATAATGTATTATTATATAGCACTTTAATTGGTTTTGTACTTATATGATACCTTGTCTTTGTAGTGGAAGCTGAGAGACCGATAGACATGAACTGCATTTGAGTCTAATAATAGGTTATTCCAATAGTGTGGTTGAGAGAAATAGTATATTCTGTACTTGTTGTGATTCTATATTCTACTCCAACCTATCATTTTGGAAAACTGACACCATAGGGATTCTGAGCACTGGTGGGTGGGGGGGGGGGGGGGTTCCCCCACATTCTGGTGGGAGGATGGATGACTGATTACCCCGTTTAGCCCCACTCTCTTCTCTTGGTAGTTAATTATTCTAGTAGGCACATCAGTTTGTTTTCCCAAAAAATGTGTGTAGAGGGATATAATGTATTGCGCTTATTTCACACAAAAATATTCTAGATATGGATTCATTTGCGATACTATAGGTAAAACATGTATAAGCTATGGTGTCTTCAGGATCCTTACTGTGTGTATGAGATGTAATGGATTGAGGGATAATACCTAACATATGACATACGCTATGCATGCATTGGTTGCGACCTGAAACTACCTGGTTACGTATTTGGTTGTGTGGATGGTGTGGTAATTTTCCAAAGTGTTTTTGGGAATGATTTGTTTTGCACAAGGTGTATGTGGTAGTACATTCCTAGGTATCTTCGAGCCATAAATTTTGGAGAGAGACGGATTATGGCGTGCGATGTTGGGAAAAAGTGTAAAAATAGTAGCGAAGTGGTATTGGGGTACCCTTGATATTTCTTAACTACATAATATAATCTTGTATGAGATTCTAGGTGATAGTAGTAATGGTTAGGATGGGAACATAGAATACGGGTTTATGTGATGAGTTAGTTTCACTTGTAGATTAATGTGCTTTATCATTCGTTGATTACATTTTCACAAGAGGCATTGGTGAGGATCCTACATAGTATACATTTATAGTCACCCTATGTATATTTAACCTATTTTTAGGACACTTGGATTAGTTTGGATATTAGGATTTTTATTTCTACCATGGTGTTGCATGAGTTGTCCGGGCTTCGTGGTCACTACCATTTTGTACATTCTTTTATTACTTACAGTTTTCAATTTCAGTTGTATTGTTTTTATCCTGAAATTACATTTTTTAAATTGGGGTTTCGTTTATATTTTTTATGAGTTGGAGTTGGTATGTCCCTTTATTATATCTCTCTTTTTCATGTGTTCTCTTAGAGAGTAATTCCTCCGATTTTTGTTGTTACTATACCCTCGGTGCTATTCACCAACCCATGGCCTACGAGAGGACAGACTCATGGGTTACTGTCTCCCTTCTCACATTTTTGGTACCATAGGAGTACAACTTGTGGGGAGCGTGTCATGATAGAGTAGCATTAAAGGTTATGTTGAGGGATAGGATGGAGTTTTGTGTTAGGAATATGTCAGTTTTTATGGGTTTGTAGGGAAATGGCGTCAGTCATGTTAATCAAGTGATGTATACACTGGATACTTGCTTAAACATAGGCCTTTAGGGACTGTAGGATATTATAAACGGACCTTTATCTTTACATAGGATAATATATGAGGCGATACACGTTCCATGGTAGAGTCCTAGGAAAATATCATGCATAATTCTTCTTTGTTCAAGTGTTTGAATGGGTAGAAGATTGGACAAGTTAATATAAAATTAAAAATTGTAAAAAATTAATTATTTAATGATAAATCATCCATTTTATAGATTTAGGTGATCTAAATAATTTTTATTTTGATGTTATGGATCCAGGTCGATGTCCTTGTCAGGTTTGTGCAGAATATTTCTGGTAGGATGCGCTAGTTGATATCCATATGGTAGAAGTTGAATACGACGAAAATTGGAGGAGGAAACTTCTAGAGTTTTAGTACAAGAGACTGCAGATGTATGAGGGATCCATTTTAGATGCAATCATGTAATACTTGATGAAGGAGGTGGAGATATCCTTCATTTCAATCTGTTCTTTGAAGGATCACGATGTGTCTTTGGTTGTGATGCTGCTGCGTTGGGGAACAATGCAATGGTGGTTTTTTTCCACATGGATCATGAAAAGTTAGTGATCTCGTGAGAGGAGTTTTGAGACATGTTCAGAGTTGAGTTTCATTCATTGAACATGAAGCCACTTAGTCTGCATGATCTATTTAACCTTTGATAATATAGATATAGTGAGTGAGAGTTTATAATCAGTTTTAGGATCCTTTGACGATATTATTTGGATCTATTTCAAGAAGACGATTCCAGGGCGAGGCATTTTGGGGTGGCTGTATTTTTAAAGATCCAGCACATGGTGAACCCATTTTTGTAGAAGACATATATTGAGGTGTTAGTGAGGGCATAGTTCATCAAGAGGACCTTAGCTATAACCTTATCTTTATGAGATGGGAGTCGTTAGGATTCCTCATGAAGTAGAGCTATGGTCTTGGGTTCCGGAATTTCCAGGTAGAAGAGTTCATTTCTGGTTAGGGGTAGGTCCCAGCCATCAACACCAAATTTCACTAGGGTGGAGTATCACATGACTATGATAAGATATTAGGTCCTTGTTTTTTTGGGGAAATAAATATTATCAACATCAAGAGTTCGTAGAATTTCCAAGCGGTCAGCGTGCACCAGTTGTTTTGCTCTAGGTTCCTCCGTTGAGGAAGTTATAACTGAAGTAGCAGGAAGAGATTACAGAAGATTTGGATTCACATAGAAAATATGGGGCAGGTATAAAAACACCCTATGAATATCCCACTTCTTAGAGTGTAGAGTGCATCAATGTTGGTGGTTTTCATTAGGATCAATGACGTTGTGGAGGAGGTTGTGGACCACTTCTTACTTTAGTATTGCCATCACTAGGCAAGTCAAACATTGTTCAAGGTTCCATTTTCTTGTTTTCCAGATGAGTTTATGACTTGTTTGTTTCAGGAGCAACACAACCGTTCATATAACATGTCATTTTCCATGCTTTGATACTTGAGTTAGAGAGGCTTTCTTTTCTCTTGGCATTGAATATGCTAGTTGGAGATCAAGATGACTAGTTTGAAGTATGTAGACACAGTGAGCTAGTGCTGTGGAAGCACTGCTCATTGGGAGATTTCATAGGTTTATAGATACAATGATATGATTTCGTCCTCAACATGTAATTGTTGTATTCAATGTAGGATATCATGAATTGCATCAGGAGGAAGGTTGTGTTGTTTGATGCTGATGGAGAGCCAGTAATTTTTGTTGAATAGCGAGACCCTTGAATCGGTAAGAGGCATGTTCTTTCCTTATCATCATTAGTGGTTGAGGTAATGTTAATTTCATCAGTTTTTCCGCAGTGGGAATTTCCTTGATTCATAGAAGTGTACATTGATGTTTTTTCCAGAGGAGGTTGTAGAATTACCCCCCTTGATGAGAGATCGTGCTTCATATCGAGCTAAATTGTGGAGAATCTCCCATGTCTATATATTCATATAATATGTCGCATTCTGAGTTACAAGAGATGGGTGGACATCTCGACAGTCTGTTATAGTGCGAATTCGTTCTGATGACTGTGCCACCATGCGGTGCCCTGGTTTTGTCCGTGGAGAAGGCTATGGACAGTCTGTAGTTGTGTTTAGATAATCTTCACTTAAATAAAGTGATAGTGAATAATCTCTATCCTCTTATATGGATTTATTATTTATTCAATTAACTAAAGTGTGTATGTTGGTTCTCAAAGATTTATTTGGTATATTGATATCATTATATGCATGTGAAGGGTGAAGGTATCTCGAAGACTGCATCCTATTGTTTTCATGAGCATTATGTGTTCATTTTAATGAGTTTCAGTGTGATGAATTCCCCATATATGTTCAAGGGAGTCATGAACATGCTATTCTATGAGTTTTTAGACATCTTCATGGTGATTTTAATCGATGATATATTTGTGTACTTTGTGTCCGAGGAGGATCATAGAGAGCATCATTATATTATGTTTCATGTTATTCCTCAAAATGGGTTGTTTGTGATGTAATGGAAATGTGAATTTGGTATTTGATATTTTCTTTTCATGGGGAATGCGTTGTCTCAATAGGGAGTATATGGGGATCCATCGACGATATAAGTACTTGTCTCTTTGGCATCACCCAAGATAGTGGAAGAGGTGCGATGTTTTATGGGTGTCAGAAGCTACTACAGGAGGCTCCTAGATAATTTATCTCAACATGTGACTCCTCTAAATGCTTTGAGTAGGAATTATCATTCATTCATGTGGACTGATAAGTGTAAAGGACCTTTTGAGTATCTAAATAAGTATTTTGTATGTTCTGCAGTTCGATTTCATCCAGTATAGAGAGTTCAGTTTTATATTTTCTTAGATTCTTTTCTTCTGGGATAGGCTTTTTATTGATGTAGTAGAGCTCTTTTATTTCTTATGAGTCGTTGAAGTTGTGTATCCATGAATGTAACTATTCCACCAATGATATTTAGTTGGCATCCATGGCGATTTCTATGCTTTTGGGGATATATTACCACATTAGAGATTGATTTTTGGTTTTCACCAATCATAAGAGCCTGAGGTTTTTTTCTAATAGAGTGACATGAGCTTACATGAGTAGTAGTGGATAGAGTTATTATAGGAATACAACATTGAAATATCATATACACCTAGAAAGGGGAATGTTGTAGTTGATGCACAGTGTAGTAAGTCACATAGGTTTTAAGTATAAGAATCATGTGATTCCTGGTTAGTGATCAAAGAAATTTCATAATTACAACTTGATATGGGAGAAGATAGGGGCATAGTTTGTATTTTTTAGATAATCGTGCAATTAGATCTACTGTAGTAGGTGTAAGAGTCCATGTTGGGAGATCAAGAGGTGGAGGTCTGGAGAGACTGAGTTGATTGTGGAGAGGCCATGATGGCTTGTATAAGGATGATCAACGCCATGTGTTCTATCAGGGAATTAATTTCATTGCATTTGAGATGCAGAATACCATTCTATGTGGGTTCAAAAGATAATATTTTGTGGTGAATCCTTACAGGATAATTATTTTTCGATCCTTGGTGAGTCATTTTTGGTGGCCTGGGTGGAAGCGTGCAGTTGTAGAGTTTCTGTGTGGATATTTTGTTTTCCAAAATGTGAAGGTCGAGCATCATGTCCCCGATGGGTTTCTCAAGATATTAGATATTCCTACGTGGATGTGGGAGGGAATCTCAATGAACTTTTTTTCTTTTTTACCTCGAGCTCCAAGTGGCCATGATCTTATTTGGGTGGTATTGGATCATTTAACAATATTATCACACTTCATAGCAATCAAGGATCCCAGCTCAGTTGTGGTTCTATTGAGGCAGTATCTGGAGGAGGTGGCAAGACTCCATGGAGTCCCGAGGATGACCATTTTGATTGAGATCCTCATTTTACCTCAAGTGTGTGGGGAGGTATCCATCATGTTTAGAGTTCTATAGTATTCCTTATCCATGTTCTTCACCACAGATACACGACCAAAAAGTGTGGACCATCCAAACTCTTGAATACATGATGCATTATTATTTCCTATATTTTTTAGGATCATGTATGAGGAACTTACCCTTGGTGTAGTTCACATATGATAATAGTATTAACTCAACCATCGTTATGGCGCCATTTGAAGCCTTGTATGTCTGAACTAGTCTTTCTCTATTGTTTTGGACTAGGGTCAGAGCATCAGAACTTCTCTAGACAAAAAAGGTACAGAATGTGACAGAGAAGGTTCATGTGATTCATTAGTTAATGAAAGAAGAACAGGATCATCATAAATCATATTTCAATCTATATAGGAGACCATTTGAGTTTGATTATGGGGATCACATGTTTCTGATAGTGACTCCCCATCAAGGGAAGTGAAGGTTTGGCCCTGGGAGTAAGTTGTCTCATTGGATTGTTAGTCCTTTGGAGGTGTTCTCTTGTGTGGGAGATGTGGAGTATTGTTTAGAACATCCCATTTAGATGATCCATATTCAAGATGTTTTTATTTTTTTGCAGCTCCATCATTATTTTCATTATGACTCCCACGTCATTGATTGTGGATATATCATCACTAATGATGATGTGACCTTTCGCGACCAACATGTGGATATCCAAGACCACAAGGCGAAGGTGTTGGGAATGTGTTCTATTACCTAGATTCATGTCTTGTGTTGACACAGTGGGGTGGAGGAGAGTACACGAGAACAGGAGTTGTAGATACATCCTTAGTATGCTGAGTTTTTTGATGTTTAGATCATTCATTGTAATGAGGATGGTATTGTGGATGTAGACCCTTACCGTCTATGAGAAGGCTTACTTTTTTTAATGTTGTGGAATTCTCTCTTTTAGAGGAATCTCCTAGAGGAGGGAATTTAGTAGCTGGTTGTGGTTTTTGTGAGGAGTCACTATGTTCTTTTGATATTGTTGATCTCCTGTGGTGGCGTGATCCTTGAGAGATATCTCATGGGGTGGATGTTCAGAAAATCCATTTATGTTTCCTAATTGGGTAGGTTTGGGATTATCTATGGGGATAATGTTTTGAGTGGTATGTTACGCAAGGGAATGTATCCATGTGGATCGACCAATAGCGTGTTTTTGGAGACAAAGCTGCTTAGAGAAGGATTAGAAGTCTTCTGGAGGTGTTTGGTCTTGAGAAGCTGGATATAAGGGGCTACATGATCTGACCGTTGGGTACCTGATGTGTAATGATTAGGTAATAGAAAAAAAGACATGGTTATGAGTTTTTCGGCTTATGTCGCCTAAATGTGGTACACAACATGATGATGAGGTACACGCCGTATACTACCCCACCACTGGGTGTTTGTAAAGGCACCCATCTACTTGGGTTTCTCAAAACCTAGAGCTTGTGAACACCCCTCTCTACCCCAGACGACCTAGACACCTACCACTTCAATTTTTTGGGATTTCCATCCTCCCAGATTGGATCCCTACCACATTCATTGATCAGTCATTGATACGAGGTATGATAAACCTCAATTCATTGATTTTATCCCATCTATAATCTCTTTTTTATCCTTGAAATTTTATGGCATTTGATCTCATTGGGTCAAATATAGTTTCTTTTGTTTTTTGTTTATGTAGTTCTACCGTGACATCCTCAGGTGGATTTAGTTGTTGTGTGGAAGGTTATCATGATCCTTAAGTTGATCCATTCTAGATCAAATAATTAAAAAAACCATTTGAGGTAGGGGATTCATTGTTTCTCTATCCATTTATGTGAAGCTGTAGAGTTATTATGTTTTAGCCCTTTGGATCTCAATGGATTCGACGTAATTAAATACATGAACTAGATTATAATAATTGAATTGGTCCCAAGTTTTTGCTTCAAACCATGGTACCATTTCATCTCATGACATGCTAGATATTGTGATATCTATGCTTTGGTTGTTAGAATGTTGTTATTGATGAAATTGGAAAGGAACGTAAAGATATAATTAATTGATAATTAAAAGGATAAATATAAATATGCATGTAAATGAATCCTATTTTTATAATCTTATGATAATCTAATTTATGCAGATGTGCATGCCTATTCATGTTGGTTGTTAAACTTTATGAATGTTGGTGGCTGTTGTTTGGTGTCATGTAAAATGAATTGTTTAATAATTTTTTGTTAGATATGATAGCATGGATATTAGGTTTCCCATAGTTGGAACCTAATAAAAATGAAATAGTGAATTCATGAGGTATTTAAAAATTTGTTTTTTGATAACAGGTAATTCCTAGAAGGGTTTCGAGTTACCATTTTTCTTGTAAATTCCAAAGAGCCTTCATTTTGGAGATGTGAGAGCTCATTTCTTGTGAAAGTAGAATGTCTTAGTTAGGTCCAAGAGCTCAGTTTCCAAAATGTTTCCTACATGTTGTGATGTTATGTGAGCATGGATGGTTGTTTTGAGATGTGGGGGTAGTGACGCCTTATGGTTGTGGCAGTAGTTGACGCCTAGATTGGCCAGATGCATCATTTTATTCATGTGGGTGTCTGGGAGGACACTAGATGTGATGAAATAGGATGGATATGAATGTTGTGTGGGTACATTATGGGCATAACGGAAGTGCATTGGTGGGTGTACCCACCATTAATTTTAGTGTTAACTATGATCAATCTGAGATCCGTCGTGATAATAAAACACGCGATCTACGAAATAGAACAAAGAATGAAAAAGAAATAGGGGGTCCCAAAACCAAAAATAGGATCATCATATGTTGGTTATAATTAATTTAATTAATTTATGAGAATTACCTTGATGGAATTCTTTCTTCATTGATGTTTCCAGTAAAGACATGATGGGATCCATCATTGTGTCATAGAATCCAAGTGTATAATTCCTCTAGGGGTGATCCACATGTGCTCCACATATCTCAGGACATCACCAAAGGGGTCTTCGGGTGCTACCGTGAAAGAGCCTTCACTGTTTTATCACTCGTGAGTCACCCAACGTATCCTACTTCATTTCCAATAAGATATATATTTTCATGATATACTACTATGATATCAATCGCATTCAGATTACACATACTATGAACCAATGGTTCACATTCATTCATAATGAAACCAAATTTCATTAAGGATTCATCAAATCAAATGATCCATGACCTGGATGATTGATATAATCCATAAATGGATTTCTGCAAATTGAATACCCAATTGGCTTCACCTGGTGCCACAATCCCTTATGGTTGTGTCATATTGAAATTTTCATAAAGGATCCCATTATGGAATTCTGTTTTGAAATCCATTTTCTAAACATCTTAGTCATGGTATGCTTCTATGTTTTGTATGAATCATATGGATTCAATCATGGAAACTGGTGAGAAGGTCTCATCATAGGGAATTCCATGACGTTTTCTAAATACTTTAGCCACTAGAATTTCTGTATAGGTGTTAAATTGACCATCCATGTCGATTTGTATCTTGAATAACCATTTCATCCAATAGGATTTACATCAACTGGCTCATCGACCAGAACATGGACTTGGTTCTGATACATGGAATCCATCTTAGAAATCATAGCTTTTAGCCATCTTGCAGTTTCTGATCTTTCTACTGCTTCCTTGCATGAAAGAGGTTCATCATTGTTGAAGAATAATGATTCTCCATCCTCAGTGACAAGGAAACAAAATATCTCTGTTTCCCTTACCTCTCTTGAGCTCCTACACAATACTTGTGTTTCAAGAACCTCTTCCACCAAGACCTGTGGATTTTCTTCTTGTACCAAGTCACGTTTATCTTGACCATAAAATTCGTCAATGTAAATCTTGATCCCAATATCCTTTTTTAGGATGTTCTCCCTCTGAAGAAAGACAGCCAGACTGTTGATAGTCGCTTTCTTTTCTGAAGGGTTATACTGGTAATATCCTTTCATTTCATTGGGATATCCTATGATGTCACAATTTGTGCCTTTGGGTTCTAGTTTGTTGCCTGATATGTCCTTAAAAAATGCCTCACATCCCCTTACAAATGTGTGTGACAAAATGGGTTTGTTTCCATTCCATAACATTGATGGAATTTCATTTTTCACCTTGGTTTGTACAAGGATTAATGTGTATGCTGTAATCTATAATGTGTATCCCCAAAAGGATAATGGAAGATCTGCATGACTCATCATTGACCTCACCATGTCTAACAAGGTGTGGTTCCTCATTTCACTAACACCGTTCCACTATGGAGTATAAGGAGGAGTGATATGAGATATAATCCCAGACTCCCTTAGATAATTGATGAACTCTTGCTTCAGATATTCTCCACCTCGATCCAATCTAAGCTTACATATCTTCTTACAATGCAAATTATCTACTTCATTATTGAATTCCTTAAATATCTACAAGGGTTCTGACTAATACATCATATAGTAGACACAACCATATCTACGAAAATCATCAGTAAAAGTAATGACTTATGAATATATACCTCTAGCTTCTACTGGAAATGGTCCACACACATCCGTGTGCACCAATCCTAGAAACTATGTGGCCCTTTATCCATATCCACCAAAAGGTAGGTTGGCCATTTTAACCTATAAACAAGTGTGACATCTAACAAGTTGTTTTAGCTCAATACTGTCTAAATTTCCATATTTGCAGAGATTTTTCAAGCGCTTCCTATTTATATGATCAAGACATTAATGCTACAACTGGGTGATTTATGAGTCATGTGAGTCTATTTCGTTATGGATTGCCAACAGTTGGTTTTTGTAATTTAATCCATACAAAAAATTATTTAAATGGGTCATTCCATAACATACATTGTTCTTATAAAAGATAAAAACCATATTTTCTAAATTGAAAAAAAATCCATTCATATCGAAAAAGATATAGAAATTATATTTTTGGTAACACTAGGCACATAATAATAGTTATGATAAACCAAAATCATCCCAGTTGGAAATGAGAGCCAGTAATCACCAATGGCTTACAAAGCCATCCTCATGCCATTGGTAGCTGAAAGATCGACCTCTCCTCTAGAAATTGTTTTAAATCAACATGGTTCCTTCATTAGAATACATATGTGATTCCCACAAGAAATATCTAATACACAATGTCTAGAAATGGATTTATTACACTTGATAATGAATGCACCTTTAGCGTCGCCACACTTCTGGGTGAATTTCCACTTCCAGTGATCTAGCTTACCACATGAAAAACATACTGCCTTCCATTCATTTCCCAACCTTTGGATCTTCCCCTTCATGGATGGATGTCTCTCGGAGGATTTAGACCATTTATAAGTGTTTGGCCCCTTTTAAATTTCTATCCTATTAATATTAACCATTAGAATTTTGGGATTGTCACACCACAAGTCCTTATCTACCTAGAAAATTAAGGTCAGAAGTTCTGATAGACTTTTATCAATGTTTGTCAGGAGGTATTTGTCAATAAAGCTAGAGAAGGTCCTGGGCATTGATGATAGAATGAGATCTGTACGCAACTTATCCGAGAACTTAATCCCTAATATTTTAAGGTGTTTAATGTAGCCAGTGGGATTGAATACACAAGGCCCAGCTAGTGATGAATCTCCAAGCATAGTTTTAAACAATTAATTGGAGATCCCATATCTCTCTTGTCTCTCCTTCTCTTGAGAGATATCCTTATTGTGAGACATCATGCTATATGCGTCCATGTTTTCATGTTGCTTCAAGAGCTCATTAGACCTGGCCGACCACATGAATACTAGAATTTTTTTCATCATCAATGAGTTTCATATTGAGTGATAGTTCCTCATCATTGGCCTCTATTCTAAGAGCAACATGATTAGGCTCTTCTTACACATACAATTTCCTCTCATGGAGACGGTTGACACTTAAATGCCTTTTCCACTCTTTGAAATTTGTGCCAGTGAGAATGTTTTACTTATATTGTATGGTTTGAAATGAAAGGTTTGAATTCATTTTTCTTACCGTTCTACAAATTAATATGTAAAAGAGTTCAGTAATTTATTATGATAAAACTAAGACAAATAAATAAATAAATACTTATTAGTCTCCCACTATTTTATCGAAATCCAATATCCCTCACCATTGACATTGGAATATTCTATTCTTTGAATATTCTAGTTCCAAGCATCCATATTCCCCATTGCATTACCCCAAATAGGGTTGGTAAATAATCGTGAAGGATTTTAGTTGTGCTTTCTAAATGCCAACTACATTAACTCGCAACACCTTGATTCGCTGAGTGGACTCCCCAATCCTGAAAACCTTTTATTTTGGATTTCCTCAACCATTGCCTCTTGGTAACACCATGTCATACTGTGGAAGTCAAAAATTGATGCAGACCAAGTCATGTCAACAATAATACTTGAATTTAGAATTACCTTATAATTGAAAGCACCACAACTAGGGTTGTTCAAGCATTTTGAACTATGGTTCGATTCTAACCAAGATAATGGAAGGATATACCGACTTTAAATTTAGTTGAGGGTTTTTATCCTTATACGTAAATTTATATAATATTATCTTAGATTACATGCTTATTAAAATTAAGTGGGATATACTGAAGTGATTATCAATTTCTATGATAATATTTACCCATATGACGGTTATATTTTAGTTTCATCTTGCATGCTTGTTTAATTCATTAAATCTGAGATCGTGAAAACACACCCAAAATAAATAAACCTTGAAACTTACAGAAATAAAATTAATGGAATGATCATGAGAATGTTCTATTGGTTAGATTATCTAGCAGTTTGATAAACAAACCAACAACCAAGGATATAAACACATTGATCCTTTTGGGTTCATGGTTAAAACGTTCCACCTATCCACCATGGTATCTCCATAGATTGGTTTCACATTTTCTCCTGACATGATCTGCCTCCACTAGCTTGGGAGATCCATCCCTTACATATGCACTTATCTCAAATGTAGGTGAGGGGTAAAAAGGGGGTTTTATAGAAGCGAAACCTTCGGCGCACAATCTATACATATTAATGCGTAGAAGGCTCACATGCCAACAAATATAATTTAAAAAAATAAATTAAAAGAAACCATTCACATAAAATGGTCTTTTTCTAGCACATGGTCATCCATAAATGCAACACTATTTACCCCTATATAAAACAAGATTTCAATTATTTAATCTTTCATGTTTATGATAAATCATGCTCGAATCAATTAATTATCTTTAATTAATCAATCATTTTATATTTATCCCTTTTTATGAATTTCATTTAGATTCTCATCAATCATAATTTTTAAAAAATAAAATCATTTAAAATTATATTTTTACCTTACATGTACCATGGAGGAAACCCAATGATTTCCAATTCATAAATAACCAATGAGTAGAAATGAACCTTACACAAATGTTAAATTAAACACATATGTATAAAACACCTATCACGTATTGTCCCACAGTTTACACATGCATTATGGTACACGTCTCAAGGGTTAGTATTGTATAATAATAAATTTTATTAAATCTGGGTAACTTGGATAAGTATATGGCGTGTATTTCTGACTACATGGAGTGTACTTTGGTCAATGTGAATCCGAAGTACACGCCCAGGGACATGGCGTGAATATGTACTTCAGAAATTTTTGGAGTACACGGCGTGATCAGTGGGACACACGTTGTGTAACATCTGCATTACACGGTGTCCTTCCAGGAAAGTCGGGTACATGGTACACAGTCCAACCCTAGCCTGAATGGACTACACACCTTATTCAGTGGACCACGTTTCTTGTAATATGGAAACTATGTACCACCTATTCTTGGTCAACACTTGATGTCTTTTATGAGTTAAGAATAATTCAACACACGACCTGATTTGGCAGACCAATCTGATGCATTGAACCTAGACTACATGACATTTACTTCTGAATACATGCCGTGTATTCTGGTGTTGTATGTCCAGGAAGGTTTGGAACCTCCAGATGAGATCCATTATTTATTTTAATTAAAATTTAATAAAATCATTTCTATAAGGTGAATGAGAAACGTGATGGGAGGAACAGCTCACGATATTCATATTTTGAAGAATGATTAACATGAATTGAAACAACTAAATTATTAAATGCTTAAATCACCAATGATAAATAGAAATAATTATAACCAACGATATGACCCCTATTATACAACTTGTAGGTTCTGGGATTAGATGAAGAATGTTGGTGGGTGTACCCAACATTAATTTTAGTATTAACAACTATCAATCCATGATCCGTAAGGATAATAAAATTCTAGATCATCAGAATAGAACGAATAACGAAAAACAAAGAGGGGAGTTACAGAACTATAAATAGAATCATCATATGTTGGCTATAATTTATTTAATTAATTGAAATTAATTACCTTGATGGAATTCATTCTTCGTTGTTGTTTCCAATCACAATCTAATGTGATCTATCATTGCATCATAGAATCCAAGTGTAGGATTCCTGTATTGGTGATCCACATGTGCTCCACGTATATCTGGATTTCACTAAAGGGATCTCTAGGTGCTAGTGCGGAAGAGCCTTTGCTTGTGATGTTCTCCTTTGTTCACTTTGATCTGGTGGAGGTGGGTCTCCCTAATATAGGTTGAGAGTGTTCTCAGTGGAAAAATAATTCTCTCTTGGTTTGATAGATATTCCAAATCCGTTGTGCACAACAAAAAGAAGGCTAGGCTAATGAGAAATATATAATTGGGAATTTCAATTATAGAGAATAATAAAATGAATTGATTACCCGAATTCATTTATTAATTTCATTTAATTATTAGTAATACCCCTTGTCTATTAATAACAGTAAACTATTATTATTACGTAACATGCTCCCAGAGAATTACACCAAATATTATTTAATTAAATAAATAATATTTATTTCTTAAAAATTCCTAGAAAAAAATTTACATGGTGTATTTATTTAATATACACATTGTGTGCTGTTATTTTTCTATTTTCTTATTTCCTCCACCACATTTATTTGTCCTTGAGTAATGGATATTTATTTATAATGTAAATATAACCGCATTACTCGCTAATAAATATATTATTTTTCTCATAATATATTTTCTCAAATGACTATTGTTGAAATAATTGTGATAAGGCATCATTAAATAATTATTAAAAAACAATTTTGAATAATATTTATTTAACTTGTGAAATTAATATTTAACTAAGATACATGGTCAAACATAGTGTGTGGCCCTCCAGGATTATTTCTCGGTTGATTTGGAGGATCCTGCCTACAGTCCAAAGTTAGCATCTTGCAACACGCCTAGGCACCCATAGAGAAAGAATTTAACGCCGCAATGACATGTCACCTCCTATGAACGCTTACCGTGCAATACAATCTATTTTTCTTGATATCTAGTATCAAGCGGGATGAATACTAGTGCCATCAATCCATGTGCTCAATTATTATATCTTTGACATTATGGAATTGAAATTTCCAATTCCTCACCAAGTACATGGATTTATTTAGGATATATCAATTCCATCAAAGGGCCTGATATATCTACTTCTTTTATGGAATAGAAGGGACAAATCTTTTATTACATTATCTATTAATTTTGTATCACTCGTGATTCACCCATCATATCCTACCTCACTACGAACAAGGTCTTGTCATAGTCTTCACCAATATAGCTATGTGCGCGTGTTGTAAAACACATTAATAATAATCTTATAGTTTAAGGACCAATACACATGTCCGCATATAGGAAATTCCAATGACACTATGAAATGGGGATTTTTTACTGGTGGGTATCGTTCTCATAATATCCTACTGGATATTACCAATGGCACATATCATGAGAAGGTTCCTCAAAGTCTTATGAGTCCTCACCCCAAATATCCTGCATTACTTTTTCCCTCAAATAACATCATCCGACAATAGAACATATATTCAAGTACAGTGTTATGGAACATCCAGGTTCTCATCATAGCAGGGATCCGATATGAACCTTTAATGCAACAGCTATACTTAGGAAATTTTCACATGAATTTTCATGCATATGAGAAATCATGATGTGATAAGATATCTATTAATGAATAATGTTTAAAGTAGTTGGTTCTAGGCCACCAACTCCAAGAGTATTATTGATGAATCTTAATTTTTATTTATCTTGTTTACTTTTCCCACTTATCAAGGTAGTCGGTTTTTCTTTCCCTTATTCCAAAATGGATGAAGGCGAGCAGGTTAGGCCACATTCTTTCTGTGTATAGATTCATAATGATGAATGGGTATATGTTCCTATTATAGGTGGAAAAGACTCGACGGGTAGACCATCTACACACTGTATTGATCCCCATGTATCTTGTAGCATTGTTTTTTCTATAATTCCTAGAATAATGTAAATTAATAATGATGTTAATAAATGATTCACTAAATTATGCTAACCAACAGGTATGAATCATGCCAGTATGTAACGATGATGATTCAATTTAAAGGGACATTAATCATTGGGTGTGATTCTAATGAAATGTAATTTGGAATTAATAATGTTTAATCAATTTGCAATGAATTAATTTTTCTAAATTGAAAATTATAAAAGGGATAATATAATATAATTTAGCCCTTTAATGGTGGTGTACGTATATGATACCTTGTCTTAGTAGTTGTAGTCGGGATCCAGAGAGACGATAGCTGAATTTGAGTCTAGGAGTATTTTATTCCCATAATGTGGTTCTGATCTAGAGTATATTGCTTCTGTTGTTTTTGTTTCTATGCGCTACTCCACTCCATCAATTAGGAAAAATGACCCCCATGGATTTGGATCCTTGGGGGTGTTTTCTACAACATTGTAGTGGGAGTACAGATGGATGATTACCCCCTTTTGTCCCACTCTCTTCCCTTGGTATTTAATTGTTCTGGTATGGAAATAAAATTAGTTTTCCCCATATATACAAGGATAGGGATATAATATCTTGTCTTTATATCACAGAAAAATATTATAGATATAGATTCCTTTATACTACTATAGGTATAATGTATATAGGATGCGGTGGGTTTAAGATCCTTACTCGGTGTATGGTATATAAAGTATTAAGCAATAATACCTAACGTATGATACATATTATATGGGTTGTGGTGGCTCCACAAAAATACTTTGTTACCTTTGAAATTGCGGGTATTGTGTGGTTCTTCACCCTGGTGTCGGTGGGCATGCATTGTGTTGCATGAAGTGCATATGGTTGTGCTCCCACAGCTGTCTTCAGGCTGGCCTTGTTGGGGAGATATAGATTAGTAAGTATGAATTTGGTGAAAAACAGAAAACTAGTTTTGAAAGGGTAACATGGTACCCTTGATATTTCGTTACTATAGTTTATAAACTTATACGAAATACTTAGCGAGAGTAGCCATGGTGAGGTTGGGAACTTAGTATACCAATTTAGGTTACAAGTTAGTTTCACATGATGTTCACATTTCTTTAACAGGATTTCATAACTTTTCCACGAGAGGCACCAAGTAGTATCTTATTGAGCATACTATAATACTCACCCTATGTATATATAAAATATTTTTCCAGTCACTTGGATCAAGTTGGAGATAATGATAGTTATTAAAATCATGGGGTTCTAGGAGTTGTCTGGGCTTCGTGGACACTTACATTATTACTTTCTTTTGGAACTTTTTGTTTTCCAAATCATTTATACCATTTTCTGCATGAAATTACATATGTGTCCTAGGATTTTTGATAACATTGCAGTCTGAGTTAGATTTGGTTGGGGTCTGCCATATCTCTCTCTTTCTCATGTTTTCTCATAGAGGGTAATGCCTACAATTTGTGGGGTTACTATACCCTCTGTGCTAGTCACTAAGCCGGGGCCAACTAGAGGTAGGTTACGGGGATCACTATATCGCTTCCGAAATTGTTGGGCTAAGAGTGGTACACCTTGGGGGGAGGGGTTGTGACATAACCATCCTTTAATATTTTGAAGAAAATTAAAAAATATACATTAGGTGATTCAAATAATTACGAAAAATTAATGGGTTTCTAATTATTCATTGAGTGTAAGATATATACATTATTCTCAATAGAAATGATTATTTTTAGTTGTCATTAAATGTTTAATTGTTAAATTCATATCTACATAATTTTAGGGATGATGCAATAATTATGGAATGACTTATGATTAGAAACATCACTAGATGGATATAATTATTCTTATTATTGTGGGACATTAATGTGATTCCTAGGATATATTATTATTATTATTATTACGATTCTTATCATTGGGGTACATTGATGTGATTCATGGTTCCATTATAGCCATTATAATAATTATTACAGTTGGTGGACCATAATCTGATTCCAAATCTCCCATGTGCACATTATTTTGAATTTTATGGTTGGGGACCTTATAAATGTTTCCAAGGATATGTTGTTACCATTATATGTATACACATAGTTTTGGGACCTAAAAATGGACCATAGAACTAGTATATCTATATATTTATAAAATTGACTATAGTAATAAAGACTAAGATATCCAATGTTGAAAAAAGAATGTTTGGTTGAACCCAGATGCCACACTAATCCCATGTGTTGATGGAATATATTTTTTATGAATTTTTATATCACATATTTATGATTAAATGAAAACTAGTATGTATATTACATAGGCTGAATTTTATTTAAACACCATTGGTGTTTTCTAGTATATATTTTATCAGACATTTCATGGGCCATATTTAGTAACCGAGTATACATCATGGATGTTGGAATGAATAATGGAATGTAAATTGTGATTGATGTATGATTCAGAATTTTATTATTAATATATGTATGGTCAGATCAGGTGTGGACTCAAAAAAAGTGGTAATTTATTATAGTATTGGTATAATTTTGAGAATTTTTTAGTTTAGAATATGGCATTCATTTTGTTTTAGAATTGTAATATGTTTTAGTTTTTCATTATATTTCATTGATGTGTTCATCTAGTGGTATATTATTGAAGGAATTTTTTTTTCAACTATTATGGATACTCTGGCCAAAGCGTACAGAATCTATATGATATCCTTTTGACCATTTCTACAATTCAGTAACATCAAGTGTTTATTAAGATCCATCTGAGGCCATATAAAACAATGATTTGGTTACTCAAGAGTGAATTATGTCATGAATTCTAAAATAAATCATATTAATGTAGTGGAAGATGGAGAAAATATAAAATAATAAAAAAGAATAAAATATAACTTATTCTAAGAGCTTGAATATCCTCATGAATGATCTCTTAAAATGGGTGATTTCAAACTCCTTAATGGAACCAAAATAAAAAAAATCATGCTTGAGTATTGTTATAGAAATAAATTTGTCAGGTTATGTGGGTGGGTTCTAAATTTTTTATAACTTTGATGAGGTTTGGGAAGGATCGATTTTAAGTGTTTGGAGTTGATTTTTTGTAACATTAATTTCTTAATATAAAATTAGAATACATAATAATAAAAATGGTGTCCAAATATGATAAATTTTTAATATTAAATAATGATTATTAAGAACACATTGATTAAATCATTATGTAATATGTTTTTTTATAACTTTGGCCTTATAACTTAATTGAACTCATTATTAACAATTAAATCCTTTACATGAGAGTCTAAATTTTATGATGATGACCTATTTTTTCTGATTAAAAATATAATTGTACATATTAATTAACTTAAAAATAATTCTATAATATATTAAATATACCTTACAAGGTACAATTTCATTAGATGATAATAATTAATTTTAATAAAAATTTTCTTATTTTTTTAAAATTGAATTTTGGAAAATTTCCCTTCGAAACGTAAAAATGAATTTACATCAAAATAATGTATATTATTTATTCCTGTGATATTAATTGGATCGTTATTATAAAAATTTGGAGAAATCTTGTTTCAGAATTAAACCACCACTAAACGGATGATTGTGAATACTTATTTATCTTGAAAATAACCAATTATTTTATTATAATAACTTCTAACCAATTTTTAAGAACAGTCAATCACATCATTCAAAAACTAAAATATTGTATTATATTAATTATACAATCCCTCAATTACATATTTTTTGAGAAAAATCTTTCAGGTATTATTATTTCATTCTTATATAATATTTCCATCTAAATTTTATTATATTGTTAATATGTAATTATTAACTATTCACTAATGATAAACCATTTTTAAAAAATAGGAAATGTTTCCCCCAAAAACTTTCATCCTATAAATATAAAAAAATTACTTCATCATTTAAAGATAAAATTTTAAAATTTATATATACAACTTTTAAATCAAAAATGTAACATATAATGAAAAAAAATACTTTTATATAAAAATAACTATAAAAAACAATTTTTCATAATCACTTTTCTTAAAAATTTCTATTTATATGAGAATTAATATGGTTGATTATACATTGAATTATTATATATTATTATATTTATATCTTATTATTTTTTTCAATAGGTTAAGTCACACATCATTTTTAAAATAATCTGAATAAAAAATCAATTTTTAATATTCAAATGCTCTAAGTACACTAAATAATTATAATATTTAACATAATTAATTCATTGGTATTCGAAAATATAAAAAAATTAACCTACAATGAAATAAAATATATTTTTTCAAAGTATGTAATTTTACTATATTTTTATTAAATTTTTATTTAATTTTTATTTTTTTTGATGACATTTCTTATTGTAGATAAATAATTTATTAATATTTCCCTTAAATTACAATAATGTATATCATGGATCATTTTAGTATAGTGTTTTGTGAAATAACAGCTTTTAAAAATGTTATTTATTTAATTGAAAACACATACTAAAATTCGAATTTATTACATCATCTTCTTTAGAAATAATCTATAGAAAGATAATAGTGATATAATTTGAAGTACTGGAAGTTGGAAATATTATAGCAGTTAAAGAAATTAATTATGTAAATATCATATAGATAAATAATTTCAGAAAAATATTTTTTTTTCACATAAATATATAACTCACCTTTAAATACAAACAGTTAAAGGGATACAAAACATATACTGGAATAAATCAGTATCTCCTTTAAATTCTTGTTAGAGTAATAAGGTTGAGCGATACATCCCAACACATAAAAAAAATTCAATTCAACTACAAATATTTGTAAACTATTCAACATTATTCCTAAATTTATTACAAAACTTGATCTTCTATGGCATGAATAATATTCTCTTTTTCATCAAATTTTATCTTATGTATAACTAATCATTTCTAATTAGCATAAAACGAACATTCCTTATTTGGTGTTTTGAAAATATTATATTCTTATTATATATATTTTTGAATATAAAATAAATAATTCTATTGGAACATACTCATAAAATTTTAAAATTTCATAATATTTTTTATTGAGTTCTAGAGTCACACCCCATTGTTCATAGTCCATGAAATTAAAAAACTTCCTCAAAAGTACATTCCACTAAATCAATATTATTGTTTATTTTATAGATATGTTTAATTTCATGTGTTAAAAATTTTTATATTGAAATTAATTTCCAAGAATTTCTTATAACTATCCTTGATGTATCTTATTAATCCAAAATAATTGAATCTCTAATTTGGAGTGTCAAAACATACAATATTCATATTAGGTTTGTTTTTGTTAAACTTTTAGATTTTTATAACACCCCAAAATGAACTCTTAAAATTTATTTACTTTATATTTTTTATATTGTTTCATTATTTAAAAATATATTATTTAAACTTTTTAGGCATAAAAAATATTTATCCTAAAAAATTTTATATATAAACATCCACAAATGTTTATAATAAATTGCAATCTATTTGAAGTAAATTGACTCAACATATGTTGTGTAAACTATTTTAGGTATATATTATTCTATGTCACTTCATATTTTCTCCCACGTAATGAAGGAATTAATTTCTATTTCAATGAATGATATTTAATACCAATATTTAATAACCTTTTAAAAAAATTTATAACACAAAAATAATAATTTCATACCAATATTTAAGTTACCTTATCTTTATTTATTTATTACAAAATGAGTATTCTATACATCCTTAATAGAGCATTATAAATTTTATAGTACATGAATCCTATCTTAATAAAAATAATTATGTCAATGTTAGCATAAATTTAATTTTTTAGTTTCATTCTATCCAATTAGTTCTTGTATTTTTATTATAATGAATTATATTCATCATCCACAAGTAATTAGCTTAGATTATGGAACTTTTTAAACCATTTTATATTGATGTTTATTTATTTCTCTACTTTATAGAAAATACATACCATTTTATCATATATATCTATGTTAAATTAATGTATGTATGTGAAAACGTATAGGGGATCCTCTCTAAAAAAGTCGATAACTTCATGGTAGAATTAACTTCACGGTTGAATTGACACACACTCTTTATAGCCTAAAATAGATTCTTCAAGTGGATAATTGTCAACTGATATGACCAAAATTTTCACACTTTGATTACATTTAACTGGTGGTGTCTCCTCATTTCCCTTTATCATTGGATTAGTCTTATTTTATATCATATATTCATTCCTCTGTGTTTTTTTCAATAATTTTTCAGATACTTCAACATTGATATGGAGAAAAACATTATTCTCCTACTAATAAATCCCATAGGTTTATTCAAATATATATCACATTTAGAAACAATAAAAATAATTTTGGGAAAATTAAATATAATATTATGTGAAACCATAATATCTTATAACACATGATGTGCCAAAAATATACTATAATAATTCTATGAGTGTGGTGGGGGAGAATTAGTTTGAACATGTTTTTTTACACAATTTCCATTTAATAATTGTATTCCTCCATTATTGTTATGATATATCGATATATTACACAAAAATATAAATATTTAAATCATATTTAATACAATACCTAAATTGTGTGGGAAATATGATATTCATATATGATTATCCCATAATGCGGGTGACCAATCTTGTGGTCGATTTTGGTTGGCTCCGAGAAATGAATTTTATCACTAACTTATATAAGTGTTTAATATTTTTGAGTAGGTTCTACCCATAAATCGACACATTCATTAGGTCGCGAGGTATCATCCTTATTATAGAGATAAGAACGGTATATTCTATAACACAAACATAGAGAAGGTATCTTCATTGAATTTTAAAAAAATACCCAAGTAGTTATTTATCTCCCAATAGGTCATTAACATTTGAAAACATATATACCTTAGTCATATTCCACCATGTTTAATAAAATCCTTATTGTTAAATTCAATAAGATTCCACTACATCAATAGTAAGTTAAATTACCACCAAATAATGTATTCAAATACCAACTAATGTGTTACTTCAACAACAAAGAAGACAAAATTTTCCAATAAATCAATATAATGACCAATTGAAGAATAAGAGTTTATCTTAATGTTTTATTATTCCAAAGATTTTGGAATATTCACATGATATATGTAACTCCTAAACCAACAAGGATTTTGAATATTTGTCTTATTTGAAATCAAATTACTTGTAAATAATCTAAATTTCAAAAAAATAAAATATACATAATATGTAGTTCGACTATCAAACCTCTTTCCTATAATAAAAAATTCATATACATCATTATGGTAATACTCACACGATCTTGTACGTCAAATATATATTACAAAACATTAATTATAGACTAACATCATTGACTTAATGACCTTTTAAAGGGTGTGCAGATAATTAATTTTCTAGCCTCAATATATTCTCATCATCATCATCATCATCATCATCATCATCATCATAATCATATCACTCTTGAATGGGATGTCATCATTTCATAAACAGTATTGAGTGATCAATCCTTTTATAAAATATTAATGTATGGGATCCAGGGATTCCATAATTATAATTTACCACATTATTATTTACTAGGTCTTTTTAAGGTTATTTTGAAAAAATAAGCTTCTCCCAGTCATTTTATCATTGTTACCTTAATTTATATATATAATTTTATTCCATAATTATATATTCGATCACAGATTTAGAATCATTATATGTTTTTTTGAATAACAGATTAGTATCATCCCTTTAATTTAGTTAACATAATAATTAATTACTATATATCATAATGTGTACAATACAAATACAATTTTTTAATCTAATATGAGATTTAAATCATAAATAATAATTTGATGCAATGCCAAGGATTATGAATTTATTTTTAAATTTCACAAATGAATCTTCTTTACATTGTCTAATATTCCACAAAAATCAACCACACAGCTTCCACTATTATAATCTTCATGAATTATAAACATCATCATATTCGACTTTAAATTATCAATATATTTATATATTATATTTTAAAACATATTCAAGGAATAAAATATGATTAATTTTATGAAATTTTAATGTTACTAATATGAATGTTCGAAATATTTATTGTTATTTCCACACACATATATATATATATATATGTATGTATGTATCCTTCATTTATCAAATCTACATAGACTTCAAATATTGAAGGACATACTATATATTGGTAGATAATATTTAACATTACGATAAACATAAAACAAAAATTTAATATTTTACATCTAGTCATCAATATCATCCTTAACAATATATTTTATTATAATTATTCATCCTATACACTTGAAATTCACTGTATGATGCTACAATATCATCACTAATTATCAATCTCTTATATCGCATATAGCATCCAAATATTAAGTATATTGGATTCTATTTTTAGATAAAACTTATTTTTTATTAGACACAATTTAATTATTATATACTTATGTATAACTAGTTTAATATTATATATGATTATAAATAACAAGTTTTTCATTTAGGATCCTTATTTTATTTCTCAGCCTTCTTCAAAAGTAGATTATGTCATATCTTCAAGTAGATTAATTTGTCAAAATTTTGGATTTTTTAGAAAAACCTATATTGGTGATATACTCATATTCTGTTAATACTTATCTCATGAAAAAAAATTATTAGTATAAAATCATCATAGTACCTCAACATCAAAAATTTGTATTTGTATTCAATTATGACTCATATTCTAGCAGTGTATCATAATATTAGAATATCTATTTCTGGAATATTAACATTGAGATGTTATTTAGATTATCAGATACATTATTCACCCAAAAAGTGCATTTATATCAATATACAGATACAAATATTCATTCAATGACTATCCCACATTCATAAGTGTATCTAATTGATATTCCTACTAGATTCAAATTTTCTCCAATGTTACTCTAGAAACAAAATCCTAATGAAGTTTAACATCCTAAATAGGTTTTTATTTTTTATAATACCAATTAGAGTTTATCAAAAAAAATCAAGAACATTTAGTAATAAATTATCTTATAAATCATCAATAATAGTTAATGATTCCATTTATGTTCAGATCGACAGTCATTAAATATTTGAATGTGTTTTTTTCTAATCATGTCTCTCTGAAGATAATTCTTTCATTTTTAATCATCATTTAAAAATATATTAAAATATAAAAAATTCTTGAATGGATCTACATAATTATATATAATGATGGAAATATGGGAACTATATCCTTTATATTAGACTACTATAGACTGGGTTCATAAATATTACACCATCCATGAAATACATCAAAATTTAATGGCCTTATTATTATTACACAATACTCAATATCTAGGATTTAATGGAATCAAATATTTATATAAGTACTATCGAAATAAAATGTCACTCATGATGACAATAATTCAGGTTATTATAATATTAATTAAACATTGGCATATGATGCAGTCATAGGTTTCATGTATTGTCATTGAAAATTATTAGAATTTATTATGGCACAGATACTATTTTTGGGTACACTATAATTAAACATTAGTGGTTTATGTATCCCTAATATCATGAAAGAGGAAAAATTGGAAATAAAATATCAGTTAATGTGAGATTTTTGGACAACATTAGCATTGTGATTACATGTGAAGTCCATGGTATTAGTTTAATATTTCATTATATGATATCCTATGTAGTATCAAATAGATGGTATATCTTAACTAATAGCTATTAATGATCATTAACAATACATTTTTTCAATATTTTCATCATTAATCCCTCGGTCCCCTCCCCCAAGAAATAATGAAAACAATTTATCAATGTTATGCCCATGGAATTAGAACAAAAATTATTAACTATATAAATAATTTCGTTATTTTAGGCCATTTATTTATAAATATATGATACTTTTACCATTTTTTAAGTGTGTATTAAATTCAAATTTATTATTATAAATATTGTATTATTATTAGTCAATAAGAGAACAAAAATATTTAAATTAAATGTATAATTTTTTTCCTACACTAATATACAAGATCTTCTATAAAAATTATTGTATACAGACATCCTAAACCCGAATATATATACAAATAGATCTCATCCTCTCACGATTAACCACATAAAAATTATCATTATATAATTTTTTTATATTAAATCAAAATTTTAAAAGTTAATGAATTTTTAAATCCATCCCTATAGTTCCGTAATGTCTAATTTTCTTGACACTTACTTGATATATATTCTAATATAATTTGATATATAATGTTCCACATATTATATTGTTTTCAGTATTTCCCTAAATTTATACCCCTTTGTTGAAAATGAACATATTTTAGTTTTCGTAATCCATCTCTATGGAAAGAATTTATTATGTGTGTATGGATAATCTAAAACCAATCCATATAATATTTTGAAAGCATAATCCTAGTAAATTTTAATGGACAAGATAAGTATTTTTTTGGGAATATGGATCTCAGATTTATGTTATTTTTTGACATGTTTTATTATAAAATTTTCACACTCAAAGAAACAAAAACATATACATTCTCATAATTTCAATTATATAAAAATGTAGTTATATCCCAACTTCCATTTTACTCTATTATATATTTGTTATCATATTTTCATTTATGATGGATCCTTGATCTAATAATACTTTATATAAAGTACATCATATAAAGTTGATGTCAATATTTACCTGAACTAACACAAAACTCAATTCAGATATAATATTATCAATTAAATTTAATTCCCCTAGTTATTATAAGGGATTTCAGCTCATCAATGTGTTTTTTATCCAGTGTGAAAATGTCTCATGTTGAACATAAGTTTTTATCCTAAATAAAAAACAACCAAAAATAAAAATAAGATAAAATATTTTAAAAAATTGAATGATTACGTCCTACCCTATTAAAATATTTTAACGTTATTTGCCTTCGTTTAGGACCTATGAAATTTATAAACAACTAATTTATTGACATAGATCGAAAAACCCCACTTACAAAATCTAGTTTATATTGTTTTTACATATTTCCCACACATTATAATAATCACTGAATAGAAAAAATATCTTGGTATTTTATATAAAAGCAATACAATGAAATAATAAAATGACAAAAGGTTATAAGGAATGAGGATATTCTATAATCCTTTAAGTGGTGTTATATTATGACTTCTTGCAACATGGTAGATATTGGGGATTATATCAATTTGAAATTGGGGGGGGGGGGGGGGGTGAAGGTTGTGTTCTATAAACACTAAAAAATATTTATCTTTTTCTAACATGGGTATATCCATTGGTAAAAGTGCATTTTTTGTTGGTAAAACCGTTTACCCACAAAAATTTTCCTGTTACAAAAATGTCGGTAAAAACTGTATTGCTAAATGTTTTTGCAACAGATAAATTTTTTTTACTTTTATAATAATACCAACTAATTATATATTTGATGGTCAATGTGTTTTGTAATGGATTTATATAACAAATATATAAGTTGGTACTGATATTTTCAATATATATTATTTTATTGTAGGCTACATTAAAATTAAAATTATAAATTTTTAATTCCATTAAAATTTAAAATTATATTTATTAATTTATAATATATAATACGCATGTATTAATTATCATGTTGAATATGATTTTCACACTTTTTCAAACATATAAATAGAATAATTTTATTAATAATGGATTATAATACAAAATAAATAAATACAATGTTGAATGTGATTGATAAGACTATAAAAACACAAAACCCCAATATCTATCTGTGCAATTCTTGCCACCGCACCCCCATCACACTTGTCATCTCTTGATTTCAATACTCCAACACCCATTATAGAAAATGAATAGTTACTTCCTCTAAATAATATTTATCACTCCCCACGAAGTTCAGTAACAAACAAACCAACACAACTCTAGTACCATTGATGAACATCATGCTGATGTTACATGAAACCATTTATATCCAAGATATAAACAACACACAATCAAAAAGCATACCAAAAAATCAAGGAAAAATAACTTCTTGAGTTGAAACAAAAAATAATAATGTATAAAATAAAATTATATTTTTTTTAAGAAATTTAGAAATAAAAATAGGGTACATTGAAAAACAATTACTCCACCAAAAAGTGTATATTTGGCATCCTCGATGAGTCAAAAAATACATCCAACTTTGGTTTGAATGAGAAAATATTTTTAATTACGTTAAGTAACCTACATTATTGAGTGTTGAAAAAAAATTAATTGCAGAACTAGTATTATAATAATGTAATAAAACCATGTTGGAAATTAAATTGGAATGTGAATCCCAAAAGAATATCTTAGTAGTCAGGGATTGAATGTAGAAATCGTCCATGTTGAGGAGGGAGACATCTAATAACAATGGTTTTTTTATTGGAACATGAATTTAGAAAATAAAAGCCTGGCATCAAGGTTTTAAATCAAATACATAGTGCTCCAAAATGTTGAAGACCCTCAGTATGACAATAATGATCCGTAAGTTTCCCATTATTAGTAGGCTTGACTAAAAGATGAGCTCAAATAGAAATTACAAGAAGAAAATATGCAACGAAAAAATTATACTTGAGGTTATGCCACCATGTGAACCAATATTATAAAAGGTTAAAGGTTAAAAAAATAATTTAATGAAATAGTTAAACATTAATCAAATGTTAATACGGATTCAAAGAGAACAACAGCTTGTTTCATTTTATTATCAAATGAATGATAAAATAAAATCAAAATAATGTGAAGTATCACTTAAGTTCGAGCTCAAGCAGAATATGAATAGCTCTAATATATGATTCAAAAAGAATATTTTTTCTCAACCATAAAAAATACATTACCAAAACTATCTGCATGAAAACTACTATATTAACATAAATAAAGACTGAAACAGAAGGCAAATCATTCAAATAAATCATCATGAAAATCAAACTTTCACCAACCAGAACAAATGTTGATTTTCAATAGAGACTTCAATATGTTAAGTATCTAGAAAAAAGGTTGATAAACACATCATGCATTTTAACCTTATATGATCATAAAATCGAATGAAATCAATAAGAATATATTACACATCATAAAATTTTAGCTTTCATTAATGGACAATGTGGTTTTACTAAATCCAAGAGTATTTTCCTCATTTCCATTTCCCAATGTTATGCCTGATAGGTCCATTTAACACCGACAAGAAAAGGATGATTGAAATAAATAATTTCATCATGGAGATTAATGAAACAATGGTAAAAAAGATAAGGCTAAGAAACAGTGATCTTTTAAGCATCCCCTAATTCAAAAAACCATAAGCATCATTCTTGAGAAATAATTTGATACCTTTTCAATCTATTCATTATAAAATTTATCAAAAAGGAATATATAATGTTCAAAATCATTAAAATTTGAGAAAATAATCTATGGACTATATTTCTTGTTGTAATTATTGCTCATGAGTATATAAACCAGCATGGATTCATCAGGTTGGAAATTTTCTTTAATAGACAGATCAAAATAAATTAGCTTGTAATAGTGCCTTAAAATATATAGACAGATATTTCAATGTAAATAATTTTAACCAATTAATATTTAAACTTATTTTCAACAATCTAGTAACACACCATTAAATATGTAATCAATTAATGTTTTATTCAATATATAATGATAGTAATTATAAATTTATAATGATAACAGTTTTCAATTGATAATGACACCTAATTCAATACCTGAAAACCCAATTAGTGTAATGAAAAACATTAGCCACTAAGGATATATTTTCAAAGAGAGACATGATTTTTTTTTCAAGTTATATGAATATTTCTGGGATCAAGATTCAATCAAAGATGAAAATGTTCTAGAATCTACATCATAAATAGAATTTATATAAAATCAAAGGTGAATCATAATGTCATGAGATAAATATACAAATAGCATAAAGACAAAAACTTTTGTAAGTTTTGGTCATGAAATGATTGATACAATATAAAAATATAAAAAATTAATTAATTTGATACCAAAATTTGAAGTCATGATATTCTGTATAAAAAATTTGACAGAATAACCTATAAATTAATATCAATAATAGGAATCTCGATACTTTTATTTTTTAATCTGAGAACATGATATTCGGGATTGGGGGCTTCACTGAGTGTATCTAAGTGAATTAGATATATGAAGGAATTAGAGTCTCGAAATATTCTTGTAATCAGAGTTATTGGATGCTAGTTGGTCTAACCCAAGGTTGAAAACTATCTGAGATGAAGATTTGATGAAAAATAAGAATTCTAGGTGAACTTGATGGAATGTGGGATGCATATATGGTATGGAGGGAGCATGGGAACTAATTGAAGCCAATTCCAAACAGTCTCAACCATCAATTAAAAAATATAAATGTTAAAATTCTCTGTGGATCCAAAATCACAATAATCCTACATATTCCCAACAACCATAGATACCAAAAATCCACCAAGGAGATGAACATAACCCTATTTTAAAAGAAAAGAATAATGATTTATAAAAATTAAATTCTTGGATATATTCATGGGAGATTCATTGTCTTTATTCAGAAATTTTTTCTCATCCCCCACCTTCACAAATTTCATGGGCAACAGAACTAGATTGATGTTAGGAAGAACACTTCAATGAGTAGTGGTCAGTCAAGTCAGAAGCTCCTATAGATCCTCATATTTCCTCATGGATATTAATATATGTCTCAACACAATATTCTTCATCTAGTTATCACAAGTGTCATTCACTGAATGTTCATGAACCTTGACAGATAGTTATTCAAGAACAATGGCCAATAAATTGGAACACTAGAACTGATGCATTGTGAGTAATAACCATTCATTTGGAAATGAAAGATCCTACCTATGATAAATTTAAGAGAAGTGTGGTAAATGTGATTCTTTATTGGACCACCTGCCTTCACGCTTCCAACACCCTTATAACATTTCCCAGACGCCAAATAGTTTCAATGTGCATGAAGTAAAACCTCAAGAACATGAAATAAAAATAAGATCACTGGCTGCACTACCAACAGATTTGGTGATGCAAATTGACTAACAAAACATGAACCTAATTCATAATGAATGACCGAATTGTCAACAATTATTTTCTTGTATTAGGTTTGGTGGAAAAAGATGAAAAAGGTGGGGAGATTGAAAAATAGGGGCTAAGATATAGTTTCTTTGATCGTCAGAGAGGTGAGTATGACCGACTAGTTTTCTGGGCTATGAAGAAAGATGGCGGGAGAATGAAGGGGTGGGCTTCCATTTTGGATTTTGGGGGTAGGTAAACCGATTAGTTTTTTTTCTATAATATAAAATTTAATTTCAAAATCCAAATATTGTTGTTAATAAAATAATAATATTTCATTTACTTAAATGGTTTTTTATTTTCTAAAGTTATATTAATATTATATTGTATTTGTGTTGATAGATTTCATATATTTAATATATCTAAATATAAAAAAATGTACTCAAAATAATGATATATAGTATAGGAAAACCAAAAATGATAAATTTAATATCAACATTTGTCTTAAAAACAATAATATAAAAAATATTTTTCGAAATTGGTTTATGATGACATTTATTTATATTCAATAGTTTATTACAGTATTGTTTTCTTGTTGTTAATAGATATTTTGGTAATAATGGTCATTAATAATAGATTAATTTGTTGTTAAAATATGTTTGTATTGATATAATAAATAAACATATAAAAATTTTAGTAAAATTATTGTTGGTATTGAACAATTATTATTAATAGATATAAGTGTTGGTAAAAGTATTTGTTGATATATTACATTAATATAAAAAAATCATAATATCTATTGGAATTAATCATTTTTATGAATAGATATATTCACTGTTATGGAATTTATATTGATATATGTCATTTTTTGTGAAATTACCAAATGTTTCTTTTCATAGTATCATTTATCATGATTTGGTGTATTACAACCCCTTGAATAATGTACTTCATCCATAACCCCAATTTATCAAAAAAATTGGTGAAGTACTGGGGATGAAAAAAATTGGTATATTTGTTGATTGTATCCTCCTAAGGTATTTAATACTAATATAGGGGTTGAGGATGTAATTGACTACAAAAAATCATTAGTCAATATTCTTCTTTTTTATTATCCAACTTTTTAGTGGCTTCATTCCCTATATCCATTGGTGGATTTATAAGGGCATCATTTGAATTGATTAAATTGGAGGAATTAGATTACAATTATATTTCAAGGGAATTAAATGAAAATTAATTTAAATATAAATTTTACACCTAAATATTATTAAATAAATTCTTAATCCGATCATGCATACTCTCACGAATAACATTTTATACAATCTCTAGTACTGTCATCCTATATATGGTAACATATGAGTGTACATCATCACTCTATAGGTCTTGGAATGTTTTTGTATATTTGAAAAGACAAAAATATATATTTTTATGATAATTTATGAGATTATAAACCCATTGAAATATTATATATACTCCCTTGAAATGTTTTTATATGTCTTTTATTTCATCATTGAGGACCTCCAGAAGGATTTTAGATTTTTATGTGATAGAAATATTATCTTATGATTTATCAAAAACTTCTATGTATTCTTGATGAAATAAAAAAGGGAATTTAATCCCATTATCATAGGTTTTATCAATGTTTTTAAAACATTCCCATAATTCCTAGAGAGTAAAAATTATATTAACATTATTTTCCATCCATTATTCCATATCACTCAATTTATTTAACTATTTTTGATCTTATCGGTGAGATTTGGTTGATATAGATTTCATTATATTGGATAGTTGTTATTAAATGTTATTTTTTCATTTTTTATTTAAATTTAAGAATTTATCTTACACTTTGTGTAGCTAAAATATTCCTCTGATATATTGGCCTTCACTTTTTAGTGATCATGGGGTATCACTTGAGACATGTCCTTTAGATATATTTGTAAGAGTTGATGAAAATTTTTAATCTCGAGATATTTTAATGAAATAGTATTCTTGGAATATATCCTATAAACTAATATGATGTTGATATATAAATAACCATATATTATAAGAGAATTATAAAGTTAATAAATCTAATATTAGGTGATATAAATTATTATGGGGAAACATAAATTGAAAAGTAAGAGTTATAATGTGAATGCGACACATGACTTCCTAAAAATATTTCTTGTTTAATGATAGGTATTTTTTTGTACTCTCCACTAATAGAATTTATAATCTCAAGGTGTATCCTAGTGGGAAACTAAGGTCCTATGTTGAGAAAAATCACCATACACTCAATTTTGTAATGTCTTGTATGATATTATTATTTCATTGATTTTAAATATATAAAATTATTTGAAACTAGGGGGGTTGGTTGTGTGATAGTGTAATAAATTAAAAAAACTAAAATATAATTATTAATAGATTGAGTAAAGGAAGATAGAAACACCCAAAAAGATATTTTATGATGTGATCATTCATTGACAATGTTGCTTGTATCAAATTTACTCAATTAAGCCACTCCAATATATGTGAAATCATCATACAATTATTTTATATCATGAATTAATAGATTTTTCAAAAACATATTGGAATACTAAAAATCAACCTCATGAATTTTTTTTCTTTGTGGAAGAAATAGAAATTACAAAAGAACCAATATACGGAATTTTAAATAGAAATTGAAGTAATTAAATACTAAAAAAGTATAATTCAAAAGAAAATTAAAATCTATTAATTATTTGAACCATGAGGTTTTATTTTTATTTATAAACCTATATAATAATTTTATAATATAAATATCTGAGAATTAAATTTATGTTATACCCTTATATTTGTGAATTTTGGTTTTTAATTCAGTCAACATTTTCGAAATATTAAGTTCATGAAACACTGAAGATATTTCATATTATATTAAGGAACTATTCATGACTTGAATTATATGAAACAACAATTTAATCTTCTGCTAAACAGGATATAAATATTGTCCTACTCTACACAGATCACCGAGGTTAGCTTTCTATATTCACAAAATTACTTTCCTCAACGACTTTCATAACACGCAAGACCAAGGCTTACCAAAGAATAATGTATTAATAAAATATGATAGTTTAATATAATAAGATAAAAATTGGAAATTAAATTATAGGCTTTGAATAGTATTAACTAATATATGAAAATATATGATATATATAATATAATATCAATTTAGATGCTAGCAATATATTATAAATTAATATGAAAAAATTGTATATAAAAGGAAATATTATTATGGTAACAAATATGTATTATTCTAATCAATTAAATTTTAATTTTTTTCTTTCAAAACACAAATTCAAACATTATTTTAAGATGGATCATTGACAAGGTGTATGTTACAAAAAATGTTGAGTTTCTTTGAAATTCCATTTTATTGTTATAATTATGTAAATGAGTTTATTATAACCTAGATATTAAAAAATAATAATATAAAAAGTAATAACTACTTATGTTGTATTTTTTATATTTTTTAAATTAATAAATCAAATTTATAATGAATGTTATGATTTTTGGTAGTACTTTTATATATCAAAATAACAATTTCTCAAATGAATCTCTTTAAATGTCCTTCTTTGAAAAAAATAAAATAAATTATAAGCACATTTTTAAATTTAATTTTATAAAATAAAATTACTTTATGAATTCATAATGTTTAAATTATCTTAGATTGATGTTTTTGTATTTTTTTGAGAGACTTCATTTTTTTGAGGAATAGTGAAAAACACTACTTTTTAGTTAAAAACTATCATTTTTTTACAAATAATTACTAATGTTAAATGACATTATAAATGTGTATCATGGTTACATTATAAAAATATTACATCCTTTTGAAAATTTTAATTCAATATAATCAACTACCATTTAAAATTGAATAAAAAATCATAACAAACATTAGAACATTTTTATATATTAAGAACCTATTATTTCATCCCATCTGCTGGATTAACATTAATCTTAATTTTTTCGCCTCTATGATTTAATTTTTAAAATATAACATAAAAAAATTTATTTATCATAATAATTATATTCTAATAAGTCCAAGTTATTTTTTGAAAAAAATAATTAATAAAAGTGATTTAAATTAATCACAACGATTAAGGAAAAATTAAGAATAATTAGGTAATAATCCATAACATTAAGGGAAAAAATCACATCCTATAGTCCCAATATTCATCCTATAATCCAAATTTATGAATATGGAAATCCATGGTAACCTATTGTCATAAACCAAATTGATTTACCGATTAAGATGTTTCACCATCTCTCAAGCTTTAATATTTTTCATTTTTTCTCCACCCACACACTATATTGTTTACATGAGTTTAAAAAATAAAATTATCCATAACATATTAGGATTTATTATGCTAATGGTTTTAATTACACTCACAGAATCCACCATCTAATCAGAAATTAACATATTGTTTCTGTGTATGGTTAACTACTACCTCATGAAATGATGATTGTTCATTTTTACGTTACCACCTATCATGGTGGAAATTATAATGAAAACGTGTTTTACATATTATATAAATTATGTTTATAATGTCGTTATTATTCTATATTTTTTTATAACATACTATTACAATTTCCATTTTAAGAAATTACAATAATTTCATTTGTGGAAGTGTTCCCAAATGCCACTAAAAGCGATATGATTCAATCATACAATACATGGATTGTATTAAAGATGGAATTAGTTAATATATATGATATAATAAATATTATTTAATAATTATATAAATGTGTGTGTATGTATATGTGTTTTACTTACTTTCTCTCAACATGATAATTAAACAGAAATATTGTTCATGCGTACGTACGACATGCCGACTCCGGGAATAGTGTATTCTATTTCATTGTTATATATTAAATAGAATATAATATTACAAATATACAATATATACATTATATTTATATCATGTGTTACATTATATAATATTGATAAATTTTTATGTACCAAAAATATAACTAGTGAAGACACATACAAAAAACAAATAGAATATTACCTGAAGTGAAACCGTAACATAAGATGGTAAGCATGAGGGTATTATTTGATCCTAATCAAACAATATATGTTAATTTATAAAATAATGTGGTTCATTAAAATATTTATAATAAATTTATATTTAGTACATAGGTGGTTTAAATGAGTACTATGAGACTCAAGTAACATATTATGGGGATTTCATATATCTATTTATTTTCATGAGATATAATATTTTTTCACCACCCATTCCTTTTACGTGTTGTGTAGACATCCCAGGTATGTGTTAAATATTTTAATTATTTAATTTTATGGGTATTTAAATATCAATTATATTAACATTATTTCATGTGATTTCTGTTTAAAATGTTACCAAATAGGTAAAATAGTATTGCTTCAATTTACAATATTTGAGAATCTTATTTTTTTATGCACATAGTTTTTGGCATGGTGTATATACATAAATTTTACATGATATATCATAAATATACATACTTTAATGTTATATTATGATTTATTTAAATAAATTTTCTTACAATTAGAGTATGATCGAATGATACCATGTTATAATAGCTTATTGTGATTGTGTCTTCGCTTTTGAAGATTATTTATGACTATGCTTCCTTTAACGAAATATTATGATCCATATCTGAAGAAAGATCATGAGCTTTCTTATCCAATTTTATTTCATGATATATTATTGTAGTAGAACCATTATTCCAATCTTCTATACATACGATAGTTATGAATTTGAGTTTTTATAAGAAAAATGACTTTACACTCTAATCTGTTGGAAATAGGTAGTCCATAAAACCATGTTTTCTAAAACCGGTTTACAAGAATATTATACTAATATCTAATGATAATTAAATTAAATTTCAACCCTTTTTTATATTTACAATGTTTACAAAGGGATATATTGTCTCTTTACAAATGAGGCATCTTTCTAACCACATGACCATGTAAAAAAGGAATGTTCTTTTCACATCGTATGACATGTATGTATTTACCCACAATAATTCCCTTGATTTTTCATTTAAGTATTAAAATGTTATAATTATTTAAAAAAATATTCTCTTAAAAATAAGTATATTCATTATTATTTTAATATTATTTTCATAGATTTTTTTTTCAAATTTGATTTATGTTTTTGAAAGCATTTTTATCATTTTTAGATTTTCATTATATTTTTTCAGGGAAAATGTATTCCAAATGTATTTGAGATTATTTTATATGCTTTCAAGGATAATTATCTTCAATATATATCAAACTTGTTTTAAAAGTTTTCATGTAAAATGGGTTTCAAATTGTTTTCTTGACTTTTTTATGTTTTCAATGAATTTTCACGGAAATTGGATTTCAAATCTTCTTCATGCTTTATTTTAAGTTGTCAATGAATTTTCATGGAAAATATTTTTGAAAATGATTTAAATAATTATTTATATATTTTGTATGTATTTACATAGAAATTATTTTCAAAATGTTTTCAAAAATTCTATATAAGTTTTCGTAGTTTTTTTTATGAAAAGTGTTTTTAAAATTTCTTGAAGCGTGTTTTATAAGCTTTCAATAAAAAACGAATTTCAGATGATTCCAAGTCATATTTATAATATATTAAGGTATTTTGTATGAAAATTATTATAAAATGGATTTGTGTGTTGGAAATCATTTTGACAATATGAAAGTATATTTTCCGAAATAATTTTGTTTGAAAGATATTTCAAAATTATTTTCTATCTAATATGTAATCTGTTGAGGTTACTCATTCCCTTCTATGAAATTATATAATGGTTTCCCTAATATCCTTTATAAGAATGGGTGATGATTAATATCATGGTATTAATGAATTGTTTTTCTCTTTCATGGGTTTTATTTTTATGAAATCAGTTTATCTCTCATAGGTTATATATTTATGAAATATTTTTCTCTTTCACGAGATATGAAACTGATTAAATGATTATGAAACGTGTATATTTTTGCACAAGTTATGAAAATATTACATGTTTATAATAAAAATTTTATTTCATGGGATACGATATTATTATTTATGATATTGTTGAACAAGTATGTATGATTTCACTATGAGATGGGCAGGACCTATATCTCTCTCAAATGAATTGGAAAAAGATTTATATCTCATGAGATAAAATAATATGTTCATGGGAGTAAACCATGACTAATAATATGGTCGTGGTAGTGAACCATGACTATGAATATGGTATGAGGAGTGAAGTCATTCTACTAAAGTGGCCATTGGAGTGAAACATGACTACCAAGATGGTGTGAGGAGAGAAATCATTCTAATAAGATTGCCATGGGATTGAACCATAACACCCAAGATGGAATGGGGAGTGAACCAAAACAAACCAGAAGGTCATGGAAACAATAAATTTTGGTACTATAGAAATAATGTTATATGTTTATGTGTCATTCATAATACCATGTTTTATTACTATGTTATGTATTCATCGATTATGTTTTTTATTTATCTGTGATTCATGTCTTGTGATTATCCATGATTAAAGCCATGATTCATGTATATGATCTTTGATATGCAGTGTATGATCATATATATCCATGATCATGTTCTCATACCAGTATATTCATTATTATGCTTACGTATCTCCCTTTTTAACTCTTACTTAGCATCTGAGATCACCACTTTCTTTTGTTTCCTTTCCATAATTTTTGAAGAATGGTTTTAGGTAGAAGTTATAATGGTTGAGATCTTAACGGGATAAGTTGAATATATCTCACTAGGATAAAAGATTTGTTTCTATGTAACCAATGATAGTAAAATATGATAGTCCTTAAGCATTTATTTTTGTAATGTAAAAAATCTTCATATAAAAAGTGGTAATATACAACTATATTAAGAATGGGACACTATATTTGGTATCAAAGGAATAGTTTATTCAAATATTTGAAATAAGGATGAGAAAATATTATTGAGAAACTTAATTATATTTATATGGATATATCTAAGGATGTATGTAACGTTAAATACAGGGATGAGCCATCATTTAGAAAAATGTCATGGAATATTGGTAAAGGGTTGAGTGAGTGGTTTCCAAGATATATATCCTTATCTGGATACTAAAAGTGGATGCGGATATAGCACATAGGTACCAAGGGGTAAAAACTCCAAAAATATGTTCAGAGCCTTATTTTGGGTAATCTAGTACAAAAAAATGGGTCATATTATACATCAGGTTTTCACTCTGGGGGGATTTTCTTTGTAAATTAACAAAGACTTCACCAACCATCATGAGTGATTAAGAGATAAGATGACTATAAATAACCTTCGATAAACCTTGCGTGTCATATATTTAAGTAATTTTTCATGATTTATACATACTGTAGTAAATAGTTCCATGAATATATGGGTTTTATAGTGATAAGTAAACCTCACACTATGCATCTGGTTTTGGTCAATGGAGGGAACTAGAAAGAACTAAATTATCGTTGAATGTTGATGAATGATTTAATGATGATAATTTAAGTGGGATGATCATTAATGTGTAGGGTGTTGTGATCATGCCAAATCAATTTTTGTGAAAAATGCTAAATAATGTGTACCCTAACCAACATACTAAATTCTCAAGGAAGAGAAGGATGGAGTTCACTGAATGATCGAGTAATTAAGACAATGGTGGAAATAAGATTCCATTTCCATTTTGTCAAGAATGTGGAAAGAAAAACCTAAGTGTTTATCTTAGTGTAACAATAATATGTTTTGACGGTGGTAATGAAGATCACAAATAAGGTGACTAAAAGGAAAAAATTAAGAGTTTAGTTCACCAAATGGGAGGGGATATTGAAATAACTAAGTCATCATTGAACGTTCAATGTTTTATGTGTGGAATAAATAGTCCCAATGCAATTCGATGTTCAAAGATAAAATATATTGATGTGATCGAACAAGGTGGTGTTAATAATGGTTATACTATGGATGATGATGAGACTACATATGAAATGTGAATGAAAAGGGATATTGTGTAACAACATGAGGTATCCCTGATAACGGAATGACGTTGAAGTATAATAATAAAATATTTTATTATTTTTTATTCAATTATATTGTTATATGAATGGGGAAATACATATCAGGGTTATTAAGTTTATTTTTTTCTACCTATTTACAAGTACTAGTGGAAATATGGGATTTAACGTCAACATAATAATATCGTTTTTTTATAAACCAACACCAATAGTATGTGAAAGAACTTATTGGTGTCAGTTTTCATTAAAACCAACACCAAATACAATTTGTTGATGATTTTTGGAATTGGATTTTTTTAAAACCGATGCGAAAAATAATAATAATTTTTTTTGGTATCAGATTTATAAAAAAAGATACAAAAAATCAATAAATATATTTTGGCTTAGGTTTTAGAGAAAACAAACACTATATGATTAATTTTAGGAATCAGTTACTCGAAAAACAGACGCCAAAATTTTAAAAAAAAAGAAGAATTTTGGAGTCTGTTTTTACCAAAACTGATGCCAAATGTCTTTTAAAAAATATCAGGATCACGAAACCCTTATTTTTCTTGGATCATAGAAATTGAAACCCATGGTGGCTATCTCAACTCGTGATGACTACTAAGCCATATTTTGGATCCTTGATGGTCATTATTAACTGTTTTCTACCATTTTCACATTTTTCTATTTGAGTTCTTTTGTTATCCTCCCATGATTTAACTTCCATGGTTTATTTCTTCTTCTGTAACCCTATTTTGTGCGATTTTTAATTGTGTTTTGATTTTAGTTTTTGTTTATCCTTATTTTTGAGTTTTATCATCAATGTTGGTATATATTTTATAGTGTTTGTTTTTCCAAGTCATTATACAGACAATGTTTGGATTGAGGGTCTCTACTCGGGTTAAACTTCAAATTTTGTAATTATTTCATTTTAATTTAGTTATCTACACAAGCTTCTTTTAAAAAATGAAATTATATGAATTTTTAGTTTCATAGATCCAGATTACATTTCATCGGAAGTCATACATGTGAAGAATGATGATAGAGATCCATATATATCTGAGAGATTATCACATACAGAGATTAAATGCTGGTTTTTTCCATTTTGTGATAAGTAAGTATGTAAAAATAACTCTGAACTAATGATCATTATAATTTCATTAATTGTGAACTTTTTGTATTATATGGGTCACTTGAAGTTCAGTGTATTTAGACCAAGTGAATAGACCTTATATTGGGTTTTCTCTTTATTAGGAACAATTCGTAAAGCATTTTACATCTTATTAGAAAAGTAAGTTTTTTTATATTTTATAAGATCATTATGTTTAATTTTCATTTATTAGACATTTATTATTAGTTCATATATATGAAAATTCAGTTCACGGAAATAATTTTACAAGGAATGCATGTTAGTAATGAAACCAAATAAAATCAATTATGTGGAAGTATAGGTAATTAGTTTTTATATTATATTATTTATTGAATTTATTCATATATATTATATTTATTATTAGATTACAATTTTATAACAACATGGTCATCATCACAATAGATAATTTTAATGTGGTTATTACATTTTATGATTCATTTATGAGATAATCACATATGGGGAAACTACTTATTTTTATAAGGTTAGTTTTGTTAATTTTATTTATAATATCTGACATATTAATTTATTTTTTAATCTCATATCATTCATTTTTAGTATAGGTATTCAATGATTCATAGTCTTATTACCAACATGATATGACCCACATTCGATCTACTTTTGCGAACTATATGTTAAGTCTGATTAGGATTTGAGGTATATATATTCTAATATTGATAAATAATAATACATATGGATTTAAGAAACAAACTCTTTTGATATATTAGGTGTTTGAACCAACCAATAATCAAAAGAATGATTCAATAATAACCAATAATGATCCTGCCGTAAATTTCAGGTACTTGTATTCTATTTTTTAACTTTCAACGTTAGGTTTTCTGGTTTATGCTCAGTAGATGTAAGTTATTGGTTTTTATTGAATGATAAATAATTTTTTACTATTTTTTTATATTTGGTTTTATTTTAGTGGTTTCGATATTTTTAGATATGTAAATTTCTATTTTTTCTATAAAAACATATTTTAATTTACGACATCTTTTATTTTAAAAACTAACGATGATTTTTGTTTAATTTTTTTTGGCTTTAGTTTACCCATAAGAAAAATATTATTCGACATTGGTTTTTAAATAACGGATGCAAAAAAATCATAATTTTTATGTCACCTTTTAAGACATCTGTTAAAAACCGACGTCAAAAATAAAAAAAACTGACATTAAATTGTGTTTTTTGCACTAGTGAAGAACACATTGAATTGTTCTAATGGAATAGAAAAACCATTTAATCTCAAGGGGATGTCCCTGGGGAAAACATGATTTATTTAAAGATAACCCTTAATATTTTCCTTATGTTAGGATAATTTTTTTGGACAAAGATATTTGGGGCGGATATGTAAATTAGATGGTTCGTATTACCTTGGAATTAATTTAGGACTTGTGGACAATTATATTAGGCTATAATGTAATAAGTTTACAACATATTTTATTTATGTAATAAGACCAATATACTTTAAAGAAGGATGAATGCATTTTTTTATTAAGGCTTTATTGTAATTGAGGTTATTAACTTGTTTCATGATTGTATATGATAGGGGTATTCCAATTTTCAGAATGTGACAACCAAGATATAATTTTTTATAAAGAGGGGAATCAATGTTAAGTAGATTTGAAGACATTATTTCGATTAATCTGTATTTGCATCATGAAGAACGGTTATAAGGTTAATATTCATGAAATAATTATGTTATTGGAGGTGGTATTCATGTATTGTAATTGTGTTGAAAATTATTGGTGAATGCATATTTAGTGATTAAGCTAATTTCAAGGATTCCCATATTATTTTTTTAAAATTATATTTGTGTGGTTTTAGAAAAGGGACATCATGTATGTTGGTTGACAACCGATCAGTTCTAGTATGGTTACGGGTCTTGAACCCATGATTGAAGGATGATAAGGGTCTCACACCTACCACTATCATATGCACTGTCTTGGTTATGTATAATTATTTTTTGTGGATATTTAGTTATGATCAAACTATAGTTTCACTTTTTTATGTTTTCAGATCAATGTTTTCACCATATTAATTTTAGGATTATTTTTTGTCAAATTTTTATACTTTTCATTCTATATTGGGAGATATAATCTAATAAAATTTTATTTTAGCACTTTCAACGTCAATTATAATTTCTAGAAATCTTTTACATAATGTACTTAATGAATTACAGAAATATAAAATCAAAACATAAGAATGTTTTTTATAGAAATATATGTAATATATTTATAATTTGTTATACTATTGGTCAATAAAATAATTAACAAATGATAGGATAATCAAAAAAATGTCTTCCTGATACCTTAATTTTTGTTTAACTGATGTCCTTATAAATCATCAGAGATTTATGACATTGGGGACCTCAAATTTACTTTTATCGTTCAATTTTTTGTGATTGAGGTCCACAATCACACATAATAAATATTTATCTTTTCCTTTATGTCCAATATTCACCCAAAACCCATGTTATCCTCTATGGAATCCAGGTTATATATTACTTTGGGTAGCTATTATGGTTCCAACATGACCCTTTCAATGTAATATTTTTATTCATTTTTAAGATGTGGTTTTCTATGAAGGAAACATTTATTTATTAAACCTTTTAAAACATAGAAAAAATTTACTGCGAATTAATTTCCTGGGGGTTGAATGTAACACCCTGAGATGTTGGGAATTTTTTTTGAATTAATTTAGCTTTTTTGATATTTTTCATTTCATGAATCACTAATGATAACTCATTTTTTATTAAATCACTATGTTTGTCTTGAATTATACACAACACCATGTTAATCACGTACTACCCAAAAAATAAACTATGGCCCGATATACATGGAACATCATAGTTATCTTGCATTTTATACAACAATTAATTTCCTCGATGACTTGCGTGAAACACAAGACCGATGTTTACAAAAATAATTATATAATTATAAAATATGAAAATTTAATATTATAAGATAAAACCTTGATTTTAAATCATTGGTTTTAATATGATTATCTAATTTAAGAGAGTTTTTGGTTTATACAATATTATATGAATTGATTGGATACCAATTAACTATAAAAGAAGATGAAAACTAAATGAATATAAAAGGAATTATTATTATGGTGACAATGATATTTTACCCTAAAAAATAAAAATTATCTTTTTGTCTTTTAACAAACAAATTAAAACATTCCATTCACACAGAACATCCACTTTCCATAAATTACATGAAATACCGAGTTTCTACGAAAAAAATTTTGTATCTATAATCATTTAAAAGAGTTAATTATAACCCAGCTTTTATAACATAGTAATACGAATAGTAATAAATACTTCTAAGATATTTTATCTATTTTTTTATTTATGTAAAAAATATTAATAATGATATTTATGTTTATTTTGGTAATGACTTTTAATGTTTAGAAATACCGTTTTCTCAAAAAAAAAACAACATTAAATGTCCTTCTCTAAAAAATTTAAAAATAATTTTTGAATCCTTTAGAAATTTAATTTGACAAAATAATATTAATTTTTGAATTTACTACATCAAAATTAACTTAGTGGGAATTTTTTGTGAATTTTTTGAGAAACATGAATTTTTGATGAATATTTACAAATACCGTTTTTAGTTAAAAAATACCTTATTGTTTAATTAATTTTTAATGTGAAATGATATAAGAAATTTTTATAAGGTAAAATTTGATATATATTACATATATTAATGAAATTTAATTAAAGAGTATAAATTTAACATTGAAATTAAATATAAATCTTTAGAAAAAATTAACATTTTTTTCTCTAAAACCCATTATTTCATCTCATGTGCAGGATTAGAATTATTAATAATTTTGTAAATTATGTGATATATATTTCATAACAACATCATAAAACATATAATTATGAATATTATTATTATACTAAAAATTCCAAATTTATTTTAGAACAATATGATAAGTAAAAGTGATAAAAATTATCACTATTATTAAGGCCAAACTAAGCTTAATAAGGTTCTGATCATTAAAAAAAGTGACCAAATGACCATTCCACATTCTAAAAACCCATTCTATGTACATTTTGTGGCCATAAAAATTAAATTATTTAGTTTTATTTTATTTTGTAATACTTTTTTAGGCAAGAACATGTGTTCACCTAACTTGTTTATAGAATTCCATGTGTGACCTTTTATTTCCCAATAAAATGGCATCACCACTCCAACTTCATCACACCATTAATACCATTTAATATCAGATATTTCGTTAAAATTTCACATGAAAATACCCCTATATTCCTAATTTATTCCCTCTTTTATAATAACTAAATCAAAGGTACCCTTTTGGCATAAACAAATTGGATTTACCTAATTAAGAGGTATCACCATCTCTCATGTTTCATTTTTTACATTAATTCCCCACCACATCCACCTCCAATTATCCATGATTTTATATAAAATTAATTATTCACAATATAAAAGGATTTATTTATGATAAAATCTTTTATTACACTTACACACACATCCATCTAATTGGTAACGAACATACTATTTCTATATATGGTGAACAACTACCTCAGGAATTGATGATAGTTAATTTATCCATTACCAACTATCATGGTGATTATTATGATGGAAGAAAATTTATATATGATATATATTAAATTTAAAATGTAATTTTTATTATTTAATTTTTATTTTGAACATACCATTATGCAATCTATCTTATGTAAATACGATAATTCTGTTTGAGGAAGGGTAGACTACCGCCCCCTCAAAACGATATCATTCATTCATAAACTACATGGATTTTATTACGGATTTATTTATTGATTATATATAATATATATTAAATCATAAATATAATTTAATAGTTATATATATATTTATATTTATATATGACTTTTACTTACATTATCTCAACATGAAAATTAAATGGAAATAACATTAATGCATACGTACGACCTACTCTCTCCATGAATGTTGATTTATATTTCATACATATATATAATTAAAATTATTTTAATACAAATAAAATGTAAAAAATGATATTTATATCATGTTTTACATTATGTAATCAGGGTACATGTATAAGGACTATCAATTTAACAAATTAATACACATAGGAAAAACAAATCAAAAATTACCTAAAGTGAAACCATAACATAGGATGGTTAAAAAGTGTAACACCCAAATATTACATGGTGCACTTCTCTTTGAATAATACAATAGCATGTTTTGTATGCACTTTTGAGTTCTAACACACCACAACCAATCAAAATACCCATTATGAATAGTAATAACCCCTTTTTGAAATTTTAAAAATTTTATCTTTCCAAATGGACTTCGTTTTTGGATTTTTAATAGTAGAAATTATCATTGAGTGAGTTTTTGGTATTTTTCTGAAAACATTCAATTTATGATGAATAGTGAAAAATACTAAATTTTAATTTAAAAAAACTTTTTTAATCAAAAAAAAATTATAGTGGTAAGATATACAATTGAGTGGTTTTTAAGTATAATTAGATTATATTTTTACCATTTAATCCAATGTTTTTCATCGGAGGTAATTTCCCATTTAAACTTGAAATAAGCAACTATCAATCTTTTTATAAAAATTATTTCTTAAAAAAGGCTTTTTTTTGATAATGGGAATTAATTTTAAATTAATTTCTGCCACTTCAATGCTATGAATTTAGAAAAATGGATTCCATATTTATAATCATGAGTTCCAAAATATGTAAATATGTAACTTTTTTATACATTTTTAATAATTACTTTGGTAAATATTTTATTTACCATGGTTAAAAGGTAAATCCTGTAAATAAGGGTAAAAAGTAATATTATAATATTATTAAACTACCGTAACACATGTCATAACCCTATTGTCTGATACATGTCCGACCACGGGAATCATTTGGTCTATTTTGGGTCCCCGTGGAGCCACTTCTAAGTGATAATGACACTTTATATTAATTAATTTAAAAGAAATACAAAAATGACAAAAGCATATATCTTTTAGTAAAACAATTTTTCCATAGGGTTTTATATATTATCACTTCAGATATAAATATTCATTAGAAATATAAAGGGATTGCCTAAATAATTGTATTTTTTTTTATAATTTTTAGACATTGTATAATTTAATTTATTTATGACTCAATGATGATGCAGTATTTTCCTTATTAATGAAAGAATCAAATAAATGGTATTATAGTTGTTAAAATAAATATAATTTGAATGTTTTGATGCCATACATGAGTTTTCTAGGTTAATGTGAGATGTTAGAATTGAATAAAAGAATTTTTTAGAGGTAATAATTCTATTTGGAAATAAAAAAAAACAACATAGAAAATAGTGTCAAAATTGACATAAAAGTGTTTTTAAAATAAATATTATATTATTAATTGATATTCAATTCCTAAAATTCTATGTTTTGGAGAAACAACTTAAATAATATTATATATGTCATTAATGAACTAAAAACTATTCTTTTGAATGTTTATAGTAAGTTTATTAAACATAGAATATAAAAATACAAAGAGACATGGTAAATGTCAAACAAAATAACTAAGAGTTAAATATAAAAGATAATGTTAATATAATGACGCAAAACTGTCTAAAACATATTGGTTGAGTGGTTTTCAACCCATACTCACTTTATCCATTAAATAATTTATTTTGGATCCATTAGAAACCAATTATAAATTTATTATAAAATAATATTTCTAGATTTTCTGAAGGTTCCCCTAACCCCTCTTATAAAAGGGAACTTCCGCTTCTCCCAAATTCTAACCTATAAATCCTTTTGGATCAGGAATCCCCTTCCCAAATACCCTCTTAATAGTTCTGGCTTCATCCTATAGTTCTTCATTTCATTATAAGTCCATCCAATTGAGCGATTTGGATCAAATCAAAAGGAAGAACCCAACGAAGAGGTAAATATTTCATCACCTCTTTCATGTTCCTTTCTTCTTCCACTTATTATTTATTTGTTGTTTCAATTATAAAATAATAACTAAAGTATGTTATATATACAATGATGTTTTTATAAATATGGTACAACCATATTTATTATTCTATCCATCTTTTTAATGACATGTCACCATACGTGCGTACGTACGGCTTACCGTCTCCACGTTATGGTGTAATTGTTATTCAATACATTATTATTTGGATGGGAATAATAATGATGTGTAATTGATGTAAATGATTAATATAACATGATAATTATTATGTATATATTATATAACATCCAATTATATATTATTTTAATATCAAAATAATGATATTTTCACTCGTGCTTATGTACTGATTACCATCTCCACGAACGCGATGTGATTAATTCCCCATAATATCCATTCAAGACTAATTTTTATTAGATTATTAAAAAAATGTTTAAAGACTTAATATCAATATGAATATGAATAAGATACATCCTAAACATTAAAAACATTACTTACGTAATAACGCATACAAAGGAAAATGAATCAATTTACACCCAAAATGACGATAATAATAAGATATAATTAACAATGAAAAGTTAAAAGATAATATATGATATCATATTAATGTATATGATTCTTGTAATATTTAATTACAATTATATCACCATTATACAAATGGATAACCTACTCACGAACAAGTAAAGGTACAAGTTAAGGTTTAATTTCAAAATCTCTATATTATCTGATGTTGTTTTTACATAAGTATCTACTGGGACCTCTTTATCATCCACATCTATGTTTCTTAAAAATTTATTCCAAATAATTATTACTATTTACTATACTATGGGTTAAAGTCATTTATACACTTTTTTTGAGTTTTTATAAAATGATTTGGAAGGAATATTTCCGCCGTTTTCCAAATAGGGAACATTATGACCTTTTCCACAAAATTAAGGTAAGAATGTTTTTTAACTTACAAGATCATTGTGTCTATTTTTCGCATTTATAACATCGTTGAGGATTCCCTTACAAGCTTATATGAATATTTTCAAATATAAATGTTTTCTTTTATAATTATCTGACCTTTAAATTATTTCAAAATATAAATAGATATTTCTCTAAAAAGGTTTTGATTGCATCTATGTCAACATCCTTTAGTGTATTTTATGTTTGTTATAAGTTGATTTACTATGATACAAAACATCAATATTGTATTGAAGTTTTTCTGATATGTTTTACTATGGATTTTTTATTTCATACCATTCATGGTTTATTGATTAAGTATTGAATTTTTCTTCCAGCTTTAATACAAATGTTTATATTATGTTTAAACCACTTCATATGGGGAATGCAAAGGACATAGTAAGTGATGGGTGGAGCCCGCTATAGCTCCTCGATGAATCGGTAGATCTCATGATACAAACTAGTGTCTTGGAACAGGGCCTTGATATAATCTTAATTTTATTCTCGGCACAAGGCCTTGACTATTTGGTTATTAGAGTCTAGCATTATGCATTACATCATTATGAATATGGCTATTGATATTGCATGTGATTATTAGACAACTATAATATCCATTCGAGTAAGTAAATGGCATTATTTTGATTCATGTTTACCATATTTTGATGAAGTATCTGATGAAAAGGCTTTTGTTTTAGTTCTATACATTTCCATAAATGTTTATGCTTATTTATAAAGTTTCTGCCATATTGTTATCCTTACTAAACATCTGAGCTCACCCCTTTCGATGTTTTATTTTTCCCAGGATGCGAAGAAGTATATTATGACTGACCTACATGGATTGCCTGTGGGATCTTAGTTTTTTCCATGGAAACAATGTTGTTGTAGTTTTCCATTTTATGATATAATGTAAACCTTATAAATGTATCTAGTACTTCCAAGGTTACTAAACTAATCAGTCATTAGGGGCATGATCTTTTGTGATAATGCCAATGTTATGTAATAAATCACCGACTCTGGGTAACTAGGGTCGGGGAGTTATAGTTGGTATCAGAGGAATTTTAGTACAAAACGTGGAAACTAGATTTAGATAAACTCTGATTAGAGTACATAGCCATAAGATAGACTTTGAGTATTAGTATATAATAACTTTTTAATATTTTGGTTTGGTAGAGATTTTGTGAGTTTTCCAATAAATACATTCCTTTATGGATATTAGTAGGTAGAGGTGGCTCTATCATAGATATACCTAGGGGTAAAACCTGAAAACACCGCCTTGAGCTAGACTCAAATGGGAACTGGTGGACGACAACGAGCCTTGCTGCACTCTTAGTTACGACACTCCTGGAGGATATGTTTATTATAATTATCATTTTATTTAAAAACTATTACGAAGGGTTTATGAGTGTATACTTCCTCAATGAAAACATTTTTTATGATTTTGGATTATATTCATGACCATTCCAATTTATGTTATGTATTTTACAAGTTTTCAATTTTGTATTTCGATTCATAAACTAATTCAGTTTATTCCAATGTTTTGAAATGGGTCCTAGTGGAAGGAACTGAAGTCATATCAATGTGTGCACTCAATGAAGGGATTTCTGTCCTACTCAAGATAATTATAGTGGAGCTGGTGATGCAACTGGTGTTGATCAGGTAATCACCATACTGGGAAAGCTTACTGAGGTTATGAATAATAACCTTACACGTATAGAGTACCCAAATCCATAGTGTGGAGGATCAGTGTTAGATCCCTTCATGAGGGAAAAACCACCAACATTCAATGGGGGTAAAAATCCACTAGTAGCTGAGAAATGGATAAATTTCATAGAGAAAATATTCCCCTCCTAGGGTAGTAGTGAAAGGGTAAAATTTTTCATTGCATTTTACCGCCTCACTAGGGATGTTGATAAATGGTGGTCATTGATTCAAAACAAAAATCAAGATGATGATGTACCAAATATTGAATGGAGGGAATTTAATGAAATTTAGTATGAAAAATACTTTCCTCATGACCATCTTGAAGATATAGGATGGAAATTTCAGAGTCTAAGTAAAAAGGAGAATGATAATGTTTCAAAGTATGAAGCTAACCTTACAAGGATAGCGAGGAAGGTTTCAGATTGTATACATAACACATGAATTAATATATTGTCTCCTATGGAAAATACATTCCTCAAAGTATGAAGCTAAACTTACAAGATAACCTTATGAATATATTTCCTCATATGATATCAATAAAGAAAAATAATTCTCTATGTCTTATGAATTTAAAGAAAATAAAGATAAGAAGAGATCTGATAAACACTCTGGAAATGAAAATAAAGGGAAGAAAGGAATGGTTGAATATCCATCCTGCAGTATATATGGGAAGAAACACCCTGGAACTTGCCTAAAGGGAATGGGATTTTGTTACGAGTGTGATGAAAAAGTCCACCATGCTCCTTATTGTAATGGGAAGAAAGAGGTTGTCGATGTTAATTGATAAAATTATAGAGAAATGGGACATTATTCAAATGAATTTCTAAAGCTTCATGGGATCATACCTCAAAAAAGGCCATGGGATCAAGGAAAAGCTTATGATATCACTACTACTAAGGTTGAGGTTCCGAAAGACGTAGTGGAAGGAAATTTAATGGTTACCTCATGTTTATCCCATGCTTTATTTGTTTATGGATCATTGCATTATTTCATATCATTTCTGTTTGCTAAGAAAATTAGATATTTCCAATTTGATTTACCAAGGGAGTTTTCAGTCAAAACTCCTATGGGAAGTATCATTGCAACATAGTTGTGTAAATTAGTCCCCATTAGGGAATATAAATGTTCTTTATCTACTAATATCAGTGGCATACCCATGACTGAATTTTATATAATCATCAGGATGGATTTGATATCGGACCATGATGAAAAATTTTATTATAAGAAGAAGGAGGTTACTATTTTTGATGACGATGATAATGAACACCTTATCTTTAGGGCATAATCTTCACCACCTAATCTTATGTAGATCTACCACCATTATCTCAACTAAATTCAATTATTTGGGAGGAAGAGAATGAAATAACTGTGGGTGAGGAATGGAATGTTCAAATAGAGTATGTATGTATTGTAAAACAATATGTTGATATGTTTCCATAATATTTACCTGGATATCCTCTAGAATGAGAAATTGTGTTTTCCATTGATTTAATTCTAGAATCAAGGCCCATATCAAAAAACCCTTATAGAATGTCCACTATGGAATTAGTGTCACTAATGAAACCACTAGAGGAATTGAGTACCAAGGGATTTATTTTCCCTAGTGTTTCTCCATGGGGATCCACTATCATTTTTGATAAGAAGAAAGATGGATCAATGAGGTTGTGCATTGACTACAGGGTGATCAATGCTATAAAAATAAAGAACAAGTATCCTCTAACTCGTAGTGATGATTTATTCGACCAACTTAATGGAGATCAATAATTTTCAAGGATTGACCTTCGATCTAGATATCATTAGTTGTGTGTGAATAAGGAAGACATTCTGAAAACTGCATTTTGAACTAGGTACGGGCATTATGAGTTTACATTAATGCCTTTTGGATTGAATAATGCACCCTATATCTTCATGGATCTAATGAATAGATTTTTTCTGTAATATCTTGATGACTTTGTAGTGGTATTTATTAAGGATAACTTTGTGTACTACAAAATCTATGAAGATCATGAAAATCACTTGCGTGTTATCCTGAAGTCTCTTATAAGACACAAATTATATGGGATGTTTAGCAAGTGCGAATTCTGTCTTCAGGTGATTTAATTCCTTGGCCATATTGTCTCTATGGATGAAATCTATGTTGATGCTTCTAAGACCAAAGCAATCCAAGAATGGTCCGAATCGGAAAGTAGAACTGAGGTACACAATTTTATTGGTTTAGCAGGTTACTATCAGCATTTTGTCTATAATGTTTCCCAATTGGCTAACCCATTAACCAAGATCACGCGTAAAGGGGTTAAATTTGTTTGGAATAAAGTGTATGAATAATGTATTGAATAATTTATGAAATGATTTGTCAATGCTCCTATATTGACTCTACCATCGTGGAATGATGGGTTTTTTATTTATTACGATGCATCAAAGAAAAGACTTGGTTGTTTCCTTATGCAGAACGATATGGTTATTTTTATATGCATCATGAGAGCTAAAAATTAATGAGAAAAATTATCCCACTCAGGATATTGAGTTAGTAGGTGTAATCATTGTTTTTAAGATATAGAGACATTATCTCTATGGTAAAAAATGTGAGATATATACCGATCATTAGAGTTTGAAATATATTTTCTCATATAAAGAACTCAACATGAGGAAAATGAGATGTCTTGAACTGATCAATGATTATGATTTCAATATACACTACCACCCGGGGAAGGCAAATAAGGTGGCAGTTTCTTTGATTAGAAGGTATCATGGAGTTTTGAACAAGATAAGAGTTGAAAAAGATCCAATATACATGGATCTAGTAAAGATGGATATGGGAATCACCATGGATGGTGAAACATCAAAACTATTTCAAATGGTTTCCAAACATTCTTCACTAGAAAGGATAATGAGTTCTCAGACTAATGATGAATAGTTTCAAAAGGATATTAATGCTGTGAATAATGGGAGATTGAGTGACTTCGTATATGACGATGGGATTTTGAAATTTGGGATGAGAATTTGTGTTCCTTATATACCTGATCTAAAAAGGGAATTGTTTCATGATGCTCATAGTTCCAATTTCTCTATAAACCTTTGGGGCACAAAAATGTATAGAGATTAAAAGGAACATTTTTGGTTGTGCAACATGAAAAGAGATATTCCTGATTTTTTGTCAAGATGTATGGTTTGTAAACAAGTGAAAGCTGGAAGGTAACAACCTGGAGGAGTCATGAAACCTATTCCCATACCTAAATGGAAATGGGATGATATCACATTGGAATTTTTCATTGGAATACCAAAGAATCCTAGACGGAACAATGTAATATGGGTCATTGTTGATATAATTACCATATCATCACATATTCATTATATAATAGAAGATTTACCACTTGAACGATTAGAATGACTATATATTAATGAGGTTGTAAGACTTAATTTAGTACCACTATCGATTGTTTCTGATTGTGATCCCCATTTTACATCCAGATTCTTGAAAAGTCTTCAAAAAGCCCTGGATACTGAACTTTGTTTCAGCACTGACTACCACCCTCAAACTGATGGAAAATTAGAAAAGACTATTAAAACCTTAGAAGAATTGTTGAGATCTTTCTCACTTGACATTCAAGGTATGTCGGATCAATATTCACCTCTAGTAGAATTTTCCTATAATAATATCTTCCATTCAAGTATTCAGATGGCACCAGATGAAGCGTTATACGGAAAGAGATGACGCACACCAAATTTTTGGGATGATGTTGGTTAATGATAAGTTGTAGGGAAAGAACTTGTGGAGGAAACTATGGAAAAGGTAAAGGTAATCCAAACCCACATCAAAGAATCTCAAAGTAGGAAGAAGAGATATAATGATAATTGAATGATGGATTTGGAATTTCAGGTAAGAGATCATGTTTTTAGGAAGGTATATCCATGGAAGGGTGTTATACATTTCAGACTGATGGGAAAATTGTGTCTCAGGTACAACGTACCTTTCAAAATTCTAGAACTAATTGGGGTTGTAGATTACCGTTTGGAAATGCCACCAAGTCTCTCCAAAGTTCACGATGTGTTCCACATATCACTATTGAGAAAATACATGCATGACCCAATACATGTACTCTCGTATGAGGAATTAGAACTAGAACATGATATGTCTTATTGTGAAGAGAATTTCAAGGTTCATGATACAAGAGAACAAGTGTGGACAAACCAGATGACTCTTCTGGTAAAAGGTCTATGGAGAAACCATAAGATGTAAGGGGTAATGTGGGATCCCAAGGAACATATGATGAAGAACCACCCAATTCTTTTTATACAGAAATACCGTAGAAATTTTTAGGATGAAATTATTTGAAGGAGGGGAGAATGTAACACCCCACGCTTCCACGGTACATTTCTCTTTGAATAACACAACAACGTGTGTTGTACGCAACTTTGAGTTCTAACACACCACAACTAATCAAACTAGCCGTTATGAATATTAATACCCAATTTTTAAAATTTTATAAATTTTATCTTTCAAAATGGATGTAATTATTGGATTTGGAATATCTAAATTATCTTAGAGTTAATTTTTTGTATATTTCTGAAAACGTTCAGTTTTTGATGAATACTTAAAAATACTACATTTTAATTAAAAACAACCTTTTTAATGAAAATAATTTATAGTGATAAATTATAGTATTGAGTGTTTTTTATATATAATTAGATTATATTTCTACAATTTAATCCCATATTGGTCATTGGATGTAATTTCACATTTAAACTGGACATAAGCAAGTGTCAATCTTGGGGTAGTTATTATTTCATAAAAACACACTTATTATTTTGACAACGGAATTAATTTTAAATTAATTTCTGCCACTCCAGTATTTTGACTATACAAAAATGGATTACAAATTTAGAATCATGAGGTACATATTGTGTAAATACTTAACTTTTATTTTGAGACATTTTTAATAATAAATCAGTAAATATTTTATTTACCATGGTTAAAGGGTAAATCCAGTAAATAAGGGTAAAAAATAATATTATAATAATATTAAATTACACTAACATGTGTCCTAACCCTATTGGATGATACATGTCTGACCATGGGAATCTTTTGGTCGATTTTGGGACCCCATGGAGCCACTTTTAAGTGATAATAACACTTTATATTTATTATGTTAAAGTAAATACAAAAATGTCATAAGCATACATCTTTTAGTAAAAAAATCACATAGTGTTATATATGTTATCACATGACAATAAATATTCATGTAAAATATAAAATGATTTACTAGATAATGTAATTTTATTTATAATTTTTAGACATTATATAATTTAATATATTTCTAACACAATGATAATGCATTATTTTCCTTATTAACGAATGAATCAAAAAAATGGTATTATAGATGTTAAAATAAATATTATATGAAAGTTTTGATGTCATCCATGAGTTTTATAGGTTAATGTGATATTTTATGATGGATTAAATGAATTTATATGATGTAATAATGGTGCTTGGAATTTAACAAAAACAAAATAGAAAATAGTGTCATAATTGACATAAAAGTGTTTTTAAAACAAATATTATATTATTAATTGATATTCTATTCTTAAAAATATATGGTTCTGATAACGGTCTTAATGAATATAATATATGTCATTAATGGACCACATGATGTTTTCTTGGATGTTTATTGTATTTTTATTAAACATATAATATAAAAATAAAAATAGACATAGTAAATGTCAAACTAATTAACTAAGAGTTAAATCTAAAAGAAACCATTAATATATTGACCGAAACCTGTCTAAAACCCATTTCATGAGTTTTTTTATACCCATCCCCACATTAAACTATAAATAATTCATTTTGGAGCGAATAGAAACCGAAAATGAATTTATTATAAAATATTATTTCTAGATTTTCCTATGGTGACCCTCACCCCTCTTATAAAAGGGCACTTCCCCTTCTCTCAAATTCACACTTTCAAATCCTTTTGTCTCAGCCATACCCTGCCCATATAACCTCTCAACTATCCTCCCTTAATCATAGAGTCCTTCCTTTATTCATAAATCCAACCGATGGAGCCCTTTTGATAAAATCAAATGGAAGAACCTGATGAAGAGGTAAACATTTCATCACGTCTTTCAAGTTCCTTTCTTCTTCCACTTCCTCTTTATTTGTTGTTTCCATTCTAAAATAATATTTATAGTATATTCTTTATAATGTTATGTTATTATAAATATTGTACAACCATATTCATTATTGTATCCTTCATTTGAATGACATGTCACCAAACGTGCAGACGTACGGCTTACCGTCTCCACGTTGTGGCGTAATTGTTATTCAATCCATTATTATTTAGATGGGTATAATAATGATGTGTAATTGATGTAAATGATAAATATAACATGATAATAATTATGTATATATGATATACCATACAATTATATATTATTTTAATATAAAAAAAATGATATTGTCGCTATTGCATACGTACAGATTACCGTCTCCACGAAGGCGATAAGATTCATACCCCATCGTATCCACTCAAGAATAATTTTCATTAGATTAATAAAAATAATATTTAAAGAATTAATATAATAATGAATATGAATAATATATATACTATCTATAACAAAAATTACTTCTGTATCAATTTATACAATGGAAAATGAATCAGTTAACAACTGAAACAACGATAATACTAAGATATTATTAACAATGCCACATTAAAAGATCATATATGATATCATATTAATGTATATGATTATTGTATAATTTAATAACAATTATTTCACAATTATATAGTAGGATAACCTACCCTCAACCAATGAAAATTATAAGGTAAGGTTTAATTTCCCAATCTATATATTATCCGAGCTTGAATTTAAGTAAGTATATACTGGGACCTATTTATCATCCACATGCATGTTTATTAAAAATGTATTCCAAAACATTTTTACTATTTAATTTAATATCTTTTAAAGTCATTTATTCCCTTTTTTGGATTTTTAGAAAATGGTTTGAAAGGAATATTTCTATCATTTTCCAAGTACGTTACTTTATGACCATTTCCACAAAATTAAGGTAAGAATGTTTTTTAACTTACACGGTAGGTGTGACTATTTTCTGCCATTATAACATCATCGAAGCTTCACTTACAAGCTTATAAGAATATTTTCAAATATAAATGTTTTCTTTTAAAATAACATGACCATTAAATTATTTCAAATGAGAATGATATATTTCTCTAAAAAGGTTTTGATTTCATCTATGTCAAAATCCATTGGTGGATGTTATGTTTGATTGAAGTCGAATTTTTATGATACCAAACTTCTATATTTAATTTAAGGTTTTGTGATATGTTTGACTGTGAATGTGTTATTTCATACCATTCAAGGTTTATGGATAATTTATTGACATTTCGTAAGCCAATTTTAATATTGATGTTTAATTTATGTTTAAACCTTTTCATATGAGGAATGAATTGGACCTAGTAAGTTACAGGTGGAGCCCGTTATAGCTCCTTGATGCATTAGTAGGTCTCCTGATACAAATTAGTGTCTTCGAAGAAGGCCATGACAAAAATCTTATTTGTGGTATTGGAATAAGGCCATGACTATGTGGTTATGAATGTCTGGCATTATGAATTCCATCATTATAAAAATTTCTATTGATATTTCATGGGATTATTCAAGTAGTAGAATATCCATGTGAGTAAGTAAATGGCATTATTTTGATTTATATTTTCCTTATTATGATGATGTTTATATTGAAATTTCTTTTGTTTTAGTTGTATACATTACATTAAATGTTTATGATTATTTTGGAATGTTTCCGCTATATTTTTATCCTTATTGGGAATCTGAGATCACCCCTTTCTATGCCTTATTTTTTCCAAGATGAGAAGTAGAATAATATTACTGACCTGTAAGTATAGTCTATGTGATCTCAGTGTTTTCCATTGATACAATTTTGTAGTAGTTTTCTATTTTATGATTTAATTTAAACCTTATGAATGTATCTAGTACTTATAGAGGTACTAAACTAATCAGTCTTTCTAGACTTGATCTTTTGTAACCATGCCAATGTTATGTAATAATGCAACGACTCTGGTTAACTAGGGTTAGGGCGCTACCAGAAGTGGATAATATAAGGTTTTAATCTAACTATATATGATACTAGATATATTAATATGTGTATTTGAAGGATTTATAATAAATTTTTATTTATTATAATAATTTGTTCAAGGATTATGATGATAGTGTAGACAAATGGTAATGGGATTTCATCTCACTTTTGATATTTGTAACATACAAGCTTCATTCACCACCCACAACTATTTTGAGCTGTATAGACTTTTCATGATCAGATAAATGTTTCTCATAAATAAATTTGTACTTATTTAAATATCTATTTTATGATTATTATTTCATGGAGATCATTTTTTTAAAGATACAAAATTGATAAAACAATTTTATCACAACATACCTTCTATTAGATTCATGTTTTATTATGCAGCAAAACATTCTCTTTGGTTTAAATATTTCCATTTTACATGTTATATCATGAATCGACTTATTTTTATGGTATCTTAAGAATATTTTTATTTCATTTTCATACATGAATAGTATGATCTCACATTACTAAGTAATATGATTTTATAGAGACAATCGGATCGCTTTTCATGATTGTTACCTTTTTTAAAGTGGTGGTGCCCTGGACAAAAGACCAGAGGTCCAATTTTATTAAAGAAAGTGAATAAATGAGTCTAAATGAATGAAACACAATAAAATATTTATCATGATTAGGGAGAATATCATTAGGGAGATCATCAAGCCAGGTAATGTATTGATTTACCCCCTTGTTAGCAAGGCCATCTGCAACCATATTATCTTTGTGATAAATGTGAGTTATAATATAATAGATGTCGAGAAGAAAGCAGTAGCAATACATGCAATGAGTAATAATCATCCAAACTAATTGTTTCAAACCATTCCAAAGAGTGTGAAAATTTTTAGTCGAATCACTTTCCATCCATAGATTGTTCCATCCATGTTGTTTTTCTAAGTTAACAACCTGTATCATACTTATCATTTTGTCCTCCAGAGAAGCGGAAATACTATAGTTACCAATAATTAATCCATGGATCTAAATAAAGTGGTTCATGAAGATAGAACCACACCCAGAAAGACCAGAATTTCCTTTGTATGTTATATCCACATTAACATTAATCCAACAAGGAAATAGAGCATGCTAGAAAACATAAAATGTATGATAAAGTTGAAAAATATTTAAATCAATCCGAAGTGTTCACAGAATTTCAAAGATGACAATAGTGTTTCTATAGTGTCCCTTTTCCATTGATGAAGCTTCATGTATGAAAATACGAATCCTCATTCAACCTGTATTATAATTTAATGAGAAATTTCTATGAATTAATGAATTTCTATCATACCATATCACATTATGTAGCTTAGAAACTTCACCATGGAATAGATTCCTAATTTGTGAATAATATTCCATTTCCAAAAATCTCTTTAGTTTATTTTTGATGAAGTAATGAATCAACCATAAGTAGTTTAAAATTTAAAATATATATATCAATATAGCAATTGTTGTAACACATGAAAGGAAAATATGATTGTTGTTTTCTCTATGTTTATTTTAGTGTATGAATTTAGAGAAAAGTTGTTATACAAACAATTAAAGGTTATGGTCTTTAGGGGTTTTATTGTGTTAAAGGTTCCAAATAAGAGTGAAACATGAAGGTTTTTTCCATGACTTTTCAAAATATTTTATCCAATCAAAATTAGAGATGTTATGATTATGAAAATATTTATAGTCGAGCATACCATTGTGTGAAGGATCCCAAATTTTAAAGAAATCAATAGTGTTTGATAAAGGTTAGTTGTTAATGACATGCATAATGGGTTTAGGCACATGATTATTATTAGTGTTTAGAATATATATAATTGAATAGTTAGTAATTTCAAGGAATTGAAAAAGATGTATCATCGTAATAAGGAGGTTCTAATCTAGTTATCTTACTATAAATTCATGGAGGAGTTCATAGAAACCATCAATCTAGATTTTTCCATAATATTTAGAAATTATTTCCTTATCTGAGGCCAGATAGAATAGATAATGAAATTCATATTTAGTTCATTAAGTTCTCCACGAAATAAATCATTGAGATAAGAAACAGAATCTGATTTATTGTAGAGTAGTTTTTTGGTGTGTCTAGCTTGAAGAGAATCATTACTGTACCAAATATTTTTTATGCCAATCCCAATCTTATCAACCCTACGGTAGTCAAAAGAATGCATTCCAGAGTTCTAGTATCCCAGATGAATTTTTTCATTAATTTTTACATTTTATTAATAATCACAATAGTCTATTTATAAACCATCATGAAGTAAACCATTATTGAAACAATATCAGATTTGAAAAGGAATATTTTTCTGCTATACAGAGGGATTTACCTTTCCTTGAAGATAGTTGGTTAAGAACATTGTCAAATATTGTAGAGAAGTGAGAGGACTTGGGTTTTCCCAAAAAAAAGAGGACACCAAGGTATGTAAAACGAAAAGATTATTCTCTAATACCAATGTAACTGATAATATTACTCTTCTTACTAGGACCAATATTTTCCCCAAATTAGATAAAAGATTTCTTCAAACTAATGGCTTGACCATAAAACACATCATAGCGTTAGAGAGCATTTTTTTGGATTAAAATATTACTTCGATCCAGTTGTAAAAAAGGATGATAACATCATCATATATAATATGGGTGGGATCATTTACCTTCCTAGATACATGAGTGATCTTTTGTTTGGTATGTTCGATAAGGCAATTGAGGAGGCGAGTAACTAGTCTTCCGCAATGGAGAAGAGAATGGCATATAGGGGGTAACATTTACTTAAAACTATGGTACATTTGAATTATCACTTGGGTGATCCATTGACTAGGATGGAAAAATAAGATGAATTGAAAAGGGTTAAGATAATAGAAATAATCGAGTCGTTAAAATGAAAATCCGTGAAGGACCATGAAGATGAAGCTCATTTACATGGTGTTAAAAGATTTTTTAATATCATGATTTATTGAAATATGACCAAATATTTTAGCTTTGTTTAATGTGTTGTTACACTCAGGGGATAGAGAAATATAATGTTGTATTTATCTACCATTAATGAACATAAATTGGTTCTAGGAATCATTTTTGTTTGTGATAGTTGGTAATCTATTTGAAAGGAATTTAGTGACTATTTTATAAAGAAAGTTAAGGAGGAAAATGTGTCAAAAAAACGGATCTTAGATGAATTTTACACATTATGAATCAAAGAAATGAATTCAGAAGTATGACTATGGGGGAGGACAACATTTTAGAAGAAATATTTGAAAAACATTACAAACATCAGGTTTTAAAATGCTTCAAATGTGTTGGAAGAACACATTATTAAAACCATCAGGACCAGAGCACTATCAAAGTTCAAACTGATGATATTGTCCTTAATTTCAGGATAAGGGTGTATACTTAAAAGGAAAATGTTATCCTTATAATAGACTAACAAATTAAGGACCATAGGTTATAGGTATTTATTATTGTAAGAACTATTAATGATGGATTCAATGTAAGCGATGATATGAATAGAAATGTCATATTCATTGTCATAGAGGTGGCCCATGTCATTTAAAAAATATATTGGTCTGCAAGATTTCCTGACTATATGCAGATAATTATATAACACAGTGTTTATGTCACAATTTTATGACCATTAAACATTAAATTTCTGCTTCCTCATGTTCTCATTAAATTTGAGTAAAGAGTTTAGTTTTACTGAATGGTTTAATTCTGGAGTCGTATCAGTTTTGAAATCTAGGGTAATGTTGTTTTTTTTTATGTTGATGAAACTAATACATAAGAAAAAGGATTTCATTGATATTTTTCATAGATATAGAGATGCACCGACTTTTAAGAGACCGTTTGAGGTACTTTTTCTTAACAAAACATGAAACGGAATCATTGAAGTGAGTTATAGAAGACCATAAATTTTTCATGATATTAGTGCATTCAACATTTTAAAAAAGACATTTTTATACGTAAAAGGAAGTAATGGTGTCTTATTTTTGATGGAAGCATTGACCAGAATGGGATGATGGTCAATGATCAACATGAGGAGGGTTATTCTTGAGATAGTATCCCATTTTTTTAGTACAGCATCAATTGTGAAGTCTATATAAAATTTGATGGTGAACACTATATTGTAATTAATTCAATTCCAAGAATTTTGGGCCCCAGTAAGATTAATTTAAAAATGTTTTTTTTCATCAATATCAGTTTTAAAATCCCTTGTGGAAATTATTACATGAGACGAAAAAAATTTCTCACATGAGTTAATATGGACATTAAAGTATCCAATCACAAAATAAGGAGTATTGAAATTGGAAACTAAATTGATAAGGAAAAGACTAAGGAACCTCCTATCATGGTATCTATTATAAACATAAAAAGAAAAAGAAAAAATGGAGAGTTCGATAAATTAAAAAGTCACATGTAAATACATGCTCTGTATCATTACAAAGACTACGATTTTAGATAGAAGAATGCGAAAAAACCCCAAAGAGATTCAACAATGGAGGATTTTTTAAAAAGCACCTGCAAAAGAGATATTATGCTGAAAAAATAGAAATATTTAGTAGAAATTTAGTTTTGGGCTCAAAAATTATAAACAACATTGGGTGATGAGTGTTAATGATTTTTTAAAACTATTAACGTGTTAGAGTTGGAAATACCCTGTTAATTATAAAAAAAATGTTCATTTTAATCTTCATTTGGAGTTAGAGCACCATTTTTTCACCGAATCCCTTTTCCCTAGAATATATTATGTGTCTTTAACCTTTAGTGTGTTGGTATTATGATTCTAAACACATTAATAAGATTAATAAGTGTTCTTTGATAGGTCTACCTTTATATTATCCTCATGTTAAAAGGAATTAAATGGTGAATCAAAACAATTACTCTTAGTATTATCTGTATGATCCATATATTGAGTATTGATCAGAATTTTTGATATTACATGGAGTAACATTGATTTAAATAGTTTGAGAACCAGTTACTGAATGATTGATAATAGTAGAAGTAGGTGTAACTTTGTTGTTTTTAGTAGTATTATCATGTATTAAAATACATCAAAATGGATTAGAATCCTTACCCATTGTTTTTATAGAGGAATTTTTGTTTTTCCTTGGGTAATCTATGAGAAATTGATCCTGCCTATTCAGAGCATGCTTCATTGTTTTGTATTATTTTTAAGGCTGCAGTTACCAATTTTAGTATGTATGATAGTAGATGGAATACATGATATTTGTTATATATTATAAATCATTTTAATATCCTATATCTGACCTCAATCCATGATGGTAGAGGGACAAGAAGGCTAATCTAAAGTTCCAGCCTTCATGCCAATGGAGGATGTTTGAACTCCGGGAGAGACATTGTCTGAAATGGTAGTGGAATGCCTTAGGGAAAAAATACACAGGCATGTATTTATTTTTTTAGGTTAAATAAGAACATTACCAACCCTGAAATTTTAGCCATTCGTATCTGAGTAAATAATGTTAGAGGCATATAAATAACACGTATGATTTGTGTCTTAACTGGTCTCCACCGAAACTATTTTCTATTGAGTGTTTATAACATCTATTATAGGCCTCTCGAATTCTTCATGTCCTATAAGATCATTATTGGTATCCTCCTCCTCCTCAACTAGCGCATCCCATGATTTACCCATGGTATTATTTGAATATTTCTTTACCCATTTTTTCTTTGAGGTCAATGGGTTTTTAATGGGAACCTTTTAATTTATTTTATTTTCAATCTCTTTCAATTAATTGTCACGTGGCTATGGATGTTGTTTTCTAACCAACCTAAAATTTTATATGGAGTGTCCAATTATTTTTCAAACCTTAATAAAGATGGTTTTTCTTTCATAAAATATTTTGATTTTAGTTTTATAGTTATTTTCATTAAAACACATTGGATTAATATGCTTTGAATCAAGGTTGAATTCCACCACAACCCTGGAAAAAATGACTAATTCTGCATTTAATGTTCTATGGTCAATCATAATCCAAGATATAATGCAATAGAAAATGTTATTTATTATTTCAGGATACCAGAAAAACCAATTACAACCATGAAATTTAATACAGATTTGAGCTAATGTATTTCTACGAGCAAATAAATTAATATTAGAGTCTCAATAGTAATATCTCTGAAATCTTGTTTTGAGTTTTATGTTTCCCATTTTCAATATACGATCAAGATCATTCTATGATCTAAAAAAATATGAATTTATCCTCTACCCACAAGAACTAATTTCTAGTCTGATACTTCCCAATAAAGCAAAATTCATGATTTTATTTCGGTTAAGGGACAAGGAATATCACCTTTCATTTTGGAGATGCAACCCATAATTGAAAATTCTCACATCTGTGCTCACTACTATAGTGCATTCTGGTCTGCTTGCACCAAGAACCCTTCATCGTCACGCATTTCAAAGAGCTGTGGTTTTGTCAGAAATATTTGTTCCATAAAAACCATGTTTTCTTAAAATGGTTTCCAATAATATTATAAAAATATCCTAAAATCATTAATTTTTTTTAATTTTTTTCTATTACCAATGTTTACAATGGAATCTATGTGTCTCATTCTAAACGAGGCCTATTTCTAACCATTTTAGCATAAAAAAAAGAATGTTCTTTTCACCTAATATGACATGTATGGAATTACCCGCAATCATTCCATTGAATCTTCCTCTATAAGATTATAGATCTATTAATTTTAAAATAAAAATATCTCCTAATATATTATATATTCAATAAATTATTAAATTACTTTCTATGAAAAATGTTTCCAAATTTTTTTAATTTCTTAAAAATTATTAAAAAAAATTTAATGTTTTGTTTAAAAGATTTCACAGAAAATATTTTACATAATTTTTTTGATAATATTATATATTTTTCACAGAAAATGGTTTTAAAAAGGGTTTCAATGTTTATATATAAATTTAACATGTATTTTCAAGGAAAATATTTTCCAAACCTTTTCAAAAATTATTTATATATTTTGAAATTATTTTCTAGGAAAATAGTTTTCAATATATTTTCAAGAACTATTTAAAATTTTTCATTGTAGTTTTAATATAAATGAATTTCTAAATGTTTCCAAACATTCTTTATAATTTTTCAACATGTTTTTGAACAAAAAGGTTTTTAAATTTTTTTGAAGATTAATTTATATGTTTTCAAGGAAAACTGTTATTAAATGATTTCAAGTCTTCATTATAATTTATGAAGGTATTTTCTATGAAAATTATTATCAAATAGTTTTATATATTAAATAGGCTTTTTAAATGAAGAATGTATATATCCCTGAAAAATTATTTTAAAATGTATTTCAAAATTATTTTCCATCTAAAAGGGCATATGTTGACATTACTCATTCCCTAAAAGGAAATGATCTAATTATTCCACTCATATGCTCTATACTAATGGGTTATGATATATTTCATAGTCATTATAGAACCCATTTATCATTCCAGGGTTATATGTTTGTGAAATCCATCTATCTTTCAGAGATTACATGTTTATGAAATCTAGTTCTCTTTCACGAGTAATGATTTTGAAGAAATGATTATGAAACATGTATCATTTTCCACAAGTTATGTTAAGATTAAATGTTTATAATACCTAATTACTTTAATGGATTATGATTTTTTTATTTTTGATCTTGTGGAAATTGTATATATTATTTCACTACGATATGGGTGGGACCTATATCTCCCTCTAATAAAATGGGTGAATATTATATCTCATGGGATTCTCTATGATTTTCTTAGGTGTAAACCATGACTACTAAGAATGAAAAGGGAGTAAACGAGAAAACCAAGATGGTTTTCGGAGTGAACTAATGCTACTAATATAGTAATGGTAGTGAATCATGACTATCATGATAGTATGAGGAGAAAACTTATGCTACTAATATGCCTATGGGATTGAACCAAGACTACCAATATGGTATTGGGAGAGAACCCATACTACCAAGATAGTATTGGAGGCAATTCCTTGGATTCCATGGAAATCATGTTATATGCTTATGCGGCTTCCACAATTCCATGTTTTATTCATATATTACACATTAATTGATTATGTTATTTATTTATTAATGATTATGTCTTATAAACATTCATTCATTATTCCATGATCCATGTATATGGTCTTTGATGTGTAGTGTATCATCATCTATTTTAAGGATCATATTCTCATACCCTTATACTCATTATTATGCTTACATAACTACCTTCATTACCCTTACAAGGAATTTGAGCTCATTATTTTCTTTTTATTCATTTCCCTAGGTTATGAATAAAGGTTTTAAGAAGAAGTATTAAATATGACGATCTTTATGGGAGATGTTGAATAAAATTCACCAGGATAAAATATTTTCTTTGAAATTTTTCACAGTCACTAAACTATTATGGTCTAGAATAATTTATTAGTGTAATGTACTAAAAATAAATAGAAAATTGATTAATAAACATGTACGTTAAGCTAGATTCGCTATATTTTCATTGTTTAATTTACCACATCTATTTATACTAGATAAAGGAATTAGGGAATTTGTTCCCTCTATTCTATATATTCTCATTATTTAATATTTTTCCTTATTTTTAGTAGGTTGTGGTGGTAAAATGGTACAATATTTCTTTCAGTATACTTATCTCAATCAATTCCCCTTTTAATTTATTATTTGGGTTATGTATTAGTTCTCATTTACTTAATTATATATAATTTTTATAGTACTGTATTTTAATGGAATGGGGGTTTGGTTTAAGAATCATCAGTGTGCATACTATAGTAGATTAATTTTTCTCTAATGCATTAGTGAAAAACATAGGTTTCTCAATCTATGATGTTTAATTATTTTCCTTGGGTTCATGTGGGAATAGTATATGTTCAGTGATAACAATATTGAAAAATTATGAATCCCTAAATAATAAAATTATCCAACATATTTAATTGAAAGATTAATATAAAAATTTACCCATTGTTAAGTGATTTTTATAGTAAAAATTATTATCATATGTGATAGAAGAGAAATCAGGGACAACAGAGTATATAATAAATAATTAGAAATCAAGGAAATAATATAACTGGGAAATAATGTTGTACGCTAGTCTTAAATCCTTGAATAAAATTACATGTTTATAAGACTATGTTTTATTGAATTATTCATCAATGAAATATATAATATTAATGTATTTCTAGGTAACCAACCAAATTAATCTCCTAAGGAGCGTCACAAAACAGCCTTTGATAAAATAGTTTTTCACTAATTAAATAGTTTTCATTTTTTATTAATATTGTTTGATAGAATGATTGTGCAAGAAAAAAATGAGTCATGTAGATTAAAATATGAACAAAATCAGATATTAAGAAATTAAATTATTCACAATAGATTCTATTATAAGAATTTAATTACATATTTTTTTGTATGAAATAATATAATTTATCAAATTATGTAATTTTTATATCATAATCCTCTTCCAAATAATGTAAACCTATAGTACAATTAATTATCCTTTATAAAAAAAAATCCATCTCCTCAAATTTCATTATTATTAGGATATCTGAAATAAAAAAAATTATTTACTTATAAATAAAATATTTAATATCATCCATTTAACCCAAATTACTCTAAAATTATCATATTCTAAAACTAAAAAGTGAATGGGTGGAGAGGAATTGGAGGAGGAAGAATATAATCCAAAAGTAGTTGTATTAATGATATGGACACCAATATCCAAAAAAATTCTACCCTAATCTTTTCACATAATAATAATTAATCATGAAAACATTATTGAAAAATGTATTTAATTCATTAATCATTCCCCAATAAATTTATCATGTGAGATATCCACAAACATATAGTTGGTTGATCACTATATGTTTAATGGGGGGAGAGGATGGGAATAGAAAAAAATCATGGTTGAAAATAATTAAATTAATATTACTATAAAAATAAAATAGGTCTAAAAATGTGATTCATTCTTATAATAATATTAAGACCAATAATTTATTACAAATTCTAATTCATTTCATATTTATACATACTTAACCTTAATTTTGATGTATTTCATTGCCAACATTTGTTTTAACTCAGATGATTAGAAATATTCCTCCCCCTTGAAGGATTGATACATAGCCTCATCATTTTTTATATACAATATTAAATGGGATATTCTATATAGATATTATTTATATACAACAATCGTTATAAGATCATGTTGATTTCCAGTTATATCCCTCTTTGGGTTTTGTGTTAAAAAACTTTTTTTGGGTTTATGTTTCATTAATCATTTTTAGACAAATATATGTAGTGGAATGAGAGATATGTTTTTGGGGAAATGACATAATGTTCAGGGATATAAGTTAGTTTTAATTAATAAATTAAATGTATGATTGTGTTAAATTTGTTTAAAAAGTATTTTTTGAGTTTATAAGGCTTCAGATGTGAAACTATATCTTCTGCAAACATTGGGATTAATTAATTTTTCTTGTCATTTAGACACCATGTACTGGTATTAGATGATGTGTAACTACTGAAAGGAATATTTGATGAAAATAAAATAGGCCATGAATTGTATTATTCAATAAATATCTTACAAATTATAAATTTAAATTATGATATTTTTAATGTTCAGGAATTAGTTAATTCACCAGAGGCAACATGAAACTTTTCATAAAATTTAAATAAAAACGGACAACAAGAAATGTGGTCACATGTGAAGAATTAAAAAAAATTAATATTGTGAGGGGTTATTATCATTACTCACATTGTGAAGACCTCTCCACTAGTAGAAAATATGAAATTTCTAGGGGATTTTGGATCAAGGTCATCCATTTTGGATGACCCATTCATGTAATATATATTTTGAGAGTTATGATTCATATGATTTCCCTTATATTTTTATGTTAACTATTATGATGGTGTAATGTTGTTTTTATTATATAAATAAGGTCTTATGACGTTCTTTTGTGATATTGGATCCTTAATATGATGTTATTCTCCTTAGTCCATATTGGTGTAACTCATTGGAAGCATTATTTTATCACCAAATTAACTTAGGGGGGTCTGAAACCATACCCTATGGTATCTCTAATTATTATGTATTTGGAGTATTTTATCTTTATATAAAACGACATGCACATTAATTAATATAATGATGAATTTTAGTGAATCCTCGTTGGTTTATCATTGGATCCTTTTAGAGTCTTCGGAGTTGTGATATGGAATGTGGCTACCGATTGGTTGAGGGAAACGTTGAATAATAATGAATTTAATAGTGGATAAAATTTTTTTTATCATGAAACAAGAATTCAGGTGATTTATTTATTTAGAATCACATTGGTAATGAAATATCATTTCTTGGAATAACTAGATATAATGTGATATAATAATGAATGTTAAAATGAAAGAATAATAATAATTTGATGAATCAATAATTTTGGAATATGATATAATTTAGTGATATTCTTACTACTATAACATCTGTTGTAATTGATGTTATGATGATTATAATTTGGGGCAATCATAGGCTCATGCTGAATATATATATTAAGGATATGCGCAGTCTTGGGTTGAAATGCTTATATATAGGTCTTGATGATGTTCTTTGTCGTAATGCTTATATAAAGGGATATGCATTGATTATAAAATGAATATATATTGGGGTTGGTCAATTTCATAAAAAATACACACATATATATATATATATATATGGATTTTAAATGTGTTTAAAATGGTTATATAGAGGAATTTTTCATATTATATTAATATTGAATGGTTATGTTTTTATGGATGGCATGGTTATGCGGCATTTATAGAGATATTCTATCATGGTGTTGAAGAAAGATTATTTTCATATTATATTATGATGATTAATTGATAAACCTATTATAACATTGTGGAATGCCCATATTATCATATTATTTTTGTTTATACATAGTTGTTTTGACATGTTGAATTTTACTAAAACCCTATTTGGTCCAACATTTTGTACCCGAGATGATTACATGGATATAAGTTTGGAAAATGAAAATAGACCTTATTAATGATTGTTTCAATCATGATGAGATGGATATTAGAGATATTAATAGTAGAGGGCTTGAGAATAATGTATTTTTAGTCTCTTCTATCATCAATTTCTTTGTATTACACTCAATTTTTCATTTAGACCCATTTCATCCTTTTCTTTTATGGTTCACTATTATTTGATTCATTAGATCCCCTTATACTTCCCAGTTGTATTTCATTATATATCCACTATTCAGTTAATCTGTTATTTATTTATTCTAATTTTTTAAACTTAAATGTCACTCTTTACCAGTGGTATATTCTATCCATGATACATATCACACCCTCACTTCTTGTGGGAATACTATAGCTTATGGGCAGGTGCGCATAAGGTCCCACAACAAACCTAATTTCTAAATGCAAGGGAGTTCCAAATCAGGGGATATTAAATAGTTTTATCATATAGAACGTTTTTATTTTACGTTTATTTAATATTTGGTAAAGGAAAAAAGGATACTAGGATGTGTCAAGACTTAGTAATGAACTCATGGATGGGATAATCTAACCCATGTACATGAGAAAACATGATTTCCACATATGGTATTATTATTGATTTTCTCTGTTTTTACATTTTAAATTATTACACCTCAGGTGTTATATATATGGTTTGATTAATATTTTCTTGAGATTGACACTCGTGGCCCAGTGTGGAACGATATGAGTATGAAAGCATCAGGATTGGAACACATGGATATATATACTAACATTCATTATAAAATATTACGATATATTTATTTCATGTGATATAATGTTTTTTATGAACTATGAAATAAGATACTTGTTATATCATATAAATGAAAATGATGGATCTATTATTTCATTCCAAAACACTTCTCATCCTTGTTTAGTGTGACCAGGTGCATGTGGTTCCCTATTGTGTCATCTGATGAGGATGTCCTTATTTTCATCTATTTTTCAAACAAGTGTGCTTTTCCTGTATAGAATATACCTCCTTGTCTCCTTCAAAATGATCATCTTGAGCGTAGAAATTAAGACCCTTCTATCATAGTGGAATAAGAGATTTTTCATTCTCTTAAGGCTAATATAGAAGTTCATATTTATAATAACTTTCTTAGGGTCGTGTAATCCATGTAAAGGGATACTTTTAACCTTGGTGCTTCAACGTATGAGTTTTTGATAGTGTTTCAGTTATAGCATCCACATATGTTCAAAGGGGTTCAATGAACCTTGAAATCTAAATTTTGGATCACATGTATTCTAGATTATATTAATGAACCTAGTGACATTGACATAAATGATGGTGAGTATTTCTTCATACATGATTTGCAGAATAACCATGTTGTGGTTCGATATTCTGGAGTAATCTATTAATAAAGAGGAGTTATTTTGGATTGAAATTGGTAATGAGTTTATAAAATAGTTTTATCCATACAAATTAATGGAATAGAATTATTTAGAGTTCATGTTTTTGTCATAGGGGGGCTTGTTAGTGATGGAATACATTAGAAACATCACTGAACTATAGAGATTGGGAAATCTTTATATCATAATGATATCTACAAGGTGAGACATTTTCAAGATATGAATTTCATTGATATTCGGTCATAGGTTAACATATTCCACATGAGTATATTTTTGGATGTTATGATTCTAGAATTATTAAAATAAAGGAATCAGAGAGAGTCCCTAAGAAGTGGCTATTATATTTTAGTGGGGGAAAACTAGGAGATCTTCTTCTAGAGGAATGAAATGAAACTAAAATTATGATAACCAATGTAAAATTAGAAATACAAGCTATTGAAGTAGGAATCCATCTGAAGAACATGTTCCATTGTAGTCTTATAAGTGTGCCATGTTAATCCAGAGTAATCCCCAATATCCATTAAACACTTTGGAGTGTCATGGTATTATTTTAATGGGTAATCTTTAATTGTTTTTAAGGAACATATTATAATATAGAAGTGAGAGAAGATCATGAATGGAACCATATTCTATGAAGGTCCTAGAATCTCCTCTACAAATAATTATATAGTGTTCTACCTGATGTTTAGATCAAGTCCTGGTATTTGGAACCCCAATACATGATAAGTTGTACATGTAAGAGTGACTAGATGAAGGGAGTTATAATATTACCCATTTATGAAATGAAGTTCATCTATACACAATATAGACTAATCCATCTAGTGTGCATTCATGAACATATAATTTCATAGGTAAAATTATTGTATCATCTACCATTTCCTATGTTCTTTATACCGAAGAATCACATTCCCTTTCATCTCATCTTTTTTAAATTCTGTGGTCGTTGTTTTAAAAATATTTTATAGAATTTTGACCATCGATACACCATTGTGTATGTGGTAAAATAATATCAAAATTTTCATGTTGTGTTCTATAGATATCCAAAGTGATCAATTAGTTTAGGATCAATATACATTTTAAAAGGAAATATTTTGATTAGATTATTCATCTAAATTCTTTATTTATATATGAGGATTATATGAAATGATACTATATGATATTTACCGTTATATCAATAGTAGGAGGTAGTTTTTATCACTATGGTCACTATGATATTTATAATAGTTTTAATAGAAAAACGTAGTGGATGGTAGATAATCTCACATCTCGGATAGAAAGCCTCAATCTAGAGGATTGAGGAATGTAGAAGGATTAGTTTCCTCCAATGCAAGACATTTTAAAGATGTATTTCATGATGAATATTTTGGCTCACCCGCCGTGTGAGAGATCGATTTCACGATCAAGATGGTGATGGGTGTAGAGCTAGTTTCTATCCAATATTATATAGTAGAGCCTTTTGATATTTAAGAGATTAAATTTTATTTTAAAAAACTAGAAAAAAATGGTTTTATATATTCCGGTATATCTCAATGGGGTTCTCTGATTTTTTTCACAATGAATACTGATGATACCCTACACTTATCTGATTACTATCATATATTGAACATAATGAAGTACATGATCTGGTATCCCCTTCCATGTATAGATGATATATTAAATACTTTCAAAGAATATATAATCTTCTCCAAAATTGATTTTTATGCAAGGTTACCACTTTTTTATGGGGAGATAATTAGGTATACAATATAATTTATTTTTAAAAGATATTTCATATGAGATCATAGTGAGTATTTTTGGATTCCTAAATGAATTTCAAATATTTAATGTACTTGATAAATAATATCTTTATTCCTTTTATTTATCATGTTTTGGTGGGTTTTGTTGATAATATAGTTTTGTATTTCGTGTCCGTAGATGTAACTCCCAACAACAAGATATTTTTTTGATTATAATGAGTAAAAATTGTATTTATTACAAATTAAAAAAATAAATTTTATAGATTGATAAAGTGAATAACGTGGTATATTTCATCCTAGAGGTAGGATATTAAGTGGACCAAAATAATTTTATTGTCATGGTATCATGGTAGTGACCAAATAATATCATTGAGGTTCTAATTTTTCAATGTTTACGTGGTTATTATCACTTCTTTTTTTTAGGAAATTCCCGATCTATAAGGACAACATTTCAGTCTAAAGAAGATGGGGTTAATGTTCTTTTAAAATTATTTTGACATACATTTTTACGAGATTAATAATAGGATGGCCTCTTTATCTATACTCATTTTACCTAGGCCATGTAAGAATTATAACATAACTAGGACACATCTATAGTTGGTCTCAGAGTATATGTTATTATAGGGGATAAAGTGGATTATTATGTATCCAAATATCTGAGACCTCAGTAGGGGAATTATCCCACTCATGCCCTAGAATTTTTAGTGGTGGGTTATTCCATGATATTTTATAGACAATAAATTTTGAGAGAGAGGTTTTTCAGCACTCATACCACAAGATCCTCATGTAGATATTTTCATAGAAGAACTCAATGTTCATTATATGATATATGTTATCTACTTAAAGTCTTATGATATTAATCTAGCATATTTCCAAAATAATGGTAAACTTAACTCTCATGTCTCTGAGTATGAACAGAATGAATGAGTTAGTGTGGGAGTCTTGTGATTTGTTTAGGATGATAGAAATCCATGAATATGTGCATCTAGATGTTCATAAGTCATGGGGAATAGTATCTCTAAAATTGACCTATGTTATTACCATACATCTTTTTTAGATAATGATAGGGCAGTTATTAGATCCGAAGGGATTTGTTTTATGATAAAGCTTATAATTCGGGTATACAACACTAAGATAATCTATTGACAGTGGAAGTTATATTATTCTCTAAGCATAAGTATAGATTCCCTCGGACTTGCAAGAGGTGATGATGTGAGAGTTTACTTTTTCTCGATGGGTAGTATATATTAGTTTTACTGTGATGGTTCCTGATCACCAAAGATAATACATGTTGTTAGGAATAAAGTTAGAGTTATTTGTATTTTTGGATAAATTTTTCACCTATCGTCATGTGAATGCCCAGAATCATAGGCCTACTAGGATTATACAACCTCTTTCCATGATAGAATGGAAAGGGGATCATGACACTGTAGATTATGTGACATGATTTCATTAAAAAACATGTAATAATGATTAAGAATGTGTGATTCTAGATTGAAAAATATAGCTAGCCACTTCTTACCAATTAGTGAGACCATGAATATTTATGATCTAGGTAGTATGTACATGAATTACAGTGTTTGGGTGAATAGTGTTCAGAGTAGTATGATTTTAGAAAAACATAATCATTTCATGTATTGATTTTTGGTAGACTCTTCATAAAAATCTAGTATCACTTTATATTAGGAGGAAAACCTATCATCCTCATAATGTCGGTTAATTTGATAGGATTATTCATGTTTTATAAGATATTTTTTTGATGTTGTTTTTTGGATTTGGTGGTTCATCAGAGGATCATATGGTACTCGTGGGGTTTTCTTTTAATAAAATCACATTTTCATCAATCCAGATGTCACATTTTGGTATTTTTTATTTTATTCATGGTCGTTATCCTATTTGTTGGTCAGATATGGTTGAGACAATGATTTTTTGGTGTAATATATCATATTATATGATTTCTTATTTTCATTAGGTTGGAAATAGTATAGTGACCATGTAGTTTGGGTATAAATGTTATGCAGACAATTAAGGAGGACCTATGGAGTTTTTGGATTGACTTCTTGTTTTCCTTCTAGTGCATCTTCAGTTTAGAATATATAGTGTCAGAAAATAGAGAAATATAATTCACATATTTATAAGATATTAGATATATATGATAGGGTTATTCTAATGTCATATCGAGGAGCTCTTCTAAAAAGAAACAGTCCAATGAAAGATGTGTTTCATGTATCCCAACATCGATGATATTAAAATGGAACATCACATCTAATAGACAATAAGGACATCGATCATTGTCTATATTCATCCTTATAGTATCATTATAATTATATTTTTTACCGCAGTGAGTATTATATCTAGTGTAGGAATATACACCTTGCTCGAGTGCAGGGGCATCATGGGTTTGCTCAGGAGGAGACCTGGACAAGGGAGTATGATATGAAATCATTGATTCTAGACATGTTCAATGAGACCCTGTAGTGTTTCATAGTGTATCATTTTCATAAGATGTTATATATTGTGGAGGATGTAAGATCCCATAGTCCTCTAGGTATTTTCCTATTTAATTTGTTAATTAAACCAATTTTGTTTTGGTTTCCTCGGATTTATGACTTGTTAGTCGAGTCTAATTTAGAGTCGAGGAGATTTCTTTGAAAATATAATAAATTTCATGGATGTATGTTTTTTCATGTCAATAGAGTCTAGGTGTAGACATGTTAATGGAGTTTAGGAGGATTTTATATGCATCTATAAGGATTCATATGTGATTCACCACTGTTGTGTAATATCATTGATCATATAGAAAAACCATTACATTTATCTTCCTTCTCCTGATCATAGACACCATAGTTCTTATTGCAGTTACATGTAAAAGCATTGTTTGATCATTGGAATGAGGTATGGGGTCCAAAACCTAACCCCTATGGTTTGTTTAATTATAAATTATGTTAAATGTTTTAAATTTAACCAACACCACAATACATCATTTATCTTAAATTTTAATGATTTTGAATCATTATTGGATTATTCCATGGATCCCATGGGATTCTGGGGTGGTGTGATTTGGACTATGGAAACAAATTAGTAGAGATAACCATTTAATAATTGTCAATTAGCAAATGGTTTAAATTGCGTTTAGCATGAAATGTGAAATCATGTGATTTCTTGATATTTAATATATTTCATAATGTATTATCATCTTCTGAAAATTTGGAAATAATTTGATATAAAAATGAATGTGAAATTTATTGGAAAACAATAGTTTCCAATACTAATTATTTAGTCCCATGATATGATACTTTGATATCCTTACTATTATGACATGCGTTGCAATTGATGTTATAATACGTATATAGAGGGTTCAACCCAATATCATTATAATATTATTATATAGAATTATGTTCTTAGTATTTTATAGAAATTATTATATAGAGGGCTTGGCCAACTTTCATGTTTGAAGGCATATTTAGTGGGCTATTCCTAGATGCTAAACTGCTTACAAAGAAGGATTTTCTATGTTTCCAAGGGTAATAAGGTAGAATAGATAGTCTTCCTTATGTACTATTTTATATTTCTTCTCACCTTTGTTGTCCAAAGTGTTGTTTGTATTTTTGTGAACACATGTTGACATAGTGATGTGGTGGTTTTTACCATTCCTGTGGGTAGATGCCTCTATTTGTGTGTGAGAGGAAAATTTATTTCGGTGGGGTTACTGCAATAGAATGAAACAAGGATGGTGAGGATCCATAAGATGATAACATTTAGGTTATTAGTTTGGGGTTAAGGTTGGTCGTGCATGATGCTGTTAGGCCCGTATCAATTTGGGGGATAGACACTAATGTTCCTAGAGGAAATGTTCTTATAGAATACAATGATATTACATTGAGGAATGATATTGTTGTTCCTTTGAACGTCTGGATTTAAACTGATATGTTCTTTTGAGATGGGGTTTGAGGGACTAGGCATGTATTGATTGGGTTTACCATTAGGATGTGAGATACTTGGTAATAGAATGAGGTTCTAGGTGATGTTGGAGGTGGAACATTATGGTTCACCTATGACTATATGACATCGGGGGATTGCTTAGGCTGTGGGATATTGATCTTATCTTATAAAGCATTTCGACATTGTCTGGGTAATTTGATAGCTACCTAGTATATTTTTAGAACTAGGGAAGAATTTTATTACTTCATTAATGTTCTTATACTTATTTATTTTTAACATACACTTGATTAGTCACAAACATAAATAATTCCCATGTAGGTGGTACCCTACAGAGACTCTTCCTCACACCATTTAGAAGCCCTTCAGGATATGTATAGAATATATGATTTTTCATTCATGTATGGTTACGAGCTGTGGAGATGGTTTTAGTGGTTGAATTGGCATGTATTAAAGGAAAGGGACACTCTGTTCAATCATTTGAAGGATTTCCTTTTTTATTTTCCTTCTGTATCAATATATTTTTGTATATATATATATTGATGGTTGTCTATGAGTGAACCTTTACTTTTTATAGTATAGTATGACTTGTAATGAATGCATGTTCTATTTTAATTATAAATTAATGGAATGTAGATGTATTTATTTATTTTTGCTACATTTTGTATTATTCTCTATCTTGTGTGTCCTATTGATTGTGCTCTCTCCATGTGAGGGTTAATGATTTTGATTCTATTAGTATTTTTAATCAGATTCTACATATATTAGTCCTTTATTGTATCATCACCATAGAGTGTAGCCTCCCCACTATCACCTCTTTATAACCATAAATCTAGTTAGCTGTCTTCGGTGTATTCTGAGGCTCTCTTAAGGGCAAGTAAAACTGATCCAATTGATATATTAGGGTATAAATTCATTTTTAGGAGCTAAATTTTTTTTAGAGCTCTTCATGATTGGGAAATAATAGTTGTGTTTGAATAGATACTAATGATATAAAATGATTTAATTTTATACTATTTATATTATCTAGGTTATGTTATATAAGATACTAGAATTATGTTGTAATTGGGTTTAGAACTCATGTTGGGGTTCTTGTGGCCTCATGTATAGGGGATGAACTGAGTTACCCCATGCGTGAATATCGATTTCTCTTTTTTCATTTTATAGTTTATAAGATATAAAAATTAGTGGTAAACAAAGAAATGTGACTGTTAAATTGTTATTACTTGAGGAACTTATCCTAATTTGGTAAGGAAATGGATTTTGGAGCCCTTTCATAGTATACATTAGGGTGATTGCTATGAATTTATCTTCATTGATTACGCACATAATAAGAGGTTATAAAATGAATATTCACGTGTAATGATATAAATTATCTTTTTTAAATATTCAAATTCTCATGATATGTGATATTACATGTGATGTATGTATTTATATTTTCCTCAGTCATATAAGGGTAGGTAGTTATGATGGTACAGGGTGATACTGATCAGCGGTTTGGGTGATGTGGTTGTTGGTTTTTGATTATGTAATTATATAGTATAGTCTTGGCCTATGGTATATTTGATACTTGTCTCTATTTTGGGTATGTATGTAGAATACAATTCTGATATATCTAGAGGTGTGTTTGTAGTGAGGAGGGTAAGGGTAGTTAGTTGAAACATCTTGATACTCCTTCAATATTTGTAATATATATATATTTTATCTGGGGTGTCTAATAATGTAATGTTATTTAATGTGTTTCTACCTACAGAAATTATATGTTGAAGTAGGAAGGAGATGATTTAGTGTTATTGGAGCATAAGAAGATTGAGACACCAGAGGGCCAGGCATATTTTGAGCCGCATGAAAATGATTAGGCTCAGATTTGAGTTTAAGATTTTAATCCACCATACAAGGTAGATTTTGATCCCTTAATGGATGAGTGTCTTTGAGTCAGGTAGGTATGGATTATGTAGTGTATCGATAGGTGAGCTCATTGAGAATATAATTTTATGGTGTATTTGAGTCAAGTGTTTCAGTCACATCATCCATTGATTTTCTAATTTGAGAGTGGTCCATAGGTTGTTGTGAACTATATTGAGTCCATGTAGATGATTTTTGAATAGCTCTAGACACCTATAGGATGGAGGTTGATTTTGGTGATGTATATTCTATGATGACAGATGAAGAGCGGGTGTGATGTGTAAATTCTAGAAAGTATACATGAGGGAGATTCATGGAAGGAATTTGAGGCCATGTTCTTGGATCACAACTTCTAAAATGTGAAAAGTGACTAAAGGGATTAAGTGTTCTTAATCATTTGGCTGGGTAAAAATTCTATCATGGATTATTGAAAAATATTAACACAATGTTATATCATTTCTCATGACATGGTGAGTTCAAAAAGCTAGAGGTGAGGAATAACTAGGATAGTTGAAGGCCTAAAATTAAAGTGCAGATGGGTTTTTAAGGTTGGAATCATTCTTATTATGGGTGAATTAGATTATCATATCCATGGGAAACATGATGGATTGGTATAATTTTTATCATCTAATAGATTTAGGAGATTTTAATGGAGATATTTTAGATGGTATAAATTGATATTGAGGTGAGTTCTAGTTGGTAGACCATGACATTGACATATTAATACCAAATGAGAATGGGGATTCAATAATGTGTTTCTTATGTAAGAAGCTAGGACATGCCGTAACTCGGTTCAAGAAGCATCTAAAAGAGAGTAGAGGATGTGTACAGGTCTAGAATCTCACTGTGTTCTATATAAATATTCCTCACATTTCCAACTATCTAGGACCAAGGAAGACATAGTGTTTGAAGTTCAGACCATGAATGGTACATGGTGATGGTTGTTTCACTATATTTACATGTGGTAGTCATGGTAGTGATGGCTGAATGAAGAAGTTGGATAATTGTATGGTGGATAGAGTAACACCATAGGGTTGTAGGGCTTCAGTCTATTGATGATTGGGCCATTATTATTCCAAGGAGCTTCCTGGGTTAGAGAAGGATGATGGATCAATAATGGTTAGAGTAACTATAGGGCCATATCCATTTTTATTTGTTTTTATTTTTCAAGGACTATTGAGGCATTTCCATTTTGAGTACAGTAGGTTCATGATATATGTATATGGGAAATCAATATGATGGCTAGTATGATGGAACTGGGTTATGTGTGTTGTATATTTACCATAGGTGCATGGTAATAGGATTTCTTGAGATGATTTGGAATTGGGGAATCAAGGATATGCATGAATTAAGTTAAATTTTATCATCTAGGAAAAATAGTTATGTGGTTCTTGATTTACATTATGGGGAACCAAAGAATTTCTCATCTGTTTTGATGTGTGGCCCCGTTTGAGCCATGTGTGACATGGTCACAAGGTGGACATCAATGGGATGTGAGAATCTGATTGGTGTGAGGTATGACCTGGGAGAAACTAATGAGGCGTAGTAGTGATAATGCATTATGACAGGAAATTTGAGTCATGTGATGTTAATTGGACATTCAGGTTTTTAGAACTAGGTGGAGATGTGACCGCGGTCGGTCAATCCTAATGTGGGGCCCCCCTCGAGTTAGTTTACCTATTCCCTTGAGGATGGGGTAGTCAGGGATCTTTTTAAAGAGATGTGAATTATCATTACCATATTTGGGTTTTTCATAGCTTAAGGAAGATCTATAATAAAGTGTGGAGATTGTAACATCATTGATTTTATGATTTGGTTGAAATACTAGCACATTTTGATATTCTATAATTGGTGGGCATGACAATTTATTTTTTGATAATCAAAATGCAATTCTGAGTTTTTTTCAACCCAATATCTTATTTTTGGAAGGTTATAGAGGTATAGAGCGTTTCTCAGGTTTTTGGGTGGGGTTCTTAGGAATCAGAGGCCTAAAGGCCTTATTATGGATTTTATTGGTTGATGGACATAATTGAATAAACTATCTACCTATCAATTCAAATCTTGTAGCCCAATTTTACAATGCTACATGATTTTTAAAACCATGTGGGTTGGGTTTCACAACCAAAAATTGATGTCTATAGTTTTTTCAGATGGTTTCCATGTGTTTTGGAAAACCATGTACAAAACCCATGGTTAGTGATGTTAAGGTACTTCCTCTTTGTTATTGTGGTCATTCCTTACATACAGTTTCATTTAACATTGTTCATAATCTTGTGAGTTCTAGGTTTACAGCAACAATCACCACACCGTTTCTTCATGGCTTGGAAAATCATGTGAGATTAACTTGCATATCATTAATGAGGTGAAATGAACATTTAACCCATACTTCTACATTCGTAAAATTCCCCTTTCTAATTCTTTATTGGTCACACATAGTAGATGATAAATTATTCTCCTCCACCTCTTCTCGGAATTAATACCTATATATGTCTGAGATCCAATTTTTGATCTTTATATAGAATGGGATATGAATTGTTATGAATATCCTCTCCCTTAATTATCTTTTAATTTTGTCTCACCTAAAAAACATGTAAGTATATTCAAGTCATTTTTCCCAAATTTTTTTCATTCTTTGGGAACAAATATTTTTGACAAACCAGTAGGAGTTAGTGTCGTAGATCAGACAATAATATGTATATGACTATGATTTAGGTGTTTCATAACATTATTCGGAATTTCTTGTGTGTTTGGGTGGGGTGGGGGTGAGATTTAACACGTCATTTTATATACTGAACAAAAACATAATTTTTTTTATTAATTAATAAATTGAACCCATATTCGATGACAACAAGCTTTCCCAATATTGTTGATAAGTGGTTTGAGTCATGAGGGATTCTCATAACCATGATCATTGAGTCTATATGTGTTCATTATATTAAATTTATTCATTATATTTATTTAATGTGGTTCAATTAAACTATATTGAATTCATTTTTTTATATTTATTTGAATTATATATACAAATTTATGGTGCTACACTACCAAGATCAATGAGAAATAGACTGTCCTGGAACAAGGTTTCAAATGGAGATGGACTTAAGAAAATGAGGTGATTTGAGTGTCATGATTTGCCTGGCCTAGGTAAAATGAGTGATGTGATCACTAGTTTGGTGATATAGTTATCCATTTAGGTGGATAGGCTATCAGGTTGAGGGCTTGAATTGTGATACTAGTTGGGATGGACATCAAATTTGAGAGACATGGTCATAGGGGAACAAGGTGTTAGAGTTGATTTGGGTTTGGGATTATTTAGTTATTTCTACTCAATCTTATTAGTTAACACACCCTTTGGAGTCATGTTCTCAAATGATGATTATGTGATTAGTATATTTTTACCATTGTTGTAGGTAGAGGCCCTTAGTAATTAGACTGAAGTAATTAAATGGGGGTTATTTCTGATGAATACCATAATGTTGGTGAAGAACCATCAGATGAAATTATTGAGGCTTTCAGTTGGGGGTGGAGCTCTATAATGCTTGAGGTCATTAGGCCAAGATCATTTTAGATGACAGGCACTACCACTGCCCAGGATGTTGTTTGTTGAACCATTAATGATTTTAATTTAAGGATAAATACCACTACGCCCCAATATATTGGGCTTTGAGCACACATGTGACTTTGAGGAGGGGTCTGAAAGAACAGAAATTTATTGACTCGGAATGAATTCGTGATGTCATATACATGGTGATTAAATGAGGTGTTATGTGATCATGGAGGTGCAACATAAGGGTTCATCTGGGGCATTATAACAACATGTTATTCCTTGGGCCATGGTATAAGGATCCCCTATTCTATGGAATCTAGGTGTCAGTAAAAGAACATGATAAATTCCATGTTGATTTTGAGCACAATGAATGATTGTGTCTATTTTTTCCATTTTCATATACTTATTGATCTTTAGAATACACTATCTTAGTCACAAATTCGTGGTGTGCACACATGGGAGGTACCGTAATGGGACTCATTCTCACCCACTATAGAGGCCCATCGGGACACATCTAAAAATTAAGTTTCTATGTTTAGGAAATACTTTGGGAAAAAGAGAAAGATCATAGTGTTTGAGTTGTAATGGATGGATGGAAAGGGCACCATGGTTCTTGCCTAAGTTGGAGTTTCGTTTTTTCCTTTTGTATCAGCACGATTTTGTATAAGTATACAATTTTGGTCGACCATGGGTAACCCTTTAATACTAATTTTATTGTATGACTTGTAATGGATTCATGTTTTATTTTTTGTTTATAAAAATTGAATTTGGACGTTCTTGATTATTTATTCTTATTTTTTATATTATTCTTGTACTATCGTGTGGTATTGATTATTCTTCCTCCATGGGAAGGTTGATGGTTTTGACTTTATTTCAATTTTTCTTCCACTAATATAACTATTTGACCATTAATGTATCATCAAAAAATGGCGTTCTCTCCACAATTTTACCTCCTCGGACCCTATATGGTAGATGAAATCCCTTGTCATTTAGGGAGGTGTTCCTTCATCCTAGTGGCACTTGGCCAATTTCACTGTATGAGTGTCAATTCAGGTTGGGGTTCTACAATCATCATCTAAAATAGAAAACTAGATATTTCATTTCAGATCACTAAATTATAAAACCATATAATTTATTTCGAACGAATGATTATTCTTTTACAAGTTATAAAACTTGAATTAATAATTAATGATACTAATATATTTTGTTAATTAGTTATTTGATATATATTATTTAAATGATAACATTAAATATTTTACTCATACCATTGAGAGTACAATATCATTGGGCTATTCACATTTATAATAATTATTTTATATATAGTGTAATATGTTATTTTAATATAATATATCTTTACCTTACATCGATAAAAGAGGATTTAAAAAAACTCCTATAATTTATATTGATAATTATAATGAGTAATTGTAATTCATAAATTAATGGAATTTTATTATTAAAATCATGACGATGATTTAAGATATCGGTCATTAATTAATGAATCTCAGATTTTATTTTATAATTTTCATAATTGAAATTGAGAACATTGAAATAAGATTAAATTTTTGAATCATAGATTTAGAGGAATAATTGTCACATTCCTTAGTACCATGAACTCTCTTATTATAGAATTATATATCAATCATTAAAATATTAATATATTATCTATGTCGAGAACACATTTAATGGAATATGAATAATATTTTAAAATATTGATAACAAAAAATAATAACAATTTTCCATTTTGTATAATTAATAACCCAAAAAGAAAAACTGTTTGAGATCAGTACACATCTATCTACCTAAATAAACCCCCTAATGAATTTAAATAGAAAAAATAGATTTATTATTTGATACTCAACTGATGAAAAAATATAAATTTTCAATTAATAGGTCTATGTGGGAGATAATGGTATTTTATTTGTATAGTTTCTTTATGATTAATCATATATCTAATGAATACACTTAAAAAAGTTTTATAATAACTAAATGTAATTTAATTAACCCTAATTCTAATTTATGATATCCTGATAAGTTTTTATTATGAAGATGACATGATATTATATCTTCCGCATCATAATAAATTTTTTACATTGAGATAAAAAATAGTTAGGTTATTATATACTTATAACCATTAACAAATTTATTCTATTATTCTAAAATAACTAATAATAAATTTTTTAATGTAATTTCTTAGAATATGGCCCTATTTCTTGGTTTTTTTATTTTAACATAAATTTAAAGATAAAAATATATGAAGAATAATTGATTAGGGTTCTTATATAATGGAAAATATGAGATGAAATTGTTATATCGACATTGAATATTTTTAAAATGAATCGTATATCAAATTTTACAATTACATCTATAGAGTCATTGTGAAATAGAACCAACTGATTGAAAATTATTATTATCCTGCAACAAAAAAACATTCTTTTATATTTTAGAAGTATAATTTTGAAAAATATAATTCTATATAATACATACTGCCATATTAAAATCTTACATTTTCAGATCATAATAGTTTTCAAAAATTAAATCATGATAAATATTATATAATTCTAAAATATTTTAAAAATAACTAATAACCCTCATAATTAAGATAAACAAAAAAATATATTGGTTTTATAAAAATATGAAAAAATGGTTAGGTAAAAAACATTTAAACATATATAATTTATCCATTATTGATTAATATTTATTAATCCACAACATTAAAATATCCATATAAAAAAAATTAGTTATGATATAAAAGTATATTCTAATAAATATATGATATTATTTTATATGTTTATATAGTCTGTTAATACATTCAAAAATAAAATAACAAACATTAACATAGTAGTATTTGTAAAAACATTATACAATATTGTTTCAATAAAGATTTTAAACATGTGTCATGGTCAAAAATATTTATTCATTATTATAATATGAAAATATATTCTATGATACCATTAAAAATATGATTCCTCCCAATTAAAAGAGCATTTTATTTCCAATAAATCAACAAACAACCTTAATTAACCAATTTCCTCTTAAATGAAATCATAATACATAAACAAATATGAATATCATTTATTAATAAATATTAAAATAATATCTCAATTTTTTTACTATGAATAATTCATAACTCCAGAATCCATAAAACATTGAATATTTTTCCTCAATTAGATAAAATATTCAAATGAATTAAAATTTATATTAAACAGTACTTAAACATTGAGTAATATAATAACTAGTTTTGGTGACAAAATATAACAATACATGGGTATATCTAATAAAAAATATGAAAATATGAGTATAAAATTTTCATCCATGTAATTATTGAATTTATCATTCATATTAATGTAATAATTTCATAGTATATCCTTGTAAAAATATCCTTAAATAAACACATGAGAATTAATTTTTTGGAATTACATTATCATCTAGTCTTGGAATTTATTCTAAACATCCCATATGTTAACTACAAATTAATTAACATTGATCTTTAATATGGGAATGTATTTTAAAATTCATAATTTGGTGGATCATAGAAACTAATTTTATCATCCACATATTATTTAAAATATCCATCACAACTAAAATATCATCTTTTTCTTTATTATTATCTATCAAATTATTATTTCATAAACACGAATACCTATGAAAAGTTAACCAATTATGAATTACAGTATCACCTCTCCATGATCTCTAAATGAATTTATTCAATATCTACCATTATCAGAAAAAGGATATTATACAATAACACAAGGTTATTATTGAAGATAAATTATATCAAATTTTTCTTTCATTAAAATAAATTATAATAATAAATCATCGTTATTGGGTTTCTAAGAAAAACATATTACATGAGGGGAAACACTAACATCACTATTCCCCTACTATTTCTATATTAATAAATATATTCAATTTCGACTTAAACACATTTATTATTAAGCATTAATTATATTAGATGTTTAATCTAATTACGAAAATCAACATTTCATTCATTAGTAGTATTACATGACTATTGGTATTTTCAGGATAAGAACATATCTTATAGTTGTTTTGGAGGAGGTTGTATGACTATATGAACATATTAATCTACCATAACATGAAACTCATGCCTCCTAAAAATTGTATTACCTAAATGTAAAAAATATTCTAGTAGATCCATAGTTACTAGTATAAAGAATGTGGTTCTAGTCGTGACATTGTTTCCATAATTTTCAAATCCAAAACCTATATAATGTCATGTTAAATTTATGAATATGATGACAATTGTAAGTGAAAGTATATCTTTAGACCCATTCTATCATTATAAAATTATTGTTTATTAAATCATAAAGTGTTATCAATGTAATTTTTCATCAATAATATTTTATTCTCTCTATTTTAAAATTTCATTAATCAATATCATTATAATTATGAAAATATAATCTCCTCCTATGGCCCCCAACATTATTATAATTTTTGGTTTTAAAAACCTATATATTATTATAAATGGTCGCTCCATATAAAACCAATATCATAATAAAAAATAAGTATAATATATACAACGTATTCTCTATACTCCATAGTTATCTTTTATCAATCAGTGCTCTAATGGGTTGATCATGTTCTAAATAACACATCCTTGCACATCAAAATAATAGAATGGTGAACAAGAAATATGGATATGAACACCTTCTAAAAATTAATATTTTTATTGATATGTACACTAAAAATCATAACTCAAAATAACAAAAAAACAAATAAATCCTCCTCATTTTGAGACATTAATAACAACCAAAACACATTCCATTATTTTTAAAACTCATATATTCAGTATCATAGGTAAATTTTATTACACTCTATAAAATTAAATGAATACTTCACCAAATTTAAACATTCTCACCACTAAGGAGCATGAATTTATAAAAAATAATAAATATTATTTTCAAACTAAACAATCCATAATAGGTAATTGAAATGTTACCCTTCCAATCAATCATTTCATCATTCACTAATATCTAATTAAAAATAACTATGATATTAATGATAATAAAATAATTTGAAATTGGAAAATAAAATAGGGGAAAACAAAAAAATAATGAAAAAACTAGAATAAACTAAATAGAAGAAAAAAATTTAATTTGAATATAAACTATCAATTAATGATAATTAATGTCAAATAGTTCTCCTGTATCTCTCAAAAAACATAGATTTGAAAATTAATCCAAGAAAACCTAAAACAATTATTCTACAAAATCTCATTATATCCCAATACATTTATATAATATAGAGGTAATATACACAATAAATATTTTTAATAAATTTTGTATTAATTTACTAATTGAAATAATTTCTTATAACTATATAATTGAATTAATTTTTTATCCTTCTCATAAAAAACAGATGTTATATAATGATTATAATATTGGAGACCCCGATCGAAGTATCCTAAAGTTAACGAATACATGATTACATTTTTATAAGATACAAGGAAGCACGTCTAGAATAACTGAATAGTTAATTGGTCATGTTAAATTAGTTACATACTTCAGTGTTATATTACATTTCAACACAAAAAATAAATTTTTTTCTAGAATATCATTATTACCTCTAGTATATTCATATATATTAGTAATAGTAAAATTAATTTAATCCTATGTAATGGAATAAAATTAGGTTTTTCTCAAATTCACAATAAGGTTTAAGTACAATGGTATAGTACATGAATAAATAAGAATAATCAATATGTAAATGTAATAAGTGTAAACATATTCAAATTAATAAGTAAAATAAAAAGGATGAATATAAATAGATAATATCAGTGCGAAAATATCTTGGCTTATAATCAATATGGAATATAAAATAATTGAAAACAGAAAAAAAATTAATTTATTCAATAATATAAAAATCATAATTGGATAAGGTATAATCTGCCTTTCATGGTAAATAACTAAAAACACATTCCATTTAATAAATATATGCTAATGATATATATCCATTAATAATATCATAGGGAAAATATCATGGATATCTATAATTGAATACCAAATAAAGGAAATGATTAAAAACTGGATTCCATGTTTCCTATGTACATTATACCATTACCATTAATACCATTCAAAACGTGGTTTTAAACATACACATTATGAATCCACATAACTAAGACTAGCCAACAGATTAATACCACGATTCTACCAATACATTGATGGGATACTAATAAATAGGCCCACCGATGTCATACCAATCCAAAATATTCGCCATCTAATGAATAATATAATAAATTTTAATACAATGTGTTGAATATAATATCTATAACGAATACAAATTTATCAATATTTTCTTAAATAATAATGTAAAGTCAAAATATAACACCGTACGTTGAAATTATATATTTTTTATTAAATAAAATCACCATTAATAATAATATTGTTACTTAGGGGAAACATATTGTCCAATAATGATAATAATGTGAAAATTTAAATTGATTGTTATTAACTATAGAAATGAATCAATGAAGTGATTGAAAATAAATTCCTTATTCAAAATGATTGGAAACCATGTAAATGATGTGTAAAGATGGTATAAATCAAACATAAAACCATTGTTTTAAGGATAGTGGATTTTTTGTGATTAATGAATATATATATGATAAAAATTTTAATAATAAACTATTGATTAAAATAATCTTCTATTTTAGAAAATCATTTGGATAATTAATTTCACTGAACAATTATTTTTTAATATTTTTTTTAAAAAATTTATAAATATTAAAAGTAAGATTCAATGAAATTATATTTGTAATCGTGGTTAATTCCATACATTATATTAAAATTACATTTCTTTTTAATTTTAAACTATTTATGAATGTTCCTTGTTCAACAAATTACAACATGTTTACTTTCACATTTTAGGTGACATGTAAATACGTATTATTTTTCAAAATGACATAATAATATTTTGATTTTTTATAAGAGTAAAAATGGGTGAAAATACCTACTATAAAATAGTTTTAATAGTTTTAATTTTTTTGAAAATATTTTAGAAAACATTGTTTTGGAAGAAACAACATTTCAAATCTAATGAGAAATGATGTTGTATTTTCGAAAAAAACATTTTATAAAAAAATTTAACTGCCAACTAGTAGAAAAATTATTTTCTTACATTAAAATATCATGAATAAATATAAGATATGTAAATTAATTTTTTATTAGGAAATTATAAATTAAATTCCATGAACTGATATTCAAGAATAAGAAATATTGATTATAATGAGAGCGTGAAATATAACATTAAAATGATCATAGTGTTGATATGATATTTAATAAATAAATTTATTATGTCTATCAACAATAAATAATGGAAAAAATAAGTCTATGTAAAACATTATTTAATCAAAATATATTACACACATAATCTTATCAATCAATAATCATGGATGTAGATTTTTAATCCAATTATTGGAAGTTGAGTTAAAAAAAACCCTTATGTGACTCTTCCTATTTGCCAAACATTTTTAAACATATAATTATGTTATTTTATAAAATTTCATAACACAAAAATGAATTATACAAATATTTATAATACTTGATATGATCCTATTAAAATTGTTTCTCATCCTTTTATTAATGATATTTTATTATTTACATTATTTTTTGTGTTAATAGCATAGTTTTCTAATTCATGATTTGTTATAAAATTTTTAGATCTTATGATTATAATGTGTCAATAAAATCAATACATTAATAATAGTGAACAAGTTATAATATTAATACATCAATCATACCATTAGAACCAATCGTGAATTATTTTTTTGAAAATGATTTCTGTTGTTGTCATGGGGATATTAGGCCATATGTAAGCATGAGTAACATTTGAATTTTTCAATTATTCTTATGAAAATGATGTAAGTGATATTTTATGATTAAAACAAATTAATAATATCATATATAATATAGTACATAATTATATATATCAGCCATGTTTTGTGGTTGTGATAAAAGAGTAACATCACTTTGTGAAGGCATTAGTCCACACTTACACAAATGATGTTATCATCTTTACGTGAGTGTAAAGGAAATAAATAAAATATTTTATGTTATCCATATTGAACGAAAAATATTTCATTTATAAAATAATTATGGAATATATATAATATAAAATAATTAACATTATCATTTTCAAATTCCTCAAAAAGATTTAGTTAAAGACGAATCGTATTTCTTTGCAAGGAGTTTGTCCATTATACTCATGAGCGATGTTATAATATATGATATGAAATGTGAGGTACAAATACAGTGATGATATAGTGAATAAATAGTTATAAATACATTAAAAATATTATATATACAATTTATATCCATCAACAAAGCCAACCTTGAGAGGATAAAATTGAAAAACCAACACCATGAGATCACATGGTGGTAGTCCTCCACACACATGAAAGATGATTTTGTAACCCATTCAATTGAAGTAAAGATGGTGTTAGGGAATGAAATTTTTATAAAATACCTATTATATTTTTTTTAAAAAAAATCATTATGTCATCAAGGTTTAAACAACTAAATGTGTTCGAGAATGATGTAAAATAATAACGCTCATTGATGAACATTAACTATTCTTGATGAATCCCTTATAGGATTTCACTAATGCTAGGAAATAAGTATTATTGAAATATGATAGGTAAATTTTGAAATAATTTATATAGGTATTGGGTGAGACAATAATTTTTGAAGGTGTTATGAATAGAGTAGAGTGTGAGGACTTTTATAAATGGGGTCAGTCGAACACCTGTAAATATTTTAAATTAGTGAATGGAAACCATGATTGTTTCAGGTAAAATGGAAAAAATAATTTTCTATTATTTATAATATAAGTTATAATGCATAAATATATTCATACAATGGGGTTTGGAAATGTTTTTGGTCATTTGAATATATTATATTCTATGTTTAACCACAACGTATAGTCATTTTTAAATTATTTGTTATAATTAATTTTAAAACATTCCATATATAATTATAGAGAAAACATATTTTTAACTTATTAAATACTGTAATTTATGTTGAATACAAATATTTCAACCAATTATAATAATTTAACTTACATAAGTGGATGAAATTATTTTAAAAATAACCCTGCAAACATGATGGCAATGAAAGTTTATCAATTAATAATTCTTAAATGTATATAATATTTTTTGTTTCTAATGTAAATATGAAAATAATTCCAGTGATATAAATTGGATTAATATATTTATTCTTCACTATTTTAAATTTAAATATAATTGAAAATATATTTATTAATTATTAATTATTTAATTTAAAGGGTCGTTTTCAATTTAAATCAAATATTTTTTATTATTCGTCAAAATATGAAACTTCTCCGAAAAATCCACAAAATCATGTTAATAAATCTCTTACCAAATGATTAATTTTGGATTAAAATAATGTAAAATCTTTTATAATGGGTTTAGTAATTTTAATAAATTAGTTCATAACCATAATAATATTTATTAAATCATATATTATCCTTTTATAATATTTTTCCACCTCTTGGTTAATATAAATTCTTTATTTTCATTTCTTGGGTGGTAATCACCTTGTTTTCTCATTTTGTGGTTTCTTATGAATTCTATAGTTCTTGTGTATAATATAATTTTATTTAATATCCATATATATTATCATGAAATAATTATCTTATTTATAATTAATTATAACTTTAAAACCAATCATTAATGAATATTTTGAAATTGATATATATTACTATCATGGATTTTTCATTGATCATTATAGAAAGAAGGTATATAATATATTACCCTATTATAATGATAATAATGTCATATATTACATATTATATAATCATAAATATATCTAATTTTGGGTGGGTATGAAGATATAGTGATATTACTTCGTTATGGAGGGAGTCCAGACATACATGAACGATGTTATGATCTTCACATGAGAGAAAAGGAAAGAATGACAATGATATATATACATATATATATTTAGAAAATGATAAATAAGTAATTAATGACATAATTAAGTAATTTATATAACATCTAATCATTAAATTTTGATTTATCACTTTCAATGTGAAGAGTTTGAGAAAGAAAAATCATACTGTTTCGCGAGGCAGTAGTCCACTATACGTAAGAGCAACATTATCATGTATCCTAAATAATGGAAAATAAAAATAAATATTTTAAATAGTAATTATATAGGTTTATATATGTTATAAATATAATATATATACTTAAGATCCATCATCATACAAATTCCTGAGAGGTGAATGTATAAAAATAGAACAACATTGGTTCGTGCAACGTTTGTCCACCATACAAACATATGATGATTTCATAACCCATTTTATAGAATTGTTTATTTTTATAGGTAACTGAATCATTATAAATAAGAACATTATGTTTCATATACATAGGTTATGAAATCATCTTTTTTAATAAAAATTTAAGGAGTTTAAGAAAGAAGTAAAATAAAACTCTTGTTAATGAACATTACCCCTTCTTGAGGTATCTTCCATTGGTTTTCACTATTGAATCCAAGGGTTGGAATTATGCATAAAATAAGGATTATATAATGATGTTAGGAAATTTATTATGTGATTTGGAATGATATTTTCTGAACCAATGATGTTTCATGGTGTTAATAAAAGAGGATAGGGGTATGGCTTTTATATGTGGGGGGAGTGACGCACTTGTAGTTATTTTTGAAGAGTTAATTAAACATTTGTTTTTTCAGGTAATCTAACAAAAATAGTTGTAAAAACTATATTATATAATATATGTGGTCTACATATATTCATAAAATTAGTTTTCAATAGTGATTCATCATTTTTACAGCTAATATTTTATTCTTAACCACTTAGTAATCCAGTTTTTACTTTAATTATTATCATTAACATTAATGATTTTCAAGAATATATTTGAAAAATAATTATATTTACCTTATTAAATTATATAATTTTTTTATTCAAAAATAATTAATAAAAATGTAATAACTATTCTCAAATAATGTGGGCAATTTAATTTCAAATTAATCTCACATACACAATGAGAATGGAATTTTTTATAGTGAAAATGATCCAATGTTTTCAAAAAATTTATATAAAAATTCAATATTAAAGGTATTAAAGTGAACTAAATTTGATTAATGTTAGTATGATTTTCCTATTTTTACATTAAATTCAATTCAAGAAATCATTTATCATTATGAATTATTTAGTCCAAAATGATGTTTTCAATTAATACATTTAATTATTAACTATTCATCAAAAAATGATACATCTTTTAAAAAATAAATCCCCCATAAGATTTTTATTTATGATTTAAAAATGATGTTAATTTGTTCATATAATTTATATAATAGTGTATAAAATTAATTTTAAAATATGCGTTCCAAGAACAACTAAACTGTGTTTTAGGTGTATAAAAATATCTATAAATATTTCTTTTTCTTTTATAGGATGTTGATTATTATTTACAACCAATAAATAACCAATAAATGTGTGTAAAAAACAAAATTCCTTTATTTGGTTAATTATATTCATACCTATCATTCTGATCACTTGGTGATAACTATCATATTAAATAATATTATTATTATTATATTGTTGTTTTTAAAACTCAGACATTTATTTTTTTTATTTTTTTTATGTATAAAAATTGTATTAAGAAGCATAAAAGAAAAATTTATATGGCTAAAAAGGTCAAATATAACGAATCCCATTAGATTTCCCTTAGTCATTGTTTATACCCTTATAAATAAAATCACCCATGCCTTAAAAGCATTTGACATAAAAACCTGGAAAGGTTGTAGAAGTGAGAAAAATGGTCACATTATTTCCCTCACACCATGTAAGAAGGAAATACATATTCTCTTTGATGATAATCCTTAATATATGGGAAATGTATGAAATTGTTCATGGGATACCACAAAGCCTGAGAAGGAAGTAAAAAAGGTTATCGGAGTCCATTTCCACATTGAAAAATTTAAAATTTTGATGCTTACATAATGCCAAACATGTTAGCATCTCTCGTGCCTAATACTACAGTGAATCATAGATATAAAAACTATATGATAATTCATGAATCACATATCCCCTATTATGTTGTATAACCTTACCACTGCTAATTACACCCATAAAAAACGATCCATCTATATTAATATTTATGTCTTGATTGTAAGGTCACAAAAAAACCAAAATCTCATAGAGGTAATATAAAATAGTAGAGTGATGAGTTGTGTTTTGAATGAATATCCTAAATGAATTTTCATCGACCGAGATATTTTAGATCAAAGAAATTATAATAATCATCCTATTGACTCTAAAAATTAGGGCTAGAAATATGCATTAGGCACCCTCATACTGATAATGGTTACATGCATACCATATACACCCACTTCAACCACATGAATAAACTCTACAGCCTTTCTATTAGAGATTTTTCTTCCACCCCATGAAATCATATGTTAAAATACATGCCACTTGAAGGAAAATGGAAGGAAAAAATGGTAAACTATATAATGGTGAGTCACCGAAAGTGATCCCAATCTCTTTCAAAGAACAAGTTCCCCGATGACTCTTAATTGTTATTTCAACACCCAAATAACCCAATTCCATATAGATACATGTTCTCCTAACATGTTCATAAGTAGGTATCAAATTATTATTAATGAACCAAACAATAATATTCAGTTTATCACGAATAACATTTCACTAGTGATTGTATCCAAAACATCCCATCTCAGTTGTGTAAGTCTGAATCCAATGAATTTCACTCCTATAAAAATCACCTAACACCATAGAAGAAAAAATTCATTTATTAATTTTATTATTTAGATCATTGAGGTAAAATTCCATGTTTCTCATTAATATGAATTTCTTGAGTGAATTCTGACTTCATATTTTCATTCTTGATGGTCAGTTCTAGGGAGAGAAACCCTAAGAATCACTATATAACACCTATCAATTTTGATTGAAGAATTTATTTTTACCCATACCAATTATACATATAGTGTGTCTATGAAGACACATGATAGTTAGAAGAATAATGAGATATATGGGATGGATTTCTATATTGGTAGGTCATATTAATTTACAATTTTTTAACATGAACAAACCATAAAACAAATGAAACTCAATCACCTCCTATGAAAAATTTACAAGTAGTCCATGCACCTCATTAAAAACACATCTAAGTTTAATACATCCCACCAAAGATACCATCCCCATCCTAGCCCCTGACACCTAGTAGTTTTTTACATCAGATATGGAATCACTAATGAAGGACACCCAAATATTCTCAATATTGGAACTAATAGCTTTTGGATCCTTCATAGAGGTAAGAATATGGATTTGAATTTCAAAAAATACACTATTATACAAATGTTATTATAAAAAAATGAGATAATTTTTTTATAATTACTAATGAGACATTTTCTCATTCCAAATAACATGTGGATGTGATACACTCAAATTCTAGATGAATATATCAGGGTGAAAATGTAGTCCATTAGGAGGCTCTGCCTAAACATGCCCAGATATCTCACTAGGTTATTTGTTCCCAAATTCATGCATCAAGACAAGATATAGAAACTACTATTCTTATAAATTATCAAATTCCCAATCCACTTATACTACTAAACTAGTATTTCATTGATTTCATGAGTAGATCATATACTATCATTGATAAATTAGACAATATCATATTTATATATACGGTGGGAAGCTCTAATGAGTTGATCCTTTATCCAAGATAGAAGAACATTACCAGCATGAATTATTCTATTGATATATCAACATATTATATCATTAATCAATATTAATATACTATGACCCAATTGATCTTTTTGAATTATATCCATGAAATATTTAATGAAGACATGCTATTTTCCTATGAAATAGATACTGACTCGATGACTGATGTAGAACCAGTACAAGAGGTACGAGAACCACATGGAAAAGGACATGCATGTGATGATATTAAAGAAACATTTCAGTTAGAGTCTATCATTGATTTTCCCCATGCCTAGTTTGAGGAATATATTGGATCATGTATCTTTCTTTTTGATATCCTATAATGACCTGGACCCAAACATCCACCCGGACAGTGCTAAACGGGTCGGGTGTTACTACCTTAGGAACAACTCCTAAAATACCAATGGTTTTTTGACTAGAATCAAGTGTACATATAGATATATATGGTTGGTGTGCCTAAGGTAGTAAAACCAAACCCATCGATCACTATTCTGGTGGTTGTTCGGGTCCAGGTCATTACAAAGTTTTATCAGATGAGTTCTTATATTGGGTTTAGTAGTAGTGTTTTGTTGGATACTAATGAGATTGAGACTTCTCATTTATTTTCTTCTGGTTTTACTATTTGTTATATGGTATACTGGTGATAGGTTGTTACTAGAACTGGGTTTCTAGCTTGTGCATGAGTTCCTGCAACCCCATGTACGAGGGATGAACCAGGTTTCCCGGGGAGGTAATTTCTGTTTTCTTTTTCACAGATTACAGTTTATATTATTTCCACAATGGTGGATCCCTTGGTGAGTGATGTTATTGATTTTTATGTGTAACCATTGACCTATTACGGTAAGGGAGAATTTGTCCATTCCCCGGTAAGGAAAGTCTTGTTTTCTTGTCTTATGATAGGCACATTTTAGGGTATTTCAATTTCATAACTGCATGTATACATTATGATGTGATAATACCATGTGAATAATGTCGAATTCCATGTTTTGTTTGCATTGGAATGTGAATAGGTGAAATTCATGATATAATTTCTTATTGATTGCAATGTTTTATTGCATGGTTTGTATATTTTTAGAATTACATGTGACAAGGTATTTGGGTCTACCTCTTATGAGAGAAGGCATGTACCATGGTTGAGGAGATATTGATCTCCAAGATTGGGAAACTCAATCATTAGTTTGAGGAAATGTTATTTGTCAGGATGGGCATGACCCGATGTACTTTTTATAATTGGCTCTGCCAAGGGAGGATATAGAGGCCAGGAGGCCGGGATTCCATGGGGAATAGTTGTGGTGGGGGAGAGTAAGGGTAGTAGTTATGCACTGATTTTTATTTCTTCCATTTTTTACATTATATATGTATAAATTGTAATTTATTTGGGTTGTATGGACCTTTATGGTATTCAGCATGTTCCATTTTGGGCGACTGAGATAGAGCGTCATACGGGAGATGGTACAGAACTACCGTAGAAGGATCAGGGATAGGATCTGGTGCATGCATAGCAGGATCAGCCATCATAGGCTCAAGGATAGGATCAGGTTCAGGATCCAGTGCAAGCAGGACAGTTGCCAGGTTTGGAAGCATTCAGAGCACAGATCGATGAGCAGCTCCGAGCTATCCTGGTACCTATCTTGCAGCGGATCGATAGAGGTGCGCAGGGTACATAGCCATCTATGGAATATATGACGTGGGTGTTCCAGTCGCAACACCCGCCTATTTTTCATGGTGAGGGTGGTCAACATGAGGTTGAGAATTGGATAGAGAGCTTGTAGATTATCATCATGTAGCTCGAGACGACATTAGGGTGGATGTTCATGCTGTTAATGTACATGATGTGAAGACCGAAAAAGTGATGGTGTGATGTGTAGGTTTAAGCTCACAGGACCGAGGGACTTGTATGGAATGAAATCAAGGAAAAGTTTTTCGAGCACTTCTAACCAGAATCACTGAGAGTAGAGAGAGATCGGGAGTTCTTGGACCTTCGGTTGGGCGACATTTCCATCATAGACTATGAAACTACTTTTTATGAGTTTTGTCGCTTTTCACCTAATATGGTTAGCTATGAAATGACAAGGGTGAGATGCGTTGAAGATGTTTTGAGACACACCATTCAGATCAAAGTGAATATCATCACGTTGGGTTAATTCTCAGAGATGGTGAATCAGGTACTCATAGCAGAGGGAAACTAGAGGTATAGACACCAGGTTGGTTGGGGAAGAGTTTTATGTGACATTTCAGACATCAATAAGTGAGGATGAGATGAGTTCTAGTAGGGTAGTTAGGCCAAGGACACTAATAGAACAACTCGTAGCATATCCCTAGTGGTTTTCTTTCATTGTGGACAACCAGGACATGTATGGAATTAGTGTGATAGGCTTATAAAATAGTGTCGGGCATGTGGATAGGTCGGGAGTCTAGAGAGGTTCTGCAGGAAGCCTCCTCAGACAGACGACATGCAGGGTCCAAGACAGACAATGGCATCTAGAGTTGGTTCAGGTTCGGTATTTGGAGAGGGTAGGCGAGGTTTAGCTTCACGTAGAGGACATGACAGTGAATGTGGGACACAACATAGAGGTCAGTGGTCAGTTGCAAGAGAATAACCGCAGGGAGGTCAGGCATCAGACAGTCGTACATCAGGCTAGGTACACACCGTTGAGTTTCCAGAGGCTGAGCAAGCTTATAAGCCAATGATGGTTAGAGGTACACCACAGGCGTGGCTGTGATTTCCATTTTTTTCCTTTTTGGAATGACCTATATAGGCATGTTTGTTTTGAGTGCACTAGATTCATAGGACCAATGCGGACTGACAAGATGATGGTCAATGGGATTGGAACCACATCAGGAACGTGATATATTTATATATATGTATGAGATGCGTAGCATCAGGGGAATCGAGGATGTGGGTTATATGAGATGACTTGGAAAGTGGAGCATCATGGATGTGGGTAACTTGAGGTTCCATGGGCGTCGTTTCATCGAGGATGTGGGTTACGTGAGGTACATGGCATCATGTTTTATTTGAGCATACATGGGATGTCGAACCTTGTGGATGCAGACACCGATGCGTTGTGGGATACGTTGGGTGTTGGGAATGACAAGGGATCGCCAATGAGGTGCATGGGTGACAATGTGTCATGAGAGGACCATGCATCCCAAAAATTGGATTGTGATCCTTTGATTGTTTTGAGTTTTTTCGGGTTGAGACTAAGCTATGTAATTCTTAAGGTGGGGATCCCCTTGAGTAAATTAGTCAGAACCTTTGATACTAGGGATGTACATGATACATGATCAGAGTGGTATGTTCGGTGCCATATTCATGTTTTGATTGATATCTTGGGAATGAGCTATATTAAGGTGGGGAGATTGTAAGAACCTAGTTTTTAGAACAGATCAAAATCCAGAACTTTTTGAATTTTTATCTTGTTCCTGGGAATACTCCGAAAATTTGGGATGTTCTGGGAATTTCAAGAACTACACGCCATGTACTCTAAAGTACACGTCATGTATGTGTTGGTTTAATACCAGCCATTTTCTCCCCGATTACATGTCATGTGATGAATATGTATTAATTCCAACTACACAGTGTGTAGTGTTATACGACACATGGTGTAATCCATTTCTACGTACCGGATGGGTTCAAGTCATCTGTCAACCCGTGTGGAGAACCGAAGCCATGTGGCTATCTCCGCATAATGTTGAGTACCTAAAATGCCACTACACGGTGTGTAGTTCATAAATACACACACTGTAATTTTTTCATTCCTTGAAATAAAAGAGTACCATAGCTATCTTCCAAATAAAGCATTCTTCTTACACTTTTTCAGACCTTGGCATTCTAGGTGGCAAAAAAGCTTCCTTCCCTAGATTAATCATCTGATATCCATTCTTCAATCTATTAGTGGTTTTAGGATCACAACAGAGAGCATAAACCTACTCACCCTATTTCGTTCTTGATCGCTAGACTCACGCGTCAATGTTTCCATTCGAGTGGAATTACTGAGATTTGATGGAAATGTAAATCTATGAAATTCATCTTCGAATTATAGATTGAAATCAGATGTTCCTACATCTATGAGTCTCTGGTAGGTGGAGCATATATCTTTTTGTGTTTTCTCATAGTTTTGTGTGGTGCAACCTATGGCGTGTTTTTAGGTATTTTGAGTGAAACCCTAATATACCTATTATTTCAAGTTTAATTGTTCAATTGACCTAAGGGATGTCTTTGGATATTCCATGTTACCAGTTTTTCTTGAACGGGGTTGGGATAGTGGTTGTGGCTCATCAGGGAATTTTTTTCGGGGATTACCAAATGGTTATAATTGAATTTCATTATTTTAAACGATTGATTTTAGTTTATTAAACTTTGAAATGAAATGTTAGAGGCCTTAAAATCTTTTGTGCAGGTATAGGAAAACATTTGTTTAGTGAAATTCAATTGTTTAGATTGTGTCCCCTATTTATGTGTTCTATTTAAATATGTTATTTGTGTAATTTATAAATTGAATATTCTAGAACCTCTAGGTGGTGTTGGTCATGGCCCGAATAATCTTTATTGACGCTGATCATAGGTTAGGGCTTGTCCTGGGTTACATTGGGGGGTTATGAACACATCATTGGGTGTCATGGGCATTGGTTTAATGTAGGATGTTTGTCACCTTGGGCATGGCCCAAGTTACATGGATGGAGAGACCATTAGACATGAGTAGTATTGTCCTAGGGAAATGAGGTGTTAGATTCATTGTGACTTGGGTACTAATTTTGTGATTTCCACTCACACAGAACTATCAGTATTTTGTACACATAGAGAATTCACGATGAGGTGGTTTTGGCCACTCCTGTAGGTAGAGGCCCCCATTAGTTGCAGTTTAGATACTATTGGTTTGGGGGAGATTTCCATATGATTCCACATGGGAGGTGAAGAGAATTCAAGGGATGGAATTTTGGCTACCTGGTTGGGGGAAGAGGCTTGCCGTTATTTTGATGGAAAACATCGATGTCACCCCAGTTACTTTATTTTGAGGGCAGACATCACTATACCTCCGATTACTTTATTTTGAGGGCAGACATCACAATCCCTCTAGATACTCATTTGAGGTCCTGAATCTCTATTCCTCTGGGTTACAATCTCATGTGTGTGACTTTGGGATGTCGGTACTTGAGACAGGAGGTGTTATCAGGCACATGGTGTCGGGTTACATGATTAAGATTCTGACGTTGGCTAAAGTAGGTGACAATCTATGGTAGTTGTAGTGCACCAGTGGAGTTTGTGTTCATTTGTGCACCATACTATTTACTATTTTCTTTATAACTGCATGCATGTTGAAACACATATATAAGGTACGTACCACTGGGTTTTATCCTAATGAGATTCGTCTCACACCCTGCATGGGCCCTTCAAGACATGTTCTGACTTTATGAATCTTCATGCTGGAAAGAGTCCAGCTTTAGGAGCTGGACTACAATAGATATCTCATGGGGATGGTTGGGACATTTAGGTCTTTCCTTGCTGGAGTTTACATTGTTTTCTTTCATTTTTTTTAGCACGCTTACTTGTTTTGTAGCTACAGTTGGTTAGCAATTTGCGCCCTTTTTATATATGGATATTTATGATCTTCTTGGGGTTTATGTTTTTTTGTTTAGTGGTAGTTAAAAGTGTTTAACATGTTGTTGTGATTACTTTCACCTTCTATTGGTTATATTTATTTCTACTGCTAATTAATGATATTAATTATGATTCTACTTTTCTGGTTTGGTTCGAGTTTGCTTAGTGGATATTCCACTTTATCATTATTATTATACTCAGAAGAGTACTATTATTATACTTAGAGAGGGTATAACCTCCCCACAATACCTAGAATTACCCTCACTTCTAGTCGGCAGCCTTTGGCATTTGAGGAGGTGCACTTAAAGTAGTATGAACTAACCCGTTTTCTACTGTTCAGCTGGAATATCAGGTTCTAATCATTAAATATCCCATATAATATCATGTACCATGTTGAAAACACCCTAAATTGACCACCCTTTTATATACATGTGCATATAATTAGTATCCTAGGATAAATGAAACCATGAAACTCTTTTGTTAATCACACATTGCAGGAATTTATAAGAGAAGTTAGACATACTAATCTAGTGATAATTTTTGAGTAAAGATATATTCTTGATCATTGAAAGAGTTTGATAGTTGTGAAACATGAATTCCATATGAGATGGCCACCATGGAAGAAGTATTTAACCACATTAACCAAATCTCTATGATCAAATCCCATAAGGCCACAATATACTATCCCAAAATCAATTGGCTTTAGGAGTGGTGATAGGGTAATGAGATTTTTCACTATTGAATATCTCTTATTTATATTGAGTTGTTTCATATAAAAGATTATAATTTGAAGATACCAATAGGGGTATACTCTCAAAAATATTAATGGATCCCCAAGGGTATTAATCATGATTGTAAGGATCCAGACCAACCAGAAGACCCATGACATGAGACTCAGCCAAAAACCCAACCATGTCAAATTTTTTTGATAAGGAACCACCCTCCGACTATATGTTTGGTCTAAAAAGTACATTTATTTTTTTGGAAATAAAAATGAATGAAAAAAACTTTATATTCACCTTACATGATCCATATAAACTTGTATTGTTCATACATCAAATATTAGTATTACAATAACATATCATCTAGGTAATTCAATTTGGAATCAATCCAGTTGAATGTTACCTCATCCCATACATCCTCAATCACAAACTCCAGACATTCCTCCCCCAGATAGAGAGAGTACAGTTCTTGGAAATAATATGTTTTACAATTAATATAGGAAATAAGGTCACCCTTAAAATTCCTTAATTAATCTATAATGTTAGAAAAATTGAATCCATGTTCCAGTTTATTCCATGAAAATATCACCACCATGTGGTAATCCAATGTAGAGGTCCATATTTGTAGGAGAATGAAATTATCACCTCTATCAACTCTTCCAAAAAAAGATAACCATGAAGGAAGATGGAAAAAAAGATATATAGTAATGTGGATAACATTAGAGTCAAGATAATCTTGGATATAAAATATATTTTAATGGAAAAGGTCAAGATGAAACCAAATTTTATTTGACCCTTTCTGATTATCTCACCAAGTAATGTTATCACCAAATATAACCATATCAATTATACCATTATTGATCATAATCAATTAAAATATAATGGAATTATTTATGAGGGTAATAACCATTGATATTATTTTCTATTAAGTTAGAATATACATTGAATCCCCCTCCCACTATAAATGGATGATCACCTATGTTTATTCATTCCATATCATCCCGCAATGTATCACAATCCTATGCGTCAAACATTTTATAGAAAAAGGATAATATAAAGAAGTGAAGAACAAATATAATATTAAAAATGATAAATTGATCAGAGGAATATATCAATTACATTATGATTTTCAACTTATGGAAAAACCATAAATAGGGGATTTGAGTGGTTCCATGCACAATATTACGAACATATATTCTGTGGAAAAAGAAAACAATCATGGAGTGTTGTTTTTTGGGTTTAAATATAGATTCTAAGAAGGAATTTTATTTAGAATTATCACATGAGATAATGACATTTTTAACTGGCCACCTGAGCCTATGGAATCCTCCAGAACGGTAGATATCATTGAATTAGAGAATTTTTTGATTTGGTTCACACTGAGGGTGGAGTAGAAGAGTCAGAGTACATGTTGTTTACGAATGATTTATATTGAGACCTAGTTTGAAAACCTATGGGGGGGATGAGAGGAGTATTTTGGTAATGGTTTGGGTACCAGGTTCTAGGGTTGTTAATGTAGAAAATGAATTTGAAATATGAATGGTAGAGTATAAATGTGAATAATATAACCACTATAGGGAGGGGTGAATGGAATTGAGAGGAGGGCCTCCTGAAAGGGGGGTTTTTTCAAGAGACATATAAGAGGAGGGGGGGGGGAAATCAGCAACCACTATTCATGGTGGTTTATATAAAATTGGTTCCAAAATAGATGGTGGAAGGAACCTGGGAAGGGGAGAAGGTAGGGAGTTCAAATTCTATAGAATTTGAAACTAATGGTCAATGGAAAATGGGTGGAATATAGGGAAACACCGAGGCAGTTTCGAAATTAAATATGATAGAATAATTTACCTATCCTCTAACTAAGGGTGTGAAAGGTTAGTCCACACAGGATAGAGAGTATATTATATGATATATGGGTTGGCATGGGTAGTAGATTTAGAGGTAAACATGCGCTTCTTGAAAGCCTTAGAAGAGTGACCTTGAAAATAACATGACGATAAGTAGAATACTAGAGAAGAATGAAGATATTTTTACCACCATGAAAATAAAACACCTTTATTGAGAAGAACATGATCTTAGAGAGGAGAAGACATATCTAGATCAACACAAATCCTTTCCAAATATTAGTCGAGTAACTAAGAAGTATGATCATCCATACATAAGAAATATTCTACCACATTACTAATAGATAATTGTAATTACATATTGTTAAGGTGGATGGAGGGGGGGTGAAAAGATTTTGAATCACATAACTTCTTGTGGGAAGTCACATATATTTTGACCAAAAAAATACAATCAATAAGTATTCAAACTCTTTGATATGAGTGATCCGGGTCATTGAGAATAGTCTTCAAATATTTCTCTCAAGAAGATAGCACATAGAAAAATGATATCTAGTTGAGGTTGGGGATACATGATTTTGAAAGAAAATACCAATAAGAAACCATCTTCCAAACCCGTTGAAAAAGGGGGAGATAATGAAAAAAGTGTTCCACCTAGGTCTACTAGATGTAGGAAGAAGCAATAAAGAAGGATGCCTTTGGGAGTTCTTTCACTGGTTATGTGAGGGAATCACTAAGGGAGATATTCTCTAAAGGTATTTATCTCATAGGAGAGAATCATTCTAAAATTTTAGGAGGTGCTCGAAATATTTCCTCCTTCATAGAGGGAAATGGAGGGACACCATCAGGATTAGGATGTAGAGGGGAATCTCTATAGGGATTTAGATCTAATGGATGGAACCCTGATGTGGGGGATGCATCTTGATAAACAAAGGAATGATGCAATATCTCATTGGAGGACTCTGGAAGGGGCACTACAATTTGTATGATTTGAAATGGGGGAGGCAAGTGGGGAATGTCTACATGGGGATCTGAGGATCTATCCATAAAGATCACTAATATACATTTTTAGTAAAACTATGTCTTTTGTCTAGCGATGGAATCCAAAGAATCTTATGGTTTCATGTAACATGTGATAAAATATTTATTGAAAGACATTCATGAGATAAAAGTTATTTTATATATTTAAAAATTATAAAATATTATGTAATGCCTCTAGATATTATATTTCATTATTTGAATTGTTTTTCATTTCATTCACGCAATCAAATATGATGTTCATATTTTGAAATACCAGGCTATAACAATAATATAATTGGCCATTCGTGGATATATATTTGACAAGTACATATCTTTAGATATATTTATCACATTATTTTACCCATACATAAATATAATTACTAAATATTATAAAGATAAATAACTTTAGAATATGACATTTAAATTGTATGATTGTCCATCCCTAAATAGTTCCTCTTACAACAGAAATTCTGAGAATATATTGTTTGTTAAAATATATATAATTCAAATAATTATATTTCTATACATTTAAATAAATTTTCTATGTAGTCATGTGATCCTATGTATTATCAGATTTCTTATATTAGAATGTGTTTTTCACTACATCATAAAATGTGTTCCTCTGAATAATGGTTTACAATTAGATTCCTATATCATTATTTCCCTAAATTCTCAACAATAAATTCACCTCTCTTATTATAATAAAAATCCAAAATTATATTATTTAAATATATCACATCATAATATACTTATTTTTAATCCCCCTAAAAAATCAACTAGAAATGGTTTTTTGACACACCTAAGGAGGAATGATATTAGAAAATAACATACCAAAATAAATAATAAATTATAATATAAAATTAAAATAACCTCACTTTAGAATTGAATTAATGTAATATATTAATATCTTATATCTCTATAATGTACAATAAAATATATATTTTTTCATTTCCATATATAGTTACTATAACTACAGAACATAAAATGGTCATTATATGGTACAAATATATTGTACGAAATCAAATATAAATGTATTTTATCGGTATGAATATTTTCACAATTGATATAAATAAATATTACCATTAATAGAATATATTAAGGTATTTATAGATTCATGGATATTTTTATTTAACATGAAAATATAGAAAATGTTTTTAAAATCGTGATAACAAAAATGATACAATTATTTTTCATTAAAAACCATAACTATAAGAATGTTATAGGAATGATTTTAGAAACTGTATCTATTTGTGGTTATTATTATAAAATTACTGTAAATAGAGATCAGATAAACCCTATAGAACAATAAAATATAACTAGTATCATTTATGAAACATAAAATTTTAATATTAAATAAAAACCCACTATCGGTTCAGATCAAACACTCCAAAATAATATATTTATTATTAAAAATAATCTTCATTTTAACATCAATTTTTTTTTTAAAATCATTCAAAAGCAGTCATATATATGAAACAAAATAATTATATAAATAAAAGTCCCACCAGAATATAAGAATAAAATAATAAAAATAATAATAAATATAAATGATTTAAATTAATCCATATGTGTAATTATCCATCTATAAAATCCATAATAATAAATAAACATAAAAAATGTGTTACACTGAAAATCATATGTATATATATATAACATTATATTAGTACACAATATTATCTTCAAATCATATGCCTCTTATGTCAACCAAGACTAACCCAAACACCATCAAAACATTATGTTACTTGATCTGAAGGCCTTGGGCTCACTAATAATCCACTTTATCATCTATTGTGGTATAATACATAATAGTTTACCAAAGGAAGAGTTGTATGTATTAACTAATAAATTACATGTTCCTTTATATTTAAACCCCAAAAAGTCTCTATTAATTATTATATCTTAATTAAATCCATATATTAAATTAAATTTTAGTTTATTATACTAATTTTACATTCATTTTCTACCTCCTTTATATTCATAGAAAAATGAAAACATCGGTCATGCGTATACACAAACTCTCATATGCACATTGGGTTATATTTTGGTTTTCTTCACAACATCAACTGGAATATTATAAATAAAAATTAATTAATATATGTGATATATATGAAATTATTATATGTTAATGAAATATAATATATTATCTACCTTATTACCCATATACCCAATGAAAAATTATAACATCACTCGCGTGTCTATATAAACAATGACCTATATAAGTTGATGTAATTAATCAGTCTATTATTACATTCATTGATTGTCACAGGGTTATATTATATATATATATATATATGAATTGTAGGTTATTAATATTATTTTGTAATGTGTTATCATTTTATACTTTATTTTTATTCTATCTATTATGACAATGGAAATGACATTTTGTACACGCATACTATGTCATCCGTAAATGAAATATTTGTTTCTATTAATGACTTTAATAGATTGTTATTAAATTATTTAAAATGAATAAAAATTAAATAAATTAAATTATTAATATTTTGGAAATGATGGAATAATTTCAAAACAATAGTGGCCATGGTCAACATACTGTTGTGATTTTAATGAAATTGACCAAACAACCTTATGTGGTTGATCTAAAGATAAATTTTATAATTAATAAATATCCCCAAATTTTAAATGATCATTACATAATGGAATATTACTAATATGGGATCTTATTAAATTATTAAAAAATTTAATATTTATTTTTTAGGAGGATAATTCATCTGATCAAACATGAATCCATGGTGTGAGGTTTTCATCTCAATTAGACTCCCTTGGGACATATTTTATAGTATATATCGATTTTCTTTTATGTGATTTATATACTGAGCCAATGATATGTTATATCATACTATCCAAAATAAATATAGTCTTTAATTATCTAATTACGATTTTACCATTCAATTTTTTTTTGATTCAGAAGTTATTAATGTCATAATAGTTTATTTTACTAGCTCACAATTATTTGGGATTAATAATTTTCAAATTTACCATAAGTGAATTATATGAAATTTATAAACCAAATATATTTTATAGTCCACTATATATTTCCATGGTTTTAGGGTTTTAATCCAACGATTACTCATATTTATCAATAATGAGTGAATAAGGTTATTTATTAAAATCCATGATAACTTACCTTTTTTATATAGAAATATTTTAATTCTATGAATTTTTTTGAAATGTACATGAAATATAAATATACATTATCAACTGATTTTTTAAAGTCAATTTCAAACATAAATGATGTTATTTTAAATTTTTTATAATAAAATATTTATAATGATTAATGTATGGGTTGTTTTTGACATTTATTAAATTATTTGGAAAGGAATGTTCTTTTTCAACTAATGTCAATATCCAAGAATACACAATTTACAATTATTATTAATGTATTTATACATAATTATGATATATGTTAAATTATCCTTGGTTTCTGGTAGAAAACAAATTTTATATTATTCTTTAGTGTTTTCATTATATTAAATTAAAAGCAATTATTTTCTAAATTATTGAATATAATTTTTGGAATGGATTCAAATCATTTTTTTTAAACAATGATTCAAGATATTTTGGGAATGATCATTTTAATTTTTCTCTTTCATTTACATCATTAAATATTAAAAGTAATTACATTTTTGCAATCCTTCATTTCTGATATATCAATCGTCTTATGTCAACCTAAAATAGATTTATGGATTATAAAATAATTTGAGAGAATTCACATACATTTGTTTATATTGTAAACCATTCAATATTAATAAATATAACTTATTTTTATCCTTCATATAAATGTTTTTATATAGAAGAGATATATTTATAATTTAAATATTTAATTACTATTTATAATTATTACATATAATTTTTGAATACATATTCTTATAAAAAATATTATTTCATTTAATAGAGAAATATTAATGTTTATATATTTTTGATTGAATACAGATATTTATTTATCTATAGAGAATTTTTATTATAATTTTTAATAATGATATTTAATATTTGGGATGAATTAGAAATATTAATGTTATGAGGGGGTAAATTTTAGACAACCCCTTAATGTTTAGGTATTCCTCATAAGATAAGAAACTGACCATATTAGTCCAGAATTCACTGTATACCTACTCAGTAATTTAAATGGTTTTTAACTACGAATTTATTATAAGGATCATGATGTTCAATAATAAGGCGTTTACTGTGGGATCTTGATGTTTTACATTACTCATTTCCATAATTATTTGTTATTTTATTATTATCCCTGTTTTTGTTTTATTAAAATTTTTTGTGGATATACTGCGAAGTTGATGTTATTTATTAAATGGTATATGTTTTAATTATCCAATATACTATAAAATTGATTAAATTAATAATAATTCTATCTTATATTTTATATTTCTCCTTCAGAGAAAAAAATATCACCAATCATGTTTTTTCCAATAAATATTAAGGAATAACATTTTATTGATTTTTAATGATGTAATAATGGTTTCAATGTTATTTTTTATTTTTAAAATATTATATTATAATATTTTTTTATATCTAGTCTTAAAATACTTCTAAAATTATTTATCATGGTGATATCATCCACTGTATCCTATTTAAATATAAAAAATCACACACCATCTATAGATTATTGGAGTCTGATTTCATACAAAATATGAAAAAATTACAAAAAATATGATCCCATAACAAACCAAAATCAAAAGTATCATGATAAAAGAAAAGAAATAGATTTATAAATACAATTTAAAAGATAATTAATTATTGTTATAGGTGTACTCAATTTTCCCAAATAAAGACACTCATTATGTTTTATTCAATGTTTTCATTGTTTTTATGATTATCGTTAATATTATCATGGGTTTAGATTTATATTTAAAATAGACAATAAATTGGGATTATGGTTATTCAAATAAATAGAAAAAAAATCCATGAAAATCACTAAAAATCCTAAAAAACGTAACATATCTCTACAAGACATAAAATTTAAATTTAAAATCATTTCATTTCATCAAAACACATATTGTGTAAATTATTTTATGAATCCTTATTTTGAGAATCATAGTACACGTATATATGATTTTTTTAAAATGAATTTTTTTTCATGTTTCCAGTGTCTGGATTGAAAATATATTTAACCTATATATGAAGAATGTTGTTTTACTAATATTAAATTTTTGACAGAAAAATATGGATTCCAATATTTATTCTATATGAACGTTATGAGAATATATAAATGCAAAAAATGATGTACTCACTACTTCTGGTTCAATTAAAACTATGTCAACCATTAATCAAATAACCTATGAATAGAACCCCCAACTCTATGGAAAAAAATAAATATACCAATACCATTGAAATATTTTAATGAATTTAATTTATACAAAATATTATTGTTTTCAGATCAAAATTTTCAATAATTATTTTTCTGATTGTTTTTTCCTAAGAGATATTTTGTTTACATATTCTTATAATGATCTTATAATTTAATCCTTTAATCGCTAAATTTATGATTATATTTATTGGTGATATTCTTTTTTGTGTATGTGGAGATTTTCATATTGGTTGGGTCAACAAGACTATGGTTCTTTGATGTTGGATGTTTCCATTATGTCGATGATGAGATTACAATGAATGAATCTACTTTAAATCATGGAGTTGCAGAGCCATCCTATTGAAGAATCTTGATGATTTTGACTATTTGTATTCAGGAATTATATTAGAGGAATGATATTCACATAATCACAATAGTTACTCAATTATAAAATTTAGTAAAATAGATGTAACAACTAATTAGAGAGTTTCACCCTTTTATAATAATTTATTCGGATTATTTTGATTTTTTAATCTGTAAATCATAACATGTTTTAGTTTCTTCTATTATTAATTATTTTTAATCCATTTATTTTTTCAATGAATATATGAGTTTCTACTAATAATTTAATATCCTCTATGTTTTCATACTCTAATGTATGTCTTGTTCACAAGATCATATCCTTAATAGAATTATTTATTTTATATGGATAAATATTTATTTGATTTTAAACTATACATCACCCCCACTTTTAGTTTTCATTCATTTCATTATCTAGTAAAACATTTTATCTAATATTCAACTCTTCATTTTTTAGTTACATGTTATCATTTATCTACACTAAAATTTAGTAATATATACATTTTTATATTTTCTCAAACCCCTAACTTCGAGTTAGATCAATTCAAATTTTGAGTCCCAAAATTCCAACTATATTTTTTAGATCAAATTATAAATTTCGTAGATATTAGATGATTAAATGTATTATTAAAAAAGAAAGGATGAATTTTACATTATTATCAAGAACTAATATATTATAGAGAATGATTAATCCGTATTTCCAAATGATGAAAATCAATTATATATATCTATTTATTCTGTTTGAAATATTTTTTTACGTTCTAGGTATGAAAATACTTATAGTCAAATTTCAGAAGCAAAAATGGATAATCTTGTTTAGATGAATTTGAAGATTAATTATTTTTGAACATCAAATGAAATAAAAAATCATGGTTATATTTTGTTGAATGACTATTAGGATTTTGATTGTAAATATATAGAATCGATAGTGAAAAGTTACAAATCGGGTATGACTATTATCAATTAATATTAAAAATATCTTGAGAAGGGATTTTTTTATAATTGGATATTCGGAAAATATATTAATATATATCTAACAGAATAAGAATACTATATAATTTTTACATATGTCACTATATATCATAATTTTTTTAATTTTATTTTTTATTATAACTCTAATACATAATGATAATTGGTTAAAATAGTTGCTCAAAAAATTAATGGGAAGATGTAAATATCAATTTTTTGTTATTTTACATTATATATGGTAATTTTGACTCGAGATATAGTATTTAAATTTCTTCTATTTCAAGGAAGACATATAAAAATCATTACATTATAGTATTTATAATTATAGTAGTAATGGAATTGCTCATATTTAAAAAAGGATGATCATGATTGCTGGAATGAAGATGTATTGTTATGATTTTGAAAATAATAAGATGGAAATTATAGCGTCCCTAGACTTTGACCAATATTATTACAAGATTTTAATCATAAATTACCATAAAATACAACCTAGGATCGTAATTTCTAGTGTATTTAGATGATTAGTCCATCCAATAATCATAATGAAACCAAAATAAAAGCATCTGTGATTTAATTTTAAAAATGAGATCCTAATTCTCTTTGAGACCTTATATGTGGATAGGAAAAGCTAGGGAATATAAGAACAAAAGGGATGAGCTAGAAATTCTTATAAGGGAATAAGAATATAAATAAGGATAGGGAATGGATTGGAAGACATAACATAATAAAATAAAAGGCATGAAAACGAATAAACATAAACATTATTACATATATAGCATAGGAAAATATAATTATAGAAACATAGTAATGTGGAATCCACACAAAACATGTCATAAATTTTTTTCAAGTATAGATTCCATGAAGTGGTGGATAATTTACTATAAAGAACTAGGTTCACTCCTGGTCCCAAAAAGAAAAATTATGAGACATATCATGTCCAAATACATTGGGGGCACTAGGATAGAACACCCATCATAATATGTTCTTAAATATGTGTGAATCATGAATAATCATACATATGGAATTGAAAATAATTATAAGGGATAACAATATAAATAATGGTGTATCATAATCTTGTCAAATGGAATAACATGAGGTAAAATAAAAATAGGGTCAATGAAATAATGTTTTTAAAACATTTTTGGAAATTAATTATGGAAAATATTAATAGGTTATGACAATTTATTTAAAATTTATGTTAATAAATGTGAAATTAGTATTTAGGAAACATTATAAATGAATCATTTTAGTGCAGTGTAATGCAAATTTTGAATATTATTTAAAATAGACAGGGCATAATTGTTTGTATAAAATAAGAAATTAACCAAGATATATTTTCACGATGAAATGATTGATATTATAAAATTAATGGTTTCTTAGGTCATATTATTAGGAAACATGAAAAAGGAAAAGAAATTAGGATGTACTCTTGAATTGAGTTAACTTATCTGGACGAATTGAAATGGGGGACTTTTTAAAACATGTATTTAACCATCAAAGAAGGATGATATTATTTGGATTATTGAGTTTTTTATACATACACATAATTTATTTTAATTTAATAAATAAATAATAATTAAATTCAGTTTGATAGAGATAATTTCAAATCTAATGAAAAAATTGAGGTCTAGAAATAATCCAATACATTATAGAGAAAATTGTTCTACAGTTGATCTTGAAATACTGGGAACAACATTGAAACCATTAATAAATAAATTTAAATACATTAATATATCTATTTTAATTATTATAATTCTATTATGTTAATTAATATCCATTTTTATAAGTTATAAGATAAAATTTCATCCTTTAGGAGCACTTCATTCCATTGTTTTTGTGACAAGTTAATTGTATACCTGTATGGGAAATCATGTGAAATGAGAATTCTATCCCGAATAAATTTAAATATTATTAATGAAAATACAGAACATTTAAATTTTATATTGTCCATTTGGTACATTGGGGTGAGGGCTAATCAATAGATAAGATGTTAGAAAAAATCATTTATATTATCTACGCTATTTTTAGATCACCACAATATAGTTTTGTTTTATTGATTAATATTATGTGAATAAAATGGATATAGAACATTACATATACTATAATATATACATTAAAATCATTTTAACCATAAAAATGATTTTATGAATTTTATTGATGTAGGGAATGGAAATTTAAAATATTGTCATCCTTGAATGTGATAAACTAACACATCACATTAAATGTTTTATTTTTTGTTAAAAAAGAGAAGGAAAGGTAGTGGTGGCTGATTATACCATTGGAATAATAATATTCCATTATATCTAAGGTATATCAGTTTTCATTAAATTGGATTATGGTCGGGTGATAGATAATAAGGAAATAAGTGAACATGAAAAGAAATCGGTTTTAAACTCTCGAATCCTTCTTCTACATAGCAACCATAATGGTATTGGTTTTGGTATTTTTTAAATGAGTGGGCTATCAGATGTGGGGGAGGGTTCTTGGGAAGATAATTGATCATAATTTTAGAATTAAACCATGATTAAGATGTGTGAGTTAAAGAGGTTGTATTTATAGGGGAGGAGAGATGTGTTTTATCGTTATTTTATTTGTCAGATTATTATTTTTCCTAATGACAATGAATAGAATAAAAATTATCAATAAATATATTAAAATAATTATTATTAGTTTGAGATTATTATTTTTAAAATAGGGATCAGAGAAGGAATAGTGTTTTTAAAATATAAGCCATATAAACCATAATTTATATTGTATTTCACTATTTAGAAAACATTTAACTATTATTGAAAAATCCCCAAAAATCAGCATAAACAATTTTCCATTTGTAGAATTAAAAAAAGGACACAATTTTATTAAAATATCATCCTAATTATGAGAGATTTAATCAAAATATTATTTTATTGGGGAAATACCAATTTTCAAATTATAATAGATTTTATAACACATTGAAAATTTAATCAGAGTCTCATAATATTATCATTTAATCATATATAAAATTATTAATTTATGAACACATTTAATGAAAATAATTTTTTTTTAAACTGTTATATTCATCAAAAAATATTAAATAAACATTCATGTTACCTAAAAATACCAACACGTACATAATAACATCAAAAACATTTAGTAACATATAATATGATATTATGATATCATTATTTCATTTATAAGATATATAAATATTATTTATAATTTCATGGGTAAATTTACTATTATATTAGATTATTTACAATTTATAAGGGACATATTAACATTCTAAAGTCCATGTTGCAATTTTTCCGATATAAGTTCCCTAATTTGTATGAATAAATATTATTTAAATAATTATTTTCTTTATAAAGTTAGAATTGTGTTATATATGTGATTTTATTACATTTATACTAAATGAACTAATTATATAAAATGAACATAAATTTATAAATTTTTCGGGTCAAACATTCTTCCCCCTTCTGAAATTTCATCCTCCACTTTTGGATTAACATTATAAGATGAATATAGGTGAGGGTACATCCTCTTATTCACATCAACTAGTTTCCATGTTTCCTCTTCATAAATTTAGTTCCCCCATTAGACTTTTATTAAGTGAGTGTTCTTATTGGGAAAAACATTATCTCTATTTTCAATGATATTTACTCACCACTCCCTGTAAGAGAGATCATTCTCCAAATTTACCACCACAAAATTCAACACATGTGAGGGATCCATTATATAATTACTCAAGGTGGATAAATGGAATAAACCATGTACTTCAAACATGATAGGTGGATTTTCTAGTTTACAGGCCACACCTCTAACATGATCAAAAATCTGAAAAGGTCCAATGTACCAGGGACAACAAATTTCGTTCTTCCTAAATATGGGGATCCCCTTCCATGTAGTTATGGAGAGGAATAACATGTCATCAACCGTAAAATTTAGTTATTGTCAATGATTGTATTCCTAAATCATCTATCATCTTTGGGCTTCCTAGATATGTTTTTGAGTGGTATTCAACTATTCTACCATTTATTCAATCACTTCTTATCGTACCTGCTTATATACACCATCTTTATTCCAAATTGTTAGTGTTGTAATATTTTCATATAACGGGATTCATATGGATCCATTTAGATAATCAATTAGAATCTATTATTGTAGTAGAACTCATACAAAGGTAGATTTTGGTCCCATTCTTCCATGAAATACATTGAGTACGCTCAAAACATGTCCTACTATGTCTGACTAGTCTACTCCGAACAGTCATCAGATTGAGGATAATATTCCAATGTGATTTCCATGTTGGTTATAAAACATGTTGGACAATTTTATATAAATTGGATGTCAATCTCGGATCCTAATCAGAATGAATCAATAGTGGTTCTCTTTTACTCATTACCATTTCTCTGATGTATATCCATACAAGTTATTATTGGTAAATTCCTCTAGAGTTGACATAATAAGAGCTATCATTGTATGATTATCCACAATAATACATATATAATTTCTTCATCTAGAGGTCATCAAATTTCCACTGTTAAAGTCTATTGTGATGTTTTTCCTTTTCCTTGATGGTATGTGTAATGGTTTCATAATCCCCTTATTCTATTTCCTTTCATCTTTCACTTGTTGACACACCCCGTACATTTATTTTTATTAAATGAAAAGATTCTTTATATTGTCCCACAAATTTTTCCCTTAGTGATATCAATACATATTTCTTCTCACTTGGTAAATAGATAAAGTTGAGCTCTATGTATCAATAATAATCACTTTGTTTATCTATGTATTAAAATATCCACGTAGTTGTGACCAAAATATCATAAATTCATCCTTATTCATTTTTTACATTTTTGATTTCCTATTTAATTATCTTCCACATGATTATGGATTTCCACTTCCTTTATTTTAGAATATAATATTTTCTCAACATGGTATTGCTGAGAAATCATTTGATAAAGGATTAATTATTTTCCATCGTTACCGATTGACAACTCAATTCATTTAATATCTAAGAATATTTGATCCCTCTCAATTCTCATTATTGATAATTATTCATGATTATTTATACTTTGAGTTTCAACTACATTAATTTCTTTATAAAAATGGTGGTGGATTGAGAATTTATTATTCATTATAATCTCTAACCATCTTCAGTAGTGCATATTTTGATCCTTCTGTGTGAATATATATTTGATTCCCTTATGATCAATATATATTTCATATTTCTCCCCATAGAGATTATTCCACAATATTTTCTATGAAAAGATCATAGTTTCCTACTCCAGATCATTCGTGGGAAAGTTGTGCTCATGAATATTCATATTCAATGTACTTTAGGATGTCACATTATCATTTTTCATCAAAAAATTGGAAAATACCTTCTGTAATGACCTAGATTTTTCATGTATTATTTGAATATATTAAATTGATTAGTTTTAAGAACACTAATTGAGAATATATGTGATTCTAAGAACTTATGTGAACGTAATAAATGTTTGAATATTTTTAAAATATTAAATAGAACCATGATATGTTTTCCGGAAGAAAAATGAATAACTTATAAACAAGACCCCGAACCATAAATTTAATGGGTATATTTTAATTCAACAAATATACTTTAACATAGGCACATTTTATAAACGACCGTCATGGGTCAGCTATGAAAATTTGTTTTGTGTATTTTTAAATTATTAAATAAATTAAATAGTTACATTATTTTCACATTTTTTTAATGTAGAGATGGAACAACACTTCATTTTTTTAAATTCTTCTTTAGTAAGGGATACATGGTTATGATCATAAAATGTTAATTCTATGGATGCTTTGGAGATAATCCCAATAGAATTTTTTCAATGGTTAGAATATAGATATAGATTGGGGGTCATTCCTAATAGATCTTACTAGCAACAATAAATCTCTAATAGTGAATGATCCAATTCCCCTGTAGGATTTGTTATTTTGGTATTTTTTTCATTTTTCTTAAATTGAACTATGAACATGGACCCACCAAAAAATAGGTTGATCCATGGTTCTGTCATTCCATGTGGGATGGGTTATACAATGTGGTATTATTGAGGTTTAATTATTTGAGAATATATTTTCTTTTAAGATAATTCATATTCGAATAGATCAAGGCCATTATAAACAATGATCAAGGTTTGTTCCTCATATTTATTCTAGGTTATTTATACTCCTCATTTTCTATGTGTTTTCATCACTCTTTAGTTATTTTATGAATTAAAAATCACCAATCATTCATTTCATGGTTAAATGATATGTAATTGAAGATCCATCCTCATGAAAACCTAATGGAGGTGCAACGGTGACGACAAGAGGCTAATTATAGGGAATTGGAAGAAACAACTCATTGAAAAGTTTGTGTTAGAATTGATTTAATTCAATTTTTGACTTAATTGAAGGTTCAAGACACATCAATATGGTGTTAGGGTGACGAAACGACCTCGGATCAGAATTTTGCTAGTGAACGGATCTCCAAAATGAGATCCTGATCATAAGTCGAGGCGCATGAAAGAAAAAACACGAGTTTATAAAAAACCTGATGAATAAGGAAAGTACCTCGTTGTTACATAGCATGTGAAACCCACTAAGTATAATCTAGGGTGTTGGGAGATAGTAATATGTCACACGACATGTTACCTCCATCACATGACTTGTAGGAGCATCCCTAAGACCCATTGTGTTCCATAATAGATACTAGAACATGTGGTTGAGTACTCAGGTTTCCTGCATGGTGTGTACTACAACAAAAAACATGTGTTGCACCATGTACATCGACTACCCATGTGCTGGTACGTGGGAAGAGATACATGGGTTAACATTGTGTACTATAAAATGACTGGAGAACAGTGTCAAATCCCGAATAAAAGTACAAAGCTGGGGACTCCTTCAACATGAAATGGTTCAAATTGACACATGACATTGTAATTGGGTAGTACCATAGTTTGTAGAATACAATATGTGATTATAATACACGTCATGTATCCCTTTCTAAATTTCTGGATTCTTTTATCCTCCATTCCGTGGACATTTTTTTGTCTTTGTTACCTCATAGTGTCTTTGAAGGATGGAACAAATCATTTCATACTCATATATCTATTAACCCTTCAGCATGAGTTCACAGATAGAGTAGTTGGAGTCCCATGAGAGGCTTGGAGTAGTATCCATTATTCATTCCTTACTTCTTATGTATCATCTTTGGTATTTACATGACCAACCTCACAAGGCATCGATCCACTGATTAGAATGTTAATATAGATGTATTTGTGGGTATAACTCCATGGACTTGGATGAGATCATCATATATGTGATATTATTCTCTTCAAATATATAATTTTTTTTTCTAATGATGGTTCTCAAGGAATAGTACTTCATGAGACGATTTCATTAGTGATATTGGACCCAAAATTGTTTTCTCCTGGATAAGTTATTCTTGCAGTCTCTATATAGAATACTTAATGTTGGTATAGAGTGGTTTTGACTTACCTCTAGACCATTTGGCTTTGATTGAATATTTGTTGATATCATTTTTATATGTTTTATAGAAATATATTAGGTAGAGATAACTATATCTCTTCATTATTTATTTATATTGTTTTTTGGGGTGTAATACTTAGTATTTTTATAATCACCCATGTATCATCTTTTCCGACATGTGCCATGTCTTTTACAGATGAGCGACCTTCTGACGGAGACCTTTCTAGATCAAGACTAGAAAATGTCTTGTGAGATGAGACATTACAATGTGTGTTCATAAGAATATAGAAAAAACCCTAATGAATTTTCTTATAGGTAGGACCTGTGGTTAGAGACTAATATATGGTGGGTATGTATTGTGGATAGCATTACTTTACTGCACTTTACATTCTTATCATACTCTATGGGATGGGTTATAGTGGTATGTATGAATGGGTTTCTTAGTGGTTTTTACATTTATGAATTTTGTGGGCTTGGAGAAGCATCCATGATTATAGGTACGTTTAAATTTTTCCAGTGTTAGTGATATTCCTTCTCGATACTAGTTAACAGCCACTAACCTATTGGAAGATTCACTAAGGAGTTGTGGAACAAGCCCCGAAGGGATGGGGCGTGATAGAGTTATATCAAATAGGTCAGTTATACATTAGGACTATGATTATTTGAGATTGGTCAGGGAAACAATGTTAAAGGTTATGAATTTGGTTTTTAGGCCAACAAATCTAGTGTTGGTGTGGTGGACAATATATCCATAGAAAAGGACTCAGATATCCCACTATTCGACTAGGTATGTGGGAACATTGGTTGGAGGAAAAATAATAGTAAATTCATTATATTGGAAAGGGTTGTTGTTCCATGTACATCATGATCCTTCTCTCCAGATACACTCATTGTCTATGGTCAATCAGGTTTTCTTATAAAATATCCTGATACAAATAACTGATAGGATTCAACACCTTGATCAGGAGGATAGCCCCCTGAGGGATTATGCCTTGATATAGGGAACACATCCCCATGTACTACCTCCAGGTGGTGCACCAATCATACCACAACAAAGGGAGAATCATGTGTTATTCGTAGTACTAGACAATGAGGTTAATAGAATGAGTGTGCATCAATAGATTCAAAGATAGATAAACCTCATGTTTTTGGGTAATCCCAACCCTCAGTTAGATGAGGGATAGCTTGGGGTGGTGACATGAGTTTTCTGTCTAGTTAGGGCACTAGAGGATCATATGGTATTCCTAGAAGCTATACTTAAATAGGGTTCAATATCTTGATGGTGGACTTTTTCTATCTAGACTCACGAAGAGGAAAATCTTTCAGGGACAAAGTTTGAACATCTCTTGATAGGGGAGTTCTCCGTAGTCATACTGAGAGAAATGTGTATAATGGAGACTCTTCCCCTCCTTCTATGTGTCTTGAAAATGGCTAATTATTCATGATGTTTAACAAAAATTCAATTAACTTGATGTAAATGGGTAGATAATAGTCCATCAGGGATCAGACATTTGAGTGAGGTCTTTATAGAACCATCTAAGTCTAAATTTTCCACCTGTTCATTTCTACTTGTACAATGTTTCTAGAACATGATTTGGTGGTCGAATGATTCTTGTATGTGAAGATAGAGCTGATGATATTCCATAGACGATGATAAATGGTAAAGACCTCGGTAGAAGGGAATCGACATCAGTCATAGGGAATTCAAAATGGGATATGTTTCTGAAGGAGGTACCAAAATAAATAATCTTCAGTTCATGGATCACAGGATGGGTCCAGTCTGGATTGGGACAGCTGGTTCTATTCATGTGATTATAGTGGAAATAGCTCTCCTGATTTTAAAACCCATCATATTTCTTATAGAGAGATAGTGGTTAGAAAACCAAAGTAGATATAACGATGGGATTAGGAAGATCTATATGGAAATATACATGGAAGGGGTTATGAGGGAGAATTAGGTGGTGATCGATGATTCAACATCTTACTACAAACACCCCGAGTTGGTCCCCACTAGGCTCATGGAGATGAAGGATAGGTGGGAGAAAACAATACAAGTTTGAGGTGTATGAACCAGGGGCTCCAAGAATAATTAAACATAGGATCATTGTCTATTATACATTAAATGTAGAACTGATAGATAGAGGTTTTTGTTTTATCCATTCTCGCCAAAAACATTTCTACAAACCTAGAGATTCTAGTTTAACCACTGACTCAAATATTTACAATTTTAGAAACTTGTAGTAGATGAAATAGTGATCACAAATTTGTGACAATAGTGTGACTATACCCTTGGAGGTGATAGTTTTTGTTTGAACCTCTTGTTGGCAGTGTTGAGGCCTTATGATTGAATTTTTTTTATGGTTTGGTTATCCACAGCCCATGCCCTGGTTGAATGTTTTAGGTGAAGTGTGTAGTGTTCCCACATAAATGGAACAATTTTTTCTTTATTTATTGAAATTAAATCCTAGGAAGTGTAATATGGACTCATAAAGATGAGGGTTTGGCCAATAACTAATCAGTTTGCTAGCCAGACCCTTAGTTCAGTAGATGTTTTGAGCATTCGTTTTTGGGCAGTGTTAGTGGAGTATGAGGAAACCCTTCTTAAAGATGTTATAGGATTACATCCCAATTGGGAGCTAGAATTATTTTTTAATTTACAACCAATGATGGAACATATATCTTATCTATCATATCATATGTATCTTATAGAGCATCATGAGATGAGGCTGCAATTAGAGGACTTGCATAAGAAAATCAGTGTGAGACCCAATGATTCATGCTAGGTGGCCCCATATATCTTTTCCAAAAATCTAGTCATGAGATTGTGGTAGTGTGTGGAAAACCAAGACAAGAACCATGTGAATATGAAGAAAAATTATCCATTACTGATAATCAATTATGTTTTTTATTATTTGAGAGGGGTGTGATGGTTCTCAATGGTAGACCACAGATCAATGTATCACAAGTTAATAGAATGAGATGAGTATATATCGATGATGAAATTTGGATTTATATATGGTAAGTATGAGTATTTCTAATTACATTTGGATTGATAACCCTCTCGTAGTGTTCATGGGATTAAAGAACCAGATATTTCATCTATTATTAAATCGGTGTGTGGTACTGTGCATTGATGTTATCCTCGAGTACTCAAAAACTGAGGAGGAGCACACAAGACACCTAAGGATGGATCTAGATGTACTCTGAGAGAACCAGATTTATGGGAAACCAACTTTTTTCTAGGTTTAAATTCATGTGGAATACATTATGGGAAATGTTATCTCAGCAGATGGAGTGGATGTGTTCCCGATAATGGTTGAGGCAATGTATTAACGGGATCCACCAAGGAGTGTGATAGATGTGATAGATTCTTCTTCCAGGATGTCATTTAAAAGAGAATCAATCTTGATTTATCTATTATATAAGCACATATTATTGGTTTTACATAAAAGGAGAAGCCTCTCACGTGGACTGAGAAGTGCCAATAAGATTTTCAGAAATTTAAACAATGTTTGATGAGTGATCCGATCATGAGATTATCGAAGGTGGACATCAAGTACGCAGTCTTATGTGATGAATCATGGGCTTATTTGTGTGTCCTAATGAAGATTAAAATGTTTGTTTCCTATGGTTTGAACATATAGAGGCCCCATGAGAATCAGTACGTGACCCATGATCATGAGTAAGTAATGGTAGTTTTCTCATTGACAATATGACAACACTACCTAATAGGATATATGTTTATCATTTATTCCAACTAGTTGATTCTTAAGTATATATTCTCTTAGAAGGATATGAACATGAGACAGAAAATATGGATAGATATAATCTAATAAAATAACTCTGAGATTGTTTAAAATCATGGGATGTGTAATGTGGTGGTAGATTCTATCTGTAGGAGATCTAGTAAGAAGTTGTTGAATGAATCCCCAAAGCATTTATCCTCAATACAGTTAACCTTAGTGGATGGAGATAAAGTATATTACCTCTAGTTGATGTTTTTTACCCATCTAATCTCATAGTGAGCCAGGGAGGTAAAACATGGGGATACCGACTATGATACTCTACATGATCAGAGATGCACATGACATGCTCTTCATGGATGTTCAAAATGTGGGGACCATGCCATACTTTTAATGGAATGAATAGTAATACTAGGGGATTTGAAAAAGGATGATTTCATGGAGTTTAATATGTCCCCTTTGGCAGTACATCAATGTGTGGAGAAAATATATTAAGAAATCGGATGCCAGTTCTAGTGGATGGGAATGAAGAAATGAGTGAGAGAGTTTTTTTCTTGGTGACTTAATATTCAATAAGTGAAGGCGGAAAACTAGATTCCATATAGATTAGTTCAACCCCTTGAGGTTACATAATGTAATTGGTATTTGATATTGATGGGTTTGTGTTGGTTTTAACATTTATTTCAAGGCAATGATGCGATCTAGGTGATGATTGATAGACTCACAATGTCGTCCCCCTTCCTAGATATTTGAGTGAACATTTCAGTAGAGATATTGGCATGCCTCTACATTTAGGATATAGTTCAACTCCATTGATCTCCCTCAATGATTTCTTCAGACCATGATTCTAGTTTTAAATACTAGTCATTGAAAGGATTTAACAATGATTTCGGAACCCAGTTACACTTGTGAACAATGTTTTACCCACATAAGGGCATCTAAATCGAGAGGACTATTCAGGTTCTGGAAGAAATACTACATGATTGTAGGCTGGACTTAAACCATAGTTGGGAGGATCACCTACCACTGGTGGGGTTCACATCCAATAACAGTTACCATTCCACCATTAGTATGGCACCATTAGAGGATGTGTCTGGGAGACCCCTCATGAAAACATTTTGCTAGATTGAACCAGGAGACTCATCACACATGGGCTCGGAATTTGTGCAAGCCTCAATAGAGTAGGTGAAGATCATCCAGGATTGGATGAATATTTACGAGAGCCATCAGAAGTGATATTCTAAAAGGTGTAATATGTTGTGGGATTTCATGGAAGAGGCCATGTTTTTTATGATTTTCTCTATAATAAAGATGATAATGATTTTGAAGGGGTCGCATGATATCTTAATGGATTATCATCCCTTTTCAGATACTGTATATAGTTGATGATTTGGTGTACCAATTTTCTCTACCACAAAACATGGACCAGGAACATTGTTGTCTATCATCTGTCAGAAATGAGGAGAAGATCTAGGATATAACTTGGGAGTGGGAGTAGCAGATGCATGATCAGTACCCATATCTTTTTCAGTAGAATTTTGTTTTGGATTTTTGGGGATTCAAAGCCCCATTGTGGGTAGAATATAATTTTATTCATTTTTCAGGTATTATGTTTAAATAATATATGGATTAATATCATGATCATGTGTTAGGACCACATGCGATTCAAATATATGATGTGTCCAAAATAAATGTTTTTATAATAAGAAAAAATTAAATAACCTATGTAATAAAGTTTCCTGAAAAAGTGAAATGACATGTGAACGTGTGACCAAATTAAAAATATGAGGGAACCATTACATTCATAGATGCTATTTTCGCAAGGTACAGTTTAAGATCGGCCAACGTGGGACGAATGTGAATATTAGCTTTAATTATTATTTATGATTAAAATAAATTGAAGATTTATTTTATCTTTCCTATTTTTTCGACACAGAGAAACATTGATGCATATTCTATTAAATAAACCTTAGTCAGGGATCGATGGTTATGTTTGTAACCCTATATGTACCTAGTGGATTTGGAGAGAAATAATGTATACTTTATCTTTATTTCAATAGTAAAAACATAGATCATAGATCATTATTGACCGATCTATCCATCAGAAATTGACCATCAATAATAAACCATTCAATTAATAGGTAAGATTAGTTATTTTGTATTTTTCTTTCCCAATTCTTAAATTCAATGAAAATCAAAAACTAAAAAAGGAATATTTTCAAACATGGTTTGATCATTCATTTCAGGATGAGTTATACATTTTAATATTATCTTTATTTTATTATTTAAAAATTGATTTTATTTTATGATCATTTTTCTAGGAAAGTTTCAAAGTCGGAATGAACAACCATTGAGGTTCATTCCTTGGATTTGATACTTTTGTTTTCTCTCTCCGATTATTAAAGCATGTACATTGTTCTTGTGTATAGTTTTTAATAAATGATTGTTTAACCACTGTTTATTGGCACAATGAACCAAAATCGAAGACCTGACATCAGGCTGATATAATGGAGGATTGGAAGTGACAGATGAATATGATTTAATCAAATGAAATTGTTCGTCAATCATTTTTAATCAGAATAGATTTTAATGTATTTAGGAGATGATTGATGGACCAAAACACATTGATTGAATTTTAGGGTGAAGGAAAAATCTAGGATCTAGAGTTTCTTGGTGTGTGAATCACCAGAACAAGATTTTGATCATCGTCTAAGGCATATGGAGGAAGAACACGATTTTCTAGAATAACCTGATTAATACAGCTAGTACCCAGCGTGACATGGCATTTGGAAACCAATGAGCATTTGAAAGGGTTTCTGGAGATACTTAAATGTCACATTGTGTGTGAACCCTATCACACTCCATGTACTCCCATCCCAAAAACTTAGTGTATATCATGGAATATACATAAACACAGGGTGGGGTACATGGTTTTTCATCATGGACTGTACTCCCCCACATGAATTATACTCAACCATGTACAAAAACTACCACATATACTGGTACACAAGAATTGATAGACAGGTTAACATAGTGTATTGTAACATGGCCTATGTACATGAGTGGACCCCATATTGAAGGACACAAAATGTGAATTCTTCTACATGCTATGTTTCAAAAATATAGATGACGCTTTTTTGATTGAAACATTCCATTGTTCATGATATGTTCCCATGGTCAAAGAACATGAAAATTAACCCTTCTAGTTTTTGTGTATACCTTTACACGTGGATTCATTATCGGGTCCACAATATCATGGTCATGTTTCATTCATTTTTTCCCTCACCGCTACCCTTAATGTAGGTATTAATGATTTTATAATCGTAAGAAAATTATTCCTTCAGAACGACTTCCTGAATTGTGATTTCAAGTCACATAGGAGGCATGTAGGAGGATTCTTTATTCATTCTTCATGACCATGGTAGATCCATCGGTATTGATGTGAAAATATTCACCAAACATTGATCCTCTACAAAACATGTTAATCTAGATCAAGTTGTTGGTATCAGCCTAGTGCCCTATCTATGATACTCATATAAGGTATCATATTCTCTTATGTTCTATCAGTGTATCTCTCTCATGATGGTTCGTGATAAATTGTACTTCTTGAATAGAAATCATCTGAGCTATCATACATATGATTGTGTTCTTCCTTTTGAGTGTTTCATGGAATCGTTGGAATAAATAAATAGTTTTTCTATACGGTGGTTGTGACATAACATTAGACCATTTGTCTTGGATTGGGTATATCCGGATATCAATGTTATATTTACTATAGTCATATACATTGGAAATATTACTGTATCATTTATGCGTGTAAAATGTCATGGTTTTAGGGAGTCATAATGAGTATTGTTCTACTCACCCCTACACAAGCTTTACCGAGACATGATGTATCTTATGCAGACGAGACACCTTTTGACAGAGTCCTAGGAGGACCATGACTAGATGGTGAATTGAGAGATTATACAGGAAGGTATGTTACTACAAATACATAAAGAAGTACCAGTGTATTTTTATTAGGCTAGACTTGTGGTTACTGGATTCTTTTATGTGTGATTTTATTCTAGCCTATTTTACATTATTAAACATTACATTCTGATCGTACATTGTTGGTTGGGATATAGTGTTATGAATTAATTATTTTCTTTTTTTTTAACATTTGAGAAATTTTGTTGGCTTGGATAAGTGTCTATACATATGGGTACATATGAAATTATTCCCATGTTAGTGATATTCCTACTTGGTTCTAGTCACCCGCCCTAGGCCTATTAGAGGAAGGCTTGGGGAGTCAGAGAATAGGCCCCATTCGGATGATCTATGACACTTTATTTGAGGAATCATTGCACACTACAACAAGGTACACACTTTTTGGATGTGTGAGTACTAGTTCAGTGATAATCATCTTAGCATTATTCCCATTCACTAATCTATATAAACTTCACTCCCTTCCGAGTTATTATGGTTAGTCGATTTTACAATCATGAAAACTTATTCACAAATCAACATTAAATACTAGTTAGTCCATGGAAAATATGGATATGCATTATAGGTGTTTTCCTTGTCCACGCTTCATCATCCTCTATATAATAAGGGTCTATAAAAATCAATCTTCATGTGGTTAAATGCCTCAGGAATGACACGTATTCCATGTGGAACTGAAAATTACATTAGTTTACATATAGTTTCTTCCTTTGAAATTTATTAAATAGAATATTAAAATACCCAAATTTTTTATATTTTCTCAGTGAGTATATTAGAATATCGTGAATAATTATTACAAAAAAATTTCCATGGTAATATATAATTTATTTATTCATTATGCCCATGAAAAATTCTAGCTACTTCATGAGTACGAAGGGCATAAATATTTAATCACATTTTCGATACCATATTAGAAATGTATTTTTAGAAATATCTTCCTTCCCCAACATTAATTGGTGATATATTGACCGAGTTCCACCTAAGAGAATTAACTTTTCACCTATAAATGATCAAAAAGTCAACCTTTTATGGTTAGAGATACTTTGTTCTTTATCGTGATTTCGATGATCTCAAGAAAATCATTGAAGATGTCGAACGATTCAGGCATATTCATGATGAAGAGGACTGGAGAACCCTGTGGTGAAGCACATAGGAACATAACACCCTTTTTCATATTCTCTTGTAACTACTTCTTTAGATTTCCATCTCAACAATGGTCATATAATGAGGTATTTTATTGTATGTAGAGATATTGGAATAAATTCAATAGTGCACAAAACCTCTAGATCAGGAAGAAAACCTAGAAAATTGTCAAGTAATACATCAGTGTAATTCCCCATGATGGGAATGTCTTTGAGAATGATTATGTCTCATTTTTTCAATCATATGAGATAGATATTCACGCTCATAATGAAAAAATATCTATAATTGAGATGATTACTCTATAAGAGATTCATATTCCTCCTTACACTTGTATAGAATTAGAGGATGATTTAATATAAGAATAGTGATCTCCCATTCCAAACAGATGATTTTATCTATATATAATGATAACCAATCTATTCCCAAAATAGAATCAAAATATACAAAATGGAGTATGATTGGATTTTCTGGGAGGTTCTGTTCACAAAAATTAATTAGGCAATAGTTATAAACATTGGATGCAATAATTTCCCCAATTTCAATTCTCAATGATAAATCATCATTCAATTTTTAATTAGTGATTGAATAGATTCACTTAGGATTCATGATGTAATATAATGTGTAGAACTAGAATAAAATAGAACATTCACTACTCTTGAAGGAATAACTAGAGTACCTATCATCATACCATTATTAGGTTCCACCATAGCAGTATTGATAACATATTCCATTCCTTTTTACAATGAAGGTTTTTTTTTATATTGCCTCTATCAAACTTATTCTTTGGTATATAGATCAAATAATAATGATGATCCTTAATGTTGAAACACCATAATACACGACGAGTGTTAATCTGAACCTTCACATTGTCTTCAAGATTTGTGAAAATATTTGTATCCCTTTAGGAGTTTCTTTACACATGCCCTTATCTTACAAATTTGATTCATATAATGGATTCTTATATGTTATTTCCATGAAGCTTCTTCCCAAAATTTTCACTCTTGGGATATTGGGTCTTCCTTCCATCCTGGAATTTATGTATTGTTCCACCAATATTAATCACCATTTTCCTCTAGTTTTCATCGTCCTTGTGGTGCCACTGAGATTATGAATTCTTTCTTTCAGCCATAAGGGTTGAATATAAAATATTCACTTTGATGGTAATGTTTCGAATTACCATATCTATTCATAGAATAAAATTTAGAATGATAAAGAATCCACCCACCATTCCATTGGTGTTAATTACAACGCTAAAGTTGTATCCTATAAGACTTTAGATGATTTATATAAATGTGTGGATATAGTCGTCTTTAATTTCACCCATTCAGAGTAACTCCATTTATATATTATTACTTAGGGTTAAGGGAAAATATTTTTTGGAAAATAGTTTATTTAAATAATAAAATTCCATTAAATCAATTTTCACATAGACTTTGGGTAGTTGATTAGTGTCCAAAACTAATCTTGATCCCCATTAAAATGATAAACATCCATCACAACATTCCCTTATTCAATGAACTAGAGGATATAAAATTATTCTCAATAGAGGAAATCCATTATTATGTGATGAATGGATCAGAAGATCCACTAATTATGGGAGGCCATTTCCATATAAATGAATCATCACAAAAATTCTCTTTCTTAGCTGGTGAAGGTTTTTTTACATGTTTCTTGTTATTATTCCTAACTTGATCCAGGTGACTATGTACTATTAACCTTTTTTGAGCCCCTCTTACTCAAATACTTGGAATATAATTAAGGAAATCATCACATTTTCAATCACATAGATTTTTGGTTGTGTTTTTATATTTCCATCAATTAACTAATAAAAAGAGTTTTCAATTAGTGGGATTCAATAATTATTTAATAATCATATAAATTAAAAACATTGAAAATATAAGTATAAACATTTAATTGATTGTATATCCTAAATTTTGATACCCTATGTCTCAATCTAGGTAATCAAAGGTGATTTAATTCTCCCAGGGGTTCTTAATAATGTTCACTTGCACAAATTCACAATAATATTTAGACCATAACTATGATAACCAATATATTTTTCCTATCATTTTACACATATTATTATATTATTTTAAGAAAAAATTACCATAATTTAAAACAAAGGTTCATAAAGTATAGTGTCTTTGTAAGATTAGGAACGTAATTAAACATTGTATGAAATAATAAAAGATATTTAGTTATATCGTTTAAATGAGATCCCAACTCTATTTGAGACCTTATATCTATATATAATAACATGGGGAATACATGAATAGTAGGGATGAACTAAAAATCCTTATAAGAGAGTATGTATAGAAATAAACATTGAACATAGGATAAAAGACATAACCTGAAAACATAAAATCAATAAAAAATGAACAAAAACAGTGATTTATGAAATGTATAAAATGGGAATATATAATAATATCAACATATTAATATGAGAAAACATATTACATAACATAAAATGATTCATGGTTATGTACCAAGACATGGCAGACAAATTCCCCAAAAGGTGTCATGTTCACACCTTATAATAACATGATGTCTCATGAGACTAAACAAAATCCAATGCACTGAATCCCTATTAGGGAAAACACATCATAAAATTTTCATGAATATTTGTTCAAAATTAAGAATCATACACAGGGAATCAAACTTATTCATAACAATTTCCAAAATAATGAATTGGGTATCCTAATGATGTCAAAAGGATTAACATAAGAAAATATCATAATGGTGTCAAAAAATGAAATATTTTAAATCATAAATGGAAATTAATAGAATAAAATGGACATATATCATGATAATTCATGTAAAAATTAACTGAATACATGTAATATTTCTATTTACAATACATAAAAAATACAACATTTTAGTGCAGAGTAATGAAAATATTGAGGACTATTTTAAACACACAAGGAATTATTTTTTTAACACCATAAATGTACCAAGATTTTTTTCATGGTTTAGTTATTGAATTTATAAAAATAATTTTATATTAAATTAGATTGTGGTTTTCACTTCAAAAACTGTACAAAATCGAAATGTGAACTTGATTTCAGTTATCATTTCTGTAAAAACTAAGAAGGGATCCTTTTAGAACATTTATTTTCCTATAAAATATGTTTATCTAACCTAGATACATTCTTTTAGAATATATAAACAAAATATATAATGAGTACAGAAAAATGAATAATAATTACATTGGTTTAAAGGGAGTTAAAGTGTAAACATAAGGAAAAAATATGGATATTTGGAATGAATTGATTACAAAAGCTCTGAAACTATACTACAGTTGATCTTAATGTCATGGATAATGAAATTAAATCCATAAATTAATAATTTACTAATCCTTTATAGATGGATTTTTTTGTTATAATTTTATTATGTTAATTCATGGACATTTATATGAGTTATAATAGGAGTGTTTGTTTCTTGGGGATTCATGATCTGTTTTTGTATACATGTATAGAGAATAATGTAAAATATGATTAGTTTTATAAAATAGAATTAATAATATATAAACAGAAATAAATAATATTAAATTTTTATAAAATTAATTTGGTAATTTTGGTTGATGATGAATAATTGGATAAGATGTTATTGACAATCGTTTATATTATTTTGGCAGGTTTTTATCATCACAATGTAGTTTTGTTTTATTAATTAATATTATGTATATAAAATGGTTCCAAAACATTAAATATTATTTAATACATATATTATAATCTGGTTTTATAAATAAAATTTATTTATGTGTATTCTTGAAGGAGTTAATGGGAATTGACTACATCAACACCCTTGAATGTGATAAATTAACACATAATAAATGATGTTTTCAATTTTTGTACAAAAACAGAGGGGGAATAAATTATGATGCATTATTCCAGGGTAATAATAAAATTACATTATTTTTATGGTACTAGAGTTATCATTATATTTTCATGAGTGGAGTGGATGACACAATTAGAATAGAAAAGAATAAGAATATAAATAAAATAAAATAAATAGGATACTACCTATAGTATCTTGCTTAATGAGAACCTCTTTTGGGTGACTAGTTTAGTTCTTTGGAGATAAAAGGATCTTGAATGTGGTGGAGGGGGCTTGGGAAGATATTTATAAGTCATTTTAAAAATGATCAATTACCGAGAGGAGTGAAGAGAAGAGATGGTGAGGGGTTGTATTTATTTGGGAGGAGAGGGGTGTTTTCTCATTATTTTATTGAATAGTATAATATTTTATCACAAGACTATGAATAGATTGAGTATTGTAAATAAATATACTAAAATTGTGTAGGAATGTTCAACATTATGGTGATTACATCAGAGATGACTGAAGTAATAGTGCATTAAACATACAATGTATATGTATCCTGAATTTCTATATTTTACTATTCACAAAATTATCCAATTATACAAAAATCAATAATAAATCACCCTAACAATTTTTCATAGTGTAGAATTAAAAATAATACAACATTTTTTTAAATGTATTTTCAAAATATGGTAAATTTAATTTATAATTAAAATCTTCATTTTTCTGAAAAATACATATTATAAATTATACCTAATTTTATATCATGTTGATAAATAAATCATGGTCTCATAAAATTTTTATATAATCATAATAAAAAATTAAATTATTTTATGAATAAATTTAATGAAATTATATTTCCTTTTAAATCATTATAATAAATATAAAATTAAAAATATTAATTTATCTAGTACAAAAATATCAACAATTAAATATTAATTTATAATATTTTTCATATACTATGATATGAATATATCATATTTTCATTTATAAGAAATATTAATTATTTTTACATTCATGGGCGAGATTACTACTCTATTGGCCAGTTTACTATTTATAAGTGTCAAAATACTATTCCAAAGAAGAAGTTACTATTTCATCAATATTGGGTCTTAAACATATCTAATTACTTGTTATTTCATTCAATATTTATTGATAATATTTTTATTATGTTACCTATGTAATTTTATGAGGTTTATGCTATAAGAAATAATTATATGAAGGGAATTTCTATTGAAATAATTTTTCTTCATTATAGAAATTCCAAAAAATAATGATACATTTTATTTGATATGTCATTAATTAAAGAAGGATTATCATATTTGAAAATGTATCCCAATTTAAATTTGAAAAAATGGAAATTTGGTGGATCATAAATAAAATTAAGGGCCCTAATATAATGAATTATATAGACCTTGAATGGAAATTGATAGAGTTCCAAATTATGAATGTTCATTATATAAATTTAATAATAGGTAAAATATTGTTAGATTAGGAGAAAAATTTCACATGAACCTTTTTTCATACTAAATCCCTTAAAAATAAAACAATTAATTATTGATTTTTGTTCTTTAGATGATGAGTTAATTTCAACTTATTTAATATATGGAAAAAGTTACATTATCAGTTGATAAGTAAGGTATTTATAGATTTGAGGAAATGGATAGATATGATAATCATATTAAATGTAAATGAACTATTTTCATAAATTAATATGATGTTACTAGAGATGAACATGATATAGAGAATAATAAAAATCTAAAACCTTGTATTGAGATATCTAGAATTTCATTAGATTAAGATTCTAGATCTAGTTCTAGATTAGTATTTGATTATCAAAATTTGTTTGTCAAAATAAAATCTGATGTCCATAGACAATAAAAATATCTAATTTTACTTCATGTTGGCAGAATTTGGACATGATTTATTATTAATTTGTCACATATTAGAAAACTAATGATTCTTTTTTCATCTAAAGAATCACTTTTTCATTCAGATTATTTTATTCATAAAAGTGAGAATTTTGTTAGTAAATTTCAAAATAAGTTAACCATTAAAATAAATTATCATTATCTAATTATTAATATTTTTTATTTATATAAATTTTATTTTTGAAGACCATTAATTTATTTAATAAAGAAATAATATATTTGGGTTCATATAATTTTATATTATAACATACCTAGTCCGAAAAATTCTATGGTGACAAGAACCTATTTTTATTGATTTATTGGAAAAATTATGAGTACTATAACACACATAAGTGGTTAGTAATTTATTTTCATTGAATATGACATTTGAAAATTCCATCTTTTTAGACATGAATAATTCATATGTTTTATTAGTTTCTTTTAGAGAGAATTTTTAGGGTAAAATCTTCAAATTTGATAATGTATATTTTTTTGGTAAAAGTTAAATTTATCATTCTATATGAGATTTAGAACCTAAGAACTAGATTAAAAAAATTAGTTAGTAAAGTGATGATAGTGACCTTGTGATGTTTTTTAATGATAAATGCACGATTCAATTATTAGAAGGAATAATTATTCTATCAAATGATTTGGAAGATATTTTTTTCAAATGAGAAAAATAATATCATAGGCATAATATCATACCTTGTATAATTGAAAATGAATATTTATATATATATATATATTGGAATAAATGAGTATAAAACTAAAATGTTAAGACTATGGTTAAACTCTATATGAATGATACCCAAAGGTATATACCAGGGTATATGATTAAATGTTTTAGAATTTGTTATCCAAGTCAATTTGTTAGGAAACATAAGTCTATATATAAAACTATCAGTAAAGTTTCATCATTTGAAGCTTTAGGTAATGTATTCATGGATTTATTTTTCGGTTAACAAACATCATGTATTATTTAATGAAACTTTTTTTTTATATATATAATGATGATAAAACTAGATTTTCATAGAAATTTTTTATCTCTTGAAATTTAAAAATGATTATTTTTAATTAATGTATTCATGATTCTATTCGGAATGAAAATAAGAAAAATTTATTACTACACTTAGTGATCTTTTGGTTGATTATGTAAAATAAGATTATAAATTGTTTTAGTATTAATTGAATTAATCATAACATCTCATTACCTAGAACAACTCAAAAAAATGTTAGGGTTTAGAAAATTTAGTTTTATTATTAAATTACAAACAAATTCATCATCGAATATTATATATCTAAATATTATTAGTTTAAATCCATGATTACTAAATTCTATAATAAAAATCATGATTTATTTTCCTTTTTCCAAATTAAATTTTGTATGATCTATGTATGAAAATAAATAAATTTTTTCCATAAATTAGTGTGATTAGGGGGTGTAGTTATCAATAGGAATAATGATTTTAAAAATCATAAATTTAATCCTAATTTTAGTGACGGTATAGTTATGCTTATTCTAATGAATCCATTTAATATCAGGTTTTTAATATAACAACTTATGATGTTGTAAAAGCTTCCCATGTATAATTTGAGGAAAAACATTTATCTAGAGAAATTAATATTAATCCTCTTGATGGTGTTTTAGAAAATAACTATATTCATTTAATGAAAAATATACTAGAAATAACAATTTTTAATCCTATATAGGATATACTATTATAATTTCAAATTATAAATGTCACTTTAAAAGAAGAGACAGAGGTAGTGGATATGAACAACATTATTTTTTACTTATAATCTAGTTGGAATTAGGGAATATCTAGTTAATATATTTTCTGGAGATATTGATTATGATAGAAAATATCTTTATTCCTTATGTGATGAATGTTATAATCATGAATTATTATCCCAATTTCAACCTAAAAGGTATCGTATTACTTGGGAGATGAACGATGGAAAAATGATATTCAATTAGAGATTAATAAATTTGAATTAAATAGAGATTGGAAATTTGTTAAACGACATAATAATCATTCATATATAGGGTTATATTTCCCTTAGTTTGAATGAAATGTGAAAATAATGAAAAAAATGAGTATAATAAGGAAACAACTGATGCCTTGGATTATTTTTAATAAAGTACATTGAATATGGAAAACTGTTTTCATTGGTAGATATGCTAGAGTCTATCATAAATTCTATTATCATTCATTTCAAATATGAACATTAATTTAATATTAATAAATTTTTAATAAATATTTTATAATTGATATTTTTAGATGTAATTTTATGTTGGAAAAAACCTTAGTTTTTAAGATGATAAGCATTCAAAGTGTTTATATAAACATACCAAAGAACTCCATATAATTAATCTATGTTTAAGACCTTGGAATGATAAAATTAACATATTTTTACTCGAATTTTTTTAGTAATATAAATATTTATCAATTAATTTTAATCAATAGTTTTTTTAAATACCATCATGGTTTAATTTTATATGGATGAAATTATATGTTGTTCAACTCAAAAATTTCATTATGATGATTTTGGATGTAAAGAAACATGATAATGAATTGATCATTATAGTTGATATTAAATTTTTTCATAGATATAAAATACAAAAAAACTGTAAATAATTTAAATGAACATAAATATATTACAGTTCTATTAAAACATGTTCTTAACTACACTCTTGGTACAAGGTCTATAATTAGATCTTCTATCAAACATGATCATCTTTAATCCAAGAAACGTTTTTATTAAAAACATGATATATTTATGATCAAAATATTAATGTAAAAAATATATAGTCATCTTAAAATTACTATCCTTGAATGTTTTGGTGTGAAATCAAATAAAATTTTCAGGAAGAATATTAAAAATCGAATAATAGTATTTCCCTTTATTTAGAAGATTATCCAAAACTAAGTCCATTTATATTTCCTGAATTTATTTTATACATTATAGAAACATAGATTAAATAATTGGTATTTTATGGTTTTATATAATGAATTCTACCATAATATATATTTATAATAGAAAAAATTAGTTTCATCATCTTGAATGAAGAAAGATTAGGCTTACTCACAACACATAAGGATAAATATTTAGGAGATGAAATGTGTAACACTAAAATGTTGTGAATGAATCCCACACCCAATGATAAAAATAATAGTTTCACTTGAAATTTGATTCATTTTGATATTACAGGTTATATTTCACTATCATGAAACCCAACACACCACATACAAGAACTGAACAAAAACGAAATGAACTATTTCCAATCAAATCATCCAATTGTAGTAGATATACTTCACATGTTTATAGGAAGTAATGATATTATTACCGATATATTAAAAATTTATTTTAATTACAAATTATATTAAAATATCATAATGATGTTATTTTTAATCTATATTAAGTAACCATTACATATACACTCTGTTCCAAAAAACTCATCATATTGTAAAAAACGATTGAAAATGGGGGAAGTAATAAATTTTTTATAATATCATTGAATATATGTATTGTATACCTTTATTTATAACGAATTTATATGATTATAGTTTCATTTAAGGTAATTTACTTGTAAAATAAAATAAATTTTATATTTTTTCTATTATTACTAACATTGTTTTTGATATTTTGTAAAAATACCATATTCTACAAATCAGATATATTTTCTATATGCTCTTATATTATTTTCTATTTAATATAAAATTAGAATTAAATTTTCAAAAAATCATTGATATATTTTTTAAACCAAAATTATTATATATTTTCAAATTTATTTATTTATTTTTTATTTTCATATGAACTATTTGTATAATTTTTAAATTTTGGATTATTTAAACATTGATAATTAGTGTTTTAAAAATTTTCTTATAATATAATTATTTAATCTTATTAGATGTATGACTACACTTATGTGGCCTATGATGAAGGAAAATTATTTCATTGAATTCTATGTATAGGAGACTAACAAATTTATAAGATAATATAATTTTTGTTCATAGAATTATCTAAGGTAATCTTAATAATATTAAGATCAATCATAGTTTTTATGAGGAAACATTAAAAAATATAAGCATCTTATATTTATCCTCTGTAAATATACTTTTTTCTCACTTTTATAATTTTATTTTCTATGACTGAATATTAGTTTAGATCTAATGATAGGAAATATTTTTTCACTTATTATTTTTGAAGAAAATAAAGGCCGTTAAAATTGGATATTCAATATAATTATTATTATAGGGGGTATAATTTGGGAGTAAATCATAATGGGATTTCGTAAGAATTTTATTTATCCATTCTGATTCTACAAAATGGAGTTTTCAAATTATGTTATTATTTTGTTTAGGGATAATGATTTTGATATTTTTAATGTTATTAAAATAAAGTAAACTCAATTTCATTGAATATATAAGATATGTATTTCCTTGTAATAATTATTGTTTATTTATTCATAAATTTCTTATTTTGTTTTTCAAATGTAATAATTTTTTTAATCAATGTATTCCTTTCATCCTTTTTTTTGAGAAAAACACAATAACCATTAATGTGAATTTATATTAAAATGATATTCGGTAAAGTGGAATTTTATTAATATTTTAAATTCCTTGAAAATAAGTTCAAAATGGATGTTTTTAACGACTGATGGAGTGTTTTACTGATGTATATTGACGTCATTATAGGGTGAAATCCATTTCTAAATCCATTTGAAGATTCATTTTCTACATATAATTTCATTACAACCGAACTCGACGATTGTAGAATATGAATATTGTAGTATTGTCTATAAAATTAACCCATTACACTGAGGAACATCAAAATGTAATTAAACTCATTTAAATTATGAAACATTATTAAATTATTTAACATATTATTTTATTATGTGTTAAATTATTTTTTTTATTCCAATAATTTTTTATAAGAACTCCAATTTGAATTATATTTTATATATATCATAGAATATTCTTTTATAAATAATGATTTTTTTATTTTACTACTCAAATATCATATGGTGTATATATTTAGGGATTCTCAATTCTTGTTGATTGATGGGATTTAATTTATTTTAAGCACCCTATTTATATTAATTAGAAAATTTGATTTTGGGGTTATTAATATACATACCACCATGATGTCGAGGAATATGGTGATGGTTGAGTATTTTATTTTATAATTGTATTTGATAGGGACTTTAATACTCACATGTGAACAAAAAGAGTAATGAGTGAGACACAATTATAGATTTTTTTAATGTAATGACCAAAATTATAGGTGGGGGTTATATATATATAATACAATATTTAAGAGTACCTGATTTTTTTAATATCAATTCAATTTTTATATTTTCACCATGATTAAGTGGATTAAGGCCTTTTATTTTTCTACAATAGTTATATATGTTTCTACTGATAGATTAAATTATATGGAACTTTCTTATTTTTATTTACATATTAATATAAAAATAATATATTTAAGTCAATTAGTCCAATGAGGTGGCCAAAAATTAAAAGTGGTTATTAAATTGTAATTCTTCTCCTATGAGGTTTTCAAATATTTCACTACGCACTATAACTACTCATTCCACATTACCCATTATCCTGAATAACATTTAAAAAAATATAAAACAATGAGAATGATTAAGAACCACCTTCCCTGATGTAGAATAATTTAACCCATTATATATGATTTTGCGATATTTCATTAAAATTACAAAATCCCAAATACTTAGAATCCACCCAAAATAATAATTTTAGATAGATTATAAATAAATAATTTTCTAATAATAAGAATATATTGGGGTTGATATGTAGAATCACCTATATTAATCCATCATGGTAGTTTCCTTATCTATTAAATCATAAATAAAGGCTATCTGTGGCTGGTATAAGAAGTCTATTGTATGGAAGGGGCCTCAATTCGAAATAATTATTAAAAAATTCCACTATAGTCATTTTTATTATTTCATTTAATTTAATAAAATAATAATAAACTATATATATGTAATTTTCTGCTATGAAAATAGTCATCCTACTGAAACATAAATATTTTGGGAAATCATACAATGTGGCCAAGAGAATATTGTCCCAACACCCCATTATAGAGCCACATGAAATAACCTTCCCCAACATTTTGTGGTGGGATCACATTAAAATGAGTGAAACATAAAATATATGGGATTTAGATATCTCCTAATTCAAGAAATATATTCTCATGTAGGAATTTTTGATATAATCACCAACCATTACGCTAGTATCCCTATTATCATATCTTCATGACCACTATTATGGAGATATCATTTACTGTATCCAAAAAATATATTAATAAATGCAAGATATTATATAAAAATTTGTAATTATTCATAAAATATTTAATAAATAATCTTCATTCAAAGGTTTTTGTTGATAAGTACTACACTGTGAAGTTTCTCATCATGGAGAAGTTCAATAAACATCAAAAAAATCATCCAAACACCATGAATATATATTCTTCCATCACAACCTAGTCACCCCTAGACTCTCTAGCACATCCACAATACATATAATAATATTAATGAATTTCAATGTAATATTTGATTGCATAAATCCACTTTATGAACTATATATTCCCTGAATGATGCACCACACAAAAACATGAATTTATACACCATTAATAATGGAGATGGACCAAGAAGATATCTATTAAGATAAAATATGTGTTATATTATTATTTACAATTTCTAGTAATCCAATAAACAACTCTTCGTCACACACACACACACATAAACACACACATATAATAATAAATTATGTGAATTTGTATTCATCCAACTAAATTGGAAAAGAAAAACACTTACTATGACATTTATTACCAAATTGAATGTTTTTAGGCCCATAGTGGCTCAATAGACCATGTACTTTTTCAAAATACAAAGGGTTTTTTTAACCCGTGGATAATTCCATTAAGAGAATTAAATTTTTTCCATCCAACCTATAGGTGTGTCACCCTGTAGGAACCTTGAACTTCTTGGGTCACTTCCCCTAGAAGCAATTATCATCCACCATGTTATTCTTTAATCATCGACAAACTAGAAAAACCACAACATCAATGATACACCACCATATTCCTCTTCCAACACCACATGGGAAAATATCCACGTAAAATCCTATAACATTCCACATGTTTCCAACAATATTTTGGGATTATTCCCTGAATGAGGCCCAAAATTTACAACTAGACACATAATTGAGTATGAAACCATAAACTGAAAATGAGAAGGTTCATGCCATTATAGAATAAATCAATGAAGACACCATTGTTGAATAATAAATAAAAAAATGTGGGGAAATAAATCCTTCGAACAAAATTTTTTTTAGGGAATACAAATAAATATAATGTTTTGAACCCCCAACCCGAGATGTTGATGAAAATGATTATTCCACTAAAATACAAACACATTTTGCATTGATATATATCATATATAGTGTATCAAATTAATGCTTGTAGTAAATGATATCCTCTATTCTGTGATATTTAGAATATGAATTTTTTAAATTAAATATTTAAATTAATTATAACTAATAATTTTTTGATCCTCTATAATATGGAAACCTATCTCGCTAACCAAGGTATCATCTTATATTGAAACAAATATTAATATATTGAAATCCTGGAAACTCATTCAATAAAAAAAATTGATAAACAACGAAATATAATGGATAGTTAAAATGGAAAAAATATGATCAACTTTCACATTAGGATGTCTTTAGATGCATTTGAGTAAATCTGATGTGCTTTAATATCTATTAGGTGAGATATATCTGAATAGAAAATTAAACACATGCCTCCATATAACATAGTAATGTCCAATACATATAGACATAGAAAATATTTTAAGATTATATATTTATTAATGTATGAAATCAATTTGCAATTGGAATCCTTCCACAATAGAAATCATGTCAATTTATGAAAAATATGATAAATATGAATTTTTTTCTAAAGTGAATTTCAATGTGAGAATTTTTATTTTATAATATCAAGTAATCTTGAATAATTTTAATGAACAATTTTTTGGTCCTTGATTATGGTGTTTACCCTAATAGATTTGGTTTATAGAATTTTGTGATTTTCAAATTTTGGTTGGAAATTTATTATTTATATAATTAAATATTTCTTATTTGTACATGTCCATTTGGTGATATCATCTATTCTAAGAATCTTATATCAATACCTATTTCCCAGTTGAGTTCATTATGGGTGGTTTTTTCACAGGAAGGCCACAACCACATATTTGGTGTCGAATCAAGAATGAGGCCTTTTTTCATCCCCCATTTAATTTTATTTATCAATTAATTTCTCTTTTATTTCATCTTTCATTCAACTTTTCTCATCTTTTTTCCTCTCTTGGTGTTTTATTACCCCTCATTGGGGATGTATTTTCAATAGAGTGAGTTGAGGGGGAGGGAGCGAGAGCAATAGAGAAGTTGGTGCAGCTATGGAGCTTGGGATTCATCACATGGTCATGTGGGTTCTACGAAATAAAGATATGATCAATGCATCCATAGTTTCGGCCAAATGGTATTCCTATATTAGTGTTTTGGTCATGAATATTCATATAATTTTTTTTTTTGATTTACCATTGTTTTGTTTATTGGGGAAACTTTTATGGTAAATATATATGTTTTTGGATGAATGAACGAGTTTCAAGGTTTCCTGAATGATTTTTGTTCAGAAAATCCCAATCACACATCATTTGGATCAATGAATTGAAGCCATATTTTCTTTCTATTTCTGGAAGCCAATTATTTTAGATGTTCACACTATGTCCTTGAATTACAAGCTATGTAGATGAAGTTATCCATGTACTAGTCCATGTGTCTATGTACATGGGAAGGAAGATTTGGTTATGTACACATTTTGTAGCCAAGATACACCACATGTTGTAGGACCTGGCCATGTGTCCATGTAATCAAATAGATATCAAATGTACTGGAACACAGTTTTACCCCATGTCTACTCTGGGAAGGTATATTTACATTTCTAGTAGTAACATTGATATTACACATCATGTTATTAGAATTAGACACTATGTAATGTTTCAAAAAATGGGGTTTGGGATTACTTATTCCCTAGAGAAACAATTGTACTTTTGAGTAGTCAAATCAATCATTTTTCAATTTATATCACATTGGTGGAATCATTTTTGGATATAGTTGTTACATGTTTGGTTTTTTCATTATTTTTTTAGAGGATTCCATAGGTGTTTTTATTCTAGAATCCTTCAGAGGGGTTGGCTTTGAGTTGTGTGGCTCGTGGAGGGGTTAATTTTCCTTGAAAAACTTGGAGTGAGGATGCCGGATGAGTTTATATGAGGTTATTTAGACTAAATGTGAGTGGAAAGATCATGCATCATACTAATCAGTATTGATCATTTGATTTATTAGGGTTTATTCACAGTCGCATGTGGTTAATACCTGTATGAGCCATTAAGGTGGCACGAAATAGCGGGATGTATGGTTTTTAAATGATTCATTGATAATTTTATGAGATATTTTTATTGAAATTTTAATGATTAATACCCTTTTAAAAATGTTTTTTCATGAGGTCCATCTTCTAACAATGTGCTCTGTGGGTTTTAGTTTGGAGTCCAGTCATGGTATCATTGAAAGGGTTTGTCTCATGATAAGGTTTTTCTAGAGGATATCCCTATACAGTTTCCTTCATAAACTCTATATTTATGGCAGACAATCTTATTAGGATGTAAAATTTTAATTTTTTTGGGAAAATTGGTGGCTACACTATAATTTGTTGGCCTATGAGTTGTTCAGTGCTGGTTTTATAGGGATGGATGAATTATGAAAGAAATAACATAATTTTTTTGTTTGATTTTTTAGGCTTAAAAAATTTTTTATTCCAAAAAGTATGTGAGATCAGAGAACATTGGGATATTATTAGTTTGGGTGTTTTCCATTACTTTGATAATATTTCTCACATCTTCATAGTGTTTTAATGCTATTAGGTGAGTCTCGGGAGCTAATAGATTATCTGAATGAGTGAAACATTCTTATATTAGTTGTTCTCCATGGTATAGGGTCTGTGTCCATGGTGGATACTTTTCTCTTTGGACTAGGTTTATTGGTTTTGGGATTGTTCAGGTAGCCAGATGATATGACATATGGTTTTTTCCTAGTTAGTTCCATAGGATAATAGAACTTGAATTGTACATAGAGGTTGACTGGGAGTCCCTTCTATGAGTTTTGATAATACTTTTGGACTCCACGATTCCATGTACATGCACTCGGTCTTTTATTCATATTGTATGATCCTATGGTATATCATGTGTTACTATCATTACATTGTACTTTGGAGATCCTTCTTGACCAAGATGATGTGATTGATGTCATTGTTGTGTATGAAATGTTTCACAATCCCTCGGGATTGGGCTATATCAATGATAGTTTAACCTGAATATGTCATGCGAAATCCTATGAATTTATATTATCAATATTATTATACCAGTTATGTATATTTTCTATTATCAATTTTATTTTCTGAAGGTGGTTACATTTTTCAATGCCATACATGACACATGATTCAAGTACAAGTTATGAATGTATATTTTTTTAGTTTATTCGGGGGTGACCTTCTAAGATAGTTTTCTCACACCCTAAATGTTGTATTTAATGTATATGCAGGACTTATTTATGTTTATAGGTTGAGCATGGGGAAGTGGATCAGGCCTAGGCCCAAAGGTTTTTGTTCGAGAAGAGTGCTCGTGCTCATGTGAGATCTGTGTTGTAGTTGTTGAGACATCATAGAGAACGAGTATGTGGTTTTACCTAGAGAAGTTGTATAGTGTCATGTAATTATTTTATGTTGTTTGGTTATCTATGTGTATTTCCCAGTGGGAAATCAATTTATTTAGTCACTTACTTGATTCATTACGTATCGTTTTTCATTAATAGTTTATTTCATTTATTTATATATTTATATGAACTATGATGTTCAAATATGCCAAAATATTTAGTCTATTTATGATATCATCGAACTATTATTTAAAGGAATATTATCCACAATATATCCTTCTAGGCCATCATTCATACTCATCATCCTCTTTCATAAAAATAGGCATGCTTGGGGCCTTGTTACAAGAAATATCAGGTGTTTGGTTTGGTCCTCCCTGAACATTTCTTGATAGATATTGTGTCAGAAAATTTTATTTTATATATATTAATATTTTTTGGTGTTTTTGGAGAAGATATCTATAATTTTGTCAGATCATGTGATTATTATCAGGATGGTATGTCTTTAACACCTGGACTAATAAAATTTTAAGGATATCTGGGTCATGGTATTTCTCTGCTTGGTATATGTTATTATGGTTCTATGATTTCCTCCTCGAGTGATGGACTAGGGTTTGAAGATTTTATGATGTTGGTGTTTTGTAGACTTGTAATAACATTATGTGGCTTATATTTATCCACCAATCATTAAACATATGATGAATTTTATTTTTTGTGTTTGTCTTTACTAATGATTGAGGTCCATCTATATAAAGCGTCAGCATTTTATTATACAATGACTTCATTTATAAGTAATTTTTGTTAGTCTACTCAGTCGAACCACGAATACCATTCATATGATGACAATATAGGTGGATAATGTAGTGAGGTTTTCCCTACTAAAGGATTTTAATTCAGTTTATTTTGGGATTCATAGAATCACTTTTTGGTTTGTGTGGGTTTTGGGATATTGTACTTCTTTTAGTGGTAGTTTGGTAGATGATGCAAAAATATGAATGATGATAGTTAAAATAAGGAATGATTAACCCCAAGGATCTAGTGGCCAAAATAATTTCTACTGTGTGGATGATGTTCTATTTTTATTGTTTGGTGGATAACCAAGGGTGGTCATGGTTTCTGGGGTTTATCATTGGAATCAGGGTTTTTTGGATGGTTAAGAGGTATGTCTTGGATATATTCTCAAACCTTTTGTTTCTTATCTATCTTTGCATAGTATAGATAGAGTTAGGTTTTTCTCATAATGTTTATGATCGATGACCTTGTGGTAGGTGGTTGTGCTATTAGATCATGGCATGATGGAGATCCATTGTACCCGGAGAGGTTTGTTGGGTGTTCTTTGGTTTCATGGGACTGTCCTATGAGAGGATGGTTAGTAAAATTAATCACATTTTCCTATGTTCTTTAGGTAATGGATAATTTTATATTTAGATTATTTTATTCTTCTTTCATGGTTCACTCTTCTTTAATAAGGATAGATTTTTCACAATGTCTTATTAAGAGGAATAATTTTTTAGATGGCATGCGTGTGATAGTTAAGAAAACTACCGGTTGGTCCATGTGTGTTCTCAAGTTGTTGTTGTCTTTTTTGGTAAATCTTATGGAGGTGAGTGAACAGTTGGCAATTGAGGGTTCTGGTACTTATTTTTGGAGGTTGTTTGAGTGTGGAGTTGTCATTCCTTGGGTGTCAGTAATGGGTTGTGGTTATATTCCCATGTTGTTACTCAACTGTGGGTGGCATGGCCAATTCATCACATTCCATTTAGTTGTGGATGGAGAGCGGTTCATTGAGTTTTATTATTTCTTTATTTTTTATTTTAAGGATACTCATATAGTGGGTAGTGTCATATCCATCATGTCTGAATATTCCTTATTATGAGGGTTTTATTGGAATTGAGAGAACATTTAATGTATTTTCTATGTTTTTATAGAGGCACTGAGGTTTTTGGTAAATTTTAGAAGATGGATACAACCTTGGATTCATGGGTATGAGGGGAATTTATGGGGGGGTGCTGGTAATGAATATCATATTGAATGTTTAATAGAAACATGGGAATTTTTATTTATTTTTTTAGGGTACCATTATAGATGAAAAATTGTAATTTCTTCTTTCAGGATACCTCTTATGACTACTCTAATGGTCCCAAAAGAGGGTGTTTACCCAATGAGATGAATTTAATAGAATTTTCAACCATTCAAATTTTGGATAAATATTTAATATTTGATTAATATAATTTATGTATTAATTCATGTTTATTTATTAATATATTATTCATGGAGATTCTAATATAATTTTTAGTTTAATGGATGATTCTGGAATGAGGTTATTTCCATTTTAGTTAATCACATCATGTTGGGTGGGAAGTCAACTATAGGGACTATTGTCTTCTCTTTTTTACTTTATTTTCTTCTAATTTTTATATATTTTTCATTTTACTTTATTTTTCCTCTATTTGTTTCTATATAACCCTAAATTGGAGGTACATTTATTTGAGATATACTATTGGGTGAGGGAGAGGGAAATAGAGAAAATAAAGCACAACTAAAATGCCTAGGTTGTATCAGATTGTTCTGCATGTCCAGAAGAATGAAAACCAGATTAAATCTTCTATAGTTTAGACATGTAGGTTTTTACTTATTATTATTTCCATAAAAGATTATTGTATATAAATTTTAATTATTTATTGTTGTTTTTGGGTTCTTAGGGAACCATAGAGGGTCGATTGTGTATGATTTGGGTTAATCAAGGATTTTCAAAGAGTTGGAAGGGATTTCTGTTTGGGAAATCATAGTCATGCATCATGTGATTAGATGAACACAAGTCATGTTTTTTACATGTATTGAGAAGAATTTTTTTTATATTGAAACTCTATGTACTAGAGGTAAAACATCTATAGTATTACCTGGAAGTGTATCTTTCCATGTGGTCATATCCTGGGTCCGACAGAGATGTGTAATTTTATACTGTTTACCAAGGGTACACCTCATGTAGTATGACATTTTGATGTTCCCATGTACTCTTATAAAACCGCCTTTTATTATTACATAAACTAACCCATTTTTTTCTGTTCCAAGGAAGAATTAAATGGTGCATAGAATCATTTAGATTACAAACCATGTACACAGATATTCTTGCTATGTACTTTCTAGAAAATGTTTTTTTGTAGCTCTAATACACAATGTCATATTTAGGATTGTGAGTAGTCCATTTTAATTTATCTATATTTATATCAAACACGTGGAATAATTTTTTCATTTTGAGGTTATCAAGATGGTTTTATTTACTATTTTAGTTTCATGGGATGATTCCTAGAAGGTTTTGGTTCTGGAACACATATAGGGGTAGGTTTGTGAGTTATGAGGCTCATGTGAGCGTGTGTTCATGTAGATCACCTTGTCTTGGTGATTTGAAGTGAATATTCTTGTTGTTAATTGAATTATTCTGGGAGGCATAATCGATTGTCTTTTTTGGTTAGGATTTTTAGTTTGGTTTCCTGTGGTTTAGGTTCGATCGCTTGAGGATGGGACTAGTTGGAGCCTTCATGTTGGATTGTTATCTTGAGATTTTTGTGAAAGATGGGTTACATTGATATAATCTTGAGATTGGGATAACCGACATGTTATGAGGAATCTAATTTTGGGAATTGAGATGATTGTGGTTTATCATTTGGATGGGTGTTCTGTGGGTTGGAGTTTGGTGTCTCGCCATTGTTTTTTTTAGCACACTTGGGGAAAGGCTTGTTTGTTTATAAAGGACCCCCCGTAGGTTTTCTTGTAGTAGTTGTAGTTTTCCAGTGGACCCCATTTTTAGGGTTTCATATTTTTCCATGTTTTTGATAACTATAGTGGATTCATAGATTTTGGTTAGCCCATGAGATAGTTAATGATGGTTTTAGTGGTCTAGTTGGAGTGTGACAGAATTATTCGGCCATTGGATTTGAGTTTTTCCATTAATGTTTGAGGATGATATTTTTTGGACTAGAAGTTTTAGTGAAGGATGTTGGGATATTATTGGTTTATGAATTTCCCATTATATTAATTTTATGTATTTCATCCACTGTTTGGATGGTTACTATTTTGATGTGGTAGGGAGTTAATGGATGATCGAGATGAGTGAAACCACGTTTGATCGGTTTATATCCTTGGGATTGGAATTGTGATAAATTGAGACTATTTAACTCATAGTTCCTTGTTTAGTGTTTTGGGTCCATTTCATGGATCCAACTATGTGCATAAAATTTCATTCCCCAAATTAGATTTGTAGGACACCTGGCATGGAAGTGTACCCAGATGTTGATAGGGTGTCCCAACCTCTAGGTTAGATCATACCACTATAATCATAATACCCTGTAAATGTGATTGATGCTTTGACCCCAAGGATAAGATCCTTCGGTCTATAATGTGTCTTGGTCAATTCAATGGAATTTATAAGTCATTCATGAAAATGATGACATGCATGGTGTCATGAATGCAAGTCCATGTTTTAAAATCCCCCAATAAACGGTCATAAATATGGATGTTTAACCTATGGGTGTCATCCTAGATCAGTTAGATTTAATTTTTTCCTTTACATTATCCCTTTTTGTTTAATTATTTTTCATTATTATTATAATCATAGTCACATTCGTCTATGATGAACATGATGTGTGTTAGACACACATGTTTGATAATAGATGTTCGGTGTACCATTTGGGATGGACAATTAAGAGTAGTTTGTTACCCCATTGATATGAAAAATCATTTATATGTAGAACTAATGTCAATATTCATGTTTAACACAATGAATTGGATCACCAAAAGGGACAATGTTTTATGTTTGATCAGTGTTGCTCATATGGAGTCTGAGGTTCATGTTGAGGACATTTAACTGTCATGTATACCAAGTTTGTGGGATGTCATGGAGTAATATCAATGCCATATATATTTATTTTATTATATCGTATTATTTATGTGGTTTTCCCCCTGGGTGACTAATGTATATGTTATATTCCTTGAGTATTTATGCAACATTTATCCATTATTAGTTTATTTAGTTTGACATTTATATATGTGACCTCTAATGCTCATAGATTCTTTTATGGTTTGACTATATTTTATATTATTGCACAATTATATAGGAGAATAGTCTCCACACTATATTATTTTTTGGGCCTCACCGCTAGTGAGAATCCTCTAGCATTTTAGGAGGCATACTTGAGGCCTTTTTTATAGTTTCACTATATAATATGTCGTGTAAACCCATGACAGTTCCTAAAAAAATGTTAATTAGTGATTTAAAACAAAAATATAACAACGAAATCATGAATTAATGATGAATGCTTATCCTATTGAATATGGCTAGCTCACTCAGACTGCTCCTCATTTGGAGGGTCCTATGTTTTATTGAAATCCACTTATGTGTCCAACACGTTACACATCATCTAATTAAAAATGGTATAAATTCTATATCCTAATAGGCTACACTAATCTTAATCATAGTATATAAGTAAACTCCCTATCAAATGTATGACCAACAAAACTCATCATCTAATTGGGAATTTTAAATTAGTAGGAAATGTATAATATTTCCAAACCAATCGAAAACCAAAAAATTCACATTAATTCCTCAAGGTGTCCTTGTATACAATATAGAAACATAACATTAGATCACCCCAATCCCATTATATATTTGGTCTATGGAGATGAAATATTTTTTTCCGATTATACATTGAATTAATCTCATGAAATGAGATGCACCATGGAATGATTTATTCTATATCCAATATAATCCAATGTTACCCATTATACCCATAGATTTTGTCATACATTATGGAATGTATCTGTTCAGAAAACCATCTCAACCCATGTTATTCCCATATAAATTCCAATTTAATTATATTAGGGAATATAGCTCAATATCACACAAGTTGGATCATAGGGAAAATATTTTTATGCATGAAAAGATAATATTATTTCTATTATAACCCAACAATCTAAATAAGATAACTAACTATCCATCACTCTCTCACAAAGTTAGGAGGTAATGCTAATGGTTCTAATAGTTTTCCTTTCCTAATAATTTACGATATCAATATTAATATTACTGATTATTAACATCCTCTTCCACTGAATACATACCTCATAACAACCTATTCCATAATCATCATGTTCTTCAGAACAACAATAATGTTAACAATACTAGTGGTTTAATCCATCTTGATGTCAAATTTCTATATATAATAAACAAACAATATATAGTAATTTATTAATAAATTCCATTATAATATATATATATTAGGATAATTTATGAAATATATAACATAGTCATGTCATCAAAAATGTAATCAAATCATCACATAATCCCATACAACACTACTTTTACCATTGAGTAATCTATTTGTTCATTATATTTTTCATGCCTCTATTTGCTAGACCCATAAGGCACTACTCACTCATCCTATATCGACAATATTGCAAAAACAATTCATGATTCATAAAAATAAATGGTGTAATCATTTATTAGACTAGGTAAGGTCAATATTTCCTACACATCAATATGACATTCAACTCATAAAGGATCTTGGAAAAGAATAAGGAAACATAAACATCACCCTTTTCTTACATTGATCCAAAATCACTACAACCAATCAATATAATTCCGTACAAATATCTTTATATATTTTAAATTACAATGAGGTTACAAATCGAAAAAGTAATATTGTATCGCCAAAATGATACTAAAATAATTACATTTTTATTATCTAATGATATTTAGTATACTAAATAAAAAATAATGTTTATGCAAACCTCTATAATCATGAAATGGTGTGTTGATATCAGTGAAAAAAATCAACAACACATCCAACATAATCCAGATGATCTATATATGACAGGGATGGTCCTCATCTGTATTATATTACCTGATTATTTTATTCGTAAAATTGAAAAAAATGAGTAACAATATGGACGGAACACCCTATTATTTAATGCGACCAACATTTTCAGTGAATTTATAAAAAACAGCATTATCATAATCATATATAATCCAAATATAAGTATAAATAAAAAACATTGCACCTTATCTAACATAGCTAATAATAATGATATATATAATTAATGCCTACTTAAGATTACTATTTTTCTCTTCTCACCTAGATGAAATTGTCATCTATATTGAAAATATGATATTATTTAATGATTATCAGTTAGTTAGAACTAATATATTTTATATATAAGAAAAAAATAACTAAATTTTTTTTGAACATATATTGAAGCGTCATAAGTTCATCCTCTTAGAAAAATGAATCCCATCACCTCATGGTCCTCTACCTAAACCATTATCTCTCTATGATTTATATTATTCATATAGTTGGTAATAATGTATTTATTTTGAATACATAACATATAATTGAACATAAAACCTTCCATTATATATTTTTTCAAACCTCATTAGTCATATAGATATAAATTTTAGATGTATTCAATAAGAATATGAATTACTAGTTATCCCTTGTCATAGTCATTTATCATTGTATCACTCAAAAAAACATGTTATAATTATCCTTAGTTTCCTAGGGTATTTCCGTGAATGTCCTTCCAATAAATGTCACCTATTAATATATGTATATTGGTGAACCACAATATAATATTATATATATATATTGACGATATACAAATATGTGTGAAAATAATTAGATAAAAACTCCATTCAAATTATTAAAAAAAACTAAAAAATAGTAACTCAATATCGTAAATGAGGTGCTCAAAACTACTAAGAAAAATTGAACATGTGAGACGTCATAGAATTATATTAGATCATAAGTATAAGTGAATATGAATAGTAATAAACTCATAAAAATACTTCAACATAATACCAAAATATTAAACTACATTTGCATCTATGTATGACTATGAAACACAAGAATTAAATAAAATAGATTCCATGGTATATTCTAGTAGAATATTACAATGATAAATTGATGTCCCAACAATATGATTGAAATGAGTCGTATTTAGAGGATAAATTTGAATAGATACCCTTCCTAGAGATTATCTAACATGAAATATCTGAATTGTATCCCTATAATGATGCTATTAACCTTTCTCCTTGGCCCCACATTATCATTCTTTCACCAAATAGTAAAGTAAACCCCAACTATGACTCAAAATAAATTTAAATATAACTCATAAAACACTTTGTTTCATTTCAATATCATGTATACCATGTACTAGTTAAAATATTATATGTAATAATTTTGTATGACCCCATTATACAATTATAATTGTACTATATTGATGAGTTTTCATGATTCATCTAAATATTCACTAACTTCCCACACTGATAACACGTAACATATGCATTCTCTTATAGAGGAATATAAAAACCCTAACATAAATGGTCTTCATATATTTACCTATATGAATAAAAATAAACTTATGGTTTCACCAACTTAATAAGAAACTCTCAGAAAATCTATTAGTTTTTCAATACATATAGATTTTACGCTCAACTAGGGTCCATTAAAACTTTTCATTTTAATTCATGATGCCAGAAATGAATATTTTTAAAATATATTCTCTTAATATAAAAAAGTATTCAAACCATCAGAAAAATAACTTTACCTTGATGACCTCATTATAATATCACATTATTGAATCTAATAGTTGGTATGTAAATATTATTGGAAAATTCATTACTAACACACCTCCTTAGATAAGGGTTTTGTCAAAACAGACTCAAAAAACCAAAGATTCTCATAAAATATATACTCAATGAAATTATAATATAAATCCTTCAAAGAACTCCAATATTATTTTATTCTTATAATTTCTCATGCTAGATGCTATTTTATATCAACTATGTAATACAGGTATGGATTTTTTATCTACACTTGGGTGTTCCAATTAGAACAATGATACAATTTATAGTATAACTCTTTTCCTCTATAGGATAAAGTGAATTCATACTATTGAAGAGAGGTAGAAGAATCATATTTAACTCTATATTATGTATAACTTGTTTAACCCAACAATTTCTACCATATGTAAAAATTGAAATTATAAAATAATATTATTATGTTCGATAGCGTATTCAAAATAAAACACCAAGTTTAAACAACCGACGAAATATATAAACATCATAACCAATTTATTAAATTATATGGTATAAATATTATTAACTAAATTTTGAAATATATATATATATATATATATTTATTTCATACTTAATATAAATTATTTATAATTTTTTAAAAAAAATCAACCACCTTTTGGTGAAGTTACTTAATTATTCAATAATATGTTTTCATCAAAATAATTTTTAATTTTTCTAAGAAAATATTATAAATAATTTTTATAAATATTATAATTTATTTTTGGATTTAATTAAAATATTTTTTTAAATTAAAATATCATAAATAATTTACTGTTATTTTTTAGGAAATTGTTATTTTTTAGTGAATAGTTGTAAATCTATATTTTTATGTAAAAATGTCATTTCATTTAAATAAATCAAGTAATTAAAATGTTGTATTTTGTATTAAATATGATATAATATAAATAATATAATATTTATTTTTATATAGTACACATAATTACATTTCAATCAACATTTTGTTGGAATCTAGTATATCTAAATTATCTGGTTTAAAAAACGTGTTTTCCTAAAAAAATATTTTAACATGGATAATGTTTCTAAATTTTAATTAATTAAAAATTCACCAAATAAATAATTTATTATATGAAATATATTGAATAAAAATAAATAAATATCAATTCCTATACCAAAAATAGTAATTTTTTGTCAGAGTAAATATTAAATGTTATTTTTCTTGAGAAATAAACATCTTGAAAACCTCCAATTTCATCGCATCTGTGGGATTAATCTTAAATTAAATATAAAAAAAAATTAAAAATAAAAAAAATAAAATGGATTAGATATTTTTTATCATTATATATTATATTATATAATAATGTGAACCTAATTATTTCCCATAATGTATACTGAAATTTGTAAAATTTAATTATTGTGGTTGACATGAAAATAGATTTACTTCGGGATTAAACTGAAAAGTTAATGTCCAAAATAATCTAATAATTATTATGAAATCAATTTTAGGGAAATTTTTTACCATATAGGGACTAATTATCTTGAATATCTATTTTTGAGACTTTGTAAGTTTTGAAAATGTTGAACCCCATTTTTCTTTCCAAAAATAATAGTCTACCAACCTCTTGACATATGAAAGACCGCCCCTAGCATAACCTATATACATCATAAAAAATTGATCCATATAATCAATTTTAAAATCATATAAAATATTCCATGAACTCATATTATATTCCTATTTATGGTCCAAAATGTAGTTATAATAATACTTTAGGATTAATACTAAATTAGTGGTTGAAGAAGATGTATAATTCCAAACCATGTGTTTTATTTTGTTTCTACTTCCACCACCTTCAAATATTCTTAAGATATGATCATATAATAATAATATTATATAATATATACATATATATTAATATTTTATGGTAATAACGAATATACATATCATCTTACATCAAATAGTATACAAAATTAAAATTGGTGTGTTTGTAAATCTACCTTCTCACGAATTGATTCTATTCATTTTCCAAAAACCACCTATAATGGCCTCTTATAATGATGGATTTAAATTATATATTATATATTTATAACATATTTATAATTTTTATGTTATTATATCATATATTCCATGTTACTTTCAATTCATTTGATCATATGATAACATCACTCTTGTGTATAACAGATCACCGCCTAATGAAGCGATGTGATGTGTTTTTCACTAATTCATTACATGGAACGTAAAAATGATACATTTAATGAATATAAGTGATATAAATGTAATAAAAATTATATTCATGATATATTTATTAATTTTAAAATTTAATATATCATTTTATTTCTTTCATTGAAAATTGCTAGCGCCATTCATGTACATGTGGACTACCACCTCATTTAAGTAATGTGATTATTTTTTTCATCCCCACATCTCATGGTTTATAAATATAAGTAAATTTATTTAACTAATATTATATTTATTATATTATTTTCATTATTAAATGATAATATGATATATACCTTCCTTCCAAAATGATCATTGAAAAATTGAAACGTTACTCATGCATACATATGGCCTACTATCTCCATGATTGCCACTAATTTAATTTTTCATAAAAATTTACTTTGAATGATTATAAAATATAATTTATGAATAAATTTGAATATTATTTCATGTTTTTTATTTTTTATTTTTTTTAAATAACGAATTCTTTTACCATGTACAAAACAATAGAGTGGTTTTGAAATAATTGAAAGAATGTGCTCAAAACAATTTATATGAACTTACCTAATATACTATTTGAATATCACAATAAAATAAAATATATAAATTATTTAAGTACGATGAAATCAAATTCGAAAAAGATATGAAGAAATAGATAGTTATTTATACCTATTATATTGGATTTCATGGGCATACATTGAATGTCTTTGTTCGAGGTATAGGATTTTGACTCACCTTTTACTTTTGTGTGAATAATTCCATACTCAAAACCGACATAAATAATATGGGGTATTTTATGTATATAAATATTTTTATAACTATTATCCTAAAAATTATTTCAATTTATATATCCATTTAAATTTTTTTATTTCATGGGGATTACAGTTTAAATTTTATCAATGAGGTAAGGGGTTTTTTCACCAATTTGTCTTATTTGGGAAATACATCATGTTATTCATATATCTTCTTCTATGAGGTGTATATACCACCCCAATGGAATGTTATATCAATACCATTCTTTTTTTCATAATTTTTTTGTATTAATTTAGTTTTATTCCTTCATGTGGATTACAATTCTATGTTACCAAATTGGTATGGATTTTATGCATCAATCACATCATTTGTTGGGAATGTATATGATCATATTTATGATGATAGAATATTATGATTCATATATGAGTAAACTAATTAATATTATTGCCCTATAGTTATTTCATAAGAATGCATATTTTCCCTTAATTTCCCAATAATTACATATTGACGATGTTATTAGAATTTTTTTACAAAAAAACATCCTTATTTCACACATTGTCAAAAAAAAAATTTTCATTCAACGAAATATTTTCCAATGTTTTTATTAATAAATTTTGTAAAATTCATCAAATCATTTATTAAAAAAATTTCTCCTTTGTTATAATTTTTTATAAATTATTTGGAAAGGATTCATCATGCCATCTTCTAGAAAATTCCTGATTATATTTTATAATAAGTTTTAATGGAATAATAGTTATAAAGTGTATAGTATGAACAAATTATAAATTTCCATGACCATTACTTATTTTAAATTTCATTTATAGGTTTTCAAGTATATTTTTTTTGAAAAATATTTTTGGAATTATAATTTTTAAATGTTTTTTACAATGATGAAAATATATTTTTCCTATGAAAATGTTTTAAATTATTTTTAAATCATTATATATATGTTTCCATGGTTTCAACGAAATAAAATTATTTTTTGAAATATTTTTTGAGTTTTTATATTTTAAAATTTTATTTTTAATATTAAAATGTTATTTTCATCAAAGATTTGTTTGATGATATTTTAATGGTATTTAATTTCATCAAAATCAACATCCCTTCTTTTTTACTTATGATCCAATGGGGATATTTTTTAATGATCTGATCTAGATTCTTTCTCATTATTTATTAAGATTGTTTGAATGTTTTTTTATAGAACAAAATTTTTCCATCTGTTAATCATGTTTCAAATGTATTATTATGGAATATGTTTTTTTACATGTTAATAATGTTTCAAAGACATTGTTTTCATACACATTTTTTCCACGTGGTTAGTCGTGTTAAATATTTTGTTAGATGAGCCTTTTATTTTCCACCGGATACTCATGTTTTAAGGATATTATCATGGGAAACAAATATTTTTCGTGGGTAAATCATGTTATAAAGGAATTATGATTTTTATGAGTTTTATGGTGAAATGATATATCTTTGTAACTTATTAGTTTTTGTACTATTTGATATTATATAAAGTGGATGTTCTCATATAACATCGGATGATCCTGATACAATATATATGATGAGTGCACCTAGATAGAAATATAATTCTCTATGTAATGATGGAGTTCATTAAATAGTTAAATTATATGTTGGTCACATGGTAATAATAATTATAAATTTGATCTATGGGTTATACAGGGATGATTTAAAATGATACCCACCAATTTTATCAATACATTCAATGGGTTTATAATTTTTCTTTTGTCATGATCGGTATAACATGGATCATTACTATTTATTCATGTGACATATTACAATAGTATTTTTGTATTAAATGGTTCAATATTGATGAATTATATGTTCGAGGGCATGATCACATCTATAATATGTGCATGAACTCTGATTATTTTTTCATAATCTTATGTACTTATTATTCTCCTTGATGAAAGTATTTTTGAAACTTATATCTATACACATACATTGAATTTGAGATCACCCATGTTATATTTACATTTTTCTAGGTTATCAAGAATTATGTGGAATTAATTATCTTTAGAAGGATTTAAAATGGACAATGATGATGAATTAAGGTTAAATAGGATAGGCTGGGTAATGTGTGAAAATTGTTTTTTGATGACATTGTTTTTGAATATGTATGATATTTCCCTCTGTATATAAATATATAAAAAAATATTATTATGATTGAATGTAATCGAATATTATTTTTAAATTTTTTTATTATTTTATGGTGAAAATGGGGTAATCATCGTTAGTTTTAATACTGGAAGTATAAGGATTATGATTTAAACAGAAAATTTTGGAGTGCTAGTTCAGGGATATTATAATTGGTTTTAAAGGATGGTTTAAATATATATAGATATTAGTATTTCTCAAGTGAAAATATCATAATAGTTAGTGATTCCACAATAGGTCTATTAGATTAGGGTTGATCATAATTTAAAAGTGTTATAAACACATTTTATGTTTTATAAATGATATCTATACTCGATTAGTGATATTCTATGAATTTTTTATTAGGATCATGTAAATTTATATTATTAGATTAATGTGAAGAGTGAATTTAAATTTTGTGGTAATAATATTTTATGTATTGATAACATGTAGGTTTTATAAGATCGTGGACATTGAGATAAATATGGTACACATCATTTCTTGTATAGATAACCACATGATAGAAAAGTGATTTTAAGAATAAATGATTAATATTTATTTTTCAAAAAGAGATTTCTATATTTTTACCACAATGGTTGAATGTAATGATATACCATTTGAGGTTACACCAGCCATTAATATTGAGGTTAATTAACAATGATTTACATATAATTTTTTGTATTACTATTGAATTTTGGAGATTAATATATTATTTCATCACTTGATGGTTCAATAATGTTTATAAACACCATACCATGTGCTAACCATTTTGGTTTTTGATAATTTATAATGATAGGAGGAATATATTTTTAATCCTTTTTGAGGTAATATGGTCTATTAAAATTATATTTTAGTTTTTAAAGCATATAAAATAATAATGTATAAATATCCTTGGGGGAAAATAATTAGATTATGGTGTAAATTGATAAATGCATGAAATTATACATATAATTGATTTATATTCCATTATTATATTAGTTAAATGGTAATTTATTTGCCAAATTTAAGAAAAAGTATCTTGAAACACAATATTTTCCTAATATAATCATTTTAGATGACATCAATGACGGCTTTCAAACCCATTTTGTTTGGGTTCTTTAGTTTTTCAACATTATCATGTTAATTAAATTTCATGTGATAAATAATATATGAAACTCAAAATACTTATTTCGACATGGAAATTTTCTTTAATGTATAAATATTCAACTCTCACCCATGTTCTATTACTTTATCACCATACATGTTATTCATGAGGACCCTTAAATCCAATTTTTATATAATTTAGAGGATGTTTTACTAGACATTATTAATATGTGGGTTTCCAACATAGGTAATTTTTTCTGATGTCAAATATATGAGTAACAAGATTAATTTCATATTTAAGGGATGAATTTATTTTTATGGGGATGCTACAACTCTATATTTTAATGAAATAAAATTATGCTCGATAACATATTTGCACACAACGTCCAACTCAAACTACCCACGAAAAATATAACCATTATAAACTACCTATTAAATTGGTAGGTACGGACAACAATATTATGATATATATATATATGTCGTAAATAATATACTTTATTGATAAATTTTTATTAAATATCAAATCAAATTTTCATAATGTTATTTTATTCTTCGAAAATACTTTTTTCATTAAAAAAAGTTATTACTTTTTGTGAGAAAATATTATAATTAATTTGTCAAAAAATATATTTTATTATTTAAAAAAAAATATTTATTTTCTAAATAATCATATCATAAATATATTATTGTAATATTTTTTTCACATAATATAGAATTTTTAGTGAATAGTGGACAACATTTATTTCATTGTAAAAAAGTTATGTAATTTCAGAAAAATAACTAATTAAATATTAAATTTATTTTTTGAATATGATTTAAATTAATGAAATTTATATTTAGTTATATTTAATCACTATAATTATATTTGGATCATCCTTATATTCGGTTTTATTATAAGTAAAGTTTCATATTTAAAAACATGTTTTTCCAAGAATTATTTTAATATAGATAATGTTTATCGATTTTAATTAATAAAACTGCAATAAATAATTATTTGTACTAAATTAAAAGATTATTTATCATTAAATATTTTTTTGAAAAAATAAATAATTATTTTTATTATATACAATCATCTTTTTTTTGGAAAAATACAATTATTTTAAACCTACATTTTTATCATGTATGTGTGATTAATTCTATATTATTATTTTCCACGTGTATGAATATAATTTGAGAAAAGGGGTTAAATATATGGATTCATAATAATTTATATTAGCTAATAATTTTATTATAATTTTTCAAAAAAAGAATATTGAAAACAACTATAATTAATTACCGCAGTTAAGTTGAATACATTTTTATCGAGTGTTCAATTAAAAAATGACTACAGTAAGAATGACCTAAAGATATTAAAAAATAAATTTTATGGAAATATATCCCCCTTATAATTCTAGTGTTTTTAGTATGGTATATTTATATGCTTTTTTAATTTGAAAAAGTCTGTAAACCATTTTCGTTTAAAAAATTACCAGTGTGCCACTCACATTTCCAATAAAAGATATATCCTATCCTATAATCATTAAACATTTGAACTCTTTTAGATCCACCAAAGCCAACCCAATAGCATTACACAATTTCTAACCCAATTATATATTCTTTTTTTTGGTCAAAAAGTTATTACAATAATTCTCTAGGAATAATCCAAAAGTGGTGGAACAAGAAGAAGTAAAATGTTGAACTATGTTTTTTTTTCATTTTTTCATCCACCTCTTTAAAATATCTATAATATTTCCTCTGGAAATTAAAACATAATATCATATATAAATATTTGTTATTATATAAAATTTTTAAACTAAATTCATAAATTTTGAATTAATTGGCATATGAAGTCATCATTCATGTGTACGATGAACTACCACTTCACAGACAGAAGTCATTCATTTTTCATCATTTCATCCCATGGTTAGATATAATGATTGATTTAAATTATATATGTGATATATATAACATATTAAAATTTATATAAATATCATATCACTTATACCATCTTAAATTCTATTACACAGTGGATAAGATAATGCCATTCATTTGTAATATAGACTATCACCTCACGATGTGATGTGATTATTTTCTCAATAAAACCTTATATGGTAGGTAATGAGAATAAAATTAGTTAATTACTGTGATACAAATGAAATAATAATTTTATTATTGAAAATTTATCATTCAAAAAATGTAATATATCATTTTCTACCTTACAATGAAAAATTATATCACTGTTCTTGTACACATATACTACGATATCAATGAATTAATGTTATTATTTTAATTTTCACCAAATCACTAGGATGATAAATATAATGATTTTAAAAGAAATAATATTGAATATTTTTTTAATTATAATAATATCATGAAAAATAATTCATACCTTCTTTCCATAATGATCATTGAAAAATGGAAATGTTACTCATGCATACATACGACCTATCATTTACATAATTGTAAAGTTGTTCATTTTTTATATCCAATTTTAATTATTGGTTTTAAAAGTATAATTGAGAGAAATGATAATTATTTCACTATTATCATTTTTGAGTTGTTGATATAATGAATTATTTTTCCATGGTCAATACCTTGAATCCATTTTTGAATAATGAACTGAACGTCCTCAAAGCACCGAACATAGACATAATAGATTAATTATTTTAATATGTAATTAAAAAAATATTAAAATTTATTTATCTAGAATTAATTAATAATATAAAATTTTATCTAAAGATAAAATATTTTATTTAATAATATTATAAACTATTTAAAAGACATACATTGATATTATGGCCTGGATGTAAGGGATTTAAGTCACTCTTTTTACATAAATGGGATAAATCAAATATTCACCCCTAATATACTTAATTTCTATCATATAATCCAAATTTAATTATTTTATTATTATTATATTTCAAACTATATAGATTTACATATCAGTTTTATGACTTCCTTTCATGGAATATACATTTCAATAATTACCAAAGAGATAACATATATATTTTTTATTTGTCTTCTATGGAAAAAACATCATGTTATTCACATGTATTCATTTATAATATGAATATAAATCCCATTTTTCATGTTATATAAGGAATCTATCATTATTAATGATATTTTTTGTTTCATTAAATTTTATTATTTTGTGAGGATTACGATTCGATGTTTCTAACATGGTAAGGTATTTATGATAAAATAATATTGTTTATTAGGATTCATTAGGATTATATTTTAGATAATTACATATTATGATTGAAATAATGAGAAAATAAAATCTTTTGTTCTCAAATTTTTATTTCGAGTGAATTTATTTTTTCCATTAATTTTCTTCTCATTATATACTCATGAGATTAAAATAATTATATTTTGATAAACTATTATTACTTATCAATTTGGTAAAAAACACATTTTCTACCAAAACCATGTTTTCATGAAAAAAAATAAAAATATGTTCCTAAAATATTCCAGATGGTGTATTAAATTAATTTTTCCCTTTTTTTAATTTATTATTTTCTTTCGAAGGAATCCTCATGTCATTTTAGAAAAAAATGTTCATTTGGATTTTGACAAAAAATTATAAATGACTCATTATTTTTACATTTATGGAGAGACAAGAATTTAATTCCATTATTATTTTTTTATTTTAATATTAATTTATAAATTTTCAAAATTAATTTAAATTAAAAGATTTTTATAATTTTTTATCTCTTAAAAAATGTATATCAAGGTAGAAATATTATTTATTTAATAAATGTTATAAATGATGTTTCATATTATATTAAATGTTTTCAAGGATTTTTTCTATTAAAAGTATTATAAAAATATATTATAATGTTCTATATTTTTAAAATTCAAATAAAAATGAATGTTTTTTCCACCAAATGTATTTTATGAACTTTTTATGGCATTTCTATTGATCTACATCCACAAAATATGTTTTTTTATGATCTAATGGGGATGTTTTTTTGATGATATCTTCTTCATTATTTCAATAAATGTATTAAGATGGTTTTAAATAGGATTTTATTGGACTCATATAATTTTCAAGTGTTAAAAATTATCCAAATATATATGTATTCAAACCATTTTCTTACCATGAGTTATTATTCATTCAAAGATATTATTATGGAACCCAAATATTTCCCTGAGTTTATCATGTCTCCAATATATTTATGTGCATCCAATTTATTTTCCACAGTTCAACCATGATTCAATTATATTTAATGTGAGCCGATTTATTTTTAATTTTTTAAATAACTTATAAATGTAATATTTGATTTTTATGATTTTTATGATAAATGTGAGCACTTTTTACCATATTCATGATGTATTTGTTGAATATTATATGAGAAGGGTACACCCAAATATCCATAGGGGAGTTTGAAATTTTTTTTATGAAGGTTGATCCTTGAACGCACTCTAAATAAATGTTAAATGATTATATACTGTAAAACATTATATTTTAATCTATCAATATGTCTATTCCAATTTCAATGGATATGTAAGGGTGCTATTAAGAATATGTTCCAAAAAAATCAATACCTTCTATGGGATTACAATGTATCTTCTGATCTTGATTGATATCACATGGCTCATGATTATTGAATCTTACGAATCATTCCTTTGATAAAGCCTTATTCCATTATTTATAATAGATGATTGAGGTGTTTATGGGTATTTGTTCTGTTATGATTCACTCGAGAACTTGTATTTGGTTATCACACCATTATTTACTATTTATACTAATAGATGAAGTTGAACAGTTAGTTATTATGTATACCCTTATAAATAATTGGAGCTCAACTGTTATATTTTTCCTTTTTTATCTATTTAATCATTAATTAGGTTGAAAAAATTAGGTTTAGAAGGATTTTTTATTGTTGATAATGATTAAATAATGGGAAATAAAAAAAATTAGTGATAAGTGGGTGAAATAATAGTTAAAAACTATTGTTATTGTTTATATTTTAGTTTTTTTATAATTTTGTAAAACACTATCCCCATGATTTCATTGATAATATAATTGATTAAATATTTTATGTTGACGTTGTACATTTTGGATGTTGAAAATTTGATCATATTAATTAGTTAAAAAACCATTAATGAAATGCTTATGGTTTCAGTTCATGATCTAGGAGGGCAATCTTCGGAATTTTAAACCCTATGTCCTAAATACTATAATAAAAGGAAGTATAATAACCTATAGATATAAAACATTAAATTTTATAAATATAAAATGTGTTTATGTATCAACGTCCAACGAGACATGCCTATACCATCACTCTTATAACATAAATAGAGGTTTTTAGTGGAATATCACAACAATTCCAACCATGTTTACAAAAAAACATATCAACCAAATTTCATGATATCGCCCTTTATGAAAAATAGAAATATGAAACACTATCTATTACACTACAAACACCTTATGTTTTAAGGGTTTCATATATCATTAACTATTCATGAAATACCTAACCACTATCTATGGATAATATTAAAATAAACATTATCCATATATATATTTATATAATAATAGTAATAATAATAAAATAAAAAATCTAAATCTAAAAATGTAGAATACCATTTATAATTTATTTATTTCAAAAACTAATACATACGGCTGAAATTTTAAATGATCTAATTTCACATTCTTACAATGATAAAAATAACATATAGTAATATGAATTTCAGAGAGATTCTATAAACCATGATTTATTCGATAACCATATTTCCATTCAACACTAGGAAAAGAATCAAAATAAAAATTGATAAATAAAACATAAATATTTAGAAATATCTGAAATTTTAAATTAAGAAATATATGAACAATAATAACATAAAGAGGTACATGTAATTCATCATTCAAGGATTATATATGACCAATATTATTACCCAAATTAACTTTTTAGAACATTTTATATCTTAATATTATAACCATATAGTATGAAAAGAAAACAATTTTTTTATACATCTTTGTAAATTCCCTAACACATATAAATGTAATGACATTGAATAATGGGGAATCAGATGAATAAAATATTTCATTCACACATGCCCGAAATTGTTAGAGAGTAGTAAGGTTCTCTAGGTAATGTGGGTAGATTATACTATGTATATTATTCAACATTAAATGATAGTTCATGTAATAATATTAAACTATAATCATATTATGAAAACATAATATGGATATTAAATTTTCAAATATACTATAAAAAATTTCAAATGAATTTATAATGTTTAATTCCACTATAATCTTATAGTCATAAATATAAAAATTGGTTTTCTTCAGGGCAGGATTATATAAATTTTTGTCAAACAAGAAAAAATAATAGAGACATCATCGAAATAATTTTGAGAAATTAAATTCACAAATATGACATTGTAAAATTATTCATGATTTATCCCTCTACCATTTGGAGTGGTCCCTTGCATGTGTCCTTAATATAGAAATATACACTAGATCCAGGATTCCTACAGTGATTGAGAGTAAAATTCTATTTTAAAACTATAGTAGTGTATTAAATGAAAACTAGAATATATGTCTGTATACACTATATGATATGTTAAATAAAAGATCATAATAATGATTTACCCAATAACATAATGAAATGATCCATAAAAATTTTAATGGACAATAATAACTTATTAAAATAGTTAGATAATTAGATAATACTCCCATATTATGACCCCAACTATTGGACTTAAAATTTATGTCACACCCCAATCAAGGAACCACTAAATCAGTTCCATAACATAATGTGCAGGAAGACCAAAGGCACGCCTCCTCATATTGCATATTCTATCGACTAGTAGAAAAGGTCTAATGAGATATTTTGGGAGAATATACCATAATTATTATATTAATCCAAAAAATATATAATAACAAATTAAGGAAAGTATAAACAATAAACATTATTCAAAAATATATTTATGAAAACTAGGTATTTCCACACAACAAAACAAAAATCATGCCATGCAATGTACTATAATGTTAAATATAAAATAAAATCCCAAAAAAGGCAAAATGAATAATCACAAATATAGGCCATTAAATAGTGTACAATACCCTCAAACATTCACCTACATAATCCACTAAATTAACCACCAACCATAGATACATTTCCCTTATCCTAACCACCACCCATGAAATATACTATGATACCTAGTTGTTTTATGGGCATGGTGTGAGTACAACCTAGTTGGCCACCACCATGATGTATAAAAATTATCAAATTTAAAATTTGAATGCAGGAGTGTGATAAAATCCAAGAAAAGCAACATATTAATTAGGTTCCATTATCTAATATGGTTTTAATTTTCCACTATCATCTTTGGTTCCATGTGTTATCTGTATTCTTCAAAAAAATAGTAGACTATTTTATTCAACAAAAGAAAATAAAAATATTCCCAAATTACCTATATCACATTGAAATTTACATCACCATAAGTAGATATGAAAACATTCTTCAGATCCTCACTTTATGAATTAAAATCAGAATAATTTTTTGTGGTAATAGAGACTTCATTAGACCCCCTACCCCATGAAATACATTGGTGGGGCCTAGTGAATTATTTTTCCTGACCCAAGGTAGTAGAGAATTAGTATAACACCCTACTCATGCAATGTATTCACATGAGAATTATTATTTAATACTTATTCAAATTCACTAATGTATTCTTTAATCCTTTTTAAAATTCACAAATTTTAACATACATGTCATTACCCATTTTACAATTTCATTTTATAAAAAACACACCTTGTCCAATCATCATGAAAAAAATAATTATCATTGTTTTCATTCCACATACCCATGCATTTTTCATTTATAAACATAATTATATTTTAAAAAATTTTGACAAACAATGAGTGTTCATAGACTCTCTTAACTCTTCTAGGATGAATTCCATGGGGATCACAAGGGATAAATTCATCATTCAATTAACCAAAATACTATTTATTACTAAAGAAATAATTTTGATAATAATAATGAAGAACAAAAAATCCCCAAACACATAAATTAGTCTATAAATACATTTGGATAAGACATATAGATATACAATACAAAATTCATATACGGAATATCAATTTACTATGACTTCATATTCAGACACAGAATTTATTCCAATCCCCAACCTAGAATCATTTTGAAAAATTGGGTTTTAGGGATTCAAAAGTAGGGAAACAATATTATAAGGAATTTTATAGAATAATAAGCAATGTAGAATGTTTCAAATAAGTATATCATCAATTTTATCCCATAAAAATTCCTAATATAGAAGTAGACAAATATTATCATCCAATGTAATATTGAGAGGATGATGTTCATCTCCTAGGAAATTGGTGTAGAATGGGGAAAAAAGTAGGTGTAGAAACCTTAAATCATGGTGAGTCAAAATTGTAAATTTCCACTTTTAATGAGGTGAAGTGATTGGCCCCACAGTTAGGGAAACTATGTAAAAATTGAGCAACACACTTTATATTAATGGGTTAAATAATGATTGATTCAATAGGATTCTCACATGGTTTAAAAACAATATATTGGGTGTGATGAAAATATCTTTAAAGAGACACATGATTTCATGATACCCTTTGGAATTGTTTATAAACCATGCATCTGTCTCCTTGGAAATAGATTATTATGCGACAAGGTAAAAAAAACTATTCATTTACCATGGAAACTGCACTAGATGTCACATCTTCCCCTGATTTCCTTCACCATACCATCATAACACTATCAAGATCCATCAGGCTTCCAATAGTCTTTCCATTAACTATATACATTTATTTTAACTACTAAAATAAACAATAAAATACATCGTAAGAACATCAACATCTTAAAACCTGCCCACCTTATAATAACTATTCTTGAGATGCACACAAATAATATATTTGGACTTCATGGAAAAAGATCATGCTAGTTGTCCATGATGTCCACGTCTCCCCCCCAATTCATCACCTATACACCGCTAAGATTCCACAATAATTTGACTAATGGGAAAACCATACATCATAAGACATTTTCATTGTGATCCAAAAAATAAATCAGATTCTCCTCAAATAATTCAAAAAACTCAAGTTCAAAATAATCTATAGTGATCTCATGGGATGATTTTGGGGTGATACCAGTGAAGCTATGATAGATGAAAAACATCATGAATGTCACCATACAGTAGTGTAAGTACTAATTGTTATTCCACTAATTTAATCTTATCCATAAATTGAAACAACCATACAAACTTATTCAAAAAAATTGAACTACATTAGAATATGATGATTACCAAATCACATAGATACCGAATATAAAAAATGATGTGCCATGGGAAACACAATTGTTTGATGACGTCGATTAACATACAAAATCATTCAAATATGAGTCGTAGAAAAACATTTTTGAATCCAATGAACTTTCAATGATGTACCATTAATTAGATATTTTTCAAAACATGATTTCCCAACCGATATCCAACATAATAGATATCTAATTAACCTACCCTAATGCTCCCAATATGATAGGATCTGAATATTCTATAGAAAATTTTTATTATAGGAACACATAATGATATCTTTGTGTATTTTCATATTCCCAACAAAATATAGGACACATTCTCTCAAAATTATCTCTATCCCATATAGAAAATGTTTTTATTTTCCATTTACCTATAGTTCAGAAAGAAGAATCAAAAACTCCTGAGTGTTAATCACCCTCTGAATCCCATTCCAGAAGAAAAAAGTAAATTATAGATCATGATCTAAAAAAACTATATAATATCTAATGAAAACATACTATATTTCAACCATATATGATAGGCAATTGGTCCATGGAAATTTTATGTTGAATAGGTAAAAATGAGATACCATTGTTAGATGATCCAAAATTACACAAATCACATTAACTTTCTAAGGATTTCTAGAAAGGTTTACTAACAATTCCATGGTGAAGTCATCCAAATTCTATTCTAGAATGGGTAATGGCTTTAGTAGAAAACGTGGTTAGTGAATCTTGGCTTCACCTATTGAAAGGTGTAACACCATATTATGAATCATGCAACCACATTCATCATCCATGGCCTCCAATACAATCTAAAAACACCGTGATATATGTTTGTCAATCCTGGGAGCATTACCCATTTCATGTAAAGGATATTTCGTATTATATCCTCTCACATACATGTTGGTAGGAAAAAATGGCCCCAAATATAGACAATATCATCCTCATAAATATTTTGATCAGAAGTTGAATCCCCACTATGGGGGATTTCCCCCAAGGATAAACACACCAGAACCTCATAATACCTCTAATTGTTAGGACTCTTGGGTTTAGACTCATCTGAAAAGGATATGAGGGTCCCCTGTCAATTTCCATCTTGAACCTCTTTGTGAATTTTGGAATATAACACCACAATCTTCCACTTTATACAAGACTCTTATACTTCTTGATTCTTTGTATATCTCTGGAAAACATTTCCAATAATGTTTCCATTCTTTGACATGAAAGATAATTAAAATTCAATAATCTTTATATACTCAATCCATCTCTTCTACTGAAAATCCCATTCACAATTAAAGGCGATAAATTTAAGGATTTTATTTTTTGTATACATAACAAAATGTACACCGAAAAGGTAATTACACTAATATCAATGGGAATAAATCACAATAATAAATTTAAGATCATGTATATTTTAATTTCTCTCATAAGACATCAAATGTTGTGACCCATATTCCGTGACTTGATCTAAAAAAATCAAAACAACCCAAATTTCATCAGTTGGTGCTCCAATTTTTTTTAACAATTACCCACTTCTGGAAGGTTCAAAATTGGTTTGGTACTCAAACTCGTCTTTAAGACATGAAAAGAATTTTCAGGTGAACTAGCCTTTTAAAACCTGACATACTTATTGGTTAAGTACATAAGTGATTATTTTAGTAAGAAAAATTCAATGATGAATCTTTTTTAATAGCCATAAAAACCTGAACAACACTGGATATCGAAAAAATTAATGGGATGCTTTAAATATCACATCATTTTAACCTTATATTGATCTTCCAATTCACCTTCGTTTGAGATGATGTATGACATTAAATATAAATTTTCATTCCAGAATAGACACATATATACATTGTCATATTACAAATATTCTCTTATTGTACATAAAATGATTTCATTGTTTTTTAAAATATTACCATGAGTTTATGTGTATACAATGATTACAACTAAAAAATTAAGCTAATAAATAATCCATGTACGCGTGTATGATTCAGTTCATTAAATCCATAAACACAGTAAGAGAATTTCTCAACCTGACATGAATCAAAATGAAATCATATAACCCATAATTACTCATGAATTTATCTAGCAGTATATCAAATGGTATCACCCTCAACTGATTATACAATAAAAAGAAATCAATTGTGGAAAACAATGTAACAACTTCCACCTAGTAAAGATGATCTTTGATACATCAAATTATATATTATTAATTAAATATAATCTAATTATACATACGGTATCTAAAACATAACTGCATCATCCTATCATCCTTCATATAAATCAAAAATAATGATCATTAATGTGAAATAGTTGTTAAAATATTTTCCTTATTCTCCATTTCCTCTAACCAAGTATTATGTTCATCATCTTCTATTAGTTCCATCCTATTTATAAATATTTAAATTAGATCCTCTCCATGAATTATATATATCATGAAATCCACCTTTCTGTCAGGAGGAATCTTTTATTAGTCTATAGAAACCACATAATGAAATCAATTAACCAATGGAGGAAATTATTCCTATTAAACTTCCACATCATTGGCACACAAAATAACACTTGGGGTATTCCCTCACCCAACCACTAATGAACTTGTCCTACAAGGATAGCCTGGATATCTCATTCCCAATATTGAACATATGTATCACTATCAAGTGATGTTATTTTAACCCATTGATGGTTATAATAAATGAGGTCATGATATGACTCCAACCCATCCAAACTAAATATCTTTTCAACTCACAAAATTTTAGGCATAATAATGTCCTGAGGGAATTCTTGACCATCAACATTAATAGCACACAACATACATTGATAGAAATTTTATACTCTTACTCTTTATAGTGTTCTAATTGACATTACCCCACACATATACTCTACTAATATACCAAAAAAATTAAAAAATGGGATGATATTAAATAATGATAATACACCTTATAAAATAAATCACTATAAATATTATTGGCTACAAGATCCATATATCAAACTATCCATAGTTTATCATTAACACCACCTGGTGCAGGCTGAACTACATGTTGATGACCCAACCCGCTACATTGGTATTTAGTCAATGTTTAATTATATTTCACTACCTTGTTGATACATGAATTCTTTTCTAGGTGTACAAAATCTCCCACCCCAAACAGTACGTCTAGAATAACTACAACTACCTAGTTTCTAATGGTTTGTAAACAACCGTCCTATTAATTGTATTGTTCTCAACCCACAATCACTTCCCACCGTATGAGGGTTATTTTTGAACCTATTCACATTACAAAACTTCCCACATGATTGGAACTCTATAAGTGTTCAAAGACACTGGCCATGAATGAGTCTTAAATGTATTACAGAGAATAGACTAATAGGTAACCACCAAAAGTGAACAAAAAATGTTACAGGTTCCACTATTTACAATTTCTATACAGAAAGAACTTAAAAATCATATAATACCCTTGAGAGGCATACAAATAGACATCATATAATAATTAACATGTCCACTTCTGAAAGCCTCTTTCTTTTTCTGCTCAGAAAAGTTATCCCGATCTACCTCCTCATCAAACATATTTAAACGATATATAATTACCTAGTATTTCATCTCATATCTATTTTAATCCAGAAAACATACTGTGGTGGCTACCATATCCCATACCATCTTTTTAACAATGTGTTTAAAGTTAGTGATGAATTCATAAAAATACAAAATTAACATTATCCTAGAAGTCAACATCATTATCTATGTTGCATTATCCTATCCCAATGTCTCTTGATATAGTTGTTCTTGGAACATTTCATTGAAATATTTCCACATCTTACAATATACAAACACAGTATAAACTATAATATCCCACGAGTTCAATTATATTCCTCACAACATGTTAGCTTCAAACATAACCCTTTTTCTTAGTAAGAGTATCTAAGTGTTGTAGAATAATCAAGATGGACACAATATAGAACTATAATAACTCTAGTCCACCCTATCTATTAAACACCATTTGTTATATAATTAAAATTACCATTTATGATAAAAAAATACTCAAAAATTACACCGTCTCTCTGATTCCATTGTATGAATTAAACATTTACATTTATTAAAAAACATAGTTTCCCCTATATTTCCCAAAACCAATAGGTTTGCTATCCAAACTAATAGAGGATCATTCTCGGTGATGTCCTCATATCTACAAAACAATAGGTGTTATCATGGTTTCATCTATCTACAATAATGAACTTTCTTGTAAAACATAATAACTTAATGTTTCCATAGAATACACAAACGAGGGATCACTACCATCCATAAACTACTTATTCTTCATACCATATCCTAATGAACGTGATCACATCTAAATCTCCACCATTATCTATCCCTACAACAGGTGGTGGAAAACATATAGAAACCAAAAAAATCATGTTCAAATCACATTTAATACCATAATAATCCATCATAGTGAACATCCTAAAATTCGTCCAACTTTTACCGATTCCAGAGCTTGCAATATTTCTTTTAACCTATCAACACGAAATTTAAATTCACTACATAGTTATAAAATAATTATTATGATCGTTCTGTAGAATAAAAAATCTATAATTTATTTATGATTCCCACACCATACCATAAAATGTTTTCTCGTGTGTGTGTAACATTATTCAATTCATATATATCTATATGTTACAAATATGATTCATGCATATATGAACCTCATTCCCATGCAAAAATTCCCTTATAATAATAACATCACACAACCAGTGCATCGCCCAAGGTTAAATGAAATTTATCTTTATCAATGAATGACAAGAGAAATAATCCCACCCTATGTACATGGATTTCCTCTATACATTGGTTTTATAATATCACAAAAGATCTCATTGGAAGATCCAGAAACATCCTAATCACTTATATAAATTCTGAAAATATAATAAGTAACTTGAATTTACTCTTTGCATACCACATTAACATGCGACGACCTGAGAGACACTAAACTGGTTCCCCATGATGATGTGCCAAATGAACTCGAGCACACCTCCACGTATGCCAAAGCCTTCAACCAAGTCATGAGTGTATGATGAGACATGAGGAGAGAATATACCATGTTTAACCTAGGAATCCATAATATATCGAATAAGAAACTAAAAAATTGTATAAATTAAAACCATTCATCCGAAATCTTTTTACTAATGGGGGTACATGAACAGAAACTAATATGATTTATAACATGTCATGGATTATAATGTCAACTGTAAACATAAAACCATAAAATAATGGAAATATGATTAAACCCCAAATAGGTCAAAACAATATGTATAGTATATTAATCCTTGAACATCCCCATGACCCCAAATCAGTCGTCTAGCATAAGTACCTATCCATTATCTTGACCAATAACCACAAAATCATCTCCAGTAAATAATATTGGCATGCATAAGGTGTGATTAGAACTCATTAAGATACAACCATTGGTGACTACGATATATCTACTTTAAATATTTATTAATGAGTGAAAAAATATAAATCAGGTTCCATTGTTTATAATTTTTACATTATCCACTTCCAATTATTAAATTTTTGTATTACCACAAGTCATAATATATTATTAGGTTAATGAAATGAAACAAAAAAATATACATGTTGATTCAATGTCTATAATAAATAGAATTTTTTTGAACAAGTATTATAATACCAATCATTCCCCAGAGCCTTATTTGAGCCATTCACATCATGTGAATTTTTTAGAAGAATAAATCCCTAGTCAGACACTGTTACACATTAGGTAACTCAGTGGGGCATATAACATCAGTTTATCCGAACCCCTGGGAGTAGAGCCCCATTCTATCACTGCCTCATTATGCATAATTACATGATCATGAGTCTTTAAATCTTTTCCACATGTACCATTTTCTACATAATTTTTATTACTCATTTAACCCTTTCAAGTTTGGAAAAACTCCCTCTTTTACTAATAATCAATATGGGCACAATTATAAATAATTTCATTCCATAAAACATTCAATTTATCACTTAGAATATTAATTATACATTCATGGAAGAGGCTCTCCCCATAGGCATCAATAGACATGGTCTAATCATCCTCAACATATCCCACTAGGACAATGATGTGTTAAATTCATCATTATATTAACCCAAATAACAATTCATTCCGAATAAACCAAATAGAAAATAATAAGTAAACACAACAAAATCTTATACCCATAAATTATGTAATTAAGAATATGTGAAAAAATAGGTGAACAAGTAAGATAAAATTCTATTATTAGTAATTACATAACCATATAATATGATTCAAACGATAAAAAAAATAACCAACAAGGAATCAACTAGAATTTTTTAGGTCATCTAAAGGAGACGATAATCATAGATGGGAATCTCTAGAAAATTATGTATATAGTAGTTTTAGACACACTCGAATAATTTATTCTCACTCAAACACATTCCAAAAAACAGAGAAAATAAAGAGAATCTTCCATTATAAAATTAGGGGGGGAATTTATTCACATATGAATCTAGGAGAATACTGGTGAATAAAATCAATTCAAAACCCTTAGTGCCTCATGGGGAGAAAAAGAGAAATTCCTATTTTTAATGAGGTGAAAATATTTTCCTCATGGTTGAAATGACCATGAAAAGACCGTGTTCCACTTTTTATAAAAGAGGGAGACTTGACACACAATATTTTGGGAATACCACATGTTTTTTGAAAACGATTTTTGGCCCTTTGGAATGGATATATCCTTGCCTGTATGGTTTTAGTGTCTTATCTTGCAAGGTTTCTCAATGGTGCATCTATCTTCTAGAGAAAAAGTAGTTATAGTGCCCAATTTTTCTAATAATTTTCCAATAATGAAATATGCATTGTTTTAACCTTATTTAACCCATTTCATTCCTCAAAATCCCGAGACACCCTTGATATCATATACTCAACAAAACCATTTCATTAACAAAAAATGAAGTTTAATAAAAAAATATTAGGAATGTATCTTGGAAGACCATTGTGATCTTAAAATTTATCACCCCTCATAACATCATGTATGCTTTATGACATATCACAATAGAAAAATATGTGTTTATTGAGCTATCACTGTTACAAGAAATACATGGAGTAATATATATATACATCCAATCATATAGGGTGAGTGTGTTTTCATGAAATAATAAAACAATGGTGAAGGACATACCATGAAATAATTATTTGAAATTGAATGATGAATCACAATATTCATATTTAAATGGTGAATAATATACCAGATAAACCAATAACCATGAGAAATATACCTCAAGAATCTAATTAAAATAGGAGGATGATGTTATATTATGCCCATGGGAAGGGTAATATATTTTCACTATGAAATACCATAAATGAATACCAGACATCTCCATAATTATTTAGAGGTTAAAACACAAATAATTTATAAAAAAAATATTTGTAGTGTACTAATAATTATTTCATTTCATGGAAGAATTTAAATTATGATCATTCCCAAGGTGTATGATTTCTATTTTTTACATGTATTGTGTTCAGATGATATACCACAAACACTTAAAAAGTGTATGGGTCATGGACCACCATAAAGAAAATCATAGAAAATGATTTATCATTAAGATATAACAAGCATAAGTAATTAATAAAAAATTAATTAAATAATCTTCTTTAAAAATATATGACATGTCAAATAATTAATGTGATTGATAGGTCACTAAACAATATTTTAGGGAAAATCATCCCCCACTATAAAATTTAAATTAAATTATTTAGTAGTCAGTGATTAAAATATACATGAATGATTTATCAAATTATTATCATGAAATTAGATCATATAAAAATACTTATCCCATAAGGGTCATGGTATTTATAGAAACAACTAATCAAAATACATTTGAAATTTTAATTAATTAGATTTTTAGAACCAAATCAATAAATCCAAATTAATTAATTTTTTACACATCCCTTTGTTTTAACTATAGAACGATTATAAAAAACTCATATTAGATGTTCAAATTTCCACCACTATAAACATAAAAATTGGGAGCACTATTATTAAAAAATATTTTATCCACGTATACCTTTAAAATTACCACACATGACCCTAAAAAATTTAAAATATCTATAAAATACAATAAAAAAATATAAGATAAAATTGTCACACTAATACAATGTAACACCCCAAAATTCTAAAGTACAACATTGTATTCAATAATGATTATAACACAAAACACAAAATGTGACCATGGGATTATATTAACATGAAAAACTATGTAATATATAATCACATGCAGGAGTAAACCTCCTTCATAGATTGTGTTACAGATAATATCGACCTTCCTCGATAGTATGCGTTACACGCAAGGCCGAGTTTCACAAAATAACAATATCTTATTAAAATATTATTAATTATTATAATTTTTTATAAACAATACATTATTTTTTTATGTTGTGAATAATATTATCTATATTATAAAAATTTATTGATGATATTATTATAATATTAATTCATTGGTTTCCAATTAATGAGAAACGATAATAAGAACCCATTGGATTTAAAAAAAATTGTTTTTATGATTCTAAATGTGTTTTGTCTTAATAAACATGATTTATTACAACAAGATAATTGTTTTAAGGTAATAATTGTTTTAAATATTCAATAATTTTTTTTTACATTCATCCATTTGGTTTTTTTTCACAAAAATAAGAACAATCCAAATTTCACACATAAAAACCTATATTTTTTAACAGAAATTTTAACTATTTTTAGTGGATAAACCATTATAAATATGAATTTAGAAACATTAATTGATTTAATATGTAAAAATAAAATTTATATTGGAATTAGAAAAATACTAATCATGTTATTGTTAATTTTTGATATTTTTTGGAAACAAATTCTTTTTAATGGATAGTTAAAAATAATGATTTTTACTTTTAAATTGTTTTTCATCTATTATATTTATAAGGTTAAGTTATAAATTTAATTTATTTTAATGTTTATATAGATGATATTTTTAAAAATTTAAAAATTTAATGTTATTTTAATAAATTTCACTATGAAATTCATTATCAAAATATATGAAACATTCAGACATTTACGCTATTAAAACATGAAAGGTAATCAAACCTATATGATTAAATTTAAATAACATTCTACCACATATGTGGTTTGAATTTGAAAAAATTGATTCCATATTTTGAATCATAATAATTTATATTTTATAATAATTACAACAATTAATCTGAAAAAATGACTACTAAATGAAATTAAAATTATTTATAACGATTAATTTTACATTAGTATTTCTATGGGACTAAACATGTACCTTAAGTCCAAAAATTCTCCATAGACTTGCCCATAATCTATTTTCTAGGCATATAACAAACCGATACTTTATTTGAACAAAATTGGATAATTATTGGATCCAATTGAAACATGAAAAAGGAGGATGAAATTATTTTTTTGAAATAGAAAAAGAGTGGAACTCCTTCACTATATAAAACCTCCAATTCTCCCCTTTAATCACACTTCTAAAATCATATAGGACTGACTAAACTCTGTAAAAATATCTAAAAAATACTAATACCCTGTAAATTTAATCCTCCCCTTTTAAATAAATTCTTCCATGTAATCCATTTTTTATAAACCAGAAGGAGTTACCTAATTTTTAATGTAACGTTTCCAACAATCTCTTTTCATTAATTTACTCCTATACCCAAAAATTTAATTTAAAATCATGATTATATGTTGAAATTAGTATCATAAATATACATTTATGTTCTTATATTAATGGATATATCAACAATAAAACAAACATCCATTTATTTGGAAATAATGAAGTTGTTTACTTATATGATGAACAACCGCTTCACGAAATGATGATTGTTCATTTTTCATAATTCCACCAATCATCATGGCTATTATACTGGAAACTCTATTTATATTACATATATATAATATTTATTGTGTATTTATTATTATTTAACACTTTTATAACATATTAAATCTATAATTTCTATTTTGTGTTAATAAGATAACATCGTTTGAGGAAGTGCGAACTCCCACCCCTCGAAGCAATGTGATTCATCCACACTTTGGAAAGAATGTGTTAATAATACTTTTAATCAACATACATTAAAAATATAAAAATATGAGGTAATGTAATTAGAATAAAAATTTACATATATATTATTTACAATTTATTATTTATTGACACGACAATGAAATGAAGGTAGCTTCCATACATACATACAGACTACTGTCTCCGTAAATGGTACATTTCACTTATTATATACAAACATTATATATTATTATAGATATAAATATACTATATATATGATATTAAAATCATGTTTTAAATTATTGAGACTATGAATCCCTGGTATGATTAATAAGAGCACCAAATGTTATGGTAAAACGTAGTTGAAAATATAGGAAATTAACTCCCAAAAAAGATAAAATAATGAATGTATATTTACAAAAGGGAAATAATATATTATTATAGTACAATATATATTATATCATAACTGTTAAATTTTTTTCATTAATAATTATTCAAATGTTTAAAAGTCTTATACATGAGGATAAATGATTATTATTGGAAAGGAAACACAAGTTAAGGGATTCTTGTCTCATTTTTATTATATGAGGCATAATAAATTTTTGTACACATAATTTCTTTTATATGGGGTATATACATCAATTTTTTTAATATCATGATAAATTCTACAAATCATTTTATTTTTAGTTTCAACATGAATAAATTATTTTAAGGGAATTTGAGTAAAATTTTACTAATAGGAATAGAATTTCATAACTCAATTAGTACTAGTACCATTTTCCACTATTTTTTACTCAGATGATTTGGAAATTTTTTTAGGAAACAATGAATTCATTTTTCAATGTACTCAGAGAACATATTTTTAGCTAAAAATCATGTCTTCAAAAAATTATTTTGAATTATTCTTAACCTTTAAAAATTATTTTTTTAATGAAATTTTTACACCTATTTTTTATGAATGTCTTCATAGTGATATTCATTTCTTTTTACAATTAAATAATTTTTTATCCCTTTTATCATGAAAAAATAGTGTTTCATTTTACACTGTACAACATATACAAATATATATACCATAATTTATTTGATGTTTCCTTTGAAATTATAATGAGTTTATTTAAAAACAAAAGGTTTTAATAGGGATTTTCAAATAAAAATATTTTGAAAAGGTTTTTCAACGAAAAGGATATTTTCCTCTGAAATAAATTTGAAAATATTTTTTTATTTTATCAAGGAAAAAAACTTATATCACACAAATTGAGACATTGTTTTATCGATACCATCCATATTCTTTCTTATAAAGGGTTTAAATTGATTTGGAAAAGAAACATATTTATATTCACATCCATTATATCGTTGTCAAAAGCCATGAAATATTAAATTTCATATGATTGTTGACCATTAAATATAATTTAATTATCCATATCATTTATTATGGACATTACTATTTCCTAAACCGTATACCATATTTCATTTGGTGTTTAAATTGATAGTTATTTTATTGTCTGGGGAATTATTTATAAATAAATATTTCTCATTAAATACAGTTATTTGATAAGGAATATTTTTATCATTATTATTCAATATGAAAAATTCTTTGGACGGGAAATGTAGTGTTGGTGGAAGACATTATATACTACTAGATGCATCTAAAGGTTCTCAAGAGAAAAATATGTTGTGAAAATTGTTTTCTTTTCTACAATTAATTTAAATCATTATGTTTAAGGTCTTCAAAATATAGTTTTTCATGTTCTTGAGACATGAAACCAAATAGTAAATAATTTCACTCATTTAGGCTCAGTTATTATTATCTGTGGGATTTTATGTTTAAATATCTATAGAAGCATTTCATTATTAGTTTATCAGTTAATGGAATGTTTTTCAATTGATCACCATTCCATATTTAAATTTACTAATCTATTTATCTCATTGTTAAGTGTTTTAAATTATTATCTTTCCATATTATTTGACTTTTTAGTTTATTTATGACATGGCATGTGTGTCCTGTTATTAACCTTTCCATAATAATTCATTCTCATTGACTCATTTTTTCCATCGATGTGATTAACTAATTCATGATAAGAATTTTAACTCACTTATATTTTGTTTCCTCTACCCAAGAATTCACGAAGGGTACTAGGAAATTATTTCATGGCTATGATATATGAATAACGTTGTTCTCAATGAAAGATGAAGGTATGAAAATTATGTTGTAATTTGGGTATTAGTTTTTATCAAAATACTCATGCTTTTATTTAATTTACCAAGACTAAAAAACTATATGGTCATTCGAGAACTGATTTGATATTACCTTGCCTATGAAATTTATAGAGAATTGTAGATCCAGATTTCTAGGGTTGGGATTCTATATTTGGTATCAAAATAAATTTAGTTGAATCCTTGAGAAATTTTTTTTGAAATAATATTAGTTAGAGAACATAATCGTAATGTATAAACTTATGATAAGCATAGAAGAACATCATAGAATTTTTGGAAGATAGACATTATATGGGTATTCCGAGAAATAACTCCCATTATAGATATTACAAATGTATGTCATTCTAGAACAAATGTGCCATGTGGTAATAGATATGAAAAGGTGTTCAAAGCCAAACTTTGTGAAACTTGGTACACATTAACATGCCTTATTGCACACCTGGTCTGACCTTCCTATGGGATATTCAAAGGACAATCCACATTTCCATTATAAACCATTTATATTAATTCGAATAGGTAAAGATAACAAACTATCAATGTTAATACTAATGTTTTTTTGATTTATAAATATGGTGTATGGATTTCTATATATTTTAAATAATTCTATACTTTTCTTACTATGACTACTACATCCCACAATATTCATTATATTTTTAGTCAATGGTTGTAACCTAAATTATTTGATGTAATATTGAACATGAAGAACAATGTGGTGAAACTGAGACCCGAAATGAGGTGTTTAATGGTGTGAATGATATAGTGTTTTTGCCAAATAAGTTTTCACAAAATATTAAAAACAACATATTCCTTCACCAACTCCAAAAAAACCTAAGAGGATAAGGATTCAGGTTTTTAAAAGATCGAGTAGTGGGAACCCTAAAAAAAATAAGGCTTGATTTCCATTATGTGAAAAGCAGGGAAGGAGACACAAAAATATTGTCTCAATGGAAAATGGTAGTGGTTTATGAATGGAAATGAAGGCTGTAATTAAAAGGACATCCCAAGGAAAATAAAGAGTATAATGGAATGAAACAAAAATCATCCCAATGATCTATTTGTGGTTTGTTTCCTTGAATGTGTAAACTAGGTAATTAACTTTGTCTATTCATATTATTAAATAATAAACAGTAGATTATGGAAGTGTATATGTAGGAAGTAAATGAATGAAATATTAATTTATTGAGGATTATGTAAAACCATGGTTTATAGACTATTTAATGATAAAATCTTAAGGATTTCCATTAGATTTATTCTTCAAATTATATTATCAAGGTTTTAGAAAAGGACATTGTGTATTATGGGTGATAACCTATCAATTTTGGTAGGACCACGAGTCTTGAACCAACAAAGGAAGGATGATGATATTTTCAAGCCTACTACTGACCTATGCGATGTACTAGTTAAATTTTTATTGTTTTTAGATAAATAATTTAATGGATAATTTTTATTGATGAAACAATATCCTATATTTTGGGGATTATAGATAAATATATTTTATTTATTGGTTCTGTAATATAGTTCGAGACAATTAGTTAGATATCACAATCTTGTATAGGCCTTATGATCCTTTAACGATATCTTTCATTGCATGAGGAGTAAATGATTCAATATTGGTAATTAATTTCTAGGTGTAATGGGGTGGATTGATATTTGATTAAAGCACAACCAATACATAGGATTGTTCATATTAAATTAAATCCAATCATGTGAGAATATTTATATATACTACTAGCCAGTAAATGAATTACTCAACATTATAAAAATGACATTGAAATGAAATTTTGTCCTAATACCTTAATTTTGGTTGAACTATTTCTCTCTTAAACCATCAAAAATTCCTAGATTGGAAGAACTAACAATTTTATTTATTATTCACTTGTTTTTTATTGATGACCTCATTCACTCACTATAAATATTTACACATTTCATTCATGATCATATTATCACATTCAACTAATGTTATAATACTTACATACCTAGTTATATGGTAATCCATGTGACCTCTGTACTTACCATCAATTATTTTCTAGAGGATTTTTTTTGAAACCTATCCCCGATGTGGGATTTCAATGAAGGAAATATCAAAAATTCTATTAGTAATGTTGGGTATTAATTGAAATGGAACAATTTAATGAATGTGGGTAGAATGTATCACCCCGAAATTCTAATGTACAAATTTTTATTATATACTGTTATGACACACAACACCAGGTGTTAAAAAGGGAATATATTATCCCAATAAATTACAATAATAAATAAATATAACATATTTTATAGATTTTAGTACATGAAACACTATGTTACATTGAATCTCTTTCATTATCACCCTTACATGATAGCTTACGTTATATGTAAGAGTGACCTTCCTCGATAGCATGATTTTCACAAAATACCGAGTTTCAGTAAATAAAAATTAATTATTTAAATGCTTATATTTAATAAAATATGATTTAAAACAGTTTTTATGGTAGAGGTTATAAAAAGAAGTAACTATAATTTAAATTATTACAGTTTATTTATATATAAAATGTAATCATTACATACTGAGTAATGAGTAATGAACATGAGATCCAATTGGATATATATAAGAAAAATATTATTTTTATGGATCAAAATCTGTTTTGTGTTAATAAAAATAATTTATTAAAAATAGTGAATGTTATTATTGAATTATATATGTTAAATATTCAATGATTTTTTTCTATTTGTCCAGTATGTTTTATAAGCATAATATAAGGACAAACAAAATTTCACACATAAAATCGAATATTTTTATAAAGGCAATTTTATGACATTTTAATGGAGAATACATTTTAAATATGAAATTGGACACATTAACGTATCTAATATTTCAAAATGATGTTAATAATTTTAAAATAAACATAAAAAATTATCATAGGGTGAATTATTGATATTTTTTTTGCAAACATATAATTTTTATTTAATATATAAAATAATGGATTTAAAATCAAAATAACGTTATCAATTAATAAATATATAAGGTTACATTATAATTTCAATTCGTTTAAATGTTTAATTATGTAATATTTTTATTGATCAATTAAATTTAATATATTTAATTCTATATAAATTTGGAATTGATTATACCAAAATAGAAAACTTTAAAACATTTTTTACATTAAACCCCAATTTTGTTGTCTCATCAACAATAATTAAATTTAAATAAATTTATGACACTTTTATGAAATTAATTTAAACAAATGATTAAATATTTGGACACAAAATAATATATATTGTCTAATACGACCAAATATGTTTTTACAAAAAATATTTATGAAATTGATTGAAATTAGTTACAATAATTAAGTTTAAATTATGATTAATAAGGGAATAAACCTTAACATTAAGGCCCAAAATAACCAGTACACTTGTCGAAGAGATATTTTAAGGCCATATATCGACTCTATTGTATATTTTATAGAAATTGAACCATTATTTTATACACATGAAAAATAAAAAACATGGGATCAACTAATTATTCCATATATTATAAGATTTACACTCCTACATCACTATAAAAGGCTACCAAATTTCCCCATTACTCACAACTCTCAAACCCATAGGATTGGAAAGATTCCACCCAAATAGATTCACAAAATCCCTCCAAAAGATCTAGAATCTTTCATTTTGGATGAAATTCGTCCAAGGAATCCCTTTGGTATATATCAAAAGGATTTACCACATGTTTTAGGTAACGTTTTCCAAAGATCAATTTTCATTCAATTAATCCTCATATCATTCAATTATTATTAAATCACTATTATTTGATGGAACTTGTATCTAAAATATAATGTGATTTTTTAATAATTTTTCTACCTACAGTAACACACACTTGTATATAATGGGTAAAATACAAACTATTTACTTGTACGGCGAACTTCCATCTCAAGAAATGATGAATCATTATTTTTCCGATTACCACCTATAAAAGTTTACATTAAGATTAAAAAACTATTTATATAATATTTATAATATTTATAATATTTTTTTACTTATTTGATCCTTTTATAACACATACCTATAATACATTCCACTTTTTGATAATACGATAAAATTATTTCAGAATGTTTTCCCTACCGCCCACTAGAGTTGATGTGATTCATTCACACAATACATAGAACATAATAAGGACAATTTTAATAAATATAAATGAATTCTATTACATAAATGTGGTACTAGATTTATAATATCCATATATATACGTGCCATTTACTATTCATTATTTTAAAATATGATAATGAAATGAAGGTAATGTTCGTGTGTATGTATAGACTACTGTCTCCATGAATGATGAATTTCATTAATTATCTCCCAATATTATATATTATTATGTATATATATATATATATATTAAGGATATATGATATTAACATATTTTTTTAAATTCTGGACAAGGTGAAACCATGATATGTTTAATAATAATAAAAAATAGCATGCCAAAACATACTTGACATTCTTGGAAATCACACTATGAATAGATAAAAGAACTAAAGTTTGTTAAAAGCGGTAATATGATATTTTAAGATGATCATATATGATATCATAAGTATTAATATTTCACTAGAAGAAGATAGTTACAGGTTTTAAATTATAATATAGGAGGTTAAAGTGCATCCACCAAGAAGGAAACATAAGGTATATGATTCTTGTCTCATTTTCATTCCATGAGGCATACTTAATTTTTATAAACCTAATTTATTTTTTATTCGGTATATAATTATCTTTTTTATGTTTAATAACAAGAAATATTCTATATTCATGGTATTTTGTTATTTAACATATACTAATTCTTTTATGGATATTTGAGATAATAGCTACCAAGTGGAATAGTGTTTCCCATCACAATTTATTTTCATTGAGTTATATTACTTCCTTTATGATGTTAATATTTTATGATTATGATTGTAATAAATTTATAATATCTATTTTTATTATTTCCCATTACTATATGGTGATTTATAGTTGTTACATATTGTATATGCTATTTTTGATTCTCAGTTCGATGTGATATCATGTTTGATGTTTTATTTTATAATCACACATTATTGAAGATTTTTTGTATAGGAATTTCTATTCATTAAAATTATTCGATAATTTTTCAATTTAAAAATTAATTTTAATATAATATAGTTATTAATTACCTTTATCAATTATTAGTACAACTGCAACACATTATTATTTATACGATATACAAAATTTTTTAAGAAATACCATATCATTTGTCTATTTAGTCAAAGATTCTATTTTCATCTAAAAATATGTACTTATAAAAATGATTTAGAAAATGTTTTTAACAATTAAAAATTTATTTTTTACAAAAATTTTACCACTCTCTGGGTTCATTATTTTTTTCAAAGGAATCATGTAGTCTCTTTATAAAAAATTATTTTTTCTATCCATTTTTACCTTGACACATGAATTTTTCTTTTTCACTTCATATGAAATGTATTGATCTATCCTTCGTCAATACATTAAAATTTATTTTTCATGTTTAAAAGGTTTGGAAATGGATGTTATTTTATATATTTTTTCAAATAATTTTTTATTAAAATTTGTTTTCAATGAATTCCATTTTTACCTCAAGGATATTTTTATGTCAGTCATTTATTTCATCAATAGAAACAACCCTCTATTTTTAATCAACTATAGATATGTTTCACTAATACAATCCTTATATGTTATCCAGATAGTTTTTCATAGTTTTGGAAAAGGAGTGTATTTATATTCTCATCCATGAAATTCTTGTTAATCTATTGAAAATATTAAATTTCATATAATCATTGACCATTAAATTTACCCTCGTTATATATATAATTTATCATAGATAATACTGTTATATAAGATATAAATCATTGTATATATGGTGTTTACGTTGAATGTTATATGATTAACTAGGAAATTCATAATAAATTTGTATTTATCATTAAATATGTGTATTTGCTTATGATTATTAATTAGATTAATTGTTAAATATGAATAATTCTTCATAATGGAAATTACAGGAGGGGAATAACAATATATAGCACTTAAATGCATCGACAAGTTCCCATGAGACATATAATTTTTAAAATTTATTGTGTTTCAAACCTTATTTAAAATAACATTTGGTAGGTCTATATGATATAGGGTTTCATATTCCTAAGAAATGACATCAAGTAATTAATAATTTCACTCATTTAAACATAATTATTATTATACATTATATTTTACATTGATATACATGTGGATGTGTTTCATTCTCAATTTATTGATTAATGGATTGTGACTCAATTACGTGTCCTTCAAGACTAACTTTTCCATATCTAGTTTTTTAGTGGCGTATTTTTTCATTTTTTATCATACCATTCAACTTATCATTTTATTTTATTGACTACATGTAATGTGTGTTAGGTTATTTACCTTTCCATATTAATTTGTTATCATTGATTCATTATTTCCTCCGCTATCTTTTACATAACATTACTGAGCATTTGAGATCACCCTTATTTTGATTCTTCTCATTAAGAATATAAGAAGATTACTAAGAAATCCTTACAATCATATGATAGATGGAGAATTTTGGTATCCTAGAAAGGAGAAGGAATAAAAATATACTTTAAATTATAGTATTATTATATAAGAAAATGATCATGTTTATATCAGTTATCAACACTAAAAAACTCTTAGTCCTTCAGGTATTTTTTACCTGTAATCATCCCGATGAAATTATTAACAGACAAGGCATCCGGCTTCTGGGATTGGGATCCTATATACACATTCTACTTTACCCGCATATTATTCATTATATGATAACTCAAATAAGTATACTAAAATGTATTTAAAAAATATTATATATAAATACATGAAAACCAATCACCAAATATATCTACATGATTTCACATCAATAAGTTGAAATCAAATGTTTTCATTAACCTTTAATAAATAAATATTTAATATTTATAATTAATAAAAAAATAAGGTACGTAATAAATATAAGGAACAAGTGTTTTATACTAAAATAAAATGATCAATCATGACAGATGACCTGTCGATCTAATTTTATTTGTTGGAGACGAAAACATTGATGAAAAATTGTTGAAATGAGTAATTATCAATGTTATTTAGAGAACATAAACTAATTGAAATGCTTTTTATATTTTAAATTATTTTATGTAATTTTAATAATCAAAAAGTGGATATAATTAAAATTTGTAGTGATACCAAAGGAAGCATGATAATGATACTCATGTTACCAAGTCATTCATGGTATATCACACTTTAAGATAATAAATAAAATAATCAAGTATAATATATTATGAAATTAAATGTAGAATAATGGAGAATCATAATAATCTGTGTGGTGATACGTACACTAGATCTAATTTTTTTCTTACACATGATATTACATTATGATCACATATGAGCACAACACCAAACCCATCAGTATAGACCAATGAACCCCATTAGGGTTATGATATTATTTTAAATTATAAACTAAATCTATTAACTCCTCTGATTCATCAAATTCCTTTAAATTCCTTATGATTCAGATAAAATTTAAACATTAACGTAGCTTAGTAAATGTGGGTTGTGAAACACCAAAAATATAATTGTTATCATTTAAAATTGTTTTTTAATTTTAAAACATCTTAATATCACATGTTTGAGTTATTGGATATGGAATTTATTTTACAAATTTATATTTTCTAGAAAATCCAGAACTCTTAATAAGAAAATGGATTCATTATGAACCTATAACTAGAAAATTAATTCTAGGAATCATTAATCTAAAAAATTATAACGGATTACAATAATTTTAAAAATACAACATAACAATGACACATTAATAATCCAGAGATATTATAAAAAACGATCTCAATTTATACCTAATATATAAATCCAAAAATGTTTTTAATTTAATATAAATAAATATGTATGTATTAAAATTACGATAATTTAATTAATATATCATCTTAATGAATTATAACATGGGAAGATGATTTCTCTTGATTTGATTGTATTTTATAATATTAATGTAATATGGTCCCTAAATAATTAAATTCCACAATTAATGAGTTTAATTTTAAATCAATTATCAAATAATATACAATCCATTTTACATACAGTGTAAGAAATCCAAACTATATTTATATCATAATCATTTTTCATTTTCTAGTGATAAATTGAAATAATATTGGAAAGGATTATGTTTTCTATTATTTGAAATGAAATAAATCAATATCACATATATTTTAACAGGTATTAAATAAAATTTAAAAAAATTATAATGCTAAATTGAAAATATTGACATTTTTATTATTTTTTAAGAAAATCAGTAGGATTATAATATTCCTTATCAATTGGTATTTTTTATAAACATAATAAAACAAGGATTATCAACTATAATCATTAATCATATACATTTATCTAAAATCGCGAGTCGACTAGGGTTTTCTGTTCTCCCTTGATCCACACTCGCATGGCGGATTTCCTTTTTCCTGGACGATTTCAATCTCATCACTATGATTCTACTTGGATGAGCCAAGGATCCCACTTGTTCCTTCCTACTGCAAAGACATGCAATAACGATGAGCCTCGAGATATCGCTCGCAGTCGTCTTTCCGGTCGATCCCAAGGGATCTCGTTCCTTGATGCGTTGAAGTCTTCTGATCATACTGTTAATTCAACGAAGCCTCCGCTGGTCAAGAAGCTGGATGATGGAGGATTCCTGGTCGAAGCGGACCCAGACGTAATTCCACAACGTACGCATTTGTGCAGGTTCTCCATTATGGCTCGTATCTCCTATCTCAAAGGTAATCGACCTTGGCCACTCTCTGAATTACACGCTCGTATCTCACAATGTTGGAATACTGTTAACTGGAAACTAATTCCATTCAGCAAAGGATACATTCATATTCTGTTAAACTCTCAAGAAGATCTTGATCGTATCAGGAAATTAGGAAATCTTAACCTCAAACCTGGTTTGCTTCTCTTATCTAATTGGGATTCCAATTTCAACCCACACACTCACCGAAACACGTTAGCACAGGTTTGGGTCAAACTTCATGGCTTCAATTGGTTTTTCTGGCACCCAAAAATATTGAATGACATTGCTTCATGCATAGGCACACCCCTCAAAATCGATCAACGAACTTTGAATGCTGATTTAGGAATCTTTTCTAGAATCATGGTAGAAATAAATCTGGAATCAAAGCTTCCCAACACTATTAACTTCTCTGCAAAGGATTACAAAGTGGAAATTAATATTGAGTATGAGAGGCTACCTCCTTTTTGTGAGCATTGTAAGATCATTGGTCACAATATCTATAATTGTAGATTGATTAGGAAACAACCAATTCAACTACCTGACAACGACTGGAATGAAATAAGGAGGAATAGGAAGGACAAAGCTCCCTTTGTTAGTGCTCCTGAAACATATAAAACTGAAAACATGGTGAAAAAACCCATAACTTCATCTCATTTAGGGGAGACCTCAGGTACCAAATGTGCTGACCTTATCGAAGAGGAAGAAAACAACAAAGCTCACACAAACAAATTGGAATTTTCTGTTTTAGACAGACTTAAGAAGGATAATAAAATTGTGAACTCTGGTTCCTGTACTGCTGATCAAAATAAGGAAGCTGCCACTCCTCACACTTCTTCCAATATCACTTTAACCACGGATGTGCAGTATGCTCCTCAGGAAAACTTGAATATTATTTCGCAAGAGCCTCTCTCTTTGGTAGAAAAACTCCACTAACATGCATGATTCTATCTCTGACCTGCCAGAGGTGCAATGTCCTTTGGAGCAGATCAGTGAAGAGCATACCTTAGTTGTTCCGCAGCAAATCCAGGAGCATGCTTCCCCGGTTACAGGGGCCTCTTCTGCTCTCATCACTGGGCAAAGATGTACTTCTCACCTCAAAAATCTAAGGTCTGTTTCTCTTGCTGCTCCCCATTCTGATCCGGAAGCCTCATCAGGTACTTGAAGAATTTCTGTCCATCATGATAGTTTACAATTGAATTGTGTTAAGGCTGATAACAACAATGATCTCATTTTTGTTTTGCCGACACCCAACAATAACAACTCCCATGTTATCGACACCCAAACTACTTCTTTAGATGATTCTTCTATCATCATTGTCCCTACCAAAGGCAAGAAACTGCCTAACTCAAGCCCCAACATGTCAAAAAATGTCAGAAGATCAAATAGACATAAAGGCTCGGATAGTAATAAAACAGGGAGTTCTAACTCCAAACGTAGATTTAAATGAAGATTCTTTATTGGAACTGTCAAGGTATTTCAAACTATGACACCTTTAATTTTTTACAAAGAATGGTAAATGTTCAAAAGCCTTTAATTTTTTCCATTGCTGAAACTAAAACAATATTTTCTACTGATCTTGTTCACTTTTGTCGCTTTGGAGACACCTTCATCAGTGCTTGTCAAAATAACAAAAATTTTGATTCTCTTTGGACCTTTGATCATCCCTCCCTGTCTAATGTTAATGTTTTCCATGTTTCTGATCAAAGATTCACTTGTGATTTTATAATTGATAATGCCCATCTCTTTTGTTCCTTTATCTATTCTAAGAACAAATATCAAGATAAGGGATCTCTCTGGTGAGACCTCTCCTCTATGAACTCAAAAATTCATTCCCCCTGGATCGTTGCTGGCGATTTTAATGCTATTATTTCACCTGGTGAGAAAATCGGTCCTCTTCATTCAAGTCAGACTATGAGGGAGTTTAAGGCTGCTATTGAAACCTCTAATCTTACAGAGATTACATTAAAAGGCGCCAAATACACTTGGTATTGGAATCACTAAAATAGAGTGGTTGCGAACAAACTTGATAGAGCCTTTACTAATGACCATGCTTTAGATACTTGGGACTCCATTTCTAGTACCACCCTTCCTATGATTCATTCTGATCATCATCCAATTTTAGTCATCATATCTCCCAATAATCAGAATACCTCTTTCCCCTTTAGATTCAACAATGCTCGGTTCTTTGATCCTGACTGTTGTAATCTCATAAAACATTGCTGGTCCTCTATGAACCAACCCGATGATGATTTCCCTTGTCCCCTTAAATTAAAATTTCTCAAACGCAAGCTCAAAAGTCGGTGCAGCACTAAGGCAGTTCAAATTGATAATGACATTCTCTCTCTTGAGAATGTGTTGCATCAAATTCAAAACAATATTACCCACTTCGACTTCGCTTCTGATCACCATCATGAAGCTCATGTTACTATGAACCTGAATATGCTCCTTGCTTTCAAAGACAACATCCGCAAACATACTTTTAAACTCAAATGGATTACTGATGGTGATCGTAATACCACGTTCTAAAATTATTTACAAAGAATTTGAAAAGCTAGTAGACCCCTTGCCTCCCTTAAAAATGGAGACAACCTTTTGGATAATGAAGAAGATATTGCTAATCATGTTGTGTCTTACTTTGAATCGTTATTCAATGGGCCTTGTATGAATAAAGACCTCGTTAATGACATCATCCCTACAATTGTTACAGATGTTGATAACAGTTTTCTCCTGAGTGTTCCCCTTGATCATGAAATTAGAGACACTGTTTTTGGTTTGAATCCTGACAGTGCCCCTGGACCCGATGGATTCAATAATGGTTTCTATCAAAATTATTGGGACATCATTCATTCTGATGTTTATAACCTTGTCAAAGCCTTCTTTTCTAACGACTTCTTACCTCATGGTCTAAATGCCCAATTCCTTGCTTTGATTCCCAAAGTAGATAATGCCTCTGAAATCCACCTCTTTCGCCCTATTGCTCTGATCAACTCCCTTTATAAAATTATCACCAAGCTAATTGCTAACAGACTTAACACTATCACTGATAAAATTATCTCCTGTAATCAATTTGGATTTATCAAGGGGATATCTATCCAAACTGTATCTGTCTTGCTTCGGAATGCACTAACATGTTAAATAATAAGAATAGAGGCGGAAACATTTCCATTCAACTTGACATCTGCAAATCTTTTGACACTATGGATTGGAACTTCATTTTTAAAGTTCTTCATGGTTTTGGATTCAATGATATTTTCATTTCTAGTATTAAAACTCTCTTCCATTCAGCTCATGTTTCCATCCTGGTTAATGGATCTCCTAGAAGATTTTTCAAATGCTCTAAAGGGGTTAGACAAGGTGACCCCCTTTCTGTAATTCTTTTTTCCATTGCTGAAGACTATTTTAGCCGTATGCTCACCCAGCTGGTTGAGCAAAACAAGCTCAAACCAATTCATGAGTATAGAAACATGAATGCCCCCACCCACCTCCTTTATGCTGATGACATCATTCCCTTTTTAAAGGGTGACATAAAAAACATTAGAACTCTTAAAGCTGCTCTCAAGCATTACGAGGAGGTCTCGGGTTAAGTCATTTGATGGAATAAATCTTTCATTTACTTTGGGAAAACATCCCTCCTTCTAGGAGAAATAATATCATCAAAAAGCTTAACATCAAAGAAGGTTCTTTCCCCTTCAAATACCTTGGTGTTCCCATTTTCTGGGGCAGACCTAAAGCCTGCTACTTTTCTAACATTGTTGACCAGGTTCTTAATCATCTTTCCTCCTGGAAAGGGAAATCTCTCTCCATGGCGGGGAGAAACTGCCTTGTCAAGTCTGTTATTGTTTCCAAACTTGTTTATTCGATGATGCTCTATAAATGTACCATTAGTCTCATAAAAAAATAAATGTTCACATAAAAAACTTTGTCTGGACTGGTAGCACCTTGGACAGGAAACTTGTGACTATCCCTTGGGCTAAATGCTGCAAACCTCTAAACATTGGTGGTCTTGGCATTAAAAACATTAAATACTTCAATGAAGCTCTTCAAGCCAGATTAACTTGGAACCTGATACACAATAAAACCCACCCCATTTCTTTCATCAACAATAGGTTCATTGATAGATTGAAAAGATCTAATAGGATTTTCATGACCTCCTCCATTTGGCCCTCTGTTAGAGACACGTTTGACACTATTATGCACAACGCTAGATGGATGGTCTCGAGAAACTCTTCCATGAGATTCTGGTTGGACAACTGGACTGGCACTCCTCTTATCTCTTTGATCCCCCTTGATGATATCCCTAATGAGATCAACTCATCCATTTGTAATGTGCTTAATTCTCACATGGATAATCTTCCTGAAAACATTGTTCCAATTATTGATTCTTACCACTTTTCTGCCTCGTGCGACTTCTTGATTTGGGAACCTTCTCAAAATGGGATTCTTAACTCCAAAAAGTTTTATAATAATTCCTTACACAACGCTGATAATGATTTGAAGTGGATAAATTTTTTTGACAAGCCCTGGATTAAACCTTCCAGACTCACACTCATTTGGCATCTTGCCTACAATAGGGTCCCCACTGATGCTTGTCTTTAACGTTTTGGTATTCAACTTTGTTCAAAATGTCGTTTTTTCAATCAGCATAGAGAAGATACTAACCACCTATTTCTATCTTCTGCTAATGCCACTGCTCTTTGGAAATATATTTTTGACACTTTTGATTGTAGATGGCCGGTTTATAACTCTATTGATGAACAGATTAAACGTTGCGTTGCTATGGACTCCTCTCACCAAATTAGAAATTTGTTCCTAGCTGGGGTTGCTGAGCTGATTCATGTGATCTGGTATGATAGAAACTCTATTCTTCATAATAATTCCTCACCCAACACTGATGCAGGTAAAATGAGAATTCTCATCGCTATTCGGGAACCCGCTTTGATCCAGAATGGTCCCCGCAACAATTCGGTGGCGGACTTTATGATCCTTCGTCATCTTCAAGTTGAGGCCATTTTCTTGAAACCGTTGCGCACCCTTGAGATTTTCTGGAGACCTCCATTTCCAGGTTGGATTAAAATCAATGTGGATGGCGCCTCTAAGGGAAATCCAGGTCCTGCGGGATGTGGAGCAGTCTTCCGAAATCATCATGCTCACATCGTGGGATGCTTTTTTGGAGGCTGTGGTACTGAATCCTCACTAGAATCTTAGATGCTAAGTGTTATTCATGCCACTGATTTTTCTCTTCATCATGGATGGTAAAATTTATTGATCGAGAGAGACTCTACTACTATTGTTCAAGCCATTTGGAAGGGAGATTTTCATCTTTCTTGGTCGATTACTACACGCTGGATGAACTGCCTCCAATATCTCCATGACGTCAATTACATTGCAACTCATACATATCATGAAGCGAATAGGGTTGCGGATGCTCTTGCTAACAAAGGCATTAATCAGGAAATAACTTGGATGGAGGAACTCCCAGAAAACCTGATTCTGTTGCAAGTCAAAGATTGTAATTTGATCCCGTCTTTTAGACTCTTGTAATCTTTCTTTTTTGCTAATAAATTTGCTTTCTTCTTTTGACCAAAGCGCCACCTTCTCTAAAAAAACATATCCTGTATAGGTCACCAATTGTAATTTTTTATTATTTTTTTGACAATGGTCCATGTGAACTACTATGAGAAAATATCTGTCACTATGCCTTAATTTTTTATTCAATTTATCAAACCATATACATTTAAATAATAAAAATATAATATAAATTTAATTGTATAATATGGTTACTATATATACTACTTCATAATGTTGTGACACAGTTAAAATCAATTAATTATTAATATTATACTATAAGAGTCTATTTCGAAACCTAAAATGGAAACTCCTTTTTGAGATTTAATGTTTATAATATGAATATAAATAAAAAACTATTATCAATTAACGACTTATTTATACTCACATAACATTGTATTGTTAAAAAATTATTGCACACTAATCTAATTAAGTGACACCCTACCTAGGAAAGACCAAACCTTACATAAATGATCGTTTTGTCAGTAATATTATATATAATCACAACACAATGAAAAATATTACAATTATGATGAATAATATAAGATTTCAACGATATAAAAAACAAATGGATATATAACATATTCAACTTTTTATAAATTTAAAATTGATGTCTTATATTCAATATTTAAAATAATAGTGATATAATAAATTACAATAAAATACAGAATATAATTTTTTTAAAAAAATTATTAAGAAACTCATAAGTGATCTCACCTAATTGATGTTTTTATCCATGAAAGAAATTAATCAGTAGCATATGATGAACTATTACTCTCATCTCGATGCTCAAATTATTCATTATATATAATCTGATAACTTCTCTTTAGTGTAATGATGATATAAATTTGGAATAATTTGAATAAATGATTCTTATTCATTTATCTCTGGACTACTGTAACAATTGGTTGGGGTGGAAACTCAAGAGGATGTATAGTTGAGTTCCAACATAAAATTTCTCTTAAAAACATTACGATAAAAATCCTCCAATTTGAAACGTCCTAATTAATTAAAGTATTAGTGATAGAAATGATCAATTGGTCAATAAATTTCTCAAAGGATGATTATTCCTTAGTTGAATTAATGAAAAACACATAGACAACCTTTGAAATATGTTTACTGAATTAAACACATATACAAAATATCCAAAAATAACTCTCATAGTTAATGTAAAAAAATTATCTGTTTTTGAAATAATAAGTAACGGAAAATAGAAAAAAAAATGTAAACAAAATAATCTACACAGCAAAATTAAAAAAGAGGTTTAGTCTCAAGACGAGACATAATCCCCTCAACAAGGTGATCACCAGCCAGCAAGTAGTTTATATTGACAATAAACTTGATATAAATCATGTATCATTCTTTTAAATAGTTTTCACAATAATTTTGCGTCTCACAACCTCTACCAGAGTTTTCTATGGAAAAAACAAACAACCAGTCCAAACACGGCCTATTCCATAGTTATACATGGGAAAAAAGAGTTTATGTAATGAGTGGTGTGAGGATTTTCAGTATCATTGATGATAAGCATAAGATATAGTGTGTGTGTAACAAAAAAACACAAGCTTCTCATAAATGTAAGATAAAGAACACAACAAAGGAAATGTTATAATGATTGAGTTTAGAAGGATCTACGTGTTTGCAATTCAGCTCTTAACCCCATTTTGTGATGAAATTAATGTTTGAGTCCTTATCTGAATGTTGTATACAAAACATAGTGTTGAAACTCAAGGTTCTAGATTATAGGTACTAACATGTTCTGCTTCTTGGTTTGTAGGAGATTCAATGATTCACTGATGGAAGAATCGAATTTGTTCTCCAAAACATTCTTCATGAATATATTGGTTTCTAGTGTAAGTGCTTGTGTGTTCTTCTTATTCTAGAGATCTGTTGTGTAATGTATCTCACCCTAGAATAATTGCTCTTCTTTTTTTATTGTCTATATTAGTCTTCTAATTTATATTTTTGGATCAACCACAGGAGTGATAAAACCTCATATGGTCCTCCTTATAACGTATACTGTCTCAAGATATGGTCTGTTGATATGTCTACAATCAACATTAATTAATGTCAGAAGAATAAACGTTACAAGATATGACCATCAGAATAATCACAATTTAATTGAAAAAGTATAGAGTTGAAGGGTATAGGTATCACTAGACTGGTAGTTGTATCCTTCCCAATGGTAGGCTTCATCGGTAGGCTTTATCAGTTGGCTTCATCGATAGGCTTCATCGGTAGGCTTCATATTAGTGACCTTGAAGCATTAACCTTTAGATGTAACTATAAAACAATATCTTTTGGGTGAAAGACTCGTATTTACAAGTCAGCAGTAAGTTTTCTCCAGGGTAACCTCCAGCGATTATCTCTAGCAGTAACCTTCTAGTGGTAACTGATAGCGAACAACCACTAGCGGTGACCTCTAGTGGTATCCTCTTGTGGTAACCTCTAGCGTTAACCATTAGTGGTAACCTTCCAGTGGTAACATTGAATGGTGATCTCTTGCGGTGGCCATCCAACAGAAGACTCTAGTGGTGATCTTTGTCTAAGAGAAATTTTTCACTATAAACATTATGCAAGGGAACTGTGATAATGAAAATACATAATTGTTATATTATATAAACTAACGAAACATAATTATCATTTAAATGAATCAAGATTTGGGATTATCAAAACATGCGAGTCCAACAATATCTCCCTTTTTGATAAACAAAAATTATGTAAGTGAAATATAGATTTATTTACTATTGAATTGGGGTTTTCTATTCTCTTTAGTGGTGTCCAATCAGAGTTAAGCATATTTTCTAACAAATTTAGTGGTGTCAAAAAACATATAATATGACTCAGAATATACTGTGAAATAAAAATCATATGTTCAAGGGCTCCAATCTTAAAAATTAACCCTTTTATGATTAGAAAAACGAAAATAAGACAGAAAGAAACTTAAGTAGATTTTTGTTTTAATGTGACAATAGTAAAATATACAATTAAATTAAAATGATATCTATAAAATAATACAACCATCATTCAATCCACACTATGGATCTCTAATTGATCTTTGTCCTTTGGATCTGAGGAGATAGGTTCAGAAGATGGAGGTACATGCTAAGGAATAGTAGTGAGAAAGGTAAGAGGAGCTACTACAAAATCATCAGTCGACCGATAAAGAGTAGATATCTGAGAAATAATAGGAGTCAACAATCTAATGGCCTATACATGAGTCATTAATTAGGAAACACTAATAGATATGAATGTAGCTAAGGAAAAAGGTAAACCTGGATGGACAATAATGGGAGTACAGTCCTCCTGAAGACATGAAAAATGGGATTCTTGAAATCCATAATGATGCTCCCTCCTCTTTCCATAGCTGAGATAAATCATCCTCATTCTCCATGAACATTTCTAAAGTAGGATTCTACTATCTAAACCTTATAACTTGATCATTAAATGACTAAGTTATAGGTGGGATCCTCATGTTTTCCAACAATAGCTTGAAGTGAACATCCATCAGATGGTTAGTGTAAACCCATTTATAATAGAAATCAACGATCTCATTGATGGCCTTATGATCATGGTAAGCATCATGAAAGTAGTCTCCTACAATATTATGAATGTCTCTAGTAGTGAAAATGAATTGAGTCGTAGACTAAGGGACATAGGTACATCCAACTAAGAGCTTCTCCATTTCTTCCCTTACAACTAACTTGACATATTCTAGATCAGTAGGAGGAGAGGCTGATTAGGAAGCATATGCGCAAAGAGGAGTCATGGAAAAAAGCTACTATATCCATAAAATACTTGTTCAATCCACTAATCAACCTCTTTACATCATCATCTGGACAACCCACATGTTCCTCCAAAGACTTCTTAAATACTCAATCACAGTGACTATCTACTAAACAAACTCCTGACATACAGAATGTCTTAGTACACTTGAGAACATGAATCCATATATGAGTCTAAACTCACAATAGACAATTTCAATTACTCCACATATTCTACGAAGGTTTTTACTTGATTCTGGAATTCCTTCGCATCATGTACAACGATGGAGTGAAAGTTAGAGATTATTCTTTCCAATGTATTGGCCTCAATATCTTGATTTAGAGGCACTGATCTCCCAATCCCAATGGATCTATCATCAAATTGACTCTTCAAATATGATTTTAATGAATCTATTTCATCCTTCTTCACATAATCTTTAAGTAGAAGAACCTCCAGTTGCACTATAAAAGACTTTGAAATAGAATGAATTTAAGTTCTTCTATTAGGCATGTAATATTCCGAGTCTTTATAGTCTATGCCCAAAACCATGAATCGAGGGTTCTCAGATGAATTTTCAATCTGAAGACAAAAAAAATGAACCTGTGGCAATACTCTCCTCCCAATTACATGGAGAATCCACTTGGACAACTACATTTTCTTCTTCTAATCTACCTTGACCAATTGAACCATTAGGACAATATACTACTACATTATCCACATAATTTCCAACAACTACCAATAGCAATTATAGCTCCAAACAATTAGACATACTATTCATCACCATTCTCATGCATTAATGTTTGTCCTATTATAAGACTAAGACTTAGTCCAACATATTCACATTAATCAAGAGTTGTCTTACACTTCACATGACTAGATTTAACTTCTTCCTCCTCCACTGATGTCTCTCCAACAGTAATGTCTCTTAAGAGATTCTTCTCTCCTTCTCCTTTTGTGTTTTCTAAATCATAATTATCCATTAGAAGAGTCTATATTGTGGGTAATCTATTTGGTATACATGCCTCTCCAAATGAGATAGTACCAACATGGGTCTTTATGGATGGTCATGATCAATTCTGTCATCTACAGGAGAATACTCTATTTCTTGCAAACTTGAAACCAACTATTCTACATCTGAATACACTGGCTCCACATTATTAGTTTTCAAACCTAGATCTCTTTTGAAAATTTTATTAGAAGTATTGGAAACTGCGCTGAATAAATCATTTATATTACCCTCATCATTCAATCATTCCCTTTTCCAAGGGTTCTAGTTTATCAACATAACCATGAAAATCATTTTAGTAATGAAACATTTGTCCCTTAAAACTAAGGTTTCCTCCTTATTTATAGCAACTAATTTCACATAAAACATAATGTATATCAATTTTTCATAGAATAATGAATTCTACTTAGAACCAGGCCTAGCCATATCCATTAATTTCACCAATAACAACCGAAAATTATTTTCCTCTGTCCATGATTTAATAGATACAAAAAAATATGTATTGATTCTTCAATGTATAAAATTCCCCTTCCCTCGGACTCAAGGAATTTTTGACAAATATAAAATTTAATATGTTTTCCCCACCCATATCAGCTGCAATTACCTTCCTAGAGATTCCATTCTCTGTCATTTCATCTAGAGCCTCTTCATTGTAGAAAAAATCATTGGTGGGAGGCACCACTCTAGAGTAGTAGTCAAAAATTCCTTCTTGTGGGACTCTTAATCATTCATCCCATTAAATCTATGTGAAGCTAAACATTACTCCATTTACATTTTTAGACAGTCAGTTTCCATTCTCATACTATTTTATCATCAAAAACTCATAAAATACATTGAATAGCTTCAGATAATATAATCAATTATTGTTTGAAAAAATTTCTACACAATCCTGAGCTATGAGTGCCTTCAGCACTAGTGACATGATCAATAACAACTATTTCAAATTTAATTCATTCTCAACAACGATTTACCTCTTCGACAAATGTGTATTGACTAGATTTTCCATAAGCTTCCTTTCACCACTAAACTCTGACAGTGGTCTCATAGGGTTAGGTGTATCTCCTTCATCACCAGCCATAGGTCTCTTCAGACTTTCATTCCAATCTGATGTGGTTTTATGATTTAATAGAAAGTTGGGATAGATGCTTTGAGATCACAAGGATTGGGAGAGGACTGATGTGGATCTAAATGTGGCTTTCATTTTTTTGACATTTAATGACAAAAAAAATTGTGTAAACAAAATAAATAATATTAAAACGTTTTAGATTCTATCAGAAAAATGTCCAGGACCTATTAGAAAGGTCCACACACAGTACGGTGACAATAGTTAGGACTATTGGAGAGGTATAACGGTGAGGTCCAATGGTGGGGTCCAATGGTGAGGTCCAATGGTGATATTTACTAATGGTGAGGACCAATGGTGATGTGACCTAATATTGAGGTCCAACAGTGAGGTGTTCTAATAGTGAGGTCCAATAGTGATGTGTCCCAATGCTGAGGTGTCTTAATGGTGGGGTCCAATGGTGATGTGTCCTAATAGGGAGGGTTCCTAATAGTGGGGTGTCCTAAGTATTGAATTAATCATACCCAACTCATGTTTGATGTAATTTAACCTCTCAAAATTCAAATTCATTGTTAATATAACAAGAAATTGATTTTCTGGGCTAATTAATAAAGACTGATATCACATTATTGATAATGATATCTCAGAAAGACATGTCTCACATTATTTCGCTTTATCCTAACAAGAGATACTACATTTTTAGATATGTTAATAGCACTTGTGTTATCACAATTTATAGATATATTTTTGAATTAATTTCCATAGTCTAGTAAAGTTTGTTTCATCCACATAATATGATCTTAAAAACTATGAGCATCTATATATTTAGCATCGTCAGTGGATAATTCAATAGAATCTTGTTTCGTACTACACCATTATACCAGTGACTTGACCAAATGGAACATGTCACATAGGTTCTTTTTCTATCAAACCTGAAACCAGAAATTTCAACATCTGAAAAACATATCAAATAAAATTATTGTCCACTTGGATAAAATAGTCTTAATATTGTACTATACATAAGATATTAAAAAAATGAATTTAACAACAGCTAAATGAGATTCTTAGGTATTGTATTGAAAATGACCACACATACAAACACTGAACATAATATCTGGTCGGCTAGCTTAAGGTAGATACAACTCCCAATTATAACTCTATAATTTTTTTGATCCACTAGTTTACAAATTTCATTAGAATCTAACTTAAAAGTGGCACTCATAGGTTTATCATGACCTTTTTTACTATCCACACAAAAAAAAATCAATAGATCCTTAGTATATTTAATTCGATTAAATGAAATACCATTTTTATATTGAAAATTTTTAAATAAAAGGAAAAAATTATGTTCCCACATTAAACTCATTGAAAATTTATCTGGCATCATCTTCAAAAAACAATACAAATTTTTTTTAGAGTATATGAAGATAATTTCATCTACATAAATCATTACAATTAAAATATCTTTTGAAATAATTTTAATAAAATGAGTATGATCATCAAATAATTTAGTAAAACCTTTTGAAATAATAATTGAAATAAGTCAATTATATCGAGCTCTAGTACCTTATTTTAGACCATATAAATATTTAGGTAGTTTAAAAACATGATTGAAAAAATGGGGATTTGTAAAGGCATGGTTTTTGAAAAAACACATCCTCAACTATATACCCATTTAGAAATTCACTTTTAATATACATTTGATAATGTTTGAAATTCATATGAAATATATAAGAAAGAAGTATCCTAATAGAATATATTCTAGCTACAGGTGAAAATGTTTCCTCATATTATATACCATCATATTATCTTTATCCTAATTCATTTAATCAATCTATATTTCGGACTATATTTCCAGACTCATCAACTATTTTTATAAACACCAATTTAGTGCTTATGGTCAAAGTGTTCTTTGGTCTTTCCATGAATTCCAAAACATTATTTCATTTAATCTAGTTTTATTCTTCTTGTATAGTTATATCCCAAAATTCATCATTCATGGCATCATTCATATTTTTGTGTTCAAGCTATGAAATAATATCTTGATGTTCAACATCGTTTCTTAGAGATTCTCTTGTTGGTGTCCATCTATTTAGATAACAAACTAAAACATCTAAAGGTTTATTATTGAGAGATCTAATACCTCTATAAAGGGTTTTTATATACATCACATCATATTCTATAACTTCATATTCAAATGTCCCAGATTCTGGAAAATTCCAATAACTAGGTTTTTTCAATGTGGCATAACTATCTTTTTCATTAAGGTAAAGAATTGAAATATCATTCACAATATATTCAATAGTGGTTTTAGTTTCATGTAGATATTCTTGATAATGTTTGACAAGAAAAGATTCTTCAACACATTTGGTTCTCTAAATTAATACATTATAAGATTTATTAGAGTTAGATTAACCTAAAAAAATTCCTTCATCACTTTTGAAGCTAATTTTTCACGATTTTCCCTAGTGTAAAGTATAAAGACATTGAAAAAAAAATCTATAATGTAATTAACCATATGATTCTTATTTTTACATATCTCATAATGGGACTTCTTTAGATCATGTCAAATTAAAAATCTAATTATGATGTAATAAGTTTCCTTAATAGCTGCATACCAAAAATATATAGGCTGGTTATACACATTAAGCATAGTCCATGAAATCTCTTGAAGTGCCATATTTCTCCTTTATACAACTCAATTTTATTTAGGTGATCTAGTATAAGAGAAAATGTTATTATAGACATTATGTGAGAAAATAGACTCAATCTTCTGATTTTCAAACTCACTTCCATGATCACTTCTCATGGTATTAATTCTAAGTGCACTAATATTTTTTACAGAGATAGAATATTTAATGAATTAAGAACATGATTCACTTTTGTGAGATAAAAAGTATCCCCAATTGTATCTTGAAAAGTCATCTACAAGAACATAGGAACAATTCTTCTAATTTAATCTTGAAACTCTTTATGGTGCAAACAAATCCATGTGAACAAACTCTTGCATTTTAGAAGTTGAAATATATTTATTTGGATTGAGAGAAACATATTCCTTTTTTGCCTTTGGTAAAGGATTACAAATTTTGTTATGTGGGAATTCTAATTTAGGTTATCCTTTAACTAATCCTTTCGTAGTTAGTTTCATATGTGATTTCACATTATAGTATCCTAATCTTCTATTCCATAACCATGATTCCTTATGAAAGGAATTTAATAAAGAAATATTTTACATAGATAAAGAGTTTAAATTGATAGTATATACATTTTCATTTCTAAGTAAATTGAATATTAAATCATTTTTAGAATTAAAGAAACACATGGATTATTTTTAAAATTAACAGTAAAACTGATATCAAACAATTGAAAGAAACTATAAATATTGATCAATAACCCATAAAAATTCTTTTGAAATCAATATAGTATCAGGAATTCCAATTTGGCCTAAACAGACGATCATTGCCTTAGAATTATCACCAAATTTAAAATCTCCACCATCAACATTGATGAGGCTCTTGAATCATGAATAGTATCCTATAATATGTCTTGAACATGTACTGTCCATGTACGATATGGTTTTGTGGGATCTCTTTAGACAATTATCTTTCAAAACATATTAGGAATAGGGTATCATTGGTACTAAGATTTTCAAGGCACCAGAGAGGGTAATAGTAAAACTTTGGGAACCCATATTTGTCATATATATTTCCTATAATCTACAAACATGTTTTGAGACCTAAAAATATTTATAGGTATTTTATAAAATTGTATTTCAATAGATGCTCTAGAACATGAACTAGTAGTAAACTGTCCAGATTTGGGAAAAAATTATCTTAATAATCCTTCTTTTTCAAGGTTGATATCCTAGACAAGTTGTGTATTTTGGAGAAAAAATATTCCCCAGAAACTATTTCAAGGTATCTCTGCCGGAAAAAAAACCTTCTCATAATCTTTTTTTAATTTATAATTTTATAATTTCAGTTCATTATTTTCTTTAAAAAACTGAGCACATTTTTTCATCAATATCCAAATCTGACATACAATTGGAATTTATAACGTATTGTCTTTTCAATAATTTATATTTATCCTTGAGTTCATTAAAGATTACCTCATGAATTCCATAGTATTTAAGTAGTTCATTCATAGTCATATTTTTATCTTTATTTGATTCACATTCATTTTCAGAATATTAAGAATAATGTATATGGGAATTAGGTGTTACCTCACATGTTTCATTCATGAATCATAGGATTTAAACATTGTTATTTTTAGTAGAAGAGGTGTTAGATCCACTGGAGCTATCTTATGAAGCACTATATGTATCTTTCATAGCCTTTTTATATCCATTTACCTTGTCTTTATATTTATTCGTAAATTTCAGAATGGGGAAATCAGCTATCACATGAACTTTTCCTTTACACTCATAGTAGATTATTTCATTTGTATTATCATTTAATTTTCTATCCATTTTCCACTATCATTTACTGTCATACCTTCCATTATAGTTTGACTTTATAATGAACTTGTTATATCGGTAGAACATTTTGAATCTTCAAGCAAGATTATTTTTCCCATTATAACTATCAGAATGTGAATCATCACTGGTGAAACTATCTACAGGAACATAAACCATTTCTATGTCTTCCCATTTTTAAGTGGTGGTCTTGAATGCATCATATTTCATTCATGGTTCATCATATGCTTCACGATTCACTTTATTCTCTTCCTCATATATCATAAAATTTATAATTATTTCCATCACTAGTATCATTCTTATGTCACATAATTCTAATATAGAAACAAAAGTTCATCTTTATCTGTCTTGTAGGCATCAAAGAAATCTCATATTCTAATACTTGTTCCCCACGGGGCTCCCAATCAGATTCATGGTATATATTATTTCATTGAACCTTATATACATTTTAGAAATTGGTTCGTCATGATTCATTTAAAAATTATCATATTTAATAGTATACGTATTTAATCACATTTCTAAAAAAATGGTTATTCCCTCATGTGAAAAACCAAAAGTATTCCAAATTTCATTTTCATTTTTACAGGTATATATTCTATTAAATTATTCATCTCCAAGAGAACAGTAAACTACATTCATTTCTTTACAATTGTTATTATATATAGAATTAGTCAACTGAGACCAAATGTCCCTAGCAGTAGCAGGTAATACATGTTGCTCTTTAAATTTTTCCCATATTTTAGGACACATACCCTTTAAATAATTTTTCATTTTTAATTTTCACTGAGCATAGATATTACCATTAAAAAGGGGGTATTTCAGTAGATGGACCATCAACTCTATTATCCATAGCTAATTAGAATTTAATGAAATGAAAATTTAGAAATGACTGAAATTTTATGATCATAAAGATACAACAAAAATCATAGTTGAATATAATTTAAAAAACATGAAAAACAGTTATGATCATAAATATATATAAAAATATTATAACAAATGTTGGTCCGGGAGGAAACATACTAGTGGGGGTGTGATTATTTTCTACAACAAATTTCTGTTAATAACATTATGATATAAATCTCCCAATTCGAAATAGCCTAGTTAATTAAGGAAGTGGAGATATAAATGTTCAATAGGTCAATAAGTTTCTTAATGTTTGATTAGTCCTCAATTGAAAATATTTGAAACACTGATACATCTTTTGAAATAGGTTTATTGAATTAAACACATATACACACTATCCAAAACCAAATATCATAGTTAATGTAAAACTTTTTTTTTGTTTTTTAAAATAATAAGGTGCGAAGAATTTAAAAATAAAATATTACAAAATAAATTACTTATCATAATTAAACAAGAGGTACCATCTCAAGATGAAACTTAATCCTCTCCACTTTGTGATATCCTATCAACAAGAAATTTATATTAACAATAAACGTGATACACAACATGTATAAGGATTTACAACATATTTCAAAAAATTTCCAATTACTATAACAAATACCACATTTCTTGAAGGGGATAAAAACAACCAGGCAACACATGGAATATTCCACAGTTATACATGGTAAATGATATTGTATATATTTTTTGGTGTGAGGATTCTCAGTATCCTATATTTTATTCCCAGGATACTATGTGTGTGTGTAATAGACAAACACACATTACTCATAAATGTATGATAAAGTAAACAATAGAGCTAATGTTACAAAGGGTGAGTATAGAAGACTCTATGTGTTGGCTGTTTATCTCTTGAATCTGAGGTGGGAGGAAATTTATGTTTGATTCCTTCTCAAGATGTTGCCTCCCAAAACAAGGGTCGGAACTCTAGGTTATATCTTCTAGGTATAGACTTTTTCTACATCTTGGTTTGAATGAGATTCGACAAAGGACAGAAGGGGGTCTCGAATTTGTTCTCCCAAATGATCTTTGTGAAGCTCATGGGTTTATAGTGTAATTATTGTTCTGTTATTCTAGTCTACAAATCTAACGTGTAATGTATCTCACTATATAAACATTGTCCACCCTTTTTATTGTCTAGATCAATCTTATATTTTATATTTGAGGTCTGAAAATAATAATGATAAAACCTTATACGATCCTCCTTGTACCTCATACTATCTCCAGATATGGTCTCTTGATATTTCTACAATCATCATTAATTAAAGACAGAAGCAATAATTTAACCAAAAATGATAGTTAGAATAATCTCAATAACATTAAAAAAATATACATTATAAGGGTATATGTATCGATAGAAAATTAGTTATAGCCTTCTCAATGGTAGGATTCATCTATTAGATTCATCAGTAAGATTCATATGAGTGACCTTGTAGCCGTATCCTTTAAATGTAACTATACAACAATAGACTTTGAGTAGTATACTCATATTGATGACATAGAAAAAAGGATTCCTAGTGGTAACCTCTATTGGTGATCTCTAGATGTATCCTTCCCATAGTAGAATCTAGTTGTAAAATCTTGTCATAACCTCAAGCATTAACCTCCAGTTGTATCCTTCAAGAGTTAAACCCTAAATTTAACATCTAGCAGTGTTCTCTTAGGATAAATGTTTAATATTAGTCTCAACCAGTGATATTTTACATAGATAAATTTTTTACTACAAACATTAAGCAAGAGAATAGTGAGATCAAAAATACAAAATTTTTATATGACACAATATAATGAAACAAATTATCATATAAATGAATCATGATTTGGGATTATAAAAAAAGGTGAGTCTAACCATAATGTTCAACACATTTATTCATAGAATATTTAATATTCATATTATGAATATTAGCATAAAATCATTTAAATAGAAAATATAGTTAGATAATTTAATTTATTTTATCTTGATGTAGGTAGTATTTTGAAATTTTTAAACGTTTTCATAAACAAGAATGAAAAATTATTAGACCATATACCACTTTTAGATAATGTAATTTCATTGTATATATACTCCTTTGAAAGTTATAAGGATTGAACCAATATTTTATAAAAATTATTATTTGATAATGATACTTATTAATAACCAATTTCAACAATTTTTTTCCGACCTATTTAATCTATTATATTCATCTTGAAATTTAGTTGTAGATAAATTAAATAATTAAATAAATTTTTCTTCAATAATGTGTCACATATAAATAATTTTCCAAATGATTTATTGTATATTTTCCAATTAGACAGTAGATATGATGATGATTTTTTCTAATAGTATTATTAGGATTCTCTCCAACCATACAATATATTTTATTATGTGGGAACACTCTTAGGAACCATCTTTTTAGTCCCTCATGAAGCATGTAGTTTGGCATCCTAATAACCATTCTTTATGAAAAATATTATATTAATCGTTTCTAAAACAATAATCCCTTATTCTCTTCCATACATATAATTACTGATATACATAAATAAAATTTGATATTATAAATAATTATATAAAAAAACCATAAATGATAAATGTATATATATATCATATTTAATAAATGATGATGTCACATGAATATAAAACTCAATCAATGTTTTATATTTTATAAATCATTATTTTTTATTATATTTCACAGATGAGTTTCCCATTCTAACGATGACTGTTCATTTTTATACTGAATGGAAAATAATTTGTGGTCTATATTAGATAAAAACATATGGGAAATTAGTGCATATTTTATTTACATTGATATAGAATACAAATAATTTGGGTTTAATTTGGTATATTATTAATATTTACTAAATATAAAAAATTAATTAAATAGAAGAGTGTGTGATGTTATTGTGTTATATATGAATTTATTGTTTTGTTTTTATGAAATATTAAACAAATTATCTTATGTTTATATTTTGTAAGTGTAAAATTACTTAATTGGTCATATAGTGAGGTTTTATAAATTGAATTAATTCCTATATATTTTCATGGGACATTGATATATAATATAATAATAAATTTAATTAGTTAAATATTCATAAGTCTATAAGATATCATCAGTTAAATTACATAAATAAATTAAATAACTAAATTAATTATATTATATGGAACACCATATATATCAAAAAAAACAATTACTTATTATTCAGATTTAAGGATGAAAATAATTCATAAACTAGATTTTATCGTACCTGTGTTGTATTATTATGGGAGGTTTTAGGAGGTGATAATAGTAAATTTGAATTGGAAATGAGAGTAATGGAAAAATTGCGTAAGATACCATGACATGATATAAATCCCATTATGGGAATTTCATTTATTATATATCCATTATTGTTTTATTATTTATTACACACCACTTCATATGTTAGAAAACATAATTTATTCTCACATATTATTTTATAAAATTGGTTAACCCCAATAAACAGGATGCGCTTGACATATATAAAACGTTATTCACACTTACTTACAAAATAATTGGTCTATAATAGTTGTAGAGGATTTGGAATGTCATGGAAATGGATATGGTATACCCTTATTGTATTTAATATTTTAATGAAATTTAAATATGATCTATACTACAAGGATTTTATATATGGATAATGAAAGGGGATGATGTTACATAATGTTCTTCATTTGGATATAATGGAATAATGACCATTTGTGTTGATTGTGTGGGATTCTTTATTTTATTTATTTTCATTATTTTCAACACATATATTGAATATGGACATTGTGAGTGAACAAATGGGGAAATGGTTTTATATATGACTATAAAATCTCTAATGGTTGGTGTGGCTATTTATTCATAGAAGATTTAGTAAGCGTCTTCAATATTGATTTGACTAATACTATATAGGAACATTATAATTATTTTTATATACATATCCCAACATATTTATAGAATTTTAGATTATTTCTAAGATGGTTTGTTGTAGATAAATTTTTTTTATCTATTGAGAATATTATATGGTGGTATTTAGATGACCTATTCTCCAATAGGAGTTTATTATTCCTAAAATTTACAAGGAGTAGTTTTTATGAGATTATATTCATATTTAAATATTATTTTCATTTTCCCCATTCTTGTATATGATGTTTTTCATGGGATGGTGGATATCATTTCATTCCATTGAATGATGATTTCAATACCTCCAATTATTAATTTCAAATGAATCTATTTCTAGTTTATATATTATTTTATAATGGAGGATGTAATTAGGGGTCACATTCCAATTCATTATTTTTCATATAGTGGTTATAGAAGAGTTGAGTAACAATTGAGTAGTATTAGAGAAAGTGATTATAATTAGATAGATTTTTTAGTATACATTGGTATGGATTTCATTTCATTAGATAGAAAATATTAAAATTTATTATTAGAATGTGATATTATATTGGAAAATATTAAATGAAAATTATGGGCATCTGTAATCCAATGTTATGAACATGATTTTCTACTGAACATGTTTGATAAAGAGTGTAGTAATATTAATGTTAGGAGTTTATGTGTGGTATACACAGTATTCTCTCTTTTGTTTATTTTTCATCTTGGGAAATTTTAAGGAAATAAAAATAAATTTATGGAAATATATATAAATTTATATTATATCACATGGTTTCGTGTAATGACCAATGCCAACACATGTAATTAGAATCAGAGAAAACTAATATTTTATAAGGTTTTCATGATGCATGATTTGATAATTGAGATACATATTGAAAATTTTATTTCATAAGATGAATTTTATTATTATATTATATAAATTTAATTTTATTAATAGTGAATTAGGGTTTTTAGTAAGTAATGTGTAATGGTAGAATTAATGAAATTTTTTGTTTGTTTTATCGAGCATCTGGTGGGAATTACACGGTTCCTATTATGGTTGGAGTTGGTTTGAAAATTATATGACATACCCTCAGTTACCCAATTTTAAAGTATCGTTTACCTCTTAGTTACATAAGGAGTTGAGTTATTCTATGAAATTACATTAGGTACAATGTAGAAAGGTACATGTCACCCAAGGACTATAAATTATTTAATAAATATTATTATTATAATGAAAAAATATTTATTTATAGAAAACCAAATACCTGAAATTAATTTCATTATTTCCAAAATAAAATTGGTTACCACTCTCTTATTTACCCTCATCATTTTTACCTATTTTCATTATTTCAATATTATACCATTTATATCACAACTACTCTCATGAATCCCTAAATTTGGGGGGATTTTCGATTACTTTATTTTATTGTGATCGTGGTCGATATGACCATTGACAATTGTAGTGGTTTAAATAGATAATATAATGTAATATGTCCTGTTATATTTTCATTTGTTTAAAAAATATATGACATAAGGTAAGTTAATGATATCATATACATGGGATTGTGTGGTAATATTTTTTATTAGGGATTCCTGATTTATTTTGAGGTTATTAATGTATTAATAAAAAAATTTGGATATATAGAATTGAGTAAAACATCATATTATTATTTCCAACACATTATGTTAGATTGGGATCAGTAAATAATGTTAAAAGTGTTACCCAAATAGAGTTTAAAAACTAGTGTATAGTGTTATCAATGTTAAAAACATTAAACTGAGTGATGTTAAATATGCAATCATGTTTTTATATCATTATTGAGTTTTTATTTGTTATGGTGGATGACTCTTTATTAGGGTTACATCCTGCGTAAGTCGTATTTAATCATTGTGTGAGTTAGCCAGTTTGGAGTCAAATGTTTCATTAATATTTCATTAGTGGGAATATAAATATAGATTTGTTTATTTAGTTACAATTTTGTTTGTTTATAGATGGTTTTTAGAATAAAAAGTGTAGGAATGTTTTTTCAAGGCTGTATCTCTATCGATATTATCTCATCTAAAAATGATTAATATTTCATAATACTAGGTGTGTTTATTGGGTTCAAATTAGATAATTAGTCTTTCAATTTCAACCAATTTATTTTAAATTCCTCCCATGGAAAATTATTATAGTGGAAATATATAATTAATGATAAACAATATTATTATTATTAATCTATTTTTTTCTAATATCACTATTATTATTTTGAATTTGATAAAATAAAACATCATTAATTTCAATGATAACTTGTATGACTGTAGGACGGTCTTATTTTTTGTGATTAAGAAATGCATTTTATTAATTTTCTGTTATAACAGTAAGCATGTTTGATAGTAAGATATCAAAGTGTACATAATGGGATATCATTTTTTTCATGTTATTTATGTGAGGAATGTTAATATATATGTATTCATGTGGATGTAAATTTTGTAATTTTTTTTTCACAATTTACATATTTATGTTTTTAAATGATTTTTATTTTATTAAAAGTCTGTTAGAATTTAGATCTCACTATTAGAATTTTAAATTTATTAATTCATGGGTTTTTTATGGTAATATAAGATTATATTACTATCAAAATTTTTTATTTTGTATCCTATAATTCATACAATATTAATTAAAATTATATGATATTTTTAGAGTATATGTATTATGATAAATTTTTATGTGACCTAAAGGCCATAGAAAAAAATATTTCCAAGTCATCCTCTTTATTCGTAAATTCTCATCCAATAAATTTTTGTGTCATAATAATAAATTTTTTGATCATTTATATATATATATATATAAGAAAAAATATTTTAGAGAATGAAATAATAAAAAATATATAGGTGGTAATCAATGCTGAAGAACATAATCAACTATCCTAACAACTGATAAAATATTATAATCACAATATTATAATTATCTAATTAATGATGACTATAAATTTTTACTAGAATTGTAATTTAATAAGGTGTAAAACCACAAATGCACGAACAATCTAAATTTCTATAAAATAATATTTTAAATCGATAAAATGATGGACTCTTGAACTATAAATTGTCAAAATACATATATTGAATCACAAAATTCATATATAATTTTATTATGATAGAAGAATAATGAAAATAAATCACTAAAAGAACATATAATGTAATATTAGGAGTCTAAATATATGGATTCAGTTATTCTAATATGATCTTATCATCTAGAACTAACTAATTGGACAATGATTCATATAAAAGGCTCAAGGAATCTAATAATACAATAAAATAAATTTATTAATTATATTTAATACTACATAAAAATTATATCACTGAAATTAGATGATTAATTAAACCCTAAGGGGATCATGATCTTTATATCTAAATATTCAAAACAATGAAAGGAAGAATAATTTATAACTTTTTTCTAATTTAGCATCACAAATTGAGTGGTTGTATTACATATTATTATATGTTTATATGAAAATACATGTGTTATATAATAATTAATTATCTTCCAATTATCAATAAGTGAACCTTAGTATAAATATTGGAAATAATATACATCCAAAAAAGAATCCTCATCGAAAAAATCATCAAATTAGCAATGATAATTTATGAAATTACTTCAATATATAATGGTAGTATTTATAAATGGATTTATTTATAATATTTATTATGACATTGGGGGATAACATTATATTTTTTACAATATATTAACACTATTAAATTATTTTATATGATAGATTGATCAATATGTATTAAGTGGGGTAATTGGAATAGAGAGCTCATATACCGTGACACATAACTTTTTCATTTTTCCTACTGAATTATTTTAATGATAAATCTTTTTTTGATTTTATGATACCCAATAATTATCTTGTTCTAATACAATCCATAGGTTAATAATTATTTCCCATTTATTTAAAAAGTCCATTATAATCTACCCCATTAAATCAACTATATAAATTCGATAATATTTTGATGAATAATGTCTGGGAAAAATTAATTTTCCATTCATTAATTTTTTATTGATGATGTTTTATGGATATAAATTAATATAATTCTATACTTTTATTGAATTATTAATGGTTATATTGAGGTTTTAATTTCCTCAATATTCATAGTTTCTTGTCCTTTGTGTTTTTAAGATTAGACCATATGTTTCACCTACTAGTTGAGCTCCAAAAAGGATAATTTTATTCAGGTATGGAATTTTAGAAAATATATTAGATTGTATGTAATGATGTATTATTTGAAACCTTAAATATGTCATTTCTATATAAAATAAATCATTAATTTATATATTATATTATATTTTTATCTTTTCATAGTTTTCATCAAATTTAAAAAACATTTATAGAGAGATTCTCAGTACAATGAGTGATACAAAAAGATTAACTCATTATATATTGAATTTTACGTTAACAAGAAATGAAAATTATACTTTATTATCATTTAAGAATTGTCAATATAGAGATTATAGAATCATATGTTATTAAATACAATATACTAAAGGTTATTTTACATTCATTCATTAACCAACAAATGATAAGAATAATTTTTAATCCATTTGGGCTATCATTATGTCAGAAATTTGATTTTTAGAATATAGGTTTTAATCCAATTTGGTAACCTAAACATGGTTTTTATAAAAGGGTCTTTAACACTTTCTTTTACATACCCCACTCTTATGGTTTTCTTTCAGAGTTCATTTGTTTTCTACTTTAGTGATTAAAAAGATTTATTGGGGAATATTTAAAATAAATTATTGGGTTACTAGTCATTATATTTTAAACATGTGATATAATAAGGAGGATTTTATGATATTAATAATATGAAAAATATAAATTAATGATTCAAGATGTCATGATTTCAAAATATTTTTGTGTCTCTAATTAAAAATTATTATTATATCAAATTCATAAATGAATCACATATATGATCCTCCAAAATATGTTCATATAAGAATCCAGCTGGAAGCCATTTGTTCATCATTGATAGAAATAAATTACTAGAAGAACAATTCTTGTTTTTATATACATTATAACATATTGTAACCAAAAATAAATAACCAAATTTGGGATATATTTTATTTTCCAGAAACCAATTCATTAGTAATATTATTATCCTAATTATTTTCTTATTTTCAACTCTCATATCCTAATATTCTCATAAGGATTACCAAAATTATCCAAAAGTACGTTTTGTTTTACTTTTTACACTTTTTATGGAACTAATATTGATTATTGGAAATACATGTGGTATTCATTTCACATAGATAACTATATATCATGTAAAATAATAATTCATTAATGTTATTTAATTTATATAATGGTGTTAAATTCCTATACAATTGAATAAGATTTAATTTTTATTTATCTATTTATATATATAATACTGTAGTCTCCAATGTTATTACTATTTTAAAAAACATTATTAATCATAATTTACATATCATCATGTCATAAATTTTATTGAGATGACCATTTAAAGCAATTTAATTGAGAGAACAAAATGTACGGAGGTAAACAAATAGTTACAATGAATTCTAAAATATATATAATTAGTTAGAGATATGATTTTTATTATTTATATTTTAACCATTATCATAATTACATCGCTAAAAAAGGTCATTAATGGTGAAAAATCGGATGATCTAATGATAAATTCATGATTATTAGTGAAAATGGGATCCACTATGAAATTACACACGAGCCTTATACCGGTTGGAGAGGTCTCTCTAATTGAATCCACAAAACCCAAGATTGAAACTTGGTGGAGGCATAAGACCAGTACTGGAGTAGAAATGTAGAAAATATTATTGCATTACTGTGTGGTTAGTATTGCAGGTATTGTAGCTTGTACTGTTGCAGGTACTATAGTATGTACTAATTAGTACTATAGTAGAGAGAATTAATAACCTTGGGCCTCGTTTTTTGGCTTAAAGTCAATATGGAAATCATTCCTCCCTAGAAATTGGGTCAGTAAAGGATTTTGGACCACCATTATGGCCTTCATCCCACCTCATGGCCTTCAGGCTACAAGATCAATGCAGTTTCCCCAGACAGACCCCACATAAAGAAACTTCCCTAGAGGAAGATTCAGATAAGGCACACTCACTTGAACAGAACTAATATATTTGAAAGAATCAGAGTGTATAAAAATTACATCGTGACCATCCTATTATTTCACGATAAGTATAGTCGGACGACTATGAAATGGTGGAGAGCTAATATCATGATGTTGATGTTGGGGAGGGGTTGTTCCTAATAGTTATATGATTGAATTATTTTAGTCCTTTGTGTAATGTAATGTCTCTTATGCCTATAGGTTATACAATCATTAATACAAAGGGCCTTATAATGGTTACCCCTCAATCCTTAAAATGGGGTTTATTCAAAAATCAATAATAATTAAGTCCATCAGGCCATTCGGGGGGGGGGTTATTCTCTTGGTAATTAGAGGAGAATTTATTTTTAGATATTGAAATTAAATTCCATAAATAACATATATATTCTATTTATACATAACATATTATTAATGAATACACCTATTTTAATATCATAAATTTCAATAATAAAAAATTCTATTTGGAGTCATATGTTTAGAAATTTAATGAAAAAAATATGTGCTACTTTTGGAATAATTGGATTTAAAAAATAAAATGTAGAGGAATTACATTCTCAAATTAAATAAACATTTTTCAGAAAACCATAATCCTCAATATTGGATAACATTAATGAAACAACCCATTAATGTAATCTAATGTAATTAATTAAATCAATATGCTAGAGTTTAGAATTAAACATCTAAATACAATCTATTTTTGTGGAAGATGGAAATGACTCCAGGAATATTCATAGACACTAAAATACATTGAAATAAAAATATTAAATATGTTATTCCTTGGATTTTAGTATAAAATTTTGTGATAGTAACATATTCTTATGAAAATAATAAACATAGGCTGATAAAAGTGAAAAATAATGGAAATATGAATTTTGAATACATTGAGTTTTTTAAATTATGGATTATATAATATATTGTAGCTAAAATCCAAGATTTCCACCAATAAAAATATTAATCTATCATTAAGAAATACATTTGAAATATTGAAAAATCGTCATTAATATAATCATCAATCCAATTCATCTATATTAGAAATCATAATTTTTAAAATATATTTAATTATTCATACATTTATCTATATGAAAACATATCACATAACAAATATTTAAATTATAAATTATTTTCAAGAATAGATATATGAAATTTTATAAAATCCATAACATTCTATTGGAAATACGAAATCACTATCACCTCTTTGATGCCTGAATTCAACATGTATAAAATTATTGTATTTTTATCAATTTATTCTTTTCTTACAAATATAGTCAATACATTTTTGTAATTTTTTTAGAAATTATGGTATCAATTTATTTGAATAAAATTCATATATTACTCTTGTTTCATCATATAATGAAATTATTATTAGAATAATTTCTCGTAATCTATAAAATCTACTAGTTTAGGACATTATTGAAATTATATTTCTTATTTTTACATGTCTAAAATAATTTCCTTTCAATGAATTATCATTTATTTGTTTTTGTGGACTGATATATATTTTTGGGGTACCAACCATTGTAGTTAAAATCATGTGGGTATTTAATTGGATATCACAGATTTTCTATACAACATAATGGTTGAGGATATTCTGAAATTAATGAAAAAAGTGGATATTTTTTAGTTCATTCGTTCCTTTTTATAATAGGGATGTTTAAAGAAGAGTATAAAGATATATATTAGAGGGTAAGAAAATGGTTCTACACTTGATGTAAAAATATTAATTTTTTAGGATTTTACTTAAGGAAATGAAGGGTAAATAGGCTTACATGCCGTGTAATTTCAAGAACACAATGTGTAATTTGGGTACATGCCTTGCACTTCCACGTCCATAGAGATTAATGTTCTGGCCAACACCTATATTAAACATATAATAAAAATTGAATGTATTTCCTATGGTACAATGTAGACATTTTTTATTAAATCAGGTTGTAGCTTCATTTTTTAAAAATTGATAGAAGTGGGCCCTTTCACCGAGCAATGTGCCCAAGAAAAATACAAACATGAATTATTCTCCAGATTTATCATTTGGAACTTGATTCAAACACTATCAAATATATTGGAACCCTCTCGGTGAGGGGATTCTTCCACTTGATCCTTTCTTTCACATTTATCCTCTCAAACTATTTATCGAGGGTTAAAAAATTTCACTCATTTTGAAAAATAATTCTAATTTAAGACAAATTGAAGATCGAAACTGGGAGAGGAGAGTCATAATAACCTGAGTTAGGTTTCCTTATGCCTCTCATTGATTGTGGAGAATATTATATATGTCTGAGTGCCAAATTCCATCTTTTAGGGTGCCACGTGATTGAATAATGAAACATGTTATTGGCTATTGATGATTATTTAATTAATTAGTTGATTTAGAGGAATGTTTAGGGTTTTGAACCATGATTTAAGGCCACCCCATGGGAGTGATTCCCTCGAATGGAATTTTGGGTGAGAATTTCTAAGAGGATTTACATGAATATCAATTAATTTGTTGTCAATATAAACTTCTTATGTGATATAAATTCCCCTCATGAGATAATAAATTCGTAATCGAGGAAATAGTTAAATTTTCTATTGATACTTGTTATCGGAACAATTCCCACATGAGTTGTTTAAATGAATATTCATGTGATATTCGAATTCACATGTTCTTTGTTGATATTGAATTGAATTATATTAGAAATATGGGTAATTAGAAATGGGTGATCCATAGTCTTGTTTAATAGACATGGTCGGGATCATGTTGCTAATTTAACATTATGTATACCTTGGGTAAATGAGGTTCTTAGATAAAATCCCATGGATAATATAAGGCCCCTGCCTTAAACCTTACTTAATATTGAATTAAATGAATAATTAACATTGAAGATATTTTCATGTGTAGAGTATTAGAGAATTAGGACATAACTATTACATCTCACAAGATTACAAAGTAGAAAATTCTTCTAATTTTCCATAAAAAACACATGTCTAGTTCCATGTTTTAGATAGCATGACTTTCCCTTGATCCCATCCTTGACCCTATTCCACATTAAGTCCTATGAAAAACATTTCAAAAAAAAACTTGGGGTGAGCATAAAAAGCTCAGTAAGGGATACACAAAGAATGAAAACTGTTAGTTTTTCAAAACAACAAGTAAACCATGCATACTTTATCAATGTAATACTTTTCACCCCTATGAAGTAGTAAAAACTCTTCACTGAATAAAATATCATTACATACCCTTTTGTAACAAAAATATTACCATAAAACCTATATAAAGATCACATAACATATAAAGGTAACTTGGGACATAAACATACTTAAATGGAATAACCATACGGTCGACTTCCACACATATCACTTAATGGAATAGCCATACGGCCGACTTCCATACCCAATGCATTGGAGGTTATAACGTAACCACCCTTCCTGGTATTCACTGCACCACCCGTCATATAGTTTATTACGTAACCACCTGTCAAATGTCCAAGTACCATTATAAAATCATAAGATCTAAAACAAATATAATGGAATGAAAACATTTCCAAACTTTGATCACAATATGTAACATAAATATATTGACATAACAAATCCATTATAAAAACCATTTTCAATACCAAAATACATAAAAGAGTATATGGTATTTATTTCAATTTAAAAACATTAATGCTTGTTGAGGAAGCCAAAGACTAAATAATACTCGTGGTAGTGGAAAAGGTCATTGTCACCGCATACGTTAAAAGAAACATTCCTTTTTGTCGCTCAGTAAAACTCTTCGTTGAAAAAGATTCCGTTTGTATAAAATTAAAAGTCAAAGAGGTTTAGACACCGTATAAAAGAAAGTTGTGTATAAAACGAAACATGCCTTAATGAAAAGAGATTGAGAAGAAGTCCCTTAAAAGGATCATTTTATTAAATAAAATATATCTATTATGTGTATTCACTATAAGTACACATAAATAAAGTACGAATACAAGATAGGACATAATAAAATCATGACATAATTTAAAAGTAGGAGATTAACCCAAATAATGGAAATTGGGTTAAGAAGTTCCCTTACCTCCTGTTCGACGTGACTCGATTGCTCTTTAATCTCCTGAATAATAAACTAGTGTTAATTTCTACTTGCTTAAGATCCTTTTTCAAGATTACTATTCCTTTTATATCAATTATTTCCATGTTATAATCATTATGTAATCATTTATGTCAATAATGTTTGTTTTGTCAATATTTGGTTCTTAAGTCGAAAGTGGACTTCTTACAATTACATGTTGTTCGTGTGGTTAAAAGTTCATTATATCCATAATTATATTCATGATTTGGATATCATATATATCATATATATCCATCATATACATGTATTTTTAATATTACATAATCATTTAGAGGTAAGAAATGAAATTCACCGTTCATGGAAACGGTAAGCCGTACGTACGCATGAACGCTACTTTCATTTCTATGTCATATTAATGGAATTAAAACTAAATGAGAGATATGTATATTTTAATTCCAGAATTATATTCATCATTTATATGTATCATACATCATATATATCCATTATATATATGTACATATAACAGTACATTACATTTGGGGATAAGAAATGAAATGAACCGTTCATGGAGACGGTAAGCCGTACATACGCATGAACGCTACATTCATTTCTATCTCATACATTAATGGAAAGAAATAATAATGATATAAAGGTATATTTTAATTCCAGTATAACATAATATATAATAACTTTAAATCCATCCTTTATGCGTCCCACATATGGCATTAACGAATCAAATCACTTTGAGGGGGTGGTAGTCCGCACTTCCTAAAATGAAGATACCACGTATACCCATAATGGAAGCCATAAAGGTATTACATAAATAAAAAATAAAGAAGCTTAAGTAATACATAAACATATTATATAATATATAAATATAGTGACATCTTAATGTTCACCTTTGAAGGTGTTAGAGGAATATTGAACAATCATCATTTCTTGAGGCAGAAATTCGCCATCCACAGAAACGGTATGTTCTTTAACCATTAGATGTAGGTGTGAGTAAGTGTAGCTAGAATTCTTTTTATAGAAACATACTAGTATATTTAATATACCAGATTTGTTACAAAATAAATGAATAAAAATAGTTTACGGGGTTGGAGAAGCAAAATAAAACATAAGAACACAGGTGGAGACATTACATTAAAATCGGGTAACTCTCTTAGATTTGAGCTCAAAGGCCTCCTAGGGAAGACATATGCCCAACGTTAGGCTTCTAGGAGTAATAGAGGGATGTTTAGAGACAATCTTGTAAGGGTTTGGCCGATCCAAAGGCTTTTTAAGTGTGGGTAAGGTGGTAGAGGTGGGGGCCTTTTATAAGAGAAGAGGAGGGGCACTCTTGGAAATTTAAGAAAAGATACTTTGTTATAAAATTATTTTCGGATGAAAAAGGTCCCAAAATTATAACTTTCTAGGATAAGGTTATAAGGGTTCTAAATCCACACATCCCATAGGTTTTTGACAGGTGTAGGTCTTAGATTTTACATTATATTTCCATTTTATTTAAATCGTTAAATAATGAGGTCATCGCTGCATCGTCATGGTGTCATAGTTAATTTATTTATATAATGTATAAAAATTTAAAAACAAATACTATGATGTAGGAAATATTTTTAGCTTTCCAATGACTATTTATACTCAAAATTCGGACTTATATAACGCCATTTAAAAATTGTTTTAGTAAAATAACTCATGTTTGTGTCATTTTTACTTTAACTTTAAATAAAAATATAATAATGTCGTTTTCCTACCACTGTGGCTCCAAGGGGTCCCAAATTTGACACATAGATTTTATTGGACGGAAATGACACATACAATAAGGGTAGTACATGTTTCATGTTCATTTCATATTATTAAAACATTATTTTTACCTTAAACTACACTAATTACCTCTAATCGCGATAAAAAATTTAAAAGTTACTATTCACAAAATATTTATTCCCATTGAACCAAATTTTACTTCTGAATGAAAACCATGTATGTCATATTTGTGAAATTCAAAACACAGAGGTGGTAAAATTTCATTTAAATGAAAAATCAGTTATTTAAGTACCACTTAGTGGTTTCACTATTCATAAAAAATTGAAGATTTTCAGAAAAAAACCAAAACATCACCCTCAGCTATATTTGATATTACGAATTCAAAAATGATGTCTATTTTAAAAAATTCAAAACATATAATTTACATTAATTAATTTAATAATTAATTCCCGCTGTCAGGGCAAATAGAGTGTTTTTATGAAACAATAAGTATCAAAAGATTGACACTAGTTTAAGTCTGATTTCAAAGTGAAATTAATTCCAACTACCACTATTGGATTTAATGGTAAAAATATATTCTAATTTAACTCTAAAACCAATTCAAATGATAATCTAATCATATAAATAAATTATATTAGAAAGAGGTTTTGAATTAAAATACAACATTTATCACTATTCATTAAAAAATGATCTTTATTGGAAAAATACCATAAAATTATCCATTGTAAATTTCAATGTCCCAATAATAAAGAATAATTTTATTTCGACAAATATAGCTTATAAAATTGTCAAAATATAGATTTAAAAATGGTTTTCCATCAAAAGGCAGTAAAACAATCTTTTAAAAATATTAGTGTATTCCATGCTTAAGATTGGATTTATTCTCATTTTAAGCCTCTAAAACACTATCTATTTCATTAATAGACATAGATAAAAATATCTATTATTAATTACTTAATTGGGATAATACATCCTTCCCCCTTTAGAAAATTCTGTCCTCGCAATTTATTTACTTATCGAATAAGTGGGGGTATTTAGCCCTAATTGCATTTTCAGATTCCCATGTTTACTCCTCAATCATGTGGTTTTTCCACAAAACCTTTACCTGGTGAATTACCTTATTTCGTAACACATACACTCTTCAGTCAAGAATTTGGACTGGTTGTTCTTCATAAGACAAATTCACTTCCAACTGAACTACCTCTAGGCTCAAAACATGAGATGGATCTGGAATATACTTTCTCAACATTGAAACATGGAAAACATTGTGTACCTGAGATAAACTCGGAGGTAAAGCCACTCGGTATGAAACTGATCCCACTCTCTCTAGAATTTCATATGGTCCAATGAACCTTGGGCTCATATTTCCTTTCTTACCAAATCGCATCACACTTTTCCATGGTGATACTTTGAGAAAAACATGATCACCTACCTCAAAAGAGAGATCCTTCCTCCTATTGTCTGCATAACTTTTCTTCCTGCTTTGAGTTGTTCTCATGTGTTTCTGTATTAGCTGAACTTTTTCTGCCAAATCTTCTACCAATTCTGGTCCCGTCAGCTTCCTTTCACCTACTTCATCCCAAAAAGCTAGAGTTCGACACCGCTTCCCATATAATCCCTCAAACTGTGCCATCTGTATACTGGAATGAAAACTGTTATTATAAGAAAACTCAACCAAAGAAAGATTTTTTTCCCAACTTCACTGATAATCCATCGAACAAGCACATTGAATATCCACTAATGTATGAATTTTTCATTCTGACTTCCCATCTGATAGAGGATGAAAAGCTGTACCAATATTTAACTTAGTACCCAACGACTTCTGAAGGCCCTTCCAAAAGGTAGAAGTAATCATGGGATCATGATCAGATAAAATGGAGAGGGGAACTCCATGAAACCGAACTATCTCTTTAATATACAATCAAGAATGTTGATCTAGAGATAATGTATCTCGAATAGGAAGGAAATGAGTAGATTTAGTCAAGCGATCAACAATAACCTAAATTTCATTATTACCTCGAGATGTTCTCGGTAATCCCAAAACAAATTCCATGGATATATTCTCCCATTTCCACTCTGGTAAAGGTAAAGGGTGAAGCATCCCTTTTGCTAACATCCGCTATGATTTAACCTACTAACAAGTCAAACACTTCATAGTAAAATCAACAATATCCCTTTTTATTCCGTCCCTCCAGTAATACTCCCGAAGATCACTGTACATCGTAGTACTGCCTAGATAAACTGAAAACGGAGAACTATGAGCTTCACATAACAACTCTCTCTTCAACTGTGAATCACAAGGCACACACAATCTCTTCCCAAATCTCAAAACACAATCATTATCAAGGTTGAATAAAGGAAAATTACCCTTCTGTACCAGCTCTACCTTTTTCTTCAACTCACGGTCTTGCTTCTATGTTTGCTTCATTCTGTCTGATAGAGAAGATTTCACTGATACCTGAAACAAAATAGAAGAACATCCTACACCAAAAACATCTTTGCCAAATTTCATCAAACCATTAACCAAAGTATCACATTCCAAATGCAACATTGCTAATGAAGCATTACTTTTTCGACTCAAAGCATCACCCACTTTATTTGCTTTTCCCGGATGGTAATGAATTGTACAATCATACTCCTTGATTAATTCTAGCCATCTCCTCTGTCTCATGTTCTATTATTTCTGAGTGAAGATATACATTAAAAATTTGTGATTGGTATATATTTCACACTTTACTCCATAAAAATGATTCCACCAAATTTTTAAAGCGAAAAAAACAGCAGCTAATTCCAAATCATGTGTAGGGTAATTTACATCATGGTTTTCCAGCTGTCGTGAAGCATAAGCAATTACCTGATCATTATGCATTAGGACATAACCAAGTCCTTTCAATGAAGCATCACTATAGATAACAAACTCACCATTCCTGGAAGGAAGTTCCAAAACTAGAGCATTGACAAATCTTTTTTTCAACTTCTGAAAACAATCATCACATTCTTTTGTCTATATAAACTTAACACCCTTCCGAGTAATCTTAGTCATTGGACTAGATAACCGTGAAAATTTTTCAACAAACCTTCGGTAGTAACCTACCAAACCAAGAAAACTACGGATCTCAGTTACATTTGGGGGACTTTTCCATTCTTCAACAAATTTTGTTTTACCAGGATCAATAGTTATGCCATCTTTTGAAACAATATTACCAAGGAAACAAATTTTTTGCAACCAAAACTCACACTCGCTGAATTTTCCATACAACTTCTTTTCTTTTATGGTTTTAAAAATAACCCTTAAAATGTCTTTCATGCTCCTATTTACTATTAGAAAACACCAAAATATCATCAATAATAACAACCAACATTTTTCACCTTAGTCAACTGAGCCATCACTTCAACATACTGTTTAGTTTTGATTCTGACCATCCCACGATACTGATTGGAAAGGTCATTTCCCTCTGTATGCCTTCCTAGAAAATCTGTTTTGTTTCCTCTATAAAAAACTATTCTTAACATAGAAATATCTTAGGGGAATCAACATGGTAATCTTTAAATTCTATATCATTTCAATTTGACAATAAATTTTTTTTATAATCATTTAATATAATTCTAACTCCTAATGTTATCTAAACCGTCCTCTGATACCAACTATAAGGCCCCTGCCTTAAAACTTACATAATATTTAATTAAATGAATAATTCACATTGAGGATCTTTTCAGGTTTAGAGTTTTATAGAATTAGGTCATAACTATTACATCTCACAAGATTACAGTGTAGAAACTTCTACTAAGTTTCCATAAAAGAATCATGTCTAGTTCCATGTTTTAGATAGCATGACTTTCCCTTGATCCCATTCTTGACCCTATTCCACATTAAGTCCTGTGAAAAACTTTTCAAAAAAAACATGGGGAGAGCATAAAAAGCTCAGTAAGGGATACACAAAAAATGAAAATAGTTATTTTTCAAAACAACAAGTAAACCATGCATACATTATCAAAGTAATACATTTCACCATTATGAAGTAGTAAAAACTCTTCACTGAATAAAAGTTCATTACTTACCCTTTTGTAACCAAAATATTACCATAAAACCTATATACAGATCACATAACATATAAAGGTAACTTGGGACATAAACATAGTTAAATGGAATAACCATACGGTCGACTTCCACACATATCACTTAATGGAATATCCATACGGCTGACTTCCATACACAATGCATTGGAGGTTATAAAGTAACCACCCATCCTGGTATTCATGGCACCACCCTTCATATGGTTTATCACGTATCCACCCATGAAATGTCCAAGTATAATTATAAAATCATAATAAATAAAACAAATATAATGGAATGAAAACATTTCACACTTTGAACACAATATATCACTTAAATATATTGACATAAAAAATCCATTATAAAAAAAATTCAATACCAAAATACATAAAAGAGTATATGGTATTTATTTCAATTTAAAAACATTACGTCTTGTTGAGGAAGCCAGAAATCAAATAATTCTCGTGGCGGTGGAAAAGGTCATTATCACCGAGTACGTTAAAAGAAACATTCCTTTTTGTCTCTTAGTAAAATGCTTCCCAGAAAATTATTTCTTTTGTATAAAATTAAAATTAAAAGGGGTTTATTCACCGTATAAAAGAAAGTTGTGTATAAAAAGAAACATGCCGTAATGAAAAATGATTGAGACGAAGTCCCTTAAAATGATCATTTTCTTAAATAAAATAGATCTATTATGTGTATTCACTATAAGTACACATAAGGAATGTACAAATACAATATAGGACATAATAAAATCATGACATAATTTGAAAGTAGGAGATTAACCCAAAGAATGGAAATTGGGTTAAGATGTTCCCTTACCTCGTGTTCGACGTGACTTGATTGCTCTTTAATCTCCTGAATAATAAACTAATATTAATTTCTACTTGCTTAAGAACCTTTTTAAAGCTTACTATTCCTTTTATATCAATTATTTCAATGTTATAAGCATTATATAATCATTTATGTTTATAATGTTTGTTTTGTCGATATTTGGTTATTAAGTCGAAAGTGGACTTCTTACAATTACATGTTGTTCGTGTGGTCAAATATTCATTATATCCAAAATGATATTCATGATTTGGATATCATATAAATCATATATATCTAGCATATACATGTATTTATAATATTACATAATCATTTAGAGGTAAGAAATGAAATGCACCGTTCATGGAGGCGGTAAGCCATACGTACGCAAGAACGCTACTTTCATTTCTATGTCATATTAATGGAAATAAAACTAAATGAGAGGTATGTATATTTTAATTAAAAAATTATATTCATCATTTAGATGTAACATAAATCATATATATCCATTATATATGTGTACTTATAATAGAACATTACATTTGGGGATAAGAAATGAAATCCACCATTCATGGAGACGGTAAGCCTTACCTATGCATGAACGCAAATTTCATTTCTATCTCATAATTTAATGGAATGAAATAATAATTCTATAAAGGTATATTATAATTACAGTATAACATCATATATAATAACATTGAATCCATCCTTTATACTTCCCACATATGGCATTAACGAATCAAATCACTTTTAGGGGGCGGTAGTCTGCACTTCTTAAAATGAAGATATCGCGTATAACCATAATGGAAGCCATAAAGGTATGACATAAATTCAAAATATAGAAGTTTAAAGAAAACATAAACATATTATATATCATATATAAATATAGTGACATATTAATGTCCACCTTTGAAGGTGTTATAAGAATATTGAACAATCATCGTTTCATGAGGCAGAAATTCTCCATCCACAGAAACAGTATGTTCTTTAACCATTAGATATAGGTGTGTGTATATGTAGATCGAATTATTCTTATAAAAAATCATAGAATATTGAAGATACTGTATTTGTTACAAAATAAATGAATAAAAAGAGTTTTGGGGTTGGAGAAGAAAAATAAAACATAAGAACACAAGTGGAGACATTACATTAAAATCGGGTAACTCTCTTAGATTTGAGCTCAAAGGCTTCCTTGGGATGACTTCTGCCCAATGTGAGTCTTATAGGAGTAAGAGAGGGATGTGGAGAGACAAGATGGGATGGGGTTGACCGAGAAAAATTCTTTTGATGTGTGGGTAAGGTGGTAGAGGTTTGGGCCTTTTATAAGAGGAGAGGAGGGGAACTCTTGGAAAGTTAAGAAAGGATACTTTCTTATAAAACAATTTTTGGACAAAAAAGGTCCCAAAATTATAAATTTCGAGGATACGGGGATAAGGGTTATAATTCAACCCATCCAATAGGTTTTTGACATGTGTAGGTCTTATATTTTACATTATATTTTCATTTTATTTAAATCGTTAAATAATGAGGTCATCACTGCATCATCATGGTGTCAAATATAATTTAATTTATATAATGTCTAAAAATTATAAAAAAATACTATGATATAGGAAATATTTTTAGATTTCCAATGAATATTTATAATAAGAAATCCGAAATTTATAACCCCATTTAAAAATTGTTTAAGAAAAAAACTCATGTTTGTGTCATTTTTGCATTAACCTTAAATTAGAAGATATTAATGTCATTTTCCTACCAAAGTGGCTCCATGGGGTCCCCAAGTTGACCCATGGATTTTCTTGGTTGGCCATGACAAATAAAATAAGGGTAGGACATGATTCAAGTACATTTAATATTATTAAAACATTATTTTTACCTTAAACTACACTAATTACCTCTAATCGCTATTAAAAACTTAAAAGTTACTATTCACCAAAAAATTATTTTTATCCCATTGAACCAAATTTTACTTCTTAATGAAAACATTGTCTGTTGGATTAGTGAAATTAAAAACACAGAGGTGGTAAAATTACATTTAAACGAAAAATCAGTTTTTTATGTACCACTTAGTGGTTTCACTATTCATCAACAATTGAAGCTTTTTAGAAAAATACCAAAACGTCACCCTAAGCTATATTTTATATTCCGAATTCAAAAATGATGTCTATTTTACAAAATTCAAAAAAATAAGTTACATTAATTGATTTAATAATTAATTCCCACTGTCAGAGCATATAGCGTGTTTTTATGAAATAATAAGTATCAAAAGATTGACACTAGTTTAAGTCCAATTTCAAAGTGAAATTAATTTCAATGATAAATATTGGATTAAATGGTAAAAATATATTCTAATTTCACTTTAAAACCAATTAATACAATAATCTAATCATATAAATAAATTAGATTAAAACGGGGTTTTGAATTAAAATACAACATTTTTCAGTATTCATTAAAAAATGAACTTTATCAGAAAAATACCAAAAAATTATCCATTTTAAATTTCAATGTCCCAATCATAAAGAATATGTTTATTTCTACAAATATATCTTATAAAATTGTCAAAAGATATATTTAAAAATGGTTTGCCATCAAAAGGCAGTAAAACAATCTTTTAAAAATATCTTTGTATTCCATGCTTAAGATTGGATTTATTTTCATATTAAGCCTCTCAAAAACTATCTAATTAATTAATAGACATAGATAAAAATCTCTATTATTCATTACTTACTTGGTATGTTACAGATAATCTCAATAGGTAATTATATAAGGGTTGTGGCAGATCCTTGATATGGTAGTCAGGCTTCTTTAAGATTAATTAGAATACTGGGCAAACTGATGATCTATTAATAGTTAGAGAGGACGATATCTATTTAAAAATGATTAAATGATTCTTGTGTCATGAGATTAAAATTAGTTTTATAAGGGGTTCATTGGTAGTAGTTTGGAACTCGATACTTTTTATATAATCCAATAGGATTTAATAATGAATAGGAATGACTAATTTAGTGTCTTCCATGACCAGGAACAATCTTGGATTCAGCTTCACTTGAACTTGGTTACATTTTCTTCTGAGACATCTGATGGGATTACTTTTGATTACCTTCTAATTTACTGATTTCACTATTATTCACTTCCTGTTACAAATATCCCATGGCATATTGCAATAGTCTTTGGGTGGTTTCCTTCTAGTATTTAGACTCACACCATGTTTAGGTCTGGATTTTAGTCCAAAATAGAAAATATGATTGCAGGTGTAGATCAGGGCAAGAAACATACTATATGTACTTGATGTGCTGCGTAAGAGTAGGAGAGTGTGGGACTGAGTAGAGGCATGAGATTATTTTTAGATTTCAATTATTATTTTATTCTTTTTGAACATATATTGTGGATAACTGATGTTTACCTAATTTTGTTATTTTTGTAGAACATAACATACTGCATCAACATCATTATGGAATGATTTTTAGTTACTTATAATAACAGGCTTCTGTTATTTACATCTGTAGTATACAATTTACCACTTCCTTAGTAGTGTTATTATTTATTCTGATGTGTTTAACTCATCCAACAAGGTTATAGTTTCCCCACTATCACATTGTAGTCCCTCACGGCTAATCAACATCCTGTAGTATTTTGGGAAATGCTCTTGAGGCTAGGTGGCCAACCGGGTATGGGGCACCAGTGGAGTGGCATCCAGATCTGGGATGTTACAAAGTGGCATCAGAGGAGATTTTTTCAAGATATTCATACAATGTGGATACAGTTGACTGGGATAAAAAGGTCATGTTATTTGGTAATTATTTTTTCACGGGTGTAGATACCCTGTGTATAGGGAAAACCCAAATTTCCTAAAATTGACTTGTGATATTTTGATTTTGTGTTGCTAGAATTGACTTGATTTTACGATTGGGTAAAAACCTGTTTTGTTTAATTATTATTGAAATTATTTTGGATTTAATTTTTTCAAACTAGATGAGATAACAGTATTCCATCTTATGAATGATATTGGAACTTGTTCTAATTAACATGCCAAGCATTCTTACCGAGGAATTTAGAGATAATTAATGATTGCATGTTGTAGTGTTATCTGGCAAGATAGATCTATGTGTTGTTTTAATAGGTACCAGGATAGATATGCCTACTTTTGGGATTGGAGTATTGGCACATGATATGGTTTGAATTGGATGGACTCCAAGCATTTATCCATGAGGTGTATGGGACCTCTTAGATCATAATTTTGGGGTTCATGTTTCTGTATTTAGTATATAATTGTATTATGATATGTTATTATTTGTGAAAACATTGATTTGCAGGGAGTATGGGGCCTGATGGATCGGAATTTGGCATACCACTATTGTGTTTTCTGCAGAATAAGGGTTCTCTGGGAAATCTGGAGTTTTGAATGGAAAAGACCAGTTTAAACGGTGTGTAGTTTAGCCTAAAATATTGTGTGTTCTTACTCTTTTGGGAAGGAATATTTATTTTCATGGTTAAACGGCATTTACTTGTGCTGCACGTTGTGTGTTAAGAGGCCTTGTGAGGAGGAACACGTAATTGTGGGTTTCTAATATATAGGGTCGTGCACTTTTGGTACATGCCCTATTGGATCACTCTAACAAACCCCATGTGAATCATGCGGTGTATCATTACATAGATATGAGGGGGGATCATGTACACATCGTGTAATCAAATAAAACATCATGTACCTTAGATGTTTAAACACCTATGCTGGAGGAAGTACATGGCCATGATAGATCATAACATTACATGTCGTTTATGGTATCTACATGGCATGTACTCACCTTTTATTAACTTTTGAGCGTATTCTGGTCCTGTTTTTTTCACTCTTTAACTCCAAAATATGATCACCACAAGAAATGAGTTCTGTTCTTGACCTTGCATTGTCATTCCGCCATTATATTCTCCTATTGTGTCTTAGGAGAGAGAATTTGATCATACCCTAATGGTGGTAGGACATGGGATAATAGTGGACCCTCTAGTCATGCCTGTGGATGAACCAGATGTTATATAAGATGTTGGTGTTGATACACTGTTATGTGAATGATTTATGAAGTTCTTTAAAACCATTCATGATGAACCACATCCTCCAACATCTTTGGAAGAACAAAAATGAGTGTTCCAGCAACATCATCGATTCACTTTTACTAGGGAAGTCGGGCCACATGCTATAGAGTCATGACTGGAGGTGAGGTTATCGATCTGCAAGAATCTTGAGATGCCTCTTGAGAGGTGTTCCATGTTCATGATTTATATACAACATTATTATTGTAATAAGAGGTGGGATATTACCACACAGATAGAGCATCCGCAGGACACAAACATGTGCTGAATTTCAAATAGTCTTATATGACTAGTTCTATCCTGAGATGTTTAAGGCCAAAAAAGAACACGAGTTTATGGATTTGGAGAAGGGAAATATTTCTGTTATGGATTACTCTAAATTCTTCATGGAGCTCCAGTTCCTCACACCAATTATAATGGGTGATAATTTGTCAAAGGCTATGTGATATGAGGATTTTATCTGGTACGATATCTGCTAGTAAGTGAATATCATCCCACTGACTACGATATATTCTATAGTGAAACATGCAATGATTTACCAAATGAATCAAAGTGAATAGAGAGGTACGATCTAGGGTGGTTCTGTATAGAGATATGGTACTATTTTGATTATTAGCTGATGGCATCAGACAGACGATACATGCAATGAATCTAGTAATCAGAATGTATCTTTTAGTATAAAGGTGAGGTGATTTGAGTGTGTAATAATTGACCATTATATACCAAATTTCTAAATGGACCCAGTCGAGTGCTGAGTGTATGGAATGATGGTCCATATTTATCTCTTCTGCAGGATGTTTCCTCTAGTGGCTATTGATAGAGTTTCTACACAGACTCAATGGTAAGGATCAGGGTTAATATCTTCTCACTAATCAGAGATCTGGAATACGTCTGCCTACTTAGGTCGAGGAGGTGCTCATGGATGTGGTATCATGACTCCATTTTTTCTGATACAGTAGAATTGATCATCTTACGGTATCTAGATTGTGTTTCAGGGCCACAATATAGGCCATACAATGGTAGTGGAATAGACCTAGCAGAAGTATGATCTCATACCTTATCCTATTCATGGTACTATCCTAATATCCTCTATTTATGCTTCTGCAATTTTTGGTATAGGGGATTTAAATTGTATAAAACTTTTTCCCATTATAATTATCTTAGGGCACGGGTTATTTACTTTTTATGATGTTATAATGTTATAAAATCCATTATGGATTAGAACAAAATGTGTCCATCAGTGCAAGGAGTTCCCCCTTATGGTTGGCGGGTATATCTTTATATGGGACCTTTATGTGTTAGAGAAGATAGGATTTGATACCATTCGTATAATTTAATGGTTGGTTTCCATTCAAGACAATGTCAATTGTTATAATAGCATGGTGAGTATTACGTCACCAGAATGTGGATCAGTTCAATAAAAAGATGAATGGGATGTCCATGCGAGCTTAGATGGACCCAGGCATCATGGGATGGGTGGGATGATAGATCCTCTTACATGTCCATATATGGATGATGAGGGGACACGCCTAGAAAATTTCCTCCCAATTATTGAACTATTTAGGGGAATCTTCCCAGATTAATTTTCCGGCTATCCTATGTAGAGGGAGGTAGATTTCTCCATCGGGATAGTACTAGGAGGATCCCCTATATCTATTCCTACAAAAAATATGTCCATGAGACTGTTTGAAGAGATCCAGAGACTACTAGAGTATTTGTGGTCTAAGGGTTTCTTCATACCTAATAATACTATGTGGGGTTCTCCAGCCCTTTTTCCAAAATGGCGGACATTACCCCCACTCTTTGTGAGTCTTATCATCAATTTAACAAATTGAGGTTTATGAACCATTATCATCTCCCATGAATTGATGATCACTTCAATCAGATATTTTGAGATGAGATGTTTTATTATATATATATGAGACTATTTTATAATCAGTTTCATGATAGACCGTCAGACACACCACACATAGCCATTCAAAGTAGGATTGTCATGTACGAGTATCTTGTTTTTCCATTCTAATTCACGAACATGCAATATGTTTTCATTAAAATGAGGAACAGAGTGTCCCATCCTTATATTCGTTATTTTTAAAGGTTTCTATGGATGATATTTTGGTTTAACCTAAAAATAGACATGTCCATGCCAACCATCTTGAGATAATTTTGAATATAATGAGAGAGAATCCCTTATATTCTACGCTTGTAGGGTGACAAATACGGATGGATCAATTTCACTTCCCGACTCATTTCATCTCAAAGAGAGAAGAATAAGTGGACCTAGAGAATGTGAGTGTAACAGTTTCCTAGGAAAATATCATGAATGTATTTGACATGAAATGGTTCTAATGAATTACTAGTAAATATGGGTGCCTTATAAATGGATTTTGGTGTTTAGAAGCACCTCTAATAGACCCGACTAAAAATAGTGCGATGATTATATGGATAGATTCCTATCTGTTATTCTCTCAGGAGTTGAAAAGTAGATTGACATCAGCATTGAAACAAATTTTTAAAAAATCATGTAGGAGATACATTATATACTATGATACATTATTTATTGGGCTTTGAGTAGGTTTTATTCAAGGGGATCAAGTCATTGCATACAGATCTTAGCATTTGAGGAAAATGAGAAGAATTAACTGATGCATGATCTTGAGTTAATTGTGGTTGTTCATGCCTTATTCCGTTGTATAAATTTCATACTAGGAGTGTGTTAATTGGTGTACAAAGAAAAAAAGACCCATGTACATCTTTACTCATCATGATATGAATCCGAGGAAGCGATGGTGAGTGGAGGACAATTAGTATTTTGATAGAAAGCTTTATTGAACACTTGGAAGTAGAAATGCTATGGCGGATGCACTCAATAAGAGGACTCCGATACAGGTAGTGTAGTACACCAGTAGTGAGTGGAAGCACTTGGCTTTGTTCTCTGTGATGGATTTGGAGGTTCCTGATAAGAAGGGATAATCATTTCTTACATCCTTTATTATTACCTATACCACACAGGTTATATGGAAGATATGGCAGCTATCAGATTCTGAAGGCCTAGATCTAAAGGATATTATGTAAGGAGAATACCCTCCTCTTGGGTGGACAATAGTAAAGGAAAAGGGTTTATGGTTACATGTTTGTGTATAGGTTTCAGAAGACATGTTAGAGGAATTGATGCAGTATTTTCATTCTTCAATTTTGGTAGTGAATCTTGGTGTCACCAAGATGTATCATGATTTAAAACATCACTACTAGTGGCATAGAATAATGATAAATGTATATGGTTTTTTCATGAGATGTTCCACCTATCTGTATGTGAAGGCGAAGCCTCAGTGGCCAGCGAAAATTTATAGAAACTACCCATTAATGAGGTGAAATGGAATGATATCATGATATTTTTCGTGATTGTTTTTCTGAGGTCACCCTGAGGTAATGATGATGTACGGGAGATTCTTGATATTCTTATGATGGATGAACATTTCTTATCACTAAGGGAATCTTTTTATGTTGATTAGATTTGGAGGATGTACATCTGAGGGATTGTCAGAATGCATAGGGTCCCACATTCTCTCAGATCATATAGGTATGCTCGAATTACATATCGTTTTAGGAATGGAATACAAAGGTAACCGACTACATAGGTTGATTGGAACAAGTCATCCACACTCAAACATAACGCCATTCGGAGCACACGATCCAGGTGTTGAAGGACATGATTCAATCATCTGTACTAGATTTCAAGTGTTCATCGGAGAGACACATATCCTTGAATGAGTAGGCCTATAAAAATAGATTTCATGATACTATTAAAATGGTTCTTTAGGGGGATCTGTAAAGTATGACATGGAGATATGCCCGAAGTTTTCTAGAGGTAGGAGATGCAACTATGATGGGACCTTGTCTTGTATAAGAGACTACTGAGTAGGTTTAGTAGATTTGGAAGTAGAAAGATATAGTACAGTTTCCTCAGAAATAATACAATGATAGCCACTGATGACCAGTACATGACATGTAATTGTTTAACCATGACCTATATTGAAAATGTACAGACACGACATGTAGTTTCTATTACACAACATGTAAAATTAAATTTTATTATTAAATCATGTAGTAGAATTGTTTTTTGGCAGAAAGAGAGAAACTATCCCCTTCAATGAGCCACATGCCCAAGAAAACATTAAAATATAATTCCTCTGCCATTTAGTAATCTAGAACCCTATTTGAACACAATAAAATCAATTGAAACCCAATCATTCAATGCTCAATTCTTAAATATTATTTATTATAGATTTCTTATTTCGAACACATTTTTTTGGGTTGAGAAATTTTAATCATTTGCTACATCATCTTCTATTTAGGCCTATTTGACGATTGAAAATGGAATAAGAGATCCATACTAACATGAGGTAGGAGGCATTGTGCCTTTTGTTGATTTTATAGATGAATATATAAGTGAGACTGTTGTGATCCCACATTTATGGTGTTTAATGATTGAATAAACAACCCTGTTATATCCTATTGATGAAATGGTATTTAATTAGAATGTTTGAAAGTATTTTTTGGGTTGGGATCCTAGATTTAGGTCCACCCCATGGGTGTGTTTTTCTCAGATGGATGTTTGGATGTGATTGTGTGATATTTTGGACATGAATTATTATTCTTGGGATGTTAAAATTAAATATTTAGGTGATATAAATTCCCCATGTAAAATAATTAAATAATTAATAAAGGTAATTGTTTAATTTTTATTTGATATTTGTTATGTTAAATGTTGCCATGTGGGATGTTTAAATTATAATCCTTGTGATATTTAAATTCACATGTGTTTCATTTGATATGGAATTTAATAATATAACAGAGGGGTAATTATAAATTGTTTATCCACGATCTATGTAAAATGACATGGTTGGGATCATGTGACACCTGCACCTTATGCATACCATAGGTGATATGAGGGTCTCAGTTTAAATACCATGGATATGATCAAGAAGTAATTATGTGAGGGCCGTGAGCGAGCCATGATAAAGTAATGAGGCTCATTGAGGATTATCTGAAATGAATAGTGAACCTAGGATCTAGTATGGGATACAAAGGTTATGCACTATAGAAAAATGATGAAATGATAATTATTTCACGAGTTGATGGTCAATTTTATACACGGGTCATCAGGCCTAGGATGAACCTATAATTTTCTTATATATTCCAAAGAAATTGGAATAAATAATGGAATGACTAATGACATGTTTTCCAAGACAAATCACAAGATTGGATTTGACATTCACTTTTACTTGGTTACATTGTCTCCTAACACATATGATGTGCTCACTTTTGTGTATATTCATGTTTACAACTTTCAATATTGTAAAAATCTTGTTTTATATATATCCATTGACATATTGGTGGAGACCATGAGTGGATGTCTATAGGTATTTAGTATCACACAGTGTTTGGGTCCTGATTTTGGTCCCAAACCGATGATATGATTGCAACTGTTGATCCGGGAAAGCGCCCTGTTATAGGAACATTATGTGCTGCTTGAGAGCATGATAGAATGGGACCACACTGATGACTATGATGATTCTCATTTTATTTTTTTTCTTTTGTTATTTTCGAACATATATAGTGGCTTACTGCAAGGTTTATTATTTTTTATTTTCTTAGTGCATAACATGTTGCATCATCATTTGTATGGAAAAGTATTTGGTTTGTTTTAATAAAGGTCTTACACTATCTACACCAGTTGCATGAGGTTTACTACTTCAGCTATTGTATTATTATTTATTCTGATATTTTACACTCTGTAACCGAGGTTATAAGTTTCACCACTATCACACACTAGTCCCTCACTACTAGTTTATAGCCTCTGGTGTTTAGGGAAATGCGTCTGAGAAGATGTGGCAAACTGGGCATAAGAAACCTATTGATTGGATCCCAGATTCTGGATGCTACATTGAGTTTCAAGTGAATTTAATTTTTTTTTTAAAAAAATTATACTGGGATCCATTACACCATGATATTTTTCAAGTGGATTATGATATATATTTAGTGTTGGATTTGAGGAAATTTGAAATAGCCATTCATTATTTCCATGGGTTATATGAGTTGACCCTATAAGACCCCATCTTAGATGACCTCATGTATAATTTACCACATTATTCTTAGATCAAATTTACTCAATTTAGTATTCTATCACCAATAAGGCATTACCAAAAATCAAAGGCTTAAATATATAAAAATATATATAACTTCAATGCATCAAAAATATGAAATAAATTAAAAAACAATATTATATAGAAATATATGAACTATTAATATGATATTTGAGAATTATAAATATATTCGATTTACAACATCTTAGATAAAACTATCCTAAAATAGAAATCAATATACATGATATAATAAACATGTTCAATTTACTAAAGATATTGAATGGCACTTATAATATACATGTTATCCTTTAATAAACACCATCTATTACCTATTATAACATTACTAATCATCAGATACTTTAAATAAATCGTCTAACTACAATAACTCCATGATTTCCATTTTAATATCCAAACTATGAAATTATTTATCTTAAATAACATGCACTACTGGAAAATAGGCTTTTGCAGCGGGGCACCGTCGCAAATAGGCTTTTGCAACGGGGCACCATCGCAAATAGCCCGTTGCAGAAAACAGCATCACAACAGATATTTTTTGTGACGAGAATTATACCCGTTGAAAAAAAAACTCCTGATTATATACATTATATACAGAAAACTGTATTACGATGGGCCCGTCGCAATTAGTTTTTGTGACGGAAAACTTACCAGTCACAAATAGGCTTCCGATAATATACATTATATACCCATAAGTCTTTTGTGACGGGCCCATCGCAAATATTATTTGCGAGAGGACGACGGGCCCATCACAAATGGTATTTTAAAAAAATATATATTTCACTTATGTGCGACGGGGTCCCGTCGCAAAAGACCCCGTCGCAAATACTAAAAATAAATAAAATAATAAAAAAATTATGATTAAATAAAAAATTATATTTTAATTATAAAAATAATAATAAAATAAATATTATTATTATAATTATTAAAATAAAAAAACATTATATAATATTATACTAAAAAAATATATTTAATAAAATTATGATTAATTAAAAATTAATATTAATATTTTTAAAATAATAAAATAATAATAATAATTTAAATGTTTCAATATTTTAAAAGAAATATACAAAAAAATCATAAAATATTATTATTATTAGTAAAATAAAAAAATATTAAAAAATATAATACTAATAATAAATAATATAATATTCAAAAAATTAATTTTGAAATATTTCCACCAATATTAAAGTCCAGAAGTATTAATAGTTCATATTATTACAAAACGTGAATTCAAATGTTTTTAACATAAAAAATCATTGGGGGTCGTCTGGAGGAGGTGGAGGAAAATCCATCCCTAAACTACGAGTAAGTCAACACATGTACTCCATCTACTCATGATACTTATGTTGTCGTCGCTGCACCAATCGATGCAGCTCCACCTCATGTGCTGCTCCTAATACTACTACTGCTGTCACATCTCTTCATACTGCTTCTGCAAAGTCTCTATAAGCTCAGCCTAAGTTCGCAACTGCTCCTGATACTGTGAGCTAGAAGATGATATCCCTCTACGAGATCCTCTCGAGCTGGACATCGACATCATATTAGTACAATAATAAGGACCATGACTCAAATGAGAGTCGATACTAACTACTCAGCCCTTTTCAAAGCCATAGTGAGTTGCATGCATCCAAGACACCGCATTGAGACGATGAGAACTGCTCTGCTCAATCGTCTCATCCTGACCCTCATCCTGTGTCCGAGATGTCGCAGCCTCATATGACTCCATCAATTCCAATTTAAAATTAATATTGTTAAAATATTATATGATGTTAATTGTCAATCTGATAAAATAATACTAACCACAATGTAACACTGACGATCACCTCTAGTCTCTCAAATGGATGGATCATTGAACATCCTCCAATAAACGCCGAACTCTGTAAAATCAGGATGCTCGAATACATACAGAAATATAAAATAATTAGTTTATATTTAAAGTGATATAAATTTTTAAAAATTTACATACCAGATGCTCTCTATTCAAAATATATGTATGGCTACCAGCTCATTTCGTCAACTCATGTCACCCCCGGTTCTGTCGTCCCACTGAAGATCTCCTCTGAAATCCTTCACCCAACCATTTTAAACATAATCCATCCCAAACATGTGATGAAATGTACTCTAATCGGTGAGCTCTGCATGAATAATCAAACTCTTTCACTCCTACTTTATTAATATCTATCCTTCTCAAATTGTGCAAAAACTGATGGAAATGGTCATGCATAGAAACCTGCCATGCCGTATGGATAGATTTGTGCATGCTCTCATCGATAGGATACCATAAAAAGTATAAATAATTTATAATATCAAGTTACTAATAAAATAAATTTCAAAATAAATATTTTTTATTTACATACCAACCATTGATCGAACATGTCACTTCACACATCAACATGAATCTTTTCCCATGTGATCCATGGCTGAGAAAAAAAATTGTACATGATAGTGCTTCCCTGTCCAATAGATACATGCCCAAAACTGTGAAGAAGGAAAAAATAATAAAAAAATTAGTATATATATAAATAAATAAATGAAATCTAACTATACTATATGGGTTACCGTACCTCCGTGTGTGTGGATCGAAACCAATATGTAGACATTGCTTGGGGATAAGGTCAGAAATCATTAGTTGTGCAGGACCACACCCCCTCTACATTCACCCTGAACTGCCAGTATTCTGAGAGTTAGATGATCCAAAATCTCCCTCTTTCAATGGTAGGTCAGCCTCCTGCAACTCGCGATATAGATCAGGGTCCATCGAAATCACAAAATGATTGTTGTTTGTAGATAGTTGAAAATAACTATTATATATAGAATTATATTAGTTATGATTATAACGAGCATTTAACTGTGTCAATGTTCATCTTCATCGTCTTTTCCATATCTATCGATGTCAATGTCTCCATCTTCCTCCTCAGCATCATCAATATCCATATGATTTTCTGTTTCATCATATCTTGTCATTTAAAATTCTTTTTTAACATCATTAAAATCTTCATCACTGTCGATCATTAATTGTGTAGTGTCATCATCGATATTCACGTCTCTTTGTGAATCAGAGGGATTTTGATCAGTCTCTTGAAAAATTTCACTTCCTTCCACTACAATGGAACCACATTCAGATCGAGTAAACTAATTTTATCGAGATTTAATTTTTATTATGCTCCACCAATCGCTCCAGTCTCTTGATGTAGCATAGTACATTGCATAATAAATTTGACGTGCCTATTGAGCTGGTAAAAATGGTTCATTTACTGCAAGAATACTTTTATATTTAATATCGATGAATCAATGAGTCATATTAACATGAAAGCCTCTCTCAGTATCCAACCACCGACATTTAAAAATTGTTATGTAATTCTATCCTAGATAACACAAACCAATAATTTCATACAAAATGACTTAAAAGTCTACATTAATTTCTCTATGATGTGATCCTCTCAAGGAAAATCAACTGTTCATTTTTTTTACTCCCCTTATGCATGTGTGTGAAATCGAAAACCATTCACCACATATTCATTATAAGATTTAACCATTTTGGATGATTTCTTACTCAATATACACAGATGATTATCAATTTTATCAACATATTGAGACACATAAATTTTTTTAAAACAATTATCAATATTATAAATAAAAAACATAATTGATATTAAACCATCAATAATTTATGTTACTAGTTTTTGAAACCATTGAGATCTTTTTTTTGTCTACGTTTTTCAAGATCAGCTGCTGTAATTTTTGGAACATTTTTCTTGATATGATTATCATATAACCTATAAATAAAATATGTTTAAATATTTTTACATAAATTATAGAATACGTGATAGAAGCACTCACATGACAAATCATGTCATTTAATCTCTGTTGATAAGAACATATATATGAGCTCTGTGATGTTCATCATCTGAAATACATCGTTCATAAACTCCACAAAATCCAAGCTTTGGTTGATTAACAATTGTTTATTTATTTTCCATTTCCTCATTAACATTCTTGTCGTTTCTTACCATTCAATTTTGTTTTGAGAGATATTGAGATTCAAAATAATGAGAGCAGAAAAAAGTAATTTCATCTTGCAAATAAGATTCAGCAATTGAACCTTCAACTGATGCTTTGTTACGTACTTTTTTCTTCAATTTCTTCATGCATATCTCAAATGGGTACATCCCTCGAAACTGTACTGGGCCTCCATATTTAGCTTCACGTGGGAAATGTAATATTAGATAATCTATTGAGTCAAATAAATCTGGTGGAATTATTGTTTCTAGTTTACATATAATTACAGCAACATCCTTTTATTGTTTTCTTAGCGCATAGTAGTCTATTTTCACTGCACATATGTCTCAAAAATATATATGAGATGTCAGTTATCAAATCCTAATTCATAGAATTCAACAATCCTATGAATCCAATATTCATTAGTTGTTCCATTATAACATGAAAATCATGACTTTTTAATCAAATAATATAACCATTCTTAACACATCTTCCCAAATTGGGAGCATAACCATCTAGAAGTCTCAAATCTGCATTTCACTGAAAAAATAAAAAAGTGACTCTCTTTGTATAGATTATAGGATGCTTTTGGATTCATTAACCATTGTGATCTGACATTTTCAAATTCTTCATGTTCTGGCTGCCTGCAAATTTGGGCAAGATCTAACCATTCATTTACAGTATCTTTGGTCTTACCTGGTGTATCCAAAACTGTATGAAATAAATTATCAAAACAGTTCTTCTCAATATGAATAAAATCCAACATGTGGGGAACCAAAAAAAACAAAACAATATGAAAGATCCCAAAAAATGCTCCTTTTTGTCCAATTATGTTCTTTCCCAAAGCCATGAATTTTCAGTTGGTTTACTGTTGGTCCAAATGTGATGGGAGGTAATGAAAATACAACTGATTTTAACTCTGTACCTTAGATCATATTTGGAGCTTCATCCGTTTCAATTGTACCTTTTCTGAAATGGGTTTTTTTCCACCAAAAAGGATGATAGGTTGGATGAAATCTACGGTGACAATAAAAATAGCATTGTTATTTTCCAATGATGATCAAAAAGGCTTTTTTGTCTTTCATTTAGTAAAGACATGATTTCATACCATATGTACTCCAACCATATAACATGCCATATACCGGAAAGTCACTAATCGTCCACATCAATGCAGATTTTAATATGAAATTTTATTTCACAACAACATCATATGTATTAACACCATCACTCCACAATTCATTTTACTCATCAATCAATAATTTCAAATAAACATAAATTTTTTTTCAGATGTTCTCGAATTAATAGAGTTAAAAATATATAAGGATCTTTCATCAACATCCATGGAGGAAAATTGTACAAAGTTATAAAGACTGGCCAACATGATATTGACTACCATAAGAACCAAACGGACAGAAACCGTCAATAGAAAGACCCAATTGAATTTTTTAGGCTTCTATAGAAAAAGCCGGATGCAGACAGTCAAAATGATTCCATGAATCACCATCAGATGGATGATTCAAGCTTTTATCAGTTGAAATCATTGTTTTGTTCCATGAAATCGTTGACGTTGTGTTCCGAGACAATAAATAAACGCTACAAACAGGGTGTATGATGCAATCATTTGGACATGAATGAATCTTCCGATAATTAAGGCCCAGATTACTAACTGGCCTCTTTCTCTCATAGTAATTTGCAGGCAACACATTTCATTCAGGTAATAGTGTTATAACAAAATAAAATATCTGATAAAAACAGTTGTTTGAAATTACATTATCTAATTTAATAGCCATTAATTTTTGCAACCGATTCTAATTTGATTATATTTCAAGCTTAATATAACTAATCCAAAGAAAACCTCAACAACTCATAAAATTCAGATGTTGCCAACTCAGGAGTTAATTTAATATAATCTTGAGTTTTAGTTTGTTGAACAGATGGACCTGCAACAATATATACTGAAGTTTGAAACTTTGATGAATTTGGAATCAAGTTATTAGGATCTTCTATGGAAATTCATTCACCATGTTCATACAAAAAAACATAATCTAGTTGAAAACCAAACTGCTAGAGATGTCCCCAAACCTTCTCAGTTGTGTCCCATGTTCTCAAAGCACATTTTTTACAAGGACACTTAATTGTGCCTTCTGAAACATATTTTTTTTTTGATGATGAAAATGCTTAGAAAGCATCAACACCCTCAATATATACAGGATTTAAACCAGAAAAATTTGTATTTATGTGCTGATTTATCCAAGCGTGATCATCTAATAATGAATGATGTCGACTTCATTGTTCCATATTTTTCTACATAAAATATAAAATCATCACTGTTTTTTAATAATATTAAATTATAAAAACACTATCTAAAAAAAGTAGGTAATTAATTAAAAACACTTCTTAATAATTACATTTAATTAAGGGAGACACAATTTCTAGTGGATTGACGACTACTCTTCTGTTTTACGGCTCATTTACTTGCATCTTTCTCACACAAAAATCACAATTCATAATCTGGACTGAGGTACGCATATTTATTCTCGTATGCACCAAAATGAATATGTGTACCTCTATCCACATTCTCCATTGTGATTTCAGTGTGAGAAAGATGCAATTAAATGAGCACTTAGACAAAAGAGCCCCCTTTTCATCGATGAATCGTCTTCTTCCAACAGTCAATGTGTGAAAACCTTATAAAAAATATGATCTGACGAATGCATATCCAATCTCGTGCATACAAGATTGAATGTCTACGTAGCAGCACATTTTTCATAATGTTTTGAGTCGGTGAGAGTTGAAAGGAGAAAATTCATCGAGCAAAAGGAGTGTCGTCAATCCACTGAAAATTGTACCAAGTTCTTATAATTTATAAAAATTTACTAAAATTTCTTCATAATTATTCCTAACTGTTCCTAACTAATTATTAATAATTATTACTAATTATTACTAATCAATTCAATCTTATATAATTAAATACAATTTATTACAATTTATTACAATTTATTACAATTTATTACTAATTGTTACTAATTATTCCTAAATATTTTTAATTATTTCTAATTATTTCTAATCATTACTAATTATTACTAATCATTACTAATTATTACTAATTATTACTAATTATAACTAATTATAACTAATTGTAACAAATTATTACCAAATATTACATATTATTACTAATTATTACTAATTATTATAGTTTATTACTTAATATTAAAATTTATTACTAATTATTACTAATTATTACAATTTATTACTAATTTAGAAATACATAGAAAAACATAGCAAAATGAAAACTACTTGAATAATGAAAGGAAATTTGGTAATCATCGTTGTGGAGATGATTACAATCATTCAATTCATTATCCAAGAAGTTTTAATTTATTATTTATTACTAATAAAAAAATTCTATTACCAATATTTTTGAAAAAAAATATTATTATCATTAAAATAATAAAAAAATTATAATTATTACACATTATTACTAATTATTACAATTTATTACTAATTATTACTAATTATTTCAATTTATTATTAATTTAGCAATATATAGAAATTATTAGCAAAATGAAATCTGCTTGAATAATGAATGAAAATTTGGTAATCATCATTATGGAGATGATTACATACTTTCCCTTCATAATCCAAGAAGTTTTTGTTAACTAATTATTACTAATAAAAAAATTATTTTATCAATATTTATGTTAAAACTATATTAATTTCATTAAAATAATAAAAAATGTATAAAATATTAAAATTTTCAATATTCACAAAAGGATTTACTATATTCATACCATGTTCAAATATCAAGGGGTCGCCAATTTTCTGGTCATGCGAAATAAAAAGTTTTTTTCAGCCATGTCCAATGTAAACCCTATAATTGTCCTTGCATGGTTGATCACATCGCAAGTAGTGATGCAATAGGAGGACCAATGTAATGTCTTTATCGCCTCTACGAATCATCTCGGTTCTTTTACATAGATCATTCCTCCATAAAAATTTGAGGGGACATCGTTATCTTTCCCTTAAATTTTCAACGAAAAATGGCCTATGTTAAGGGTTATGTGGGATAATTCTTATAGATGAGAATGGAATGACTTGGGTTCTCCTATTACAAATCTACTTGCAAGGTGATCAACCAAGCATATCTAATTATATCTATTTATATCTAATTAAAGTAGTGTTGCAAAAGGACGACCAAATTTATGTCGTTCTTGTCTCTAAGAATCATCTCTCTCCCATTACATGGATCATTTTTCCTTAAAAATTTGAGGGGGGCATCAGCATCATTCCCATAAATTTTCAACGAATAATGGCCTATGTAAATGGTCATGTGAGATAATTCATATAGATGAGAAGGGCATGAATTCGGTTGTCCTATTGCAACACTACATGCAAGGTGATGAACCAAGCATTACTAATTATTACTAATTATTACTAATTATTACTAATTATTACTAATTATAACTAATTATTACTAATTATTACAAATTATTACTAATTGATACTAATTATTATGAAGCATATCTAATTATATATAATAATATTTAATTATTACTAATTATATCTAATTATTACTAATTATATCAAATTGTATCTAATTATTACAAATTATAACTAATTATATCTAATTATAACTAATTATATATAATTATATCTAATTGTATCTAATTATATATAATTATATCTTATTATTACTAATTATTACTAATTATATTTAATTATATCTAATTATTACTAATTATATCTAAATATTACCAATCCTATCTAATTATTTGTAATTATTACTAATTAAGTCTAATTGTTACTAATTATGTCTAATTATTAATAATTATATCTAATTATTAATAATTATATCTAATTATTTCAATTTTTCTCTAATTATAACTAAATTCCACTAATTATCAATAATAATCTCTAATTATTGCAAATTTACAATAATTATGTATAATTATCACTAACAATATCAATTTCTTACTAAAAATAAATATAAATAAAAATCAATTTAATTCTAATTTAATTACAACTAATAAACAAAAATTAAAATTAATATAAAAAATAAAATAAATAAAACAAAAATGAAATAAAAATACATTAATCATAGATATTCTGAAGTTATTGGAACCTTCTAATTTCGCTCGTATAAAAAAATCAACTAAAAGAAACTTTTCCCTTAAAACTAGAAAATGAAGATAGGAAGTGAGGAAGATCTGAGTGATTTGAAAAATATGGGTGGTGGTATATATATAGGTTAGATTTGTTGGACGGGGTTTTCTGCGATGGGACCCATCACAAATACCCTCACCAACATTAATTATTGTCCGTGTTTAAAAGGGTTTTTGTGATGAGACTCATCACAAATACCACCTGCCGATATATGATTAGGGACAGGAAACTGTTCCTATCGAAAATGGTATTTACCACCACCACGCTTTTGCGATGGGACCGTCGGAAATACACATACTATTTGGGATGGGAAGCTTTTCCCGTCACAAATAGCATTTACTGCCTCCGGGATTTTGCGACGGGGAAGCATCCCCGTTGCAAATACCCTTCCCGCATTTTGGTGCGCAAACCGCACCAAATCAATTTCGACGGGTCAACTATTCCCATCATAATTAACCTACTATTTGCGACGAGAAAAGACTCATGTCGCAAATACGTATTTCATGGGACCTTTTGCGATAGTATAAATTCCGGTCGCAATTGACCCGTCACAAATACCAACTTTTCCCATAGTAATGGAATGGAATTTAACCATTAATGGGGTGACAATAATCCTACATGATAAGTTAATAAACACAAAGTGATTCTATAGTAGTATTTCATCTGAAACCTATGAATAGGGGATAACAATAGGTATCCAAAATGAACAAGGGATGATTTAGTTTCAATACAACCATTGGAAATGGAAAAAACCAAATATTCATATATTTGATTTATAAAGAGTCCTATAAAAAAGTAAAAACTGATGTTTATTGTAGAATAATTCCAAAAAACCAAAATGAGTGGTTTTATAGTTATTTATAACTAGAAGGTGTCCACAAAATAAATAATAAAATGTATAATCACATGGAATGTATATATATATATATTACATAATTATATTGAATTCTTATCAACTATCCTTTAAAACAATCCAAGCCACATCTCTGAAAATGTGATGGGGGATATACATTATCAAGGTATGCGATTATTAATCAAGGGAGTTTTGATCCCTATAAAATACATCTCCCTAATTTAGGGTTATACTAACTATACTTATGGAAATGATTTCCTCACACATGAGGGTGTCCCAATTCCATAGATGGAGGACCACAACCTAACATACTATGGTGTATATGAACTCACTCTATCAAATTATGTACCATTCCCATTATATATATGTCACCAATGGTGTAACCAAATATTTAATGGGAAGGATAGTTTCATCATCCATGGTGTAGTACCTACTATAAATTACCTCCATATATTTTACATGCATCATGTTGTCTTTCTAGTGTAGATAAGATTCATGAAACATCTTTACAAGAACATGAAGAGTATCTAATGATTATTGGGATCATGATGTTGTTCACCATGTGATATAATACTCCAAATGTATTACTAGTTAATGGAAAGATATTATTATATTGATACATAACGAATGAAATTACTACAATTCTGGTACTCATTTGGTCTAATGGATTAAAACATATAGGCCTCCATTGTATTGTTGGTCACATATTATCGGAAGTCAACAAAATTGATATCCAGATACATGGAATGTTTTTGAGGTATAATATATGTATTGGAAAAGGGGAACATTAAAATTTCTTTAAAGACTCAGATTTTCCTTGTATTGTTTTTTAAAATATATGGAATTATTATGACTTGTTGAAAATTGCCGGCACCAAATTTGAGGCCTGGTGTGCCTGGAATGATTTTCTGAACATTTTAAAGGTACATTTAGTATACACACGAGCGACATTTTCTATCTTTTGAACCAGTGCTCGGATTAAAAACCTGAGAGCATAATTGAATTTTCAGTACAGAGATTCATTGATTGGGGGATTCAATTCAACCTTAGTATGTTGGGAGAAAAAGAGAGATTTTGGACTTTTAAAAGTATAATAAAATAAAAAATTTATTATATTTCTCACATTTCTTTTCCTCCAATGGACAAGTGGTAGTGGTTGGACCAATGACATGTCAATCCATTAATTGGATTGAATCCATAATTTTTGTCAACATACCACTGAAAATAAGAAGGTTAATTATTAAATGAAACTCATAAATTCCCAATGATGTAACCCCTCACATCCCCCTCCTATTTATATGGAGCTTGGGGCGGGTTGTTGGAATGGAATCACTAAACAATGAAGCTATGGTAAGATATTGTGACACCAATAATGTGGAGAATGAGACATCTTCCAGCAAACAATGATGTGCTCCACCAAATCACGAATTCAAAAACACCGACCCCTCCTCCAAGTGTGGATTTTATTCAACGAATCTGGAGGTAGGGTCTATTCATTGTCTGTTTTATTTTAAAAATATAATTGAATCATATTTCTTCTCTATCGATAAGACTCTAACATGGATGGTGCGAGCCAAACAAATAAGGATCGGTCCCTCTCCCATCTGTTTATTATTGCGTTCATTGTGGGAACTTTTTTGGGAAGGATAGAACTCATATACGAGGGTCAAGAATTGAATGAGACGACCTGGGATGTCCGTAGGTGCGATCAGATGAAATAATGGACCACTAGAACTCAGTCGGTGGCCCGTGCAAGACCGCCGGAAAAGCACCGGTGCAGCAGCACCAGAAAAATGCACCGGTAGACGATGGAAGCGACCGGCACCAGCCAGCCGCGAGGGAGTTGGTATAGCATCCCACCTTTTATCACATAAACATTCATTAAATTTTACAAAACCGAGGATCTTTAAGGTTTAGTGTCTTGGAAACCAGGAACGTAAATCATGAAAACATAAAACATTCTTATAAATACATGAAAGGCTTCTATTCATGTTCATCCTAGGTTCATTATTGCATCTCATAACCTGGGGACATACATCAAAAGAAAGGGTGAGCAGAAGGCCCAGTAAGGGAAACATGATAATCATTTTACATGTGAACTTGAGATACATCAACAATGTCATGAAAAAGAACTTTAAGGCATGAGAAAGAAATCATATGGCATATCATAATAAATATAACGTTTTTCATAACATGATGATGTGGATACATAATTTAACATAGAAAATCATGAACATATCACCAAGGTCCATCCCCAAGGTTTCATTTGAAAATTACCTAGGTTATTCACCAAGATATCATGAAAATTGTAATCTCTAGTCATTACATCATTACCCAATTCATTGAAGCGCTATCTGGGAGCACCCTTAAATTTGCATTTTTTATCATGTGAGCTACATATATAAACATAAATCATTTCATATACAACCCATATATCATAAAATAAATGGGTTTCATTTCATAATCATATTGTTTTAAAACTGCTTTAAATACATGATCTTTATGTCACTTTAAAACCCACAAAAAAGAAGGTGGGTCTTATGTATGTAAATCCCAGAATTGAAAATAGATCATTTTGGTATATATGTTTATACCACATTAGAAGAAAGATCTTTGAGTATTCACATAATAAAATAAAATAACATTAGAAAAAGAGATATACATTTTGAAACGGAAATTCTGCAGCATAAAAGATATGTTATGAGGTTTTAGAAAACATTGAAAAGAGAGCGGACATGGGTCACCCACTCATAAATGATCCATAAAACAGAAGAGGGAAAGAATAGGAAGGATATATGAACATGGTAATGAAATTTGAAAGATGCTCCATATGAAATGAATAACATGAAAGGAATAAAAAAATAAGATTTCTCTTATGAATATTCGCAAGCCTAACGGCGTCACTTAAACTTCAAAAAATGAATTGACGAGATCAAATAGGGTCTCATATCATATGAACATAAAATATCAGTATGATAGATATAGATATCATACCCCAACATAATAAAAAAGAACTTGAATGACTTTTCATGAATGTAGAACTTTGAAAAATGAGAAAGGTGAACGAATCCCTTAAAAATTCGGCAGCATAACAGTTCCACTTAAACATCAAAATACTGAATTGAAGAGATAAAATGGGGTCTCTCATCATATGATCATAGAATATCAGTATGATATATATATATAGATCATACCCCAACATAATAAAAAGGAACTTGAAAGACTTTCATCAATGTAGAACTTGAAAAATGAGAAGGGTGAAAGAACCACGTAAAAATTCGGCAGCCTAACAGTGCCACGTAAAACTTCAAAATACTGAATTGAAAAGATCAAATGGGGTCTCACATCATATGATCATAAAATATCATTATGATAGATATAGATATCATATCCCAACATAATAAAAAATAACTTGAAAATATTGACAAGAAAATAGAACTTGAAAATGAGAAGGGTGAAAGAATCCGTTACAAAAATTTCAACAGCCTAACGGTGCCACTTAAACTTTCATAAAATGAAATGATGAGAGTAAGAGTGGGTCTCTAATCATGTGAAAATAAAAGGTACATTATAATGAATATAAAATAACATCCTCCAACATAAGAACATGGAGCATAAAATAAATTACATAAAAGAGATAACTTGAAAAGAAAGAGAGGGGGTCAGATCCCTTACCTTAAAACGTAACTCTTAAAACTCAATGGTTTTGACCTTGAGGGATTGGGGGCACCTTGGGAGGACTCCTTGGGAGGTAATTACACCAGAACTTAGTTTATAATGATTTTGGAGTCCAATGGATGATAGCATGTCTTGGTAGTTATAGGGAATGTGAGGGTGCAAGGCATTAATGGCCAAGGGACACCACATAAGTGGGTTTCTCCAAACCATGTGATTTCTCGAGATATTTCCCATGAAGTTAGGCCACATGGGGCCCCCAATACAATAATTCATCACCTTTGGTCGGAAAACCCTTAAAATATCATATGACATCATCATGACACAGTTATGATGTCATTAAATATACCGAAACCCTAAAACTGCATTTTTACTATTCACTGAAAATTCAACTTTCTCAGAAAAATTCCAAAATATCACCTTAACCAAATATCAATGCTATGATTTCAAAAATGAACTCAATTTTATAAAAATAATTTTCTAAATATTTTTAATTTATTTTTTAAATAAATACACTATTCACCGAAAATTCTTTTTTTTTGAAAAAACCCCAAAATTTACCTTAATATAATATTGATGCACTGGGTTCAAAAATGAAATCCATTTTATAAAAATAATTTTCTAAATATTTTTAATTTAATTTTTAATTAAAAATAACTATTCATCCGAAAAAACTAATACTTGAATAATAATTTATGAAACAATTATTTAACCATTTTATTGAATCACATTACTTAATCAAGGTGTGTAGATTATATTAATACATTCTTTAAGTTATATTACTAATCCATTTGGACACATTAATAATCCTAATCTTAAAAGTACTATTCATAATTTACTATTCATCAAAAATCAAGTTGATATTATTCAACTCTAAATTTCGTACTGAACATAATTGTAGAAGAACATTTTTTGAAAATCATTACAGATTTTTAATTATTTAAGGTTTACATAATCATTTTTTTATAATATCCATTCTCTAAAATTCACCAAAAATATGCATTGTATATTTATCCGGACATTTGAAAATTCATAAACATCATCATAAGAAGAAATCCCAATTTTTATTTAAAACAAAGGATTACACAAGGCAGTTACATTCTCCTTACATAGCCCCTTATCACACCAGCATAGGACCTAAGTGTAAGGTGTTCTAAGGTGAGAGAATTTGTGGGAGGCTCGGCCAACATCACACGAGTAGTAATTTCTATCAGTTTGAACTTCTCGCGAAAGAAATCCCATTATAGCTTCACACGATGAAGTTCAGCTTGGGTTTGGTACAGAGCAAAGCCCAGTGGTGCTACCTCCTTCCCAAGTTCTGTTATATGGGCTTCGATCAGTTCAAGACTACTGGGTGAGGCCATCGAATCTTCTTTCTATATTAATTAACCAAGATTACTTGTATTTAGAGACAATAATCAAAACGTTTAGTTTCCACCAGTCATATTGACCAATGGTCGTATAACAGTCAAAACCCAACGGTCTCATTTTAATTATACTCATGTTATCAAATGAAACATTTTTGTTGAGTATTAAAATAAAATAAAATAACACACAAAATTAGGAAACAAGATTTATTCAAAATTTCGGGTCGTTACAATCTTCCCCCCTTACGAAATAGCATCCTCGCAATTTTTAAAATTGGGTTTTGAATTTTCATTGAAAGTCCCACATCGGAAAAGGAGTCAGTAAAACTATTACATTAAACGAAAGAAAGGGAAGTACATAGGTCACTCAAGTTAACCCACACTAGGATTACATGGAGGAAAACATGGATATGGACGAAAAAACAAAGGGTCAATTTCTGGGGGGAGTGATAAAAAACATGATTAGGATAACGTTGTCCATGAGAAAATCCCAAACTTTAGATGTGTGTAAATGGTCTTTGATTACCTAGTAGGAAACGTAAACCAACAACATTTTTGTTTTACGTTTCTTTTCATAATTTTGAAGAATTCATTTACTACCTATAACAAAAACATAAGAAAATATACCTAGCTTCAGGTAGAGTTTCATCCTTTAATAAGTTTCTACCAAAACTAATTTTTTCTCCAAACGATGAGCATTCAATACTATAGGGTCTCATCAAAACACAAGAATCATCTTCTTGAGAATCAGATAATCCACAAAATATTAACTATCTATTTCTTATATCTTTAAACATTATCCCAATAACAGAAAGGGTTAGGTAAAACAACTCTTCAAAAAGAAAGAATCCCATAGGAATGGAAACTACTTTTAATTCTTCAAAGTTCCATGGTACTACCCAAAGTTCATCATTGACCATTCCATAAATAACGGTTCAAAAAATTCCTCAAAATAAACCAAACTAATATTGAAATCCAAATACAAGAAGGATTTGATAACATAGTCTTCCAAAATAAACTTCATTGTTCATCTCCAAACAACATCAACTACTCTTATCATCTTATAAAAAAAGTAGCTAACCTAATCATATTTTACCCAAGATAGGTTAATAATTTCCATAAGTAACCTAAATTACTATAAGTACACCTTAAATTCATCGATTCTTCAAAATAGAAGTCATCCTTACTCCTCAATGAAAATACCGTCGTAATCTATTTACCTCGATCATATAGGGTCCCTAAAATAGTGAACGTCTTCCAAAATAATAATCATATTTTAATCCCCTAATCATATATGTCATATTAATACGGCAATCGTCGCATTTCCTATCACATTATTTGTTGGGACATGTTCTTCTATTTCCCACCATTAACTAGGAAGAGAAAGTATAATTAGGGGCTTATGCACATAGACAATAATCATGAAAAGGAACTTAAAGCATATAAGGATAACTTGTAGAAGAAAATTATACCCTAACTTGTGATCCCCTAGGTTCCCATCTAGGTTATCCATGATCATATATTCTTATGTAAATTATTATTTTATTTTATATTTGTTCCTTTAATAGTGGTTCATACTAAGATTATTAATTTACCAAAGCATATCCCCTAGGAGTGTCGTAACCAAGAGTGTGGCAAGTCCCGTTGTCGTGTACCAGTTCCCATTTGAGTCTAGCTCAGAGAGGTGTTTTCGGGTTTTACCCCTATGTACATCTGTTCCAGAGCCACCTCTACCTACTCATATCCAGACAGGGGTGTATTTTCATGGCAACCCCTTACTCAATACTCACCAATATACCAGGAATATTTCCTATAATTAAACTTTTCTATATGGTTCTTCCTAGAGTTTTCATATCCTAATTTCCAAAAATAATTAAACCATCCTTTGATACCAACTATAGCATCCCGCCTTTTAATCACATAATCTTTCATAACATTTTACAAAACCAAGGATCTTTAAGGTTTATTGTCTTAGAAACCAGGAACTTAAAACATGAAAACATAAAACATTATTATTAAATACTTTAAAGGATTATCCTATTGTTCATCCTAGGTTCATTACTGCTTCTCATAACCTGGGGAAATACATCAAAAGAAAGGGTGAGAAGAAGGCCCTGTAAGGGAAATAAGAGAAACATTTTACATGTGAACTTGAGATACATCAACAATGTCATGAAAAATAACTTTAAGTCATGAGAAAGAAATCATGAGGCATATCATAATAAAAATAACGTATTCATAACATGAAGATGTGGCTACATAATTTAACATAGAAAATCATGAACATATCACCAAGGTCCATCCCTAAGGTGTCATTTGAAAATTACCAAGGTTATTCACCAAGATATCAGGAAAATTGTAATCTCTAGGGGTTACATCATACCCAATGCATTGGAGTGCGATCAGGGAGCACCATTAAAATTTCCTTTGTTATCATGTGAACCACATATATCATCATAAATCATTTCATATACAACCCATATAGCATAAAATAAATGGGTTTCATTTCATAATCATAATGTTTTAAAACTTCATTAAATACATGATCTTTATGTCACTTTAAAAACCACAGAAAAGGAAGGTGGGTCTCATGTACGTAAATCCAAGAATTTAAAATAGAACATTTTGGTATATATGTGAATACCACTTTAGAATAATGATATTTGAGTATTAACTTAATAAAATAAGAGAAGTTTAGAAATAGAGAGAGACATTTTGAGATGGAAATTCTGCAGCATAACGGCTATGTTAAGAGGTTTTAGAAAACATTGAAAAGAGAGGGGACATGGGTCACCCACTCATAAATGATCAATAAAAAAGTAGAGGGACAGAATATGAAGGATATATGAAAGTGGTAATGAAATTTTAAATATGTACCATATGAAATGATGAACATGAAAGGAATACAAAAATAAGATTTTTGTTATGAAAATTCGGCAGCCTAACGACGTCACTTAAACATCAAAAAATGAATTGACGAGATCAATAGGGTCTTTAATCATATGAACATAATAGTTCAGTATTATAGATATAGAGATCATACCCCAACATAATAAAAAGGAACTTGAATGACTTTACATGAATGTAGAACTTTGAAAAATGAGAAAGGTGAACGAATCCCTTAAAAATTCGGTAGCCTAACGGCGCCACTTAAACATCAAAATACTGAATTGAAGAGATAAAATGGGGTCTCTCATCATATGATCATAAAATATCAGTATTATAGATATATATATATCATACCCCAACATAATAAAATATAACTTGAAAGACCTGACAAGAAAAAAGAACTTGAAAATGAGAAGGGTGAAAGAATCCGTTACAAAAATTTCGGCAGTCTAACGGCGCCACTTAAACTTTCATAAAATGAAATGATGAGAGTAATAGGGGGTCTATAATCATATGAACATAAAAAAGGACAGTATAATGAATATTAAGTAACATCCTCCAACATAAGAACATGGAGCATAAAATAAATGACATAAAAGAGATCACATGAAAAGAAAGAGAGGGGGTCAGATCCCTTACCATAAAACGCAACTCTTAATACTCAACGGTTTGGACCTTGAGGGATTGGGGCACCATGGGAGGACTCCTTGGGAGGTAATTAGACCATAACTTCTTTTATAATGATTTTGGAGTCCAAAGGATGAGAGCATGTCTTGGTATTTATAGGGAATGTGAGGGGACAAGGCATTAATGGCCAAGGGACACCTCATAAGTGGGTTTCAGAAATCCACGTTCTTTCCCAAGATATTTCCAATGATGTTAGGAAAAATGGGGCACCCAATACAATAATTAATCACCTTTGGTCGGCCAACCCATAAAATATCTCATGTCATCATCATGACATAGTTATGATGTCATTAAACATACCGAAACCCTAAAACTGAATTTTTACTATTCACTGAAAATTCAACTTTCGCAGAAAAATCACAAAATATCACCTTAACCAAATATCAATGCTATGATTTCAAAAATGAATTCCATTTTATAAAAATAATTTTCTAAATATTTTTAATTTATTTTTTAAATAAATACACTATTCATAGAAAATTCATTTTTTTCAAAAAACCCCAAAATTTACCTTAACATAATATCGATGCAATGGGTTCAAAAATGAAATCCATTTTATAAAAATAATTTTCTAAATATTTTTAATTTAATTTTTAATTAAAAAACACTATTCACCCGAAAAAACTAATACTTGAATAATAATTTATGAAACCATTATTTAAACATTTTATTGAATCACATTACTTAATCAAGGTGTGTAGATTATATTAATACATTCTTTAAGTGAGATTACTAATCCATTTGGACACATTACTAATCCTAATCATAAAATAACTATTCATAATTTACTATTCATCAAAAATCAAGTTGATCTTATTAGACTCTAAATTTCGTACTGAACATAATTGTAGAAGAACATTTTTTGAAAATCATTACACATTTTTAATTATTTAAGGTTTACATAAACATTTATTTAAAATATCATTTCTATAAAACTCACCAAAAATATGCATACTATATTTATCAGGACATTTGAAAAGTCATAAACATCATCATAAGAAGAAATACCAATTTTTATTTAAAACATGGGATTACACAAGGCAGTTATAGTCTCCTTACATAACCCCTTATCACACCAGCATAGGACCTAAGTGTAAGGTGTGCTAAGGTAAGAGAATCTGAGGGAGGCTCGACCAACATCGCACGAGTAGTAATTTCTATCAGTTTGAACTTCTCGCAAAGGCGATCCCATTCTAGCTTCACACGATGATGTTCGGCATGGGTTTAGTCCATATCAAAGCCCAGTGGTGCTACCTCCTTCCCATGTTCTGTTATATGGGCTTCGATCGGTCCAAGACTATAGGGTGAGGCCATCAAATCTTCTTTCTGTATTAATTAACCAATATTACTTGTATTTAGAGACAATAATCAAAACGTTTAGTTTCTAGAAGTCATATTGACCAATGGTCATATAACAGTCAAAAACCAATGGTCTCATATTAATTATACTCATGTTATCAAATGAAAATTTTTTGGTGTGTATTAAAATAAAGTAATATAACACAAAAAAATTATGAAACAAGATTTATTCAAAATTTCGGGTCGTTACAGTTGGTGTGCTGTCACGCACCATAGGAGGTGGCTGCGGTGGATAGCAGAGTCGCTGGCATTGGCCTGCCACGGAGGAGGATTGATGTTTCGTTGCATGCCGCTAGAGGTGAAGGCCACAACTATTCATCCACGACAGACAAGTATGGTGGTCGGCACCGGCTAGCCACAGAGAAGGAGAAACATGTCGTCGCACATCTCTAGAGAAGGTCGATGGTCAAAGCAGCGACAGAGAAAGAGGCAGCCACCCATGCGGGTCTAGCATTAACCAGGCAGCGCCATGTGGTGACACCACATCACCCCTCACTAGAATGACTTATGTGTTAGGGAGAAAGGGGGGAACGTTACCCCCTGATCCCGCTTGGGCGGACCCCAACCAGCGGTCTGTTCCCTCCGCAGGTCGGGCCACACGAGCCCTACGGGCCGCACCCCGTCGTGGGTTTGGTCAAGCTTGCCTAGTGGGCCACACCGCATAGTTAGGTCAGGCAGGTCTATGGCCCCATGGGCTGATCCCACCGCAGCCTGACCCAACTAGGCCAGGTGACATTCAAACTCAGGTGGGTCGGGTCGAGCCGGACAGGTCGGACTGGAACCTATGCCTTCCATGCCCAATTTTTTTAGAAGATCCATAACATCAGACCGAGAAACCATTTGAAGAACCATCTATGGAGCTGGATCTCTGGAGTGAGATGTTCCTTTTGGTATACACCAACTGAGTTTTTGAAAATGTTGGATTGTGGCTGGGTTGGATCGAACCCAAATCTAACTGGGCCCTCGGTACTAAAACACATATATGATATGGACTGGTCATTAGATTGATGTGTCGTATATCGCGTTAGAACCCTTATGAAATGGAAGTCCTCTTCGATACTTCATCGTATAAAAACATGGTGGGTGAGGAAAAACCAATGGCTTGGGGAGTGGATCCTCCTGGAATCAAGCGTGCTTAGTGCAAGATTCTCATGGCTGGCTGTAACATGACGAAATAACATCAATCCTTTGTGGGTCTATATTTATTGATCCTATGTTGTTCAATGCCTAGTGATAAGGTGTTGGTCCGGATCTATAAATATGGTGTGGTACAGTGCCATTCAATCCACTGTGGGTCAACATCTATCAATTCTGTGTGGGTTAGCGGCAGATTCTCTCGATAGAATTAGATGATCTAGATTTATAACTAATCATTGGAACTTCAATACATGAGTAATATACCAGGAGTGATATAAGACATTAACATTGTGGTACTTTTATCTTCTTGTTTTTTGCTTCGTTGTGTTTCCTTTGAGGTAATTTTTCCTTCGTGGTGTTACCATTTTGGTGTTACATGTCTGTTATTACTCCCGTGTGGATCAGCTATTCTAAAGGCTCAATAGTTTGAGGCTCATGATTCCTCGTGCATGAGAAGAGTATATATTTATAACATTGGTATATGTATGGACATATACCTTTGTATAATTGATAAATATTATTTCGTTATTTGTGATTGAGGTCTTTCATTATGGTTTTTCCTTTGTGGGACTCTTGGAGACCATCAGGGGTTTCAGGGTCCCTACTATGTATTGTTATACTCACCCCTGCATGGGTTACCCCCACCATGTATTGTGTCTTGTGTAGATTATGAACTTTGTTAATCATGGATGAGGAGCCCGGACTGGACGATGCTCAGAGGTGGATTATTTGACATGATGTGACATAGTGTCTACTGATCGTGAGATGTAACTACCCTTCAGGTAGGATCCTCTATGGATGATCCATGAATTATTTTCCCTTTATAGTTGAACTTATACTTTCTAGTGGGGCTAGAATTCCAACCCCATTACAATCATTACACTTTTAACTACAACAGTTTACTCTCTGGTTGCTTATTGTTTTCTTCATGGATTGTGTGTTGTATAGGTTTAATGGTAATTACATCCCATTTATGGGATGCACCATTCCTCTTGTAGTCGACATCCCATGAAATATGGTATGCGGGCTTGGGGTAATCACGACACGGGCCCCAGGGGATGGGTCATGACAAAGTGGTATCAGAGGAGTCGGTAATACCGAAGAACTAGGACTCTGATATTTTCTAATTAGAAATAGTGTTAAGTGTTGAGAGTGTGGTTTTAGTTTGGGGGATCCAGTGTTCGTGCAGCGGCTAATGTATCCATACACTAGGACCCTGAATTTCTATTTCTGAATTAGTGCATGAAAACATAGATTATATGTGTTTTTTAAATGTTATTTCTTATAATCTCATTGTGTGAGATCATCAGGTAAAACTCATTAACCATGGAACATCTATTTTATTTTAGGATTCCGCCACATATACAGCTAGACTAGATCCCCGAGATAGTAAATAATGACAGCCCAACGAGTGTTGAGGACTTGGTGTAAGGCCCTCTTTTATTGTTAGCACCTTCAGGGTGTGTACCAGCAGTACCACTACCAATTGGGACACCTTTTCCACTAGCCCCACCCATAGAGGGTGCACTCTGACTGAGAGAATTGCATGGTTTTCAAAAGAATTTTCCTCTAAGGTTCTGAGGTGAGATAGATCCAAAGGTAGTTGTGGAATAGCTTGAGGCTATGACCAATGTTTTTCTCTTAGTTGTGACACGAACTGATCTGACTGGGATCCTAGTAGCCAGTCTCTTCAATGGAGCTTCTTGGTGATTCTGGAGTATGACACTCTAGTTACACAATGTGGAAACCCACACATGGGATGAGTTTGAGGTCCATTTTAGGGTAGAGTTCATCCCAGCATCCCTACAGTCAGTGCATATATAGGTGCTACTACATTTATTATAGGAATGTGTGATCATGGCCTAATAATAATTGAGGATCACTAATCTCTCCCTCTACTCCACCGACATTTTGTGGGACCATTTCTTCCAGTCACGGACCTTTGATTTGGGTCTCTGATTAGTGATCATAACATCGATGATACCACTCAACATTCTGACACATGTTGGGTCACCTGAGCGAGTGCTTTAGGTGGAGAGCTTTCTAGCTGCGTAGGCACTGAAAGAGAGAGCTATCCCCAGACGTTAGGTAGTATAGTCATCTGCATTAGGTTGTAGAGAGATGACATAAGGGCCTAAGAAAGCTAGGCCTTTTGGTGTACGACCTCAGAATACATGGTTAGTGGTTGGGGGCTCGCAGGATAGATGAGGATAGATGAGGAGCTGGCAGTGCTTCTCGTGTGGCGGGCGGGGTCACATGGCTTAAAAATACTCCAAAGGTTGTATAGAAAATATGTAAATGGTCATGGGGTCACCAAGGCTAAGACATAGGTTAGATCATGGATGTCCTCCGGGAAGCGGATGTGGCAGAGGAGCTGGGCATGGAGCATGAAGTGAGCGGTGATTTGAGGTACTACCGCCACCAACTTCAGGTGGTCCACTACAACCGTAGGGAGCAGGTAGACAGTGACGAGATCATCTCCAAGTACTTGAGGCCCACAACTACTGCTCTCCGAAGGTTATTAGAGGTACGATCTATGTCTTTTCCACCCCAGCTACAGTAATTATAGATAAAGGTTCATGTCACTCTATTATTTCCACCACCCTCATTCGGAGCTTAATGATTTTGATGGAGAATTTGACTTAATCCTTATGGCTACAGAGTCCTAAGTGAGGTTATTTTATGAATACACCATAGTTCCTGTAGTGTGAGATTATTCTAGGAGGCGATAGCTTTAGCTGTGATAACATAGTAGTGGCATCAGGGCCTTATGACATCATCTTGTGTATGGACTGGTTATCTATAGTCCATGTCCAGATTGACTATATTAGTCACAATGTGCATGTTTTCCACAATAATGGTACTTGAAAATCCATAACTGGGGAGAAGAGAACCTTTGAAGCACATGACAGACATACCTGGGAGAGGATGCAACCAATCACACATTAGTGGGCCAGACTTTCACTCAGAGAATTTGATGATGACAGTCTGATATATCATGTAGTGGTGAACTAGTATGCTGATGTCTTCTCAGATAATGTTCTTGTACTATCTCCACATGGAGAGGAAGAATTTTAAATTGACATGTAACAAGATATGGCACTGATATCTACACCATCATATCAGATGTCTCCCATAGAGCTTCATGAGTTACAGGTACAGCTGGAGGACTTGCGTAGGAAGGGGTTCATAAGGCCAAGTGTACCTACATGGGTAGACCCAATTTTGATCACCCTGAAGTCAAATGGGAGATTTAGACTCTATGTGGACTATCAATTCATGAACCATGTGACCATGAAGAACATGTATCCACTTCATAGGATTCATGATCTGTTTGATCACTTGAAGGTAGCTCAATGGTAATCGAAGATAGACCTTAGATAAGGCTATGATCAGCATAGGGTATAAGATGAGGATGTGTCAAAGAAGGCCGTAATATGTCGGTATGGGCACTATGTGTTATTGATTATGACATTAGGAATGAAAAAATCTCCAAAAGTGTTAATGTGACTCAAGAATAATATCATTTATCCATACCTCGATTACATAGTTTTGGTCTTTGTCGACGAAATCTTGATATACTAGATGTTATAAGAGGTGTATGTCTATCATCGGTGGATTGTTTGGGATACACTCTGAATGATCCATGATTCTGGTAATCTATCATTGTTATATTAATTGATATGGGAGGTCCACTTTATAGGACATGTTATCTCGTAGGCTGGAGTTGATGTAGATCTACTGAAGAAAGAGGGAACTATTTCATTGGAGCCAACCCTGAGTGTAATTGAGGTGCATAGTACCTTAGGATTGGTTGTGTGCTACCTGAGATTTGTACCTGAATTTTCTAGAGTTGTGGAACCCTTGTATGCAATTATTAAGAAGGGATAACCCTTCTTTGGATAGAGAGATTCCATTAAAGTTTTTCGGAGTTGAGGCAGAGATTGATGAGTGCCCCCATCATGAGTATACCATAAGAGGGAATTGGGTATGTAGTCTACTGCGATGCATCAGGGACCAGAGTTGGATGTTTCATGATCCAGGAGAGAGAAATGATCTCTTATGGTTCATGACAGTTGAGAAACATGAGAATAACTACACCACCCTTGGCCTACAGTTAGTGGTAATGTTATTCACCTTGAAATTGTGGTGACACTACTTGATGGGTGAACGATTTACTATTTACTATGATCCCAACAATTATAGGTGTTTCTTCTCACAAAAGGGCTTGAGCCTGAGAGAATGTTGTTGGTAAGAGTATCTCTAGGAATATGAATTTGAGATAGTCAATAATTATCGGAAGAAGAACGTAGTGGTAGACAGTCTCACCTGGAGGACTCTATTACCACTGCTGAGTGAGGGAACATGTCATCTGGGCATGTTGCAGATATCCTTTGTGGATTGAGATGATGTAGTTTAAATCTAGTATATGAAATTTACTACCACACTTCATCATTATGTTTGGGAGGAACAACTTTGGGGAATTGACTATGAGGATCGATGTGCTCAAATATCCATAAGACATGAACATGTTGGATTTTATGAAAGTGGGGAGAACATCATCATCTTCAGAGGATGAACCATGGTACTAGTGGAACTATGGGAGGAGGTGTTGAGGTAGTTCCATATATCCCCTCTGGAAGTTCATATTGGTGTTGTGAAGATGTACCAGGACCTCTGGCATCCACAAAGGTGGACATAGATGAATAAAAAAGTGAACACATTTGTTTCACGATGTCTCACTTGGTAGCAAGTGAAGGGCGAGCATCAGGATCCTGCAGGTGTAACGCAACCATTATAGGAACTAGAAAGGAAGTGGGATGGTATCTTTATTGAAATTTTGATAGGGATTCCATGTACGTTGAGGGGACATAATTCCATCTTGGTGATCTTTTACCAACTCACCACATCCGCCCACTTCCTACCCATTTGAGAGAAGGGATTAGTAAAGGGATTGGGATGACCTTACGTACAAGAGATTTTATGGCTTCATGGGTTACCCATGACGATCGTCTCTAAATGTGAGACACATTTTACATCATGCTTATGGATGGTATTACATGAGGTGTTCAGGAATCACCTATGTTTTAGCACTACCTTCTATCCTCAAACTGAAGATCAGATGAAGTGGACCATTCATGAATTGGATTACATGCATCATGCGTGTGTCCTAGATTTTGGCTATTGTTTGGATGATCACATTCCCTTGGTGAAGTTCATATACAGTAATAGTTATCATTCCACCATCGGTATGGCACAATTTTAGGCCTTTTATGGTCGAAAATCTAGATCACCTCTATGCAAGAAAGACCCAGTGGTGTCATCACTTATTGTTCTAGAGTTGGTATGAGAAACCACTGAGAAGGTGCAGATCATCCTGGAGTAAATAAAGACTGTACAGAGGAGACATAAGTATTATTCGGACAAGATATGGAGAACTTTGGAGTTCAAGGAGGGAGACCATGTTTTCTTGAGAGTCTCCCCTAGATGGGGACTAGGGATATTTTGTCAAGGGGAAAAACTTTCACCAAGGTTTATCGGACCATTTTTAATACTTCGGAGGATTGGAAAGGTGGCAGACCACTGGCATTGACACCGCAGTGGGAAAGGGTGCATGACATCCTCTATGGATCCCAACTTAGGAGATTCGTGCATCACCTATCTCACATCATCGACCATGGTGAGCTGGAAATTGATGATAGGTTGACGTTTATGGAGGTTCCAATGGATATTTATGATCAACAGGGGAGTGTCCTTCGTGGATGATTGATACAACTCGTGCACATTCGCTGGCAGCATGGGAACCTCGAAGAAATAATATGGGAGTAGGAGTCTCAGATTTTTTCTCAGAAACCCAATTTGTTTAATTAGTCTATGTCAGGGATTTTAGGGATGAAAATTCCTTAAGTGGGGAGAAAGTAAAGACCCATGTTTTCAATGTATTTTTTTTAAATTATATTGAATTATTACGAGTCTGTGAAAATTGAAACCACTTAATTATGAGTCCCAATGTTCCCAAAATGAATTTAGAACCAATTTTAAGGTACATTTAGTAAATTCATGACTGGTGTTTTCTAAATTTTTGATCTGTGGCACAGATTAAAAATCTAAGAGCATCGTTGAACCTACAACACTGAGATTTTCGTAAGGGTAGCTTCACTTCAACTACAGTGGGTTGGGATAAAAATAATGATGTTGTACTTTTAAATGTAATGTAAAATAAAAATTTTATTTTATTTCACCCTTTTCTTTTCCTTCACTGGACTAGTGGAAGAGGTAGGACCAATGATATGTCAAGCCATTAATTAGCTTGACTCCTCAATGTTATTAACCGTATAATTGAAATTAGGAAGGTAAAATATTAAATGAAGCTCACTAATTCCCAAAGGCATTACCCACCTTATCCACCTCTTATTTATCTGGATCTTAGAGAGGGGTGTTGGCACTGATTCAACCAATGACGAAGCTCCGGTAATATACAGTGACACCAATCACTAGGAAGATAGATCGGTTCCAGCAAACGGTGATGAGTGCCACCTAATCACGGATCGATAAACACATACCCCTCTTCATGTACATACGTTCTTTAATGAATTTTGAGGTAGGGTTATTTATTTCTTCGTTTATTTGCATGAGATTGTTGAATCATATTTCATCTACCTTGTTAAGATTATAACATAGAGGGAACAAGCAAAACGAAGAAGGCCTGATTCCTCTTCCATTTGTTTATCGTTGAGTTCATTGCGGGTAAATTTTTGAGTTGCAAATAACCCAAATATAATGGTCATAAAGAGAATGAGATGACCAACTATGTCTGTATGCCCGATCTAATGAAAAAATGGACCACTATAGCTCATAAAGTGTCTTGTGGAAGTCCTCTGATGCAGCACTGGTAAACTGCACCGACGGGTGATAGCGGAGGACATTACTGGTCAGCCACAGAGGTGGTGTGATGTGCCATCATGCACCATTGGAAGTTAAGGACACAACATTTCAGAAATATCAGTCGATAAGTGTGGCCGACACTGGCCTGCCAGGGATACGGAACGGTGCACCGTCAGGTGCCCCTTTAGAGGGTCGCGACTCGATGCTTCAGTGGAGGAGGAGGGACCTGCCCCTGAGGGTCCCGCAGTGAAAATGTGGCACCACGTGGTGCCTCGATTCACCCCCCATGAATGACATATCCATTCAGGAGAAAGGGGGTGTGCATTACCCCCACTCTTATCTAGGTCGGGCTCTAACCAGCGGGTCACGCCCTCCGCCGGCAAGGCCACATGAGCCAACAGGCCTCGATACTAGCGGGCCGCACCCCTCTCCAGGCCGGGACATATTATCCTCGCAGATCACGCCCTCTATAGGCAAGGCCGTGTGAGCCCAGTGGTCCGCGCCCCTCAGTGGGCTAGGGCATGCAAGCCCGATGGTCCGCACCGCCTAGGCGGGCCAGGCATGTCTGCGACCCATCCCATCCTTGCCGGCCGAGGCCAGTTCGGGATCGTCCAGATCGGGGATCCCCAAATCAGGTGGGTTGAGCCCAGGCCAGGTCAGGCCAGTTTGGTCCAACCGGGTCAGAAAGGAACTGGACCCTTACAGGACTAGTTTCACTAAAATAGCCATAACATGTGAACATAGCTTCTGTTTGACAAACCATATGTGGCCCTGAGATCCTTGTAGTGGGACAATATTTTTGGTATAATCCAATTTTTTTATAAAGTTGGATTATGGATGGGGTGGATCGAACCTGAATCCAACCGGTCACTCAGTACAAAAACTCTTATAAGTCACATACAGGGCATCTGATTGATGCTACGTCTATCGTGTTGGAACTCATACGACATGGTGGAACTTGGGACACTTATTAATGGAACATCGTGGATGTTGAGGTAATAACAATTGATTAAGAGAAGGTCCTCCCAAAATCAAGTGTTTTTAGTGCGATAATCTCACAGCTAGATGTTACGTGAAGAATGAACGTCGATTCTATGTGGGTCAGAATCTATCAATACTGTGTGTTTCAGGGCCTAGTGATCATATGTGGGTGTGTATCTATCAAACCTATGTATGTTAGAACCTAACAATGATATGTGTGTCAGAATATATTGATCCTTTGTGGGTCAGAATTAGAGTCTCTCGACCAAATAAGATGATATAGATTGATGACTAATTATATGTACTTCTTTACTTGAGTAATATACCTAGTGTGAGATGAATCTTTACCTTTATGGTACTTTTACCTTCATGGTGTTTCCACTGTTTTGTTACCTTTGTGGTACTTTTACCTTCTTGGTGTTACCTTTATGGTATTCTTTCCCCATTGATCAGTTTTGCTAAATGCTAAATAGTTAGATCCTTATGTTTCCTCATTTATGAGACGAGTATATTTGTATAACATTGATGTATGTGTGGTCATATACCTAAGTAGATGTTATGAAAAATACTTCTTTCATTGTGATTGAGGTCTTACATTGTGGTATTTCATTTGTGATACTATAAGATGCCTTCGGGGGTCATGGTGTCCCTAATGAGAATTTTTATACGGACCCCAACACGGGCGACAACAGCACGTTTCTGTGTCTTGTGCAGACGACGTACAACGTTGATTGAGGATGAGGGGGCCAGGAGTTGACGATGACAAGAGGTGAACCTTTTAACATGACATGAAATAGTTACTAATGATCATGAGTTTTACCTACCCTTCAGGTAGAATCCTTGGTGGGTGATCCATGATCTATTTTCTCTTTTCTAATGTACTTTTAATTTCCATCTAGGCTTGTATTCTGACCCCTTTCCATTCAATACACTTTTTACTATAATCATTTACTCTGTGGTGGTTTTTTATTGGATTGTGTGTTTGTACAAGTTTAAAGGCATTTCCTTCTCATTTTAAGGATACACCTTTTGGGTTCTAGTCACAATCCAATGGCCTATGGAAGGCAGGCATGGGGTAGTCACGACACAGGCCCCAGGGGATTGGTCAGGACTAATTCAACAGTAAAGTAATGTAGTTCCATGTTATAAATTTTATACTATATGATGTTTTACTCATTACACAATGTATATAATTATTTTCCCAATATCCATTTTGTAGTCAATACAGAAATCCACAACGAATATTATAGTGTATATCGTATACAAGATAAGAATACAAACAAGATATATAAAATATGAATAATAGTGGTATATGTAACAAGGTTCAATATCTCTATATAATCATATATATAGATAAAAGATGAAGTGTATGGTGTTGAGATACACAAAATGTTAATCAATATTACTTCATGAGTAATATTGAAATTGTAATGTTCACAAAATCTATTTTAGATGACTACTTTATCAATTCGTGTTTCTCATATATGTTTCATCAGTAATTAATTACTATATGGAATATATGGTAGGTGATAAACAATGTTTTGACCAATACTACATGTGGTTTGTTCTTGAAATGTCTGGAATCCCAAAAATGATTATATAAATGATGTTTTCAGTATGGATAAATCCCATGTTTCCATATCCTACCTTAACTATTACCTTCCAAACATCTAATTAACATCAATAATATAATTTCTATCCATCAATAAACACCAAATTTTTTGTTAGGTATTTATTGAGTAGTGGATTAAACACATTCTTTCATCAATGTCATATGCTTTATCAGTAGAATACTATGGTTTTACTCCACCACATGTCAATAAAATCACAAAATATATTCATTATGAAAAATCGATGAATTTTATTAATGATGGCGAGGATTTAAAGAATACCAGAGCACTTAAAAAAGGGTTTTATTCATGTTTATCATATAACTCATGTTTGAGACCCGAATGATATGTGTTTTCAATGTTGGTAATATCTCAATGGGAAACATATTTTAAATAATTATTTTACAAAAATAATAATTTTGATTTTGAAATAAGTTATTTTATCAATGATTAATAATCTTATTTAATTCTAATCCCATGAAAAAATGTATGCTAATAATAAAAACTATAAATAAGAAAATATTCATGAAATACATGGTTCTTACAACCCCGAGTTCACCAATGATACAAAATTAATAATTAAATAATTAATCTAAAATTATTATAGAAGGAATTGTAATTAATGTATTAAATTTATTTTCCTCATGAATTGAGAAAATAATCAAATTCAAGTACTTTGTCCACTTTATTTTAGAACCCAATTTTTCAAATTAAATTTATTTTAATATAAGCCGAGTCAAACAAAGATTATATTTGTGAAAATATGAAACTTTTTATAGCACGTTACATGAGATAAATACAATTGTTAGAAAAATATCATGGCTATTTTTAATATTAATTTCTAAAATTTCCACATGTATAAACATTTATGTAAAAGGAAAAATTATTTTTGGAAACAATATTTCTAATGAAATTATTCTCCCCTTGATATCCACCATAATCCATAATCGTTTAAAAATAATAAATCACATTTTCTCCAATTTGTTAATTAACAGATGTGGTTACATGAATGTATTCCCTGATTAAGATACCATCATATATGTGGTAAATACACATATTATAAACCTAATATGAATTCTAATTATTTTATCTTTAAAAATGTATTAATTGATTTTTTTGTGAGAGGTTGTAGATCAAACCAAATAATACAAATGAATTTAATAATATAATTGTATCCCCAACATTGATAGTGAATATAAATTTCTTAAGGAACATATTATGTTCCTTCATCACCGTTTTCAAAATCAACATGAAAAACATAAACATTAATTTTCACCATATGTTGGTGAAGAAAGGGAGTGCGAGGAGGAGAAATGAAAACCTCGTATTTATTTCTATTATGATTAAAGGATGGAGGTGTTGATATTTAAAGTGGATTTTTTTGTTAGTGTAATGGATTATTTTCATTTATAATTTACATCCCACAAATCCAGATAAATGTCACCAAAATTTACTAGTTAAAATCATCCACCATATGGAAATAAATTCCCTCCCATTAAATAATTAGAATACAAAAATTAGAGATTTTAGAATGCGCCATGCCATGTCACCACTACAATGGTATAAAACCAACTAGTAACCCAAAAATTTCATGACCACGTCACAATCCTCAATAGAAAAAATTACTTTTATTGAAATTTAATATTATTGATATTATGTTATTTGTTTCTATGACATTCCATAGAAATTACAAAAAATATTTTGAAAATACTACCACTCAATACATATGCACAATTTGAAAAGATAAAATAAAGACACTATTTATGACTTTCTCAAAATTTAAACTAATGGGAGAAATTTTTAATATTTAATAAATTAATAATATCACAAAAGATTAAATATTTCTTAATGTCACAATTATTCAACTAATTGAAAAATAATACATTAAATAAATAATTAAACCATTAGTATGTTTTTAAAATTTTGATCTCTATGGAAAATATACTACTATAAACATATTAAGGGATATAACCCTTGAAACAAAAAAAATGTTTCTGCTATAAAAAATATCAGTTCTTATGTCATCACACCAATTAAAACTCATCATCAATAATGGAAAAAATTTGAAGCTATAATTTAGAATACCATTTACGATTTTTTGAATTAATGAATCCTTGCCATAATTCATGTACAATCCAACCATAATGGTAATGGTCCTATGTGAATCTTGAGAAAAATACTTCATAAAATTTCATTTACTATTACATATTAAAATACCATCTCAATACTATCACATAATGAACCAAGGGTGTAGGCTCACACCTTGTAGGTTTAAAATAGGTTAAATTTTTATTGAATTCGAAACAACATGAAATTTAGCTAAATAGTTCAATACTAATATTAAACCAAATACATAACTATTATAATTTATTATAAAAAATAGAACAATCCTAGATAGCGATATAATCCTTACCATTAAAGATAAATAAAAATACCTAGGACCTCATACTCTATTAATGATCTTACTATTGTGTTATATTATCTCTTTCATAATGATACCTAAAATAATTCCAAAATATTTAATTTACCTCCACAAAGTACTCTAAAAACATAAATCTAATAATTGGCATAATTATCTACACCTTTTGGTTGTTGACATTGAATTTTTAGAGAACCCTCTTTCCATTGATCTATACCCTAGAGTAACACCTTCAAAACTACAATGAGAATAACCCCATACCTCAGTACAACATTCATCTCATTATCTATAAAATTGACACACAATAAACATCATTTCATTAACACCAACGCATTATTATAACTACTATATATCCTTAAATTTCAATAAATTTTCACCACTGAAGATGAGTCATTATAATAAATAAAAATTTAATTTCAAATTATATATGGCATACTCCCAACCATTAAATGAATGAGTTAGGTGAACTATTATTGAATTAAAAATATTACAAGAACCAAAATTAAAATATTCCATTTAAGGACTCTCCATTTATTGGAGATATGATGACTTATAACATTATAGAAAGACATATTATAATCATCATGAGATCCAACCACTGAGGATACATTTTCATATCTTACCCCTATATATTAAGAAAAACATTTCCTAAAAGGAAAATCATGTAACAATAGACCTTAGTGCACATATAACCTATTAATAAATTATGGACTCATGATTATTGTGGAGTAACCGCTACACAATCTTACATATAATCTCTCTCAAATTTTTGGATATTACAAACCAATAACTCCCAAAAATGTGTCTAAAACCCCATTTGTGTTCTCAATGCATGTAAAAAACTTTTAAATTATTTAGATTCTCTATATTCATTATAGGTCAAATTATAATAAATAAGTAACAGTAAAAGTATTCCAGGGGTCAGAAATTCAGTACATGGAATTCATTATATCAAAAAGAATATGAAATAATGATATGTATAAGTGATGATTAAAATTATCGTAATAGAGAACTATTATAAAATAATTGGGGTTATTACCAACCATACAATAGTAAAATACCTAGGAAACACAATTTAGATATATCATTGAGAGAATAATGAAAATAATTCACAAAAAAGATGATCAACTACACATCAAATACCATATCTATGTAAGTCCAGATGATAAACAGTAAGGATTATTAGAAAAACATCAATATCAGGATGATACAGAAACAAAACACTTGATAATTATAATAATTGAATATCATATAAGATTTGATCATATAGATCGATAACACATATATGAATTTTCTCCAACAAAGTTTAAATAGATCAACATTTCATGATCACCCCATTATGGATAAATAATAATAATCGTGATTTTAATCATTATCAATTTAGGTAAAACTCAATCATTCAATAGCCATGTTAAAAATATATACATAATATGTTCTAGACACTTAACGTAAGGGCCAGTCCTGGAAGAGTAATAGAATCATTATGATCATAATTAAATAGACAGGGAAAATACACAAATAAAAATTGATGATAATTATTGTATATGAATATTTTATTAATCACACATAAAACCATGTTTGATAAAACCTTCTCTGACTCTCCTCCTTTACCAAATGATCCAAATTCATACCACTAGTGATATGGTTCTGAATAGAATAAAATAATAGTGGTAAATGTGTACGGAATAATTCATTTTGAATTTTTAGTTTATTTGTAGAAATTAGATTCTTGAATGAATCATATTATAAAAATAATTTAGAGGCTTCATTAGGAAATTTATAAATCTCAATACAACCCTTATATTATATATACATCAATGAAACGTCATAGAATAACCTTGTATAGCTAACATCATCTTTTAAACCCCATGGGGAAGTACACAAATAAAACATTATTTTTCAAAATTTGGCATTAAGTCAATTATATATCAAATAGATCCATGAGAGGTATAACTATATTCTCAATTATCAGTTTTTGACCTTATTAAAATATTGATACTATTATAATCAATTTTTAATTTTATTCAAAACTAGTATATTATAAAGATGAGATGATTAATAAATTATAATTATTGTTTAATAATATTTGTTTTGTTCTGGATAAACAACAAAAATTTATTTTCTATGCACTTATTTTTAAAACAATTGAAAAAATCTTTATCCACATAATTGATCTATGAAACCAAAAATATTTTAACAATATTTTACTCCTACCAATCAACTATATTATAAGGATAAGGCTCCCAATGAAATTCCTTAAGGAATATGTCACTATATTTCGCAATGAAAAACTAATATATATATATATACATATATATATATATATTAAATTCAATCGTAATGAAAAAAATTATCCACTAAACATTGAGGATCTAATCTGTGAATAGTAGATGGAGGAATTTCCCTGTGAACATTGACAATGAATACATTATAATTTATCTCATAATATATACTTCATAAATTAAATATAGGACTTCATAGAATTAGTATTTCCAAACCATAGGTTTTTATCATAATTATAGTTGTTTATATGATAGTATCATGTTCTATACAGAATGTGTCACCCAATGAATTTATAGATTATATGTGGGTTACGTGTAACACCTTAATATTTTATTAAATGTATTTTTTCAAATTAATTTAATAAATTTTGATATTATTTGTCTCACATAAAATCAAATATCACATGTTTTATATAAAAACATAATTTTATTTTTTCAATATACATAAAACTATATCAAGCAAACATTACATAAAAATCTTATATTAGCATACAGTACATGAAATATTATTTTTGTCCTCTATTACATAAAATGCTGAGTTCCATTTATATCATGGGTAACATTTAATATCGAGCTTTACTTAACAACAATATACTATTAATATTTTTATTAAAAATAATATTATAGTTATCACCTATTTGTTGGAAAATATGTTATGATTAATATTAACAAAATTTAAAAAATATGGTTTAAAATTGTAAAAAAAATTAATCTTTCGGTTATCAATTAACGATGGATGAATAAATGAACAATTTCAAAATAAAGAAATACATTTTCTATAGAAATTATATATATATATAACATGTCTTTTCACAATAAATTAAACCAAAAAATTTTGATTAATTTTTTTAATAAAATATATGATTATAAATTCGTAAAAATGTTTTTACGTTAATCCAACAGGTTTTATAAGGAATAATATAAGAAAAAATCCAGTTTTACGCATATAAAATGTATTATTCTAAATGAAATGTTTATCACATTTTAAAGGTAGAAATGTTTTATATATAATTTATGAAAAAATAAAAATATATATTTTCTAAAATTTAAAAAAAAATTAGGAATTTGGAATGTGAAAATTTACTTTGGGTGAATTTATGGAATTTTACTAATAATATTTATTTTTGGATTCATAATAAAAAACAGAATTACAATTTAAAAATAAATTTTTGTATAATATATTTATATTTTTGAATGTTATTTTATATTGGGTTTAAAATATATTTAGAATAATATTTAGTCAATGTATATAATTTAGGTCCATGGAATCAATTTCTTGTTCAAATTGTATATAAAATCATTTCTATTTTATAGAAATTTAACTTTCTAAAACCATTGTTCCATATTATATACTGTATTATTTTAAATTTTATTTCCACCAATAATGTTATTGTAATTTGAAAAAATTAATTCAACATTTGGAATAAAAATAATTGGAACTATCATAAATGATTAACCTAATTTTTAACCAAAAATACTAGCCAATGTATTTAAAACTAAATATAGTGATTATGGTAAAAAAACAAGTTTAAATAGTGTTTAAAACCAAATATTAGTGGTGTAATTACCTCAAAACATGTCCAATATAATTTTCATAGAAATATTTTAATGATATAATCCAATTTTTGAATAACTGTCCATTATTGGAGTCCAATTATGTAAGGGAGACCACACAATAGTTCATTCCATTTTTGTTTTATAAGAATACCCCTCATCCTCTATTATAAATGGTAATTCAATCCCCTCACTTATTCATTATTATGAATCCCATTGGCTCATCCATACTCAAAAAAAATAAGCTTTAAAATTCCCACACATATTCCTAGTTTTTTTTTCAAAATTACAATAAGAGAATCCCTTTGTTAAAAAACCAGAGAATTTTCCCAAAGAAGAGGTCACATTCTTCAACAAGAACATTAATTTATTTTAACATCCATTATTATAATAATAATTAGATTATATATGTAAAACTATGTACATAAAATATATTTATATTTTGTCATGTTATATTAATGACATAGAGTCACACACACTTCCTTTAATGGGATACACAGTCATCATTCGACTCTACAGTGGACTACCACCTCTAATGGTTTAGAATAACGATTTATATTCAGTTTTTATATTATATATATTATATTTTTATTTATTTAATGTTATTTAATTAATATATATAATATACCTTAATAATATCCAATTTTTGGTGTATGATAACTTCATTAGTGGATGTGTGGACTTCAACTTCCTCAAAGTGATACGATTCATTTATACATTACATGGAACGTATTAAAAATTGGTTTAATAAAAATGTGTGATATATATAATATAATTATTATACTGGAAATAATTTATATATGTATAAAAGTGATTTATATTTTTATCATTAAAAATATGACAAGACTATGGAAGGTGAGTTCATGTTTACGTACTGCCTACTATCTCTATGAACGATGTATTTCATTTCATATTTATAACATTTATTGATTATTATATACATATATTTAAGATATGTATGATATTTATATAATTTTTTACATTCCTAAAATAATCAAATCATATTCTATGTAATAGGATAAATAATAAAAAATCAATACATATATGAAAAACAAAGTCATTGTTACCTGAAACGTAACTTTAATATGAAATAATTTGTAAAAGGAAAATCTAAATTCATAAAAAACAATATGTCATATATATAGATGAATATGGTTTTTCTAGATTTATAAAAAAAATTTATTTATTATAAATGATTTTTTAACACAGAAGATGAAATCCAAGACATAAGGTCAGGGTTTTCTCATCTCAACTTCATTTTTGTGAGACATATTCTATATTCACCACTTATTCTTATTATGTGGTGTATATACCTCCCTACAACATGTTATAACTTAAATTTAGTTTATTTGATGAAATTAATAGTTTCAATCTATATTATTATTTCATGTATATCATGATGAAAAAGTAACACAATTCTTAATAGAATTTCTTATCTCACTTTTATTTATGTGAGACTAACCTATTAATCACCACTCATTTATTTTTTGTGGTGTATATAGTACCCATGAATTTATTACAATATTATTATAATTTATTTTATTAGTATTAAAATATAAATATCATGATCTATATTCTATGGGATTTACAATTCAAATGTTACTAAACCGATAAGGATATTTTTTCTAAATTTTCATTCTTTTAAAAACATGAAATGTTAAGCACCTAAATTATTTTACAAGGTGTATATACATCCCCTTTTACTGGATATATCATATACCACCATTTATTCATAATATTTTAAGAATTCTGTACTTTTATAATCTCAAGGAGATTATGATTCAATGTCACTAGGGTTGAAAGTGTATATTTCTACAATATTTTTGTTTACCAAGCTTATATAAAATTATTCTCTAAATAGTGAAATACTATGATCCTTATATCACCAAATATTATGAGTTTTATTAGAATCTATATATTATTCATATACCCTTTTAATTTTACTATTTTTATAATCTTGGGTACATAGTATAATTAAGAATATATTTTTTTATAAAATCAGACTTTATTTATCTTTTTCATCGTAAAAATGTGTTCTTTCAAAACCATTATTTATAATTATTATTTTTTAAATGTTCCATTATACTCATATGAATTTTAATGAAAATTTTCACAGTCATTTCCATTATATATATATTTCCTGGAATTTAATTATCATGTTATATTCTGATTAAGTCAGATTTCAAAAACAATTACAACACAACGTGAATGTTAGACATTCCTAGATTTATCTACCTCTAGAGGAATAATAATTTTTAACTATACTTATCATGTTTTTAATATTTGTGAAGAATCATGTTTCAGATATAATTTTTTAGAGTGGTTTTCCAATAATATGTTTTTCAAAAATATATTTTGTTACAAAATTGTTTTAAATTATTTTCAAAACATAATGTAAATGTCATTAATGGAATTTTCAATGATAAATGTTTTCAAAAAAGTTTTATATTTACGATTTGTGTTAAATTATATCATAGAGTAATTTATAGGTAATAAATTGACTTTTTAAATGAAAAATATTTAAAAAAATTATTTGTTGAAATGTTTTTTAAATTATTTAAAAAGAATTAATTAAGATATATAGATGTATTTTTAAAAAAATTTTATTCCAAATTTTGTGTGATTTTAAAATAAATGTTCAAAGATAAAATGATATTTTCCTTAGGTAATTTTTTAAAATAATCATTAAAGATATATTTTAATTTTTCTCAAAGTCATTTTCAATTAAATAGATTTTGAAAATGTTTTATATCTAAAAAATTATTGTCAATGAACGTTTATTTTTCTAGAAAAACCATCCATTGGACCTTTAAATATCATTAACCCTATAAGATTACATCCATTGATATAATTTATTATTTACTATTGATATGATATAAGGATTAAATTTTTATTTTTCATCTAAATTGATATTTTTGGACTACGTGTTGTTTATAAAACCCACTTATCATCTATGTCTTATAAAATGAAAAAATTATTGTGAATGTCACTTCCATTAATAAGTTATTCTAAAATGAAATTATTATTGAACATATATCTTTTCCATGTGTCATTATGTAATGAAATCCTTATGAAATTTATTTCATTTCAGGGGTTATATTATTATATTTATCACTCCCCCTTCATTTAATGGGTTATGATATAATGTATGGTTTATTATCACGAGGAATGCTTATGTTTGACTTCATTATTAGACTATTGAGATCAAAATATTTCTCAAATTAATTAGGTATATATTTATAACTTCTAATATATACATGAATGGAATGGTGAATGAACATTATTAAGAAATTTTCTTTTTCAGCAAAGATAGTAATGGGAGTTATACTTGACTACAATGATTGGTTGGAGGGTGAACCCATTCCAATATGAAGAATGTGATATATCTTGGGATGGTGGTGGTTTCTTCCCAGTAGGTTTATCCACTAATAATTCCCATGATTTCTTTTGAAATGATAGTTTAGTTATATGGAATGATTTTTTATGCTAATGTGTCTTCCAGAATTCATGGTCTTATTCTAATATTATTCTATGTCAAAATATTCTCTTGATTCATTATGAAATAAATATTAGTATATTATAATCATTATGATGTGATTAAATTTAATAATCTTTGACATACTTGGAATAATTTCTCAATTTTATGCTCATGTTCTCATTCCCTTATTCTTAGGTCATGCTTAAGTATCTTCCTTGATTATATTTAAGGAGTATTTAAGGTCACCCTTTATTATATTTTTTTCCCCAGTAAACAAATAAAGTATTTATATAGGGAATATTAATGAAGATTTCCATAGTGGAAGTTATGTATGGAATATTAGATGATATTTCACCATGTTATAATAATTTTATTAATTTTTTGAAAAACACCAAAATTTTATAGTCCTTGGGAATGTATATTTGAAATGTGATTAATATTCATATAAAAATATTTATTATCCTTATATATTAAGCCTGGGTCACTATTGTTGGTATGAATGGAGAGGGTTATTAAAACATTAGAAACTGAGATATGAAATCTTTAGAGATATCCGGTGGTATATTTCTGATTATTATTCTAGTGATGTATATAAGGACAAGTCTATTGATGAGTTAATGTGTAGGAAAACATTGTGTGATTTTTTGTAAAATGAAGAGTGAGTGGTTTCCATAAAAATAAATCCATGTTTAGATATTTCAAGTGAATGTAGCTCGATAATAGATGTACATTAGGCTAATGACCATGAATACACAAGATTAATATATACTCGATCATGAACCAGTGAATGATAATGGTCATTGCAACATGTGTGGTTGATCACTCTCAATGGATATGATTTGTAAATTCACAAAACTTTTGTGAACCTTCATGAATGATTAAAATAGATGGTAAAAAATAATGAAATATGGTGTCATAAATGAATGAAGTTTTCATAATTTAGACATCCTATAAGTAATTTTTCCTAAATATGAGGATTTCATATACGATAAGTATTTCTCACACTATGATTTTTGGTTTTAGTCAATACCACTAACTAGATATAACATGTTTAATCTATATTGTTACGAAATATTTTTTTGATGAGAATTCAAATTGAATTATGAATAGATTAAAGTAATATTTTATTATACCTAACCATTTTCCCAGAACATTATTAACAATGTGCACCATAACTAATTATCGAATAAATTAATGATTAAATTGAATGATTTTTCTGATATTTCGAGTATGGGAGACTATAGATGAATAAATATCAAGTTTTACTATTTTAATAATGTTGAAATAATAACTCTAGTTAATGTATTATAGGAACAATATGGAATTTTTACTATGGAAAATGGGGAGACAAAAAAATTAACTACAATGTGAAAATGATTATTTCTTAATGTAATGGATTCAAATATTGGCCACATTTATAAATCAAAAGCAGTTAAATTATTTAAATTTTGAACATGTGGGAATTATGAATATCTATATCCTAAGTGGAATGGTGATGAAGATAGTCATAATTCTTGTAGGATTAATGGTGATAGATCCTATAATTAATAGACTACAAGTTAAATGAGATAAGAATGAGGTATTAATGAGTATGATGAAAAAAACTGTTTTAATGTATTCAAGATGATGTTTAATAAATTAAGTGTTTATGTTTTTCTGGATTCATGAATTATGTTATATTAATTTTGCAATATATAAAAAAAATTTTGTTTATATTTTTTCATTGTATTTATAAGAATAAATTTAATTGTCTATGTGTACTTGAAAATAGATTTAATGGAAATGTTATATTCATAGGAAACACGTGTCTAACCGATATATAACCCTTAACGAGTTATTTATGTTGAGATAAGAATGAACGGATATTGATATATAGGGTATTAATATGTTAATTAGAATTCACTGATTACCCTGGATCTAAATATGGAGTTTTTTAAAAAAAAATTGTTTTATGAAATAACAAACAATGTTTAAAACATTTTTTGATTTATGGAATATATCCAATCAACTTAAAAATAATGGATCAAGAATGTTTTCATGAATTATTTACTGTAATTCAGGTTATTTGCATGTCTAAATATAAAACATGACGTAGTTATTCACATGTCTGTTATGTGAAAAATAAGATGTGGTTTATGATATATATGGGGTAAATGTTAAGATGATTTTGTGAAAATTATACATGTTCTGTCTAAATTTGTGGTCATTCAAATTTTAGAAGAGTTATATGGTAAACATTTTATGGAATTTATTATGTAAAATTACTGATGATTTGTTAGATATTAAATTATTATCTCCCCATATGAGCATTTAGGCATCACTACACAAAATTTAGTAACTAGCGTTGTGTTTTTTGTGTCTATTTTAAAAAAACTGTTGCTACATTTTTTTATGATGGAAACCTTATACCATCCCCCTATGCATAACACCACCACCCCTCTTCCTCTAACCCTCATAGGACAACTCATTTTAGACCCTTGAACACATCGAACACCTTACCACCACCCCCAACCCTGTCTAGCACCTCGTCACAAGCCCTCGGCCTCATGAAACCCCATTGAATCACATCCCCTTGCCACCATCCCCTAAACCAATCAAACATCATTGAGCCATACCCCACAATACCAGCCACATACCCTATCATACACGACCCATAACTACCAAACCAGTCTTACCTCTCATCTTATCTTCCATTTTCTATCACTTTTGGTCACCTCCACTCAATGCTTCACCGAATTGTCACTACCACTACTCCCTGAGCCCATGCTCAAGCTGCTAGACCCTCTCTCTAAGCCTAAGCTCATATTTCCGGCCCCTCTCTACATAGTTTGAGTTAATTCAACCATTTATTATTATTTATTTATTTATATAATGGTTAGGTTTGATAATTGTACAATTATAGATTATGTAACCTCGGATCCATGTACATGTGATGACATGATTAGTATGATGGTATTCTAATGATGAGTTAGGAATTCACAATGTTGGATTCTTTTATTTTCTATTTTTTATAGTGAATGTTTAATCAATAGTCAGAGATGATTAAATTGATAAGTTATTTATAAGGTTTATATCTAATTGAATTAAACTAGTATGTTGTTTTGTATTTTCTTTTTATAGATTTATTTATCTTTTGAATTATGATATAATTTTCTTTATTCATAGTGGCATGTGTGGTAATATTTTTGTTGGACTTCCTACTAGGTATGCTTAATAATCACTTCCTTATGAACATTGGTGTCTTTTCATAAGATGTTTTCCATGATATTGGAATGATAAATATTATTTATTTCCCAATTATTTCATTTAATGGAGTATACAGACATCAGTGCCTTGGGGTTGGTCATACCCTTACAGTGTGGAGTGGTTCCAATGTTTTTTCCTGGTTCTAGATTTATTATAGAGTCACATTATATTGTTTCATATTTTATTAGAACTCATATATTTTCTCGATATTTTTATACTTTTTGTGTGTTACTATTTTCATATAATTTAACATACCGTTGGGTTTAGTTTTTATTTAGTCTAAAAGTCTTGTGTTTTTTAATGGAGAATAATCTATCAATGATTTAGTGATCCCTTGATATTTTTTGAATACCATTGGTGTCTTGTTTCTCTCTATTAAGAATACCAATATTAAATTTTCATTATAAGGTTTTAATTCTATATCTAGAGGCTAGACTAAAGATAAAAATACAGTTTGGCAATAAACTCAATGGTTTAAGTTCCTATGAATGAGATGAAGTATGAAGCACTATTAACTTGAATACATAGTAAAATACGTCCAATAAATGAAAAGTTATTTCATCATAAGATGGTTGGATACAATATTTATGTTTTCACCAATTGTTTTTATTGAATTTTCAGATCATTATTTGTTACTGAAATGAAAAATTTATTAATTAAAACAATATTCCTCACATGGAATACACTAATCAGAATGTGAAAATATAAAAAACTGAGTTCTCTTATTATGGGTATATAATGGAATTCCGAATATTAAATTTGAAAACATATTAATGGAAATCAACTATTATATTACCATCTAGGACATTTAATATTTAATTTTATAGTTCCAAGAATGGTTTATCCAATATGATAAGTGAATAAGCATAAGTCATGTTATCCTCTTTGATTAAATCAAAAAAAAATAAGAAGGGAATATCAAATTATTCACTCGAAATAAAAAAACCTCATATAATCTTACATGGAATGTAGTGGATCTATTATGTAATATAAAACCGACTATAGTTGGGTTGAGTTTTACCTTGCATAAATATGAAAAAATAATGTGACCTACATAAAAAGAATATCATAGATCACAATTAGCAATGATAGTGAAGCATTATGTGACACCACTGATATCTATAGATGACATAAAACTCTAAATATTTTGCTATGGTGATAGATAATTACAGGGTCTACATTGAAATAGTGACTCTAGGGTAATTCTCCCATTATTATTATTTTATGTTAATTAATGTATGATTTTTATTTTTCATTTATTTTTCAGAATAATATACATATTTATTTCCTTTTTTTACATGGAACATTATAGTAATTCTATGGATCTTTTTATAACAACATGGGTTGAGTATTTTTCACTTACATTTATCTATCATTCCTACTTTGTAATACGTATGTGATTTTATTTTTCTAATTAAATATTGGAACATTGGGATATAGATAAAAGTTGGATCAGATTACTAATGACCACACCTTAGCATGCTTAACATTTTGATGAGTTTTTAGATTTTTTATTTCTAATTGATCCATTGATGGGAGAATACGATTTCTATATCCTAAATGTAAAATTAGAGTGTGTTTGATGATTGATGGAGTATATTAACACTGTTAGAGAAGAAATTCCTTGATCAGTATCTGTTGTGGAATTAGATTAAAGAATTGATTGTTATAGAATGTTTGATCACTGATTTCAATCAATGGAATGAGCTCCAACATCTTCGAAAATGGGAAATGAAATGAAATCCCATTTGAATGATGAATTCATAATAGTAAGAAACCAATGTCAAAATAAAAACATAACAAAAAAATAAGTTAATGGGGATATAATAACAACGTATAATGTGATGTTTTTATGGCTATAGGGAAACTATTTTAGGATTTTAATGTATGATTGGATCCTCCTCTTTATTCTATGGAGACTATTGTAAGAGAAAACTTCACTGAGAATAAAAATGAATTTAATGGTTTTGACAAAAAACACTTCTTCTATATGGAATTAAATGGGTTATTTATGAATTATAAATCAACATTTTATTATAAATATGACGAAAAGTAACAAACATGCGATGGGTATTCATTAATTTCCTTTATCAATTTGATTGAAATTTTTATTCATGTAATTATAAACCATTGTACACCTAAAGCGACGTTATATATATAATAAAAATGATGGGTTATTGATACATATAATAGATTAAAAAACATGGAAAAAAATATAATTATTACATCCAGATGTCTCATCTGATCCTATGAATTTATTATTGGGATTTAATACTGATGAATTCAAACCATTTTGGACTTTAAAAACTAGTTATTGCATTTGGATGGTTATTCTGATGACATTCAATTTACCTCTAGGGATTTGAATGAGAACAAATTATTTTATCATTTGGATGATTATTCAATGAAAAATAATGTGTGGAAATGATATAGATGTATACATTCCAGCGTATAATTGACAAATTATAGGAGTTATGGAGTAATGGTGTTGAGGAATATAATTCATCCTCTAGTATAATGTTCAAAATTATAGCGACAATTATATATTCCATTAGTGACTTACATGATCTAGGGAATTTATAATGTTGTTAAACATACATGGGTTTTGAATTTACTATTTGGGACAATCATTTTGAGACCCAATGACGAGCTCATATTTTAAAATTATACATCCGGTGTTATTCAAAATTCCATGATGCATATAATTGATTATACTTGAACGTGTAAAAAATTCAATGGTTCAATTGAATTTATGACTCATCAAAGTAGTTAACGGGTTTGGAAATATCAGTTGAACATTGAAATGATGAAATAGAATTTTTGAAACACGTAATTTGAATGATAGTGGGAAATGTGTTTGAAGTTAATTTCTTTTTGAAATCAGAAGACATTAATGGAAGAGAAAAACATATTATTTAAACATCCATATTGGGTATTTAATTTGTTATAGAATAATTCTAATTTGATGCATATAAAGAATAATGATTGGGAATATTTGGTCTTCACATTTGATAATAATAATGGAAAATTGAAGGATCATCCCAATGATCGGAAATACATATAAGCAATGATTTTAAAGTGTGATCTATAGCTATATGAGAATGAAAAGCATGCTCTAACAATTATTTCAAGGAAAAATATCTATAAGGAAAAACTCCCAACAATTATTTTACATGTTATGGAATCTATGGGTATTCAAGTAATATATTAATCTATTTTTTCTTAATCCATTGTATGTTACATGAATTGAAATGTCACAATTCACTTACTATGTCACAGTAGTTACTACAATTTTTATTTCACACATTATCAAATTAAAATTACACTACTATTGTATAACAATTTTTTACATTATTTATAAAAAAATTAAGAAAACAATAAATCCATTTTTGTTTGATAATATACAAGGAAAATTTGTATCGATAATTTGTGAAATGGAGAAGATCTTTCCTCTGTCATTTTTTACTATAATGATTCATTTAATGGTGAATTTGGCATAGGATGCCAAATTAGTAGGCCTTGTACATTATTAATGATGTATCCAATTGTTATGTGCTTTATTTATATTTTTTCACTTAAGTAAATATTTTTTAACTTTGTTAAAAAATCAATTTTTTTTCTATTTTTTTCAATGATATAATTGGAATTTTAAATAATACGCGATATATAAATATCTACCTAATTTTATTCATAAGTCTATTTGGCAGAGGAGTGTCTTAAATTTTTATTTTGATACTTGGATGATATTGACACAATATTCAACCTAGTGGGACAAGTTTTTGACACATCTCCTCAATATATACTTAATAGGAAATCAAAAATAATTCAAGTAATTGGAGGATTTGTTTGGAGGAGCTCAAATGTTACAATGAATGTAATGAAATTATTAGATAAAAATTGATATGTGTTACTAAATACATAAATTTTAAGACCATTTTATTTATTATTTGAGGTTACAAATAATGAGACAACAATATTTTTTGAACAATAAATGATAATGATATATCAAATGATGTTAATAAATATCATTTAGAATGGTCAACATGATGTGTAAGTACATTAATATTTCAAAAAATACAGATATTAGATTTACATATATATTTTGTAAATATAATATTATATATTACATTTTATTGATCATTAATAATAATACTCAGCACAAGTTGTCATATGATTTGGTATTCCTTGCTCGAGGTCCTCTAAAATATTTTAGAATGTCAGATGGTTACATAGTGAATGGATTTAAATTTTTTACAGTCGATCAGGAAGAGGGTTTGAAACCACATACTTGGGGTATATTTTTGTGTTCTAAAGTCGGATACTATCAATTGTTTACTGATATTTTTTAGTTAAACTACCTCATTAATTTTTCTATTGGATTATTAAAATGAAATAGGGTGGATATTATTAGTGGTTTTAAAATATTTCCCTTTCAATTTAACATTTTGAACTTATCTTACATGATAGATAATGGTGACCATGAATTATATAATATATATGAATTAACATCATATGATAAAAAGGTATTTTATGTTAAAGATATAGAGGATGAGGGGTTGAGTGACTTTTATAAAGTAAAACAAAGAGGTTTGTATGATATGGATTATGAAGGGGAAGATTTTTTCCTCAAACATTGAATCCCATAAACTATAATAAGATACCTTATTTTTCAAAAAGTGATTTTGAAATAATGGTCATGAAAGGGTGAATGATGTATGTGATGTAATGATGGATTTGAAAAATGACATGATTGACGGAGAAAATTATTGTATTTGAAGTCATCCTTTCATTTATCTACCTGTTTTTTCATATGTGCATGCATTCATTAATATAGTTCAATATATTTTCTTTGTTAGAATTTTTATTGTTTTATAATTTGTAATTTTTTTCTTCTGGACTTTTTTAAAATAAGTTTTCTATAGATAATTTTATTTTATTCAATCACATGAATACAAAATAGGAAGATTTATATTAATTCAAATCGACTCTGAATCAATGTTCCCTCGACCACACTGATAGATGATGATCCATAAATATCTCCAATATAGTATCTAATAAACCATCTTCATACCCCCTAAACATTCTCTGACACCCTCTATGATCATCCGAATATCAGCTTTGTTGATGCCTCCCCATTCAACAACATTAATACTGAGGGATTCAGTCGCCACTCATGGTTCATCATAGGGATAGTGGAGGTCGACTATTATAGATATAAATTTTAGTATGAGTAAATTTATTACACATTATTTATACTAAAATCTATTTTTTTATATAATATTGACCCAATTATACTATAGAGAAAAATATGAAATGATTAGTCATCTGTAATTTGAATATACTAAATATTATTATCCAATTTAACAACTATGGGGTCATTATGTATGAAAACACTGGATTATTTGGCCAAATTATAGACCATGTGGCAGAAAATCCGTTTAAACTTCCGATTAAGTATGGATATTTGAGGAATATTCCATAATCATAAGAGAATTATGTTTTTGATTCATAGTTTAAGTAAATTTATATGAATTATATTAAAATTTAATGTTATTATGTTATTAAATTAAATTATTTTTTAAATGCATCATTTTTTACATATGTTTGTCCACATTCCCGCTGCAGATCTTATAGCCAAAAAGTGTACATTGAAAATTATGGGAAAAAATATGAAACATTTTAAATGGATAATGTGTAATTTGTTTAATGATAAATTATTAAGCACCCAAAAAATGAATGATAAGTTACCTAATGGGGTACCTAGAGTGAAATGGAATGTTTTTATGGATAGCCATTATGATGAGAAGTATGTGATATTTAAATATATATTACTAAATTAATATAATATTATATTTTTAAATTCTTATAAAAAAGATATGACATTTCATACAGTACTATTAAATTACATTTTATTTATTTCAGGATGTAACAAGGAAGAATGCATCGAGCTGGGATACGAAAATCATCACTCACATAGTGGGGAAATGTGTTTTTCTAGAAGCTGATCGAATCATGGAATCATTTCCTTAGTTTAAAAATTTATATATAAATATTATTTGTTACATGTATTAAAATTTTAATTTATATTCTTTTCATATAGCCAAAAAATTTATGGAATTGAGGCTCTCAAATATTAGTGTGTTTGGATGTTAATAAAAAATAAAATGATTGTTTTGTTCATTAGCCTACCAGAGATTTTGAATTTTGAATTCATTTTTCATTATAATAACATACTATCAGTTGTCACTCGGTTAAAATATATTATGTAAAATATGACTGATATTTTATTTAAAAGTAATAATTAATGAAATGTGAGATTCCAATCCCGTACAGTGCAACATAGTATTCCAGGATGACCTAATTAGTATAGTTTTTTGGAAAGGATAATCATGGTTAGGTCCACGATATGTATTTGGGAACATTCCAAACTGAAGAATTTAGCATCACATATTGTATAGTAGATCTACCTACTCTTATTTGTAGTCACTCATTACCTGAAGATTCACAGAGAGAGTTTATTAATAGGATAAGATCAATTATAAAACAAGGACCCAGATATCTGCTTTCCAGAAAGTGTCTGTTGATATATTTCAGAATATGAGAAGAGATTTCCTTGGTGATATATCATTGATTACTGGTGGTGAGATGGAATATCATAGAACACGAATTGTATTTAGTTAAGAAAAATAGTGGTTTTCTATTTAAATATAAATATACAACATTGTTTAATTTTCAATATAATTGTCTTACAGTTTATTGTAGTAGGATATTGATATGGAGACAAAGAGGTGGAAGGGAATAGTTCATCATCAGGAAGTGATTATTGATCTTTTATATGTCTTGGAATAGTATGGAAAGAAAGGATTTGTTCTTGTATCATTTATGACATAGAGTATTCAAATGATATTTTCATGATTTCACTTTTTTGAAGAGGTTGAACCAATTTATTGTTTGTGTAGATCAATATTCTTTTTTATATGTTATTACATTTCTTAATTCATGTTTCATGGGACTGTGTAGATGAATATGGTCTAAGAAAACTATAAAAAAAAATATTGGATTGGTTTGGGACTCTTATATAGAGAATCTGTTCTCGATAGCACCCTAAGTGATTAGATGTTGTCAGATATGTCATTAGATTAATTGAATATTTTTTATTTCATGTTTGTGATTTTGTGTTTATTTAATATTCGATACACCTAGTATTTGGATTTTTAAGTGTATTTCATGGGATACTGAATTTACAATTGGATTTTTTTAAATGATTATAAATATGACGTTTAAACATCCACTAAATAGGGAATATTTATTTATTTGGAGTTTAAACCACCACTATATGATGATTTTATTTATTAGTAGTTGTTATAACAATTGACAAATATGATAAAAATATTTAACAGTGGTTTTCCTCGATTCAAAAGTCATAAATTTTCAGATAGTGAATATATGATAACATGTTCTAACAAATTTTTATAATGATAATTAGAGTTAATTTTCATGATTTATCATAATATTTATGTATGTAATGTTTTTTTGTTATTTGAGAATAATAAATTCACCATCATTACTTGGTGTTATAAAATAAGTGGAAATTAATAAAGGCACAACCAAAGTGTTAGATTTTAATGAAATGAAGGATATATATCTTCTGGTGAAATATATTTTACATTAGTAAAAGTGTTTTGAAATAAAATATACTCTCATTATTATTATTTATTATCTTATTAATGAACATTTTAATACCTCTTACATATATGGATTTGTGAAAATTACCTTTATACTTACCATGTTTTCATTCACTATCGGTAAAAACATTATAGATATATTTACATTACATTTTCATGTTTTCTCTTTACACATATTTTCTCCAATGTGGAAGCCAAGTTATGTGTTACTTTGGTAAACCATGATGGTTCTAACTTTTCTTTAATCGAATTTTTAGTATTCATTATTATGATGTGGGTATTTATGGATTGAATTTTCATGTCATAAAACAATGATGAATCTTATTAATTTTTACGGTGAATTTTATTTCATGGTGGATTGAAATTTACATCTCTTGATTTTTGGAAATGATTTTAGAATTGTTTTTTAATTTCTAATATTTTTCATTTCACAAAACAATGAATATAGCTTCTGTTATATGAATGAATCAACTCATCCATTACTTATAAAAATTAGAAATTAGATATTTTGTTACAAATAACACTTATATTAGCTTGTGGTATATGTAACACTATTTTTGGATAATTTTTAACCCACTACTAAGTTCATTCAATAACATTTTTTACAAGCATGACTGAGTTTTGCCGAAATACATTATACTATTAATAATAAAATTAAAATAATATTATAGTTATCACCTAGAAGATGAAATTTAATTTATGAATAACATTTAATAAATTGGTAAAATATGGATTACACATGTATATAAAATGAATCATTTGGTTATCAATTATATTCAAATTAATCTATGAACTATTTGAAAATGTAAAATTCTTTTTCTAATTGTACTATTTATCTATAAAAAACATGTTTTATATAAATAAATTAAAAAAAATTATGCTTAATTTTAATAAAATTTGTATCTTATAAATTAAATTTGATTTATTTTCACTCATACATCATGTTTTATAAGAATAAAATAAGATGAATTATTATTTGAGGCATTAAAATTATTACTATTCTACAAGGAATTTTAATTCCATTTAATTGAGGTCATGTTTTAAAAGAAAAATTTTACACTTTTTTATTTGTTGTTTTAGAAAATCATATTTTTTATATAATAATATAAAAATTTTATTTCAGTGAATTTCTTATATTTTTTATGATGTTTAATTTTTTGTTGAATAGTTAAAAAATTTATTTTTAATTTAGAACTTCATCTTTTTCAAAACTATATATATAGTTATGTTATATTTTATATAGTATTTAACATATGTTATTATAAATTATTTAACTGTTAATTCATTTTATTTCATTTCAATTGTCTTTATATTAAAATTGAATCTAAAAACATTGCAATGTTTTGATATCATTACTTTAAAAACCCGTTGTTAGTCTCGTCTGTTAGATTATTTTTAAATTAATTTCTGAAAAATTGTGATTGGAATTTGGAAGAATGTATTCCATATATTAAATATATATTTTTAATCAATAAAATCGTTAATATATCTTTTCTAAAAAAATATTAGTGAATGTTACTAAAATTTATTACAATGGTTAAGAAAAAAGAAGTTTACATAGTTGTTAAACATTAACATAAGGGAAAAGTAACATAGAAACATGTCAAAAAACATTATATCGATATTTTTAATATATAATCCGTTTTATTATAAATTATATTTTATTGGAGTCATATGATATAAGAAAGACCTCTAAATATTGTTACCTTTTTTATATTTACCATAATACCAATCCTCCTCCACTATAATAGGGCATTAACCCCCTCACACAACCCCTCTCATGAAATATTTTTCATCCTAACCTGAACAAATATCCCCATATATTCCATTAAATAATCCAAGAATCATTTCTTTATTTTTAAATCCAACCAAGGAATCCCTGTGGTTAAAACAAAAAAGGGTTACCCAAAAAAGGGGCAACATTATTCCACAAGCACTGTTGTTTTTCCCCACCACCTCAATTATTATTATTCAATTACTATATAAAAATATTATTATACTAAATATTATAATATTTTTTATGTTATTTTTTGTATCTACAATCCCTCATACTTCCATCATATGGGATACACAATCATCATTCATGTGTACTATGGACTACCCCTTACGAACCGATGATGTCCATTCTCCCACTAACACCCCAAAAGGATGGAATTATTTAAATACTAATTTTTAAAATATGATATATATTTTATATATGATATGTTCATTCTTATTTATTTAATTTATAACACATACCTTTATGATTTCCTTTTTTAGAAATATGATAACTTTGTTTGTGGTTGTGTGGAATGCCGCCTCCTTAATGCAATGTAATTCGTTAAGGATTTAGATAGGCTGTATTAAGGATGAGTTAAATAAAAATCACTGATATATATGACATTTTAATTATACTGGAAATATAATATATATAATAAATATATATACATATATCATTAATGTTTATTTCTTTAAAAATTTGAAAATAAAATGGAAACAATGTTCATGAAAATGTCTGAACTATTGTCTACATGACCGATTTCTTTCATTTCATATTACTATATTACAAAAAGTATTATAAATTATTACATAATGATTAAATATGATATTTATATCATTTTATACATTCTATATATAAGTAAATCATGTTTATCTAAGATGATTGTGAATAAAAATTCCCAACAAATATAAAAAACACTTTTATTATTACTCGAATCCTAACTATAACCTAAATCCTGATTAAAAGATAATGTATATTAATAATAGAATCATATATATAATCATATATTATAAAATTGTTTTGTTTAATATTAATAATAAAAATAAATTTATTATATTGTAGTATTGAATACGTATGAATAAATTCAAGACTTAAGGTAAGGGTTTTCTCATCTCACTATTTTTTCTATGAGATATATGCCATATTCACTAGTTATTATTATTATATGGTATATATACATCCATATTAATTTTTATATCTGGAATTTAATATATATATTTATATTAAATTACTCAAATTGTGTTATTCTTTTTTATATCTCATGATTCCAAATTAATTTAGGAGGAAAGGGAATTATGTCTCAATATTATTTTTTCGAGACTTATGACTTATTCACCAAATGACTTGTTTACTAATGTATATAATTCCCATGAATTTTTTATATTATTATTATTATCATTCAATGTAATGGTATTTACATATCAATTTTATGATGATTATTTTTTTGGGTTTGTGGATCAAAAGTTACAAAATCACTAAGGTAATTTTGTCTCAATCTACCTTCTTTGAGACATATATATTGTTACACACCCATTTCGTCGATGTGGTGTATATAATGGCCATTTTTAATTATATATAAAAAAAGCCATTAATTTTTAGTTATTTTTGATTTATGTAATTTTATTCTCTCATGGGTATTATGAATCAATTATAACAAAATGGTTACAATTTATTATAATAATGTAATCATTTAATGGAAGTATTTAAAATTTTTTCATCCCTTTATGAAATACTATGATACATTACCGAAGAAAAATGATGAACTTTAATATCATCTGGTCATTCATGATATCTTAATGCAGTGGTACTAGTTTTTCAAACAATGTTACATAGTGTAATCAATGAAATGTTTTCACGAAAACCCAATTTTATTTCACTATTTGTTTGGAATACTATGTTTTTTCAAAACCACACATTGTAGTTTTATTGGAAAAAATTTCCAAACATTATCATATGATATATTAAATATATTATTAATAATTATTTTATTTTTTAACTTATTTTGTTTTTAATAGTAATATTCTTGACGTTTAATGATAAAGGTAAATTTCTAAACTTTTTATTGTGGGAAAGGAATGTTCATCATGTACAGATTTATCCACCATCCAAACCATAACATTTTTGAATCTTATTTTTATAGTTTAAAAAATAAATTTTATAATAATAGTTTTTCAAATTCATTATTTTTAATGATTGTTTTTCAAGGAAAAATTTTTTAGGAATAATGTTTTGGGGTTAAAAAACAATTTTGTATGATTTTTAAATGTTCTTTATATGTTTTAAAATCTATTTTCAATAAAAAAAATTCATCAATGTTTTATGTTATGTATATGTTTTTGATTATTTTAAAAAAATATATTGTGTTTTATTAAGGATATTTTAAAATAAAGATGATATCAAAGTGGATTTCTATTAATGAGTTGTTTTAAATTATTTTCAAATAAACTGTTATATGTATTCAATTTTTATTTCCCAATAAATCAATTTGAAAATCATTTCATGTAAAAACAGTTTTATAAATAATTTTCAAAGATTAATTTATTTGTTTCCAAATAATATTTTAAATTTTTTTTAAAAAAATTGTTTACATATTAAAAATATTTTTTCAAATTGGAAATTAAATTTTTCTTAGGAATGTTTTAAATGATTTTTAAAGAATACATTAAAGGATTTAACAGTGGGTTTTATAGAACAATATTTTGAAAATTTTTATTATGTATGAAAAATTTCTTAAATTTTTGTTATTTTTTGTAGGAAACTATCCGTGTGACATTTTTTAATCGATATCCATATAAGATGAAATTCATTTTCTTAGATCATTCTTTACTAGGAATATGATCCAAGGATACCATTATTATTTTTTCTATGAATGATTATAAATTAGTAATTTTTTATGAAATCAACTTCTATTCAAATTGTTAGACCATGACAAAATACTCCATAAATATACATCCATTCAGTAGTTATTATATGATCAACAAAATATAAATAATTTATCACTCAAAGATTTAATGATATGATAAAATATTTTGTATACATATTTAACTTCATATGTTATGTTATGATGTTTTTGAAACCGATCAGTTTCTATGGGACAAGGTATAAGGAATTATTTATTATCTTGTGGCACAAATATGTATGATTTCATTATGAGATAGCAGATTTCAATATTTCCCTCTAAATCATTGGGAATATATTAATATATCAAAAGGTTCATCTATATGGAATGTGTAGTGAACCTGAGTCATTTGAAGACATTGTCGGCTAAGATAGAGTTATGTTTTAACCTTGAATTATAATATGGTTTGGGAAGTGAACTCATTCAACATTAATTAAATGTCTTCGATTGGGGATGCGGTGTGTCATTCCTAGTAGGTGTATCCCTCCTAATGTTCCTAATGTGTTTTGGAAATGAGATATTACTTATAGGGAATGATTTTATATTCTTATGCTTATTCCATATGTTGTGCCCAAGTGAAGTAATTGCATTTGTTGTCAATAACTTGTCATGGTGTGCCATCTGATGAAGTACATCTTGATGATTGATGATTACAGAAGCATTACATCTGACGATTGTTGAGCTGCTCTTTAAGTTCAAAGAACTTGTATCCTGATGATACAATGTCACAACATTGTTTGAAGACCATGCATTGTAGTGACAATGCATGAGGAGTTGAAGAAGATCCATCCACAACTACTAAGTGGATGATGTGCATTAATGAAGTCCATGCACTATCACTAAGTGCATGTGAATTAGAAGAAGATCCAGCTTGATATCTGATTGGATCATTGAAGAATGTTGATGAATTATTTGATTCAGGAGCATTGGTTGAAGGAAGACCCTTCAGGAATTTCACTCCTAAGTGAAGATTATTTGTTTAAGAAGAATGGAGGAATTCTGAAGAAGAAGAGAAGATATGAATAAGGGAGGATGGCTAACATGTGGCACTTGGAATGTTACACTTGGTCACTTTGTTTAACAAAGTACTAAGTGTTTTTGTTGCAAAAAATAGGCCACCAAGGAGGCCAGCCGAGGGTCATCACCCAAGGCACATGAGGGACTCAAGGTCACCACGCCCATGGGGAACCCTCAAGGCCAGGGCAGCATCCTTGAGGCAAGGGCGCACCCGTAGGACACCGCATGGGCGCCTGGGGCACGCCCGGAGGAGCGCAGGGCACGCGGTGGTGAAGCCCGCGCACCCGGTGTGTGCATAGTGGGCGCTAGGAGCGCGCCCGCAGGAGCAGAGAGTGGGCGCAGAGCGCGCCCGCAGGGAGAACATGGTGCGGGGCGGCACCGTGGAGGGAGAAGTACAACTGGGAGTTGATCAGCATCGGCATATTGATAAGCCGCGTGAAAACCGCGCCCCGTTTCGATGTGGGACGCGGAATTTTCACCCGGGAGCGATCATGGCCGCACGATCAATCGCGCGCCAGATCTCGGCCGCCCATCTAATCCGCCGCGGCCCATCCTGATCGCAACCGTCCAAATCATCGATCCGACGGCCGTGGCTCGTCTTCCACCTCGAGCTCGAGTCGAAGCCTCCCGCGATCCGCCGCATGAACCAGAGCCTCCCGACGACAGAATTTGAGTTCCCGGCCACCGCTGATCAAGCCGAAGCCTCCATTGTGATCGTCTGGCCTCTACGAATACAATAATGCATTAAACTGTTGCATACATGCATCGAGAGAGATTTCGAGATTCGGCCGAGGCAAAATATAATGCCGAGGCCACGTGGAGAGCATGGTTTGCATGCATGAGCCTAAACAGAGGCTTGCATGCGTTTTAAAATGCATGCACGTGGATAAAGGAGAAGGAGAAGAAGTCCGCGTTGTGCAGAGAGAAAGAACGAGATTCTCGGCCCGCGTTTGAAGTTTTCAACGGACCGAAAATCTCTGTGGATCAAGATTTATATCCCGCGGATGTTTTGAGGATTCCTCTGCCTATAAAAAGAGAGGCCGAGACCTCTGGAAGTTTGCTGAAAAATTTGTGATCCGCGAGAGCCTTCTTCCTCGCGAAGAAAGAGCCATCGCGCAACTACCTTGCGCGGCTGTTGTTCTAGGTGCCACCCGAGGCCCGAAAGTGACCCCCTGCGCGCTATCCTTTGTGCGACAGGAAGTACCCGAGGCCGCAAGCACCTTGCGCGCCCTCGAGGTTTGTTGAGACCTGCGCGCCTTGTCCTTTGTTGAGGCTTGCGCGGCAGTGTTGAGGAAGAGAGGCTGCGGCTCATACCTTGTGCAGCTGTTGGAGAAGAAGTTGGCCGCGGCTCAATCAGACCCTTGCGCGCCTCCTTTGGCATTCAGGTGGAATAGAAGCAAGAAGACCCGAGGCATAGTGCCTTGTGTGTGCAAGAAGTGGAGTGAAGGCCAAAGACACACCTACGGGTAGTGTATGTGCAAAACAAGAAGACCACACATAAGTTGTGTGTGTGTGTCTAAGTATATGAAGAAGGCCGAGCCTTGTGTGTGCACACTTCGATGAACAAACTAAAAGAACACACCTTGAGTGTGTGTGAAGTGAAGAGCCCGAGGCTTGTGAGTGTGCAAAGAAAGGAAGAGGTCGAGGTTCGGCTTGTACCCAGTTGAGTACATTCAAAATGAGTTGTGTATGTGTGCACAAGTGAAGAAGAGTGACAAAACATAAGAAGAAGAGTAGTACACACTTAAGTGTGTGAATGCAAAAGAACTGATCATTCTAAGTGATTGGTTTTTGGTGAGCAAGACCAACGAGATCTTTTGAAGACTATTGAAGCTACTTGAAGTTCTGAACAACACCATTGAAGAAGTGAAGTGGAGCCATGATGAATATGATGCTGTGGAGTTGGGGGGTTTAACGAACTTGTAATTGGGGGGGGTAACCAATTACTGTGTAATCATCTTTTGTCATAGTGAAGAATCCGTGTTGGGGGGTGTAACCAACACGGCAAGGAGTAGGTCTTTGTACCGAACCTTGTAAATCTCTGTGTTCTGTGCTCTCATTATTACTGCACCACTAAAAGAGTATATCTAGGCTTTAACCAGCTGCAGAGGTTGAATTGATAATCCAAAGGGAACAATTCATAAAAATAAAAAGTTATCACTGATTCACCCCTCCCCTCTCAGTGATCACAACCGATCCAGGCATTTCAAGTGGTATCAGAGCCAGGTTCCCTCCGTAAGGATCTACTTCTGAGAAGATGGAAAATCTGAATTCTGTTAATAGTAGGGGTGTTCCTACATTCGATGGAAAGAATTACCACAGCTGGAAGAATCAGATGTTACCCTACCTTCTATCTCTCGGCCTTGAAGTTAGAAATGCAGCCTTATTTGGATTCCCTCCTCTTGCTAATGAAGCTGCTATGACACTCGATGAGAAAAGAAATATGGAAGTTGATGGTAAAGCTCAAAATTCCATTCTTATGTCACTCTCAGAAAAGGTATACACAAAAGTCATGGGACTCAAGAATGCTAAATAAATTTGGGACAAATTGGAAAGTAGTTATGAAGGCAACATGAAAGTCAAGGAAGCCAAATTACAGATTTGGAGAAGCAAGTTTGAAGATGTAAAGATGGGAGAAGAAGAAAATATTGATGATTATTTCACAAGAGTCAATGAAATTGTCAGTAACATTCGGGGCTTTGGAGAAAAGTTGGAGGACTCCACTATTGTTAAAAAGCTAATGAGAAATTTTCCTGACAGGTTTGACCCCAAAGTCTCAGCATTAGAAGACATATATGATCTCTCTCTTGATGAACTACACAACATTCTCATTGCATATGAAATGAGGAAGATCCCAGTATTCAAGAAGAAGATCAAGGATGGGATGGCTTTTGAGGCCATGAGACAACTCAAGATAAAAGATGACGAAGTCCTAGAATCAAGTGATACTGACAATGAAGAAAAGGATGAAGATCTCAACACGATTATTTCTCTTTTTTCTAAAAGGTTTGGAAAAACTAAATTCAGGGGAAAAGGGAAATCACCATCAAGATGTTTCAATTGCAATAACATCAGACACTTTGCTGTAAACTGCCTCAAGAAGAGATATACTGCTCCAGAAGTTGAAGATGAGAAGTCACAAAAGAAGAAATGGAGTAGATACCCAAGAGAAGGAAACAAATCAGGTGTAAGAAAGAAAAGGTTCGTTCCAGGTGAAAGAAGAAGCTATGTAAGCAAAGAGGAAGAATCAGACTCTACTTCAGCCAGTCAATCAGAAGAAGAAACGAATTTTATGGCTCATATGGAAAAAGGGTTTGATACCTGCAGCAGTGAAGATGATGAAAGTGAACGAACAGAGCTTGAATACATATTGAAAGATGAATTAGAGGCTTGCCTTGAGCAAAACATTAAACTCAAGAAAGAGAAGAAATTGTTACAAAAGGAAACAAAAAGAATGAATGAGGAGTTGGAAGAATGTATGAAGAAAGAGACAATGTACATTGAAGAAATCAAGAGACATAAACTGAAGGTAGCTGAGCTAGACAAGATAGCAAAAGATCTTGAGGAGAAACTTCACCTCAAAGAAGAAGAGAAATCAGTGACACATTCCAAGTGGATTGAAGCACAGAATAGCTTGACAAAGATAAGAGAAGACTTCAACAAGGCTGTTGAGGTCAAGGCAGAATCATCTTATGCTGGTGCTCAAAGGCAGGTCAATTTACCACTATGTAAATCTCTAAATACATCTGTTATTCCTAACAATGCAGGTTCAAAGATAAAATTGAGACAAACATGGCATGAACCAACCTGTGTAAAATCATCTTCAATGGAAGAAAGGAAATCCTCATGAAGGACTACTCAAATCTTGGACCGAAAATTACAACATGACTCTTATCAACAAAGAAGGTCAAGGTTCAGAGGCTACTGCTGGTGTTGTGGTGTGTTTGGACATAAGTCCTATGCATGCTGGTATAACATGTCTCGTCCAAACATGAGGCATGAGTCATGGGGGAGACATCCTGAAACCCAGAGTGTTTTGCAGAAAGCATCAAAACCACCAACTCAGAACACATTTGACTGCCTGAGTGAAGCTTGTGGAAGATGTGACCAACAAGGTCATAGAGCTGATAAATGTATGACAACTCTTCCTAAACAAAAAGTCAAAGACATGAAAGGGAAATGCATTCAAGAAACCAATGATGAAATCACATGCTTTGCTGAAGTGCCTCTAAAAGCCAGCAGTAAAACCAAGTCATGGATTCTTGATAGTGGATGCTCATCCCACATGACTGTTGATACAAAAATTCTAAGAAACATTGAAAGTCATGAGGGAGGAACCGTGGTGTTTGGAAATGATCGTTCTTTGAAAATCAAGGGATTTGGAAAGGCTATGATTGCAACAACAAATCTAAAATCCAATGATGTGTTGTTTGTTGAAGGATTAAAGCACAACCTACTCAGTGTAAGTCAATTATGTGATGATGGACATGAGTTGTTGTCCAGAAGGACTCATGCATCATCAAGAGCTCAAAGGATGGAAAAATCATCACTCAAGGAAGAAGAACCACTGGAAATCTATTTCAAATTGGTGATCCCATAAATTCTTGTTTTCTTAGCTCTAAAGATGAAAACAACCTCTGGCATAGAAGACTTGGCCATCTTGGCCAAAGGAGTATGAGTAAACTTCTGAAGTACAATGTTGTACGAGATCTACCCAAATTAAAGAGAGAAAGAGATGAAGTCTGCGACACATGTCAGATGGGAAAACTGACCCATAGGTCACACAAAGGAGTTGATATCATGACTACTAGGCCTCTTGAACTCATCCATACAGACATATGTGGACCGATGAGACAGAAGTCTACAAGAGGAGATTTCTATTTTATAACCTTCATTGATGATTACACTCGGATGACCAATGTCATGTTCATGAAACACAAGTCAGAGGCAATCACGATGTTCAAGACTTTCAGAAGGCAGGCGGAGAAGGAACTAGAGCTCTGCATCAAGAAAGTAAGATCAGACAACGGAAAAGAATATACCGGTGATGTCTTTGAAAGCTATCTGGTCAAGCATGGAATCAAACATCAATATAGTACACCATATACTCCACAGCAGAATGGAGTGGCTGAACGAAAGAATCGAAGCATAGTTGAAATGGGGAGGACTATGTTAGCTGAGCATGATATCTCTAAGTTTTTCTGGAGAGAAGCAGTATGCACTGCTATACACATACAGAACAGATGTCTCCTGAGACCAGAAACACAAACGACAGCCTATGAAATGTGGTTTAACAGAAAACCAACTGTTAAATATTTCAAAGTCTTTGCAGTCCCTGCATCATCAAGATTAAAAACATCAATCTGGGAAAGTTTGACGAAAAAGCTGACGAAGGAATCTTTATGGGTTACCTACCTAATGGAAAAGGCTACAGATGCTGGAATAAGAGGTTGAATAAAATGATTGACTGCAGTGATGTCATAATAATTGAAAACAACACCAAACCATACACTATGGATGATGATGACTCAAAGAATGACACAGCCTTGGAACAGAAGAATGCAGAATTACCTGAGCCAACACCAACTGCTGGTGAGATCAACTCTGAATATACCAGTGATGAAGATGAAGGTAATGAAAATGGAAGAAGAAGATACAACAAATTGAAGAAGCATGTTGACACAGAAAATGTCCTTGGAGACCTACAGTCCTCAGTAAGAACTAGAAGAAGATTGAGATTGGAAGATCAGACTGCACTGGTTTCTCAAGTTGAACCTCACACAGTGGCTGAAGCAGTTGTACATGAGGAATGGATACAAGCTATGCATGAGGAACTCAATCAAATTGAAAAGAACTCCACCTGGGATCTTGTGCCAAGGCCCAAAAATAAAAATGTTATTGGGACAAAGTGGGTGTTTAGAAACAAACTCAATGAAAAGGGAGAAGTTTCCAGAAACAAGGCCAGACTTGTATGCAAAGGATATTCACAAATGGAAGGAATCGACTTTGAGGAAACCTTTGCACCAGTTGCAAGACTGGAAACTATCAGAATGTTCTTAGCAGTTGCAGCACACAAGCAGTACAAGGTCTATCAGATGGATGTGAAATCTGCATTTCTGAATGGAGATCTTGAAGAAGAGGTGTATATTGAACAACCAGAGGGATTTTTGCTAGACAAAGATGGCAGTATGGTGTGCAGATTGAGAAAAGCCTTGTATGGATTGATGCAGGCCCCTAGAGCCTGGTACTCAAAATTGGATGGTTGTCTTAAAGACATGAAATTTGTCAAAGGAACAGTTGACAGTAACCTCTATGTCAGAGAAATGGCCAATGGTACCCTCATAGTCATTATCTATGTGGATGATATCATTTTTGCTGGTAACAAGGAAGGACTATGTGAAGAATTTGCTGAGTAGATGAAAAGAACTTTTGAAATGTCGATGCTTGGTCAAATGACATATTTTCTAGGATTTTAGGTGGAACAAAGACAAAACTCCATATTTCTTTCACAAGAAAAGTACGCAAGGGACTTAGTGAAAAGGTTTGGAATGGAAAGTTCAAAGGAAGTCTCCACACCCATTTCTGTCGGAACCATGCTATGCAAGGATGAAGAAGGCAACAATGTTGATCAGAAAGAGTTCGGAAGAATTATTGGCAGTCTACTTTATCTCACGGCTTCAAGGCCAGATATAGCATATGCAGTGACTTTGTGTGCCAGATTCCAAAGTGACCCAAAAGAATCTCATTTAACTGCAGCCAAAAGAATCCTGAGATATGTTAAAGGAACCCTCAACTATGGACTCTTATACAAACACAGTGCAAACATACAGTTGTTGGGATTCACAGATGCTGATGGGGCTGGTGATTGCACTGATAGAAGATCCACATCTGGTGGAACCTTCTTTCTGGGAGAAGGATGTGTTAGCTGGTACAGCAAGAAACAAAATTCTGTAACATTGAGCACAGCTGAAGCAGAGTATGTGGCCGCTACACATGCATGTACTCAAATGATTTGGATGCAGGTGCAGCTATCAGATTTGAGGATTAAAGATGAAAAACCATTGAGGATCTTATGTGATAATCAAAGTGCAATTGGGTTGTCTAAGAATCCTATCCAACACTCCAGATCCAAGCACATTGATATAAAATATCATTTCATCAAAGAAAGGGTCGCCAGTGGAGACATCAAGCTATACTACATTCCTACTCAAGATCAGGTGGAAGACATTTTCACCAAAGCTATGCCTACGGAAATATTTGTTGAATTGAGGCTGAAACTTCATGTTCAACCTTCTACTCTCACTTGAGGAAGAAGAAGGTCCCTCCTTATTCCCTAAATTTTTGTACTCTTGTACTTACATGCAGGGAATTGAAGGAGATGAGTGCATCCCCTGAGGGGGAGCAGTGGTAGTTGAAGATGTGCAGGTTCCAGAAGCTCTATACTATGAGTATGGCTTTCATTCATCCCTTTGCATTTGTTGGCCAATAAGGGGGAGAAATCATCAGGCACAAGGCACACGACATTCTACCAGTGTGCTTCGGAGTATTGACAACCAAATACAAAGGGGGAGATTGTTGTGCCCAAGTGAAGTAATTGCATTTGTTGTCAATAACTTGTCATGGTGTGCCATCTGATGAAGTACATCTTGATGATTGATGATTACAGAAGCATTACATCTGACGATTGTTGAGCTGCTCTTTAAGTTCAAAGAACTTGTATCCTGATGATACAATGTCACAACATTGTTTGAAGACCATGCATTGTAGTGACAATGCATGAGGAGTTGAAGAAGATCCATCCACAACTACTAAGTGGATGATGTGCATTAATGAAGTCCATGCACTATCACTAAGTGCATGTGAATTAGAAGAAGATCCAGCTTGATCTCTGATTGGATCATTGAAGAATGTTGACGAATTATTTGATTCAGGAGCATTGGTTGAAGGAAGACCCTTCAGGAATTTCACTCCTAAGTGAAGATTATTTGTTTAAGTAGAATGGAGGAATTATGAAGAAGAAGAGAAGATATGAATAAGGGAGGATGGCTAACATGTGGTACTTGGCATGTTACACTTGGTCACGTTGTTTAACAAAGTACTTAGTGTTTTTGTTGCAAAAAAATATGCCACCAAGGAGGCCAGCCGAGGGTCATCACCCAAGGCACATGTGGGACTCAAGGTCACCACGCCCATGGGGAACCCTCAAGGCCAGGGCAGCATCCTTGAGGAAAGGGCGCACCCGTAGGACACCGCATGGGCGCCTGGGGCACGCCCGGAGGAGCGCAGGGCACGCGGTGGTGAAGCCCGCGCACCCGGTGTGTGCATAGTGGGCGCTAGGAGCGCGCCCGCAGGAGCAGAGAGTGGGCGCAGAGCGCGCCCGCAGGGAGAACACGGTGCGGGGCGGCACCGTGGAGGGAGAAGTACAACTGGGAGTTGAGCGGCAGCGGCATATTGATAAGCCGCGTGAAAACCGCGCCCCGTTTCAATGTGGGACGCGGAATTTTCACCCGGGAGCGATCCTGGCCGCACGATCAATCGCGCGCCAGATCTCGGCCGCCCATCTAATCCACCGCGGCCCATCCTGATCGCGACCGTCCAAATCATCGATCCGACGGCCGTGGCTCGTCTTCCACCTCGAGCTCGAGTCGAAGCCTCCCGCGAGCCGCCGCATGAACCAGAGCCTCCCGACGACATAATTTGAGTTCCCGGCCACCGCTGATCGAGCCGAAGCCTCCATTGTGATCGTCTGGCCTCTACGAACACGATCATGCATTAAACTGTTGCATACATGCATCGAGAGAGATTTCGAGATTCGGCCTAGGCAAAATATAATGCCGAGGCCACGTGGAGAGCATGCTTTGCATGTATGAGCCTAAACAGAGGCTTGCATGCGTTTTAAAATGCATGCACGTGGATAAAGGAGAAGGAGAAGAAGTCCGCGTTGTGCAGAGAGAAAGAACGAGATTCTCGGCCCGCGTTTGAAGTTTTCAAAGAACCGAAAATCTCGGTGGATCAAGATTTATATCCCGCGGATGTTTTTATGATTCCTCTGCCTATAAAAAGATAGGCCGAGACCTCTGGAAGTTTGCTGAAAAATTTGTGATCCGCGAGAGCCTTCTGCCTCGCGAAGAAAGAGCCACCGCGCAACTACCTTGCGCGGCTGTTGTTCTCGGTGCCACCCGAGGCCCGAAAGTGACCCCCTGCGCGCTATCCTTTGCGCGACAGGAAGTACCCGAGGCCGCAAGCACCTTGCGCGCCCTCGAGGTTTGTTGAGACCTGCGCGCCTTGTCCTTTGTTGAGGCTTGCGCGGCAGTGTTGAGGAAGAGAGGCTGCGGCTCATACCTTGTGCAGCTGTTGGAGAAGAAGTTGGCCGCGGCTCAAGCAGACCCTTGCGCGCCTCCTTTGGCATTCAGGTGGAATAGAAGAAAGAAGACCCGAGGCATAGTGCCTTATGTGTGCAAGAAGTGGAGTGAAGGCCAAAGACACACCTACGGGTAGTGTATGTGCAAAACAAGAAGACCACACCTAAGTTGTGTGTGTGTGTCTAAGTATATGAAGAAGGCCGAGCCTTGTGTGTGCACACTTCGAAGAACAAACTAAAAGAACACACGTTGAGTGTGTGTGAAGTGAAGAGCCCGAGGCTTGTGAGTGTGCAAATAAAGGAAGAGGCCGAGGTTCGGCTTGTACCCAGTTGAGTACATTCAAAATGAGTTGTGTATGTGTGAACAAGTGAAGAAGAGTGACAAAACATAAGAAGAAGAGGAGTACACACTTAAGTGTGTGAATGCAAAAGAACTGATCATTCTATGTGATTGGTTTTTGGTGAGCAAGACCAACGAGATCTTTTGAAGACTGTTGAAGCTACTTGAAGTTCTGAACAACACCTTTGAAGAAGTGAAGTGGAGCCATGATGAAGATGATGCTGTGGAGTTGGGGGGTTTAACCAACTTGTAAATGGGGGGGGGTAACCAATTACTTTGTAATCATCTTTTGGCATAGTGAAGAATCCGTGTTGGGGGGTGTAACCAACACGGCAAGGAGTAGGTCTTTGTACCGAACCTTGTAAATCTCTGTGTTCTGTGCTCTCATTATTACTGCACCACTAAAAGAGTAGATCTAGGCTTTAACCAGCTGCAGAGGTTGAATTTATAATCCAAAGGGAACAATTCATAAAAAGAAAAAGTTATCACTGGTTCACCCCTCCCCTCTCAGTGATCACAACCGATCCAGGCATTTCACCATAATTGAATGTGTTATTCCTATGTTATTTCCCATGAAATTTTTCTCTTAATTGCATTATTTTGAATTTCATATGATATTCTAATCTATCTATCTATAATCATGATTATAATCATTTTTATTCGAGGATTGATTATCTAATTTTATTCCCATGTTCTCAAAGCCATATTCTTTTTTCATGCATATATATTTTCCTTGTTTACCCATTCCTAGAATTAAATATGACACATTCGTATGATTCCATTCCACAGGTTATAAATAATGGTTTCTGTAGGGTATTATTATGATGAATACTAATGGGGAAGATATTTAAGGGATATTTTATTTAATTTTAACAATGTTATAAGATTTTGGTCTTATTTTCCATGGAAACTAAATTATTTTATCCCTTTAGAATGTAATTTTTTAATGTGATGGATATTCATCTAAAATGATGTGATCTAATGTATGTTATCCAAGGATACCCATATTATCAAATACAGGGAGGACATGAAAAGTCATTCTATAACACTAAATGATAATTGTACAAACATACATATACCTTAATAATAATACATTATAATTAATTATCTATAAGATATTTATTAGGGAAATTATATATTTAGAGCTAAATATATAATAGAATTTTTGTTTCATAATCAATATTGAGACCCTTTATCATATCGTTCCTAATTCCAAAAAAATCATAATATGAACAAATACTAACATATCCCCATAAAAAACTTAATATCTAACTATTTTACCATTTCCAAACTATTAGGACACTAACCAATATTACCACATGGGATTTTAATATATCTTTTATCCAAATGGGTGTAATATATATATATATATATATATTTGTGTGTGTGTGTGTGTGTGTAATTTTATATTGATTAAAATAATTTATGGTCATGTTTACGAATAAAATTTTCATTCAATAAAAAATTTTACAAATGAGAATTATGTAAATTAGTTTGAATTGATGAGTTAATAAGATAATATTTAGAATTATTAATTCTATGCTTATTAGTGTTTTTTAAAATTTTAACAATAATAATTATTATTTTAAAAAGTTTATTTTCAAATAAAAATAGTTTGTCTCCATGTTATGAAAATATAATTTTAAGGTTGACTATAAAATAACATATAACGTTAAATTGAAAAAAAATTCTTCACATTAAGATATATAATTACAATATTATCTTAGTATATATTTTTTTGTATTTTTCTAAATAGATTGATCATGTGTTGAATAGTAAAATATAATATTTTCGAATAAAATGTGAATTTTATTGAATAATTATGTAAAAATTATGTAATAATAAATTATAAAAACAGTATTTTTAAAAATATGTTTTATATAATGGGAATTATAAATTATAAATAATTTATTATTCATTATAGATCTACAATTTAAATTTTATAACTTGAATGTTATCTTATTATAATTTTTTAAAACATTATACATTTTTTATTTTGAAATTATTTTTATCTAGATTATAAATTGAATCATATAAAATGGATTATAAATTTGAATGAGTTTCTTAAATATTTTATAATACGTTCCTCTTAATGTTTGGGCCTAGAGGAAATGTCATATGATGTAAAAATGTTAGTATGGAAAAATATTAAATGGTAAAAGTGAAATATATAATGGAAATATATTGAAATTCTACTTTAAACATGTATTCTATTGGGTGTTCAAGGACTATATAGGCATTATCTCTTAATTTATCAATAATTTTAAAATATTTTAGCGATATTCATTGAGAGTGAACACCATAACACAAATATATAATACAAACATATATGAAAATGTGTCCCCAAAATTCCTTGAAACCTTAAATTATTTTTTATTTCTTATATTTCTATCCCTCAAAGGACTAATATACATTGAAAGAGAGATAATGCAATAAGTGATGGTTGAATTTATAGCTAATCCTTTCCGATTGATATATCATTAGATGAACATATTTATAATTAAATTTTATTAAGAAACATTAAATAATATAATATGTATATATATTATATTTATTTGGTATAATAATTATGGTAAAATAATTAAAAAAACATTTACTTCTCCTTTAAGAATAATGAAAATTTTATTCATTTTTACATGTGGTCTATGACCTCCATAAAGGAATGGGTTTCATTTTCGTTCAACTAAATAGATGGTTGGTAATAATAGAGAATTAAATATATAAGTATGACATATGAGGCAAATTTTATAATTTTAAATGATTAAATATATTTATTAACTTCCCTATTCAATATAAAATAAAAACTCCATCCTTGTGTATGTGTATACTCCTCTTCTATAGAACAGTTGATTCCCATTTATAGATTCATCACCACCATACTTTTATGGTTATGTGAGTTATTTTAATGGATACATATTATCTTTATGAATTTATTTTTTCCCAATGGAAGTAAAATTAGACAACCTAATAAAAATATGATTAATAAACAATTTTGGTAAATTCAACCATTCCAAAAAATCATTCTTTGAGGAAAAAGTGATTTCTTCCTATAATAAGAGAAATTTTTACTTGATACATTCTTCATATAATTATTATTTTATTTTCATATTCCTAAATAAAAAAACAAAATAATATCATTATTTTCTACATATAATGATTTTTAAACTAAACACTTCATAATCAACCATTAGTTATGGTGTGTTCTTATTTTGGATGGATTAAACCCCTACTTGAAAAATGAAATAAATTAATTTCATGGATCGATAGATGGATATAATTTTAATAAATATTTTATTAATATATGTAAATAATTACTTGTGTTAGGTTCATTATTGGAAATATATGTATTTAACTCATTATTTAAGAGAACTCAAATTTTTTTGTATAAATTTTCAAAACACAATATTCACATAATTCAACTTTAAGGATTACATCCAAAACCCAAATAAAATGAATTTATAAAATCATAAATAATTAAAAAAATAAATTCTAAAACATTTTACAATATATTAATTATACAATTTCAAATAGAAATAACGAAATAATTTCTATTATTAATCTAGTTAAAAATCATGAATACCCACTCCCATTATCAAACATAGACAATAACTAACTAATAAACTCATAGAGAATAATTATAAAGAATGATTATAAAATTATATAGATATTAAATAGGTTATAAAATGGTTAATTAATATTTTTAGATTTTTTATATGTTATTTTATTGTGAATTTTGACTACGCATGAATTAGGGTAAGGTTTTATTATCTCCAATTTTCGTCCATTGATACATAATTCCAGTTATACATCATATTTTATTTGGAATGGATTACCTAATAAATATTTAATTACTTAAAAATTATCATTTTTTAAAAGGTAAATATTATTTTATCTTCTAAATTGATTTTTATTAACAATATATAGATAAATGAAATGGGTTTTAGTTAACAATGTTACTCAAAATAGAAGTGTTTTATAGACAATAATAATTTTAGTTGAATTTTGTTTAAATGATAGTCCATATAGGTATTATTTAATATCTAAAACCAGTCATTATCTATTTTATGATATTGATATATATTTATGTGTCCCCAAAAAATATCATTCCCCCTTAAATCATATTTACTTAATGCATTTCTTATAAGTAAAACCAACCCCATCTGTATTTTTCCACGATGTTGACCTCCCCATTACCATGTATATTTTCATTTTATTATTATAAAAATTTTGTTATATATTCTCAAAAAAATTATTACATCCATTTAAAACTAACTGAGATTTATTAAAATAATTTGATAGATATTTTAAACCTTATTTTTATATGTTATTTTTGTTAAAATTTTATAACATATCATTAAATTTATTATGTGTTTAAATATCATTATTACAAAATTTCCATTTAATTTTATCCTTTAACTCTATATTAAATGTATTATAAATTAATTTTTTTAATAGATTTATATAGTATAATTTTTATAATTATTTCAATAAATCGTGGATAGTTCATATTTCAGTAGTTATTTTTTCCAAAAGTCCTAAAAAGGAATTTTGTATCATTGAAATTTTCTCAAAACCTATATTAATCATTAAAAAATATTTTTTCCAAATTTAGTCATAAATAATTTTAGAAAAAAAATAATTTAATTAAAAAATATTTTATAAAAATGATCAATCATTTCATTTGTCTTATAAAAATATTTTTAGTGCACAACCCTATGTGTTTATTCAAATTTATTTCATCTTTCAATAACTTTTTTTGATTTCATTGTATGGCGTTAATTCACAATGATAACATATATCAATTTATTTATAGAAATTATTTATTTAATTATATATAATTTATCTATATATTTTAAATACAATATGATTTCTATCTTTGATTAAATTCCATTTTATTTGAATGTTGATTGATATACTTAAATACCAATTTATTTTCAATGAGTTTTTCAGGATATTACTATTTATGGTATTATCGATTCTCTACATAAAATAATATAATTAAAATGGATTTTAATCCCCTATATTTCCATTTATTACTTAATATATGTTTAATGTAACAAATTTTCATTCCACATGTCCATTATCTTATTAAAAGTGAATGATTTTCATTTCAATGTTTTTTGAAACATATAATATTTTTATGGGTTCTTTATTATATGAAATGTGATATGTTTTCCAATTGTGAAAATACTAAGGGATAAATGATGAGTGTTGACCTACATAACACTCCAATTCAATGATTAAGATTCCATATCTCATCTAATTGGTATTTATGATACAATTTTCTTCCTCGATTTCCCGGCCACTAATTTAGTGTCTCATGAAATAAATATTTTCTTATACTATTTTTAACAATAGTTCAATGAGTTCAGTGTTTATTACATAGTACAATTATTATGTTATGATCACAGGGTTCAATTTAATTAAATCAATTTTGTGTATTTTCATTCCAACCATTATTTCTCGATGTATGATCAATTAATCATTGAGTATAATTTTCTAATGAATCATTATTATACCAATGTGATAGTCTCTATATCAATAATAATATAATATTGTTGTCATTTATTCTTACCTATAATGTGCATATGACCTCACCCCTTTCTTATTTTTAATATCACTGGGTTTGAATGATATTATCCATATAAGTTATATGGAGTTGTTTCATTATTGGATAATTGATATAGATTATTGAAGACTCATTATGAGTTAATTATTTTCATATACAATTTTGAAATTTTAAAATTGATATCAATAATATAGGTATTGTTAAATGTTTATATTTTCTACATATCAAAAAATGAATACCTAATTGATCGTGGGAATGTATTGAAATGATGTATTTATTAGATTTATTTAGAGAAATAGTCAATTATGTAAGTTTATATAATTGGTAATGCAATATGGTATATATAAATTGGATATTTTGATAAACTTTATTGAGGATATATTGAAGTGATAAATATAAAAAAATTAAGATTAATAATTAATTAAAAATTCAATGTTATAGATAATATTTTATGTCAGATGAGGGAAGATTATTTTTATTAGAATAATGTTACATTAAATAAACCTTGGGTTTATGCTTATGAAATAGGTCAATGTATAAGATAAAATCATGAAATTATGGTAAAATATTGAATTTTTGGTTTTCCTAGAAAAAAAATAAAAATCTAGATAATAAAAGTGGATTCAGGGTATAGAAAAAATTTACATAGGGTTAATAACCCTAAAATGGGTTTACATGTAATTACCTTTATTGTTACATTGTTCATGAAGAAGGGGTCAAACAAAAAACATTGTTTCACCATCACAATATATATTTTTTGGTAATTTTAATAATATTTAAGAACCATTATAATGATATAATTTTCAAAAAACTCTATTTTATTATATTAAAAAGTAAAAGAGATGTTAAAATAATGAATATAATATTAAGGTATATGTTTCAAAGGATTAATTGAGAATTTAAGTATAAATTATAATATAGAATTTATTTTTTATATTCATATAAACATTTACACTAATTTTTTTAAAAACCATTTTGGTATTTTGAATTTGATTGAAACATGATCCGAGAAATGAATATAATAATGCAATATATCATGATATCATTATGTATTATAATCAAATGGGGGAAAATATATTACAGTTTGAGTATTAGGCCATATTCATATTATGATTGAAAATGAGTGTTTCCGATGCTTATCTAAGGATGGTAGGATGACATTATAATACAAATTAAATATAGACATTATTATATATTTTCACAATTTATTGATATTTATTAATGATATTTGGGTATATACTTATTTTTAATAGAATTATATGAACAATCAAATAAATTCTCACAAATATTTTTTTCCATTAAATTGTTTTAAATATAAATTAAAATATATTATAAAAGGTGGAATGTGCTTTTATGAAAAGTATTGGTTTTTTGGGATAAATATTGAAGAAAACATTATATATTTATTTAAAACTATGATATTTAATATATGAGTAATTTTGGAGGTTATAATGTTTTCCATGATATATATAAAGTTTAGTTATATATTTATGATATCCTTGGAATTGATAATTGAATTATTTAAACATTCCTCATGATACTTTTAGTAATGATTATATAATTGTTATATATATATATATTTATATATATTTCAATGACTAGGTTATTAGATAATTTGTTTTATATTTATAAATATTAATTATAAGATTACATAAGTTATAAAAATATTAAGTGATCTTTTATTCATTGAAGAAAGATCTTTTTGTTGAACACTATTCACATACAGTATTATATAAGGAGACAATTTTAATATATAATAATTAAAATTTTATAATATAATTAAAAAATTTTATATTATAATATCAAAAATTACTTTGGGATATGTATTACTAATTTTCTGAAAATGAACTTATTTCAATGATTAGAGAAAAATATAATTTTTTTAATATGTATTTTATTTTCAATAAATTATATAATTTAACTATCTCAATATGATTGGAATATAATTTTTTATAACCCAACAATTATTAATTTATATATAATAAAATTAATATCTTTTTAATATTTTTTTTAGTATATGTATCTTTTTGGGGTAAAAAACAGGTGTTTCTAAAAACTGTATTAAAATATATAAAGTTTTTTCATGTTAATAATTTAAAATAAATTTACATGGGAAGTTTTTTAAGATAAATAAATAAATAAATAAATTATATATTATAAAATATAAATTGTGTTTCATAGAACGATTTTTATTATTCAAAGAGTTAATAATGAATCATATTTTTTTTAACAAATACTCTTCTAAAAAATATGTTTTCCAACCGTGTCTGAGAGAATAATATTAAATAAAAATTGCCGCAATTATAAAACCAATTTATAAAAATATGTTTTATATTATTAAACATCTTAGTTTATAATTTTTAATAATTTCAACATTTATTTTACAAATGTTATCAGTTAAAATAGATAAAATTAATTAAAGTGATTAAGGTAAACACGAATTAACTTAGTTGTTAACGGTAGAATATCGGATGGTAAAATGTCCCAAAACCTAATAGAAACACATTTTATATACATAATTATAACATGCCCCTCCTGTTCACGTTAATGGACCACTATTGTGTAAATTTTACATAAAAACATTAGTGGAATTCATTATTTCACAAATTTAATAGCGTGCCACTCACATCACTTATAAAATGAAATGCCTCTCATCCTCTATATAGACCATAAAAATTCACTGGTTCATCTAATGAATATCCCAAAAACAACTAAAAATCATTATTTTCATCCTATAATCAGTTTATTTTGATTAAAGACAAGGATGGATGACCTTTTGTGGGATCTAAAATGAGATACCCAAAAAGAGGTATCATTCTTCTTTGCGTGTTTTTGTTTTATTTCTTTCTCCACCCAGTTATATTTTTCATATAATATGAATTTATATTAACAAAATTTTATTCTATAAACATTTATTGGTTTTTATGTTTTTTGAATTACATAAACCAATAAAAACATCAATCAAATGTGTAAAAAAATGATCATTCTTGTGTATTGAGGACAAACCCCTCAAAAAATGATCTAATTATTATTTTTTCTTTTCTACATATCACTATTAGATTTTATGATGGATACACAGTTTATATTATATATTTATAACATCATTATTTATATGGATTCATTATATCATATATAACCTTTTATAAAATTTTATATGTATGAGATACGATAATGTTGCTTGAGTAAAGAATGGACTACTACATTGTGACATAATGTTTTTTTACACTAACACATTTTATGGAAGGAAATATGGTAAAATATTAATATATGTGATATATAGGGAATATTTCTGATATTAATGAAATATTTATCATTATATAAAAATACATCATTTTCTTTCAGCTTTTCCATCAATGGAAAAAAGTGACAACGTAGTTCATGTACCTGTAGACTAATGCTTACTCAAAGAGATGTGATTCCTTTTATCATCAACATATCCAAACATTTATGTATATAATTCTATATGATTTAATAATATGTTATTAATTATTTAATAATAATTCTATAAATGTAAGATGTTACTTACTATCATTCCCTAGTGATCATTGAAATATGGACATGTTACTCATGTGTATGTATGATAGATCGTCTCTATTATTTTATCATTATTTCATTTTGTATAAAAATAATTCATTAATTGATTTATTGGCATATTTTTTGTATAAATTTTATAGTTTTTTCATTACTATTATAGTGATTTTTGAATAATGTTCTATTTTTCTATAGTTGACCTACAATGACATTTTTTACACATAAGATGAATGTGGTAAAAAAGGCTCAGTAAAAATTAATTGATTGTTTAATTATTTTATAAATTTATAATATTTAAAATTTAATTAATTATAGACAGGAAAGATGGTAAAAAACGTAACATTAATAACATATAATTGTTATTTAGGTATAGAAAGACACACATGGCAAGTCAAATTCAGTCTAAAAGAATTCATCTCAATTTCCTTTCATTGGGGAATTCCTTGATGTTATGAACATTTATTCCTTTACATCGTGTATATAGACAACATATATCATGTTATAAAATGAATTTAACTGTACTCATGGAATTTAAATTTTTGTCAACAATATTCTTTCATGGGGATTATTATTTAAATATTTCTAATGTGATAAGATAAATTAATCCTAAATTAATTTACATTTCAAGGTTTTCTATAAAAATATATTTCTCTTCTGTGCCCATGTTTTAAATTCATTTTTTAATTCTTTTATATAAAAATACATTGTTTTTAATGTTTATTTTTGCGTCACTTTTACTTTATTTCAATGTTTTTAAATGAAATATTTTTATATGTTTTAAAATGATAATTTTTAATAATGAAAAATTAAATATACTATTTAAATGTATCGTAATGATAACCACCCATGTTGTGAAACTATTTTTTCATTTCAATAATCCATTACTAGGATACATTTTTTTAAATGAAAAACACAGTTTAACATTTTTTCCTATAATTTGGAATTAAATTTTTGAAAAATAATATTGTATTAAAAATTAGATTCTAAATGAAAATTTGATTTTAATATCTGAATGTGATTTACATATGAGTTTAAAAAACTTCTAAAAATGATAAAATATTTTTTTCTTGTTCTGGATATTGAAAATTATATACGGTGGGTGTACCCAGATAGAACATTGTGATCCTAATATATATTATATAATGGGAGCTCATACATATTTCTCAAATACATTGTGAAATGATTATTTTCTATGAATAGGTATATTGGATGTTTTGATGTATGATTGTTCTAATTTGAATGTTTTATTTATGGGTTCTATAAGGGATTTATGGGATGATTTCCCAATGTAAGTACATGAATTTTTCGTTGTTGTTAATTATTTTTCCTAAAGATAATTTTTTATGAAATAGAAAATTAAATGATCTTTTTAAGGTGTTGATATTTTCCTTTACGGTTACAAAGTTTTGTTTCTTAGAAAAACATTTCATGGGTTCTTTGTGTTTTTTAATGTATTTATGGTTTTCATTCTTTTATGTCACTTAGTAAAATTTTGGTACCAAATCTATATTTTCAAAATTATATCATATAATTTTATAATGTGTAATTCAAAGGAAGAGGTCCTATTGAATTTCATGAAGAGTTTTGATGAAATGAAATATTTATATTTTTTAAGAGCTTTATGTGGTGGAAAAGTTAATACTAATAGGATGTTCCCAATTTTATTTATATGGATTTATTAGGTATGACTTATGAAAAAATTATCGGAATCCCTAGACTTAAAAAAGATACTCAATGTTAAATAATGTAAAATTATTGAAATTTATTCAATATTATTTATTGTTTATGGCTGTGATCTTATAGTTATTATTACAGATTAGTTTAAATATCATTAGAATTCAGCGTAATGATAATAGAAATAATGTGGAATTTTTTATATCATTCTCATGTTAAAATGATAGTGTACATGAATAGGTCATAATTGTTTCATATATACTATGATTATTTATAAAGGCTTTCTACTTAGGAATATGGGAATATACAGTGGGAATGAATTAAGAGGAAATAATCCTTTCAAATTAGCATCATGTGATGGTTGGATTTGTAATAGAACAGTTTTTTGCAATGATGGATCAGTTAAAACAAGATATAAATTTTGTTGGTATCCATTCTAGTGAGTATCCCAGCCTACCATAAAGGAACATCTATATAGTGGATCATTTTATGAGGAAACATCCCCTATTATTCAGTGTATCATCAGAACAAATAGTAGACAAGGGATAAATCAATTCTTAGGATAAGATATTTCATTTCATGGTATGATTATAATTTCAAAAGGATACTACTACCATTTTTCATTTTCAAGGTGAATCTAATTAATGGTGCTATTATTAAGAATTCCATATATAAAGATTATATGGATTCCATGGAATTGTAAATCATTAATGATATTGTTCATTAAAAATAATTTCAAATGGGTTTTCAAATAAAAATGGAAAACTAATTGTTATAATATATGTAAAAATATGATGATTAAGTAGATACATAAAAAAATCACATGATTGGCTTAGTATCTGACGATTATTTTAAAAGACACTAGTAGAAAAATAAATATATTTTACTCATGTGTGAAATTAAATATAGGAAGGTATTTGGCCTCTTGAGAATTTAACATATAAAAGGATGTGGTTTTTGTACTAAAAATTTTCAGATGGTTTTTTATTACTCTTATGTTCCTCGTAATGAAGAAATTGAAAAAAAATCTGATGAAAGGTAATGGGGAAACATAAAACAATGAAACATTGTGGTAAAAAATGGGGTTCCCAAATTGTGGAAGGTGTTGTAATGTCCACCCTATAGAATGCATTATTATTTTATAAAAGTGTTGCCGATGTAGAATTTATAGCCACATTGCATGTTAATAAGAGTAAAATAAACCCGAAGAATCAAATAATGGTGTTACAAATAGCCATAAAATTGTATGATGTTTTAGTTATAATAAGTTTGGCAATTATTCAAATCCCCTAATGATGCTTGTTAAATATAATCAAAGTATTCAAAATTACAAAAAAAGTCATATATTGGCCATTTTATACTAAAATAGTCAAATTTTTGCCACAAAATAAAGTCAATACATGCATATATCATTTGTTTTAGAATTATGAAAAAAAACTATTTGATATTTTAATGTTCATTGATTTTTGTAAAATTTTGATCTAAATTTGAAATATCACCTAATTGTTAAAATATTCATATTTGGGTAAAAAAATATAGGTGGATGTATTAAAGAAACCATGATTTATAGGATAATTCGTATTGTTATCAGTGGGATGGTTTTTCTTGTAAATATTATTAAACTAGACAGAGTAGAGTTTGATATCATTATTTTAATGGATTGCATTTCATTTTATAATTCTTTAATTTATTTATGTGGTATAAAATTTCTATTTATTGATTTGATTCCTTTTATGATTTACCAAGAAGTTGAAAAATTGATTAAAGTTGTTAGTGAAAGTTACCTGGCACACATCGGCTAAAAAATGAAATGTTCAAAATTTGTTATATTCTAGTTGTAAATAAATACATGGATTTATTCCCTTTTTTTGTTTTTAGTGACATTTCAAATTGATATATTGGATTTTTTACTGACATAGTACATGAGGAAAATACTATTTATAAAACCCCTTATCAAATTGATCATGTGGAACTTTTAGAATTGAAAAATAAACTCTAGAATATATTTGATAATTGTTTAATTAAACATAAAACATAAACATGGGGTGATCAAATCATGTTTTTTAAAAATAAATATGGTTAAATGAGGCATTTAATTGATTATAGAGCCTTGAATAAAAATCACTATTATGAACAAGTATCATTCTAATCATTTTGATGATTTTTTTGATTATCTCCATGGAGAAATGAAGTTTTTGAAGGAAGCCTAAGGCTACTGTATCATAAGTTGAATATTAAGGTAGAAAACATTCTGAATACTCTATACATGAATAGATATAGGAACTATGATATTTTAATTTTCAGTTTGGGTTATGTAATTCACATTTTTTATTTATTGACCATATGAATATATTTTTCATGTGTTCTTTGAAAATTATGTGGTTATGTTTATTGATGACATTTTTCATATTCATGAAGTGAAGAGGAAAATGAAAGAGACCTAAGGATTGTTTTGAAAACCATAAATGATAAGAATCTATACGTGAAATTTACGAAGTGTGAATTTTAGTTTTAAATGATATAATTCATTTGTCATGTTTCCTTTAAATATGGAATAAATATTGAAGACCCTAAAACAACAGTTGTTTTCGAAGGGACGCAGCCTATAAATATCAATGATGTTAACAGTTTTACTAGATTATAGGACTAATTCTAGAAGTTTGATGAATTTTTCTTGGTTATCTATCCCACTGAAAAAGTTAACTCAAAAAGGTGATAATATTTTCTTTGAAACTGAATATAATGACTTATTTTAGGGAAAAACAATGATTTGTTAATTCTCCAGTTTCATTCCAACCATTAAAAATAATAATTCATTATCTAGAGTGATTCATCATTTAATGGACATGGATGAAATGTAATACAAAATTATCATTTAATTTATTATGCATCAGGTTTGTTGAAACATCATGAATCATATTACCCTACGCTTGATCTGGCATTAGCCGATGTGATTTTTTCATAAAAAAATATGAGGTATAATTTGTATGGAGTAATGTGTGAAATAATAATAAATCAAAACACTAATATAAAAGCCTTATTAATGTTGGTGTTTTTATTTTTTATGTCTCTTTTTATCCTACGTTAATAATTGAGACACTATAAATATTGTCATTAATTATGGTTGAAAAAACCGATGTTGTAAATAAATAATTGAACAGTTTTTTCACGATAGTGATTTAACAATTGTTCTAAAAAACCACCATCTGAGTCATTAATGATGTCAATTATTAAATAAATGATATATGAAATTCTATGGATGATGTTTCTTCATGTGATTTTTTAAATAACCGATCTGATAAACCCTTCAGGAATAATTTTTTTATTACATTTGTAAATTAATAAAAAAAATGTAAAAAACCTTCATCTAGAGCGTTTCTCAGATCATTTATTTAATCACCAAGATAAATATTATATTTTTCATCTATTATTCTAAAACTGATGTTAAAGAAAATCGAGAAGAATGTTTTTTATGTCGGTTCTAAAATAACTGAAACAAAAAACCCAGTACAACATAGTTTATTTTATAACCGATGTAAAAAACCAAAGAAAATGTTATTAAAATTGGTTATAAAATATCTATTGTAAAAACAAGTTTTCTAAAAATAATTCATTTTACCCTTCCTTTCTAGTGCCAACCAAAATAGATGTAAACTAAAATATCAATAAATTAGTAGCAAAAATAAAGGGGCTGAAACAAGTAGAACCAACATGAAAATTACACATTCCAATTTAAAACATTCACAAATTAAAATATTAAATAAAGAACATATATCCAAACAAAAGAAATACCAAATAACTATTTTAAATTAAATCATTTAATATTAAAATATTTACTAAAAACCAATTAACATGCAATCAAACCTATTAAATAATTTGACCATTCCACTTGTAATTATGAGACCACTTGTGAATTATAAGGTTGAGGATCATCAAATAGAGAAATATTTAATGGATATTATTTAACATATATAATGAATAAAAAATTAAATATTAACGAATTGTTTATAAGGTGATATGAACTCTTTAAACATATTTACTATTCCAGTTGTAAATATTTTATGTATAATTATTAACACATAATATCTGCATTTGATGATTCCTATTTTTGTTTGAAAATTACTTTAAAATTATTTTGACAATTAAAGATATAAAATTTATGAAATTCATCCAAAAATTTAATAATTATTAACAGATATTCACCATTTCTTGTAGATATTTATGCATAAAACGTTTTTCTCATTATGTAATTTAAAAATAAATATCATCCCCTATTAAAAAATAATATTAATGAAATAAAATTAACATTATTTACAATATAAACTATTAGGAAATTAAAATTTACTTTTCCAACATTTTATTAAAATTTTCTCACATATCCTCATCGATATAGAATATCTAGTAAATTGTAATATCCCATTGGAAAAAAATAGTATATATTCAATGGTCAATGATATAAAAAAATTTAATGTTAGTTATTATTATGTAAAATGATAAATATATATTTAAGAGATATATGTTTCATACCTCTCAATATATGGAAACATCAATCAATACGTAATTACAATGTATTCAAATATTTGGGAAATATAAAACTTTCTTTCTTCTTTAGTCAATATATTGGTTTTAGATGAAATCAATTGTGGGTCCATCAATCCATGCACATCTTTTTTTTAATTATCCTTCCACATTTTATAAATATTAAAAATACAAAAAATACACACATATTAATTTTCAAATAAAAAACTCATACATGGAATGATTTATGTGAAGAAGTACATGGTAAAAACAATAGTCATGTTGATTTACAAAATATCTCCAGTAATAAGTTCAATGAAATTTTTTTTTATAATCCCCACATCTATTGCACACCCACAAACATAAGCATCCATTGGAAAGGTATAATAAACAACCAACCAATTTAAATATCATGAGAATCATTCAGGACTAAAAGATTATGTATCTGATGTCATATCCCATTGTAGTTTTTTTCTTATATAGTATTTATTTACCTTTACAGTATTAATGTAAATGAATAGATAAATATATAATAATCAAAATGTTAAAAAAAATTTAATAAAAAAATAAAATAAAAGATAAAATATACACATACCTCTATGGTAATGTGTCGCCAAAATCATTATGGCCAAACTAAAAAGTGGCTGACACATTGTCCAATTATCCTCACCTCATCTTTAGTTAATAGCACTCTAGGTGATTTGTCTATTATATCATATACAATGAACCTATACACCTATAACTTTTACTGTTGATGACGAATTTAGTCTCCTATATAATATATCATCCCATATGATACTATATGAGAATGGGGGTCATCAATATATAACTCACAATAACTATGATGTTGTGGAGGAGGGCTGTAGATATATTATAAAAATGGGGTTTATTGGTGGAGGTGGGGGATTGGGATCTTGTGGCTGAGGTGGAGGAGTGCGAGTTTCTCTCTAAAATTGTCTTTTTATATCATCAAACATAGGCAATATCAATGCTCTGATCTTTTAATCAATCGTCGAATTAATATTTTGAACTCAGCCCCACACTATTCTGGTTTTTTTAATTCCTCCATGGAAGAATCTAAAAAACGTGGTATAATGTTTTTCACTGCTTCACCCATTAAGAATCCCTGTACACGACATAGGTTTTTGAGATTTTCATATTCTAAAGATAAAATTACATTCCTCCCAGCACCATTGAATACCCCCTATGTAAATTTCTCCTCATGATAATCCAATATGAATTAATTGAAAAATTATTCAACGATTGAAATTATATATATAATTTAATGAACATGAATAATTAAAATAAACAAATAACAATCCTCTCATAGATGACCCGAAATTCTTCAATAAGTTATTTCTTTTTTTTTCATTCAATCGCTCTTACATTTTTCATGTCATGATGTAGGGGATAGAGGGAGAACATCTTGAGAGCATGATCACACAGATCAATGTATTTTATATTTTTTAATCCTTCATTTGTTCTTATAATAAGTTATTCCCTCCCCACGGTAAATAATGAGGGAATAGATTTTGAGATTGCACATTTTGATAAGATCTCTTCAATTCCTGTAATTAAAGAATATAAAATCATTAAAGAGTGAGTAATAATATCATTAATATGAGAAAAATTCTATATTATTAAATTTCCCTTACTAATAAATCTATATGTCGTCTAATTTAAAAAAATCACTCCCATGTGTCTTCATCTACAAAAGGATATATATATATATGACATAGATTGTTTTCTTACCTATTCCAATAAATGAAATCAGAAGTGACAGTTGATTTTAAATCCCTTTATCTACTATCACACATCGACAAAAATTTCCTCCTAACTATTATAGTGTCATGTATATCAAATTTCATGTGATAAAGAAGAGGGAAAATAAATTATACTAAAAAAATCAAGGGTAGTCAAAAAATGAGCAATAGAGAAAACCAAATATCTTCCCAAAATTGATCTAGTGTTGTTCTGTCAATACTTTTCTAATCATTATACAAAATATTTACATTGGTTTTACTTAGAGTGGATACAATAACCTTTAATGATTATACATTAGGACCTCTTGGAATATCTTTCTCATCAATTTCAAGATATATCCTAAGGTCCAAACATTAAGGAGTGATAATTTTGGTAAACATCTATAGTCATGTTTACCAACCCACGAAATATTCTATAATGTTGTGGATGTACATGAAGAAGATTATAGAACATCCAGAAGAGAATTTGGATGTTCCTGTCCATAGGTATGATCATGAAGCTCATCTCTTGAAGTATGTGGTTGATCAACTAATTGATATTTTTGTATCCTTCAAATCAATGAAACAAAAAATTTGTACACAAATATAAAAACTCACATGTTTCAATTCTTATGTAATCAAAAAATTAATAATTATGAAACCCATAATTAAACTGCAAATTAGAACATTATTGTTCATATTTTTTATAGTAAACTATAATTATAATAAATGTAAATATATAGGAAATATCATGTAAATGAATGAAAAAATATCTAAGATTGTTTTAGGTATATTAAAATTTTTCCAACCTAATGAATAATTTATTCAACCTAAAATTAAATTATTTAAAAAAATGTAATTAAAATAATTTTCATTCAACAAAATATATTAACATATAAGTTACATAATGGTAAATAAGGTCAACTAAACTAAAAAAACCAGAAAATCTAAACATACATTCTTTCATATTAGTTTTAATACATCTTTTCTTAATAGATAAAATTATAATATCTATCATTTTTAGAAATAAATAAAAGTAAATGATAAATAATTAAATGCTACATATAATATTATGATTGTACTAATGGAATTTTTTCCAAAATTCATTCATCATTATTGTTCCTTGTGGCACAAAATATGTCTTTAACATTCTCACCAGTATTATTTGTTAATAATTCCATGGAGGTTATGATATAAAATAAATCATCATCTTCATCATGTTGATCATCACCGACATACTATTTTTCCCTTTTAAAATAATATACCACTACATTTTCTGATTGATAAATAACATTGATTTTTTTTTTAATTTTTTCCATTATAAATGAATTAGCTATGTCTCACAATCTATTTAGATTAACAAGTGGATTTCTAAATTCATCATGTATAACATTATTTTCATTGATAATTCATTTTTATTTAAACACTAGAACATCAATTTTAATGAAATAAACCTACCATATTTTTTCAATGACTCTATATTATGCACTTTATGCCGAAATTGATATATACTCTTTAGAACATGAAAATCTCATTGAATCTATGAACACAAATACAACTCCATTCGGAATAACAAATATTTTGAAGTTTGAATTCATAAGAAACATATATCCATTTGGCTCAAACCGATACCATGTCATCACACATAAATATGGACCACCAACTAACCATGTTAATGTATCGAATGAAAATTATCTACTAAGAAATGTAATTTTAAATCATAGAAAGATAATTTTTTTGCTGAATCCAAACACAGCTTTCATTCTACATTTGATGAAACTTTTTCAAATAACTAATATTAATTGTTAAAAATGGTTGAGAATAAGTTATGTTATTTATGATGTATAAATACTAATTCTTCATTCACTCTATTAACAATTATTTTAATATTAAACAATAAATCCCATATCCCCTAGTATTAACTCATTCATCGAGAGAAGGAGGCAAACCAATGTGCTGCACTAGAGACAAGTAGCACGTAATAAACACCACTACCTAATCAGAAATATCCATTTCAAAAACATTGGCAATAGGTCGATATGGATTCATAAATAAACCCTTCAATATCTTTATATACTGATCCAAAGGATACATCCAATATAGATATACAGGTCCCTAATGATTTATTTCTCGAACCATATGAACCATTTAATGAATCATTATATCAAAAAAGTATGGAAGAACATATATATCCAATTGAAAAATAATAGAAATTATTTAGTTTTCCAAAATTTCCAAATCATTCAGATCAATCACCTTATTACAAATGTAATTGAAATAAATAACACACCTTCATGATATAATTTTTAACATGGATGGGAAATATTCAATGAAATGGAAATGGTAGATATTGTTTCATCGTGATGTGACAATCATGAGATTTCATACATGTAAACTTCAAATCCTTTAATGAAACAAAAGTTTTACATTTTTAGAATAATCCTATGACACATTGATATGATGAAGAGAAAACAAATGATAATTTTCTCCATCATGGATAATTTATGACAATCCAGGTGATGAAATGCTCACCTTCCATCAAGGATGGGAGCTACCTCCAAACATATTCCCAACAGTAGTAAGTCTATTTTTACATTCAACATATATTTATCATTCCATTTAAAATGGAAAAATGTTACAGTAAAACTATAACGGATATTACACTCCATGTGCATTACATCAATGTAATGTTTCACTTCACTATATCTATGATATAGTTGACAAAAAAATATTGAAAATTCCATTCAAATTGGTTTATCATTACCATATTTACGTGTCATTCCCAATGGAACTTCATGGATTGAACCCTCTCAAAATAGACATTATTGTATAATGGTTTCAGTGTAATATCAAATTCCTAGGATCCATTGGATACTTTTTCAAATCGTCTATTATAGTGATCCATACCCAAAAACATTTAATGAATCATATATATTGTTTTCCTCCCTTGGTTTAATTAACAAGTGGATGTCTTTTGTTAGGAAGTTGGATAGAATTTATTCATCTTAACAATGTATCCAGTCAAATTTCAATACTCGAGAACATATTTTATAGTGATAATAATAACAATATGTAGTTGAAAATGTTCCATTTTATAAAAACCATATATCCTAATACCATATTCTTGTAAGAGTTTCTAATCATCAATTAATGGTGACAAAAAAGATCAATATCATTTCTGAGTTTCTTTGGTCAAGAGAACATTGATCTAAACATGAAATATTTTCACTTCATTCATAATTAGAGAGATATATTTTAAATTACCAATAAAATAAGCCATGAACTATGTGAGATTCTGAGGCATAGATATGGATTCATTCCATCCATGAACAACCCATGTATGATATTTCTATCATCATTTAAAATCTATGCCCCTGATCATCAAATTTCCTTCCACTATGGACATTTAGTTGTATGATGTCTTTTTCTATCACTTATCCACTAAACAGCATGACATCGTATCATTTTTTCATCACGTGAATTAGAAAATAATCGTTCCAAATGAGGAATTATATAAATATACCAAAATACCTTTAAAAAGTTCTCTATAATCACTACATCATCCTATGAATTTTCATTCAACATATACCATGATATCCCACATTTAGGAAACACTGGAAGAAAATCGTATTTCTTATCATATATCACACAGTCAATTAGAAAATAATTGACTTTCTTCTATGCTAATCCCATCCGGAATAATAATTTCACAGCCATATAATATTAACCTAGAAGATCATTGTCCATAAGATTAATGTATTTAAATAATTATAGCAACTCTGTACAACTCTTTTCACTCCATCAAATTTTCACCATCAGGTTAATCAATATTAACAATGATGATACAACTACAAAATCAATATAACTAGGAAAAATTTTATTTTTATAATTTCCATATAGATTTTCAATTTTTAGTTCATTCTTAATTTGTTCTTCATTAATATCACGAATCATTTCATCAATTTCATTTGAGTTAACATCTTCTAAAGAATTATTGTCAGTAAATATGAATTACTACCCTATTTCTATGTAAAAAATCCATGGGTATTGAACATATATTATGATTATAAAAAACTAAATGATAATTCATCAATATACTTTTCATCTTCTTCATATATAAATCATTTCAGGCATGGACATCGAAAAAAATCATTATTTGTAAAATTTGGATCAGTAAATTCCAAAAAATTATCAACAACATCCTCATATTCAACACTCATTTGATGTGTCATAATTCAAATTTGACTCATTATTACCTTTTAAAAATTTCAATATTATACAAATTATTAATATAAGTAAACTTTATATTTATATGAAATATTTCATAATTTTAATGTAAAATATTATTAAAATCATAATAAAATGGTATTTTGTATTAAAAGTAACAGATTGTAAAATAAAAAACTAATACATGAAAATTTAAAAATTATAATGATATTTTATTAATGAATAATATAAAAACTTATTTATAAAAATAAAATACGATTCCCTAGTATGATGTATTATTAAACCCACCATAGAATGAATTTTGTACTTAATTTCTTATCCCAATTATGCAAAATATTATCCTACCAATTCATTTTATTATATTGAATTGAAATATTTTCTTTATTTCTTATAATATTGATTTTCATGTTTATGGATTTATTCATTTTAGTGAAAATTAATTATGAAAATGGCCTTGTGTACATGCATTGAGAGAAACCTAGATTTCCCTTGGAAGGAAGTGTAAAAATCATATTCGTGGAATGTTTAATGGATGATTGGTTGATACTTAGATAACATGGAATGAAAAGAACCAGTTAACATTATAAATAGTAACCTTACATGTTGGCAGTAAGGACTCAAGCGAGCCACCCCATATGTTAGAGGATGGAATCTAGAAGTGATAGTTTAATGGTTGTATGACTGGAGGAATTTACACTCTGAAATAGTAATAAATATTGTTTAATAATATTAAATAAAATATATTGGAATGTAAAAAAACAAAGATATAATAAAAAATCATTAACCAATACATAAATAATATCCTCCATATATATCCCTTATGATTAATAAGTTATAATGACATCATCATCAATATTTAAAAAGTTTATATGTTATCCCAAAGATAGTCTCATACATTTATAACACATGACGATACATCAAAAATGTAGATTGGGTGACAAGATACTATTATATTAATGAATATAGATATTTAATTTTATCTTCCTATAATAAAAAACATAAATAACATATGTAACTAAAATGAAATAATTATTGAATGTAAATTTCATGATACCAATGATAAAATAATACCAGGATACTAAATCCACTTTAATAATTTATAGTTAAATTCAAAATGAACGAAATCGAAAAACCTAGTTTTAACATTTGTGAATGACCAATGAAAAAAAATATCATTATTTTAAATAACATTCGTCATTTAATAGTGAAAATAACGATGATATTTTTTCATAAACTTGAATTTGGGCCTCCACGAATGATCAAAATCGAATCATGTGATTATTAATTGAGAGTTACAAGTTGAAAAGATATATGCACTAATGAAAATACCGATAAAACATGATGGAAAAATGAGTTTGGAAGAAAATATATCGATGAATCGATTCTAGGGTTTCCACATGAGGGAGACTGAGTCACTATTGTCCAAAACAATTACAGAGGAATGAATTGCAATAAGTGGTCATAAAATATTTAAATCATTTATCCTGTCAGTTGATTAACAACAGACATGAAAAAGAGTTTTCATCATGTTTGCTATTTTAGAAATGATTTCATAAAATTATGTATCATGTCAGTTATATAATAACAGACCAGATAAAGAAATGATGGTTTCTTCAACAATTTTTTTATTATATAACCGACATAAAAAAGTTTTCATTATCATGTTAGTTATAAAATAATCGAAGTGATAAATAGTGACATATAATTTATCACATATATTACAAAATAATTGATGTGATAAAACAAGATAATTCATTTTTGACATCATTTATAATATATCTTACATAATAAATAAATATAAATTCCTTTTCGAGTTAGTTATAAACAACTGACATAAAAAACCTGATGTGATAAATTCTTTTTATACTAGAAAAAATATTGATGAATATATTCACACATATAAAATTTAACTTGATATAAAGAATATAGATATAAATAATCATGTATTATTGTTAAATTACTGATTAACATCATGGAGAAGATTACAATGTGACCAATTCCTTGAGTAAGAAAATAAATGATAAATTAATTATGTTAGATTTTCAACCTGAATCATTGGATAATGATTTTATGAATTTTAGCCTTTATGATTTGGATGCAGGAACCCCCTCAGTTTTTTATTTTGGTTTCAGTATAGTCATTTTAATCAAACGTAATTAAGAGTTATTATAAGGAGTATAAATATTTTTAGGAAAAGGAATAATATGTTATGAATGGTATGAATCACGGTTTTAGTATTATTGAAAAAGGTCTTATATAATTTGTAAAAATATTATATATTCATTCTAATTTTTATTTTTGGAATTAATTGTTGAATAATGATTATAAGTATTTATTTTTGTTCATTTGAACATCATTATGATATACAGAATCATTTAATATTATTACTTGTGGGATGGAATTAAAATTGATATTTCTAAGTTTTCCATGTTTTTTTGGACTTTTCAATAGGATAAAGGTTAATGAAAATTACCAAAGGGGATTCATAAACATTTTCCAATGTTTTAGTGGAAATGGGTGTATATATCAATGGATTTCACGGTAGGATTTTCAATTACATATCAAGGTAATAATTTGATTTGGGTTATTGTTAATCAATAAACCAAATAATTACATTTACCTCTTATTGAATATATATTTTAATTAAAATATCTTTCGTTACTATATGTAAAATTGATTTACATCTTTCATAGTTTTCCCCTAAATTATTTGAAATTGATATCCAAGGTAAATATAAAATATTTTGAAAGGAAATCAAAATTCATTTTTATAGAAATTAAATTTAGAATATATTTTCATCCTCAATATTAAGAGAAGAATTAATTAAATATATTTATACCATGGATGAACTACATCATTCATTTTCAATTTATTACCACTGATGGTGGGATTAACATATTTCATTGGTGTATTTTTCTAATAATAATTTTTTTCATTATGTTATACTTAGAAAAAAAATTAGGTGATATATAGGTTGTAGTGATAGACACTAGAATTTTGGTATGGTTTAGGAGAAATGAATTTTATGGGTCCATATGTTGTAGAGGAAAATGGATAATCAAATTTTTAGTCTGAGTGAAAATTGAGGATAAATTAAAGAAGGAATTGATGTTATGATTCTAACTAGATGAAAAATCATTCTATTGAGGTAAGAGATCATGAAATTCTGAAATTTTCCCTATGAAAACATTTCAACTATTTCGGTTTTAAGTGGAATATGATTACATGATTAATTATAATATATGAAACCCTAAAGAATTATGTATCATTATTTTCTAAGGGGTCTTACCTCGGAGTTTAACTCTGGTACACAATTTCTTCCATGTTTATTTTTTAAGGAAATATGTGTCAGATTCATCAATTGTTTTTGATACATTTGGTAGTTAAATAGGGAGATAATATCTATGATGGTAAATATCCTAATTATAATCTTGACCATATTAAACATGTGTTTGAGAATAATCTAATTTAACATGACAAGGTTTTACAGAAAACCGATATTGTTAAAGATGCAACCTGGGAATATGAAATTGTTATTATGGAATGACATTTCCACTGGTTTTGTAAGTGAAAAACGTTTAGAGGATGAAATTTTAAAAACCAGGGAATGATTTAAGAATCCACGTAATCACAGAGTAAATCATTTTTATATTTATTAACATGAATTGGACAATTATCTTTGTTATATATATTTTACATAATTTTTAAGTCAAAAAGAATTTTTTTTAGTAAAACACCATTCTTATAATATTGTAATGAAATGATTAATATATAACTTTTAGAAATATTATTTCAAAAAATTTATATATTTATTAAAATAAAAAATCATAATTTATATTTTGTTATATATTAGTTTTATTCATAACAGTTTTAATTTTCATTGAATAATGGAAAATAATTATCCTTATAAAATGAATTTTCATTTTAATAAATTTATAAATTGTAGAGTCCGAATATGTTTCGAATAAGATATAATGTAATCGATTATCTATTTAGAAAAGTATTGTCTACTTAGTTACTATTTAATTGTATTTTTTAATTGAGTATATGTTTTTTTAATTTTCATTACTTTTTTTAATGAATAATGTTTATCACAGTTAATTAATTAATATAATACGAAATGGATTGTTTTATTAATGAAATATTTATATTATATATCATTAAATTTTATTTTGTTATCATATAGTTATTAATATTATTTATATTGTTCAATTATAATTGTCTAATTATTAAAATATAACATTTTAAAAAAAATATTTGTCTCAGCACATTTGTTAAACTAATATTATGTTAATTTATTTAATTATTTGAATTGACTTTGGAAAAATGCATTCCATATTATGAATAATCATAAGTTGTAATTTCATATAAGATTTAATTTATTTTTGACCAAAGTTATTATTGTAATTGATTATTTTTAATTATAGTGATTATGGTATTAACGAGTTTACATAGTGATTGAACGTAAAATATAAGATATAAAAAATGGCGCAAAACGTGTCCAAAACACATTTCTAGACTTTTTTGTCCATGTATAATTTTGCTTGATTATGGGTGATTATTGGGGCCTATTGTCATAACTAATGTGGGTGGAATTCAATCATTCAATAAATTACAAATTTTCCACTCACATCACTTATAAATTTCCACCCCGCTTCTTAGGTTTTCACAGCCTAAAAATAAATTGGTTTGACCATGACCTACAAAAATAAATTTTAATGTTATAATTATCATTATTTAAGTATTAATTATTTTTAATTAAACCAAATAATGCCTTTCGTTCAAACCAAAAGGAGATACCCGACGAATAGTTAACATACATCAAAAAGAATTTTTTTTCTTTCATTCTCCACCACCATCAATTATTATTATAACATAGTTATATAATATATTTCGAATATTACATATGATAAAGTGATTTTATGTTAATGGTATTACCTTAAACCATATACACTATAATTATTATTTATTAAATCACCATTCATGTGTACAACAGACTACCACCTGGTGAAGTGATGTCATTCATCATTCCATTTTCCGATATCATGGATCAGTATGATGTTGGATATAAATATTATATTGGATAATTATAAAATAATTGTTCCTATGTATTAATTATATAATATATACCATTTTTATATTCTAATATGAAATAGATATGATAACATCAGTCGGGTGAATAGGGAAGAACTGCAACATGAACCGATGTGATTCGTTTTCACAATCATGTTTTGTGGAATGTAATAAGGGTAATGATAATAATTATAAGTGATTTAGATGAAATATGTATCATATTATTGTTTATTTATCATTATGGAAATGTAAATAATCATTTATTATTACCTTATCACTCACTAGAAAATAATTATAACATCATTCATGGAAGTGTGAACTAATAGCTTCTGAAAGAAAAGTTATTCATTTTTTCATCCAAAATTCATAATAATAATAAATATAAGTATATATGAATAAAAAATGTATTTTATGATATAATAATCATTCTTTAATGATGATATTTTCCGTAGAATATTTCCATAATGATCATAGAAAATGGAAACTATACTTATATGTACCTACAACTGACCTTCTTCATGATCATAGAATTAGTTAATTTTTTATAAAAATATTTCATAAATTGTTTCAAAAATAAAATTAACTTATAAATATGATAATTAATTCATGAATATTATTCTATATATTTTTAATTAAAGGACGCTATGAATATATTGAACCTTCCATAGCCATTATCAAATATATAAGCAAAATACAGTAAATAATTATGGTAGATAATTAATTAATAAATCAACAATATATAACTTTTTTATAAGATAAATAAAATTAATAATAAAATAGTAAATGGTTTTGATAAATTTATATAATGATATGATATTTATTATTCTATTAAGATAAATATACACATGATAAGTCAGACATCGGCAAAGGGAAATCATCTAATTTCCCTTTCATTGAGATATACTTAGTTGTTTAAAAAATTTATCATTTTAGATGAATTATATATGGCACTTTTAATATTTAATATTTTTAATTTATCTATTATAATGTTATTAATTTTTTTAATATTATTAATTTATGGAGATTATGATTTAAATTGTCTTAATGTGATAAGGGGATGTTCCTCTAAATTGATAATCAGATAATATATTTCCTTCAAAATCTATATATAATTTATTTCAATGTATTAAAATTATTTTTTAAAAGTATTTATATGGAAATAAAATATTTATAATTTCGGTTTTATTCATCTTTTAATTCATTTCAATGGGTTTCAAAAGGAATATTTTAATGTGTTTTGGATGGAATGTATTTACAATTGACAAATGAAATATATTATTTTGAAAATTGGGATACGACTATCATTCCCATCACCATCACATTCATCTGATTTATAGATTAATTTTCATGGTTACATTTTTTTATTAAATGAAAAACCACATTTTTTTTATTTTCTTTTAATAATGAGGTTATCAAATGGAAATTTTATAGAAAACAAGAATTTAAAATAATATGGTATTTTAATATGTAAAAGTGTTTTATGTATGATATTAAAAAGGGTTTTCAAATAGTGAAATATATTGTTAATATTTTTGTTCTTGGATATTATATATGATAAGTAAACCCCGATAGCACCGAGTGATCCTAATACATATTATATTAATAGTGCTCACATATATCACTCCAATGCATTTGATGATGATTATGTTCTGAAAAGAATTATATTGGAAGTAATACAATGTAGTTATTAAAAAAATTATTGTTTTTGTAACGCTTCTGCAAGGGTTTTATGAGATGATGTATGAAGCGATCTGCAAATCTTTTCTATGCCTGATAATAATTTTTCATGGAATTAATCAATATTTATATGGTAAATATATTTATTTTTTATATTAAATATATTTTCATTTATGGGTAAAATGATATGATTTTCAGAAAACAAATTCCATGGGGTTTTATGTTTTTTATTGGAATGGTGTTATTGTTCCGTCTATGTTTCTTGCTGATCTTTTTTTTCTCATCCAAATTTTTTTTATTTTTTTATAAGATTTAAGGATGGGTAAGAGAAAATAAGATGTTGATTTGGAATTGGTGAAAAATTTTCAAAAAATGAAAACAATATTGAGTTTAATAGTTTTATATGGTAGAAAAGTTGGAATATGATTAGAAGTGTCCATATTAATTTATATGGTTTTTTATGTATGAGTAATGACTAAATTCTCAAAAAATATAAATGTGATAATATCATAAATGTGAATGAATGTTAAATTATTTACATAAAGCAATTTTTTTTAATTTTTAAGGTCATTTACTTATATAATTAGTATTTTTATTTATAGAATAGTTATTAATTCATTGATGGTTTAATGATATATTTATTTTTTCAAGGAATATATATTATCTATAAAGGTTTATTGACTTATAGATTAAAATGGTTTTGGGGAAGGTTTGTTATGAGGAATTTATTACTGGGTATTATATATATTGGGGTACATTATTATTTTAATTGACAATATTATTTGATTAAAGATAAGTATGTTTATATAGACTACTAAAATAAGGAAGATATCATTTTTGTATATATCTAATGAATTTAAATAATGTTAATAATACCCTCACCAAATATCAATAGTTATGCATAATTAAAACATTGTGGATGAAAATTATTTTCGGAATATGAAATGTAATGATTAATAATTTTCATATATATTATATCCTAACTATCATTGATATGTTTCCAAATACAAACAACATCGAACTAAAATAAAACCAAATAATATATATATATATATATATTATACATATTAAATTTGGATTCTAATAATAGAAATTGAATTTGTAATCCTCGAGTGCTGTAAACTAATTATGAATTACATTAACATGCCTTTTTATATGATTGTTACTTTATTAAATTATAATTAATTTATTATTATGTTTAATAACCTTTATTTTATAAAGTGTAATTTTTAATAATCAAATAAATGTATAGTATATTAAAATTATCATGTGAAAAAAATAAAATATTTACTGATCAATTCCATAATTTTTTGTTCTATATAAAAAGTGAAAAATTTCAATAACTATTTTTAAAATTAAATATAATTTTATACTAGTTTTCACTATATGTTAAATTTAATTTTAAAAAAAAAATTTATATAATATAATTTTACATTAATTAAATGAACATATTATTTTATTAAATAAAATATAATAGGTTAGGGTAAATTTTTGATTTTTTTTAAACAAAACTGATTTTCATATTAATATTGAAATATTCTTGTTTCAAGAAGACCATTACTTTTTTAAAGTAAATTTTTGGGAATTTTTGATGAAAATATTTGGGAAAAAATATATTTTTTATTTATTTAAAAATAAAAAATCTCATTTTCTTAAATATTAAAAAATACATTTTAGATCATGAGTGTTATTTATATAAATTCTTTTAAGGAAACACAATATAATCATAATATTTAAAAATTAGTTTTTATCACTTTTTATAACTAAATAAAAATAAACTATTTTAATATTTTTAATCCATAGTTCTAAATTATGTAATAAGGCCTTATTTATTTAATTGAATAATTTAAAATTTACAATAGGTAAATATTACACAGCATGACAAAATTTAAAATGGTAAAAGTGAAATTTCTACGTGTAATAATTTAAAAATATTTAAAAAAATAAGAAAAAATGGAAGGTTGAAGAATATAATAACTTTATATCTCATGTTTTATATAATTTTTAAATTTGGATCCATTTTATGTGAGATTCAAAATATCATATTAAATTATTTTGTGTATTTTTAGAAAATTTATCCATTATTACAAATTAATTGGGGAAATCATCTCCTCACATCCCCTCACATCGTAACCCATGTAGTTAACAAAACCATCTAACCAACCCTCTCCATAACATTCCTAGTATCATTCCAAAGGTAATTTTCATTTCAAAATATTATCGGTCAATGGATTACCCATTTTCAAAGGAGGTTCTCCATGAAATAATTTATAAATTTCTAACTACTACTTCTCAATTATTATTTAATTATGTGCAATTTTTATTCCATAAATTATATTACACCACCATAAAATTATAACGTCAATATCATTGTTATATAATTATTTTACAATAATTATGTAAAAATAACTATCCACATTTCCCCATTTCATTATGAAAAATGATATTATCAATCATGTGTACATTCATACTAAAATCTCCAAAGTGACACAATTCGTATTAATTCCCAAATGTAAATTTATAATCCTAATAGGTAATTTAATATAAGTTTTATATTATAATTAAAAAATTTATATTCATAAATGGTAATCCATTTTAAAACACTTCTACATTCAATGGAAAATGAAATCAGCATGCATGCATATATGCAGTCTTCCCATTCAATGGAGAAATTATTTTATAATTTTCATTTCACCCCTACCTTACATGGATGATATTGAGAATGGGTTTAATGGATAAATATGTTATTTATAAATCATATATTATTCTAAAAAGAAAAATTAGATAACTTATTAGTAATATGTGAATGAAACAACATTGAAAAATTCCACCATAAAAATAGAATTCAATTTTCACAATATGTTTTTTAATAATATGGAATAAATTCGGTTAATTTATATTCATAATATAATTCTATAAAATCATATTATAACATGTTAATAATGTCTGAATGATATTATAATTATTTTGGTATAATTATAATAAAACTATATGACTTCATAATCATCGATTAATAATTTCATGTTCATATATATATTTGTTTTAACCACAAACATGAGAAACACTATAAATTTATATCATGGATAAAAAATAAAATTTTGTATATAGTAATATTTTATATTAAAAAAAATTTATTTTAAATTTTTTTTGTGGAAATATAATTATATAACACGTTATTTAGGGAGATTCCCTTCAATCAATGAGAGTAATCAAAACACACTCATAGAAAAATTCACCTCAAACAATCATAACCAAATATAAAATAAGATGAAATATGAACATTATAATTAATTATAACACATAAATTATTTACCTTTTAAGATATAGTTATACGATCATTTGGATCATAATAACGAACAAAACATATGTGCTTAATCCAACCCGATATCCAAAATAGGTTATAACTAACTAATATACATATTTGGAACAATTAAAAATGAATCGTATTATGGTTTTCATATATTTAGAATGTTTTTAAATTAATTATTATGGTATTTAATATATATATATATATATATATGAGTTTATAGCTCATTTTGACTATCCTGTAAAAAAGGTAAGGGTTTCAAATATCAAATTTTTACCCATTGAGAAATATTTCCTATTGTAAACCTTATTTTTTTAATTGTGTACATTGTACCTAATGAATTTATTTTAAAAATTCCTCAGTTATTAAAGACAAAAATGTTTTTAGTTATACATATGTCATAATTTATATGTATCTAAAGATTTAGAGTTAGTTTTGATTAAAATGTTGCTGAATCTCCAAAGGTTTTATAGCCAATATTATTTTCATGTCATCATTGGTTTTGATAGATTATAAATATAGAGAATTTATTGTACATTATCATGTCTCCCACAATTTAAAAATGATATTAATTGGGATTTACATGTCTCATACATGTTCTACATCCCCTTACCTTATATATTACGTGCAGTATTTCTTATACAAGAAATTGATCCCATCCCTGGATAAAATTTTGTAACCACCGTTTTACATGTTCAAATTTATTGGATGAATTTGATAATCTGAATATATATGAATTAAAAATTTATTGAGTATTCTTTCTAATAATTTAAATTATTTTATTATTTTTAATGAAATTTTTATATGTTTATTTAAGGATAATTTTTTTAAAAATTCATTTTTTTAATTTCCCTATCACCAAATTATTCCATATATTTACTTATTTTATATAAATATTTGTATATATATTTTCATAATATTTAAATAAAATTATTTTCATATTATTGTTTGAGAATATAAATTTTGTTATTATTTCAAAAGATCAATAATAATTATAATATATATTGATAATATTTCAAATCTTTTAGTAACTTTTCTTCTATTTTTATTCATTTCCGCTGAAATATCTTTTTGTTAATTGAGGATATTTTAAAACATTATCATTCAATATTATTTAAATGAAATTAATTTTAATTTATTAACTTTTGGATAAATAATCCACTACTACCATTGACATTCCTGATCATTAATTTTCTATTACCCTATTTTTTCTAATATAATTTTTCTTTGAATACACAATATTTTGATTACTATGTTTGAATGGTGTTCACCAAGAATCCATACATATTTTTATTGATTAAAACAATTATAATTTTCATTTAGACATTTTTTATATAGTGTAGATACCGAATTTTTTATGATGTTGATTGATTTTTATCTATAATGAATATTATGTCATGATTGTCACAACCCATCCCCTAGTGACCATGTTGTCACTACCACATGCCTTCCATCCATAGGCTAGGGGTAGGAGACTAGCACCTGAAAGTCAAATCCCAAAAATAGGGAAGGCATTTCCATTAAACCTGTAAAATGACTAAAACCAATAACACATCCAGAATCAAGAACAAGGTAAAATCTATAGTAATCATGGTGTGTACAGTATGTAAGGGTTCTAGAATACAAGACCATCCGAAATGTACAAGTAAAAGTGAAACATGACAGCTCTTATGAACACCCGTTAAAGAACCTACCTGAATTATAAGTACAGTTATCAAACGGTCATCCATGTGGGTCGTCTCAACTAATTTCCACCTCTGATCACCCTATAGTCAGGGACCCTCATCTTCGATATGCGATGTCCGTCCTCTGCACAAGACACAAGATGGTTGGGGCGTAGCCCATGCAGGGGTGAGTATAATGATACTCAGTAGGGTCCTCGAGACACTTGTAAGTCTCAAAGAGTTCGAAAAATGTTAAACCACAATGCCAAAAATAAATATTCATCAACAATACTTTGATATATTACCATATATATACCTAGGTTATCAATACATTCAAAGGTAACACCATGATGGTTGAAGTAGCACACATGTAACACCACAAAGGAAGAAGTACCATACAGGTAACACCACGAAGGTAGAAGTACCACATTGGTATCACCACGATGGTAGTAGTACCACAGTGGTATCACCAAAAAAAGGAGAAGTACCACACAGGTATCACCACAAAGGTATAATACTCTTCACACCCCAGGTATATAATTATGGCATGAAAGTTCAGATGATTTGTCCTGAAGAAAAATCATCTTATTCTATCAAGAGGCACTGCAACAAATTATAAAGAGTCTGACCCACATGGGGTTGATATTTTAAAACCCCCACAATGACCCACACATGATATGATCCTCCCCAGTTCGATAGGTAACTAAACCCTGTTATTAGCCACACATGATCTATCCCACAGAAGATCGGTAGGCGCTGATGCACATAGGATCATTGAGCGCAGACCCACATAGGATCTATGATCATTGAGCCACATAGGATCGATATGCACTAACCCACACAGGATCTCTAAGCATTGACCCACACAGGATCTGTACTGATAGAAAAAGGATTGCTAGGTTGTAACGTCCGTAGGATCTGTCTCCAACCACCACCTCACTACTAGCCACTGGAATCCTGCTAATAGATCTTCTTAGAGAACTAGTACTCAAAACATTGGTCTTACCACATTATCCATGAAGTTCCATGAAGAATAATCCCAATGGTCTGTCACGTCATAAGGGACCCAACGCAACAAACGACGCGTTAATCGGATTACTAGTCTCTAAGATATTAGTGTTTCTACACTGAGGGCCCGATTGTATTCGGGGATCAATAAAACCCAGTTGTACTCCAACATTATCCAAAACTAATGTGTAATATATTGAAAGGATCGTCTCGATCCAAGGATCCCAATGCCACATATGTTTCGTCTATCAAATGATCAGTTCTCTAGTTACAACCATAGAAGCGTATATGGGTCCAATTGGGCTCGGGTCCAGTCCGACCTAACCCGGTTCAGGTCGAACAGACCTGGTCCGTGTTTAGATCGGTTGGCTTGGGCCATATAGGTCTAGACTACGAAGCGGCGGCCCAGCCCCTAGGGCTCCACCCGACCTACACTGGGCACGGCTCGCTGGCCGGGTCTAGGGTCTGCCCAAGCTGACACCCGTAGGGGAGCCACCCCTAGATTCCCTGAATGGTCTGGAAGACCATTCGGTCTCCCATAACACATGTGGGACATCTTGGAGGTCCCTGTTGGTGTGACATGGTAGGGTGAAACGGTTTTCCAATTCTCCTCATAGTGGCACGGTCACGTGGAGCTGCTCCACCCACAGCCGACAACGTGTCGGCCGCCCTCTGGCCTCCGATGCAGCCTAGCGGCCGCGACTATCTGGTCAGGTTGTGCAGACGCATTCCGACACTCCTCCATGTGTCCATCTGGATTACGAATTCCACAACACTCCATTGTATCCTCCTGATCAACCAGTGGCATGGATGCGCACCACCTTCCTTCATTACAGTCGGCCGAGTACAGGCCGCCACCATCTTCCTCGAGCCATCATAGCATCGTTTGAAGCCCAAAAATTATGTTTTTCACATAATCCTGATCCTCAGGTCGAGAGCTCCACATACATATGTCAAAAAAAAACATTATATTTTCCGCGCTCTAAATTATTTGGTGTTGATGAACATGGGATGAATGCACGAATAAAAAAAGAAAAAGGGGTAAGGTATATGTGTAGGATGATGGCCATGTTTGATTGGAAATCATTATTTTGAATCCAGAATATAATGAATCAACAATAAGATATTAAAAAAAAATTCAACGTTAAACCCCTACCTCGTTCATCTGTTGGATGTGTTATGAGGAAGAGGATGATGTCTGTGAAGGGGAAGCCGACATTCGTTTCTCCCGCAACGCATTTCTATTCCGAGCTCATTTATCATTCTGGTTCATGATCCAGAGATCATTCTTCATTAGATATGTTCTTCGTTTAGAGGATTTTTCTCCAATGGCTCCCATGTGACAATACTTTTTCCCATGATAGAGGTGGATCCAAATTAATAAGTTAGGAATTAATTTTTTCATATCAATAGAGATATTCCAATAGTTAATAAAAAAAGAACTCTTAATTAAAAAGTTGATTCATTAATTTGGAATTAATGAATCATATTAATTGAAGCAACATGTGGTTACACATTTTTTGTAACCGGTCAATAAATTCCCCACATTAAATGCCCAAACACACTCATGTTTTCCACACCATCATGATTCAAATGAAAGGTCTTAAAAATAAAATAAAAGTAAATATTTTATTTTATTATTTGTATTACCCTCTCACGAACTATCCAAACAACTAACTTCTACCCATGACCTACAACGGTCGAAGTGAAGGTCTCCTTAAACTAATATCAGTGCAGCATGTTAATTGGTGTCCTCAGAATTCCATTCTGATCACCGGTTCAAATGTGACAAAATGTCACTCATTCGTTTACAGAACGTATCTGAAAAAAGTTCATAATTTCATTCCTTACACACCTATCCTTGGAATCACACATAGTCAATTTTCACGGTCTCATAATAATTCTATATAATTAAAAAAATTAAATACAAAAATCCATGTCTTTACATTCTCCCTACCTTAGATCTTTGCGTCTCTGAAAGCCACAACACAAACAAGGGGAAAATTGGGGGTATAGGACACGAATCTAAGACTCTTTCTCCCATGTTCTCTCCATGAGGTTCCTGTGTGGCCATCGAACATGCACCAGAGGTATCAACAACCCATGAAGGACCTGATCCTGTCGATCCTCAACCACCACTAGAAGCTCCAAAAGCAACACTCCATCGTTGATGTACAGCTCGCCCTAGTCAATAATGTGGGAAGAATTATGTATGTATATCCTCATCTAGGATACGTGGAAAACATCGTGCATCCAGTGAAACTGAGGGGGAAGTGATAAGTGGTAAGCCACCTCGCCAACACTGCTGAGGACCTAAATGGGTCCGATTAACATCATAGATAACATTCTGCATCGTTCCAATCTCCACAAAACACATCGAGGTGAGACCCATATAAAGACATGGTCACCATCATCGAACTCATGAGGTCCTTATCTCTTGTCAGCATAAGCCTTTCTCCTGCTCAGTTCTGTCCTCATCTGATCTTGGATGATCTGCACCTTCTCTATGACATCCCGTACTATCTCTGGTCCCATGAGTGATGACTCTCTGGGTCAGTCCATCATAGAGATGTTCTGTATGGTCAACTGTACAATGCCTCGAATGGTGCCACTCCCATAGTGTAATGATAGTTGTTGTTATACGTGAACTATAACAAAGGAATGTGATCCTCCCAATTGTTGATAAAATCTAGGACACAAGCACGCAACATGTATTCCAAGGTCTGACTGGTTTGCTATGTCTGACCATACGTCTAAGGATGGAAGGCACTATTCAACCGAAGCTATGTCTCGAACGTCTCCTGCAACCTCTTCCATAGCTAGGAAGTAAAACATGCATCAAGATCATAGAAAATCATATATGGAAATCCCTAAAGCTGTATAATATCATGCACATAGAGGCGACTTATTCTCTCCACTAATCCCTGCTCTCTGATAGGTAGGAAGTGGGACGACATGGTGAGTCGGTCCACATTCATCCAGATAGAATCATTTCCCTTGGACGTGTGTGGAATTCATGTCACGTAGTCTATGGAAATTCCATCCCACATCCCACTCTATCACCTCTAGTGGCTGAAATAAGCCTACTGGAACATGATGATCTGCTTTCATTAGCTGGCATGTAAGGCACAGTGAGACATACATTTCCACTACTTTCATCATTCCCAGTCACCAGTGCTAACGCCGATGGTCCTAGAACTTCTTTTCCACTCATTTATGTACGACTATAGGGTATGTAAGGAACTCTCTCAACACATTATCTCCAAGAACCACTGGTACCATTGTACACCCTCTGAAGAGGATGACATGCTACCCACCATTAGAAAATCCATCAGGTTCTTGTCCTGTGGATGTTGGAGCACGTCGACACTCGTAGTCAGTGTCCCCGTGCTATACCTCACTAACTAGCAAATGGAGTCGGGGAGTTACTGTCAGATACTGAAGATAAACTACTTCATCTCGATCCACATAGAATATCTGAAAAGTGTCTATCTCTTTTGTTTCCAAACTCATCAATTGTATAGCAGATCTCCTACATAGTGCATCTTCTACTATGTTCCCCTTATCTGGAGTATATATAATCTCTAATTCATAGTCTTGGAGGAACTCAGGGAAATGTCAGTGTCTCTGGTTCAGGTCCTTTTGAGAGAAGATATTCCTGATACTCTTTTGATCACAGTAGACCATAAAATGTTCTCCTATCAAGTAATGTCACAAAATCATCAGGGCTAAAACCACTACTACTAACTCTTGGTCATGGGTATCATAGTTATTCTCATGTTGTATCATCTATAGATAACCATACATGATCACAACTCGTTCCTACATTAGGACACATCATTGTCCAGTCCAAGATACGTCACAGTAGACGATGAACCCAACACCATCCTTCAGTAGCCTCATTATGGGGTCACTCATCTATCTCTACATCAGCTCCTAGAAACCATGCCGGTATACCTTTGACCACACAAAGGGTTTCCCATTATTTGACAACATTGATAAGGGTGCAGCTACTGTGGAAAAGTAAAGCACAATCCTCCGGTAGTAACTGTCCAAACCCATGAAACTGTACACTTCTTTCACACTATTGGGTGGCTCCCAAGAATTTACAGCCTCAATATTCACTAGATCCACAACCACTCTAGCGTCCAAGATGTTGTTTCCCAAGAAGTGAATCCTTCGAATCCAGAACCGGAACTTTGAGAGTTTACCATAAAGCTGATTCTCTTAGATTGTTTCTAGAACTATCTGCAGATGATTGGTATGTTCATCCTCCATCACTAAGTGTATCAGGATTTCATCAATTAAGACTACCACAAAGGGATCGAGTTATGGATTGAAGATTTTGTTACTGATTCCCATGAAAATTACTGGAGCCTTGGTCATGCCGAATTGCATAACCAAGAACTCATAGTGGCTATACCGTCATCCGATAGCCGTCTTCTACACATCATAATCTCGTACCCTGAACTGGGGATAGCCTAATCCGAGTAATATCTAAAAAAAATTTCTCCCTTAAACTGATTGAAAATATAGTCATTCCTCAGTAGTGGGCACTTGTTCTTCATGGTCACCTAGTTCAGGTGCCGATAATCCACACAGAGTCTGAAAATTCCATCCAACTTCTTAGAGAATAAAATCGGGGCTACCTGAGGAGAAACACTAGGACTAATAAATAGATTTCTCTGAAAGTCATCCTACTCTACTCGCAACTCTCATAGGGTAATCCATTCTGCGCTGCAATGTTTCCCTTCTCGCTGGTGAAGGAAAACATGGTCCCATCTGTGCGGACACACCACACAATGCACCGTATACAGTCAATCTGAGCATGGAATGTGGATAACCAAACCATACCTAATATGATGTCGTAAGTTCTCGATGTCACTAGTAGAAGATCCCAACCGATACTCTTGACTCCTATAGTATGCTCGCACTGCCATAATGAATAAGATATCATGGAATCAGCTCACATAAGAGACACTTTTCGTAACGATTTAGCCAAAGGAACCACAATAATTTACAAGATACGAATAAGGGCAGTGTAAATAATTGAGTGACTAGAACATGTATCTATAAGTACTAAAACATGGGTGGAGTAGACACAAATCATTCATCGTATCTTCATTTGAGAAAAGTGGTCATAGGCCTCAGGTTCCTTGAGCTGAGCTCACCCTTTTCCACATACTCCCTCTAGTCGGGGGTGGACCATCTAGAGGTGGGTGAAGTAGAACCTCTATTCGCCGCCCACCTCCGGATACACGACCTGCTCCTCTATCGTGTGTGCCTTCTGCGTTCCGGCCTCCCCGATCGAATCTTCGCCTCTTCCCATGCGGCACTTCGACCATATTCTTATCATCAGTATGGAAGGTCGGGCAGTCACGAGCCATATAACCCTACCCACATAAGGAATAACACTTCCTTGTCCTCACATCTACTGCTCGGTCTCAAGATCCCTACACCACCGACCATTTATCCTATTGTAATCCATAGATAGTTCTGGTCCTCTTTGTCCTGTGTTTCATGTATCTGCTATCAGTTGCAGATAACTCTACTATGTGATGTCTGGTGGTGGGCCTCGCTGCCGGTGACTACTCATCAAGGATGCTCTCCACGAAGAGTGCTCGCTCTGACACCCCTTCCTTTTCCAGGATGGTCAGAGAAACCATCGAAGCCCTAATCTCTCATCGGATCCTCTGGTCGAAGGTCAATGCCCGAAAGAAAGGGTTTTGTACCATGTCAGTGGTGTAGCATGATTGGTCGGTGATCCTCACGGAATACTGAGCCATGGTCATGATACCCTACTTTATGTGGAGAAGAACACGTATATGCAATAAGTATAAGGTCTCTCAGATGAAGTCTGCCCTAAAATGGATCTCAAAGTCCACCCAGAAGAGAGTCACCTTGTCGTGAACTTGGAGCATCATGCTTCTCCATCATCCTACTACTACTTGAAGAAGACTGTCGGCATGGATCACCATGTGATCAGCTAGTGTCCCTACCAGTCATAAGACTGTAACCACAACCTCCAACCAATCCTCAGCCTCCTGTGCATCCGTCTCGCCCCAGAACCTTGTTGGCCTTCGGCGCTGGAACTAGTGCAACACTCTCATGCACCGTTAACCCTCTTCTGTTGTGGCTGGTGGCATCAGATTCCCAACAGGTAGTGGTGTTGTTGTTACACCACTCTATGGTACAACTATTGTAAGGGGGACCTAAACCGAAACCTCATAGTTCAGTGGGTTGTCATCACGTACTCTACCCGGAACCCTGACTAGTTGTCTGAGTGGGGGAATCCTGAAAAGAAACATGTGCACCACAATAATTAAGTTATACCCTGTGAGATGACTAAACAAGATCAAAAAAAACTTTTCAATAAACACACACAAAATCAGTTTTTTCGTGCAGTAAAATAGAAATCCGAAGATAGGGTCCTGGTGTATGGATACGTTGTCTGTCGTACAAACACTGGAAAACCCAAACTGAAAACCACACTCAAAACAATTAATACAATTTCTCCACACATAAAAGATTAGAGTTATAGTTCTTCAAAAGAACTGAACTCCTATGATACCAATTTTTCATTACCCGTACCTCGAGGCCCATGTCGTGACTACCATAAGCCCGCATTCCATAGGCCATGGGTGGGATACTAGCACCGGAAAGGCATATCCTAAAAACAGGGAATATGTTGCCTCAAAACCTGTAGAGTGAAATAAACCAAGAACACAAAATGAAACAAGCACAAGATAAACTGTATAGTATACATGGTGTGTACAGTATGTAAGGGGGAAAAATACATTCCCAATATGAAATTACATGTAAAACTAAAAAAGAAAAAATCCAATGAAAACCCACCAAGGACCCTACCTAAAGGGTAGGTACAGCTCTTGAACAGTTTTCCCTACGGGTCGTATGGTCTTATGTCCACCTCTGATCATCCTCCATTATGGTACCCTCAACCTCGATCAGTGTTTTTCATCGTCTGCCTAAGACACATCAACGTGCGGTCGTAGCACGTGAAGGGGTGAGAATAACGATACTCTGTAGGGACCAAGAGACCCCAGTATGTATCCTATAGTTCTACAAACGAAAATCCACAAAGCATAATGAAATAGTCATAAAATTTAATTAGGTATATTCCCATATATATACATAAGTTATCAAGACATTAAAAGGTAACACCGTGAAGGTAGAAGTGCCACAAAAGTAAAACCACAAAAGTAGAAGTAAAACATAGGTAACAACACAAATGTAGAAGCACCAAAAAGGTATCTCCATAAAGGTAGAAGTACCACACTAGTATCACCATGAAGGTAGAAGTACCCCATAGGTATTTCCACAAAGGTAGAAGACTCATCTCAAACTAGGTATATATGTAAGGCCTAGAAGTATATATGATTAGTCGCAACGCTAGATCATATTATTCTCTCAAGAGTCACTACTACTGATTATAAAGAGTCTGACCCACAAAATATTGATAGGTAATAACACTAGAAATGATCACATACGATATTATCTGCCCAGGATAGATCGATAACTAACCCGCGCAATGTCCTACACAAGATCTGACCCACACATGATCGATATGCCCTGACCCACACAGGATTGCTGAGCGATGACCCGCATCGGATCTGACCCACATTGGATCGGTATGCGCTGACCCACACAGGATCACTAAGCGCTATCCCAAAAAGGATCTGACCCACACTAGAATGATTCTGAACCACAGAGGATCACTCGGTACTAACCTCGGTATGTTTTATCTCCAACCATCACCACACTACAAGCCATTGGATTCCTACTAATAACACGTTTGGGAGAACCAATCCTCAGTCCATATGTCATGCTTCAACCACCACTAAGTCCCATGAAAAATTATACCAACAGCACTTCATGTTATAAGTGAACCAACTCAAGAGACGAAGCATCAATCAGACGCCTAGTCTATATGTTATTAGTGTTTTTTCTCTAAGGGTCCAGTTAGATTTGGGGTTCGATCCAACCTAGCTATACTCCAACATTATTCAAAACATAAATGGAGTATATCAAAATTACCATCTAAATAAAAGGATTCCAGCAAAGTATAAAATTTATCAAATAGATCCCTGGTTCTCTGGTTACGGCCAAAAAGGCATATTTTGGTCCAATTGGGCATGGGTCTGGTCAGACCCGGTCGGACCGACTTGGTTCGGGTCGCCCTTCCCAGTCCGGGTCTGGGCCTAGGGGCCTAGGTCGGGGTAGCTCGGCCCGCTGGCCAGGTGTGGGGACCGTCCTAGCGGCCACACCGAGCCCCTCCCATCCGGTTTGGTCACCCAGCCAGCACACTGGACCACTTGGCGGTCCCGCCTAGTGTGACATGACTGGCCGAAATAGAAGGCCATTTCTCGTCGCTATTTCACAGTTGTTCACCACTGCTCCACCCACGACCAACTATGTGCTGGACTCTACTGAAACCACCTTCTCCGGCGGCGCGGACACAGGCCGCTGGTCCCCCGCATGGCCAGCCGGATGCGGGCCACCACCCTTCTTTGCTGCGGCTGATGGGCCGCGACCTCCTGCTCAACTAGCGGTGCAGACGAGCGCCACCGTAGTTCCTCGCGGCAGGCCAGGTACCGGCCGTCGCCTTCTTCCGCAAGCCATCATGGATTCATTCCATGCCTGAAAATTATGTCGTTCGCATATTCAGGATCTTTAGGTAGATGGATATACGTCTATACATTGTGATCAACAAGACATTATATTTCTAGCACATAAGGAAACTAAAAAAAAACGGTAAGGTATATGTGTGGGATGATGGCCATGTTTGTTTGGCCATGGTTGTTGTGAATCTATAAAATGAATAATCAACAATAATATCATTAAACCTAATTCAACCTAAAACCCCTACTTCATTCGTGCATTGAAGGTGTTTTGAGGAAGGGAATGATGTCGGTTAAGGGGACTAGAATGCTTGTTTCTCCCGCAACACGTTTCCGTTCTAGTCTCATGTGTCGTCCCCATTCATGATCTGGAAACCGTTATTCGTAGGAGAGGTTCTTCATTTGTAAGATGATTCTCCAAAGGCTCTCCTTTTTCCAATCCATTTCCCCGTGAGAGGTGTGGTTCAAAATTAAAAAGTTCATAACTAATGATGGCACATCAATTGGGAGATTCCAAGAGTCAATCAAAAAATAACTATTGATTACAAATTTTTTTATTTAATTCGTAATTAATGAATTATATTAATTAAAGAAGAATGTGGTTTCAAATTTTCTATAACCGGGTATTTAATTATTCAAATTAAATGCCCAATCAGCCTCCAGTGTTCCCGTTTATCATTATTCAAATGGGAGGATTTAAAAAATAAAAGTAGTTATTTTATTTTATTATTTCCCTAACCCTCCCATGAACAATCAGAAAAAATAACTTCTACCCTCAACCTACTGCAGTCGAGGTGATGGTCTCATTATGTGAATATCAGCACTGTGAGTTCAATGATGTCATTGGTTTTCAGTTCTAAGCGCCAGATCAAAAGTTACAAAATGCCGCTCGCGCTTTTACTGATTGTACCCAAAAAAATGTTTAGAAATTCATTCCGGGAACACAGAGCATCGGAACCACGCTCGGTCAATTTTACCGATCTCGTAATAATTCCATAAAAATAAAAACATTACATGACCAAATCCGGGCCTTTAAAATGACATTGGATATCCATTACATTTCTATTCATTTTCCATTTTCAATTTATTGATGAAATTATTAAATATTTCATTAAGTGAAACAATTTGTAAAGTATATGTCAACAATTTTATTTACATTGGAATTTTAATATTTATTGAATAATACTTATTTAACCCATGAGTTTTCATGAGGGTCGCCCCCCATATAGTAGTCCACTATAACTGGAAATAAGAGAAGGTAGATAATGACTGCCAGAGTCTAGCCTCCAGTAGTCCACTTGTTGGTCTAATGAACCGAGGTTGTATCATAGACAAAAACAAGAGAAATTCTCCTATAATAGAACATATATAAGAGAGGTATATAAAAAAAATCCAATAAACTCCATATTCTATACATAATTATTCCCAAGTTAATACATACAATATCATACAAAACTAAACACAAAAATGGAAACCACATGTTTTAAAAATGGATAATCGGTACTAAAATTAAATCCATCATAACATATGTGAAACACAACGTCAGAAAAATCCATCCAAATCACCATTGATATCATGGTGACCTGAGAATAAGAATATATATATTTGTGTTGAAAATTACATTTATAATGATTATGATCCTCCAAGTATCCTTTCAAATAAAATATATTGAAACAAAACTAAATCATTTTGAAAAACATATTAGTCAATCACTTCACATAAATATGAATAAAATGTTCTAAAACTCACCATGGATATATATAACAAATAAATTCATTCAAAATATTTCATATAATATATTAATAAATGATATATATACACTTCTAGAACATCCCCAACGGTTTGTGGCTCTTCACTAATATCATACATATGAAACCATATCACATGAAAAGTATATCAGAATGTAGAAACATGGGATATATATCAAAACATGCATCACAGGCACTACATAATATCATCATCCCATATCACATCTCAATATAGAGTCAATGTAGTTTCATTAAGGATATTTATCCATTTATTTCCATAATTATCTCATCTTTAATTCACCAACATATATAAAAAACCGTATTAAAACATCTCAAAACATCAAACAATGTCATCATAACTTATATAATACCAATTATACAAAAACCTTGACAGTCGTTATTTATATCTCATTTAAATTTGTATTATTTTCTTTATAAGGGTACGTAGTCAATTATAGGTATTTTCTAGAAAATCAAATAAAATTTGGTCCAATAGAATAAATTGTTTCCTCCCCATTCTACTATAAATTCTTTAATATAATTTCTATTCTTTGTAAAACAGTATTAGGAAAATATATCTCATGTAAAATATCCTAGAATATTTTCCACTCAATAAAATTAATATATTATTTTTCTATTGTATTCTAAATTAAATAATGATAAAAATTATTCACCTTAAAAACCATAAATTTAATTTTATATATTATATCTTATTGAGTGTGACATATCCTCAAATATATATAACCAAACAATTGATCCACTATCCATCAACCACCTGTATAAAAATCCAAAAAAATACAGAAAATGATATTTCATGAAATATTCCATTTTTGACACATACTATTATAGAGAATGTGGTCACTACCAAGAATGAATTATATAATTTTTGAACCACATATACTGAGTTAATGTTTTAAAAAGAAAATAAATTCTATCTCCAAAAAATAAATATTTTTTATTAGGATGTATATCAATTTTTTTTAATCATACATTATTTTCTATCATTACTCTATAATAACCCTTATGAAAATAAATGAATGAAATAAAATAATTAAATAATTATAATATATATCATTATATTATAATAATAAATTAGAATATATTAACATTTACTTTTAGTGTTATCTTATAATATAAAATTGTCTATCTTATTTCTTTTATACAAACAATATTGCTCTGTCTCATATTCATCATATGATTACATGATTATGAAAAATGGATTATCATTTATAAATTATCAAGAACTTTAAGGTTTAGTTTTTTATATAATTTTCAATACCATTTCATAATATAGTGGTAATTTCTACACATTCGACATTTTTATTAAAAAAATATCACAATGCTTACACTACTATTTCATTTTGTACACATTTTCTCAATTCAATATGTTTCACCATTTTATACTCTATAATTCTTACACAAGATTTATACATTTGAAAAATATTTTATACTGTATAATGATAATAAAACAAACCATTAAGGGGTATAAATATTAATGTAATCCATTAAACATTTTTAGAATAAATTAAAAGACATAACATGTTTTACCTTTTTTGGTAATAAATATTGATCCTAAAAAATCATCACTTATACATGACATAATCCTAAAAGATTATTATTTTGATAATATTTATTTAATAAAACATAAAATCTATGAAAATTAATAATGTTACATGGGAAAACAAGATAACTCATACAAATAAACGTTTCACCATTAAAATCTCAATCAAAATTCATTTAATCATGAGTTCATTCTCTTATCTTTTGAAGTAAAAAATATTTTCACAAAAACATTAGCATGAATTGAAATTCTATGTAGCTATGTTGTGAAAACAAATGATAAATTTACATAAAATGAAGCCTTATAATTGTGATTACATTATATGGAATTACAATATATCCCTTAGGTGTAAATAAAATTCCATAAACTATACCACATTACCGAATGAATTCTTGAGATATATCTAAATCATATATTTTCATAGATATATCAGTACAACATGTCATCCTGTGAATTTTCATAAAACCAAATAATATAAAAAACACATAAGAACATTTAATTTCATTATAAATATATATTAAATATTAATTATTGAACATTTCAAATAGTATTTTCAAGATATATGTAAAAATAATGTTATAAAATACATTCTTCATTTAAAATTATTGGAATAATAAATTCACAGAAATGTAAATAATATTATATTACATGAAAATAACATAAAAAATATATACTTGGAATAAAAATTAATATCATCTATGATGATAGGAAAATAGTTTCATGAAGTAAACTTTATTAAATAATTATTTTCCATGTTATTAAAAAAAATTCATAAGTGAACCATATGTAAAATGTTTTGAAATTATTTCCATAGAAAAGATGTAAATAATGTAAATGGAAGAAAAAATGACCATTAATAATCATTAAAACTTAAATAATAATATTGAAAAATATATGTAACAATGATTTATATGTGAATTATTTTTAATAATTAAAATATTATTTTAATGATAAATCCCAAACAACATTTCTTGAGTCACCACATACATCATTTTCTTTCATATTATTTTGAAAACCTCCGTTCACATAAAACATAACCATATAAGGTAGAGTTTTGGAGATATTAGAAGATATAAAATGTAGAAAATGAAACAAATAATTGATATGGGTAGGGGTTTTCTGGACATGTTTTCACAATTGTTGTCAACATGTGAGAAAAGTTGATTCCTACTATATGGGATGGGGAGTGGCACACATATAAATATCCTTATAATTTAAATATTTTATATTCAATACTCTATAAAAAGGGTACTGAATCAAACCAATTATATATATAATGTCATAAGGGTCTATATCCACCCACCCAATTAAGGATAACAAAAAATTTATGGATCATGTTGCTCAATTTTTACCTTAATGAACTTGTTTTACCCTTTATCATGGTATCTATTTTCTGAATTATAAATATAAATTAAGAAAAAAATTGAAAATAAATTCATCACTAATTTTATTCAAATACTTTCAAATATAAAAACCCTTTCAATAACTAATTATAATAAGTTTTGTGAATTAATTTTCATATAGGTATGGAAACACAAAAAATAGTACATTCTAAGTAAAAAATATTTTTTAAAAAATAAACATTTTCTTATATCAAAATAAATTATAATTTGTTTTATATGTTATTAATTTGATTGTTTTTAAAAGGGTAATAATGGTATATTAAAATATTTCACAAAATAAATAATACATTGTATGTACATAAAATAAACTGATTGTTTTTATAATCATTGGTATTTATCACTATTCACCATAAAATCAATCTGTTATTAAATTCCACAAAATTAACCATATTCCATATCTGATTAGAAAATATCAAAAATAAATTTAATTTCATGAAATTTATATTGATAATTTTTATAATTTTAATCATTAAATTATAATATTTAGTTCATGGAAAACTATTAAGTTGCATTGAAACTATGTATTTTTTTGGACTAAAAATTAATGGCTATTTTTTATTATGAATATCTATCCAGAAAATATAATCTTGATATTTTATAGAACATTACATTGATTTATTTTTAAAAATAACTTTTTCCCCAAACAGTGTATTCATATAATTCATATAAACCCAAAAATATCATCATAATTTTATGATTGATCATATAACATATGATAATGATATAGATCCACTGTGGTGTAAATAATACACTTACAGAGAATCTAAGGAAGCACACTGAGATAATATTTGTCCAACTATAAAAGTATGGTATATAGACATTCAATAATTTAGTGAAAAATGTTTATATGTTGTCGCATCATCACATCCATGTGCCAAAACATTTTAATTATCGATTTGTTCTGAAATATAGGCACATAAAATCACTATCCATCTGAACGTTGAAAAATAGCATATAAATATTCCAAATATTAGTTTCTACAATATTTACCAATGACATAAATATGTGCATGTGTTTGGTTTCACTAAATAATATGAGTATAAGATGATAGTAAAAAAATATATTAACATTAGAGATTCTCTCATCATAAAATCAATATTCAATTTATGTTTTTTATATTAAATATTTATATACATTAATTTATATATTTGAAAATAAATATAATAATATTTTTAAAAATCCATGAAAAAATATCATTACGGTAATTAACTATCAATAACACCCAAACCAAAAAATTAATTAATGCAGTTACTTCATGTACAAAATTATCCCATATTTTAAGATAATTAATTCCAAAAATATTCTATCATGATTGGATGATGAAATATAACAAATTATTTAAAATTATTTTCTTCATGGGTTGAGAAAATATTATAAAAAAATAAAAATTTCATTTTCCTTTATAAGCTTATTAATTTAAAATTTTAAAAACAGCACGGTTAATCTGACTCATGAATTCAATATATATTTGATAAAATTGATATATAAATTGTATATTCTCATACAGAAATATATTAATTCATTTAATTGTTATTAGTTTTCATTAATTTTGTTTTAAATATTTTCATCTCATATTACTATTTATATCATAGGTTAATTTATTTTTAAAATAAACTGTTTCAATGAAAATATATTATCTTTATATTCCAACCAAAAACCATTACATAAAAACCAAATAAATTTATTTTTCACCCAATTAATAATTCCCTAGATATTTTCATTTCCAATAAATTTTCATTAAGTTAACATGAAATATTTTGTTTTTGATCAAATATAAAAATAATTATGTTTTTTCTTGAATCGAGATATATTTATTAAATTATTCATTCATTAGTGGATGATTAGAATTTTAAAATTATATAGGATGTCAAAAAAAGTATTAAAATGCATATATTTAGGTCCATTATACATTACTTGAGATGATTTCATCATGTTTAAAAAAATTTCTCACCCTAAAGTAGAAAAATAAAATGAACATAGATGAATACCAACAATTTAGAGATGAGAGGGTGATAGAATATGTGGGGTGAAATCCATTATATTATTGTATCCATTAAAAATAGATAGGGGTGATGGGTATTTCTAGTGAAATGAATATTATTAGTAGAAATAATAAATTTTTTGGTAACATTTTATTAATCAAGACATAAAAATTTCTTAATTATTTTATCTAGAAAATCATTTACATTATTGTAATATGAATGTATCATGAAAAGGCCATAAGAATCCAAAATGTGATATTATAGTACTATTAGCCCCATAATGCTACCAATATTCCATATGTTCACACTTCCAAAAGGGATTTTACCACCACATAGATGTGTTAAAAATTAATAATAGGAATTTAATTTTAGTTTAATTTTAGTTGAAAAATATTTGGTTCCATTGTATTATGCCTTACGATATATATTATAGCTCTCCTAGAAAAATATCCCCACACTGAACACAACCATGGTGTTTTAAATTTGATAAATATAATTATTTTAGAGATTATATAATTATTTACTATTGGGGATAGTATTTATTTTTTAATATATATTAAATATCTCAAAAATTTAAATTAGCTGAATATTTTACCAAAATTCGACAAATATATATACAATATTTAATAATTAACCAAAATAGAAGAAAATTATTATTTAGACATTTTAGGGTAAAATTTATAATGTTTTACACATAGAAAGTTAATATCCTTGGAATATTGAAAATTAATTAAGAATCACTAATAGAAATTAATGCTCTCTATAATTGGATTTTATTTTTTCATTCATCATTACGAAATAATGGGTTATATGTTTTTCAAGAAATATAGGGGAATATTTTTTTAGTATTGAGTGGTTGTAATATGATAATTATTAGGTAAAATTTGTAGTTATTAATTTTGATGGGTATTTTTAATTATTCCATAATAAAATTTGTTATGTTTTCATTACTTATTATGTGTTTGAGTTTAATATGGAAGTCTTTAAATTATTTTTTTTAACAAGTTGATTTATTTTTGAATGTCGGATCATTACATTTTCATGGTATGCCTTGATTTTTAAAAATTCCTTATACCGATATTAAATTTCTATTATCCGATTTGAATTTATGTATATGATACTTTTGGGGGTGATAAAGAGTTTTAAACTCGGTATTTTATATTTTTATCTTACCCACTAACATAGTTTCACATTGTATACTATTACACTATTATTTTTAACATTGGATTTTATTTTATAATATCAATTACTTTCTCACATTTTTCTTGGGTTTATGACTAAAGGTGTTCCCTAAACAATAGAGAGTATTATTTTTTCATCATTTTATTTTTTATTCATTATGATGGATAATTATTATGATTCAAGGTAATATTTCCTCGATGTATTATCATTAAATATAATGTATATTTCATTAGGTTCTTGGAATATAATTGATAAATGGTTAGGATGGGGACTAAGAGGTTGTTGATTAATTTCTTGTTTTGAAGGATTTTCACTAAAACATGTATATAATATTATAAAATAATACAAGATATAAATACAATGTATTCTAAATATAATGATATTATATAGTTCGATATGTAATGTGATGAATCATTAATTGTATATAGTGTTATTAATTTAATATGTATTATCATGTTTCATGAGCTACTCCCACATCTCCGAATTGTTTTTAATTCAGTTATGAATCATCAATTTGATTTATTAATGAGTGGATAAACATTTTATCATCACCAAAACGTTCCATGATTACAAAACATTACACATGATATGTTATAAATTGGGTAATGTTTTCTTAAAAACATTAGAATCAATGTTCAAATCAAATCATTGATTTATAACAGTTTACAAACTGGTTTTGATCATTCTTTTTTATTATGTGATTCATTATCAATAAATTTTAATTCTTTATTTTGTCATTATTTTTTTAAGAGATGGTTCAATGACACATTTGGAGAAGGTGGTTTCTAACATAGTATATTAGTATTCCATTTATTTATGTACTATACGAAAAAGTAATAGATTATGTGATGTTTCTTGTATATTTTCTTCATTATTAATAATATAAAAGGGATAATTTTGGATTTTAGGTAACGATGGGTAAATTTTATTCTCAATTTTGATGTTGATTAATTTATGATATATCAGTGGCTAAATGGGTTACAATCAATATACATGAGCATATGATGTTATAAAATATTCCATTAATGGTATAAAATCTATCTTCATTATGTAGTCAACTAGATTATGAATAATTTATTATAAAGGACATAAATGTAATAATATTTCATTTATAATATAATAATGAATGATATAATAAATCTATTTTACATACATTGGAATATATATCTGTATTTTTATATTGGCTATTCTAATATTCATTTCAATGTATCTCTATAACAAAATTTACAAAATTGTGATTCATATTTTTAAGAAGTTGAAAAACATGTATTTTCACTATATTTATATTTTTAAATAATGTCTTATTTAACTTTTATTGAAATTTTACTGTTAGAAAAATAGATAGTCTTATCACTAGAAGTGTAATTGGGATATATCATTTAATGATATGATTAAATGTGTTATATGATAGTGCATATAAAACAAATTTAAAAATGACATATGATAGAGTCTGATGAATAATATAACAATGTGAGTACCCTGAAACTAATATCCAAGATATTATGTTTAATTTTTTAAATTGGGGGTTAAATATAAAAAATAATACCCCAATAGATGAAATAGTATAATACTCTTTTTAAAAATGATACATACATTATTACCAAATTATATTTGCAATCATAAAATACAGAACATCAAGAAAGTAAACACTTTCAATCTTTGAAATCAATAGAATATTACTTATTCATATCAATAGGATGGGATAAAAAATAAGTGTATGATCAGATTCTCAATAAGGGTTTTTTACGTTGGAAACTACATTTAGTAAATTCTCAATAATCATTTTGGAATGGTAAATAACTGAAAATAATACATTTTTTCAATACGTTGATCATGAGGAACAATATAGTTATATGAAATTATGATCAAATAATAACATATTAATTATCACATCGTCATGATACGTATCATTGGATATCATTACTACTAAAATAATAACCTGAAGATCAATAACTAATTTCATAATGATGGAAAACATAATAATGGACATATAAAACATTACATTAAGGCCTTGTTCCTCAAAATAAAAATCATATTATCAATATCTCATGCCTTGAAATAATACATTAATGTATATTTCATGAAACAAATAAGTGATCTATTCTATCTTAACAGTCATCTTGATGTATAGAGGGTCCATAATAGTCCCATCCCTACACACATCTAACACAATTTGTTCATTATATGAAGGGGTTATAATAACACCTAACTATATAGTAATCACGGACATTCATATTGCTAAACCAATATTCTATATGTTATCATTTATCAAGTCAAAGTAATTAGAAACCATCCTAAAAACTAATAACTATAATACCATTATTACATATCTCCAGTGGAGTGAAAAAAGGGTTATTTCTATTTAAAAATAAAAAAACCCCAATAATTCCATTAAAACCCCAATGTGGAAAATACTATTTTCAATTTCAAAATCACATTTTAATACTAAAAAATTTAAAAATAATGGCTAGTACGATTCCATTTTAACAATTTTGTAATAATAATTATTTCATGGGTATAAGTAATTCAATAAATAATCTTAGTATTTTCAAAATATGGTAATAATTTCATGGAAAATATGAACATGGGAGAAAATAATTTATAACCAATTAAAATCAATGATGGGTTTTCCATAAATTTTTTTCAATCTATTGAGTATATAAAGGGGTAAAATGAGTGGAAAATCATAATTTTAAAAAATAACTACTTTATAAGAAAATGTATTGGGTTCATGATTAAAATATTACATAATTCCCTAGTGGATAAATAAACATAGACTATTAAAAATAATGATGGAATGGTGAAATATACTATTACAACTATGGAAAATTCCAATCATAATCCACATAAAAGAAAATAATATTCAGTGAATCATTAAATATCATGTATTTAATTTGAATTATAATATATGATATTAATGTGGTATTATAAACAAAACATGAAATTTTTAGATGGTGAATACGACATATGTCTCAAAGAAATAGACATGAGATGTGAAACCCATGCAATGATTAATTCATTGAAGGGAAAATTAATTTTTTTGTAATTTGGAAAAATATTAAGTTCACAAAAAAATGTTCAAATAAAATATAATAAAATTATTTATAATTTCACATTTAATTAGGTACTAAAAACTCACTAAATTAGTTGTATATCCCAGTTAATTTAAATTAATCTTAGAAACCACTATATATGTATTAATAATGATGTTAAATCCCATTGCATGATATAATTTCAAATGAAATATTATATACTTGGAATTATAAGGGTTTATTGTTATAACATGTAAAATCAAATTATATACACTATATATTTTTAATTAACTCTATATCATTAGAATAATCCTCAATGAAGAAAAATCAAGACAAAACCCCTCATCAATGGTCTGAATTTCTTGAAATTTGTTATAAAATCATGAATAAAAATTATCAATTTTTAGAAATATTTTAATCAACCTAAATCGCATATATGAAGCCATACATTATTTTTTATAATCAATTTTCACAGATTTATTAATAATTCATTGTTAATTGCATTTTTTAATGATAAAATTGCATTATAATTCTTGGATGTTTTGGTTCGATGGATTCATTCCATATACCTGAATTATGATTTTATCATCCTTTATTTTTAATAAATAATATAAAAATAATATATATTGTTTATATATATATTTTGATTCATCAATTAAATATAGAAATTGAAAATGGGATACAATATTCATAAATACGGTTACCTATTCATACATAAGAATATTTTTTCAATTTAGAAGGATGGAAACAAAGAAAGGTAAAATATTTAACCTTTATAGATTCATTGTTATAATATATATATCATATATATCTATTTAATATACCCTAATTATTATATATGTTAAGAGGGAATGGGAAATGAATCACATTTCTCGATGGAGGTTGTGGTCCACACATATGCATGAGCGACAATATTGTTTTCCCTTAGATGTGAGGGTATGAAATTTGATATTACATAACAAATATAGAATAATAATTTGGTAATAAAAATAATATATAGCATTTAATCTCATAAAAATAATTATCCATAAATATTGTGATAAAAAACGAATTGTATCGCTCTGTGTAGATAATAAGACATAAGTACACACAACCGATAATTCCACATTTAATTTAATGAAAATGTGGGTGCATTGTTTTGATTTTATAATCATTATACAATCTTTATATTTTTAGGATTTTTCAGTTTTTATTATTTCATAAATACCAATTTTTAAGATGAAGCAAACTTATAAGAAAATATGATGTGATCTATTATGATGATTACCTCCTAATTGAAGGAAAAATATTTGATATCCTATTAAGGGACCTAGGATTGGTATTTTTGAAATAAATGATCCCATAGAACTTATAAAAATATTTTTATATGATAAATGGATAGGAATTATTTAGACATAGGTGGAAAAACATTTTATGGATAACTGAGATAAATGGACATCATTTTATTTAGGAGGGAAATGACACACTTTTGAATTTTAAAAAGATTAAAATATCGATAATTAACTTGAAAGGAAAATGATTCAAAATAGATTTTTATTTGATGAAAAAGAATATATGTTCTAAAATTTATCATAAAATAATGTTTAGATATGTTTTGGTATCATTTTAAACCACATCGTATTGTTTAAATCATTGGTTATTTTTTTTAATATTATCATTTGTAATGACTAATTAAATATTAATTTGATATAATTTAACTTTTTAGGTAAAAATGGATGATAATGGGAAAGAAATAATGTTATATAAAATATCATAAACTATTTTTCCATTTTTGTGATTTTGAATTATTAAATTTTAATTATTACCAAATTATTAATAAATTATTAATAATTTCATTTCTAATAATATTCATTGAATTAATCATCAAATAAATCAAAAAATATTTTTAATTAAAATTCAGTCCATAAAAATATCAATAATATATTTTATTCATCTCTAAAAAAATTAATCCTATTAATCACAAAAATTATACTAAATTTATTATTAATAAAATAGTTTATTTTTTATTTAATTTGATAGAATTTTATATAATCGTGGTCTAATAAATTATGGTAATAAATTAATAACTAATAAGTAGAAGAAAATCACTATGATGAAATTAAAAATTCTATCTTTAAAATGGAAATATATAAATGTAATACACTAATTTTTTTCCTTATTTTGATAATTTAGAGTTATTAATGTCAGGAGAGTGTTATTTGGTATTAAATATTTTATTAAAATAATATAAACAGACTAATAAAAGTGTTATGATACTATGTTTCCATAAATTCGATAATTTGATTGACATGGCCTATATGAACTCATTGAATAAGAAAAATTACACTGTTAGTGTCCAGTTTTTTTCCTTATCATATTTCTTATAACAATAATTAATAAATCTTCACTTAACAAGGTGAAAATTACTTACTATGGTTAACATTCATAATGAACAAAAATATAAAGAGAAGATTAATATGTTTGAAATTATTTATTCCATAAAATTAACACTTTTTTAAATATTCAATTCATATAAGTGTAAGAAATTATTTTATTATTAAAATGAAAAATTCAATGACATACTATTTTTTAGAAAAATGAACAGGTAAGTATAAAAAATATGGAAACTAAATTGTACCATAACATTTATTTTTGTTGAAATAATTTATTTATTAATAATATAAGTCAACTAATTTTACAATGAATCGATTGTAAAAAGAAAATTTTATTTGAAAATTCTTCTAACCAAAAATAAAATTTTCAATGAAAATTAATATCTTTTACCTTTCCATTCAAAATTTTTATTTTAATATAAATACAAAATTATCACTCAAGGATAGTTTTGAAATTATTTTCAAAAAATAATATCATTTGTATATTATAAATTTTCAAAATTTTACAAAATTTAATTTTAATAATCACTAAAAGAATGATACAAAAACAATTTTTGAAGAAAAGTTATGTGGAAGAAAAATATTTTACTATTTAATGTTTACAGATTATTTACTTTTAATTAATCAAAAGATTTTTATTCTGTACTTACTATATATATATATGAATGTGATCATAAAAAATATACAATCTAGTTAATTCCATTAAATCCCCTAATTACATTCCCAACAATCTTCTCAAGTTGGTGTTATAGAATTTTAAGACATAATTCATACATATCATCCCACAATAATACTAATTAGGTATAACTAATGAAATATAAAATAATTTCATAATAAATTATTTTTCATAAAAACATGAATGATTTTAATGAAATGTATTCAAAACATTCATCTTAACTTCTCCTTCTTTGTTACCCGACCTTAATCCCCGTGAAAAAACAATTTTAAGAATCATATGGGAATAGAAATATCATTATGGAATATAAATTGGGGAGAAACCATTAGTACATGAGTACTTACAAAAAATTAAATCGTTCTCATAAAGACACACATCTCACACATAACTTATCATATTCATTCATTTAAAAAAATTATATTTCCATTAAACATAGAGAAAATAAAAAATTACATAAGGGTGACATGGGTCATTGAATAAGTAATATTGTAACCCTTACAGATACCTTATTTTTTTTAACCCACATGACTACCATATAATGTTTCACTCACTACTACCTTATAGTGTAACCATCACAGTTACCCCTGGAGTAACCATTCGGCCGACCTCTAACACAAACATAAATAAGGAAATATAGGTATATATAGTTCCAACACATCAGTGTAAACAATTCCTCAGAACCATATCATAATAAAAAAAATGACCATCTTAAAATAACATTCCTTTTAAATTTTATAACAATATAAATTTAAATGAGGATTTTTAAATATGAGTCCCTTACATATTCTATTTCATTGAAGTGAGAATTAATAAAATTAAATTAATATGAATAATAACTATAAATACACATAATAATGAATTATATTTTACATATTCACATCATAGATAATCATATCCTAAAAAACTCAATGTACATTTTTAACACATAGAATCAAAATTATGATATGAATTTCCATACCTCAGGATTGTATTACATAAAATGTGTTTTGAACCTCTCATATAATGGTTAAAAAAGTAATATTTAAATTTTTAGGAAACATATTAATTATTATACCATCTAATATTATCATTTTATAATAGTATTCCACATATTCATTAATAATATTGTGTTATTTCCATGGCTTTATCTGTGTTCTTTACATCGTTTCCATGGTTATATTGTAATGGATAGTCTTGTCAAAAATATGAAAAAATAAAACAGTTGAATGAAATAGTATTAATAACTTTGAAAATATTAAATTATATTGTAAATCATTTATTCTGATATGATTATAAATCTCAGAGAAAACATTAATAATATTAATTTACATCATTTTTTACATCATAATCTGATACATATTTTGTTATATAATTTATCATTATGTATATATCATAATTATAGATAATTTTGAGATATTATATTATACAATTTAAAATCATTTTGAAACATTAAAATTGTTTTATTATTATCTATGGCAGTGGTAATTTAAATTTGAAACACATCATCCACGAAGTCATTAAATCATAACTTCACAGATGATATTTTGGTTATTAAAAAACGAGGGAGAGGATATGAAGTATGATGATAGTTTTTTACACAAATAAGGTAAAATTATAGTGTATATAAGATACTACAGTATTCATGCCTCTTTGATAAGGGTAGGTAAAGATAATACTAGAAAATAATAATAACTGAAATGGAAATATGGGAAAATGAAATTGGATATTTCCTCATAATCTCTTCTCATTGAGATCCTATTAGATTAATTTTTTGTCCATTGGGTGAGACCAATAGGTCATGGACGTGGGGAATACACATTGTAAGATGATTTTGTAGAATTTAAAAATGATCAAATATTGATAGGTGTGAGGGGAATAATGGGTGATGGGTTAGTATTTATAGTATAGGAGATAGTGGTAACCAATTTTTTTAATCCTTATTTTAGAATTTTTATCAAGACAATAAATGGTGTGGGGTTTTATGAAAAAATATATTAATTATGGAATTTGATTTCAAAAAAAGTTGATTATCTCTATATAACATCATCCATGAAATAATAATTCATTTATTTAGTTTATTTCGTAAAATATCATATTTCACAAGTTATAAAAAATTACTGTTTTTTATGAAAATCCAAAAAATACGCCCCAAAGATTCATTGAATTATAGATTTCAAATATGAAATCAATTTTTTGAAAATAATTTTAAAAAAAAAAATTAAATTTATTTTTTAATTAAAATAATTATTTTCCGTATAATATAATTTCAAAAACCATAACTAATTTAACAAAACATTGAAGAATTAATTAAAGTCTCATTAAATTTTCATTTAATCATAATAAAGAAAAAATTTAATTTAAAATTTTAATTTATGAAAATAAATTTTCATTTAAATGGTTAAATTAATTCTATAATTTATATTAATTATTGATGACTTATAAAAAACAAAAAAATATAATAATTTATCATTTTTGAAAAATTTATTTACATATTTCTTAATATAAATATATAATGAATACAATTACAAAGAACAAAAAATTATGTATAATATCATAGGGTTTTTTCAATTTTTTTTCAAATTTACAATTCAAAATAGTCATATTACTATTAATAAAGTTAGGTTAATATTCCATCAAAATCGATTCCTTACCATAACACTTATTTCATTATAAATTAGAAATGGATTTTACTGTTTAATTCCATAAATGAAGAAAAAAACTAATTTATAAGTATGTGGTTGTTACATTCTCCCTACATTATATAAATTGCATCCTCACAATTTTTTCACTGTCAAAATAAGTGGGGATACATTTCCCTCATATAATTTTTAGATTCCCATGTTCCTTGTTAAACTACAGGGTTTCTCCACAAAACAGTAAAATAGTGAATTATCATATTTTGAAATACATACTCCATGTGATCAATAATATTAACATGGTTCTCTATATAATAGAGGTCCCCTTCCCAGTGAACTACTTTTTGTCTTATAACATTATATTATTCTGGACCTTACATTCTCAAAATATAATCCTAAAAAACATTGTGTATGAGTGATAAACACAGTGGAAATGCTACTCGGTAGGAAATAGGTCCAACTATCTCCAAGATATATTTAGGTCTAAGGAATTTTGGACATAGCATTCCATTCATAAAAAATTGTCACTTTTTGTTGTCGTGATTATAATAAATACATGATCACCTACAACAATTGAAAATCATGTCCTCATGTTATCAACATAACTATTATACCTCCTCTGATCTATCCGCATGTGTTGCTAAATCATCTTAACTTTATAAGCCACTTCAGATAATAATTCTATTCTTTTCAACTTTCTTTCGCCGATAAAATCCCAATAACATGGAGTTGGACACTAAATTTCATATAATTCCTCATAATGTGGAATCTATATATGGGAATAAATACTATTATTTATGGAAAACTATTCTATTGAAATATTCTTATCGTAACTACCCTAGAAATACATTGTAAATTATTTATGAATATCCTCTAAAGAACAAATTATTCACTCAGTATTCCGGTTAGATTCAGGATTAATGAATATTATGGAATATAATTTTGATTATAATTACTTCAAACGGCCTTCTCAAAATATAAAAGAGAACCATGGATCTTGTTTAGACACAATAAAAACTGGATCTCCAGCAAACCTTAAAATCTCTTTGAGGTACAGTGGATAAAGCCGATCCATGGAAATAATGTCTTAAATAAGAACTAATTGTTCAGATATGGTCATCTAGTCAACAATAACCCAAATTGACTTGTTACCATGAGATGTATTTGGTAGTACAACCATGAAGCCAATAGATATAATTTCGTATTTCTAATCTTGCACTATAAAAGTTTTAAGCATCCCCTTTTGCTGTTTTCCCTCTTATTTAACTGTTTGACATGTCAAGCATTAAACCATAAAATATTTAATGCCTCTTTTCATTACATCCCTCCTTAATACTCCCAATGGTCTCCATAAATTTTTGTGATTCAATGATGAACTAAATACGGAAATATATGAGTTTAGAAACCAATATGTTCTTCGTCTAGGAATCATGGGACACAAATAATCTCTTCCCAAAATATAAAACACATTCTCTATAACGACCAATACTTTACATACATTGTTAATACTTCATAATTGAAGAACACTTATTACAACATATAACAAAATCCAAAAAGGACCGTATATGTATATAATCATTAGAATGTGGGAAAAATAAACAACTGGTTCATAAAGTATCTACTTTTCCTCCCATTTATTTCATCATATATAGATTCCCTTTTGGAATATCCTACTTAATAACCTTCTTCCTGACGTTGGGAACGAAAACATACAAAAGGGTGAGCTCAAATTCTCAGTAATGGTAAAAAAAAGAAATATCAATCACATCATATTCATAAGAACATAACTGTTGGAAATCTTAACCTGCAAAAGAGATCATATTTTCATAACATGGGATAAATAATAGTAGTGAGATGTAATCCCAATAATCATAACATAAAACATGAAGCTATGTGGCATACACACATAATCATAGATAATCATTTCTTAGTAGTCAAGACTCATAGCCAAGACTATCTTAGAGGACAAAGTCCATTTCTGAACTGAGTTCACTCCTCGTTTCAGTCCTGTTTCACTGAACTGGATTAACCTATCGTTCTATCCATGTCTATCTCTTGAGATATTAAATCTTTACCCAATGAATTGGAGGGAGATATAGGTCCCACCCATCTCATAATGATACCATTCTTATGTGTGCCACAAAATCATAAATCATGAATCATTGCATAAACCACGTAATAAAAATGTGATTGTTAAACATTGTGACATCATAAATTAATTCATATAAGATAAATGAATTACGAAAAATAATTCCATCACAACATAATCAAATCAATGTAATAACATGGATAGAAATACAACCCTTTATTATCTTAGATGGAAAATAATTTTGATAAAACACTTGAACTCCATTCTTGAGGAAGATATCCTTTCTACTTCAAAAAACACTTTTCCTTTCTTAACATGTCATACAATTCTAAACTTAAAGAATTTGATTAAAAAAAACATGAAAACATGTAAAGGAAGCTTCTTGGAAATAATGTTTTAAAAATACATTCATGCCTTATAAGTTAAAAAACCAGTATTCTCATACTTTTGTCGGATAAGTCAAAAATTACCTCGTACGAAAAATGACAAAATATTCCTTTCAGATCATTTACTAAAAACTCACCGAAGGGTAACATTGGATTTAAAAAATTGTATGTGGATGCAAATAATATTACATATTGAGGAAGCATGGATGTGTATGATAATATTCCCCAGTAAATTCTGAAGTATAAACAATCTCGGATAAAAGTGAGATTGTGAGATTTTCCCTTACCTTAGGTCTGATTTTCTTCGTAAGTGTATGAACCTCTTGTACAATGATTTAAATAATGTCATTGACTTATTCCAGAATTATACTCATTGTTATGATATCACATATGGTCATGTTCTTAGATTATTATTAGTAATATTTCATTGTTACTTGTTATTCGGGTGTTTATTACTTTTTGTTCTTATGCTTGTTTTGTCGAATAAATTCTTATTCTTCACTTTAGGATAAAGATAACTCATTTCCAGAATGTTATTACTATAATATATATCATATTAATTCATTCAATTCATTTATATAATCATTATGCATTGATGATCATGTAGAACGAGTCAGATCACATCGTGGAGACGGTATTCCGTACGTACGCACGAGCGATGATATCGTTCCCATGATTGTGAAATATTAATGGAGTGTATGTATACTATTTCATAATCAATATCACATTAAAATAATCAAATATATTCATTACTTACACCATTATACCCATACAAGTAAGGTGGTTGTGGAAAATAGATTACACTACGTCGTGGAGACGATATTCCGTACGTACGCACGCGCGGTGATTTCGTTTTCCGTAGGATGGATAGATGGTAAAATAGGGTTGTTTCATACTTATAATAATATATCAGTATATTAGTGATACTAACGTTATTAATTAATAATGAAATAACTAATGAATAAGAAGTGGAAGAAGAAATAAAGTTGAAAGAATCTGTAACGGACATTACCTCTTCTTTGAAGCGCTTCTTTGAGACCTAATTTTTGGGCACTAAAATTGGTCTTTGAAGAATACCAGGACCTCTAGGATGTTTCTAGGGATGTAGAGAGGATAAATGGGAAGGGGTTGGCCGATCTTGAAGGCTCAATGTGGTGTGAGGAAGAGAGGGAGGAGGTGCCCTTTTATAAGGGAGGAGAGGGGCTCCTTTGGAAATACTAAAAATATTATTTTATTATAAATCCATATCCGGTTTTAAATAGCTCCAAATTTATTTATTTCGAAGCTAAGGTGGGGCTGGGTCACAATCCTCTCATCCAATAGAATTTTGACAGTTTTAGTTTACTATTTTAACCTTATCATTTAGATTTAACTTTAAGTTAGAGAATTTTAATTTTACCGTGCCTTTTTGTGTTCTTACACTATATGGTTAATAAACATACCATAACAAGCCAAACGAACCCCATGTTGTTTATTATTAATATATATAAACATATCTAAGTTATTTGTCCGAAACATAGACTTTTGGAATAATATAAAAATTAATAATATAATATTTGTTTTAAGAACTATTTTATGTCAATGTTGACACTATTTGGTAATTGATTTTTTTGAAAATCCTAACAGAATGATTAGTTCTAAAAAAGTTAATTAAATCAAAAATAACATGTCATGTTAACATAAAAAATTATTGTAATTCATAAAAAGTCTCAAATTACATTTATTTGGGTATTTATAAAATCAATTATGTCAATATTTCTTTAATAAGATAATTAATTCATCATCATTGTGTCATAAATAAATTAAATTATTTAAAGCCTAAAAATTAAAAATATAATTCAATTAGGTAGGAAATATTTTTATCTTTCTATTGAATGTTTATAGTCGAATTTATCTTACTTATAACCATATATTAAAAACGATTTACTTATTAAAATTTGACTTTAACTATTTTAACCCTTCATTAAATAAATTAATAATAAATGTCCTAATCTTATCCAAGTGGGCCTAAATGGTCATATTTTATTACTAAGGTTGTTTTTGGTCAAATTAAACTTATAAAATAGAATTAGGAAATGTGTTTGGGTAATAATAATTACACTTTTACCCTTAATTACCCTATTTACTTTTAACCGTGGTAAAAAATGTAAAAAGTTGCTATTCACCGAAAATTATTTTCCTCTCATTGAACCACATTTTAGTCCTTGATATTAACTGTGTCTCTCGGATTTTCAAAATTCCACTCACAGAAGCAGTAAAATTATGTTTTATGTGAATTTGAAAATTTTCGTAGGAGGTGGGTAAAAGACGATGAAAAGATCAATAAAATTTTTATAGATCTAAAATTATTATAAAATGACTCCAATTAATTTCATATATAGGTATTATGTATCAATTCTGACCTAAAATAAATTTAAATAAAATAAATAATTATTTAAATAAAAAGTTGGTTTTTAAATAGTAACCTGGTGTTTTCACTATTCATCGAAACTTGAATGTTTTCAGAAAAATACCAAAATTTCACCCTAGGCTAATCTCAATATTCAGAATCCAAAAATGAAGTCTATTTTGAAAAATAAAATTTACAAAATTTCAAAAAGTGGTAGTTACTATTCATACCGGCTAGTTTAATAATAACATATCGTTGTTTAGTGAAACTTGGTATTACATACGACGCAAGCTATCTAGGAAGGTCGCGATTGCGTGTAAAGAAAGTAAATCATGTGTTGTGTGTAGTGAATGATTCCATTGATGATTTATATAAAATAAAAACAAAATATATCTTATAAAATTCGTGGGTGTTACAATCTATATCAAAATTACATTCTAGAAATACACAATTTTATTAAATTTCTACCTTTTTCTGTAATTCACGGTCTTTCATTTATGATTTCATAATTCTGTATAATAGATATGAATTAACTAACACATGATATAAAATAGATGAATTTCTTTCACTAACAACATCCATGAAAAAATTCATCAAGTCATTAATCAAGTGATTATGTTCTAACCCTAAAATTATAAATGTTTCATGATGTTTTTGACTCATTGAATCCAGCACATTATTTTCTGTTCATGTATAGTGATTGATTATCAAATAATAATGCATTATTCGTTCAATCAGTATTCATTCCCTCATGTTTAAAAGTTTATGAGAGAATATACACTTCAATCATTTGTGGCTATTATGTATTTCCCATTTGGTTCCAAATAAATGATTTTAAAAAAAATTCAAATAAAAACCATAGATAGTATTTCTAGATCAAATGATTGATAGTTAAACTCATGAGGTTTTAGTTCTCTATAATATTAAGTAATTAAATGATCATTATGAATCTTAAAAAAACATGGTCCTTTAATAAATAAACATTGTAGATGAAAAACTCACTATTTCTAGGATGTAGGGCCAAAACTTGTGCATTTTCTAATCTCTTCTTTAGTTCTTGAAAACAAAAATCACGTTCTTAAATCTAAATTTTTTTACCCCTTATCATTTTTAAATACTGAGAATGCTAGATAACTAAGAAATTATTTTATCAAACCATCAGTAATAAACTAATGATACTAGAAAATTAATAATCATTTTACCATTTATAGGTAATGTCCATTTTTCAACCACTCTTTTTTATGGGATCAATTTTTATTCAATCCATATTTACTATATTCCCTAGAAATAAAATTTGTTGCAACCCAAAATAACATTTGATATTTTTTTTTCATAACATTATTATATGACATTTTGTTAGAAAATCCATAAATGATTTTCATGATCCTCATAACATTTTAAAATAACTGAAATGTCATAAATAACAACAACAAAAATAATCTCCAAATATTTATGTAATATTCTATTTATAAGATCCATGATTATGATAGAAAAATCTTTTAAAACAAAGGACACAAAAAACTCATAATTACTATATCTAGAAAAAAAATCTATTTTTCAAATTTTTACCTCCTTCACATTCAGCTAATGGTTCATAAATATCCATCCAATCCTAGAAAAATATTTATTTCCCTATTTCTGATCAAATAATCCATTGTTATGAGTAAATTGATACTTATTAATCAAATTAATGTTATCGAAATCTCTATAATAAATGAAATGTCTCACTGAACCATATTTATTTTTTTTAAAACCGGTGTACCCCAAGTGATGTGCTAGTATAAATGAATCATTTATCCAGAAACCCCTACAACGGATTTTTCAATTCATGAAGAACAAATTAATCAATTAGATAAGGAGTTTTTAAAATTTTATTACATCAGGAACTAAGTCAATGGTAAATTAAACTTCCCAGTCCGGTATAACAACAAGAAACCCATTAAGAAAATCATATATCTATTCGTTTTCTAGTATCACATCATCAATCTAAATTATTCTCTTGTTTTCAACCACATGATAAAGATAGATTTAATTTCCATATTTTAATTATTTCCCACCTTATTGATATATTATCAATTTAATGGGTTCATTCTTTTATACAAACTGAAACTCTTTTTTAAATTCAACATTTTCAGCATAACAATCAATCATAGAGTTATAAAAAGAGAGCCAATATATTCCCATAATGACATAAAAATATAGTTTGCATAAAAAAATAACTTTTACATGTAACTTTTGCTAAATAAAACAATATGTTGATTCATATAATGAATCTTTTCTATAATATTTCTCCATGTTTTATTAACCATATGTTCGGGACTCTTTTCATGAGTTCAAATTTCAAATTTACTAGAAATTTTCAATGAAATATTGGAATGTGTTGACCTCTTATCAAACATGACATGATAATAATCTTTGAAAACAAAACAGTACCAGATAACACTACATTGGATAACAAGACATCAGCTAACATAGTAAAAAATATCTCAATGAACCTATCTTCTTATTATATGACTACAATACATCAATTAGATTGTTATTTGGGAATGAATTTTTATAATGACACATCTCACCTCCTTTATAATACTATATTGATTACTTATCTAAATTTATTTTTTGTTCATTTTTATTAAAATATCAGGCCATATGTCAAAACATACCACATTAAAAACACTTACTAGTTTTTCTAAGGAATAACTTTGTGTTCTATTTAATAAAATTTCCTGAAACTGGAAATGGGAAATTCATACCATTAGCTTTCACATATCGATTTTTCCCATCACATTCTATCTAGAACACTTCCTGGTGTTGTTTTTTAAGTACATGTGATCATCAAAAAACTAAATTTCTACCCTATCAACACATCAGAAATGATTATAATGACATTTTAATTCATGGGAATCGAATTAACTTTGATATATCATCTTTAATCATATGATTAAATGATAATTTTTCTATCAAGATCCTGAATAAGATTTGGAGAGTACATTTATAATTGGATTAATCTTGCTTCATACACAACCAATGAATCCTTCTCCTTTTATTTTAATTTATGGAATTGTTTTTCCACCCTATGTTGAACCACTTTAAGAGAATATTTTCAATGAAAATATTGTTAAGTTAATCACAATCCAAGGAATCAATTTCGTCATTGTCCTAAATATTCTTGACCATTGAACACCACCGTTCTATTTAACCCTCAAAATGATAAATGCAATGTTTATCCTTTGGTTTATTTATAAACCGTATAACATCAAATATCATTTTAGGGTATTTAATCCAACTTTTATTTTCCACTCAGTCAGAATATGCACTGAATGTAGGAGTTTTTTTCCTCATTAAATGTTCTACTATTGTCATGTTCCTTTGTAGTAGATCTGGTTGTTATCTTTCGTGGATTCCACCACCATTTATAGCATGAATAAACTAAAACATTAGTACCAGAAATAGTAGAGTTCTAATTCCCACTATTCTAGGATGAAAAATTAGATAGATATCATCTTCTTTGAACCATTATAGATTAACCTCCAAATTTCATCTGTATAAAACCATTCAGAACATACATATATTAGATGAAGAAACATGATAATCTCTAAATTATTTTTTATTTCACCATATTCATAAGTTAAAAATAATTTCTGGTGTCCTATAAAAATCATCCTAACCTCTATAGATATCTAAATTGATCTCTGATACCAACTCTAAGGAATTTAATATGAATATTACATAATATAGTTAATTACCTTAGAAAAAACATATTACATTACGAAAGATGTTTTTGCTTTAGGGTTTTACAATAAAAAAATAATTCATATATATCAACCCAAAAAATTATAATGTGGGTAAAAATAAATCAATATCAATTTTTTCGTAATACAATATTTTTAATAATAACATGATGCACATTCATGGAAAGGCTTTATAATTTTCATCTGGGCTTCCCCTTTTCTCTTACTGATTTTAAACCCTGTGAAAAAATATTGAAACTTATGATGAGAAATAAAAGATTTATAAGGGATATAAAAATATAGAGAGAAACTATTAGTGCATGAATATTTATGAACATAAGAAAACATTGTCACAAAAAAACCAATCCCACCCATAATGTATTATATAATTAGTCTATGAAAACATGATATTTACATAATATATAGAAACCCTATATAATACAATAATGGTATTATCGTGTATTAATTACTTAATATTTTATCCGTCATGGATACCTTATGATTTTTAAACCTCGCATCTACCTTATAATATGAACCATACAACTACCATATAATGTAACCCACATGACTACCATATGGTGTAACCATGATAGTTACATTTGGAGTAACCATTCAGCTGACCTCTAATATAACAATAGGCAATATATTGGATGGATATATAGGTCCGAGGATGATAATAAATAATGACCAAATCCATAACCTAATAATAAATCATATAGATTTTTATAAAAATATTCCTTTTAATTTTTTTAAAAATATATATTTAAAAGTGTATTTTTTAAGGGGAGTCCATTACATATACCATATAATTTTTGCGAGAATTAATAAATTTAAATGAAAATATATACTTATGATAAATACACATAATAAAAAATAATATATTACACAGTCATATTAAAAATAATATTAGTATAAAAATCAAAGAAGAATATGGTTAACCGATAGAAATGAAATTGGATTATGAATTCCCTTACATCAGGTTCTTTTTTACATAAAATGTGTCGAAACATCCCATATAATTCTTAAAATAGTGTTATTAATATTATAAAGTAAAATATTAATTGTTATTACTTCTTATATGATCACTTTATAACATCATTCCATCCATTTATTAATAATATTTTATATTTCTATTATTATTTATATGTTCATTACATGGTTTCCAGGGTCTGTTCGTAATGGATTTTATTTCCAACTAGATGAAAAAAACAAAAGTGGAGTGAAATGGTATTAATATGTTTCTATAATATTAAATGATGACATCAATAATTTTTTTTCATATATGATGATTAATAATTTTATTAAAAAATAATTATATTTTTTAAATCATTTTGGTGGTTCTTCGATAATCACAAACTAGATTCATTATAAAATTTTACATTAGTTATTTCTGTTAATTATACGACATAAAATAGGATATATCATATAATTTACAATATTTTATAACTATTAGAATGATGTTAAGACTATACATAAATGGGTTGATGATTATTTAAAACACATCACCCATTATGTTAGTAAATCGACTCGTTACAGACCATTTTTTTTAATAAATGGGGGAGGAGAAAAACTAAGATTATGATTTTTTACATACAAAAAAATTTATAGTATATATAAGATAATTTTGTTTTCATCCCCCTTTTATAATGGGAGTTGAATAGATATAAAAAATTAAAATGAATCGGAAAGTAAATACAAGAAAAAGAAATAGGATTTTTAACACTGACATGTTCTCCTTGAGATCCTCCTTAATTCCCTTTATTTTGGGCATTTGGTGATACCAATAGATATTAGACTTGGGGAACATAAACTTAAATAGTATTTGGTATAATTTGGACAATTATTAATTTATTTAGCGGTATGAATAGAAGAGTGGGTGAGGTTGGTATTCAAAGTGGAAGAGAGGGGGGTTTCGATTATTTTAATCATTATTTTATTATTTTTCTCAAGAAAACCAATAGTGTTGGTTCTTGTGACAAATAATAGTAACTAGTCCATGTGATTTTTAAACAAGGGTTCCTACCTTAGTATAACATCTTCTTTTTATTTATTTTCCCCATTGGAAAAGGGTCATCCTTCCAATAGTTCTCCCATGCTCCCAAAGAATAATCGACAATCCAAAGTAAAATAATAGGTTCCCTATTATTTTAATACTTCCATTAATTTCAAATGAATTTAAAAACTCAAATTAATTAACGAAGACATTAATTAATTTTGTTGGAACAATTAAGGGGGAGTGAGGTGGAGATTTTACCCAATATAAATGAAGAGTGGTGGCTTTAATAAATTCAAGGGGAGTTAAATAGTAAAAGGGGGATTTCAAGGGGAGTTGAGGGGTTGGAACTTGTGTGGGACCCACCAAAAAATATCCTACCATTGGAGGTTATGTGGGGGTGGTCCCCACTTCCAACTCCCCTTTGGAGAAAATAACCACCACCCAAATACATTAACCATCTAAATAAAAATAATCCATCACTTATTTTTATTTTCCTTTTCTTATGAAACCAAAAAATCTAACTTCCAAACATGCGAAAATGAAATTGCGGTAAAGGTCCCCTTAAGCGAATATCATCACTACGAGTTCATCGAAGTTCTTTAATTTCCATTACGAGCACTGGATCAAAAGGTACAAAATCATGCACATACGTTCAATAAACGTACCCGAACAAAACATCAGAAATTGATTCCGGGCACCCCGGGCCTCTGAATCAGGTGCTATTAGAAACTTCAGACTCGTAAAATTCCCATGTATTTAAGAAAAAAATTTCCACATGATTCACGGGTCTTTACATACTCACCACTTCAGTTCATTATGTCCCCGTATTCTACAACACATACTATAGGAACAAATGGGGGTATTGAGCACGCATCTGAGCCTCCCGCTCTCATGTTCTCTACAGTAGGTTCCTGTGCTACCAGCGAATGCACACCAGAGGAATAAACTGTCTTCATAGGACCCGCTCATGTTGATCCTAATTCTCCACCAAAACCTCCGTGAATGTCACATCATCCTCGATGTCCAGCTCTCCATGGTTGATGATGTGGGACGAGTCGTGCACATATCTCCTCAGCTGAGATACGTGGAAGACGTCATGCACCCGGTGTAACTAAGGTGGAAGAGCTAGGTGGTAAGCCACCTCACCTACCCTGCTGAGTACCTGAAAAGGTTCAATGAATTGCAAAGATTACTTTCCGCCTCGGCAAATCTCCGTAGACCTCGTCGAGGTGAGTCCCGTATAAAGATGTGGTCTCCATCCTCGAACTCCAATGGTCTCCATCTCCTACCAGCATAGGACATCTGTTAGCTCTATGCAGTTTTCATCCACTCCGGGATGATCTGCACCTTCTCCATCGTTGGCTTCACCATCTATGGTCCTACAAGCACTAACTACACTGGATTAGTCCAGGGCAGAGGTGATCTGCAAGGTCGTCCATAATGTGCCTCGTAAGGTGCCATCCAGATGGTTGAGTGGTAGCTGTTATTGTAAACAAACTCCACCAAGGGTACGTAATTCTCCATACTTCCACCAAATTCAAGGTCACATGCAAGGAGCATGTCCTCGAGAGTCTGAATGGTCCTCTCATTTTGACCATCTGTCTGAGGATGGAAGACGATGCTCAAGTGAAGCTGCATCCTAAAAGCCTCCTAAAACCCCTTAAATAATCGGGACATAAAACGAGAATCCTAATCAGAGACGATCGTTGATGGTATACCATGAAGATGTATGATCTACAGTATATAGAGGCATCCCAAGATCTTTACTGAGCCATGATCTCTGATCGGTAGGAAGTGGGCCTACTTGGTGAGTCAGTCGACAATCACCTAGATAGATTCGTGTCCTATAGATGTACGTGGAAGCCCCATCACGAAATCCATGGATTTTCTATCCCAATTTCCATATAGAACCTCTACGGGGTGAACCAAGCCTACTGGAACATGGTGCTCCGCCTTCACTTGCTTACAAGTGAGGCATCGTGAGACAAATTCTGCAACTACCTTCTCCATACCTGGCCACCAGTGTTGTCATCTGAGGTCCTAATACATCTTCACCACTCCTGGATGTACCTTTAGAGGGGAAGTGTGTAATTCCCTCAACACCTCCTATATTGCTACTAGTACTATGGTACGTCATCTGAAAAGGATGATGTGCTCCCCACATTCAGAAAACCAATCAGGTTCCTTCCCTGAGGATATCTGTCACGTCGCGTCTCACAGTCAACGTCCCCACACTAAGCCTCTCTTACTCACTTAAGATGTGTAGGAGTGACTTCAGAAAGGATAATCCATCTCTATCCACAAAAGATATCTACAATGCACTCAACATCTCTGTCACCTCTCCTAGCAGCTGAATGCCTGATCTCATGATGAGAGAATCTACTACTACGTTCCCCATCTCAGGAGTATGGGCCATCTCAAATTCATAGTCCTGGAGAAACTCGATCCATCACCACTGTCTCAGGTTCGGGTCTGTCGGTGAGAAGAAGTTCCTGAGACTCTGGTGTTCATAGTAGACTATAAAATGCTCTCCCATCAGATAGTGCTGCAACATCATCAATGCGAAAACCACTACTGCTAACTCCATGTCATGGGTAGCATAGTTACGCTCATGTTGTCTCAACTGCCTTGAATTATACGCAATCAATGCTCGATCCTGTATTAGGACACACCTGAGTCTGGTCCCTGATTTGTCACATTTAACTACATACCATACACCCTCCTCTGGTAGCCTCAAGATGGACGCACAGGTCAACCTCAGCCTCAGCTCTTGAAAGCTCTGATGGCATCTCGTTGACCACATGAAGGGTTTCCCCAACTTCATCAATGTTGAAATTGGATCTGAAACTCTAGATAAGTTTGGCATAAATCTCCGATAGTACGCAGCTTGTCCCAGAAAACCATGTACCTCTGTCACACTCTAGGTTGGCTCTCATGAACGTATTTCCTCGATCTTCGCTAAATCCACTGCAACTCCAGCCTCCGAGATGACATGTCCCAAGAAATGAACCTCTCAAATCTAGAATTAGCACTTTGAAAGATTACCATAAAGTTTGGGCTCTCAGAGTGTGTCCAGTACTACACGCAAATGGTAGGCGTGCTCATCCTGAGTAGTTGAGTAAATCTGTTTGTCATCGATGAAGACTGTGGAAAAAGGATCGAGGTAAGGTTGGAAGATCTTATTCATAAGACTCATGAAAACTTCTGTAGTGTTGGTTACGACGAAGTTGATAACCAAGAACTCATAGTGTCCATACCGACACCTGAAGTTCGTCTTCTACACATCCTCGTCTAGAACTCTGATATGTTGATAGCCTGACCTGAGGTCTATATTTGAGAACCATCGTGCTCCCTTGATCTGATCAAAGAGGCTTTCAATCCTCAGATGTGGGTACTTGTTCTCCACGGTAACATGATTCAGGCGATGGTAGTCTACACACATTCAAAAGCTCCCATCCGCTTTCTTGGAAAACAAAATTGGAGATGCCCAGGTTGAAACACAGGGTCAGATAAATCATTGTCCCAGCAAGTCCACCAGCTGTACCCGCAACTCAAAAAACTCGGCGGGATCCATACGATATGCTGGAGTAGATATCAGTGCTATCCCATGGTACATGTCAATGTATAAGTCTACCTCTCTTTGAGGAGGTACTCTTGTAATGTCTTTAGGGAAAATATCCACATACTGATCCACCACAAAAGGAAAACTCGTACTCCACACATCAACCGCTCCATGGATGAGAATAGCTAACTGATGTGTGATCGAATGCCCCCTCTACTGCATAAGTCCATCCTGCGATGCATAGGCTCCCTTCTTGCTTGTGAAGGTGAAACTAGTCCCATTAATGTGGATACACCACACATTTCGACTAATACAGTAAATCTGAGCATGAACTATGGATAACCAGTCCATACCCAAAATGATGTCGTACGACCTCGATGTCAGTACAAGAAGATCCCAGCTAAAGATCTCACCACATAGAGTAGGCTCACACTACTGACACAAATGTGTTATCGTCGAGTCTGCTCCTGTAGGATTTTCTATCCTTAAGAATCAAGTCAACAGCTCCATTAGAATATACGAGCTCTGAACGGTGGCAGTGACAATAAAATAATGACTCACACCTGTTTCTATATGTACTACAGAAAGGGTGGAGTAGACAAAGAAAGTACCTCGAATCATCTCAGGTGCGTCGTGGTCGTAGGCCTTGACTACCTAGAGTTGATCCCGCCTCTATCTGCCTACTCAAAGTGGTCGTGGTGGGCCTCCTGTTGGTGGTGGTGGTAGAGCCTCAAAACGTCATCCAGCACCCGCTGCTTGGCCAAATCCTCTGCCAAGTCCTCCGGCTTCGGGTGGAACAACACAGTCAAACCTCTTCCTCTGAATGGGATGTCCCTCTACTATCTGTTGCTCATCTGCATGGTGGGACGAGCAGTCACGAGCCATGTGGCCCTGCCGGCCACATGAATAGAACTGTATGCTCCAATTATAGATGGTTTTATCTTGTGTGCCCTACATGACCAAAACTGTATACTGGGGTCGCCCACCAGATGACCTAGTCTGCTTGGACCACTACATCATTTTTCTACAGACAGCTGTAGAAGACTCCGCTATGTGTCGCCTTGTGGTGGGTCTCGCCCCTGGTGACTGCTCAGCGAGAAAAATCTCAACAAGAAGGGCTCGCTCCAGCTCCTCGCCTACATCAGAATGCTAAGGGGAATCACCAAAGTCCTGATCTCATGCCTGAGTCCCTGATCGAAGGTTCAGGCACTAAAGAACGGGTCCCATACTATCTATGTTGAGTAGCCTGAGAGGTCGGTGAACCTCGCTGAGTACTGATCTACTATCTTGCTACCATGTTCCAGATGAAGTAACTCCTGAATCCGCACCACACGAATGGAGGCATAAAAAAACTCAGTGCGGAAGAGACTCTCAAAGTCTGTCCAGAGTATTGATGCCTCGTCATGAAACTAGAGCATTAGGCTCCACTATATGCCTGCTGCTACATGCATGAGACTCGATTCAATGATCACCGTGAGGTTGGCTGGTGTCCCTACCAATCAAAAAACTCTCACGATACCCACCTGCCAATCCTCAACTACCTATGGGTCCATCTCTCCCCAGAGCCTGGCCGACCTCTGGTGATGGAACTCGTGCAATGCACTCAGGCATCGTTCACTCTCTGATGTTGGAGATGGTGGTATTGGCGGCCTAGCGGGTAGTGGTACCGCTAGTAGCTCTGTTATGATGGGGCCCTGCACCGTGGCCTCATCGCGTGGTGGGCTACCATCTCGTATGAAACTCAGAACGCAAGATGGCTGCCTTAATGGGGCCATCCTGAAAAGAAACAGGTGTGCCACAGTTAAAATATTATACCTCGTGATATGACACAAAGTAATCAGGGAGAAATATTTTTCAAGGAAACACACACACAATCAGTGTTTTTGTGCAGTGAGTCGAAGATCAGAAGTCAGAGTCCTAGTGTATGGATATGTCGGCCGCCACACCAACACCGGTTTACCTAAACTAATAACCACACACAACACTCTTAACATTATTTCTGTTTAAAGAGCCAGAGTCGAAGTTCTATGGTAGAACGAACTCCTCTGATACCAATGTTTCATGACCCATCCTCGGGGCCCATGCTGTGACTACCCCAAACCCACCTTCCATAGGCCATGGGCTGGCGACTAGCACCAAAGGTGTAATATCTATAAAAAGTGAAGGGATTTCCTTTTAACCTGTATCAAACACACAACCTGAACACAAGCTACAGAGCATTCAACTATATGTAAACACTAAGTAAAACTGTATACAAAAGAATGTGATGAATGAAAAGGGGACGGAAATACCATCCTAATAGTAAAGCACAACAACTATAAAGCTAGTACAACTACATAAAGGTAAAAAAACAAATACTAAGTCATCCTCCGGGAATCACACCTGTTTTGTGGGTAACGATGGCCTCCTCATCACCCCACGCCCAACCATCTCCTATGTGAATGTCTATCCAAGTGGTCCACATCTAGGTACCATCCATCTCTACAACTCTCTGCCTCGATATGTGATGTATGTTGTCTGCAACCAACACAATGATGTGAGGGCATAGCCCATGCAGGGGTGGGTATAAAAATACTCAGTAGGAGACCCTGCGACCCACGAAGGACTCCCAGTATCCACAAAGGATAAACAACAGAAAATAGATACAGTCACAATGTATCTACCAACCCTACTTTGGTATATGTTCATACATATATCTAAGTTACCGGTCATATCCTGGCTCCAACTATCAAGACCAAACACAACCCAGTACACAAAGGAAGTATGTTCAATCACATATATTATAATGATTGAATGAGAAGACTCAGCTCACATTGGTATACTACTTTTGTAGAGTGATAGAGATGATCAGGTGTAGTCACTGATTCATCTAAGTTGTCGGACCCACATAGGATACATGACCACCTAAGCTCTCAGACCCACAAAGGATAAAAAACCACCTACTCTATCGGACCCACACAGGATAAAGGAAAGATGTCAGAACTATTGAACCCACAGAGGATCTTGGTATAATAGTATCATCGTTGAACCCACATTGAATTCTGCTACAATAGTCATTGTTGTCGATCCCACATATTATTCATGTATAGTAGTCATCAATTTTAAACCCATGTAGGATTCCGGTACAGTAGACGTCGCTATTGAACCCACGTAGGATTCCAGAACAGTAGTCATCGTAGCTTGCTCTAGGGTTCCCACACACAGCATGCTCGGTTAAAGGAGGGTCTGCTCCTCGAGTCGAGTGTTGATACATCAATTATCACTATGTCCTGATTTTATGTATCACGTAGTTCCTACACATCATATGAAACCCAACACGATAGAAAACACATCAATTGGAAGCCCGGTCCGAGAGTTATTGGCATTTCAGTTCCAAGGGCCCTCTTGGATTTACGCGCATTCCAAACCCGACCATTTTCCAATGTTTTCCATAACTCAATTAGAGTATCGAAAAAGGATCACCTCGTCGCAAGGGTCCCAGTTCCGCATACGACACATCGATCAGATGTTCGGTCTAGGAGATATTTGAATTTAAGACAAGTCGAGCCCCGCCCGTAAAGCCCAGTGGGCTGGCAGGTCAGCCTGACCCAACTCGGTGGGTCCAAACCGGCTGGGGGTCACCCTGAACAAGTTTGGTGGGTCCGACCCATCGGGGGGTTGGCCCGACCCGGTGGGGCGCATCCCACCTGCTGACCCGACCGACGATACGGGTCGTTCCGGTTTGCCCGGCGGTGCCAATTGGCACCCCCTCTTCCCTGCCTAGCAGGGCATAGCCGGCCAGTTCTGCCCATTGCACGCGGCCTGCTCAGCGGGCCGCGGTCCTTCACACACAGCACTTGCGGGCGTGGAGGTTTTCCATCCCAGCCGGCCATAGACAGCCATTTCTTCCAGCCCAGCCGGCATGAGGCGGGCTGGTGCTTCTCCTGTTGAGTGGACCGTGGATGTGGGCCGCAGTCTCCCTCCACATGGCACCTTCGTGCACTGCAAATCCTACTCACAAACCGACCGGATTGGCCGGCTAGTTGTCCCATGGTCTGGGGGGCACGAGAGGCCGCCGGTCTCCCTCCATGTGGTCGGCGCGTGGACACCACTGCCACCGCCGCCTCTTGTCGCTGAAGCCGCCTCCTCCTTCATCACGTGGTTCTTATCCGGTGTGGTGTGATGGCACGGTGCCCATTCGACTTCACCTCCGGCGTCAGTCAACAATAACCAACGGAGTGATGCCGGGCAATGTTGGTTTGTCCCATGCCCTTTATATTAGATGATATCATTTGGCCAATTACAAACTAAGGCATTCATCGAAGAATGAGGGTACAATTTTATTGAATTAAATTTAATCAAATCCCCCTACCTCAATTCGTAGTACGTTGTAAAAGGCCCCAAAAAAGAATTTGAAGACGTTGTCGAAGGTTGTACCCGTCACACGCCGCCAATTCTGAGCTCAAGCGTCGTCCTCGTTCTTCATTGGTGACAGTGTGTTCTTCATTTCAGAGAATGGGCATTCTTCATGTTCTTCATGTTCCTTATTGGAAAAGGGTCGTCCTTTCAAGAGTTCTCCAATGCTCCCGAAGAATAATCGCCATGCCAATGTAAAATAATAAGCACCCTATTATTTTAATATTTCCATGAATTTCAAATGAATTCAAAAATTCAAATTAATTAATGAATATATTAATTAATTTTGTTGGCACAATTAAGGGGGAGTGAGGTGGAGAGTTCATGAAAATAAAATAAGAGTGGTGGCTTTAATAAAATAAAGGGGAGTAAAAGAGATAAAGGGGGGTTTCAAGGGGAGTTGAGGGGTTTTAAATCATGTTGGACCCACCACAAAATATCCTCCCATGGGAGGTTATGTGGGGGTGGTCCCCACCTCTAACTCCTCTTTGGAGAAAATAACCACCACCCAAATACTTTATCCATTTAAATAAAAATAATCAATCCCTTATTTTTATTTTACCTTTTTTATGAAACCCAGAAAACTAACATCCAACCATGATAAAACGCAACTACAGTAAAGGTCCCATTAAGAGAATATTAGGGTTGCGAGTTCAATGGTGTTCTCAGAATTCAATTCTGAGCACCGGTTTAAAGGATACAAAATACCTCACATACATTCACTGAACGTACCTGAACAGAACTTCATAAATTGATTATGGGCACACCAGTCCTCGGAATGAGGTGCCGTCAAAATCTATGGACTCGTAAAATCCCCATGTATTTAAGAAAAAACATTCCACAGGATATACGAGACTTTATATAATCTCACATAATGAATTCCCAAAAATATTCACCAATTCTATGGGGATTCTTGAAATTGATGGATGAGTCCTTTGAGACCAACCATCTATAAAGAAAATAAAATATATATGAAATGGATTTTAAGGCATAGCAAACTGATAAATCATTATGTAATTTATTTTTAGTTATGAAATGTATAAAAAATATTGAATTAATAATGCCAATGGACTACTACATACCATTAATGAGACTGCAAATAAAATGTTCATGGATCGATTGATTTGAGAATAATGAATTTTTTATTACTAGACCCCTATAACCATAAGGCATGCAACAACTATTCTATCAAGCTATGGTTAACCTTAACACACATAAATTCTAATGTAATAACCTTGTATTTCATAGCATGTATAAAACACATCACCTATTTCATAATGGAAGATAATTTCCTATGAATTTATAATATATTTATAAATTCAATATAATTTATATCTTGAAATGAAAGTTATACTGAGATAGCATGCATCACATGGAAAAAATACTTTCTTTGATAGCCTTCAATATACGCATGACCGAGTTAGAACCAAACCATAATATATTCATATAATATTAATATAATAATACTTAACCTAGATGTTAAATTAGAAGTTATAGATTGTATTAATTGGAATATTAAAATATATGGTATAAACCAATATAAAATTAATTAATAGGCAACCAAACCATTAGAAAGGAAAATATAATCCAATTTAGTATAAATGAAATGTTATTATTTGTATTCTCACTAAAGAGTTTCGTATCAATGAATAATATTTATTAAACATAGTGAATGAAATTAATGAGATATATATTTTTTATATTCAATAATTTTTTTATAGTAATCCAAAATATTTGATAGTCATAAGATATGAATAAACACCATATCAAATCTAAAAACCTATATTATTATTAAGGCACTTTTATATAAATTTAATGGATAACCCATTTTAAATACTTATTTTTGCACATTAATTTATTTAATATTTCAAAAAATAATGATTTTTTGAGTTGGAAAATTATAATTAGGAAAGGTTGATGTTTTTATATTTTTATTTGGAGTTTAATTTTTCATCGAAAAAGGGAAAAATACATAAATTTAATTAAAAACTAAATTTTCAACTAATTAATTTATATCACTAAATTATAATTTTATATGGTTATAAAATTTAATTATTTTATCTTTTTATAAATTAATAAAATTTATCTCATCACAATCAATTTAATTTTGATGTTAACTAAGATAACATAGATAAAATTAATAAATTTTTACATTAAAAACAAGTATTTTTGTCCCACCTACTATATCAATTATAAATTAATTTTATCCACTTATATAAATGGAATTTGGAAACATATATTTCATATTATAATCACAATATTTTATTATGTATAATATGGTGAAATTTGATTTTAAAAAAATATATTAATGAAGGTGATTAAAGTTACGTACAAGGATTATGGTTAAATTAAACATAATAAGATATTGGACTATAACCTTGTGGCTTAAATGGACATATACACTTGTCCAATACGAATTTTGAAGATATATTACAAACTTATACTCTATTATCTCATCTTTTGGCTATAATTCATCAACATTTAATAAACAACACATTGGTGGGGGTTATTTCTTTTAAACTATTACTGGAGATTCACCCTTCCTCCATTATAAAAGGCTTAATTTATTTCCACTTCCTCACACCAATCAAGCCACATTGGCTCGTCCAAGCACTGAAAAAATTACTCCCCAACATCTCTAGCTAATTCCTTGAATCCTATCATTGGGAATAAACAAATTCATGTAAATATTTTGGTGAAAACCAAATGTAGTTACCTGATTTTGGGGTAACACCCTCCCTCAAACTCCTCTCTTTTATTTCTATTCTCTACTACCCCAATTATTATTATTGAATAAATATTTAAAAAATAATTTATAATAAATATTCAAGGATTATTTTTCCTAATAGTTCAAAATACACATACACACACCCCTATATAATTTGTAAGTAACAAATTTTTTACGTTTAGGAAGAATACCACTTCCATAAATTATGATTATTCAATTTTCCATTACCAACTCTCATGTTTTACATTACAAGAGAAAATATTCTTACGTAAGAAATATATGATATTTATAATATATTAATACTTCTAAAATTATTTTATAACACATTCCCTTATATATTAGATTTTGTGTAAAAATGATAACATCATTTGAGGATGTGCAGACTACCCCAACTCAAAGCGATGTGATTTGATCAAACTATAAATGAAACGTATAAAATATTTTTCTAATTAAAAATAAATGAAATAATTTTTTTATTAATTTCAAGTAATAATTAAATTTCTGGATATATAATATATATATATATCTCTCTATAATTTTATGTCATTTTCATTATTACCCTCTCATTCACATAAAAAGTGATAATGTCATTCGTGGATGTGTGGACTACCACCTCCTCGACACGATATGATATATTCTACATAAAAAATTCCATATATTAGTATATATTATTAAATAATAAGGAATTTATGAAATAATTATAATTCTATAAGTTTATATTGATATTTACCTTTTTTTCCATAGTGATCATTGACAAAATGTGAACTTATCTAATGTTTACCTACCGTTTAGCATATCCATGATTGTAACAGTGGTTAATTTTTAAGGACTATTTTTAATGATTTATTTTAAAATGATTACTCATGTATATATATGATAATGATATCAAAGTTATTATTTGTTAGATGTTATATAATGATCCATTTGACCATATTTGATGAAAAATTGTTGTTTTGACATTTAAACTGAATTGTGTCAAAACACATGGCATAAACATAATTGATTAACTTGTTGTACCGACAATGGTAATAAGTTAAAAAAAAATTAATGATAAAAATGTAAATTTTTTTAGGATCGTATAAAATTAATAATTGTTTATTATACATGATGTTAATAAATGTTCACCAGAAAAGAAACACAGGGTATGAGATTCATATCTCATTTTTATTCTGTGAGGCATACATAATTGTTGTGAACCTACCTTATTATATATGGTGTACACACTACAACATTTAAATATAATATCATGGATTTTATTAACATCATGTTATTTAAATATTATATTTATGTATTATTACCATTGGATTTTCCAATTAATTTGTTAATACATTGTTTTGTATTTCCATATCACTTTTTACATCTATGAGATAGATGTCATATTAACCACTTAGTTAATTTGTGTGTTGTAACTGTAACCCATTTTGAAATATTATATCATAAATTAATTTAGATTAATGGTATATCAATTTTTCGTTTCGATATTATCAATTTTGGTTCTTTAAATTCATATGTAAAGAATACATCTCATTTTCTTTTCATTGAGGTGTATTGTATTGTTATACACCTATTTATTTTATAGGGTCTAATTATTTCCATTTAATTTTTTTATCAAGAATATAATTACTCCAATGATATTATAACTCTCAATAATTTTAATCATTAATTAGAGGATTATTTAAAATGTTTCAATTTGGTCTAGGGAATGTTGGGATGTTTAATGATTATTTTTTTCAAGACGAATCCAAATACTTTTCAATTGAATTTAAAATTATGGAAATTAGAATACGAATATTCTAAAAACCATTTCTTTCTAAACTATTTATTAATGATCATTTTCAAGTATTAGAAATATAATGTGATTCATTAGTACTCAATGTATTTTAGAATTTTTTTGAAAACCCATCTTTATTTCTCTCTTTAGTCGGAGGTCATTTTTGAATAAAAAACCATTTTTTTTAAATTGTTTTTAGAAAATAAAATACAATGCTAAAGCTATTCCAAGAAATTTTATAATTTATTAGTGTTTCTAAAATAATATTCATGTCTCAATTTTTAAAAAGTTTTTTTAAATCCTTTATACAATACAAAAGGTATATACTTATAACCATGTACAAAATTTATGGATTAATCCATTGTTATTTAATTATAGAAACATTTTAATGGTTAAAAGGTTTATTATTATTTAATTATTTTAAGGAAAACTAAATGAAAAATATTTTCAAAATGTTTTTTTAATAGTATATGATATTTCCCCAAGAATATTTTAAATTATTTATTTTTTTATTTCATCATTGAAAACTACCGTCTTTTTAACCCAACAATGGAATTTTTATATTGACACCATGTTTATTTTATATATAGATGGTTAATAATAAATTTTGTTAGGGATAATATTCACATTCACTTTATTAATTTAGTTTTTAGTCCACTTTAAGTATTTATCAGTGTATGATAATCAATCATAGAATTTAACTTAATTATACATTTCATATTTCAAAGATGTAATTAGTTCCTAAACTGCATACCATTTTACATAAGATGCGTATATATAATGTTATTTAATTATTTGGGGAATTTTTGATGAACCCATATTTTTAATTCAATAGGATTATATTATAATTATTATCATTTTCATTGATTATAAATAATGCTTTGGATTTTCAATGATGAGTAGTGCCCAAAATTCATATAGCTATTTGATTCATCGATATGGTCACATGAGATTAAAAATTGTGAAAATGGGTTTATACCATTACATTTAAACTTTCTTCTAAAATGCCTTGATGGTAATAATTTTTCATGTTCATGAGACATGGTTCCATTAAGAATGACTTTACAACCTTTATATTTTGTTATTTTTCATCCATGTGATTTTGCATCAACATATCTATTGATAAATTTCATTTCACTTCTTTTATGAAACAAAAATTGTTTCAATTCATTACCTTTACCATGTGATTACTCCTTATATATATATTTGAATGGAATATATTTTTAGTTATTCCCTTTCAATATTTTTTATTCTGTTCCCTTTTAGTTTGTATATTACATGGTATATGGTTTCAATTATTTACCATTCCATTATTATTACTCTCACCGATTCATTATTTCTTCTATTTTATTTTAAACTTAGTGATAATTGTACGTCATAATTATTATGATTCATTCCTTTGGAATGAATTTAGACAATTATAAAATATCTTCAAAGATATTCTTGATGGATTAGATTTATCATGGATGTTTTTTTTATTTAAATAATATAAAAAATATGATGTAAATAGTGTATTATTATATAATGTAGTGAAAATTTATGAATTGGGTTTTCCAGGACTAACAAATGTATTTTTCATGTGGGTCTTGGTTCCTTGTAATGATACCAATTTTATTGGTAGTAGAAACTGGCTCTGGTATATTCTGGTTTTAGTCAGTATAGTTGGTATTAGAATATGTTTACTAGCATTATTGGGAACATGGTTTATAAAAACATATATTAGAAAACACAGCCCTATGGTAGAAGTTGATGATATGTATAGAAGAAAACCCTTGAATTTGGGTAATGTATGGATTACGTGGGACTTACTCACAATATATCCCACTCAAGATACTAAAAGTGTAATTGTTCTAGGACAAATGTTCATAGGGAAAAAAACTCTGAAATGTTATTCCAGACCTGACTCGGGGTAACCTCTTAAAAGACAATAGGCCTTACTACGTACGTAGTTTAACACTTCTATTTGACATGCTCAGGTTAACCTAACTATTATTTAGAAACTATTATGAAATATTCACATGTTTAATAAGTAACTTATGTTAAACCTAAGGAGTAATATATGGATGATAAGTTGTCATGATATAGATATAAGATAGATTATATTATAGTTGGTCTTTAGACAAAGGATGGTCCCATTTTGAAAATATATTTTTGGGAATCAATATTAACTTGTAGAATTATTTGACATGAATAATTTTTGTAATAAGAAAAATGATACATCAGGTGCACAGTGGATGATTTTAGAAGCATATGTTATAGTAGGAAAAAAGTATTTTAGGAATAATTCATTTACATTTTATAGATATATGTTTATTGATATTGATTAACATAAAATATCATAGAATCAAAACTAACATTTTACTGATAGTAAAATAAGATTGTGAGACATTATAACAATACTTGTATTGAAAATATATATTAAAGAGTTTATTTAATGATTAAATTTTAATGACTTTCATTGTATTTATTTTGTAATTTACATTAATTTTTCTTTAAAAATGGATTGACTATAAGCTAGTTGACAATTTATCATGTCGGTTAAGGTTGTAGTGCATGAACAAATTACCAAAAGATGATAAGGATTTTGCATGCACCACTGACCTAAGAGATGTCCTATTTTATGTGTGATTATTTTATCAATTTTTCAAATAATTTTTAATCATGAAAAAATTGTGTTATATTTAAGGTTTAGATATTAATATTTTAGTCATATTGATTTTTGTGAATAATTAGAAAAAATTAGTTAGACTTGTAACTATTTTATATTCCATATGATATTGTAATAGTTATTTCACAGCTTTTAACTTTAAAAAATCATTTTTCGTAATTAATTTTTTGGAGTAAAAATGTGAATATGAATTTGATTGAATTATAAATTTATGTTAGTATTTTTTATATGATATTGAATACAGTCATCTGAGAATGTTTCGTTAAATTATTTAATATTAAAAAAATTAATAAACATTATGAATATAATAAAAAAATATGTTTTGAAAATACAATAATTTCTATTGATTCTATGGTCAGAAAAATAATCACATATTAATGTATTTGTGGGTCAAAAATTTCTATTCATCAATTAATTTTATGGGATTGATGAACATAGTAACTCCCTATAAATACTTAGTATTTTCCTCCACGTATTTATCTATAAATTTCACAATTTTTCTCCCACATAAATTCCTAGTTACATGGTAGTCCATATGACCTTTTTACTTTTAATTCCATCTCATCAGGAGGTTTTTTAAATAACTCTTCTATTGATGTTGTATTTCAATGTATTAAGTATCAAAAATATTTATTACAAATCTTTAGTTTAAATTATGATGTAATTTAATTAAGTTTGGTAGAACGTAACACCCCTAAATTCTAATACAATAACCTTTTATTTGATAGTGGGTAAGAAACACATCATCAATCTCTTAAGGGAATATAATGTTTTGAGAATTTATTATATATTTATAAATTATATATAATTTATAGCTTTCAATTATTTTTATACTCATTTAGAATCCATCACACACAACAATAACCTTATTCGATAACTTGAATTATATGAATGTCTTGGTTTAGCCAAATAATAATATATTATAAAAATATTATAATAATAAAAGATAATATGGATGATAAATTAGTACTTATGAATAGTATTAAGTAACTTATAAAAATATATGATTGAAACAAATATAAAATGAATTAATATGTTACTAAATAATAGAAAATTAAAATATTACCCAACTAAATATAAATGAAATATAATTATTTTTAAGCTCCCAACAGTTTTGTGTATTAATAAAATATAATAATTAAAATTAGTGAATTATATTAATGAAATTTATTTGTTATATGCTGAATAAAATAATTTTTATATTCATCGAATAGATTCAGATGACGTAAGATACGAATATACTCGATATTACACATAAACCCTGTATTTTAATTAAGGTGATTTTACATCATAAGAATTGAGAACCAATTTTAAATTATGAATTTTGAAACATTAATTGACTTAATATTGAAAATTAAAAATAAAATTTTAAATGGTAATATAATAATTAATTTATGGTGATGTTCATGTATTTTTCTATGATGTTTAATTTCCTTTCGAAAAGGTGAAAAATATTGAATTTTAGTTACAAACTCATTTTTCGTCTTATTTACCTTTGAAGATAAATTATAATAATAATTTTTTTAAAATATTATTTAGATTATATTTTTGTAAAATAATTTTTTTAGTCATCGGAATCAATTTCACTTTTAAATTGACTATAAAAACATAAAAACATTATGATGTTTTAAAAATATAATTTACATTGTCGTCCAACGTGTGTGATTAATTGTAAATTAAAAATTCCATCTATTTGATAGAAATTTTGAGAAATAAATTACATATTTGTAATCATAATAAATTTCAATATATAATATGTTCAAATTAGTTTGTTACCAAAAATATTTGTGAGGGTTATTAAAATTAATTATAATGAATAATTTTTAATTAATCCTAATAATAGTCTAAACCATAACCTTAAGGGATAAATCGACTTATAAACTTTTCCATAACCTATTATCTAGTCATATTTAGACTATATCACTCCTTATATCGAATTTTTTCTCTAATTGATAAATATGAAATAAAAAATACTTGGGTGGGTTCATTTCATTTAAAATATTAAATGAGATTCCACCCCTCCTCCATTATAAAAGGCCTCATTCATTTCCACTTCTTCACTCCTCTCATGACACATTGGGTCAACAAGAATATTCTAAAATAACCCCCCAGAATATCTACCTTACAACAAGAATCCTTAAACTAATAAAAAAAATTCATGGACGTATTTTTGTGCAAACTAATAATATGTTACCTGATTTAGAAGTAACACCCTCCCTCAAACTCCTATATTTTAAATCCTTTATTCACTCACAAAACTTTTTTTATTAATTATTCCTATAAAAATACAATATCATAAATATAATATAATGTTTTTTCTATGATTTTGATCTAAAATTACATAAAACTCTAACTAATGTGTAGAGAAAAAAATGTTTATGTGTAGGCATACAACTGCCTCTCTAAACAATGATTCTTCAATTTTCCATTACTGTCTCCAATGATGAACATTATGATGAAAAATATTATTATATATGATTTAAATGATATATATAAAACCTTTATACTTTTTTAATACAATTATAATACATACATCTATATAATTAAATTTGTGTTAAAATGAAAACATTGTTTGTGGAATTGCCGACTACCCCTGAAAGCAATTAGATTCGTTCAAAATATTGATGGAACATATATATAATGGATTTAATAAATAATATGTGAAATAAAGAAAATATATATGAGTTTAATGAAATAATTATATACGGTGGAATATAATAAATATATATATCCTTGTATATCATTTTCTTTATAACCCTTCACACACTTTTAAAGTGACAATGTCTTTGTGGTTGTGTGGACTACCACCTCCTTGACACGATGTGATACCTTTTAATTCACATATTATTTTATATATAAGCACATATGATTAATTAATATGGTATTTATGAATTATTTATCATTTTATATGTATATAATGATACTTATATTTATTCCATAATGATCATATGAAATTGGTATCGTTACTCATGTGTATGTATACTCTACTACTACCATGATTGTATCATTGGTTCATTTTTCATAACTATATTCATTTATTGATTTTATAATTATAGTTGGAATATAAATATTAAAATTATTTTATGTTTATTTCTTTTTATAAGTAATATAATGACACCTTTGACCGTAGTTGACAAACAATTGTTTTTTTAAATATAAACCGAATTTCGTCAAAACACCCGACGTAAACATAATTATATACATAGTTTTATACAATAAGGTAATTAATGAAATAAAAGTAATGAAAAAAATTAAATTGGTTTTGATGAAATTATCATATTTACATAAGTTTATCATATAGTAATATAAATGATGTTCACCGTGAAGGAAACTCAAGGTAATTGATCGAAGTCTCCATTTCATTTCTATAAGGCATAATAAATTAGTGCACACCTATTTTCGAATGTATAATTGGAATAATGATACATTGACATATAATATCACGAATTATAATAACTAAATTTTATTTTATTGTTTTATTTTAGTATTATTAACTTTTTTTCAAATAATTTTGTACTACATTGGTAAATATTTTATCTAACTTTTCACATTCGTTAGATAGATGTCATATTAAATAATTACTTATTTCGTTTCATATACCTACTAACCTTTTGGAAATATTATATCATGAATTAATTAATAGTAATGGTATAAAAAATTTTCATTTTATGATTATCACTTTTTAATATTTCAATTTATTTGTATTGGATTTCATCTAAACTTCAGTTCATTGAGATATATTGTACAGTTAGGAAACATGTTTCTTTTATATAGTGATTATATTTCGATTTAAAATCTATATCATGAATCTAATTACTCTCTTGGTATTATAAAATTCAATAAATTTTAATCCGTTATGGTGTTATTATTAGAAATGTTTAAAAGTGGAATGGGACATTTAGATATGATTTAAAATTATTTACCTCAAAACTAATCCTAATAATTTTTAAATGGAACTTCCATTCCAGGAAATTATATATCCAACTTCCAGTAAACCCTTCATTATACTCTATTTATTCAATTCATTTTTCAATTATATTTACCATTTGTCCACTATTCAATAATCAATGATTTTTATAATTTATTTTAAGAAAATCCCGAATTTTTTATCAGTATAGTTGGAGAACCTATATCTTTTAAAAACTAAGTATTATTAAATTGTTTTCAAAAAAATTATTTTGTATGGAAATTTATACCCCTTTTACCTATGTTTTTAAATAAATCTTCTTATCTCCAACCTAACAAATTACATTTCAAACCATTTAACCATATAAAGGGAATATTATTTTTACCTCATATTATATGTGTTAATTTATCCAACATCCTTTACATGAAGCCTCATTTTAATATTTAAAAGAATCATTTTTAATGTAATTTTTTAAAAAGGGATTCATAATGAAAAATTGTTTCTAAAGATTTTCAAAAGAGAATAATATTTTCCTCAATAATATTAAAAAATATTTATTATTATATTTCATCGACAACAATAGTCCTATATTTTACCATATTTGTGATTAGTTTTATTGATATAATTCTTATTCATCCTCTAGATGGTTTATTATTAATTCGGTCATTTATTTTATTCAAATTCACATAATTGATTTATTTTTTAGTCCACTTGAAATAATTAATATATTTTGATCATCAGACATTAAATTTCCCCTGATTATAAGTCTCATTTTTCATGGATAATATTATAGCCTATACTGTATAATATTTTACAAATAGTGCCAATTTTGTTAGTTATTTTTTTAATTTGGGAATTATGGATTAATCCATATTTATCATTAAATACAGTTAATGGATAATTAATATTATTTATTCTTATTATGAGGAATTATCTGGAATGATAATGACATGTAGTTCCTAGAGTTTATATAGCACCTATATGCATCGACAGGTTCTCATGAGAAGAATAACAATAAAAATGGGTGTCTACCCTTAGTTTAAAACTATATTGTGAATGACATTAATGGTAATAGGTTTTAATATGAATATGACATAATGTCTATTAATAAATCATTTCCCTCGTATTTATGTAGTTATTATTCATCCATGTTATTTTTCCTCTACATATCAATGTATATATTCAATGTCACTTAATTTATTAAATGGCATGTGCTTCATTTTCTTACCTTTCCTTAGTAATTATCCCTAACGTATTTATGTTAATTCCATGTATTTTATATTTTTACCTTTCCATATTATTTATTTATTTCCTTCTTATCTTGATGATTACATGATATATATGTTCATATATATAACATTCCATAATTTTTACTCTTAATAATTCATAATTTCTTATATTTTATTTTTACCTTTCTAATAATTAGAGCTAACCCTTATTATGTTTCCTTACATAGGAATCTAAGAAGTCTAATATGAAATATATGAGAGGATACACAACATTGATTTAATTTATCCTCGAAGATATTGTTTTTTTAAAATGAAAAAAATATAATGTAAATAGTGTATTCATGATGAATGAAATTCTCATTTTTATTTCTCTTTTTCCAAGAATACTAAAATGTTTTGTTTTTTGGAGCATTATACCTTGTAATAATTCAAATGTAATTGATAGAAGACACAGGCTTTGTAATATCTAGGTTCATGTCTCTACACTGACAAATTTATAAAATAAAACATCTACAAATAAATTTCATATTCAAATATTATTATTCATTATGATATAAAAGTAAATTCATAAAATATGAAATAATACCAAAATATGGAACTAGTTAGATATTTCACCAAAAAAACACCTCCAAATATAGAGATACATTCTCCATTCCATGATTCTAGAGTTCATATGATCTGACTAATTATTCCTATAAAATAATAATTTTTTGGTCTTCCACAAAAAGGGACAATAATATAAAAGGTAGGACCCCCTCCCTAATTCCCATGTATATGATCATGTTATTCTTCCAAGTAGTATGAATTTATATACCAAAGTAAAGAAATTGTTTTTTCTAACTAACCACCATGACGACTGAAAAATTTATTTCATGATGTTTCTGGTATTTTTAATATTCACTTGAGTGAAGAGGATGATTTTATATTCATATAGAATATGAGAAAGACAAAAAAGACACCTAATATCACTAAAGTATTTTAGTTTATCATTTCCTTCCATGATGGGAAAAATTTTATTGGGATAATCCCCAATAATAGAAAAGAGAATTATAGAGATGGAATAAATATTACTGGCATATATAGAAAAGAACAAATATCTTTTAGGGGGGCAATGAAAGAAAAAATATATGTAATGAACTAGAAATTATTTTAACCCAATTGAGGAAGATATTATCATTTCGAAAATAAAAAGTGGTCTTGAAAATTAATGTTTAATTCATTATATCAGACTCCATTTTAATATCTAGTTCAATGGAAACATTACCTTTCTTGATGAGATTTTTGATAATATTGACTCTTTTGAATGAACTAATTAAATAGGCTATAATAGTCTTAAATTTGGTGTTCCTAAATTGATTTGAGGATAAAATAATGTATTATATATTGACCAATCTATTTTCAATAATTATACTAATAAGATTGTAGATATTATAAACATAGACACTATCCTCATGTAATGAATCAAATTGTAATTATAAACATTAAAAATAAGATAATGGAATTTGGAATTCATCCCATGAAGAAGAAAACCAACTTTAATGAAATTAAATACAAACCCAAAAACATTAACATGTATTATATCGAAATATGATCGAATGAAAATATTATTGAAGCAATCAGAACAACGTGCATATTCATATTAATAACCAACGACACCCCCTTAATCTTTGAATATAATGGGGTAAAATTTAGCCTATAATTATACTTTTTATTAACAATATTCAAAATGATAATATAACTATTCTGAAATATTATAGAGGATCCATAAATAAGTACCTATAATAAGAAACTACATTTTCATAGAGGGCCTAGCTATTGAATTTTTAGATTATTTTTCAAAATATTAATGTATATAAATTTTATCTATGAAGTGAATATGTTATTCAATATTTTAAATTTTTTATTCAACATATTATATATATTAAGACCATTTATTACAAGAATTGTGGGAAGCCATAAGATTTAGTTTCCTTGTACCATGAATTTGGTTTGTAATAGTGTTATGATATTCAATTAACAATTAAATTATAATTTTCACATATAAATTATTAAAATTATGATGTAATTGAATTCTATCCTGGTAATTTATGCTTGTATAGTATGAATTGTGGTTAAAAATATCTTTTTCATATGAATGATTCCATGTATAGAAGTGGGGGGGGGTTAACTAGTAATCACACCATGCATTATCTAATGATTTTTTGTTTTATATAATTTATAACATTTACAATGTAGGGTATTATATTTCTTTTGGAAGTAATTTATATTTGGATATGTGTAAATATATTTATATTCACTTTTAGATATAGAAAAATATCATGTTAGCAATGTTTTAAAAAAATTAATTTTTTGTTTGTTAAATAAGGATTAAAAATCTAAATTGTTGAATGAATGATTCATATAGTTATAAAACAAGAAACAATAATGGAAAAAAGAGATTTAATAATTTTAATTTTATGATAAATATAAATTATACTGAATGATAAGATATTTATATATACTCAAATATTATGTGTGATATCCTGTTAAAATAAAATACATTTCAAAACAACAGTTTTCAAGTTGGGGAGATTATTATAAATTTAGGTGCTCATGTATTATCTTCTATAATAAATGAGATGTGTTTCTAACACTACAATACTAGGTAATTATATCTATTTTGGTATTTATAGAACATTTAGTTAGTAATTGTTAACATGATTCATATACAATAGGAATAATTCCGATGGAATTCTTATTATATACTATAAAAATGTCTTATCTGCTAAACTATACAATCGTCATATATATTACTATTATCATGATAACATGCATAATTAAATAATAAATGGGAGAAATGAAATATATGTAAAAATTGGAGTCAATTATTCCACGTTGAGCATTAAAAATAAATATTCATGAGGTTATTATATTCAAAATAATACATTCATCAAATTTATTAATGGAAATACATAAATTTAGATACATATATATATATGAACTTTTTATTGATTATGGGATTCATAATGATTATCATGTTGTGTAATCATATAATTATGACCATAAATAATATTATGTAATAATACATATGGTTTATAACTGGTCTCGTGGAGAATTATTGTAGGTAAATTAATTTTATTGTTACAATGATAATTGTATTCAATTCAGACTCATGGAAATAATGTACAAAGTGTTCATAAATAATTCTTTCTAGTCAACATATACTCACATTTATTTTATAATTAATTAAAAGAGATAAATAAATATATTGTGAATATAGAGAAAGAGTTATTTGATTAGATTTAGTCACTTATTATAATTGTATTCCTTATGAAATAGTCATATAATTGGATAACTAAAATATGAAACGTTAATAAATATTTTTTTATATTCATTCCATTAAAGGATTTAAATTAATTATTTAGAAGAAGAGTAGTTTATTATGTCAAAATAAAATATGTCCTTAAAATGGGAATATAATTAGTGGATAAAATATTAATCATATAGATAAATAAATCCATGATATTACAGAAAATAAATTGAATTTTTGTTTGAACCAAATGTGAATTTTTTATTTCTGGGATTATAAATTAGAATATCATCCATATTATTCATTTGTATATATGTTTGGAATCATTTGATTATGATTAGTTAGAAATTTGAAAATAAATGTTTTTATAAAAAAGAACAAATAAAATTTATGTTTATATTTTTATAGGGATATTAGAATATTTTATGATATACATGGCTACTAATATGGACATATTGGAAAAAATGGTTGGTTTTGTGGGTAATTTTTATAATCAATGAACACTAAAAAGTCATATGAATTTGTTTTTCTAAATTAAATATTATTAAAAAATTATGTGTTTATATTCATTTTTGTAAAAATATTATATAAATTTATTTAATAATTAATAAATAAAATGATATTCTTGAGGTGGGTTAAAATAAAAACTCATGGTAATAAATCATATATTTTGGAAGTGGTCAAACTGGTGAAATAACTCTTCTAATTAAACTTAATGTGCATTTTTTTAAATGATTTTGATTTATATATATTAAAATTAAAATTATTCCATTGATAATGTAATTTTGAAATATAATACCATGAATATAGTTATTGTTTAGGAATTATAATCCATTTTGTGACAAAAAAATTGATTAGTGACTATATGTATGGAATAGATAATGGGTTCTTGAATATGGGTAATATATATGAAATTTTGGATCATTAATAAATGATGAATTGGAAATGAGGGTTTAGTGATGAAATTATGATAGCTCATTATGTTATGGTTTTTATGTATTTTAATGATAAAATATGGGACATAAATGATATATATATATTTTTATATACATCAAATAATAATATAAAAATTCTGAAGATCAATTTTTCTACAACATTGTGGATGGATGCTCAAGTTCTAAATTTTTTTGGAATGAAGTGAACCTAGGAGTGAGTGTGGTGGTTTTAATAATATAATTATTTTTTTTATGAAAGACATGTATATATTATGGTCTATATAGATTTTCATTATATACAATATAGATATGCTCAGAATTATGTAATAAAATCACAAACCATTTTCGACGATGGAGGTAGTAATATTGTGGATATTGAAGGTCGATGCCCATATGGACCATTAAACTTGTTTTTTGAATTTTTTATACCATTATATACAAGGTTTTATATAAAATAATATATTTATATGGTTATATGTTTTTAATGTAAAATATACATTTTTATACTATTTTTAACATATTTGTAAGTGAATTTAGGGGCCAATTATCTCTTGAATAGTAGAAATTAAATGCAGGATACTTTTCGGAATATACGGGATCATTTTATATAGAGTAAATATAGAAAATATAAGGTTTTATAATAATATATAAAGTACTAAATAATTAATTTTTTATATATAAAGGAAATTTTTTAGTTAAATCAAAGAGAATATTGATTTTAATAGAAGAATATATTGTGAAATAATAATAACCATGATCCTTGTTGGTTATTATATTTCAGATACCCATTTTGAGATAATTTTTAGTTATATATATCTTTATCACTAATTTTAATTTTTATGTTAATATGAAAGAACATGTAGTAAAAATTTGGTTAGCGAGGATCCATTCATAATGATTAAATCATCTGTAGTGATAAGTTATTTCCACTATAAGTATAAGCATTATTTTTGAATTTATCTTATTATAGCACTTAATTGTGGAATGAAATAACCTCAACATGTTTTATAATATAAATTTAATTAACTAATATATTTTATTCATATGGGATTAATAAATATATATTTTTCTTTAAAATTGAACGAAATTATTTGGATAAATATGACAGAAACATAACACCCTCATTCACTCACGGGTATGGTATAATTGGGAATAGGATTATAGTAATTACAATGATTAATAAATTTTTTGGAATGGATTATTTAAAAATAAATCATTACAAATAAATATAGATTATTAGTTAATCTGTTCTTGATGATTCCCATTTTTATGGCATTAAACATTTTGGTGCTCAAAAGTTAAATACATATTAAAAATGTAAAAGGAATTATGAATTTTTGATAAGTTTGAGGTAAAAAATACAAGACAATGGAATTTATTTTTTCAATAGTTTTTTGAAATATTTCAAATTTCTATTCATCTAGAAACCACGAATTTAATGGTTTAATAAAGGGGAAGAACCATACCTTTATGGATACATTATTGTCAAGGCTGGGTATGTGAGACCTTCCTATATTATTTTACGAAAATAATTTGGAAATTATTTTGTTAATACATAACATAATTATTTTTAAATTAGTTATAAATAATTATATGATATATTATCTATGAAATAATCATGTAAAACTCCAAATGGAGTTTTGTTGTGAATTAATTGTTCTTTATTTTTTTTGAAAACGTATTTCATTAATTTGAAAATTTATTATATGTTGGTAACACAAAGATTTCTAGTGATTCAATTATAATAATCATATTTAATCGAATGTATTTTTTTGATTAATTGGTAATTTATATGATAGGTGATATATCAATCAAGGAGTTATTAAAATTAATATTGATCTCTATGAATTTTAAGGCTAATATAATGGATGTTTTTATAAGATGGAAGAAGTGTACATTCCAAAATTGATCATAGAAGATAAACTCACTAATGATACATAACTACCATGATGGATTGTTGGGATTTATAAAATTTCTATATTTCATATTGAAATATAATAGTTATGAATTATTAATTATAGATGATAAAACTAATACACATTAATAGAACGTTGAATTTTTTTTAAATAAATGGTTTCCATATACGAAATGTATAATAAGAAAAACCCCACTAACCATGATTGTATCATAGTGGAGAGAATATAATGAATGAATCTTGTGGTATTAATGTATGGATGCTATTATAAAACTCCAATTGATGTTATTGTGTTGACCTGTAATGATTTACCAGTGGAATATGGTATAAAAAATTCATAGTAGTGATCGTGAATAATACTTTTCAATAATTATGTTTATATCTTATATATTGATTTTTAGTATAAAAAAACACATTATGATTAAATGATATAATATATAACCCACTATTTTTATTTTTGAATTATACATAATTTAATTTTAATGTTGAAGTGGCCTATTTATGGATTGAAGCATTCTCAAAGATGGAATAACCTATTTGATTATATAATAATAGTGTCTGATTTTTTCAAGAATGTATAATACTAACGTGTATATATGATTTTTAGAATGAGTTTTATTGTTTTTCTAGTATTGTATATAGTTCATATAATTCATATCATAAAGGATGTTTTAACTTTCTATTCTGTATTTTTTTTATATGGATAAATTATTCTTGATGAAAATAATTGGTGATATACCAAAATAATATCTAGGAATATAAATAGTGATTTATCAAATATATTTCTATGAATTGGTAAAAGAAAATATATTTTTAAAATAAATAGGAAATCTTGCATGGAGACTTCAAAAATATTTTATTTGACAGAGTTTCATGGAACTAATCATATTAAGATACCTCATTATTTAAATGAGATAAAAAGTATGAGTAAACATATTTACTCATTCTATATAATATATATCAGGTTTTTTATGATATATAACATTATAAATGATTATTATAAATTTAACAGAATAATTTAGTACTAATACAGTCTCGATGAGAGTAATATGATGGTTTCATGGTACCCCCATAAGTACTTGGGTAAACGAAAGGAAATGAATTAGAAATTATAGGTTGGTGTGTGATCACTATTGATTGTTTCACTATTTATAGTTTCTATATAGATATGGATGATATAAAGTCTCAATATGTTTTAAATTATTTTTAATGATTGGAGAAATAATTCTAAAGAGTACTTAAAAATCCATTAATTCAAACATGACAACATTAGAACAATGCATTGTTACATTATATACCTCCATGTAAAAAATACATATAATTACTTTCATCACATAAAATATATTTGTTCCGAGTATATAGGGTATTATTAATCCAAATTAAAAAAATAATTTTGATATTCTTCTATCTAAGGATACTAATCTAACATAATTTATAATCAAATCCACTATAAATACCATCTCATACATGAAATAATTGGGATAGATAACATAACAATCTACCAAGTATATAATAAAATATTATAATATATCATTGAATAATACCATTTACTTATAAAAAGTATGAGTATTATTTTAAATATTCATGTATTATAAACATGAGAGATTTTATCAAATGGTTTCCAAATGTACCACCATTTTATAAAAATTTAAATATCTATTTGTTAATTAATCATATATGCTATAATTTTTTTTAAAAAAATTGTTATGATATAAAAAAAATTCTATTTAGAGATGTCATGAAATCAAATAATTTTTTATGTTTGATTATATTTAATGATAATAATAAGTATAAGATTCATTTTGATTTTTAATAGACTTATTATCTAGAATGGACAATGATATTATATCTAATGGAAGTTAATATGACTTTTTTTATACTCTAGGGAGAGTAATTATAAATTAAATAACAATATATAAGTTTTCCAATAATCCTAATAAATGAACCAATCTACTATAATTTCTCACATTCTCCATCCTTGAGGATCAACTTATTTATATTGGGAAGTTATGTTGATTTCCTTTTAATCTTTCTTGTTTATCAATGAATTCATTTTTACAAATTTATAATATGAAATTATATTATCATTTCTAATTGAGTTATTGATAAAAGGGAAGGGTCTTCTTAGATATTTAGAATGTTAAATAAATATTCAATAGAATGATTAGTGTGTTATATAACCATTTTTCAGGATCAATATACACTATGAACCAATAATATATTAGTTGACCAATATCACTATGGAATGTTCATGGTCAAGTGATAACATAATTTCGAGGAAAATGAAATTAAATAATAATTCATATAATGTATGAAATACTTATTAAGGTGGATATTTCATATAGAGATAAGATTATTTATGATCAATGTCACAATAGATCATATTCATGTATGAGTAGAAATTCAATTTTTTATAGGGAACTCTTTCCTATATATATAAATATATATTAATGCATTCATGTATATTTATTCAAGTTTATAAATGAAAAGAGTTTCACACTATTGGGCCTTATAATAATAAATAAATACTATTTAATGTGTTTTTTTAATATATTGTTTTGTTGATATGACATATCGAAAAGAGATTGAATAGAAACAAAATTTTATTTATTTATTGCCCTAAAGCCCATTATTAGATTTTTGTAAAAGTGGGAGATTGAAGGATACACACTAAAAGTTGTAAATAATATTGTTTGATTCATATATATAGTAATCATATACAAATAAATATATATATATAAATATATATTATATCTACATTGGGTTATTGTGTTGGTTATTATTTAATTGGATATTGATTAGATGTTCTTGTATAGATAGAGGAGTGCAACAATAAAAATTTCATCTTATCCAAGAAATATCATAATCATTCTATAAATAATATAATTACTCAATGACTAATTTTCATCTCATAAAAAGTCGAATATAATTAAATATTTATATGGTCCATTTGGATTATCGAAAGATTTAGTTAGATGATAAGCCAAGCAGTCACACATCTAATTAAAATTTTAATGTTTTTCACCATTTTTTATATGATTATGTCCAAAATTTTATATATGTAAATTACCAGAAACTCCAAATATAAATATTTTTAACTTTTTGAGAATACGAAGAGTCATGTGTAAATTGACGGCACCTGATTCCAAGGCCTACTGTTCCCCAATAAAAATTTTGAACTTTTTTATGGAACTTTTAGTAAACTTGTGATTGTTTATTTCTATCTTTTGAACCGGTGCTCGAATTAAAAATATGTGGGAATAATTTCATTTCGAGCACCTTGTTACTCTTAAGGGAAACTTAACATTGTTCCAAAAATGTCGGAAGAAAATTTTAATATTTGGACAATACAAAAAAATAATAAAATTATTAAATGTTATTTTATTTTTATTTTTTCAGCAATTGAGAAACAGCGGTGGGAGTCAGGGAATAATCATACTTTTAATTAGTGTCTTTTAATGTGTTAAACCTCTCATTTGATTGGTTTTGTAAAAACTTTTATAATTAGATTAATTGGCTCATTATTTCTTGTCAATTTATGAGCGATAATTTTAAACACCACATGGAAGTCTATCCTACTATTTTATCAAATCACGGGCATGTCTTTTGGGGGATATATGAGAGGAGGATATGATAAAATCCCTTGATGTCATACTCAAATGAATAACAATGATCAAGCAACATTCATTGGAGGAATCAATGAACAACGTTGAATGCCGACGAACACCTTCAGATGTTGACCATTCATCCTAATCTGAAGCAACATCCAATGAATTCAAGGTGGGGGTTGGTGCACAAGAGAAGTGAAACAGACCTCCAGTACTTCATCAGAGGCCTGCAGAAGCACTAATGGTGTGGCATCACTGACGACTGGTGCCGGCGGTCGGCTCTTGCTTCCTGCGAGGTGGCGGCAGTTCCTGAGGGTGTCGTGGTAGAAAAAGGGGGTGGCAGGCCATCGCAAGATGTGTTGACGATGGCGGTGCATTGTTTAATTGTGTTGTAGAGGAGGTATGTTACTCCAAACTATAGTAGAGGGCGTACCCGAGCCCTACGAGTCTCGCAGAAGATCAGTCCACACGAACTGACCATGTGGACCAGTGACCGCTAAGGCTACTGATGGAGGTACTTGAATGGACAATCTATTTGGGAGGGGAACCAACACCCATGCCCAGCTGGTGGGGCTTGGAGAGCATGTAGATTGGGGTGGTCTAGTGGCCTGGCGGGCACCACACATCTGGGTGGGACTGGTCAGTCCGATGGCCCAGCGGGCTGAGCCCACAGCCTAGCGGGCTAGGGCTAGCCACATCGGGTCAGGTCGGGTCATTACGACCGGGTCGGACCAGATCAAGACCCACATACGGCCCAATGTCGATTAATGGACTATGTCTCCTAAACCAAACATCTGATTGAAACACCATATATGGCGCCAAAACCCATAGAATGATGATGCTCTTTTGAGAAACATCACTTCAATTTTGGAGAGTGTTGGTGTTTTGACCGGGTTGGATCAGACTCTAATCCAACCAGGCCCTTGGTACAAAAATTCATATTACGTATAGACCGGGCATCTGATTGATACACCGTGAGTTGCGTTGGAACTTTTATGACATGGGAGTTCCTCGGGTTACTTCTTCATGGGACATCATGGTCATTGAAATATGTATTATGGCTTGTGGAGTGTATCCTCTATAATTAATCAAACTATGTGTGGGAATCCTGTGTGTGGTTGTGATGTGACGAATGAATGGTAATCCTCCATGGGTATACACCTAGAGATCCTCTGTGGGTTAGCACCTAGAAATCCACTTTGGTTTCTCAACAAGAGGCCCTCCATGGGTTAGCACATAATGATCCTCTGTGGGTAATTACATAGTGATCCTTTTTGGGTCATCACCTAGTGATCATATATGGGTCAGTACTTAGTGATCCTCTGTGGTTCAGCACCTAGCGATCTTCCATGGTTCAGAACTTTGCAATCCATTGATTTTCAGTAACTAGTGATCCTCTATGGGTCATCACCTAATGATTCTCTGGGAATCATCACCATAGAACCTTCTGTGGTCTCCTATAAAAATCCACTCAATAGAATATGATTATATAGCTTTATAGTTATACATTTTTATTTCGGTTCATTATGTTTTATACCTGGTTTAAGCTAAGAGATTCCTTTAGCTTTTTTTATTGAGATCATGATTTTTAGTTATTCTATTGTAGCTTTATGAGATACATTTAGGGGTCTTGGGGTAACTACTAGGTATTGTTATACTCACCCATGAATGATCTTTTCCCGCACCTTTTTGTGTCTTGTGCAGTCGACATATATCTTTGACCGAGGATTGGAAGCTAGGATCAGATGGTGCATAGAGGTGACCAATTGACGCCGAGAGTCGCATTGATGAGTTGTACTGACTCATCAGATAGGTTCCTAGGATGAAGTTCTATGGAGATTTTTTGTTTTTTGTTGTATTATCTCTTTTTACTATCCATGTATACATTCCTAATATTTTCAATTCAAACTTTTACTTCAACAATTTTACTACATGTTTTTCTATGGTCATATACCCAGTTTGTGTGTACACATGTTTAATGTAAATTCCTTACCACATTAGGTATATTCCATTCCAGTGCTAGTCTCCATCCTCAGGCCTATAAAATGTGGGCTTGGGGTAGTCATGGCACGGGCCCTGGGGGTGATTCAGGACAAAGTTGTATCAGAGGGGTGGGTTCTGCCAAAATAACTATAAGTCTTACTTATCAATTTAGAAATAGAGTTTTGTGTTATTTAGTATGGTTTCCATTTTGGGGAGTATAGTGCTAGTGGGATGGCTGACATATCCATACACATAGACCATACATTATGATTTCCGACCCAAAACATGAAAACACTGATTGCATGTGTTTTTTAAATGTTATTCTTTTGATATCTTTTGAGTTAGCTCACCAGGTATAACTTATTAATCATGTTACACCTATTTCTTTGCGTGATGTCTCCGCATAGACATCCATTCGGCATTCTAGAGAGATTACATGATGATGGTCTCCCATGCGATGAGTCATTAGTGCAAGGCCCTCTTACAGTGATGGTACTTTTGGGTTGTATACCAGTAGCACCACTACCCATAGGGAAACAGATGCCTCCAACCCCACCATTGGACCATTGACACTGACTTAGAACATTTCACAAGTTTCAGAGTCACATGCCATTGAGGTTAAGAGGCATGAATGACCCCCATGTAGCTGAGGACTGGATGGATGTTGTGGTAAGGTTTTTTATATTTTTCGAGAAACCAGGAGACCCGATGGTGAACATAGTTACTAGCCTCGTTCGGGGCATAGTATAGAGATATGGGATCCTAATTCATCATACACTAGAGGAGGCAACCATCACCTGGTTGGACATAGAGAGCCTCTTCTTGGCAGAGTTTGTACCAGCAGCACTATGCTCTTTTCGTATTTATGAGCTACTACACTTTATGTAGTGTAGACTGACATATGCCCAGTACTCGGCGAGATTCACTAATCTCTCCTACTACTCCACCTACATGGTACGAGACCCATGTTTCCATACTCGGTCCATTGAACAGGGACTTTTCCGGGATATTAGACCGTCGATGATATCGCTCAATATCTCAACACATGCTGGAGTACTTGAGAGATCAGTATTAGTAGACTGATTCCAAGCTGAGTATACACATATGATGAGAACTACCACCGGATGACTGGAAACCAAGTATCTACCATAGGTACAAGGAAGATGATGCATAGGTCCGTAAGGGGGAGACCATCCAATGGAAAACCCCAGGATGAAGTTTCAGACGTGTGGAGCACACAAGATATAGGGGTAATCTAAGGACTAGAGCCTATTTCTCTTGCAGTGGACATGGGTACCTGGTTTTCAACTGTCTGACTCCCCAAAAAATTGTTTATATGATGGTCGAGGGACCTCTTATACAACATTAGATATTAGTGTGAGGATATCTGACAGAAGTAAGATGTGGAGGAGGAGTTGGAAAAGCATTAGGGGGTGGGCGGTGATTTCAGGTTCTACCACCAACACCTCCAGGAGGTCCACCCTAACCTCAAGGAGTAGGTGGACAAGAACAAGATCTGCTCCTGGAAGTTGATTCACATAATCTTGAATAATTTGTGATGATTCATTCTATGATCTCAATCTATTAAACCCTAGTGGTGGTACTTATAGACATCAGAGTCAATCACACTTTTATTACACAACTCTCGTTCACAACTTGAAGATTCTAATGGAGCCATTGGCTTGATCCTTACGATTAGATATTCTTATGGGAGAGGATTCAATGATTACTCACTGGTTTGGTTGTGTGATATTACTCAATGGGGATAAATATTTAGCTGGGATCTCTCAATAGTGGCGTCGAGGCCATAAGATGTCATATTGGGTATGGACTAGTTATCCATGGTCCATGCTCATTTTGACGGTTTTAGGCGCATTGTTCATGGTGACCATGAGGATGGGACCAGGTTTTCCTTCAATAGAAATAAGGGAACCTTTCTATATCATGATCGATTTAATCAGAGGAGGGTACCTCCAATCAATTATTAGATGGATAGCCCAAGACTAATAAAAGTTGACAAGAGGATTCCGATTTATCCAGTATTGGTGGACCAGTATTCTAATGTCTTTCCTGATGCAGTTCTGGAACTACCTCATTATTGAGTGGTATAATTCTACATAGACATATAACCCATTATGACATCGATATCTAGACCATCTTATCGTATGGCTCATGCAGTGATTCATGTGTTTGGGGTACAGTTTGAGGGATTTTAGGGTAAGCAGTTTATAAGGCCCAGTGTCTCTCTAGGGGAATCCCCAATTATATTCAAAAAGAAGGAAGATGGGAGTTTAGGGATTTTCATGGACTATCAGTGCATGAACTATGATAGCATGAAGAATATGTAACCTCTCATAAATATTGATGACCTCTTCGATCAACTGAAGGGAGATTTGTGGTTTTCAAAGATAGACCACAGATCTGGATACCATCAGCCCAGGGTATGGGAAGAGGACTTACCTTAGAAAACCTACAGATGTTGGTATGGTCACTATGTGTACATGGTGATGCCTTATGGCATGAAAAACTCTTTGGATGGGTTCATGGTACTCATGAAAAATATCTTTTTTTCTTCCCTCGATTGCTTCTTGGTGGGTTTCATTGATGACATCTTGATATACTATGCGTCAGAGGAGGCGCACACTACTCAACCACCGATTCATTTGGATGCACTACAAGATCACCCTATTTATGGTATTCTCTAGATGTGAAATTTTTGGATACAGGAAGTCCATATTTGGGAAATATTATCTCAGAGGATGAAGTTGTAGTGGATCTAGAAATGATAGAGTAAATTCTTGTTGGGGAGCCCTCTTGGAGTGCGGTGATGGTGTGGTGATTCATGGGATTGGATGGGTACTACCTAAGATTCATACCTAACATTTCCATACTAGAAAGACCCTTATAAACATTGATAATGATGGACAAAAATTATTGTGGAAAACTAGATGATAATAGTGTTTGTAGGAGCTGAGGTGGATATTGATGAGTGCCCCCATATTGACGCTACCAGAAGAAAGCATGTGGTCATGTAGTATATTACGATGCACCAGGGTCCAGACTAGGATGTGTCCTGATTCAGGAGGGATCAGTGAACCGCAATGGATCATTAATATTGAGGCAACATGATCTGAACTACTGTACCCATGACAATGAGTTAACATCAATGGTTTTGATTTGATTATGTGGCGGAAATACTTGATGGGTGATGATTTTACCATCTACTATGGTCAAAAGAGTCTCTGTCATATATTCTCACATAATTCCCTAAACCTGAAGGCATTGGATATGGCTTGAGTTTTTCCAGGATGATGACTTTGAGATAGTATACACTCTTAAAAGGAGGAATGTGGTGGCAGACACACACAACAGAAGGTCTAGTTACAGTTACTGAGTGAGGTGACCAAGCAGCTAGCCACGTTGCAGTTATCCTTAGTGGATAGTGTTGGAGCATCTTACCTCTAGTCTATGAAAGTTATTCCCACACTCCATCATTGGGATAGGGAGGCACAACTTGGGGACATTAAATGTGAGGCCCGACTTGCTCAAATATCCTCAGGATGGGTTCCTGAAGGATATTATGAACGTGGAGATCACATCATTCATTTCAATGGATGCACCATGGTACATGTGATGATATGATAGGTGGGATTGGGGGATTTCCACAGATCCCCATTGGTAGTACATCCGGGTGTGGTGTAGATGTACTAGGACCTCCAACATCAGTACTGGTGGCCAGGGATGGAAAAAAGAAGTGTTAGAGTTCATTTTACGATGCCTCAACAATCAACTTGTGAAGGATAAGCACTAGGTTCCGATATGCCTAACTCAACCCCTTGAGTTTCCAGAATGAAAGTTTCTTGGAATCTCCATGAAATTCATGAGACGGCTACCACATAGGTATAGGGGCGACGATTCCATCTGGGTGATCATTGACTGACTCACCAAGTCTGCCCACTTCATACCCATTCGATAGTAGGGATCAGTAGAGGGCTTGGGATGCCTCTATGTACAGGATATTGTATGTATTCACGAGGTTACATCGATGATCATTTCAGATCATGATTCATGTATTACATCTCAATTGGGGAATAGATTAAATATGTCATTCGAGACTCTACTACGCCTGATCACCACCATTCATCCATAGATAGATAGTTAGATGGAGTGGACCACACAAAATCTTAATGGCATTCTCCGTTCATGCATCCTTGATTTTGGCTGCGGTTTGGACAATCACATACCAGCAGTGTATTTCTCATACAACATTTATCACTCCACCATTTGAATGGTACCATTTGAGGCCTTGTACGGGATAAAATGTAGTCCAAATCTATTCTAAACTGACCAAGGGTTGTAAGAACATATGGGTCTAGATTTGGTATGAGCTACCACTGAGAAGGTAATTATCTTCCCAAAGTGAATGAATACTGTATAGAGATGGCAGAAATCTTATGGCGATAGGAGTCAGAGGCCCTTTGAATTTGAGGAGGAGACCATGTCTTCCTATGTGTCTCACCACAATGAATAATGCAAGGAGTTTGGTAGGGGTGGAAAGATATATCTGAGGTTCATTGGACCTTCCCAAATCCTCGACTAGGTATGCGAGTTAGTGTACCATCATTCTCTTCCCCCACATATGCTTCGTGTGCAAAATGTTTTCCAAGTTTTTCAACTAAGGAGGTTCATGCATAATCCATCACACGTTATAAATTGTAGTGGGTAGGAAATTGATGATGGGGAGATGTTTGAAGAGTTCCTAGTAGAAATAGGGGATCGATATGAGAGTGTCCTTAGTGGGAGATCAATTCATTTGATGTGAGTTTTGTGGCAGCACAAAAACCTCCAAGAGTTCACATGCGAGCAGGATGCTCAGATACGTGCTCAGTACCCCAATTTGTTTCCCTAGGTATGTTTTAGATTTCCGGGATGAAAATACCAATTGTTGGGAGATTTTAAAGACCCAAAAATATATAAATATATAACTAATTTTTATTATTACGAGTCTGTGAAAATTGATGCCAAATAATTCCAAGGGTCGATGTTCCTGAATTTGAATTTTGATCTTTTTTAATGTACGTTCAGTAAACGTGCAATCAATGATTTCTATCTTATGAACTGGTGCTTGGATTAATAATCTGAGTGCACAGTTGAATTCATAGCACCGAGATTCTCTTAAGGGACTCTTAACATTATTATAAAAAAGTCAGATGAAAAAGTTAATTTTTTGAATTTACAAGAAAATAATAATTAAATTTTATTTTTTTCAACGATTGAGCCATGGTGGTGGGAACATAGTGAAATGTCATGTATTTAACGAGATGATATTAATGTCTTAAACCTCTTGTTTCATTGGTTTTGTAATGACAACATTTGTGAGATTAATTTAATCATTAATTATACTTAATTGATGAGCCATAATGTTAAATAAAATATGGTAGATTATCCACCTAAATAATAAAAGAATGGGTAAGGGTTTTAGAATAGATATGAGAAGAGGATCTGAAGATACACCGCTGAATTCCCACTCCAAATAAGAAAGGTGCTCATGTTATGGTCGTTGGAGGAATCAATGAGTGGTGACAAGCACCGACAAACACCTTCAGACACAGTCCCTTCTTCTTCATCTGCATTTCCTTCTAATGAGTTCAAGGTAGGGGTTTTTAGTCAATTATTTTCAATGTGTTCTATAATATCAAACCAGTGACATGACACTAAAATTCATATAACATACAGACTAGGTATCCAACTGACATGCCATTATTTTTTTTGGAATACTTATAACATGGTTTCTAATGAGGTTACTTTTTCATGGGACATTATGGTGGTAGAAATAGGGCTGATGGATTGTGGAGAGGATCCTCCTGAATCAAGCGCACTATGGCTTGGAATCTGGTTTCTAGCTATGATGTGAAGGAGGAATTGTGATCCCTTGTAGGTCATCACCTTGCGATCCTCTATGGGTCAGCACCAAGGGATCCTCTTTGGGTCAGTACCTAGCAATTCTCCATGGGTCAGCACCTAGAGATCCTCCATGGGAAAGCACCAAGAGATATTGGTGGGGTTAGAACACAATGATCCAACATGGGTAGCACCTATCGATCCTCCTTGGGTTATAACTTAGTGATGTTCCCTATGATAGCACCTAGCAATACTTTTTTGTTTACAACCTAACAATCTTATGTGCATCATCACCTAGCAATACTTTTTTGTTTACAACCTAACAATCTTATGTGCATCATCACCTAGCGATCATTTATGGGTCAGAACCTTACATCCTTGTGTGGTCTACCACAAAATCCTCTCGATGGACTAAGATGATATTACTTTAGGAATAACCATCATTATTTTTTTTCATTATGTTTTACACCTGTTTGTAGATGAGTCTTTCCTTGTGCTTTCTGATTAGGATCATGTTTTGTGGTTTTTTATTTATGGAATTTTGAGAGAACATTGGGGGTTTTGAGGTCCCTACTGGTTCATTTTATACGCACCCCTACATGAAATTCGGACACACCTTGTTGTGTCTTTTGAATATGACATACATAATTGAAAAAGGATTGGGTGCTAGGATCAGATGGTGCACAGAAATTACCGGTTCACACAGAGAGACACTATGATGAGCTATACCTACCCTTCATGTAGGAACCTTGGCAGACAATCTCATGAGCTATTTTCTTTTATATTGTATTATATCATTCATTTGGTCTTGTATACAAGGCCCTTAATTTCATTTTTCACTCTTACATTAGTAGTTTTACTATATGGTTTACTTTTGGTATGTACATAGATTGTGTGTTTACATGTATAAAGGCAATACCTTCTCATTTTAGGGATATGAATTTCATGTTCTAGTCGCCAACCCCTAGCCAATGGAATGTGGGTTTGTGGTAGTCATGGAAAGGGCCCTGGGGGATGGTTCATGACAATATATGGAGTTTCATTCACATACCGATGTATATATGTTCCAAAATAATTTCTTCTTGGATGAATGTTAGTTTTTTTATGTATTTTTATTCCACACACTAGTGAAAAAATAATGATAGGAATTTTTTTATGGAAACAAAGTGATTCAGAAGATAAGTTCACCGCAATGTGGATGGATTTTCATATTATAGTAGATTATAATAAAAATTAAAATATATTAGAAACATGTTATGATAGAAATATATGAAAATAACCGAAATCATTATTTTTTGAAGTATCCGAATGGCTTTTAATCAAAAAAAATATGTACCATATTAGTTTTTATCAGGATATAATCAGCCATAAAATTAGTAATGTGATGACAAACAGACATGTTATTCAAAAATATAAAAAAAATATATTTATCAAATTAAAAAGGAAGTAGTTATTAAATATTCATCTCTTTGTGATGAAATAAGTCACATCATAACATTATATTTCTATTTATATATCTCTAACATGAAATAAGTCAGGCCTTGACTATTGGAGAAGTTTTAAATTCAATGTGATCATATAATTCAATTTTTCTTTTATGTTAATTGAACATGAGAATCCTAATATGATGTTTTTTATGGTTTTGATGACTTAATGAATGTATTACATGTGAAAAATTAATTTATCACAACATTATGAAATGATAACCCAATTTAAATGTATAATATATATACATTAGGAGAAAAAATAAATAAATAAAATAGATTATTTAGAATTGGAATTATAGAGAGTCAATATGAATTTTATTGAAGGGTATGAACTAAGGAAAATAATAAATCAACATCAAAATACCCTCACAAGAATACTATTTTTTTATGAGAACCATTTTTAGTGATCATTTTACTACATCTCTAATTTTATAATCGTCACAAAGTAAAGAAAACATTTATATAAATAGGGTGTTCTAGTGGATGGATAATTCATCAGTCTGAAAACATTTTTATAACCCATAATTAATAACCTTTAACACCATTGTGACTATTTACCATTATTTTATAATACATATACTTTAAATTTGTGGTGTCCTAAGTAATACTCATGTGTCTAATCATTAATTTTTTACACTAGGTTGTTGTGTTTTATTGAATAAATGAGAATTTCCAATTTTTTGGTCTAACACACAATCAAGATATAGTAATTAAATAAATAGTAAAACACTCTAATTCAACATCACTTATAGTCTGTATTGGAAAAAATATGTACAAAAAGTTATATTTGTGTAAAGAGGATATTTCATGATAAATATACCTTAGTGTATTTCCTTATATGACCAACATAGATAAGAAAATGTGGTTTATTTTTTTAAGAGAATTAAATTTTATAAATGGAATAATTTCATGATAACTCATTTATGACCTTCCATAAATGATGTATTCACTACTTAATTGTATGGAATATATGTCTATGATTCTTTGGTTATGCCAATATTTTGTGTTTATATGAATCTCTGAGAAATAGTTGTGAGCGTCACAATTAATTATCTATATCCTTATTGAAATATATATATATATATTCTTATATATTAACATAATGTATTATACATAATAAAATTTCATATTAGAATATATAGACAATATTAAAGAACCTAAATTTATACTAAGGGAAAATAAAGTGTATGTAAAACACAACATGTACTATGAATTGATGATTAGTCCAAAATACAAAAATTACAAATTATTTAATCATCTGATTGTTGTTATTTGATTTTCCAATTTACGTGGTGATCTTATAGAATACATTTATATCCTACAAAAAATATCAAAAGGTTCAAACACACATACAATTCCAAACAGTCTACCCTTAAATACCACTTTATCATTGATATTTCACTTGATGATCATAACATTAACTTGAAAACCTAGTAAATATGGGAGAAACTAGAAAAAACAAAAGGAAATTCCAAAAAATATAGTAACACTATATTCATGGATAATATATATATTAATCAAATATAAATAAATAATATATCAATTAGAAATTTCAATCACTGGTAGAATGTATATTCATAGAAGAAAAATTATGTTATGAAGGTTGTAATTAATTTTTATTATATAAATTGTTTAAAGGTTAGTCATATAGTATCATGATTCCCATATAATTTTGAAAATATGGATTTGGATTATGTTAAATTAATATAGAATAGAATATTACCATAAAAAAATTAAACTAGGATTTTCGACTTAAAATTTCCTCCAATATAAAAATTTATTGAATAAACACGAATAAAATAATGAAGGGGTCTAATGTGATAAATATTTTTAGTTTAATTTAGTTGTGGATGATGTTTGGATGAAATATTATTTTCTTATCAGATATAATATTGAAAAATATAATAAACCTGAAAGATTAGTTAACTTGAATGTAAATTTTTAAATAGCCTCGATATAACTATTCATGATATTGAAGTAAAACAAAATGATAGATTATTTTTTGAAGAAATCAATTGTATTTATTGATTAATATGAATCCAAAAACTGTTAGTCTAAGACGTTATTTGATTATATTAGTTCTTATCATGATTCAGAAAAAGATGTGAATGATTACTATATATACATATAAGGGAATGGAAAAAATGTTAATGATATCCATACCCTATTTAATGAAATAACTATGATGGTTGAATATATCAAATTAAAATTAATATCATTTTTACGAATTATTGAATTTAAAGCTAATGTGGATGGTGATAACAAGTTATAAAATTTAAGATGTTTTCTGATGTGGAATTATCTAAAAGGTTATGATGAGTAATAAATAATATTCTGAATATCTTAATTTTATTTAGGTCTATAACAATGAAATTGAGTGGGATAAAATGTGAAGCTGAGAAATTCATTGTTAGAAGACACAAAAGACAGAAACAATAAATGAAGAAAATTTTTATAGTAACTTAAAATGTAAATCATAAATTCTATGAAAATAATCTTATATATGTAATATATGTAGAGTATGTGATAAAAAACATTCCAATGATGAAATTGTTATTATTTCAATTTTATGGAATGCAAATTACATTTTTAATAGAATCCAAATAATATTTGATATGTGATGCCTCCAATAGTCGAAACACTAGGATGAGAATATATAAATCATTCAGAATAAAAAATATTATTTTTATTAATTTTATATATTATCACACATTAGTAATATTTTGTTAAATTATATGCATTGGATAATTTGAGCATTTTAAAATCGGTATCAAATTTATGATCTTTGATGAACAACCACATGATTACATAAATAAATTCTTTTTGGATAAGTATTGTATTATCTTGTGGACTGTGATGAAGAGAATGCGGAAATACAAACTCGTTTATCAACTCAATTGATTATATACATAAAATATAAAAGTATGAATGAGAAGGATATCTTTTAAGAAATTTTTATATAAGAAACAAAAAATTTTATCATGAGGATCGTTGATAGTGGGTGTTGGTCCCAAAAAATCAAAGATTCTAATTTCATTAAAAAGTCAAATATCCATGTTGATGTAATATTCATTTCTGTTAATTGTTGAGTGTAAAAAAATAATAGGAATAAAAAATGGTTAAGGTTATATATATATTACATAATATAGTTTTTCTTTTTTAAAATAGAATTTAGTTGGGGAAAGTATGGAGGTAATAAAGATGAAGGGATATTTTTCAAAATATCATTTAATGAAAATACTATAAATGATTCCATGATTTATTAACTAGATTGTGTGGATTTTGAATGAAATATTTAATAATTTAATGGACTAAAAAATGTATGATATACTGGGTTAGAGTGTTTTCAATGATTTAATTAAAGTGTTTCCCAAATTAAAACATGTTAAAGAGATTCAGAGGTGAAATAATTATATGAATAATATGCTAAAATTAGTGAACTGATGTTTCAATGGAGGAGATTAAATTCATACGTTTAAGAGTAAAATGTCAATATTGAATAAATTGTAAGAACAAAAACCGTTATTCTGTGAGGTATATAAAAATACCTATTTTATTTAGATGATATAACCTCATTTAATGAAGTATTTCATTGTTATACGTGGTTGTAGTTCATGATTGGAGGCTTTGAATATATTGAAACAAAAATGAGGGTAATTATTCATATGCCAAGAGATCATAATATTATCATAAAAAATGGATATATGAAAATATGAATGATGTGCATGGGGAATTAATATGAAATAAGGAATGAATGGTAAATACAGTCTATATGAATTATGATTGTGATTCTATAGAAGAAACCATTCCACCCATGGATATGGTTGAGTCAATTAGACTATTTCTCACTGTAGAAATCAAAATTTAATACAGTATCAACCAAATGGATTTCAATAAAATATTTCACAATAAGATACACAAAAAATGAGTTTATTTTTAATTAAATGTGTAGTTAATAATTTTTTGAGATGATTCAAAACTATAGAAATTGAAAAAGGTTTCTATTGATTGAAACTGGCTTCTCATAGAAGTCATGATTTACATTATTAGTTTTAAAAAATAAGTATTTTTGAAATGGTGGAATCAATCATAATCATTAATGAATGATCTACGAAATTAGATCAATAAATGACACTTGAATATTATTATGAAATTCCATTCAAAGGATAAAGACCAAATAAATAATGTTTTGTTTAATTTTTAAAAAAAATTATTGAAATATATATAGTTTAAGATCTCACTTATTTCCATATGATGTATATTGTATAGAGAGGGAGTTATAAATTATTTTATTTGGTAAAATTTAAGAATTCAATAATAAATGTAAATGATATACATGATATCAATATGGGTTTGTAATTAATAATTGTTATAACCAATATAAGAAGACATGTTTAAGGAAAAACAATATCTTCCACACTATATCGGTGGAAGAATAAAATATTATCATATTTTAAGTCATCAAGTATATATATATATTATCTGATATAGTAATAACTAAATAATATAATATTACAACAAGGATGTGAATATCTCAATTTTAAGGAATATCAAAATGAATATTTAGCACATACCTAAATATAATATAATGTATTGTAGAGGGAATTAAAAAAGAATGACATGGATACTCGAATTATAATGGGATTAGAGATATTGTTAACTGAAAATCAATAAGAAAATATTCTTTTTCGCTGATAGAATGAATATTTATTGGCTGGTATAAAATTCATGATATCTATAATCATAATTTAGAAGAAACATATTATATTTCTTCTATATGTTATTATATAAAAATGGAATTGTTGAAATAAAATTTATATGATCTATGATTGGGATTTAAATATTCCATGGTAAATAATTGTGAAAACTAGTGTGAGATAAAACTAACCATCACTCAAATAAAAAATTATTAAATAAAAAATAATGATATTTTTTACAATTTATTTAATGTGGAGGTGAGAAATGTATTTTTAAAAATAATGTATTTGGGTACAAATTTATATGTGGTGGATATCATTACAAAACAATCCATATCAGTAATTGAGGATATTATATTTGACCATTATATTTAACCACAATCCTTGGGGATACGAGTTAAATAATGTTTCCCCTAAGGCCATTATATCTAATCAATTACATTGACTTTTTTTCATTCATGAATTTTTATTTCGGTTGTTTCTAAGAAAGGGGATATAATCTTTTGGGGTATTTGAATATTTGATATGTTTACTCTAGTACAGTTGATAGATATATAAATATTTTATTTTTATCATTTGTTCTATAATTACATATAACTCACATAAAAATAATGAATTTCATAATAATTATTTCCTAAGAAGTATAACATAATGGAAAATAAATTGTATCTCGAAAAGCTAAATTATTTTATTTTCATTGTAAAATATAGGGATATATTTAAGAAAATTGAAGATGTTAAAAGATAAAATGGTTTTGTTTCATGGTGAATAGAAAAGTCTAAAAAATATAATGGGGAAAATTTTATTCCTTTGGGTATAAGTGTTTGATATTTTTTCAAATAATATTTTATTGGATTCTCATGTGTATAATGTTGAGGTTTATATTTATAGTAAACTATTATTTAGTTTTTTAAATAGATTGATTAAAAAAACTAGAAGCCTTACAATATGGAGGATGTTCAACTCAAAAAATTATAATATCCTTAAATTAACATATCATTCATTTGGAATATCATTATACATATTTACACAATGATTACAGAAGTTATATCTCGAAATAAATTTTTATTTTTCATTATCACATTTCATATAATTTTTTCCATTGATAAATTAAGAGATTCATGATACTCTCCATGTTATATAATTTAAATCATATATGTCTCTTGGTAGAAAATCATTACATTGGAAAATATTTTTCTTTTCATAAGAAGTTATATAACTCCACAAAATTTTATTGGATAACTGTAGTGATTTTGGTGATCTTGTTATCACACCATAATTGTAGTGTTATGTAATAAGTGTTGGGTAATAAAATATGTTCTATGGGGAATTCATCGTGATAAAAAACTATGAAATTGGTACATGTATATGTTTTTATAATCATTAGAATGAAATTACCTAGAATAATGAAATAATAATTAATATTTTGTTATAATGTGACTTGTCTCTGGTTTTGAAGAGTTAACAAAAAAACATCAATTATGTTGAAATATAAAACGGAGATATTCAACAGAAGAATGTAAATATTGTTGTATTAGTTAGATCCATATTTAAGAAAAAAAATAGAATATATTTTTAAGTTTATGTGAATATATTTATATTAATAACGTGGTCTTGTTTCCAATGTTATACACACGAAAATAGAAATGGAAAATTTATTCAAAATTAAATTTAAATTATGTTAATTTTTCTGTAATTAGAGGTAGATATTGATAATTTTTTATGAGAAGAAAAGTGGGTTAAATGTATAAGGGTATTTTAAATTGATTTATATTAACTATTACATAATTATGAAAGTGAGTCTATAGGAGAAAAAAATGTGGAAATAGAATAAGTGTATTTAAAATCTTGAATAAGAAATACTTGATTGAAATTATATTGAAGGGAATTACATTCATAAGAATATAATGTACACCAAATAAAAACTAAATTTATGGGTTTTATTCTATACTTTTTGTGAATCATTGCTTGATTTCATTTTATTTTATATTTTTTATGTTCGTTATAAAAAATCAATACAGAATGTGATAGGAAAAGTGGGTTACCTAAGATGTGTAATTATTCTATTTGAAAATTTATTTTTCAATTCAATGTTTATTGTTTTAATCACTAATATTTCTACAAACCATGGGATTATTCACATTACAATTGACTATAGAGGTGATCAAAGTAATAAAATATATTAATTCATTATTTTTTTACAATAAATGTTTTTATTTTCTTAAATAATTTATAGGATCAATATGTTTTTTCTAATAGAGAAAAAATTTTAGTCATTAAAAAATTATATTGAAAAAATATCTACCCACACTATTTCCTTGTATTGGGAGCATGGGTATAGAAAGTTGGATTGGTTTTAATAGGTTTTTAGAGTTGTATCGTCATATTAAAATTTACTTATGTGTACTATATAGTTAATGAAAATTGGATCTATTTCTTGATAGTTATAAACCAAAAATGATGATGAATCGTATTAAATTTCAGTTACTATCATTATGATATTATGAAAATACTATTAAAAAAATGGAATGAAATTCAATAATTATATATGAATTTTAATGACTAAATATTACAGGAATCATTGGTATATTGATATCATACCCGAAAATACATTATCTAGAGGATTATCAAACCAGATAAATATAAATATATAAATATATGTACATGAAAAATGTCACAGGGGACTTACTAGATATTAATTATTTATGGGAAAACATAGTAACCTAAGTGAAATAACATATTATACACCACATTTCAATTTTTTGAAGATGATGTTGAATGAAAACATTACATTCTTATTCAATTTTCTCATTGATTACAGAGGAGAGGTCAGTGAACATTATCATAAAATTAAATACATTCATATAATGGAATAGAATTATTAAAATTCTTATACCTTTTTCAAATTCTATTTTTATTGGCCTACATAAAGGATATCTCAAAGAAATTAATTCTAGTGATATTCATTTTAAAATGGTCGGATTTCAAATATATGTGAAACTAGTAAAGAAAAATATCCATTTAGAAAAATAAATTATCCTAAAACTTATAAAAACAATTTATATATATAAATCATATATAATTATAGAATATATTAGTGATGAATTTATATCATTATTAGTATAAAACTTTATTCCATGATTTATATCCTGTCAAATATATACAATTTTTTACATTCATTTATTGCGGTATTTTTTATTTCAATTTGATTAACAATGAATATATATATATATATAATATAGTAATATAATTGTGATTAACACAAAAAATAATTTTTCCTCAATTTTAAAAAATTAAATACAGGATAAAAACATTGAATATTATCCAATGGAAAAAACATTTCATTTATAAATAAAAATAAGAGTTCGATTCATTAAGATTATTAAGTTTCAATAAATTTTGATATGGTATATGTTATAATAGAACTATGTGATGGACTGAATTTTCATTTTAAAAATAAGATAAACATTAATAATTTGTATCTTTAAAAAATAATTAAAAATAAATATTAATGTCTATTTTAGTCAACATAATAAAAGGTTATTTATAATTTTTTTTAAATATAATAAAAATTATAAATCGACAACAAAATCGAAAATTTAATTCTATTAGGTAAGATAAGAAGATTTTTGAGCTTCTCAAGATTTTAAAAAAAGATATGTTCTTGATTTAAATAAATCAATTAACGAGAAATAATAATTTATTTATGATCACAATAACAATTTAAATGGAAAATATAAGAGTTTATAAAGTCTCATGAAAATTTTTTATCATTTAATTTGAATTATATTAACTGAAATGTGGTAATTGAGATTAAAAACATTTAATTTAGGAAGTTACAAAACATTGAATTAATTATAAATTCAGGATGTTGTATAAGGTTATTTGAGAATATAATAAACTGTTATAGTTCAATAACTATGATAATGAGTTCAATTGGATATGAATATTGGGTATTCATATTTGACATTGTTGATATGCAGAATAATGGAACTATGAAAGCTATAATTGGTTCATAACTAAAGAAATACCATGAATGGTTTCCTCCAAAAAATTATTGAAATGAAACCTTAGAGTATTTAATTATCACGACTAAAAGGAATCAAATACCAAGAAATCGAATAGTTTATAAATTATGAAATTGAGAGTAATAAATGAAATGCATTTTTCATTGGGAGTAGAGAACAAATGATATCAATAGTAAAAGCATAGAATCTTTCTTCATCATTAATATAATACATATTCATATCACAAGGAATGAAAACCAAAAAAACAAGCTCAATTTCATATAAAGTGTTAATTAAAATGTAACAAAAAACTAATCAATAATCATAATCAATATGGAATGGTAAATTTCTAATGACACATGAATATAAATTTCTGAAAAAGGCATCATAAATATTTCATGTTAAATAATTGATACTCATACTATTTCATCAGTGATATGATAATGAAATAATACCATATATAATTTCATAGTGAAAATTCCATTGATAGTTTTAAATAAATAAAAAATTATGATAATTGATATTTATTTGATGCCAGGTTTCCTAGGAATATGATACCATTACCTTCATGTTCTATCCTCAAGTCAGTTTTAAACATACTAGGTACAAAACCATCTGATATGGAAAAATGATTCATCTCAAGAGACTAATAACTTATCGAGGGGATTATACTAACTGGTCCCAAAAATTCAACTTTCATATAAAAATAATTTTTCATAAATAAATAATTAAATATTTTTCATAAATAATTTTCCTTATCAATTACTCATAATGAGTAATTAATTAAAAATTAGTAATAATTCAATAGTTATTCAAATAAATTTTAATGTTTAAACCTCATGTAATATGTTATATTTTTTACCCAAAAAAATTAATAAAACATGAATATAGATAATTAAGATAAATTTAATTTCTAATGATAAATGGTTACCATACGATAAATATTTTCAATGAAAGTAAATAATAAAAAACAAATGTGGGATTTCAATATAAGATCAACCAATTGGTAATTTTCAAATAAAATTCCCTATGATGTGGTAATTTTAATTTAATATTAAAATACCATGAGTAATAATGTATTGATTATATTACATGTCAACTTATTATTATATAAACCACATTTAATTTAATTTTTTCATTATAACAAATATTACTAAATGGAATGTAATTTGAGACAAAAACCCTTACCTTATGCTTCTTTTTTAAGTAGAAGCCCATTAAACACTAGTATAATTACTCAATTAATTATATTAACATGTACTGTAACTATAGTAATTTTTATGATTTTATATATGATCCTTAAAAAACAAATTTTTACTATTTTATTATTTAAATCTTGATATTTTCATTGTTTTGGGTAATAATTACATTGATTTTCATGATTATTTGAACATGTTATTTTTTTATTATTGACTATATCATGATTTAATAATATAATGAATTTAAACAATTATATGAATATAATATTTAGTCATTATATATGTATTTATCCTAATCAATAATATTTAGTTATTGGGAAGTGAATATATCATTCATATAGTCAGTTCCTCGTATGTACTCATGAACACTGTTTACATTTCCTTATCATATTAAAACAAAGAAATATAAATTATATATATCAGAATATAATAATAAATGTATAATTTTAATTAAATATAAGTTTCATATGTTTTAAAACCTATCCCAAATAAATTCCATCTAATTTGCTAATGAATCACATTGATTTGAGGAGGTAGTAATCCACATGTCCACAAACAATGTTTTCATATTCCTAGAAAATTGAAAACATAATGGTATCAATTATATAACATTTAAAGAAATATTAAATAAAGTTTAAATATAATATAAATAAAATATTAACTATAAATACATAATTATTATCAACATTTAATTGTATTAACAGAATAAAGAATGGAATTAGATCGTTAGGCGTTAGTCCTCCTGTAAGGACCCATCCCCCGGGGCCCACATCGTGACTACCCCAAGCTTTCCTTCCATAGGATAGGGGCTAGAAACTAGCACCAAATACATAATTCAGTAGAACTGGGAAGGCATTGCCTTTATAAAATTTAATCACACACAACCAAAGAACAAACGGAAGCAAACACTAAGTAAATAAGTATAACAAGTGAATTTAAAATACAAAGGGGTCGGAAATTCTGGACCAACATAATGGTATATCTACAACTAAAAGAAAGAGAAACTGAAAAGACAAATAGCTGGAAGATGGAAGCATCTCCCGGATCATCCTCTGGGTTCCTACCTGATGGGTAGGTACAAATGTCCTCTTCGGCACTCCACGTCTGTTTGTATCCTCCGGGAACCGACTCGTCATGAGGTCCACCTCTGGGAACTGCCACACCGAGTGTCCACCTCCAGATACCATCCAGTACTTGTACACTCTGCCTCGGTCAGCGATGTCCATCGTCAACATCCAACACAACGAGGTGTAGGCCTAGCTTGGGCAAGGGTGAGTATAACGATACTCAATAGGGACTCCGAGACCTTCAAGGTCTCACTATATCCGAAAAGGATAAACCACAAAGAAATATCTCAATAGATAACATTTACTTAGGAATATGCCCATACATATACCTAAGTTATCAAATAACACATCTCAATCATAAGGAATACACAATGGTCATTGACTCATCTCAAACCGAGATTTTAATTATCAAAACCACAACTGTTGGAGAACTCATCCTCTGTCGAGTACAGTGGCCATGTCATTACTCTGAGGCACTACTCACTATCCTTAGACTGCTGAGGTACTCCTCTTGTCGAGTACCGCGGGTCTGCTGCCAAACCAGGCGCTCCTCCGCTGTGGGTCTGCCGCCAAACTGCGCGCACCCCCTAATAGCCGTCAAAGGTACTCCTCCTGTTGAGTACATCTGGTCTGCTTCCAAACCAGGTGTTCCCTCCGCCGTGGGACTGCCACCAAACTGGGTGCTTCGTCCACTGGGCTAGTCGAATCACTCTGAGTCAAATCGGTCAAGCAGTCGTCAGGTCTACATGTACTAGTTCTCCGCACTCCGCACACTCGTCTATGGGAGGATGCACACCAAGATCTACTGGTCGATACTCTAATTGTCAATATGTCTCACGTAGAAGAATTACAAAGGACTACCACATAAAAGGGGTGTCAACGGAACAGAAGGCGCGTCAATCGAACGCCATGTCTGTGAGTTATTAGCCATTTTGTCTCGAGGGCCCGATTGGTTTCGTGTAAGAACCAACCCAACTGTATATCAACTGTACCCCAAACTCCAATGGGGTATACTTGAAGGATCCGTTCCTCAATTAGATTTCCAACTCCACTGACAGTTCGACAAACGGAGGTCCGGTCTAACAGTTATTGGCTTTTCTGTTCCAGGGGTCCGGTTGGTTTTTAAGCTAAAACCAACCCGACCATAGTCCAACTGCATCCAAACATCAAGTGGAGTATTCCAAAATAATAATCTCATCAAAATGAATCCAAAATAGTTGACGACATGTCAATCAGACGTTTGATCCTTATGTTATGAGAATTTCTGCTTCTTGGGGCCGGTTGGTTTCGGGTTCGAACCCACCCGGCCGTACCCAAAATCGCCAAAACCTTGAGTGCAACATACCAAAACAACCATCTCGATTCATGGAGTCCTACTCAACTGATACTGCATTGATCAAGGGTCTGTAGATCATGTTATGGGATATTAACCAAACAAGGTCCCAAAAGGGGGTTGGGCCCGGTCCGACCCGGCCCCACCCACCCTGGGTCGGTCCGAACTGGGTCTACCCGACCCGGGTCCAAGTCCGTCCCGGTAGGGCACGGCCAAGCCCGATGGATGTTTCCCGGACCACATGGCTGGTGGCCCGGCCCACGCACAGGCGGCCCATCCCAATGGCCAGATGTGGCTCGTCCATGTGACTGAGCGTGTTTCGCGGAGCGGGGGCGGAGAACCCCCTGTTAATTGAAACTGGCAGCCCCAGGTGGCGCTGCCCCTCCCTGCCAGCCAGCCGAAGCTGGCTGGTACCGTCTGTAGAAAGCAGCCCGCACGGGCGGGCTGCTGATCTCCAACGCAATTCCAAGCGGTGTCGCAGGTTCTTCCGTCCGGCGGTCTGGAGAGCCGGTCGGTTTGCCCGCCAAAGCAGCCTGCCCAGCGTGAGTCGCAGTCCTCCTATGTGTGGCGCCTGAAGGGGTCGTGGTCCTCATGTCCGACCAGCATTACCCGACTAGCTCTTCTAGAAAGAGGCCTGCATATCATGTTGCAGTCTTCCTACAACACGGCGCCAAGGTGGCACCACAGTTTCTCTAGCCTGACCGTCTTCGACCGGACGATTTTCTTCATTCCGAGCGGCCTGCACTGCGGGCCACAGTTTCCTTCACGTGGTCGGTGTGACGGTGCCGGTCCTCCTGCGATGTGGCCTTCGGTCGTCGTCACCTTACGGTCATGGTCACTTTCTCCGGTGTGGTGTGACGACACTATACCCTTCCAACTCTGCCTCTGTCGTCAAATAAACCAACAAGAAACAGTGGAACATCGGGCCTTGTTGGTTTGGCCCGCATCCTCTTAATTGGATGATATCATTTGGCCGATGACGAACCACATAAATCAACGAAGAATGAGGTAATTTTATTCCACTAAAATTAATCAAAACCCCCTACCTCTATTCAAGGGTGTTTTAAAAGTCACCGAAGACGACATTGTAGAATTCGGAAGGCGTTCCGTCCACATTGGAGAAAAATACATTGTCTTTGTTGACGGCGTTGTCTTCTCCCTTAACGTGGATGAAGAGGAAAGATGATAGTGTTCCTTGATTCTTCGCCTCACTTTCTTTCCCCTATTGAAGAAATTATGAGAAAATGTTTTGTCATTCTGTGGTGGAAAATTCATCCTTCGTTGAAGAGGATGTCGTTCCTCGTGTTCTTCGTTGGAGAAGTTGAATTCTCCCAAGCCTTTCTCCAAGAAAAAATAATATCCAACCCCAAAAGAAATAATAGGCTCTCTAAAAACATAATGATGCCATGCCAATTCAAAATGAATTCATGACACCATATATATTTAATTAATTGAGGAGCTCAACTCATTAATTAGAAGTGTTGGCATATAAAAAGAGATAGATGAAGGTTGAAGGGTTAACCTTAATGAGGGGAGGTGTTATGAATTATACAATGGGTTTAAGGGAGTTTTAGTGGAGTTATAGGGAGATGAATGGTTAGGGCTCTTATGGGACCACCTCAAAAATATCCACAGATGGGAAGTAATGTGGGTGTGGGACCCACCAATAACTTCCCCATGCAGTACTAAACTAACAAAGATAAATAAAATTGTTAACAACAATTTTTTTTAACTTTTTTATTAAACCTCAAAAAGATAACTTTCAACCCGCATAAAACACAACTATGGTAAAGGTCCCCTTTAGCGATTAACATCACTAAAAGTTCATCGGTGTCCTAATATTTCAATTCCATTAACAGGTTCTAATGATAGAAAAACTCACACATACATTTATTGAACATACCCGAACAAAACATCAGAAATTGATTTCGGGCACACCGGGCCTCGGAATCAGGCACCGTCAGAAACAACGGACTCGTAAAATTCAATGAGTTTAAGAAAAATAATTAAATGAAATTTTTGGGTCTTTAAATTATTCCAACCTCAGAGATTCACATCCGTGTAAAGATACAACACATACTAGGAAAACAATATGGGTACTTAGCATGCATCTGAGCCTCCTGATCGCATGTGCTCTCCTGGAGGTTCCTGTGTGCCAGAAAATGCATACCAGAGGAATTGACTGTCCTTATAGGAAACGCTCCTTTTGATCATCAATCACTACTGGAAACCTTGTGAAAGTCGCACCGTCATCGATATCTAGCTTCCCCTGGGCGATGATGTGTGAAGGGTGGAGCACGTATCTCCTCAACTGAGATATATGAAATGTGTCATTCACCCAGTGCAACTGAGGTGGAAGAGCCAACTGGTAATCCACCTCACCTATTCCTGATGAGGACCTGGAAAGGTCTGATGAACCTCGGAGATAGCTTTCCGCATCAGCTAAATCTCTGTAGACCTCATCGAGGTGAGACCTATAGAAAGATGTGGTCGCCATTCTCGAACACCATATGTCTCTATCTCTTATTAGCATAAGACATTTTCCTGCTCTATACAGTCTTTATCCACTCCTAGATGATTTAAAACATCTCTGTCTAAGCTCGTACCATCTCTGGTCTGTAAGATGTTGGCCGACATTGTAAGTCGGTCGACATTCATCCTTCTTCCCCTACGATCTGTAAGAGATGCTCAGATTTCTCCTTTGCTGAAAAGTTCAATACGTTCTCATCCCCTAGATGAACCATGTCCTTTTCCTAATACAGTCAATCCTAATACGAATGATAATAAATCAATCCATGGATGACATCGTAGGGCCTCAACGCTACTACCAAGAGATCTAACCGTTACTCTCGCCTCCAAGGGTTGAGTCACACTGTCAGCATCAGTGTGTGGTTACTGGGTCTCGTCTAGTAGAAATATAGAAAGTGAGGTTCAAGTCAAAATTCTAAACCAGAACCTCTTAGTATTAAACACACAAAATGGAAAGTAAGAAAACTTCACATGGAAAAGTGTCTTTTAATACTTCCGCTCAAAGTACAAAGACACAAAGAAACCACCACAACAACATTAACGAAGCTAGAAGCAACATGAACAAAGGCCTCTATGCCTGGATCTAGTCCCGCTCCTATCCACATGCTTTCGGAGCTTGAGATGAACCACCTCGTGGTGGGAATATATGTTTTGGATGGCTCTAACCACAATCCACTGAATGTTATGCTCCATTACCTTGTCCACTGCTCGGATGATGCTCAATATCCCACCATTTCCTCTGTCTCGGTGGCTCCTCCATCGCCTCCTGATCAATTGTGTGAGTATTCGGACAGTCATGCACTCTGTGACCCCATTCCTGATAGGAATAACATACTCATCTCCGTTTGGTTCTCCCTCGGCGTCGGGTGCACTCCCCCCGTTGCCACATCTTTGGGTCGTCTGTCAGTAGGTCTATCCTACTCCTGCCCCTATGCAATCTTTCTAATGCCTACAATAGATGACTCACCTACTGACGGAATTCCATGCAGCAAGATCAGCTTCTCTTGAGTAGGAACATATTGTAGATTCATTGGAATAAACTCTGTCATGAAAAGTCCCTCAGAGTTTCCCTAGTTGAGGGTCACCTCTTCGTAAAACTAGAGCATCTAGCTCCACTAACTTTAAACTACTCCGTAAAAGAGACTAACAGATAGGTACACCATCAAGATTACGGGTGTCCCAACTGTGTGGAAAAATCATGCTACAAAACCCATCAAGTACCCAGCCGTCTGTAAATCTGTCTCGCCTCGAAACCTTTGAGGCCTCTGTCGGAGGAACCCGTGCAACACATTCAAGCAGCGCACACCCTCTGTAGCTAGGGATGCTGGTAAGGGTATCCCAACAGGTAATGGTTTCGCTGGTTTCTCTGCTGTAATGGGGCCCTACAACGTGTCCTCACAGCTCGGTGTGCTACCATCACACTGTCCACTCAAAACCCACACTGATCGGCCAGATGAAGACATTCTGAAAAGAAACTGGTGTGACGAAGTCAAACGACTATTCTTAGTGAGTTGGCCTGGTTTGATCTGACATAAAGAAATCGTTTAAAAACACACACACAATCAGTGTTTTCATGAACTGAGTCAGATATCAGAAGTCAGGGTCATGGTGTATGGATTCGTCGGCCGTCGTACCAACACTGGACTCCCTGAACTGAAAACGACACTCAGTATACTTAACATTATTGCTTCACAGAAAAGAAAATATCAGAGTCCTAAGTTTTGCGGTAGAACCGAATCCTTTGATACCAATTTTTCACAACCCGTCCCCAGGGCCCGCATCGTTACTACTCAAGGGCCTCCTTCCATAGGCTTGGGGCGGGCGACTAGAACTAAAGGCATAATTACCAAGAAATGGGAGGTCATTGGCTTTATAAAACGTAAACACACACAACCAGAGAACATATATATGGAAACACTAAGTAAACCAGTATAATCAGTATACTGGAAATAAAAAGGGGCTAGAAATACAAGCTCAACAGAAAGGTACTACTACAACTGAATGAAAGTACAATTGAAAATACAAATAGCTGGAAGATTGAAGCAGCTCCTGGATCATCATCCGGGTTCCTACCCGAAGGGTAGGTATAGATGTCCTCCTCAGCACTCCATGTTCACTCGTCTCCTCTGGGTACCAAATCCTCATGAGATCCACCTCCGGGTACCGTCATGTCGAGTGTCCACCTCTGAGTACCGTCCAGTCCTCATACACTTTTCCATGGTCAGCTCTGTCCGTCGTCTGCATCCATCACAATGAGGTGCGGGCATAGCCAGTGAAGGGGTGTGTATAACGATACTCGGTAGGGACCCCGAGACCCTCAAGGTCTCAATATATCCAAAAAAGATAAAACAAAAAGAAATTTATCAACAGATAAACTTTACATAGATATTTTCCCATTCATATACATAAGTTATTAAGTAACCCATCTCAATCATGTGGAAAACACAAAGTTCATTGACTCACCTCAAACCAGAATTTTCATTATCAAAGCCACATATGCTAGAGAACTCCTCCTCTGTCGAGTACAGTGGCCCTGTCATGACTCTGAGGTGCTACTCACTAACCTTATACTATTGATGTATTTCTTCTGTCGAGTACTGCTGGTCTGCTACCAAACCAAGCACTCCTCCACTGTGGGTCTGCCACCAAACTGGGCACTCCCCCTAATAGCCTTTAGAGGTACATCTATTGTCGAGTACCGCATGGGTTTGCTAAAAAACCGGGAACTCCGTCTGCTGAGGTTATGCCACCAAACAGTTCGGTCCGTCCACTAGGCTAGTCGAATCACTTCGAGTCGAATCAGTCCAGAAATCATCTGGTATATAGCTACTAGGTCTCTGCACTCCGCACACTCCTCTATGGGAGGATCCACCCCAAGAGATACCGTTCAATACTCCAAGTTTCATGAAGACTCGTTTAGAATAATCTAAATGTAAATCCACATCAAAGGGGTCTCAAAGCAACAGATGGCACGTCAATCGGACGTCCGGTCTGTGAGTTATTAGCCTTTTTGTCCCGGGGGCCCGGTTGGTTTCATGTACGAACCAACACAACCGTATCTAAAATATACCCCTAACTCCCATGGGGTATACTCAAATGATCTTTTTATCAACGAAATTACCAAATTCCATTGATGGTTCGACAAACGGACATCCGGTCTGAGAGTTATTGGCTTTTCCGTTCTAGGGTCCCAATTGGTTTTTAAGCTAAAACCAACCTGACTTTACTCCACCTGCGTCCAAATCTCATGTAGAGTATGTCAAAAGAATCGTATCATCAAAAGGAATCGAACATACTCGACGACACATCAATCAGACATCTGGTCTTTATGTTATAAGCGTTTCTGCTTCGTGTGCCCGATTTGTTTCGGGTTCGAACCAACTCGGATGTACCCAAACATTGCCAAAATCTTGTTATAATATACTGAAACGACCGTCTCGATTCAGGTTTTCCTACGCAACTGACGGTGCATCGATCAGTGGTCCTTATCTCATGTTATGGGCTATTAACTGAAAAAGGTCCCAAACGGGGGGTCTGCACCCGGTCCGACCCGGCCCAACCCACCCTGGGTCTGCCCGAACTGGGTTGACGCGACCCGGGTCTGGCCCGGTAGGGTGCGGCCTAGCCCCAAAGCTGTGGCCCAGCCAGCGCATGTGCGGCCGGGCCCGGTGGGCAGACGCAGCTCGGCCATGTGGTAGAGCGCATTGCGCGGAGTGGAGGGGGGGGGGGGGGGGGCAGCCCGCCATTAATTGAGACCGGCGGTGCCAGCTGGCGCCGCCCCTCCCTGTCAGCCGGATGAAACCAGCCTATTCTGTCTGGAATGATTGGCCCACAGGGGTGGGCCACTGATCTCACATGTGGGGATGTGGATTTTCCCTCCGGCTAGCTGGTGTGCCGGCCGGTTCACCCGCCGAAGCGGCCTGCCCAGCGAGGGCCACGTTCCTCTACAGGGCGGCGACTCAAGGCGTAGCGGTCCTCGTGTCCAGTAGGCTTTAGCTGGATGGCTCTTCCAATAGGCAACCTACATAGCGGTCTGCAGTCTTCTTGCAGTGGGTTGCCAATGTGGTGCCACGTTTTCTCCTACTCGACCGGTTTTCTTCGTTTGTGTGTCCCGCAACACGGGCCACAGTTTCCTTCACGTGGTCGGTGCGACGGTGACGGTCCTCCTCCACGGTGGCACGGCTTGGCAGGGGCCTTTGGTCACCACCGCCTTATGTTAGTGGTCTCTTTATCCAGTGCTGTGAGACGACACCCCACCCTTCCAACTCCTCCATGGTCGTCAATTAAACCAACAATCAACAGAGGATGACGGGCCGTGTTGGTTCGGCCCGCGTCCTTAGAATTGGATGATAACATATGGCCGATGACGAACCACCAAAATCAATAAAGAACGAGGTAATTTTATTCCACTAAAATTAATCAAAATCCCTACCTCGATTAAAGGGTGTTGTCGATGTCGCGGAAGACGGCTTCACCAAAGTCGGACGTCGTTTCGTCAACATTGGAGAAAAAGACGTTTTCATTGACGTGGGTGGCGTCTTCTCCCTTGACGTGGAGGAATAGGAAGGACTAAAGGGTTCCATGAGGTGTCGCCACGCGTTCTTTCCCTGGTTGAAGAAGGTAGGAGAATATGTGTTGTCGTTCTTCGGTGGAATCAGCGTCCTTCGTCGAAGAGGATGTCGTTCCTCATGTTCTTCATTGGAGAAGGTGAATTCTCCCAAGCCTTTCTCCACAAAAAAATAATATCCAATCCCAAAAGAAATAATAGGCTCTCTAAAAATATAATGATGCCATGAAAATTTAAAATGAATTCATGACACCACAGATAATTATTTAATTGTGGATCTCAACTCATTAATTAGAAGTGTTAGCATATTAAAAGAGAGAGAGGAAGGTGTAAGATTTAACCTTAATGAGGGGAGGAGTTAAGAATTAAAGAAGGCGATTAAGGGAGTTTGAGGGGAGTTATGGGGAGATGAATGGTTGGGGCTTGTGTGGGACCCACCTCACAAATATCCACACATGAGATATTATGTGGGTGTGGACCCCACCAATAACTTCCAAAAGTAGGATTAAACTACCAACGAAAAATAAAATTGTTCACAACAATTTTTTTTACTTTTTTATTAAACCTCAAAAATATAACATTCAACCTGCATAAAACGCAACTGTGGTAAAGGTCCACCTAAGAGAATACCAGGGCTATGAGTTCATCATTTTCCTCGGATTTCAATTCCGAGATATGGTTCAAATGATAGAAAAACATGCATGTACGGTTATTGAACATACCCGATCAAAATTTAGAAATTGATTACGGGTACATCGTGCCTCAGAATCAGGCGCCGTCAGAAACTGCAGACTTGTAAAATTCGAAAGAATTAAAGAATAAAAATTCCATGAAATTTCTGGGACATTACACATCCGTACGCCGAAACGGTGACTGTTCATAATAATTAATGAATTTTTTTAATTATTTAAGTTATAAGCCTAACCTAAAAATGAACTCAGTATATTGATGATACTTATACTATCACATAATAATGATGTAAAAATAATTTATGTTTTGGAGAAAAAATAATACCAAAATGCTCATTGAATAACTTTACCACTTCTTTGGGAAAGATTTTTTGGTTTTCATCGAAGGAATTCCTTAGTTTCCATTATTCTAAATACAGTTTTATAATATTATTAGAGTTGTATTAGGAGTTTATTTGGAATCAAAATGGATGAAAAAAAGCTCTAGTTGTGTGAATATGTTATGGGATGAGTTTTTCTTTATAGTGGATGAGTGTAATTTGTGTAAATAAAATAGGTAAACATTATTAATAGGTCTCCCTTACATAATTGAACTCAAATAAAGAAAAAATTATATAAAAGTGGGAATATAGTCAAAATATGGCTACAAAATTGTGTTTAGAAATGTTTTGTGCTCTTATATCCCCTTAAGATTAATAATCAACCACTATGTAAACTCACATTCAATATAATCCTTGTAGTTATTTTTAATTATTTTTATAGATTTTTTTGCAAAAAAACTATGTTGATGTTTTTTGAAATGATAAATCAAAATTATTCAAAATATGTATTTTATTTTTGAAAATTCAATTCATAGTTGTTCTATATATTAAATTAAAATTTATCCTCTAGATAAGATGAGAATTTAGGTTTTAATGATACAATATTCAATGGTTTATTATGATTTGTTCTCTACGTTGAATAAAAAAATTCTAATGAACTAAATTTTATAAATACAATTAAAATTTTACATTATTTGACATTAATACCAATTTAAAATATAATTTTACATTATGAATTTTTTAGATAAAACATCAGTTTTCAATTAAGAATCAATTTCGTCAATATTCATTAAAAAATCAATCTTCTTATAAAGATAAAAAAATTAACCATATTGTAATATTTAAATGAAACTTTAAAAAAATGAAAATTATTTTTTAAATAAAATTTATCAGAAGTTCAAAAATTTAGATTTCAACTATGTATTCCATTAAATTATAGTAAAACTACATATTAAAAAATATAACAATTATTGAATAAAATAATATTTTTTCTTATATTATTTATATAGAATATATTGTATGAATATAAAAAACTGATTGAATATACAATATTTAAATTTTATTAAGATCATTCACAAGTATTATTTAATTGATTTTATTAATATAAATTATATACGGTGTATAAAAATAGATTTTTGATATAATAATATTTATTTTATATTCAAATAGTTTTTATATACACTTATAAATATTTTATAAACAATTAATTCTACCATAAATTTTCATATATTAGTTAATACTATTATCAAAATAATAATTTAATGGTTTTTTTGTATTTTATTAAATTTAATAATAATATTATACTAATATATTACTCTTCTATAAAACATTGTATGGTGTGTAAAACAAGCTATAAATGAAATTTTTTCTTTCATGTAAAGCAAAGTAACTCAATAATGAGTGTATTTAAATCTATATAATAGATTGAATTTATTTGAAATAGTAAATATAAGCTATTATTATGTTATGTACTCTTCTACGCTTGGTGTTGTGTGTCATATACTCAATGTAATAATATTAAATTCTTTTAGAATTTCATGGTGTTGCCTTATAATCACCACAAATAAATTTGTTCATTGCAATTTAAACTATATCATAGAATCATGGGATTGAAATTTAGAAATATAATCATTGAAATAATGACATGATAAAAGGGGTTAATAAATTGTACTCTTTTTAAGATTGAATGGTATGTAAAAAAGTCATCTACAATATTAACATAACATGCTTTCCATATATGAGAACATACATAGAAAATTAAAACATGTACATATAACTAAATAATAACACTCAAACAATGATGGAGAGATATATAAAACATGTTCAAGAGAAGATTACTGACCAAAAATTTATAAAACATATGTGTGAAAAGGTAAATTTATATAATAAAAAACGATGATAGTTGAACAACATTTTAGTTTCATAACCCATTTCCTAGTGTTCTATAATTATATTATTCTTTATTAATAAAAGGAAATATACATACATGATAAATATATTTTTCATAAGAAATATCTCGTTATTATGTTGTGACTTGAACTATATATTGTTCATCACATAGAATTTTATGCATCATATGGTGAAGTAATACAATAATCTATAAAACCATATTGAATTTAATCATAAATGATTTCAATAATCGTTATCCTTATGATCCTTAAAATATTTCATGACATAACACTTTATAAATAATGTTACTAACTTTTTAAATTTAAACCAACATTAAAAATCAATCTACATTTATTAGATCTTAATTTTCACATAAAAAACTTTTGAATACCATCGTGAAGTATTTTCTAGATTCTTACCAGAAATTCAGTCAGAGGATAACCCCCTGACCAATTATTCAATAAAATTAAAAGTTCAGTGAACAAGTACAACAAGCTAGAAGAGAAAATTGCATATCAATGAAACTGTACCTGTCATTACCTCCCTGATAAAAATCCTCCTCCACAGTCGCTGATTCCCATTCCGAACACTCATAATGTTTGAGAACCTTCACATACTTCCTTCGTAGATTCAATCGATCCCAGGATAGTAACTCCATGTCCCCAATTGATGACATGGTGTTCATCAGTTTTTGTAATTTGGAATAGTCCTTTTTCAGCCTTCGTCGTGCTTGAGTATTTGTACTTTTCAGATTTTTGATCATCTTCAACCCCCCATTCTGAACAATCTCACTATACATAGGCCTAGACACACCTCCATTATTATCCTTTCCACTATCCGAGTAGTCCACCCATTTTCTAGAAATATCAACATGATAGAGCCCATCTTCCATTCCTTTCCCTTCCCCAGATTGACAATTCAGATCAATCAATTCCAGACACTTCGGCTACTCCACTGCTTCTTGGTCATCCAGAGTCCCTGGCTGCACACTGCCACCTTCATCTATTTGAGCAACCTCCTTCAAATTCTCCTATTCCACTCCTTGGATAGCCACAATCAAATATTCTTCTCCAAGTGTGAATCCCTCTCTTGGCATGCACATAACCCATTGCCCAAAGCATCAACCGCTGCATCATTTTCCTGAGAAGCAATCTGTAAAATGTCTTCATATCCCTCATGCTCCAGCCTTTGGAAACGATTTACCATGGATATAATGACTATCAGACACCCATAATTATTAGTCTGTACATCTAGAACCACCACAATAGGACTAACATCAAATTTCTCAAATGCAAAATTCCGCCTTCGGTCCATAGTAAAACCTAATGTAGGCCCCTTCTTCTTGGTCTGATCCCCATCCTTTTATGTCTGTCTCTTCTTCTCTTCACCCATACCTTTACTACTGCACACTTTCCCCTCACTGGCCATAGAAAAATTACACCCAAGTATAACACTCACCTTCCGACTATAGCCATGTGGAGCCCCTGGCTGTTGCTGACCCTTCCCTGCAACTATAGGTCCACATGATGCCAAACCAATGGTAGAAGAAGCATTCTGTATTGAAGTGCCCAAAACACCACCCCCCAACTCAAATCCTGTGTAAGTCTATTTGTCACATGAGAAACCAAGGGATTAGCAGGAACCCATAATGGATTCTCTAGAACTAAACCACTCGGGGGCCCCAGGTCAGGTGCATTTCCATGTCAAACTTCCACAGAGGGTATCCTCCCCCTATCAAAAGCTTTGATAGTGTTCTTCCCCGGAGCTGAAGTCCTCCTGATCATGGCTTCACTTAGACACCTGTAATCTATGTTCCCCAAGTAGCTGCAGGCTGATCAGTAATCAGTCCATGTTTCATAGACCACAACCTACATCGACCTAAATTCCTCACCCACCGAAATCCAGAACCATTCCACCAAAGGATTCAATACATCCACCTCAACACATAGTCGGGGGTTAATGGGATGACTCATAGAGTAAGTACAAGTATCAGAACATAGGAAACGCCCTACCAGGTTCCCATGCATATGTATAACGGCTGGATTTTGAAAAGGTAAAGGCAGGTGAGGAAGACTTACCCAAATAGGAATAGAGGTTGGATCTTGGATCATACAGAAATAAAACGTCCACCGAATGAGGAAGAACCTACAACCATTGCAATGCCTGGGTGCACTGGACTACACACATATTAAGTCCTCCTCCAAGGCGAATCAAATCATGAAGTGGAGACTATCAAGAAGTCCAATGATCGCACGATCATTCCGACCCCATTTTCCAAACACAAACCTATCAAACTCATCAACCGATGGACTTCGAGAGATGAATGGAGCCACCAGAGTCAGGCCAAAATGACTCATCACTTCAGAGAACTCCGACACTGAGAGCGGAAGTTGAGGGTTACTGAGATGAAGATCAGGGACCTTCGGGTTTATGTAAAATGGTAGCATGTACACCAACTAAATGAATAAAGGTGTGTAAATAATAACGTGTCTCATTGAAGAAAAATTGCGACATAACTATCATCAAGATATGGTAAATTCTATACAATCAACCACCATGAAAGAAAGGTCATTAAATTTACATGAAAAATAAATTAAAATTAATTATTATCATCATATAATTCATTTACAATCATTATATAAACCCCATAAATGTAAGAATGGTGAATACTGATAATGTCTCGAAGAAATGAAAGTGGGACTAGAAATATCCAAACTAAATTTGTATCTATTGAATTATAAACCCATGAAAAAATAAAATAAAATAAATAATACAACATAATTTAATAAAAGAAATTATTGATTTAAAATTTTTAAATATGTACATTCCCCACAAAAAATGACCATGTGGAGAGTGTGGCATGTATCTCGTAAATTTTTTTTGGTGAAATTCCCCTACTATCCGTCTAGATTTTATCACTACAGATTAAAACCTTTTGTATAATAAATAATAGTTGGTTATAAATATAACAAGATACCAAATCATTATATCTAATACAATATATAAATTTTTATATCTTTATATTGCCCATTTATTTATAACTCATTGTTAATATTATGTATCAGGTAATATCTGATTTATTTTTTACTTTTGTTTTGAATTATTATTATGGATACCCTTACATAGATCATGATTTACTTATTTAATGAATTTAAATAATGATATAAAAATCATATTTATTTATTATATATTTATTTATAATAGCCTATAAAATTTATAAATATGGAATAGAATAAACTATTCATTTAGATGCTGGACCGTACATACACATGAATATTGTTTAGGTTTTATTGTTATATTGAAAATAATGAAAGTAAATGAAATATTTGTATATATATAATAATTATATTATATTTATTATGTAATATATATCATATAAATTTTCTGATCCCTTTTAAAATACATTTTTTTAAGAGTTTGATTGAATCACACTGCTTTGAGGTGGCGATATTCCATACTTTACCAAATGAAATAATTTTATTTAAAGAAATGGAAATAATTTAGGTATCTGTTATATAAAAAACCACGTTAAATAATTACATCATAAATACCATATATTTATTATAAAAATGGTTTCAATAATAATTCCCTTCTATGAGAGGTGGAAATTCCAAAAATGAACAACATCATTGTGTGTAGAATTTGTTAATTCTACCAAAGTATTTTATGATCATTAATCATTAGATGGATGTCTATGTTTGTTTCATTATAAAAAATAAAATAAAAATATTTTATAATATTTATTTTATATATATTATTATGTATATATTTAATAATAATTTTTAAGGGGTGGATAATTAAAATAAAACAATACTGCTTGAGAATGGATGTTACCTCTTCTTTGGGTCACTCATCATGGTTATAATGAAAGTGATTACATGGTTGGATTTTTTCCAATGTGGGGATTATTGTATGAAGAGAGGGATTCTATAAGATTGTTTTATCTTTTTTGGGCATGAAAATGCTATTTCGAGGTGTGAAAATGGGAGAGGGGTGATTGTATTTTTATAGTGGACGAAAAGTGGCCTTCTTCTGTACTTTTGAAAAATTGAATTCCACTTATTATTTTCCCATGATAATTGTCTCCAATAATGAAATAAATTATAACTATTTCAAGATAGTTTTTATATATTAATATACAATAGGTTTTGTAATATTGATAGGTCATTTGGGCCCCAATAGTTATGGTCTAGTCTCATGTAAAGATAATTTTTGTGTTCATCATTATAATCAATATGAATAACATTAACTACAATTCTTTGTCAAAAATTAATATTAACATATTAAAAATTTTCAATTACTCTTAAAAAATATAGAAACTATTATTATGAATTAAGATCACATTACTGGTAAAAATTAACTTAATATTAAACCCATAGACAACATGAAAATGCATGTTTTTCAACTAGAAATGATCAAATGTTAGCACTGTTTTAATAAATATTTTAATATTTAAATTTGTTACTATGAAAAATATTGGAATAATTGACATATAATTGATATAATGAGACTTTAAAAATATTATTAATTGTAATTAATCTTTATAAATAAACTAAAAAAAATAACTTTTTAATTAAAATTTATTATTTTTCACTTTTATAAAAAATTATGATTCATTGAAGAACACCCAAAATTCACCGTAACCATATTTTTAATTATCAATTTAAAAAATTATCTTTAATTTAATATGTCAAATTTATAAATTTCATGTAAATTTCTCTTTTAAATAGGTTCTTCATTGAAAGGCCACAATATTACATTAATAAAAATATGGGGTTTTAAGTGTAATAATGTGTTTATTCTTATATTATTCTGATAAAATATATTTTATATATATATAAAATATTTTCTTGATTAATTAAAATATATAATTCAATTATATAATTCACCAATAGTATTTAATTTATCCTTTTATGAAAAAATTTATTATTGGGTATAAATGTACTTTATATAAAAAAATCATATTATATTCAATTGGTTCAAATATTAATTAAAAATTTATTTGTAACCAATGAATACAAAAAATTGTTATCATAATTTATTTAATCATATTCATTTACATATAAAAAATTTCTAGATTATATCTTTTTATATTAAATGATATTTTTTAATATTTGTTTATTTATTTTATAAATCATAGTTTTATGTGTTATGAAATCCATCAAAGATAGACAGTTTTGATTGTAATGTAAGATTAAATCATTGTTCCATGTAGAGAAATATAAAAAATTAATTGCATTTAGTTCATGATTAACATGGTGTTTCATATAAAACTTGCCAAAATGAGTCCATTAAAATTAATAAATATTTTTTGTGACCCGTGAAATGAAATTTTTTAAATAGATTAAATTAAATCAATAAAAACTTTTAACAATGTTTTTGTGTGTTATATTGTACCACTCTTAAAACTAATTTTTCATTTAATATTTTTGCTCAGTAATCGACGGATTAATACAAGAATGTTCCTTTCATATCAACCTACATCGTAAAAATTATTTTTAAAACATCCATTAATTGGGGAATGTTGGAAACATAATGTTTAGACAACGTAACATATTAATAGGTTTACAAACAAGATAACATTGGTCGTATTTGAAAAATATCACATGGAAGAGAAATATAACTATGAATTTATGATCGATATTGATAGAGAAATTGATCATGAAAATTTTAATGATTACAGAGCCAAAATTATATGTTTATCAACAAAGAAATTTGATTGAATAGAAATAATTTATTTAGGGAAAAAAATTTGGTTTTGAGATATTTTTTTCTAATGTTGTAGAACCTTCAAAAGAATACCTATGTAGTATAATTCATTCTTTTAAATATTCTTAATCTCACCATTTGGTTGTGATTTTTTAAATTCCCACATTATCTCATACTATAGGAAAGGATGGTTAATATGTCATTAATGAAGAACTAAATGACTATGACATCCATAAATTGAATGATAATTCATTCTATATCATTGTTGATAACATCAAAATAAAATTTTCAGAACATAGTATCCATGAAAAATTAATAAGTATATAGTGAAGTGACACATTAATTACTAGTACCTCATCTAAATATTAACTTAATATATTTCATAAATTTATGACCATGTAACCCTTAAAAAATATAATTTACCCTTAATTACTTAAATAACATCTTATCCTATACCAAAAACATTTTCATTGGAAAAAATGGTTCTGTCATTTTTCTATTAGAATATCAAACATGATTTTATTATACTATAATCAATTTTGTGAAAGAAAATAAAATGATATTTCACAAATAGATGATAAATAATATTTTATTAAGGATTATTCATTAAAATGAAACTTGAAAGTCCAAACTAAGGAGATAAAGATTAGGAATGCCTTATTATCATTACTCACCACATCTAGTGGGATTTCATAATTATTCCATATTTTTTTTTCTCATTCAATGTGTTGTATTATCATCCACATTCACCCTTGGAATAGAGTATTTATTTTCATAATCCATAATCTCTCTTTAATAGAAACACTATGTGAGGGAGGTTCATTCTGTGAATCATTATCTTTATTATCATTGTTAGCTGACTTTTTCCCATTAATTCATCATTAAAATGCGTGATAATATTTATTTCATGCACAAAACATTTATTACATCCATTAATAAAATTTCATCCATAGTTCGTTCCACATATAGATAATAAAGGAAAAATAGTTATATAAATTCCATGGTTGTTATAGTTCCTTTTGAACTCCATATTACGTTTTTGTCAAATATATGAGATTGATATATAACTCCAATTTCATTCCAAAAATAATTTCATAATGCATATCCTCATCATGTATATTTTATTATCTTAAGTTTGAGGCCCATATGAGACATTTAATTATGCCAGTAATGAATCAGTTAACATTGCATTTGGGTTGGATAAAAATTCCAGAATCATTACAAACAATTCGGGTAAACTTTTTCTAATAGGGACTGACTGATTCATCATAATTTTTATTCAACTCAAAGAACATACTTCCTATATTATTATAATGCTCATTAAGAACGTTATTATTGAAGAATAACTTCTTTAAATCATCAAAAATACATGTATTCTCATCCTACTATAATCCTCGTACTATTGATTAGAGTCCAATACTTGTCTGATTCACCTTCTAAATGATTTACCACTAGAATAAATTCTATATGTTCCAATTAGTAGAGAATGGAGAATATTATTTAGTCATAGCTACTCATTATTCATACAATGTGGATTATAAAACTAGTTGAACGATTTCGGGTGTTATTTATAAATGTATCAATGGAATATTTTCCCTCCTTATCTCTTTTGGAATTCCATCATGATTAAAAGCTTGAGAGAGATATTAGATAATATAAACAAGGTTTTGAATTCATGTTTTCATAGCATTTGGATACTCAAGAAAAATATCATGGTATTATCCATTCAATTCACTTTTGATATGGTTACATGGGGTTCTATACATAAACGAAAAAATGCATATAGAATGAAATTATTATCGTAGTCAAGGAATAAATAATCATGAAAAAAACATATTGGATGTATAAATGATGATTCTATATTTAATCTATGTCACATTAATATTATCCTAGGTTATCAACCAACATATTCTATTTAAATACATCATTATGATTTTTGAAGAGTTTTTTTTAAAAAATTTGCAAAGTGTAAATCCTATGATTGTCAAACTAGGATTTTAGCAAGGACTGTTGTCATATAATAGGTTATGATCGATTCGGGACTAATGAAACTTTTTGAATTTGTTACCCCTAGGTAAATTATTTCCAGATCTATATCCACTTATAGTATCTAGACATGAAAATATTGGTAATAAACCAATCAGTCTATCCATTATCAAAATTCATGGACATTTACATGTAATGATCCACAACCTTAGACTTATCCTTAATGACACCCTGAGACATATCCCAATAAATATCCCTATGCATCTCATTAAATAATTGTCAATATATTTTCACAATTATTATAATACATTCTCTATGATACAAACTATAATGGACCTCACTTTTCATACATTATCATTACATAACTTTTTTATAATATTTAATACATTACAAAAATTGATACACAATGACCGTGTCAGTTTAGTGCATTTTATAATATGGAAGCATAAAAACTGCTACATAAGTGATCAATATTATCTCCCAATAGTTTATATATGGCTATATAACTCTTTAAACATATCATACATATTATATAAATTAAAATCAAGGATAATTATACAATAATGGGTGTGATCTCAGATGATTAGTAAGGGTAGAAATGGATATATGTAAGTATAAAATAGATAATGACGGTATAAAAACAAGATAATACCATTATAAGATGACACCTTTAATTTAAATGTTCAAAATACTGAATAATGAAATAAATATTATCAGTTAATAAGACATGAATCAGAATAGAATCAAAATCATATTCCATGAAATCATAATGTTGCAACAAAACATGGAATTATGGATGAAACATATGTATAAAAAATCATTTCCATAGTAATCAAGTAATAAAAAACTGGGACATTTTAGTAGTAAATGTTCACTCCTCATACCATATTGGTTTTCATCCATGACTCATGTGACGAACATAGAATTAAATGTTCGTTACCAAGACCATCCTATCAGAAAAATTCCATTACTGAACCAAGTTCACACCTTGTTACATCCACGTCTATCTAATGAGATATAAATATTTACCAAATTCATTAGAGGGAAATATATGTTTCACTAATCTATTAATATAAGCATACATATATGTTCCATAATATCATAAACAATCATATCATAACATGTTTAATGAAGGCAGGTGTCATAATCATTCTACAAATTCATAAACCGTTAAAATAAGTAGGATTCATAAACATATCACCTATTAAATAGAAACAAGCAACATAAATAATAGACCTTCTAAATATAATCAATTTTTATAAAGTGAATCATGGAAAATTTTCTATATTTTCAGAATAAATTCATGATGAAAACTGACTGATGTCTTCTTAGATGGAAATTAATTTTAAAATATATTTTGAAATCAATTCCTAGAGAAAATATCATTTACACATGAATTATTTTAAAACATAAAACATTCAAAGGATATTTTCATTGAAAATAATATTTAAAACATATAAATATTCTTGAAAACCATTTCATTACCATTTTCCTGAAAAACATATAAAGGATACTTGAAAAAAAATTCAAAATAATTTTCATTTATAACCTATAAAATATGCTTCTATATTTTGTTAAATGTTTTCCCAAAAAACATATTATAAAATCTTGAATACATTTTGAAATACTTTTCCCTTGAAAATTTAAAAAATAATCATGAAATCATTTTCCATGAAATCTTATTGATGGTTCTTGAATAATTTTTTTCTAAAAAATATCAAAAATCACTAAAATATTATAAATAAATATTTAATAAATTTTAAAACCAGTTTCTTTGAAAAAATATAAATGAAGAATTTAATTTTATTCAAACCAAATTTCCTTAAAAACTAATAAATGATGATTGAAAATATTTGGAGGACCATTTCATTGAAAGTATTTTGAAAAAAAAACTAAAGGAACCTATGAAAAAAAACGTTTTAAAAACCATTTTCCCTTGAAAATCATATCAAAATATCATTTTGAAATTATTTTTGAAAACATTTTTTATTAGTGGGTTTTAGAATTAAAAATAGATATCAGAATGAAGAGGGAAATAGTGTCATATTTTCTTAAAAACATTTCATCATTATCTTATGTAAAAAAGAGTTTAAAATTGTTTTAATACATGAATACATCATGAATAAGTAGAGGATAAAAATATTCATGAGTGATTTTGAGAAATGGATTATAATATTTCATCAATTAAAGCATAATAATAGAATAATATCAATAAATAAAGGGTTTTTTTCAATAAATAATTACCACTTCATAAATTTGGTTCATACTATCATGTTAGTACATTAAATTACATAATGCATAATATTTCAATAAATTATTATGGGAAATGAAACATAATATCAAATTGAATTATATACTCATATTAAGGGAACAAAGGTGTATAACCAAAGATGTGTCTCAAATATGGAAAATTGAGATAAAACTATATTACTTATTAGGTAACTTTTAAACAGGAAAATCCCATGAAAGATAGATCATAAAATGGAAATGAAAATATAAAATAATTATTATGCTAATCAGGGAATATATTCATGATAAGTATATATACCACTCAAAGTAATGAATGTTGAATAATGCATATGTTAAGAAAAAGTAAAACTGAGACTAGAAATCCAATTACAACTTTGGTAACATTATAATGACAATCACCATGGAATAATAAAATTTATTACATAATTTAATATTATTATATAATGTAAATCAATGATATAAATTGTTATAAGAAAATACATACACCTCATAAAATAAGTAAGTGGTGAACCTGGAAACTATATCATTGAAATAAAATTTGAGATTAAATTCCCTTACCATATGTCATGAATATCATTGTAATCATTCAATACTCAGGTATAAAAAATTTAATTTTATCACTGATCTATTATAGAACTATAGTTTTATATATAATACAACATATTATTTTTTTATGACTTTATATTTCCCATTTATTTACAAACCAATGTTAATGTTACGTTTCATGTAATATCACCTTTATATTTTAAACATGTTTTGAGTTTTTATTATATATTCTATTATATAGATATTGATTTTCTTATTTATAGAATATGAAAAAAAAGATTAAAATATTATATATATTAATTAAATTTTTATTTTAAATTATCTAAAAAATTTAGAAGTATGAAATGAAATACACCGTTAATAGAGATGTTAGGTCATACATACGGATGATCACTATTTTTGTCTTTCTGTTATATTGATCGAAATAAAGTAAATGAAATATATGTATATATATATAATAATTACAGATGAATTATTGTATAATATTTATCATAAACATTTTTTGAACACATATATCATACATTCCTTATTGATTGTGAATAAATCAAATTTCTTTGAGGAGGCGGTAATACATACTTCCCAAAACGAAATTACTATATTTACCTAAAAGGGATAGAATAATGATAAGTGTTATATAATAATTTCATAAGAATAAATATATCATAAATATCAAATATATGAAATTAAAAAATATTTTCCTTCCTAATTCCCTACCATGATAGGTTCTAAAGGAAAATCAAGGATCATTATTTCGTGGGGTGGTAGTTCATCATACACAACAACTGTAAGTTTATTACCCCTTATATAGTTGTGTGTATAATAGTAGGTAAAAAAATTAGAATAAAAAATATTCAATATATTTATTATAACGATTTTAATATATAAACATGTAATAATAAGGGTTTTGGGGAGAATCATGAAAATAAAACAAAGGTATTGATGAAAGATGTTACCACTTCTTTGTGTAACTCCTCTTCATTTGAAACAAAAGGGTTTTTTGGTTATATTTATTCTCATATATATGATTCTATAATAAAGGGATGTTTTTTAAGATAATATTAGTAGAGTCTAGGTGAAGAAATGGACTTTAAAGCTATGAATAAGGGGGATGGTTGAGTTCCTTTTTCTAGTGGAGAAGTGAAATTCTATTGATTTTTAGTAATGGAAATTCCATAAATAATTTTACCAAGTCATGTGGATCCATAAAGATGAAAAATTATATCCAAAAGATTATAGCACGAAACATTAACATAAAATGGATTTTGGAGACGTTTCAGGGGTTTTTATTCATTATGATTAAGTCTGGTACATTTTTGAGATACTTTTCTTATTTAATCATTAAAATTTTTATTAATTACATTTGAAATTTTTTTGTTCAAAAACAATGTTAAAATATATAGGATTTTTAAATTATTATTATTTGAAATATGGAACACACTTTTCTAAATTCTAATCACATACGGTGTAGTAGTTAATTTAAAATTAATCATGTTGACCTGATGACAATGCTACTTTTTAATGTAAACATTTTCAAAGGTTTGATATGTTCATATATCTAATTTTAATGAGAAATTTATCTCAATGAACTGAATTAGATAAAGTGATTTATAATTTATAATATTAAAGATTAAAACAATTTATAAATAAAATTTCTCATTTGAAATAAATTATACAATTAAATAGTTTTCAAATAAAATTTAGAATTTTTCATACATTTTTAAAAATAAAACATCATAGAAAAATATCCAAAATTCACTATAAACAAATTTTTTGTTTATATTTAAATATAATAATTTTATTATGAAATACGAGTTTACAAAGGGTAAAAAATTCATATTTAATATAGGTTCTCCATTTAATGGCTATAAAACTACAATTATAATTTTTTATATTTTTATTTATAATATTTTGTTTCTTCCAATTGTATGCCTATCAATTATATGTGATGAATTCAGAATTTTTTTCATGAATATACAAAATATATATTTAATATATTCTTTCACCAATAGTAATTATCACAATTTATTTGGATAAAATTCATTTACATGCCTTAAATAAGTTTTTTATAATAACATTCTCTTTATCTAAATTTTGTTCTTATATTAATTCTTAATTAATTTGGAACCAATGAATTAAACAATGTATTTTTATAATTTATTTAATAGTAATCATAAAATCCAATATTATGTTAATATTATTTATTTTTTTTATTAAATTACACTATTTTTAATATTATATTATTTTTTTAGTAAAAATAATTCATTCTTGTCATACATGCAATTTAAGAAAGTCATTCATGCATGTAATGTTAGATTAACTCGATGATACATTTAGATAAATATATAAATTATGTTTCATGTTGTGAATGATTACATTTTTTTATAATAATGAATGAAGAAAATAGTTATTTAATATACAAACCTTCTTTCTGGTGTTTCATACAATAAAAATTATCAAAATAATTAAATTAATATAGGAAAATAATATGTCACAAATTCTCTGAGCATTACACCAAAATATATCCACAGATTTTTCAGTTCCAATACAAACTATATCATCTTTATCAGAAGTTAAACCATTAAATTTTCCATGAGTATTGTTTTTGTTCTAAATTCCATATCCCAATTTTAAAAAAATGGATCATACTAGATTAGATCTTAATCTTATGAAATTTTTTAAATAAATATATGGTATAAAATATAAAATAATTTGAAAATTTTAGGCATATATAATATCTTTATCATATTCATTTTATATTTTGTAATTTTTTATATATTTATCCACCAATTATATCATATATCATTGTTCATTAATCTATGTTTTCCTAAATATTTTAATCAAGTTTTATACTAAATGACCATTGAGAGCAACTATAATAACCCGACTCTAATAGCATGAATATGAGGCCATATATTTTTAAATAATCATTAATATAAATAATATGAACCTAATAGTTTTGATTTCATGGAATCAGGATACAAAAACAAACGCCATTTTATAATGGGAAATCTAAATAAAGCATAACAAATATAAAATCACGGAACCCTTGAACCCCATTCCAAGAATTAATTATCATATCATGGGGAAAGTAAAAAAAGGTGTGATCAAATGCTCAGTAAGGGTAAAGTATAATGCAATAAATAATTAATAAATAATAACAATCAATATAGAATGTTAATTATATGAACACAAATTAAATATAATTTTCTAGATATGGAATAATATATAAATAAATTTAAATAATTTAATCTCATTCCATTCATCATAGAAATGTGAATAAAATTCATGCACATATAATATAAAATAAAAAAATTCATAGATAATAATAAATTAATACTACATAAATGAAATTAATAATTATTAGTTATCATGTTTCAAAGAAGCATGATTGTGTTACCATCATGATCAATCCTCAAGATATTGTAAAATATACTACGTAAAAAACCATATGATATGGACAACTGATTCATCTAATTATACTGCCAATGAATATTGGAGCCTTTCCATAACTAGTACCCAACAAATTTATTGCATTTAAAAATAATTCCTCATAAACTGATTAATATATTTAATTCATAAACCATTTTCCTTATCAAACAACCATATTACGTAAAGGAACATATTTATCAATAATTCCCCAGTTAATCAAATTACATTCAATGTATACACCATTACTAGAAATGTTATAAATTTTATGAAATATTCATACACGTTAAGCAAGAATATGTTTATTTTTGAGAAATGTATTTATTAATGACAAATGAATATAATAAAGACAATTTTCTTGATAATGTTAACAATCACTGAATAAAGATAGATTTCAATATAATTATTACAACTTGGTAATTCTCAAATAAAATACACTTAAAAGATACAATTAAAATTGAAACATAGTATACCATGGATTATGAATTAATAATTATTTTACATTCCCATGGGGAATTATATACAACACATAAAACTGAATTGGTGTAGAATAACAAATTAGTATCAATGTAATGCTAATTGATATGAAATAACATACCTTACACTCCCTTTTGGTGTAAATACATTCAATCTATTATATAAAGGTATTGTACATGTTATTAAATTATAATAGAACCACATTAATATTTATGTTACCATACATGATCCCTTTATAACATATTATTCATCGTTCATTAATAATCTCCAAATAGTTTCATTGTTTCTTGAAATATGTTAACTACATATAGAGTATGTTTTAATTTCATATTTGTTTCATTTTACATTGTTTCATGAGGCGGTAGACCATCGTACACATGAATGATGATTTCTTATCCCATTCTATGGATGTTTTTTATGTTTATATTTGTAACAATTAAATTATAAGTACGATTAAATTTAAGAAAAATTGGTTATTATATGATAAATATATATGAATAATTTAAGGGGTTGAAAAAAAATAAAACCAAATTTCTCATTGAAGAACACTCTCTCTTCTTCAGGTATCAACTTTGAGATTTCAGAAAAGGAATTCCTTTGTGTGATTTCATCCCCAATTTGGGATTCAATTATTACTGAAGGGTTGTTTGGAAATTATTTTTCTAGCTTTTGGAAGATCAAAAAGGCATGATAGATGTGAACACATGAGGTGGGTGAGTTCCCCTTTATAGTAGAGGAGGAGTGAGGTTCTTTTAAATACCAATTGGTAACAGTAGTGGGAGGCCTTCTTAATATAATTTTCCTCAAAAACTAAAAATATTATATCAATTTGGTTATATGGAAGGAATATTGGGAGAAAATTGGTTTTGGATATGTTTTTAGGTCATTTAGACCATTAAAATTTAAGTTATCCACTAAGTAATCCCATGTTTAAATTAATCAGAGAATTTAATTTTAATTTCATTCCCAAATACTTTTGGTAAAAAACAAACTTAACATAACGAGACATTAATTTTTTACTCCTATTTCATATATGGAATCCATTTTTTTAAATGCCAATCACATATGTGATAAAAATTAATTTAAAATAAATCATGTAGATGAGATATGAAGAAGGGGGTTTAAAGTGAAAATGTTCAAATGTTACAATGTTTTTATATCGTTATTCAATATGAAAATAAATATAATGAAATAAATTGGATTACTATATGCATAATTGATATTTTTTAAATTAAATACAATTAAAAATATAATTTATTGTTATAAATTATTTTCATGAAAAGTATTTTTTTTCTTTTATAGTTAAGTAATTTTTACTATTCAAAAAATTGAAAATCATAGAAAACTAAAAATAACATCACCCAAATAGAATTATTTTATTGTTATTTTCAAAAATATTATATTATTTTTAATTTTTCTATCTTTTCATTTTATAATAGTTACGCCCTAAAATGAGGGAATAACACCTTTTTAAAAATATAGGTCTTTATATGTAAAATTAGATTTCTTTATATATTATCCCTATAAAGTATATTTTAGGAATATAAAAATATATTATTAAATTTATAATATATAAATTTCATTAATATCAATCATGTAGAGTACTTATTTTTTATTTAAAATATATATCCGCTTTAGTGGATAAAAATTATTTTTTATATAATCATGTTTCCTTTATATTTAATTGCTTTTTCTATAAATTTATAATTAATTAGTAACCAAACAATTCCTAAATATATTTCATAATTTAACTAATCCAAGAAAAATCCTCAAATTTCACATCCATGTTCTATCTTTTTATGTTATATAATAATATATTAATAATATATTAATGTTCAGAAAAGCACTGGCTTTCAGGTAGTGAAAGGTATTGAAAAAAGTAATTTTCAATATAACATAATATAACAAATTGAAAAATGTATTTAGAAATATATCTTATTATAATTTTATTCAAAATAGTAAATATAATTTCATGGGATGTTATCTTTCCATCAATGTATGGTTTTTCATGTTATACACACTACTGAATAAAATGTTTTTCTATTATAATTTGGGGGTGCCACATCCCAACTTCTAGGAAACTACTCTATAGTATGATATATAATAATAGGAAGTGATAGGAAAATCACTCCTTTTATAAAATTTAAATTAAATTTATCTTATATAAATTAAAAAATATTCCTTATGTTTTTAGAAATCTATTAAGAATCTGTATATTATGAGAGATTGAAATGATGGTTGAAAAAATATCATTTATTCGAATGAAATGAAAATTGTAGCTATTGTTCAATTTGAACTATTTTTTTTCAAAATATGATAATTTATATGAAATTGAGAATTCAAAAAGAAAAAAATTAAATAAAACTATAATATTTCATAAAAATCAATTTGAAATAATATTATAATAATTTTTATAAATTTTATATAGGGGTGTCTATGATATTGTTTTTTATTATGTGGAATATGGGGAGAGACCACCTTATTTCAGAACCCATTATGGTATCTCATGAAAATTAAAAATGAATAATTGAAGTCAATCAGGCTAGATATTTATACCCACTAAATGAAAAATAGTAGAACATGTATCCATGAAAGTGGGTTATTATCCGTGTGACCAATGACATGAATTTATTTTATAATATAATGAAAATAGTTGATAAAAAGGGGAGATTCAAAAACAATAGAGAATTAATAATAATGAGTAGATGAAAATTGGGATAAAAGGAGAAAACCATAGAATATATACGATTATTATGATATTGAAATAAGATATAATTTCCTGTATTTTACTAATCTTATTAAGTCATTTTATATAATTAAAATTTCATTAGAAGGTATTATCATTCAATTTAAAACCATAGACTCTTTTCTGATGGGATGGAGAACCAATGAATTTTTTAATCATGTATATTATTGTGGAAAGAATTTTTCACATATAGTGGATGAGGAAAAATCATTCAGAAATGAAGAATTTGATATATTAATAAATAACTATGTACAATGAGTCCAAAATGATTTTTTCACTTGAAAATAAAAATTTTCAATGAAATTCGGATATGGTATTTGATCATCATTAAGAGTTATACTTCTGATAAATCCATATTGGCTAAAAAATAAGAGAGTCTCAAATTTGTTTACTTAATTCAGCCTAATGTAGGTGGTTCTATGATAGATCCTATAACATATATTGAAAATTATTTATTTATTTCAATGGTAAATATATAATAAAGTGAATTATCATGTTTTATGGGATTAAATAGAAATGATTTAATATATTTACCATTTTTATAGAACATATTAAAATAAGTCATATATAACTATCAAAAAACATTAATTTGATAATTAATTACAGTACACAACTACTAAGGTTGAAAATTACTTGGTAAAACATTGTATCCAGAATAATTTATATTTAGCGAGAAAACATGAGTGTAATAGTAATATAGAAATATATTAACGAATTTTGAAAAAAATTTCAAATAAAATTCTCATTAAAATGGGAATATATCATCCTTATATGATACAAAGATGTTTCTGCTTCTTTATACACCATTTATTCGGATTTATTAACATACAGAAAAAACATTAACAAATTTGAAATGTGGACTGATAGAAAAATACTAATAATGAACATTTGTGCTCTTGTGAGTACATGTGTAATTAAACAAAGAGAAGTGTAAAATGGTAAATATAAAGAGTTTTTGGTTAATGTGAAAATTTTAGGCTAGTCATTCAAGATTAAACTAGAAAAATATTATTTAAAAATGATGAAAAATATTATGAACAATTGTAAATTAAAAATTTGTAATAAAGGGATTGAAATAAATCCTGAATTAAAGATCTATGTGTGGGTAATAATGATGATGAAAAAACATATATGAGTGGTATTAGTGGAAGCAATTAAATATGTGATGTGAATTCAAAGGATATATATGTGTAATAAGAAGCTCGTAAAATGTGTCAACTAATGATATCATGATAGAAAAGTAAGGACACAATTAAATTATTAAAATATCCCCAATAATATCGAAATTTGAATATAATCTAAATTTTTTAAATATATATCACAAAAATGTATTTTAGTAATTGGAGGAAACTAAATTCAATGTATCTATGAAGAATGTTTCGTAGTTCAAGGAATGGAATGAACAGTTAGAAAAAATTAAGTAAAATAAGACACCAAAAATCAAAAATAGTCTAGTAGCTCCTAATATCATATATATAATGTGGCTATTTATTAATTATAAAAATAACAATTCAAATGAAATAAATAATAAGGAAATATTCCTATAAAAGTTATATAATAAATTTAAATTATTTCCCATGGAAACAACCTTGGAAAGTGTTGAGTACAAATGAATTATTATAAATATTGGTTCATATGGAAAATATAGAATCAACCAAATTGATATTGATAAATGATTTATAAATTAGATAATAAAGGAATAGTATTTTATTAATCAAATGGTGGGTTTTATTAGGAGTGATAATGTTTTAAAGATTAAATATTAAATGATTAAATTTATATTTTGAAACAAGATTTTTGATCCTGGTATGATCCAATAAATATGTTCTTAAGAAATTTGGAATTTATATGGTGAAGATTAGATCATATTATTTTTTAATCATATTTTATAATAATAGTATTTTAATGTCTTAAATGTCAATCGAATCATATTTAGCGGGAAGAAAATCATGGGTGGTGTTTTATAATTTGATGATCCTAGAATTTGAAATATCAATACTCAAATATCATACATTCTCATTAATGTATATTTTATCTATAAAAGGTTTTATAAATTGGTTTCTTTAGATGAATGTGTGACAGAACTAGTAATAGTTATTGGGATGAATTATGTTAGGACAGTTTTAACACATATAATGGAAGATAAAATGATTGTAAAAATGAATAAGGAAAATACTTTTTTCCACTATATTAAATAATCCTTGATGAAAGATTGTAAAATCATAAAATTAAAAGATTATATATATTATTTACCACATTTTTTGACAGTCCCTTCCAATGATTCCTTATTTATGGAATATATATGTTGTAAAATAAACCATAGTGTAAATTCAAGGTATAATTAATTATTTATTAGTGAAATTATTAAGTAATTAAAAAATAGTAATAACTGAGTTTAAAATTTCACAATACGGAGAAAGGATAATAAATCCAAAAATAAAAGATACATTTTGAATTGAATGAAAATGTATAGGTATCATCACAAAAATTTTAGAAATCACATCATTAGATCAGATCTGAAAGTGTAAATTTAATTAATGAAATTTTAATATTAAAATGCAGTGATGAAATTATAATTTGAGGATCATTGAGATGAAGTGAATATATATGTGGTATCCATTTATAGAAACCTATGTTTGATAATATTGATTAATAATTATATTTAACAGTTCTAAATGAAGGACATATCTATTCATTACCATTTCATTGAATATAACATTGATTCTTTAGGTTTCAAACATGATAAAGTTGTTATAAATAAATTAAAAATGGATAGTTTTATTAAACCATTTTAATCACAAGTACTCATGAAGTATCTATGAAAACATGATGTTTAACCACATTTCTAAACTTTCAGTTGATCAAGAATTCCCCTCTATCCCCATTATACATATTTTTTGCTTATAAATTTGTTATTCATTCATGGTCATTTATTATGGTTGTATAAAAAATAGGGCTTATACAATATTTTGGGAGTTCATATATGTTCCAAGGAATCTCTAGAATTCTGAAAAGTAAGCCAAATTAAAATTTTTCCATATTTTCAATAATTAGATCTGACTCACATAGTCTTATATAATTTCACGATGAATCTCAAATTTGTAATATAATATATTTTAAAATCACAATATTATCTAGGATTGGATAACCATTTGGATTTTTTTATGAAAGGGGACAATGTTTTATATTAATTCAATATATCAATAATTATAAATATAGAGTTATATAGGGGGTATTTAACCACATTATTTTACATTAAGGAATGTTAGAACCTTTGGGTTTATTTTTGGATTTCTTTTTCTATTATAACACGATTGGAAGAAACTGTAAATAAATTTGATATATTTATAAAAATATTCTACATATTTTAAAAATATCAGGATACCATTGTGACTAAAATTGAAATATCATTACTAAAGTGAAACTTGAAAAAAATTTAATGATCATAAATTTTCCAAATGATCATTTAGATAATTTTTTAGTTTATTAACACTGTTTTTAAAGAGGTTTTATTGTGAATTATTTTATTAATTTTCATTAGCCAAGATCAAAATGTTTTTGTTCTATTATATATTTTGTGGTTCGTGTTTCACACATATATATAGTGTCTTCCCCATATAGGGTTCTCTGAAGAATTTTGGTTTTTATGAATAACAATTGTTTATTCTCGGATAAGTAAAATGATGATGAAAGTGATTTTATGTGATTGTTATTGATTATATATATCATCTGTCAAACCATAGGAAAGATATTGATTATATAAAATTTTATATTATGAAATATAGTTTATGGGGCCACCGCTATGAAAGACGGAATTAAAAATTCAACAAGTACACTTATTTATGAATATTTGTTATGAATTACATATAGATAGAGTAAAAATGATGCCCATTTTAATCACACTACAACATATTTTAGGATAATAGGATATAAAGAAAAAACCACTGAGATTTGTAATTATAAGATCAATGCATTAATCTAATGAATTTTTATATAGTTTTTTAATTATGATCGTATCATGGAGAAGGAAATAAACCTATAAACTGGGAGTTCTTGAGAAGTTCACAATATAATGAAAGAGTTCATACCATAAATATGGTATAAATAGAAATTCTAGAAGGCCAAATTTAATCATTATTTTATTAAATTTTAGGTAATATAAGGTTAATTTTTTCTAGTTACTGTATTGTTTTGATGACCTAATGAGTGTGATATAAGTGAAAATTTAATTTTACATGTTTCATAAAAATCATTCACCAATTCTAAATGAGCATGCACATGATATGAATTTTTTTTAAAAATGTATCTTTTAGAAAAGTTATATTATCAAAGGGTATATAGAAATTTTAATGAATATAAGTAATTGTTAAATAAAAAAATGTATATTGAAAACAACCCTATAGATATGTGTTATTTGTTATTTTTTGTACATTCATTTTTGGAGATTATAGAATCACAACACTATTGTTTTATTTATTATAATGTGGTGTAAAAACTAATAAAAATTTGGGGTTCCCCTTTATTATTTCCAACTATTTTGAAAATATTGTACCACCCATGTTTCTTAGTTTTAATATTAGTTATGTTGAAGAACCATTGGAATGTGATCCTCATATTTTCCCTTCGAGATGGTCCTGGTAAAACCTTGGTTTCAGGACATTAATTTCCAATTAAATTTTTCAATGTTTTCATGAATGAATGAATGATTTAATTTATTCTTTATAAAAGGGAATCATGACATTTGGATTAAATGTTAGCCAATAAATATTAATTAACCCCTCAGTCTTGGATTGTGTGGGATAATGGCTAAAACACATTGTTTCTAAAAAATAGGTTATTAAATGAAGAATTTTTAACTTATAAATTTATGATATGGAAGGAATAGATGATACAATAATGTTATATTTTTTGAATTATAAAATAGTATAATATATAAAAATAATATGATATCTAATTTACAATCATATAGAAAATATGACTTCACTTATTCCCAATAGTGACTAAATTTTAGTTATCTAATGATAATGTTAATGTTTTCATTTGATAACAAGCTTTAATATGCTGATGTGATGCCTTAAAATTAATTTTACAATAAAATATCAAAAATGGTCTATATCAAATCAATGTTTTATACAACCCACATATATATAATTGAGTATATGAGTAATATTTACAAATAGGGTTATAATATAACAAAATATTAAATGTTGGTTATATGTTAAATGTTTTTTTTGATTTGAAGATAGGGCCAAATAAGAATATTGATGTTTTTTTCAATCTTTAATTTTATGTTTTGTTATCTGTACATGTACTAAGTTCCAAATTATGTATATAACTATAGAAAATAAAACTATCTAATGAATGAATACCCTATTCAATTATAAGGTTTCTGTAACACCCTGAGATTTTATGAAAAATATTCTTTTTAATTTCATTAATATCTTGTGTTTTATGCTACACCAAAAGGAGATTGTACAACACACATCCCTGGAATGCCTTACATTACACGCAATCTCGATCTTCCTCGATAGCGTGTGTAGTACGCAATACCGAGTTTCACTAAACGAGATATTATTATAATATTATTATGAACTAGCCGTTATGAATAGTAATAACCACTTTTTGAAATTTTTTAAATTTTATTTTTCAAAATGGAATTCATTTTTGGATTCGGAATATCGAAATTAGCTTAGGGTGATATTTTGGTACTTTTCGAATAACTTTCATTTTTCTGATGAATAGTGATAATTACTAAATTTTAATTAAAAAAAACCTTTTTAATCGAAATAATTAATAGTGATAAATTATTAAATTGAGTGGTTTAAAATTATATTTTGAATATATTTTTACAATTTAATACAATGTTTGTCATTGGATGTAATTTCACATTTAAACCAGACATAAACAAGTGTCAATCTTTTGATAGTTATTATCTCACAAGAACACGCTATTTGTTTTGAGGACCGGAATTAATTTTTAAATTAATTAATGAAACTGATATGTTTTGAATTTGTTAAAATAGACATCATTTTTTAGTTCATAATATCAAATATAGCTTAGGCATATTTTTTTGTATTTTTCTGGAAACTTTCATTTTTTGATGAATAGTGAGACCATTAAGTGGTAGTTAAAAAATGATTTTTTCATAAAACATAATTTTACCGCTTTTGTGAGTGGAATTTCAAAAATCCGAGAGACACGGTTGATTTCAGTAAGTAAAATGTTGTTCAATGAGATGAAAATAATTTTTGGTGAAGAGTACCTTTTTACTTTGTTTACCATAGTTAAAAGTAAATAGGGTAATTAAGGGTAAAAATGATATTATTATTACCCTAACACATGTACTAATTCTATTTGATAAGTGTAATTAGTCCAAAAACAACTTTAGGAAAAAAAATATGACCATTTAGGCCCACTTGGATTAGATTAGGATATTTATTATTAATTTATTTAAAGAAGGGTTAAATTAGTTAAAATCAATGTTTAATAAGTAAATAATTATTAATATAGGGTTATACATAAGACAATTTCGACTATAAATATTTATTAGAAATCTAAAAATATTTACTACATAATGGTATTTTATTTTTAATTTTTGGACATTAAATAATTTAATTTATTTATGACACAAAAATGATGCAGTAACTATCTTATTAATGAAATATTGACATAATTGATGTTATAAATACCCAAATAAATGTAATTTGAGACTTTTTATAAATTACAATAATTATATAGGTTACTATGAAATGTTAGTATTTATTTAAGTAACGTTTTATGAACTAATAATTTTTTTATGATTTTCAAAAAAATCAATTACTAAATAGTGTCAATATTGACATAAAATAGTGTTTAAAAAAAATACTATATTATTAATTGTTATTTTATTTCTAAAAATCTAAGGATAGGCCAAATGACATAGATAAGGTTATATATACTAATAATAAACAACTTGGGGTTCTTTTGTCTTGATATAGTAAGTTTATTAACCTTATAGTGTAAGAACACAAAAGGACACTGTAAAAGTAAAATTATTTAACATAATGTTAAATCTAAATGATAAGGTTATAATAGGAAAATAAACATGTCTAAATTATATTGGATGAGATTATTTCTACCCAACCCAACATTAGCTTCAAAATAAATTATTTTGGAGCTATTTAAAACCGAATTTGGCTTTATAATAAAATAATATTTTTAGTTATTCCAAAGGTACCCCTCTCCTCCCTTATAAAAGGGAAACTCTTCCCTCTCTTCCTCACACCACATTGAGCCTTAAAGCTCGGCCAATCCCTGAAAAATTCTCTTCTCCACTTCCCTAGAAACATCATAGAGGTCTTGGTCTTCTTCAAAGACCAATATTAGTGCCCTAAGAGGAGGACTCAAAGAGGTGCTTCAAAGAAGAGGTAATGTCTGTTACTAATTCATTCACCTTTATTTCTTCTTCCACTTCTTCTTATTAGGTTGTTTCATTATGAAATAATAACATCAGTATAACTCATATACTTATATGTTATTGTAAGTATGAATCAACCCTATTTCACCATCTATCCATCCTATGGAAAATGAAATCACCGCGCGTGCGTATGTACGGAATACCGTCTCCACGCCGTGGTGTAATCTATTTTCCACCACCACCTTACATGGATGGGTATAATGGTTTACATAATAACTATATATGATTATTTTAAACTGATATTGATTCTGAAATAGTATACATACACTCCAATACAATTCCACGATCATGAGAACGATATCATCGCTCGTGCGTACGTACGGACTACCGTCTCCACGACACGATGAGATTCATTCTCCACGTTAACCATTCATGAATGATTATAAAGTATATATAATAAGTAATCATTAAATATATGACATAATAATGATATTGGATTTATGTTTATATATATGTATTTCATCTACTTAATTCCATTCAACTCAATAAGGAAACGAAAACAGTGTTCATGCGTACGTACGACCTACCGTCTCAATGAACGGTGTTTTTCTTTCCATTTACTCATCTATTATATATATGCATATTCTGAATATATATTATATATAAATAATTTTTTATATTCTGTAATTAGGTAATCATTATCTATGTAATCATACGAATAATTACAAGTCAAAACACGGATGACAAATGAAACAATTTTACCCAAAACACTCTTTAACATGGAATTTACAAAATAACGGGTAATATAAAGTCATAAGTGAACCACATATGATATCATAACAATGAGTATGATTCTTTAATAATTCAATTACATTATTTAAATCATTATACACGAGGTTCGAACACTTATGAAGAAAATCAGGCCTAAGGTAAGGGAAAATTTTGCATTCTAAATTTTTATCCGAGATTGTTTATACTTCAGAATTTACTAGGGAGTATTTTAGCATACAGATCAATGTTTACTCAATATGTAATATTATTTCCATCCACCTAAAATTTTTTAAATCCAATTTTACCCTTCGGTGAGTTTTTAGTAAAATATGTGAAAGGAAACTTTTGTAGTTTTTCGTACGAGGTATTTTTTGACTTTTCCAACAAAAGTACGAGAAGAATGTTTTTTTAACTTATACGGCATGAATGGATTTTTAAGACATTATTTCCAAGAAGCTTCCTTTACAAAATTCATGTTTATTTTTAATAATATTCTTTTAGTTTATAATTGTATGACATGTTAAGAAAGGAAAAGTGTTTTTGAAGTAGAAAGGAAATTTTCAACAAGAATGGAGTTCAAATGTTTTATCAAAATTATTTTCCATCTAAGATAATAAAGGGTTATATTTCTATCCCTATTTCTACATTTATTTGACTATGTTATGATAGAATTATTTTTATGATGTCCTTTTATCTTATATGGATTATGTTATGATGGCATGATGTTTAAGATTCCCATTTTTATTACATGGGTTATGCAATGATGTATGTTTTTTTTTGATTTTGTGGCACACATAAGAATGGTATCATTTTGATATGGGTGGGACCTATATCTCCCTCCATTGTATTGGGTAAAGATTTTACATCTCATGAGATAGATATGTCTGGAACGGTAGGTTATACCGGTCCAGTGAAACAGGACTAAAACGAGGAGTGAAATCGGTTCAGAAATGGACTTTGTCCACTATGATAGTCTTGGAAATGAGTCTTGACTAATAAGAAATTATTCTCTATGATTATGTGTGTATGCCACAATGTTTCATGTTTTATGTTATGATTATTGGGATTACATTTCACTACTACGATTTATGCCATGTTATGATATTATGATATCTTTTGCAGGTTATGATTTCCAAAATGTTACGTTCTTATGAATATGATGTGATTGATATTTCTTTTGTTATCCCTTACTGAGAATTTGAGATCACCCTTTTATGTTTTCTTTTCCCCAAGATATAATAAAAGGTTTTAGGTAAGAAAAAAATGGGAAGCTCTTTTTGGGAGATGTTGAAGATCATTCACCATGAATAGAATATTACGTTCCGAGTTTCCAAAGACACTAAAGTATTATGGTCGTTGTGTGTGTGTTTTTGTTATGTACTAAGTATTCCGCAAAAGTAATGTAATTTCCATGTAAGTCAAGCTTCGGGTCTCTACAGTTGGTATCAGAGGAAAGGTTTAGTCAACCTATGGAAACTAGGATGCGAGAACTTTAGTGAGATCCCTAGAGATATTTCTAACGTATTTCTAGGGATGTCCCTAAGGTTAAGTATAAGTATAGGTTATAGTACTAACATTACGGTAACCCAAGAGGCTAGATATTGAAGGTACTCCCCATTTATTGTGTTGTTTTCTCTAGCATGATTTTTTCCTCTCACACTATTCTTTTTGGGTTTTAGACGATGGCTGGAACCCAGAGGAACCATGTTTATCAATGCAATGGACAATGCAATGATTGTCCTCCTGAACAAACAAATGTTAAGGGAGATAGAGTGCGAAATATTAATTCTATACTTACAAATTCTATGAATCATTCTAGACTTCCAAATGAGCAGAGAAGGGAACAATATTCTATTGAGTCCTTCCTGAGGCAACGTCCACCTTCTTTCAGTGGGTCTTCTGATCCACTTGTTGCTGAACAATGGATAAGTACCACAGAAAACATATTTTCATTTCTTCAGTGTTCTGAACATGATAAAGTCATCTTAGTAGTGTATCATTTGGAAGGTGATTCTGATCAATGGTGGAATCTTATAAAGAATACAAGGCCAAGAGATGAAATTGAGTCCATGGAATGGGACGAGTTTAAGAAATTATTTTTCAATAAGTACTTCCCTAGTATTCTTCAAACAAAGATGGAAAAGGAGTTTCTTGAACTAAAGAAAAAGGATGATGAATCCGTTGGTATACACGAAGAGAATTTTACAAGGATTGCGAGGTATGCATCTGGATTTATCATAAAACCTGAATGTAAATTTAATCGATTCATCAGTGGCTTAAAACCAAATCTTCGAAGGGCATTAGCTATAAGAGACATTAGTCGCTATAATAAAATTGTGTGTTGTGCTATTAAGGTAGAAATGGAAGTTGGTGTTATATATCCATCTCATGGTTTTGACATGAAACGAAATATGGAGTTCAAGGAGAAATCTCAGAATAATGGTGAAAAGAATATGAATGTTTCCTTATGCTCAAAGTGTGGAAAGAAGCATGGTGGAGATTGTATTAAATGGACTAGAAAGTGTTTTAAGTGTGTAATATATGGTCATCGAGAAGCTAAGTGTCTATGTAACGGAAAATGGGTTCCTAATGATGTGAATAAATAACAGACTGCAGAGAACACACCAACAACACTTCAATGCATCAAGTGCAAGGAAATGGGGAATTATGCTAATAAATACCCTAATCCAAGGGTTAGTGATGACCGACATGAGAACCCACTTAAGGCAATGGACAAAGGGAAGTCACATGCAATCACTATTGGCGATGTTGAAAATGACAATGATGTGGTGGAATGATTAAGTGTTTATGTAATGGGATTCCAAAATAATGTTGTATATAGTATCGTGGAATATTGGAATATTTATGTATTGGTCTATTGTGGTTTTCAGTGGTACGGGTTACCATGGAAAGTGATTGAGATATTTTTTGGAAAAAAAGATAATATGCGCATAATGAAGGGAAAACGAGAAAATGAAATGTTTGACATTATTCATGGGCTCATGATTGATATAAGGACTAAGTGATATCATGGTTTGAGTATATAGAATTTTGTGGATTTTGGTATTTGGAAAGTGTTATCTTTTGACAGCACTCATGTTTTCACTAAGATTCAATGGGTATTCATTTTTCAAGAGAATACACGATTAAGGCCTCGAATGATCGGAATGTGACCAACAAGACATATCTTATGATATATGGGGATCAACGATGGTATTAACATACTTGTTGTATGTAATCTCTAGTAATCTTTTTCACTATAATATGAGATTGGAATGTAGTATTATGGATGTAACACCCCAAGCTTCTACGGTACGCTTCTCTTTGAATAATGTGATAGCGTGTGTTGTACGCAACACCGAGTTCTAACACACCATAACTAATCAAACTAGCCGTTATGAATAGTAATACCTACGTATTGAAATTATATATATTTTATATTTGAAAATGGACTTCATTTTTGGATTCGGAATATCGAATTTAGCCTAAGGAGAAATTTTGGTACATTTCGGATAACTTTCATATTTTGATGAATAGTGAAAATTACTAAGTTTTAATTAAAAACAACTTTTTTAATCAAAATAATTAATAGTGATAAATTATGAATTTGAGTGGTTTTAAATTATATTTAGAATATATTTTTACCATTTAATATAATGTTGGTAATTGGACATAATTTTACAATTAAACCGAACATAAACGAGTGTCAATCTTTTGATAGTTATTATCTCTTAAAAACACGCTTTTTGTTTTGACAGCGGGAATTAATTTTAAATTAATTTCTGCCACTTCTGTGTTTTGAATTTAGGAAAATGGATTCCATATTTGGAATCAGGATGTTCAAATTATGTAAATAGGTAACTTTTATTTTTACACATTTTGAATAATTACTGCGGTAAATATTTTATTTACCATGGTTAAAGGGTAAATCCGGTAAATAAGGGTTAAAAAAATAATATTATAATAATACAAAATTACCCTAAAACGTGTCCTAACATTATTGGTGGACACATACCCGACCATGAGCATCCTTGGGTCAATTTGTGGACCCCTTGGAGCCACTTGTATGTGGTAGGGACACATTATATTAATAAAGTTAAAATAAAAATAAAAATGGCATAAGCTTACATCTTTTAGAAGAACAATTTTTACATAGGGTTATACATTTTGGATTTTCGATTATAAATATTCATTAGAAATATAAAAAGATTTCCTACATAATTATATTTTATTTATAATTTTTAGACATTAAATAATTTATTTAATTTATGACACAATGATGATGCAGTAATTACTATAATAGTGAAAAATTAAAATAATTGATATTATAAATACCCAAATAAATATAATATGAAACTTTTAATGAATTAAACTAATTTTCTAGGATAATATGATATATTAGGATTGATTTAATTTACTTTGTTCGAAGTAATCAATCTGTTATGAGTTTCACAAAAATCAACTATTGAATAGTGTCAAATTGACATAAAAGAGTTCTTAAAACAAATATTATATTATTAATTGATATTAAATTCCTAAAAATCTAGGGTTCGGCCAAGAGACTTATATTATGATAGGTTAATCATTAATGGACCACTTGGGGGTCTCTTGGATGTATATAGTAAGTTTATTAACCATATTATATAAAAATACAAAGAGACATTGTAAAAGAGAAACTAATTAACTTAGAGTTAATACTTAAAGATAAGGTTAATATAAGTACCCAAACCTGTCTAAATTCTATTGGTTGAGTGGTTTTCGACCTATCCCCACCTTAACCTTTGAATAATCAACATTGGAGCCATTAGAAACCGAATATGAATTTATTATAAATTAATATTTCTAGCTTTTCCAAAGGTGCCCCTCACCCCTCTTATAAAAGGGCACTCCTCCTTCTCATTTCTTCACACCTCTAAAGCCTTTTGGTTCGGCCAAACTCTGCCCAAATACTCTCCCAACATCCCTCACTACAACCTAGGGGCCTTAGTTTGATCAGAAAGCCAACCTAAGGAGCCCTTTTGATCAAATCAAAAGGAAGAACCCGAAGAAGAGGTAATGTTTTCACCACCCTTCTCCAAGTTCATTTCTTCTTCCACTTCTTCTTCCTTTGTTCTTACCATTCTAAAATAATAAATCCAGTATCTCACATATACTGTGATTTTATTATAAATATGGTACAATCATATTCAGTATTCTATCCACCCTTTGAATAACATGTCACCATACGTGCGTACGTACGGCTTACCGTCTCCACGTCGTGGTGTAATTGTTATTCAATATAATATTATTTGGATGAGTATAATAATGATGTGTAACTCATGTAAATAATAAATATAACATGTTAATGATTCTGTATATATGATATACCATCCATTTATATATTATTTTAATATCAAAAGAATGATATTGTCGTTCGTGCGTACGTACGGACTACCGTCTCCACGAACGCGATGAGATTCATTCTCCATCGTAACCAGTCAAGTATAATTATCATTTGATGATTTAAAAATGATGTTTAAGGACTAGATATCATTCTGGATATGAATAAGATACAACAACCATGGCTTATGTAACAAAACATATAAAGAAAATGAGTAAGTTAACACCCGAAACGACGATAATTCTAAGATATTATTAACAAATCAATGTTAAAAGATCATATATGATATCATATAAATATATATGATTCTTGTATAATTTAATAACAATTATTTCACCATTATACAGGAGGTTAACCTACCCGAACCAAGGAAAAGTACAAGGTAAGGGTTATTTCACAATCTCTTCTTTATCCGAGGTTGTTTATACGTAATAATCTACTGGGATCTCGTTATCATCCACATCCATGTTTCTTCAAAATGTATTTCAAAATTTTTTTACTATTTACAAGAATATGGGTTAAAGTCATTTATACCCTTGTTTGACTTTTTATAAGAGGTTTATAAAGGAATCTTTCCGTCGTTTTCAAAACAAGGTCCTTTTTAACCTTTTCGACAGAATTGAGGTAAGAATGTTTTTTTTAACTTATACGGCGTGTGCAGTTATTTTCCGCCGTTATAAAATCGTCGAAGCTTTCCATACAAGCTTATAAGAATATTTTCAAAGAAAATGTTTTATTTTATATGGATCTTAAATGATTTCAAAATAAAAGGAGATACTTCTTTAAAAAGAATTTTGATTTCATCTATGTCAACATCCTTTGATGGATTTTAAGATTATTCGAAGTTGATTTATTATGATACAAAACTTCTATATTGTATTGAAGGTTTTGTGATATGTTTGACTGTGGATGTGCTATTTTTATACCATTCATAGTTTATGGTGAAATTATTGACATTTCGTATGCTAGTTTTAATACGAATGTTTATGTTATGTTTAAACCTTTTCATATGGGAATGCATTGGACTTAATAAGTGACGGGTGGAGCCCGCTATAGCTCCTCGATGCATCGGTAGGTCTCATGAGACAAACTAGTGTCTTGGCACAAGGCCTTGACAAAATCTTATTTGTAGTCTTGGCACGAGGCCTTGGCTATGTGGTTATGATAGTCTGGCATTATGCATTCCAACATTATGAAAGTGGTTATTGATTTTGCATGTGATTATTCGATTAGTAGAATATCCATGTGAATAAGTAAATGGCATTATTTCATTTTACTTTTGCCATACTATGTTGAAGTTCAAGTTTAAAAGGCTTCTGTTTTAGTAATTCGTTGCCTTAAATGTTTATGCTTATTTTGAATGTTCCGCTATATTGTTATCCTTACTGGGCATTTGAGCTCACCCCTTTTCTATGTTTTATTTTTCCCAGGAAGTGAAGATGTAAGTTATGAATGACCTGCAGTGATATTATGAGGGGATTATAGTGTGGACTGTGGAAACATTATGTTGTTGTAGTAGTTTTTCATTTTATGATGTAATGTAAAACTTATGAATATATCTAGTGTTTCCAAGGCTACTAAACCAATCGGTCTTTCGAGATTTGATCTTTCTTGTGATCATGCCAATGTTACGAAGTAATGCACCGACTCTGGGTAGCTGGGGTCGGGGCGTTACAGTTGGAATCAGAGAAAGTTTAGTACAAACCATGGAAGCTAGATTTAGATAAACTCTGATTAGAGCACGTAGACCTAAGATGAACTTTGAGGATTAGTATAGAAGAACTTCCTAGAATTTTGGTATTGTAGAGATTTTGTGAGTTTTCCAAGCAATACATCCCTGTCTGGATACGAGCAGGTAGAGGCGGCTCTGGCACAGATGTACCTAGGGGTAAAACCCGAAAACACCGCTTTGAGCTAGACTCGAACGGGAACTGGTGCACGACAACGGGCCTTGCTGCACTCTTGGTTACGACACTCCCGGGGGATATGCTTAGGATAACTCTCATTTTCTTTACAAATCATTATGAAGGGATTATGAGTATATACATCCTCAAAAAAAACATTTTTATGATTATGGATTATATCCATAAATAGTTCAATTTATGTTAAGTGTTTTATAAGTATGGGATTATGTATTTTGATTCATAAACTGATCTAGTTTATGCCATTGTTTAGAAATGGCGCCTAGTGGAAGAAATGGAAACCGTATCAATGCACGCACTCCATGTAGGGATTGCCCTCCTGCTCAAGATAATTATAGTGGGGCTGGTGATGCAACTGGTTCTGATCAACTAATCACCATACTGGGACAACTTACTCAGGTTATGAATAATAACCTTACCCGTATGGAGCACCCTGATCCACAGCGTGGAGGATCAATGTTAGATCGATTCATGAGACAAAAACCACCAACGTTCAATGGGAATACAAATCCCTTAGTAGCTGAGCAATGGATATTTTCCCTGGAGAAAATATTTCAGGCTTTGGGGAGCAGTGAAAGGGAAAAAGTTATCATGGCAGTTTACCGCCTCACTGGAGATGCTGATCAATGGTGGTCATTGATTCAAAATACGAAGGAAGATGATGAAGTATCAAATATGGAATGGAGGGAGTTCAAAGATCTGTTTTTAGAAAAATACTTTCCTCGCGACCATCGAGCAGATATGGAAAGACAATTTCTGAGTCTGAGACAAAAGGAGGATGAGAATGTCACAAAGTATGAGGCTAACTTTACAAGGTTAGCGAGGTACGCTGGTGATTATATTCGCAACCCAAGAAGTAAGATTGATCGTTTCTTTGATGGGTTAAAACCATTTCTCCGTCGAGCATTAGTCTCACAATCCTTTTCATCGTACGAAGACATTGTCTCATGTGCTATCAAGACCGAAAAGGAATTCTCTAAGTCTTATGACTTTAAAGAAAAGCAAGAGAAGAAGAGACCTGCTGATCAATATGGGAATGGAAATAAGGGGAAGAAAGGAAAGGTTGAATATCCATCTTGTGGTAAATGCGGGAAGAAACATCCTGGTACTTGCTTGAAGGGAATGGGAGTCTGTTACAAGTGTGGTGAAAAAGGCCACCAAGCTCATGATTGCAAGGGGAAGAAGGAAGCTACCAACGTCCAGTGCTACAATTGCAGGGAGATGGGGCATTATGCAAATGCATGTCCTAAGCCTCAGGATAACTTACCTCAGAAAAGGCCAAGGGATCAAGGCCAGGCTTATGCTATCACTACTGCTGAGGTAGAAGCTCCGAAAGATGTGGTGGCAGGTAATTTAATGGGTTTTCTCAAGTTTAGCAAATGCATTATTTGATTCTGGATCATCGCATTGTTTCATATCTTCCCAGTTTGCTATGAAAATTAGATATTTCCAATTTGATTTAATAAGGGAGTTGTCAGTTAAAACTCCTAAGGGAAGTATCATTGCAACAAAGTTTTGTGAATCAGTCCCCATTAGAGCACATAAATTTTCTTTATCTGCTGACCTCATCGTCATACCTATGATTGAGTTTGATATAATCCTAGGTATGGACTGGCTTTCGGACTATGATGCGAAGATTTATTGTAAGAAGAAAGAGGTTACGATTCTTGATGATAATGATAAGGAGCACCTTATTTTTAGAGCAGAATCGTCACCACCTAATTCTTATTTAGATCCACCCCCAGTAGCTCAACTTAATTCAATTATTGGGGAGGAAGAGAATGAAATAACTGTCGGTGAGGAAAGGAATGTTCAAATAGAGGATGTACCTGTTGTGAAAGAATTTGTAGATGTATTTCCGGAAGATTTACCTGGACATCCTCCAGAACGAGAAGTTGAGTTTTCCATTGATTTGATTCCTGGATCAAGGCCTATATCAAAGAACCCTTATAGAATGGCCACTGTAGAGTTAGTCGAACTAAAGAAACAACTAGAGGAATTGAGTAATAAGGGATTTATTCGCCCTAGTGTTTCTCCATGGGGAGCCCCTGTTCTTTTTGTTAAAAAGAAAGATGGATCTATGAGGTTATGTATCGACTACAGGGAGATCAATGCTATAACGATAAAGAACAAGTATCCCCTACCTCGTATTGATGATTTATTTGACCAACTGCATGGAGCTCAATACTTTTCAAAGATTGACCTTCGATCTGGTTACCATCAGTTGTGTGTAAAGAAGGAAGACATTCCGAAGACAGCATTTCGAACCAGGTACGGGCATTACGAGTTTACTGTAATGTCGTTTGGATTGACTAATGCACCCTCTGTATTCATGGATCTGATGAATAGAGTTTTCAAGGAGTATCTCGATGAATTTGTGGTGGTATTTATTGATGTTATCTTGGTATACTCCAAAACCTACGAAGATCATGAAAATCACTTGTGCATTATCTTGAAGACTCTGAGGAGGCATGAATTATATGGAAAGTTTAGCAAGTGTGAATTCTGGCTTCAGGAGATTTCTTTTCTTGGCCATATTGTCTCTAAAGATGGAATCTCTGTTGATCCTTCTAAGACCAAAGCAATCCAAGAATGTCCAGCACCTACGAGTATAACTGAGGTACGTAGTTTTATTGGCTTGGCAGGTTATTATCGACGTTTCGTCCAGAATTTTGCCCGATTGGCTATCCCATTAACGAAGCTCACACGTAAAGGGGTTAAATTTGTTTGGACAAAAGAGTGTGAAGAATGTTTCGAAGAATTGTAGAAAAGATTAGTCAATGCTCTTATATTGACTCTACCATCGGGGAATGATGGGTTCGTTATTTGTAGTGATGCATCAAAGAAAGGACTTGGTTGTGTCCTTATGCAGAATGATAGAGTTATTGCCTATGCATCACGACAGTTGAAAATTCATGAACAAAACTATCCTACTCATGATCTTGAGTTAGCAGCTGTGATCTTTGCTTTGAAGATATGGAGGCACTACCTCTATGGTGAAAAATGTGAGATTTATACTGATCACAAGAGTTTGAAGTATATTTTCTCACAAAAAGAACTCAACATGAGGCAAAGGAGATGGCTTGAATTACTCAAGGATTATGATTGCACGATACACTACCACCCGGGGAAAGCAAACAATGTAGCAGATGCTTTGAGCAGAAAAGATCATGGAGTTCTGAACATGATGAGAATTGAAAGGGATCCAACTTTCATGGATCTAGAGAAGATGGACATGGGAATAACCAGGGAAGGTGAAACATCAATGCTTTTTCAAATGGTTGCCAAACCATCTTTACTAGAAAGGATTAAGAGTTCCCAGACCGATAATGACGAATTTCAGAAGAAGATTAAAGCTGTGAATGATGGGAGATTGAGAGACTTTGTGTATGAAGATGGACTTTTGATATTCGGGAAGAGAATTTGTGTTCCCAATATACCTGATCTAAAAAGGGAATTGCTGGATGATGCTCATAGTTCCAATTTCTCTATACACCCTGGGAGCACCAAAATGTATAGAGATTTGAAGGAACATTTTTGGTGGGACAACATGAAGAGGGAGATTGCTGATTTTGTGTCAAGATGTATGGTTTGTCAACAAGTGAAAGATGGAAGGCAACAGCCTGGAGGAGTCATGCAACCTCTTCCCATACCGGAGTGGAAATGGGACAATATTACGATGGAATTTGTCATGGGGCTACCAAAGACTCCTAGAAGGAACGATGCAATATGGGTTATTGTTGATCGTCTTACCAAGTCAGCACATTTTCTTGCTATAAGAGAAGATCTACCCCTGGAACGTCTAGCAAGACTATACATTAATGAAGTTGTAAGACTTCATGGAGTACCCCTATCGATTGTTTCTGATCGTGATCCCCGTTTTACTTCAAGATTCTGGAAAAGTCTTCAGAAATCCATGGATACTGAACTTCATTTGAGCACTGCTTACCACCCTCAGACAGACGGACAATCAGAACGGACTATTCAAACCTTAGAAGACATGTTGAGATCTTGCTCACTTGATTTTCAGGGTATGTGGGATCAATATTTACCACTGGTAGAATTTTCCTATAACAATAGCTTCCATTCAAGTATTCAGATGGCACCATATGAAGCATTATATGGAAAGAGATGTCGTACACCAACCTGTTGGGATGACGTTGGTGAAAGAAAACTTGTAGGCCCAGAACTGGTGGAGGAAACGGTGGAAAAGGTGAATGTAATCCAAAATCACATCAAAGCAGCTCAAAGTAGGTAGAAGAGCTATGCCGATAATCGAAGGAAGGATTTGGAATTTCAAGTCGGTGATCATGTTTTCCTGAAGGTATCTCCATGGAAGGGAGTCATACGTTTTGGTACGAAATGAAAATTGAGTCCCAGGTACATCGGACCTTTGGAAATTCTAGAACGAATTGGGGCTGTAGCTTACCGATTGGCAATGCCGCCAAGTCTCTCCAAAGTTCACGATGTGTTCCACGTATCTATGTTGAGAAAATTAATGCCTGACCCAACGCATGTACTCACCTATGAGGAATTAGAACTGGAACCCGATCTGTCTTATTGCGAAGAGCCCGTCAGGATTCTTGATACAAGAGAACAAGTACTGAGAAACCGGACGACGCGTCTGGTAAAAGTTTTGTGGAGAAACCATAAGATGGAAGAGGCAACGTGGGAACCCAAGGAACTTATGATAAAGAACCACCCGAGTCTTTTTATGCAGTAATACCCTAGAAATTGCGAGGACGCAATTATTTGAAGGAGGGGAGAATGTGACACCCCAAGCTTCTACGGTACGCTTCTCTTTGAATAATGTGATAGCGTGTGTTGTACGCAACACCGAGTTCTAACACACCATAACTAATCAAACTAGCCGTTATGAATAGTAATACCTACTTTTTGAAATTATATATATTTTATATTTGAAAATGGACTTCATTTTTGGATTCGGAATATCGAATTTAGCCTAAGGAGAAATTTTGGTACATTTCGGATAACTTTCATATTTTGATGAATAGTGAAAATTACTAAGTTTTAATTAAAAACAACTTTTTTAATCAAAATAATTAATAGTGATAAATTATGAATTTGAGTGATTTTTAATTATATTTAGAATATATTTTTACCATTTAATATAATGTTGGTAATTGGACATAATTTTACAATTAAACCGAACATAAACGAGTGTCAATCTTTTGATAGTTATTATCTCTTAAAAACACGCTTTTTGTTTTGACAGCGGGAATTAATTTTAAATTAATTTCTGCCACTTCTGTGTTTTGAATTTAGGAAAATGGATTCCATATTTGGAATCAAGATGTTCAAATTATGTAAATAGGTAACTTTTATTTTTACACATTTTGAATAATTACTGCGGTAAATATTTTATTTACCATGGTTAAAAGGTAAATCCGGTAAATAAGGGTTAAAAAAATAATATTATAATAATACAAAGTTACCCTAAAACGTGTCCTAACATTATTGGTGGACACATACCCGACCATGAGCATCCTTGGGTCAATTTGGGGACCCCTTGGAGCCACTTGTATGTGGTAGGGACACATTATATTAATAAAGTTAAAATAAAAATAAAAATGGCATAAGCTTACATCTTTTAGAAGAACAATTTTTACATAGGGTTATACATGTTGGATTTTCGATTATAAATATTCATTAGAAATCTAAAAAGATTTCCTACATAATGATATTTTATTTATAATTTGTAGACATTAAATAATTTATTTAATTTATGACACAATGATGATGCAGTAATTACTATAATAGTGAAAAATTAAAATAATTGATATTATAAATACCCAAATAAATATAATATGAAACTTTTAATGAATTAAACTAATTTTCTAGGATAATATGATATATTAGGATTGATTTAATTTACTTTGTTCTAAGTAATCAATCTGTTATGAGTTTCACAAAAATCAACTATTGAATAGTGTCAAATTGACATAAAAGAGTTCTTAAAACAAATATTATATTATTAATTGATATTAAATTCCTAAAAATCTAAGGTTCGGCCAAGAGACTTATATTATGATAGGTTAATCATTAATGGACCACTTGGGGGTCGCTTGGATGTATATAGTAAGTTTATTAACCATATTAAATAAAAATACAAAGAGACATCGTAAAAGTGAAACTAATTAACTTAGAGTTAATACTTAAAGATAAGGTTAATATAAGTACCCAAACCTGTCTAAATTCTATTGGTTGAGTGGTTTTCGACCTATCCCCACCTTAAGCTTTGAATAATCAACTTTGGAGCCATTAGAAACCGAATATGAATTTATTATAAATTAATATTTCTAGCTTTTCCAAAGGTGCCCCTCCCCCCTCTTATAAAAGGGCACTCCTCCTTCTCATTTCTTCACACCTCTGAAGCCTTTTGGTTCGGCCAAACTCTGCCCAAATACTCTCCCAACATCCCTGACTACAACCTAGGGGCCTTAGTTTGATCAGAAATCCAACCTAAAGAGCCCTTTTGATCAAATCAAAAGGAAGAACCCGAAGAAGAGGTAATGTTTTCACCACCCTTCTCCAAGTTCATTTCTTCTTCCACATCTTCTTCCTTTGTTCTTACCATTCTAAAATAATAACTCCAGTATCTCACATATACTGTGATGTTATTATAAATATGGTACAATCATATTCAGTATTCTATCCACCCTTTGAATAACATGTCACCATACGTGCGTACGTACGGCTTACCGTCTCCACGTCGTGGTGTAATTGTTATTCAATATAATATTATTTGGATGGGTATAATAATGATGTGTAACTCATGTAAATAATAAATATATCATGTTAATGATTCTGTATATATGATATACCATCCATTTATATATTATTTTAATATCAAAAGAATGATATTGTCGTTCGCGCGTACGTACGGACTACCGTCTCCACGAACGCGATGAGATTCATTCTCCATCGTAACCAGTCAAGTATAATTATCATTTGATGATTTAAAAATGATGTTTAAGTACTAGATATAATTCTGGATATGAATAAGATACAACAACCATGGCTTATGTAACAAAACATATAAAGAAAATGAGTAAGTTAACACCCGAAACGACGATAATTCTAAGATATTATTAACAAATCAATGTTAAAAGATCATATATGATATCATATTAATATATATGATTCTTGTATAATTTAATAACAATTATTTCACCATTATACAGGAGGTTAACCTACCCCAACCAAGGAAAAGTACAAGGTAAGGGTTATTTCACAATCTCTTCTTTATCCGAGGTTGTTTATACGTAATAATCTACTGGGATCTCGTTATCATCCACATCCATGTTTCTTCAAAATGTATTTCAAAACATTTTTACTATTTACAAGAATATGGGTTAAAGTCATTTATACCCTTGTTTGACTTTTTATAAGAGGTTTATAAAGGAATCTTTCCGTCGTTTTCAAAACAAGGTCCTTTTTAACCTTTTCGACAGAATTGAGGTAAGAATGTTTTTTTTAACTTATACGGTGGGTGCGGTTATTTTCCGCCGTTATAAAATCGTCGAAGCTTTACATACAAGCTTATAAGAATATTTTCAAAGAAAATGTTTTATTTTATATGGATCTTAAATGATTTCAAAATAAAAGGAGATACTTCTTTAAAAAGAATTTTGATTTCATCTATGTCAACATCCTTTGATGGATTATAAGATTATTCGAAGTTGATTTATTATGATACAAAACTTCTATATTGTATTGAAGGTTTTGTGATATTTTTGACTGTGGATGTGCTATTTTTATACCATTCATAGTTTATGGTGAAATTATTGACATTTCGTATGCTAGTTTTAATACGAATGTTTATGTTATGTTTAAACCTTTTCATATGGGAATGCATTGGACTTAATAAGTGACGGGTGGAGCCCGCTATAGCTCCTCGATGCATCGGTAGGTCTCATGAGACAAACTAGTATCTTGGCACAAGGCCTTGACAAAATCTTATTTGTAGTCTTGGCACGAGGCCTTGGCTATGTGGTTATGATAGTCTGGAATTATGCATTCCAACATTATGAAAGTGGTTATTGATTTTGCATGTGATTATTCGATTAGTAGAATATCCATGTGAATAAGTAAATGGAATTATTTCATTTTACTTTTGCCATACTATGTTGAAGTTCATGTTTAAAAGGCTTTTGTTTTAGTAATTCATTGCCTTAAATGTTTATGCTTATTTTGAATGTTCCGCTATATTGTTATCCTTACTTGGCATTTGAGCTCACCCATTTTCTATGTTTTATTTTTCCCAGGAAGTGAAGATGTAAGTTATGAATGACCTGCAGGGATATTATGAGGGGATTATAGTGTGGACTGTGGAAACATTATGTTGTTGTAGTAGTTTTTCATTTTATGATGTAATGTAAAACTTATGAATATATCTAGTGTTTCCAAGGCTACTAAACCAATCGGTCTTTCGAGATTTGATCTTTCTTGTGATCATGCTAATGTTACGAAGTAATGCACCGACTCTGGGTAGCTGGGGTCGGGGCGTTACAATGGATAATCCTAAAGATTAGAATGGATTATGTTGGACATAAGTTAGTATTCATTAAGGATATAATTTTCTTGATATTACTTCTGGGATGTTATAGTAATGTAGTTTTAGAAAAAGGACAACCTGCAGGATGGGCGACCGCCCATCGCGTCGGACAAGGCTGTGGGAATCGAACTCACAACTGAAGTGCGACTGGCCTTTATCACCTACCACTGGCCTACAGCAAGTCCCTGTTTAGTAGAAACTAGTTTTTTTATATTAAGCAGTATGATATATGAATTATAAGTCCATTTTAGGAACCATATATAATTAATCTCACTATAGATGGACTTATGTATTTTTTTGATAACTTTTCTAACCTTTTGTTTGAGATAGATGGAATGACCCATCATTCTATCACATGATCTGCTAACACATCACGAATGAAAAATTCAACTTCATTTCTTTAAGTGATGAAGTGGAAATTGCCCAATGAATGACCACTGGTGAGACTATACCAAAATCATGAAAGTATTTCTTCTAATTCCAATTTCATCAACTTTAGGGAAATGATCTTGAAAACCAAAAATGTTGTCCTAGTGCTCCTATATCCGATGAATCAGATGGTACCTTAGATCGTCACAAATTTATGGATTTGTGATTGCTAGCTTTTCCATAGCTATATTCTCTACCACTCTCCATTAGAACATGATGGTTAGATTTCTCTTCCATATCCATATTCTCACCTATGTGGAAACCGAGTGATTAGCTTATTTGGGTAACCGTTACGTTTCAAAATTTTGTTTTTAAAGATTGTTTTTGATATTCCTTTTTACGATGTGGGTTTCTATTAAAGAAACTTTTGAATAGTAGACCATTTATAACCCTGAAGAATTTCGAGGGAGAAATTCATTTTAAGGGTGGTAGAATGTAACACCCTGAGATTTTATGAAAAATATTATTTTTAATTTCATTAATGTCTTGTGTTGTACGATACACCAAAAGGAGCTTTCACAACACACATCCCTGTCTTGCCTTGCGTTACACACAATCACGATCTTCCTGGACAGTGTGTGTAGTACGTAATACCTAGTTTCACTAAACGTGATATTATTAAAATATTATTATGAACTAGCCATTATGAATTGTAATAACCATTTTTTGAAATTTTGTAAATTTTATTTTTCAAAATGTACTTAATTTTGTGATTTGGAATATCGAATTTAGCTTAGGGTGAAATTTTGGTACTTTTCAGATAACTTTCATTTTTCTGATGAATAGTTAAAATTACTAAATTGTAATTAAAAAAAAAATTAAATCCAAATATTTAATAGTGATAAATTATTAATTTTAGTGGTTTTAATGTATATTTAGAATATAATTTTACAATTTAATACAATGCTGGTGATTGGATGCAATTTCACATTTAAACCAGACATAAACAAGTGTCAATCTTTTGATAGTTATTATCTCTTAAGAACACTCTATTTTTTTTGACGACAGGAATTAATTTTTAAATTAATTAATTCAACTGATATGTTTTGAATTTGTTAAAATATACATCATTATTCAGTTCATAATATCAAATATAGCTTAGGCCTAATTTTTGGTATTTTTTTGGAAACATTCATTTTTTGATAAATAGTGAAACTACTAAGTGGTAGTTAAAAAAATGAATTCTTCATAAAACATAATTTTACCGCTTCTGTGAGTGGAATTTCAAAACTCTGAGAGACACGGTTTATTTCATTAAGTAAAATGTGGTTCAATGAGATGAAAATAATTTTTGATGAATAGTAAGTTTTTACTTTTTTTACCACAGTTAAAAGTAAATAGGGTAGTTAAGGGTAAAAATGATATTATTATTGCCCTAACACATGTCCAAATTATATTGGATAAATGTAATTAGATCACAAACAACATTAGGAATAAAATATGACCATTTAGTCCCACTTTTATTAGATTAGGACATTTATTATTCATTTATTTAAAGAATGGTTAAAATAGTTAAAATCAATGTTTAATAAGTAAATCTTTTTTAATATAGGGTTATACATTAGATAAATTAGAATATAAATATTTATTAGAAATATAAAAAGATTTCCTACATAATGGTATTTTATTTTTAATTTTTAGACATTAAATAATTTAATTTATTTATGACAAAAAGATGATGCAGTAATTATCTTATTAAAGAAATATTGACATAATTGATGTTATAAATACCCAAATAAATGTAATTTGAGATTTTTTATGAATTCCACTAATTTTATAGGATAATATGACATCTTATTATTTATTTAAGTAATGTTTTACGAACTAATAATTCTGTTATGATTTTCACAAAAGTCAATTACTAAATAGTGTCAAAATCGACATAAAATAGTTTTTAAAACAAATATTATATTATAAATTGTTATTTTATTTCTAAAAATCTATGGTTCGGCCATATGAATTATATAAGGTTATATATATTATTAATAAACAACTTGGGGTTCTTTTGTCTTGTTATAGTAAGTTTATTAACCTTATAGTGTAAGAAAACAAAAGGACACTGTAAAAGTAAAATTATTTAACTTAATGTTTAATCTAAATGATAAGGTTAAAATATGAACCTAAACTTGTCTAAATTATATTGGATGAGAGGATTTAGACCCATCCCCACCTTATATTCTAAATAAATCAATTTGGAGCTATTTAAACCCGAATTTGGCTTTATAATAAAACATTATTTTTGGTTATTCCAAAGGTGCCCCTCTCCTCCATTATAAAAGGGAACCTCCTCCCTCTCTTCCTCACACCACATTGAGCCTTCATTCTCGGCCAATCCCTGCCAAATTATCTTCTCCACTTCCCTAGAAACATCCTATAGGTCCTGGTCTTCTTCAAAGGCCAATTTTAGTGCCCTAAGAGGAGGACTCAAAGAGGCGCTTCAAAGAAGAGGTAATGTCTGTTACCAAATCATTCTACTTTATTTCTTCTTCCACTTCATATTCTTAGGTTTTTTCATTATGAAGTAATAACATCAGTATACCTGATATACTGATATGTTATTATATGTATGAGACAACCCTATTTTACCATCTATCCATCCTATGGAAAATGAAATCACCGCGCGTGCGTACGTACGGAATACCGTCTTCACGCCATGGTGTAATCTATTTTCCACCACCACCTTACTTGGATGGGTATAATGGAGTAAATAATAACTATATATGATTATTATAAAGTGATATTGATTCTTAAATACTATAAATACACTCCAATACAATTCCACGATCATGAGAATGATATCATCGCTCGTGCGTACGTACGGAGTACCGTCTCCACGACGAGATGATATTCAATCTCCACGTTAACCATTAATGAATGATTATAAAGTATATATAATAAGTAATAATGAAATATAGGACATAATAATGATACTGGGTTTATGTGTATATATATTTATTTCATCTACTTAATTCCATTCAACTCAATTATGAAACAAAAATAGCGTTCATGCGTACGTACGGCCTACCGTCTCCATGAACAGTGTATTTCTTTCCATTTACTAATCTATTATATATATATATATAATATGAATATATATTATATATAAATAATGTTTTATATTCTGGAATTATGTAATCATGATCTATGTAATCATATGAATAATTACAAGTCAAAACACGGACGACAAATGAAACAATTTTACCCAAAACGCTCTTTAAAATGGAATTTACAAAAGAACGGGAAATATAAAGTCATAAGTGAACCATATATGATATCATAACAATGAGTATGATTCTTTAATAAGTCAATGACATTATTTAAATAATTATATAGGAGTTTCGGACACTTACGAAGCAAATCAGAACTAAGGTATGGGAAAATTTTTCAATCTCAATTTTTATCCGAGATTATTTATACGTCAGGATTTACTGGGGTGTATTTTATCATCCACATAAATGTTTCATCAAAATTTAATATTATTTACATCCACCTAAAATTTTTTAAATCCAATTTTACCCTTCGGTGAGTTTTTATTAAATGATATGAACGGTATCTTTTGTCGTTTTTCGTACGAGGTACTTTTTGACTTTTCCGAAAAAAGTACGAGAAGAATGTTTTTTTAACATAAACGGCATGAATGGATTTTTAAAAAATTATTTCCTAGAAGCTTCCTTTACATGTTTTAAAGTTTATTTTTAATCTACTTATTTTATTTTATAATTGTATGACATGTTAAGAAAGAAAAAGTGTTTTTGAAGTAGAAATGATATTTTCCTCAAGAATTGAGTTCCAGTGTTTAATCAAAATTATTTTCCATATAAGATAATAAAGGTTTCTATTTCAATACCTATTTTTACATTTATTTGATTATGTTATGATATAATTATTTTTATGATGTCCGTTTATCTTATATGGATTATGTTATGATGGAATGATGTTTAAGATTCCCATTTTTATTACATGGGTTATGCAATGATGTATGATTTTTTTTGTGGCACACATAAGAATGGTATCATTATGAGATGGGTGGGACCTATATCTCCCACCAATTCATTGGGTAATGATTTTATATCTCATGAGATAGACATGGCTGGAATGGCAAGTTATACCTGTCCAGTGAAACAGGACTGAAACGAGGAGTGAACTCGGTTCATAAATGGACTTTGTCCACTAAGATAGTCTTGTCAATGAGTCTTCACTAATAAGAAATGATTCTATATGATTATGTGTATACACCAAAAAGTTTCATGTTTTATGTTATGATTATTGGGATTACATTTCAATACTATTATTTATGACATGTTATGATATTATGATCTCTTTTGTAGGTTAAGATTTCCAAAATGTTATGTTCTTATGAATATGATGTGATTGATATTTATTTTGTTTACCCTTACTGAGCATTTGAGCTCACCCTTTTATGTTTTCTTTTCCCCAAGATATAAAGAATGGTTTTAGGTAAGAAAAAAGGGGGAAGATCTTTATTGGAGATGTTGAAGTTCTTTCACCATGATTAAAAGATTACGTTCCGAGTTTCCAAAGACACTACACTATTACGGTCCTTGTGTTTGTGTTTTTGTTATGTACTATGTATTCCACAAAAGTAATATAATTTCCATGTACGTCAAGCTTTGGGTCTCTACAGTTTCACCACTTTTGAAACCATATATCACATATTTGACTAGTGATGATATTCCTTATAAGTTATTATACAATAAATTGTAGTTTATATAGTAATAATGATATTTTGAATTGCTAAAAGGAGTTGTCTAAAAATATTTGGAGACTATAGAGATACAAGTGGAAATTTGAAATAATAAATACAAAAGTGATTAAGGGTTATCAATATTAGTACATAGATTCCCGAATGGAAATTGAAGGCATGATGGTAAACTAACACTTTAATATTAATATTATAGAAATTTGGGTATATTACAATAATATTCCTATTCATGATATAAAACTAAGTGGTATATGATTTTTCATTATAATAGTAATATTGTTTCAATAAAAATATTAAATATTTAATTTCAACTTGTGATACATTATAATGGAATAAAATTAGGTACGAAATAAGATTAAAAGGAATTTTTATTTGAATATAACGATGTTAATATTATTTTATATATGAAAGATGATATTATGAAATATTAGATGAAAAAAATCAAAGTATAACAAATAAATTCAAACCAAATTATTTTTTAACATAAATATCAAATTTAAATGATCTATTGCTTATTTTTTAATTGAACTTAGTAAAAATATAACAATATAGGGTTTCATGAATATAAAAAGTATATGTTAATAAAAAAAGGTTGAAATTACATGGTTTTTCGGGTAATGGATTAGAATGTGGTATCCAATAATCATATGATTAAGTGATTAATTTCGTTATGGAAATCAATGACATGGAAAATGGATCTATGATATCAATACCGAATAGTATGAGAAAAACAAGGAAGGGTTAATAAATAGAATAATATGTTTAGTATTGGTGAATAAAATTTTTTATTGAATTAAAAGTTAATGGTGATAGAATGAGGTGAAATTCATTCACTTATCAAATAAATAATTAATTAAATGGTTTTAATTTGTACATGGACTCGTGAGAAGATCATAAATAATCTAATTCACGTGCCTATATGAAAAAAATTTATTCGATGAGAATTTTATTCATTCATAGTTTGTACATTTTCCCCAAAAAATGCATGAAAAGTGAAATTCGGGGTAGGATATCAACCCTAGAAGTCAGAATAACTATGAAGAAACTCGATATTAGGAAATGTATAAATAAGTAATGGTATAAACATAATTTGTTTGATGAAATTTAAATGTTATGGCATCGTTGTATATAATACTTCCTTATGTATGGAAGTAGAAATCAATATGTGTGGAAATGATTAATAAATTCAAAATAATTTAATGAGATCTTATTTATTAACCTGATGAAAAACATGTGTTCATGATTATTTTTAAAAATATATTAAATTTGGTCTATCATAAATAAAATTATAGAAATTTTGAATACAAACATATTCAAATGGTTAAAAAATTATAAATGTTTATAAAAAACCATTGGTATTTCAATTAAAAACCCATTTTTTTAATTGGTGAGAAAACTTTTCTGATCATGTGTCCTATGATTAAGAACATGATGAGATTCCAACTTATGTATCACTTTAATCAGGTATATATTAGAAATAATAAATGAATAATTAGATTAATTTCTCAGTGGATATTTAACTCAATGTTGTTAAAAACAGTAGCACATGGATCATTTTTGTGGGTGTTTATTCCAAGTGAAAATCATTTTGAATATAATAATGATTAAGAAGTTAAAAGTTGATATTGTAGATAGATTTTGAAATTATGGGGAAATAAAAAATCATGTGATGTAAAGAAATACAATGGAAGGAGATATACTGAAGAATAAAAAAGTACTCATTATAAATGTACTTTGAAATAATCTTCTAATTGTTAGTGAATGTTATTGATTTAATACTACAATTCATTTTCCATAATATAGTTTTATTTAAATGGATATTTCTGAGACTCTTTAATGAATTAATAATGGATGAATTGAAATCTATATAATGTAGATTAAATAATAATAAAATTTATTGCGTTTAGTGGATGGTGAGAATAAATACTAACATTAATGAATTTGAAACGTGAATTCACAAAATATAGGGATTATTTAATATATGAATACTACAATAGATGGGTTTAATCAGAAATGTGAACATGAATTTACCAGTGATTATTTTGTAATAGCTAAACTAGCGGAAATTTCTTAATGTGAAATGTATTAGACAGACATAATTGATATTAACTTCATTAAGCCTATGTTTGTAGTATAGTGATGGTTCCCATGTAATATTATGAAAAAGATACTTCATTAAATTTATTTATGATTATAATATAGTGATGTATATCATTATTTTAAAATAAAATAACATTTTAGTTGAATGTATGAACCAATTTTAGATAATTAATTATAATAATGTTGGGATAACTATCAATATTATTTGACATAAGAATATAATTAACTTCATTTATCATGGATGTGGGGGGATTATTTAGAAAATAATGGTTTCATGTATGATACATCTTTATTGAGAATACCAAAAAACAAAATTATGGGGGATAGATGAAATGTATCCCAATGGTTAAAATATCTCCCTCTAGAAGAGGTTGATATCATCACAATAGGAAGAAACATGTTCGAATAGATGTATAAGCATTTAATTGGGATTTAATAATCCTATTAGTGAATATAAAAATATATGAAGTGTGGTGTAAATACACATGGAATTTTGAGTATTAATGTTCCAAAAAATTATTGAATTTTTATTTAGGGGATGGTTTATTTTGAGAAGAGAGTCTTTATTTTGAGAAGAGAGTCTTTGAGTGGGATTCAAAGAGTTTGAATGTTATAAATTTTTTTTTCCTATGTTTTTTAAATTTTATTTGTATGGTTTTCGGGTTTTAGAATATATTAATGCAATATAATAGTGTTTAGTCTACTATAGAGAGTGGTTGAAGGTTCTTCACTCCAAGAAGCTTGGCTTCACAATGTGAGCTTTTTAGAGAGAAGGCTAGGGATATCCAACCTGGGTAGTTTGTATATTGATCCATAAATTCTAAATATGTATGGGTAAATATTAAATTATGAAAAAGCGTGTTGAAATCTACTGTTTCTTGGAATATACACCGATAAAAGGGGTCAAAACACCTATTGTCATATTCATTCTTTTCCAAATTTATGGGGTATGGATTTTGTAAGATTATATTAGTGACTGAAGATGTGTTTGGCCTTTAAATTATCTATTCATTGTTTCTATTCACTTTCCCTATCATTTTTTATGATTTTAGATATAGTTCATTTCATATTCAAATACAATATGGGGGAATCAGTCTATATTAATGGGGATTTAATTATCGATGGCTAATGGATGCTCTAAATCGATGAATATATTCTAATGGAAAAGGTATGGGTTGAGGTAATCCACATAAAAATTTATTTTGGGCTTGAAGTAAATTTTTTTCAAATTTATTTTTTTCTACGTTCCATGTGATTACGATTTTGGTTGGGATAGTGTAGGGGGTGTTCTATACACCTTATGTGGGTGGTTACTCATGTTTTAATATGAGGATTTTTTCTAGTGTCTTTTCCATAGAAAATTAATCATTGGATGAAATATTAAAATTTGTTATATAATATGTTAACTAATTTTTTATAAAATGTTATTTGAGATATGTCCTTGAATGTTTTTATGGGATTATATTTTTCATAGAAGGGGTTATCCTAGGTTATGAGAATATTATCTTAGATGGAAAATTATTTGAATAGTTTTTTGGTCGAAAAAATAAAATTTCATATTCTTGTTATATATGAGTTATAAACTACATTGAAATTTAATGGGTATGGGTAGTGTGAATAAAGATCAATTGTGGCCATATAAAAGCGATAGGATTCCCTTGAGTCTTAAATTCATAGGGATAAGTGTATGTCAGATCATTAGGCGTAAAAATAACCTAACAAGACATTATCATGGAAAATTATTGAATTTTTTTTAGAAAATATATATTATGAGGTTTTTATATGTGATATGGAGGATGGGTAGCCTATTATTATTTTACAGGTGGCTAGTTAGATAAAAAATTAATGCTTAGGCATATTATAAATGGGTGATACATTGAAAAATCTAATGAATTCCACATGATTCACAACTATGGATGGTTGGAGTATTAATTATAATATTGAATTGAATAGGTCATTTATGATGATGATTTGTGAAGGTATTGGATTTCCTCATTGTAGAAATTTATGAAATCTCTTATCTAATAGTCAAGCAAAACCTAGGTGTTATTATTAGGTTTTGTTCATTATATGGCATCAATATTTCTAGGGGATTAAATTTTTATTGATTAGGATTGTCTATGTATTGTGGGTAAATTATTTTTGAATTATTATTTATGTTGTATAAACCCCATATTCTATTTCTTTATGTACATCTAATTTATAGATCCATTTATGGGTGATGGGAATAAGCTGTACATGATGAACATAGGCCACGATGGCTCTGAGGAACGTAGTGGGTGCCTTGTCCAGTTATGTGAGTCTTGCAGGGGTGAGGGGATATGTATTGTGTGACTAATTACCTAGAATTATAAAGAGATACATAGTATGGGTTAGAAAACATATTTTCATTATGGTTCTTGTCATCCCTTCAGATCCCTCATGGATGTGTTAGTTGATGTGACATCTCTTGATCCCATAGTGATGTGTTAGTGTGATGAATGGTACCATTATCATTTCAATATGGAGTAAAAAACATTACAGGAATGACTTCTATATTTGTACTGAAGTTTGAATCTTCCTTGTGTATAGATGGATTGATTAACTCTATGGGGAATTTGTTGTTGGACAATATAAGGTGTAACCAATGGAATCTTACTTAAGATATATCCTAGTGTTCCGAGTTACACATGTGTGACGATAACTAGTGTATATAGAATTGGGTCACTATTTTAATTATATTATAGCCCAATTCTATGAATCCAGGGTGGGAATAAATATAAAATAACAAGATTTGTATATTAGATGGATTCTTGTATGTTGCTAAAATTGCAATATTCACATTCTATTGTGATTATATTAGAAACAATTGACATGATGTCCATGGAGTATTGTTTTCCTAGTCAACACCCTATGTCGGAGGCACATGTGTGACATGACTAATTTTTTCCTCACACACACACAAATATATATATATATATATTATGATAAATACCAACATATCCTCATGATTCACTAATAAGTGGAATTTCCTATACCGAGGACATTTATTCTAGTGCCCATGGTAAACATATAACTTCATTCATATTAATAAAATTATTTATATTGAATTGGGATTCAGAAATAACATGGTTAATTTATATGAGGTGTATGAGACTTCGGGAGGGAATTATGGCCAGGGTGTGTGTTTCATTTTTGTTTAATTTTGTGTTTTGGAACTCCCATAATGGGAGTTAAAATATATATAACCTTATGACCCCTAAATGGAATTTTTTACCTCATTTTTTATTTTATTATGAATAAGCTAAATATGTGATGTTTTGTCAGGTTATTGTCATGTACTTTATAGACAATAATTAAAATTCATTATCTCTCAATTATATGTATTATTATTATATCTCTAGATATAAAAATCTTTCTTAATATATTTTGTGCCTATGTCCAATGTTGTTATATTTTTTTGGAACTACTAAGTGTCTTGAGGGGGGTACAATGTGTTATTATGGATTATAATTTATTTTAAAATTTTTGGAGATAGTAGACAAGCTTATAGGAATGTGTTGGATATTGTGATGTATTGTGGACTATGGTTTCATAAACATCATTCGAGTGTGGTATCATTTTTTCAATTGGTATGGGATCGACATCCATTTATTGTGTAGTTATTGTTGAGATATTTGTTGAATTTGAGATGTTTATATATTTTTTAGTTATGATGTTTGTTTCTTGTCCCACTAATAAGAGTTTTTGTGGATTCATCACTAATAGGCACATAGAACTCACATGGTGTATTCCTAAATGTGTGTCAATTGATTTTTTCAGGATAATGTAGGTTGCATAAATTTTCTCCAAAAATTGATATGATGTTTTATTATATAGTTCTTCAATTGAAATCTAATCTGGTAAATCATCATAAATCCACTTATGTATGTTCTTGTTGATCCTTGTGCATGATATTCAACATTGAAATAAATCATTTATCTTATTCAATGGATCCATAAAAACCCATGTTGGGTAAATTATTGAATTTAATTCATCAATGATACAATAATGATAGGTTTTGTATAGGGATTTTATTCCTATTGAATGATCATTGGATGAAAAAAATTTATGTTGAGGAAAATGTGCATGGTTTTACTAAAATGTGGTTAGTCAAAAATGAATTTAATAACAGGCAATATTTTGTTTTACCATTTATGTTCATGTTGATTATTAACATAGTAGAACTGGACAGCTATGAAAATGAATATAGTGGCCTTTTTTTATTATCATGGTGAGATGATAGGGAAATATTGGTCAAATTCTTATCCTAATGGTTTATGATATTTTTTATTTGTGATGTGGGGATAGAATAGTCAGATTCTGTTAGATTTGGAATGTTTACAATGTGGTGGGAAATTTTTTGGTTAGCCTTATCCCATGTGATATGAGCTGTGTTGTTGATTATAAATTGATTTATTATCAATTAGAATCATACACTTAGTAATTTGATCCTCTATAACATCAGATCTTACACATGGGTGTGTGAGTATGGTTTTTTTCATTAGGTAATAAGGATGTTATCAATTTTTTTATGATTTTCACCCTATTTGATAAAATTAAGGACCATATGATAATGTTATCTATGGAATAATATACCTAATGGGGATATTGATCCCTAGTGATTCATTTTAATGAAAAATATCAATATAGGAGGGATACTACGTAATTGGTATGTCTGATATCCATTGATTTGTTGAACTCCTTAATGATATGTGTGTGTGGCGTTAGGAATTAATTTTCTCTGGATGAAATTCTTTTATTTTTTTTGGAACTCCCTAGGTGATACACTCATGCGAATGGTGGATTTTGTATTATTAAAAAATCATACAACCCTCAGCGGTGGCAGCTAACATCAATGATGGATCGAGGTACCATGGTATCGTAGACCCATATATACACCTTAACATTAATTTTATTAGATTCATGGTGTCATGTTTTGATGCTATATATGTGGGAATTGATCTGGAGGAGTTAAATAATTGTTTTGTTGGTCTACATTTTGTTCAGTTCTAGAGGAGCGGTGTAATGGAAGATACATGGTGTAGTTGACACCATTATCAATTTGATAATTTCATTCATAGTAGGATGGGGTTGGGAACTGTTTTTTCTATAAATAGAACAAGGGTATGTGAAATAATACTATAAAGAGTAACTTATTTGATTATAGAATAGATAATGGGCCATTGGTGGTTTAGTGTTTTGGTTTACTTGGGTGATGATAAAGAAACTCCAGTGGAAGGGATTATCACATTGGTAAATAGTGAATTATTTTAATGCTAGAGGTTTAATGAATGTGAACACACTCAAAATTTTATGGATGAGGTTTCATTGTGTTATTGGTTTGTAATAAAAAAACAATGATATTTTGTTATGTGGAAAATATAATTTTTTGGATGTTAATGACATGTATGTCGGATTTAGCGGGGTTACATTTGGATAAATATTAATTTAGTTATATCTATTGAAATTCATGGAGTTATCCCCAATTCCTGACATAATTTAAGGGGATCAATAGTAGTTTCTATCATGCTATGTGACATGATTCATTGGATGAACAGAATCCACCACATTATATAGGGGTTGAATCTTGCGAAAAAATGATCCAATGGTAGCGTCTTGGTTGTACTCACTTAGGAAAGCATTATATTATTGTATCAAGGATTGAGGAATGATTGGGTCCCTATGTTTTGGAGATGTTAATGATAATTACATGTTGATTAAATGTGTTTCTTTTGAGGTGACGTGCTAGAATGTGTGGCTAATAATTTCAAGAAAGGTGTGATGGAGATGGTGTACCTAGTTTATTTATGATGTTAATTTAAGTGACATGTAAGCTACTTCATATGCATAGTGAGATATACAATGGAAGTGGTGTATATAAATGTCCAATTTATCAAATTAAGAGATACATTATATATATTTTTTGTTTGTTGTTTTGTAGTGAACTCATGTTTGGCATGTAGTGATAGAACATGATCAGTTTTAAATTTTTTATGTGAGACAATTGGTTGATATATTTGGTTCAAGTAATGTAATGAATTTTAATTATGTGAAACATTATTTTGTGGTGGGGAGGTGGTCAGTATAACATTTTTCATTTTAGGTACATTGCGTTTTGACAATGAGTATAATTTTCCATCTTTTGGATTTATTATTATGATAATCAAGACATGATAAGTTTTTAAAAAATGTAAAATTGTATAATTGGACGTGTTTATGAGTTTATGGGACACTATATGTGTTTGAGAAATCAATATAGGAATGTTTTAGTCGATTATCAAGAGTAGGGTGCATTGATATGTCCAGTCAACATTGAAACAATTCATCACAACTGGATTCTCAAAAAATTGGGACGAGGTACCCAACATAGAATATTTATAGTGTGCTACATTAGATCTTTTCTCAAATGTGTTGGGATAATTTTTTAAAATGATACTAGATCCCCTTTTTTGTGGAAGCCACCCAAACGGTAGAGGTCAAACTGCCATGTATCCCTATATTTCGGTCACCCGTGAGGGGAGGGGGGTTATAGATTTTAGATGTTATTTTAGAAATGTTCCTCCCTATAATTTACATTTTCATTATATGTAGTGTCTAGATGAAATTTTTTTAATTTAGTATAGGATATATCTGTGATTCAATTAGTGAATGGGAGAATATAAATAATTTGATGGGGATTTCTTGTGTTTTGGCTAGAGGAAGTTATATAAGGTTTTTTTTCATTCAAATGGAAAATGTTCTAGTATTGTTTATTTAATAAGATTTTTTGTTTCGGGATTTAACTTATATATGTGGAAATTGATATTTGAAAGGGTTTTAGATGAATGGGATTTTTTCCAGGACAGTGTCCTTGGAGTTCATAGACATTATGTAGGTTGTATTTTAAGATTTCGTTTAAATAATTTTTCATGATTATTTTTCCCAACATATTACACTTTGGATTAAATTATATAAATAATTATAAAATTATATAAATATTTATGATTTATTGTGTCGGGGTAGGATCTAAGATATTAGTACGAGCTCATTTGTTATGTAGATGAACCTATCTGAGTTAACAAGTAGCAGGACATGGATGGTATCTCCTTAGTACATTTATGTGGTATATCAAACACAAGATCGTTTCATATTTTGAATGAGTTTCTTTTTTAATTCCTGATGTGTGGTTTTGGGTAGAGTTTATTGGGATATGTATTTAAATGGAGAAATAGATAATAATAGATTGGATCTCATATACATGAGTCAATATCATTATTCAACATTAGATGCTGGAATCGACCAATAAATATGTATTCAATGGATGAATGTTATGTTTAGGTTAAAAAGCTAGAGAAGAAGGTCTTATGTCCTTTAAAGAAATGTTATAATCCTTGGAATTGTTTCTCTCGGGATATTTTGATGAGATAATGAACATTTAGAATAGTAAGAAGGTATGAGATTGTCCTGTATCTCCCACCTTCAATGGGATTCCAAGATCATCATTGTTTGGGGAGTAGGTTTCATTATGAGATGGATGGGAGCATCAAGATAAGATAAATGTGATGGGGATGGGTTTAATCCAAGTATATATTTTTGGGATATCATATTTGAGTTATAATAAAATACTAGTTTGTAGTTTTTTGGTTTTTTAAGACGCATGCAATCGGATTGTTGTGTATCCTAGATCTGGATATGTTGGGATGATACTAGTGTGGTTTGACTAGTTGTTTTAATGTACATTTCTTGTTGGAACATTCCATTAGTTATTTTTTTTGATGAGACAATAATGTGTGGAGTTACTAAGGGATGATTTAAATAATATGGTATTGATGAGAAGCCATCATGAAATGTCTAGGGGACCTAGTGTGTGTCATGACTAGTGAGGTTATACATGAATAATTCATTGGTATAATTGTTTAATAACTCACAAATTATATGGAGAGCTTCCTAATGGTATGTTTTATTTGTGTTATTACATGTTCTTTTTACCTCACAAGGTACCAAGGGTATGGGTTGATGTGATATGACCAATATAGATTCCATGGGATTGGGATACTATAACACCCATGTCTTGTTCCAACTGGTATTAGGTTGTGGCGATTTTTTTAATGTATTTTTTTGGTGTGCATGATTAGTACCTTTCCATGACTAGGCTTGGATCCAGGAACACCGTTGGAGGTTGAATGGATTGACTGGTGAACCCTTCCATGTGATATAAGGTAGTGGTTCCATATATAAATATATATTATTTTTCTAAATTCATTCGTAATTAGGTCTATGTTTTAAAGCCTCAATAAAATTAATATTCAGGTAAGGGTTGAGAATCATTATAGTAGTGGGAGAAAAGGAAATTAGGTGGATTACAATACCATATTAAAAAAGGTATGGTAGGATTTTCTAGTGTACTGGTTAGCATATAGTGACCAAATTCAGATGGAGTCGTGGTGGCCTTGCAAGAGCATGACTTCCAATGACCTTATTTTATTACTCATGAATACACATACATGATGGTGTATATAAGGGTTACTAGGCGTGACCCTAATGATATTTATTTATCACACATTACTTGGGTATCATGTTTTTTATGCAATCCATATGTTTGCATTCAGGTTTAGTACTAAATATTGAGTGGATCTCTTTGGGTAATCTCAGGGGTTCGTAGAGAGGGGTGTTTGAGGCCAATAGATAACAATATGTATAGAATGTTTATGTTTTATTTTTTCTTTATTTTGTATATATTATCTATCAAATTTTTTATGGAAAATATAAATTCATAGATTCAATGATGAATTTATTTAATCATTATGATAATCATATTATATATTACCTTATAATGTGAAGGTCATTTTAGTAATAGTTTCACTATTTCCATGAAATCGATTTTAGGGAATAATACCCTGAATGCATGGACTAGTCTCTCATTAATAATCATAAATCATTATAATATACGAAGGAAATACAAAGGTTTTGTAAAAATTTCATTTTGAGAACTACTAAGTGGATTAGTGTTGGATGTTACATGTAGTATGAGTGAAAAAAATATTGATATAGTATAGAGTGTTTGTGAGTATATTATAGATTTATAGCATGGATGAAATCCATGGAGAATATTGAGATATTATTAACGAGGTGATAATTTTAGTTAAATCCTTCAACCATAATGTTTATAAATTTTTGGGAAATGGATGAAAAATATTTTGTAATGTGTTTATTTTATATTTCATTAATAAAAGGATGGAAACATATAAAATAAATTATATGTATTTTTGTACAATTTTTATGATGAAGAGAGAGGTAAAAATATGATTTTGGATAATAATATAAATTGTGAAGAGGATTTTGAGCATCAATAAGAGTAATAAGTTTACATTCAAATAATCCAATAAGTGACTCCATACTGTAATGTCCCGTACCTGGTATCAACTATATCTAATGCCTCGAGCCCAGTCATCACTTGACTTAAGGCCAAACCCACCATATTCTAGATGCTCTTGACTAATATCAAGGGTCTAATAGAAATTTTGGGGATACTATAACCTCTCAATTCGAGTAATAAACAATAGATAAGATATTAAGTATATGAATAAAGTAGATAATATACATACAACAAAAAACTATTAATGAAAACATGGAAGAATACCACAAAAAAACCATAAATATTCAATGTCATATCATACATTTCATAGTGCAATAAAAACACAAAAAATTGAAAAGAAAAAGAATTCCCAAATAGTTTTCAACTCTAATTCTATTATGTATTGATAAAATAAAATGGGAACCTTTTATTAGATCTCATGTATGACATGTGAAAGTAAGCATAAAATGTAATATAATACTTGTATATGTTATAATATATTACCTATTTAAAATATATTCTATATATTTCAACACATTAAACACTGAGTCTCAAAACACAATGAAATATTATTAAAATATTATAATACATAATCTAGATGTTATGAATATTATTAGAAAAATTAAATAATATATAGTTTATAAAAAATTTATTTATTAAAAATAAATTATAAGTGAATATAATAACCATTTGAATATTAATAAATTTCTTTTATAGATAATTATTTTTATGCTCACAGAACTATTTTACCCTAATAGATAAATTTAATTATAATTAGTGAGTGATATTAATGTAATAAATATATTACATATTCAATAAATTATTTATTATTTTCATAAAATAGATTTGGTATAAAAAATATAAGAGTAATCCCAATATTTCACTTAAAAACATATATTTTTTCTTTTATTCACATTTACTAGTGAACTTATTATAAATATTAATTTTTAAAACTTTTATAAATTAATTTTAAAAAATTAAATTAATTTTTGAATTCATAATTTTAAAATTATATTAGGATTATATTTTGGTATTTGTACCAAAAACATCATTTTTTAGTGAATATTAAAAAATACTTTGTTTTTGTTAAAAACTGTCTTTTTGATTAAATAATTATTAATTATAATTTATCTTATTAATTTGTTTTAAATTAATATTGGTTCAAATATAAATCTATTAATCTAATTCAGTTCATTAGAATAAATATAACATTAAAATTTAATATAAAAATATCACAATCATTTGAACATTTTTTTATTAAAACTAGTTAATATATCTATATGTGAGATTAACATTATTCCTAATTTTTCTACTTTTTTTATTTTAATTTTTAAAATTAGACATAATCCATTGTAATGAAGAAAAAAATTTATGTCTAATAATATATGATATATTTTTTAATAAAATTAATAGTGTATGTGATTAAAAATTATTACTGCATTTGAGGTGTAATTATGCTTAAAATGGATTACCACCCGATGTTTAATGGTCCAAATTACGTATAAAATTTTCAAAAAAAACTTATATGGCCATATTATGGAACTGAACCTTCAATTAATGGTTTTGGTTGGTTTGGTGAATTTTTTAGGTAAGAAAATGTGTAAACTTGTCTTCTTTTCATGAATACCAAGTGAGTCATTTTTTGTCCCTATAAATGGCCACCACCTATACCCATTACTCACACTTATAAAACATCATATGTTCAGACCTGGTCTTCTAAAAGAGACTAAAATCATCCCTCCCATAGAATTAGAATCCTCCCTTTGTATAGAATACTTTTAATGGATTCTTTTTGGTTAAACAAAAAAAAGATACCCTATTAAATGGTAATGTCTCTTCTCAATATCTCTAGTTTCATTTTCATATAAAACCATAAAATATATTTATTATTATTATTATTACAACACCAGAATCCTAAATATAATATTTTTTAGTAGTTTTTAATCTACCCATACACACACCCCCATATAATGGACAACAAACATACTATTTCTATGTATGACGAATGACTACATCACGAAATGATGATTTTTCAACTTTCCATACAACATCTCATTTTGGAAATTATGATGGACAATAAATATATATATAATATATATTTCATTTTTAATTTCTTTATTATTGTGTAATTTTTATTACATACCTTTATGACCCCATCATGTGTAAATATGACAATCTTCTTTGAGGAAGTGTGGACTACCGCCCCACAAATATATGTGATTCATTTAAATGATTCATGGAAGGTATAAATGAATGGACATAATTAAAAATATGAGACATAAAAATAATCTATATGTTATTCATTACATAATTATATGTATCTACATATATTTATATATATCATTTTATTTATTAACCCTTCAAACACTTTAAAAGAGATAACATTGTTTGTGGACGTGTGGACTACTACTTCCTCAACATTATTTGTTCCATTTACATAAAAGAAATATTTATATAAGTATTTATGTTTATATAAAGGGGTATTTATTAAATAATTATCAGTATATAATGATATGGTTCTATATATATTCTTTCCATAATGACTATTGAAAAATGGCAACGTTACTCAAGCGTACGTACATCCTACTGTTTACATTCTCGTAATGTTAAATAATTTTCATAACCATATTTAATGATTGATTTAAAAAGTATAATTGATGTATAAATATGATAATTATATCATGGTGTTAATTCTTGAGATTTTATGTAATGATCCCTATGACCATAGTTGACCATAAATATATCTTTTCATGCATAAACTGAATTTGGTAAAAAAAAACTCCTTATGCAAACATAATTGTTTGAGTAGTCATACACAATATTGAAATCTTTGAAATCAAATTCACTATAAAGATAAAAAATGTGTTAAATAAAGTATAAAATTAATATTAATTTTTTATACATGAATTTATATGTCATTGACCTGAACGGAAATGAAATGTATTAGATTTTAATCTCATTTTCATTACCTAAGGAATAATTAATTGGTGTACACATAAATTAATATATATGGTGTACAAAATACCACATTGAAATGTAATACCATGAACCATATTATCTTCATGGTATTTATATATTTTATTTAATGGTTAATACCTTCTGGTTTTCTATGTCATTTTTTCCACATGTGTAAGAGATTTTCATCACACTTTTTACATACGTGGGATAAATTTCGTGTTCACTACTTACATATTACGTGGGGTGTATATACTACCTATTTAAATGTAAATTATTAATTAGTTTTCCTTCAGGATATTTAATAATTTCATTTAATATTATTCATTCATGATTTATAGGATTTAAAAATGTTTTAATGTGGCATGGGACGCATTGGAATGCTTAGATATTATTTTCCTTAAGTCTAATAGTAATGAAATTTCAATGAAATTTTCTTTTGAAGAAATTATATATCCATTTTTATAAAACCCATTTCACCATCTATTTTTATTAATTTACATTTTCAAATAATAATACCATTGTCCCACTCATCGGAACATAAGTTTTTTAGAAAATAATTTCCAGAAAATCTGATATAAAAGACATCTTTAGTCAGAGAACCTACATTATTCTATAAACCATGTCTTACTAAAAGGTTTTAATTTTTCTTCTACAAATAGTTGCTAATGAAATTTTTATACGTGTTTTCTTTTGCCAATGTTTCAAAGGAGTCTATTTTTTGACATTCATAACAATGTATTTTCTATCCTTTTTAGTACAAAAGGAATATTCTTTTAACCTCGTACAACCTGTATGGATTTTTCCACTATTGATTCATTGAATCCTTTTTATCAATGTCTTTAGAAATGTGATTATAAATTTCAAAATCATCCTCAAAATAAAAGGATATGTTACTTGTGAATATTTTTGAATGATATTATTTTATTTCATCAATAAAAACAACCCTATATTTTACAAAAAAATGGTTTATATTGTGTAGATATCATCTTTATTCTTCCTCTAGATGGTATATGATTTTCATTTACAAGGATAATATCCACATATGATTCATTGGTTTAATTCTTAATCGACAAGAAATATTACATCTTCTATGATCATTGAACATTAAATTTCCCCAAAAATATCCATTTCTTTTATCATTGATATTAATATTTCCTAAACCATATACAATTTCACATATGATGTCTACTTTTCCATTTATTTGATTTTTTAGTAGATATTAACAAATATTCATAATTTATTCAATACATAAAGTCCATAAGGAAAATTATTTCATTTATATTTTAGGAATGCATTTGAAATAAATTACATGGGTGGGGTACCTATTAATGAAATCCTCATGATGCATCGGTAGTCTCATTGGATGAACTAGTTAAAAAAATTGTAATTGTTAAACAATTTTTGATGTTAAAGTTATCATATTCCAAGGAAACATCAAATCCAACAAATAATAATTTCCATTATGTGGAATTTTGATATTATTTATTAATTTTATTTTTCGTCAACATATATATGGATACATTTAATTTTCGTAGTTATCTACAGGGCATGTGTTTCATATTTCATCCTATACTTATTCATTTTTAATTATCAAGTTATGTTAATAAATAGTGTTTCAAATTATTTCCCGTTCCATATTGACTATTCTCATTGATTCATTATTTCTTCGACTATATATTTCCATTGATGAGAATTTGATCTCATATTTATTATGTTTCCTTCCATAAGAATCCAAAAACCATACGACGGAAGAAATTCATGAATATACTAGATGTATTAGAGTTATCCTCACAGCTGTTTAGTTATATAGATGAAAAATAAAATACGCTGTAATCAATGTTTTAATTTGTAATAAAGTACACATTTATGAATTTGGTTTACCATGAATACTAAAATAATTTGTCTTTCGGGTCTTGATTCATTGTAATATTTCCAATTTATTTTTCAGTAGAAACCAACGATGAGCTATCATGGGTGGGGTTGCTACAAATTCCAGATGTCCCATCCAGACACATCCCACGTCCCAATCAACCATCTAACATAATGCCTTTTCCCTTGTCCTGACTTTAATCCATGATGTCGGCATGGGTCCCCAATATATGGACAAATATGTTGTGAGAATTACATAGTAGGACACCACCAATGGGGTCAACAAAATATACAGTCTAAAATATAATGTTTTCAGGTATATCAATAATAATATGATTACTATAAATTAAACGATGTTCTATTATTTATAATATCACACTAACCATTTCATGAAATGGTTCCCCAGGTTGGTCATTTTCATCAACTACACATTTTCTTAAATTTCATATAAACTACGTTTATTGACAATAATCAGGTCTCTTACATCATAGAGTTAATAATTTCATAGACCCATTTACAACAACAAACCCTAGATCCTCATTATATGTGGAACAATTTATCATGGATAATCATTATATGTAATCAACATACCATAGAGCCTCTACCGAGTTAACCATACAAATTTCAATTTTAAGGGGTATTTTTAATGTGTCTAACTCCCTAATCTATGAATTATAGGGGTTGAATTTAGAGCCTCAATATAACCCCACATGCGGGATAAATAATATGTGCAATAACCAACAATCCAGTAATTCTTGTGCACATGATTCTTAAACCAATTAACAGATATACATTGAAAAACCATAACTCATTAAACACATTCACTATTCACAAGAAATAGTTCATTCAAACCATATCACATTTTCATGCCTTAAAAACATTAACAAATTTACTATTTTATTAATTGAACCCATTTCAAACATACACTATTTATAATTCATTACACGTTAACACTTATACCATTTATTTTCCCTAACCAGTATCACCCATTGCATTTAGACACATACCATATTTAATACAATTAAATTATTCCAAACTCCTATGTATTGTATATGTTCAACAAATCACAATTATTATTAGTTAATATTCATAACTCATGATACATGTCAGTATAATTAAATATTGATAAGTCCCATAATGTTTCACCGATAAACATAACATATCAATCCCATGTTTACGAATGTATAACAACCCATTGGTGTCCCTTAAATAGGTATAATCAACATAAACTAATCCAACATAGATCATGATGTATTAAATTCATCACTTAAACATAAAATTCATCAATTATAATGATGAAAACCAAATTGACTACATAATGACAACATGAACTCTTCCAAATACTCCAAAATGATACCAAAATACAATGAGATATACCTTATAGGCTAGCTGACATGATTTAAATGTCGAACAATCACTTTTCATTGTCTTTTGATTCGATGTCAAAACAATTCATATCCCCAATATAGAAACCATTAGAAAAATATGGTTTTATAGATTCATATGTAGATAAATGATTCCAAATACCTGATCATATGAAAGAAATAAAGAAGATTGTTACACTCAACCAGAACATCGATCTGCACCTAATGATTCTGAAAAAATTTATAAATGGAGGATATTTTTTCATCGGTAGTTTGGAAGGAATGATTTGGAGATGATGTAGTATGATAGTAGATGATATTCTCGTTATTAATGACAAGTATTGCAAGAAGAATGGCCCAATTCTACCACATTAATGGAGAATATTTTTTGTATGCATGTTTTCCTAAAATATGCACCAACATTTCCCTGCCCCTTACCCAATAAAAGGATTTGTCACACAGCCTCATGGGGAGAATGAATGGGGTTTTAAACCATATAGATACCATGCATGATTTCTATATATTATCGTGAATGATTTTTATTCTCCCCTTGGATGCTTCCACAAAAAATTCATTCCTCATCTTGGAAAGCATTGATTGGGAACCCAGTTACTACTAAAATTATGCTAATGGACCCCTTAACACCATGAGAGGGGAGGGGTGAATAAGGGGTCAAATTTTACTCTTTAATTATTTTTATATTCTTCCCACATTGGTAAAAATATGATAATTATTTAGTAAAAAGAAATTATGGAGATTAAAAAACACTTTTACTTGGTTCCGCAGAAAGGGTTATGTCCAAGGATCATATGACGATAGTGTGTCAGTTGTACCAAAATCCACTAATCTTAATTATTTTATGGATTACAGGGTTTGGTCATAGTCACTATATTGTAGGACCAATGCCTTTAAAATGGTTCTGGGATAGCTCACTACATCCCTCAGATCACTTCCATCAACTAACCATAGCTCACTACATTATGATTAGTCTAACTAAGTTTATTGGAAAGGTGGTGACTTCAATAAATTCACATTGAAATAATTGTCTTTATAATCACAAGACAATTCTTGCACCGAATTCCTGAAATTAGGCACATGAAAGCACAAATCACGTAAACCCGATATTCAAAAGCATGTCCAAAGCATAACACCACACTTTCATACAATAAAACAACATTCTTACAATATTTGGGAATTTTTGTGAAACATGATATTCATACAAACCCTATATTCAGTGCATCCCTTAGCTTTCGTGAAATTGCACCGAAGGGTTCAAATGGACTTTTAAGACTAAAGGAACAGCTTGAGTGCAAGACTAACTCTCTCTAATTCATTTTCAAGAACTTTTTTTTCACAATAGAGAAACTAGATATTCGTTGGAAAATTTTTATGTTCTATATAGGGGTATGTAACTATTTATATACATCAGTGACCCTTCAAACTTGTTTTCAACATGTCTTTTTTGGTGTATGTAAGATTCATCCTAAGCGCACAAAACCCATTTTTGTGTCCCATTAGGCATGATAGATTTTAATATGGAACCTCATATTTCACTCCCATTTAAGACATGGGCGAAAAATTTTCCATTGTCGTATTTTGATGCATTGATCCCATATTATGCCTTGCATGCATGTTTCTAAAAACCAATCAATCTTGTGCACAAAACCCTTTTCTAAAAAAGAACTTGGATTTGTTAGTAATATAAAGATAAATTCAATAGACCACCAACCACTATCAAAACATCATACATGAAATCCAACTCATCCAACACTCTATGTATATGGGAGATATTCTCGGTGTAGAAAACAAGAGGGGAATCATAAATTGGGGTCATGTGTTTTGGAATTATTAATGAATTCCTTGTTATTTTCTTACTATTTCACTCTCTTACTGTGTGACTGAATCATTACATTAACTTAATTTATTCAGTCTCCTCCTAACAGTAAATATTAATCATGTCACAAAATCATTACATGTCCTAAATTTATTCATTTTACTTGAAAAATTAAATCCACATCATTTCATAGAGGCATTACATGAGCTAAATTTATTCATTATCCTTCAAACTAAAAATCTCATTATGGAATAGATGCATAACATGTCCTAAATTTATTCCTTCTTATTCCATATAACCTAATGGAAATAAACCCAAAGACAAGTATTAGTTCATTGTTCATCTCAAAACACACTACTCGTGGATATTACCTCCCCCATAAACCTTCATCACTTCCACAAATAGAATATAAAAAGTTAACATAACTAGGAAGAGGGGAAAAATTTCAGCCTACTCATGGACTACGACGTGGATGAACACCAAGGATCAACCGATGATTCTAAAAAATAGTAATTGATTGTAACATGGTCATAATGTCATCTAATTTATCATCTATTCCCGCATATTCCATGTATATCATTCATTGATCAAGTTTTTCCTTAATGATGTGATTTCAGATTTCAATATGTTTCTTCTGATAGTTCTGAACATGATTTTTTATACGATCAATTTCACTCTTGTGATCACAGTAAATCACTATTGTTCGTTTTACCTCAGCACATAAATTAGTCAGTTGTTACTTCATCCAAAGTAACTAATTACTTGACTTTGTTGAAGATATATATTCAAATTATGTAGTACAAAGAGATGTACTCTCTTGTTTGTTGCACAACTAGCCCAAACATATCATACCAATATAGAATGCTCCACCACTGTGGATTTTCTCTCCACTACATCCCCAGAAAAATTAGAATTTGAAAATGCATATAATTCCTTATCTTTTCCGGCAACAAGTAGTAATCCACAAATTTGGGTACCTTGATATACCTCATGATTCATTTAACTACAACCTTATGCTCTTCCATTTGGTTACATAGATAGCGATCCACTAAACATGTATCAAATAAAATATATGGGTGTGTCTCTGTAAGGTATAGTAAGCATTCAATCACTCTCCTAATCATTGTGTTATCCATAGAAATCCCATTTACATGCTTTATGATATTTTTTCTGACCGCAATCAGAGTCCCCATTGGTTTGGAATCTTTCATTTTAAATTTCTTCAATATCTTTTTGCATAAGATTCATGAGGAACAAAATTTTAATCCTTATTTTGAATCACCTAAAACCCTATGAAGTATGTGAGTTATCCCATCATAGTCATTTCATATTCTGACTTCAGGTGATTAGAAAATTCATTAAATGAACCATGCCTTCTTAAGTCAATGATAATATCATAAAAATAATATATCTCCATTAAGAGATATTTTTAAAAATTCCTCACACATAGATCATCATATACACCTCCTATATTGAATTACTACATCTTTAGATAAGAATCTATCATGGAATAACATGATTGCGGTTCCTACCTTAAACCAAAGAGGTACTTCCTTAGATTTCAAAACATTGTTTCATCATTACCATGAATGAACTCCATGGGTTTTTGATTATATACTTCTTCTACCATGACTCAGTTTAAGAATTCTATCTTGACGTCCATTTGAAACACATTATATTTTATTTGGATTTCGATGGTATGAATCGTCCGGATTGAATCCTATCATGCTACCAGAGAAAATATCTCCTCAACAACAACACCTACATTTTTTAATATCATTTATAGTCCAAACACATATTCTTTATGACCACATTTCCATGCTCATAAAATTTGTTCATGAAATTCCACATCGTACCAATAAAATTGTGACCTTAAGGTCTCTTGAAAGAATCCCAAGTCTAATTTTTGTTAATCTGATCAAACTAATCATTCATTGCTTCCACATAAAACTAGTCCTTTATAGCTTCTTCAAATGAGCATGGTTTAATAATGGATAGAAATGTATATTGTGCATCATTCCTCATTTTTATTATCTGTTTAGGTATATTATGATCCATGATAATGTTGGAATGATCAATTTATTCCCTTTAATTTATCCTATGATATTAAACCAAATTATTTCCAGCCAAGGTTTCCTCTTCATATTCTTCTTCTATTTCAACATCATGACCTGGCTCTTGAGAATTTTTTACACCTTACCCTATTTATGTATTTTCATTTTCTCCATTGTCACTTTCTTTCTCATCACTTATCACATCATCATATGAATTCCTTGAATAGTTTACAGTTTTATATTTATTGATCATAGTATATTTGTTTTCCACAATCCTTCCAATTTTCTTGCGGAAAGAATTATGTGACTTTTTGTTCATGGAGAATATACTGAAAATTCCATTGTCTACATTGGCATCTTACTTCCCGTGAATCCGTTTTTTTTTCAGATGAAAATTTTACATCCAAAAGCCTGAAAAAAATTCAATGTGCACTTCCTTCCATGCCACAATGTATATGGTGGCTTCTTCTCATGAATATAAATCCATCTACAATGTTGTATATACACTACTTCTTGAATGCCCTCTTTCCAGTAATGTTGAGGAATACAACTCTCAATCAGCAATGTTCTTTCCATGTTTTTCACCAACTGATTCCTGCACTCACCAACTCATTTTTGTAGTGGAGTTATCATAGTAGCTACCTCATGTTGTATCCCATGCTTCTCCAAGTAATTTTCAAATTCAATGGATGTGTATTACCCACCATTTTCAAATCTTATTAGTTTGATTTTTCTTCCATTTTCATTCTTGGAAATTCAAGGATATGTTTTCATGAAGTCATGAACATGTCGTTTCCTTTGTATAATAATTAATAATTACATTCTATTGCAATCATCTATGAAAAGTATGAATTACCATTATCCATGAGTCTTGGAATCATTTATCAGGACTGATACTTATGTATCAATGAGTTTAAGAAGATGAGATTTCCTCTTCTTTAGATGATATAAACCCCATACCAGCTTCCCTTGAATGCATGCATTACAAGACATTTCATATTCATGCTTCTGAGTGGGAATATCTATGACAATATTTAGTTCTTATATATTTTACATGTCTTGTTGATTGATTTTCTCTAGTCTGTGATGCCAAAGGTTATTATTTTCTACAAAAGTCATGTAGAATATTTTTTCTTTACTATCAACCTGATACTTGTTTCCTTCTATTGTGCATCCATTCATATTATAATTTCCTATCATTCTTTTTATAGTGAAGTCACTCTAAATGAATGTAACTATAATTCATGATTGAAAATGTTGACTAAATATGAGGAGATTTTGACATTGTCCATCCACCTAAATGACATCAGTTTCCATTATCTCTCTAATTGCTATTTCAGTACATCCAAATCCTTTGATTTTCAAAACTCCATCATTACTAAACCATACTATTCCATCAACCATTTTCATCACATTTTTAACAAGTCTTCATTACATATTATATGAGAGGAACAAACGCTATCAATAATCTAGGAGTTTTTTCTTTTAGTAGCTTTTAGGGATACCTCTACGCGGTTGGATTTCTTAATTTCGTTATTTTCATTCAATGAGACATTTGATTTGGTGTAGGGATTTGATGGACATTCAATTCTATCTTCCATGTAATTGGGTTCTTCATAGTCCTAAGCTTGTTGCAGAGGAGAAAAAATTCATGAAATGGAAACATTTTCCTATTGTTGAGCATTTAAGTGTCACTCACTTAGTTATGAGGTGTCCATGTAACTCTTCTTCCTACAATAAATGGATTTATAGTCAATGTTAGAAAAACAAAACAATATCCATATAAATTTTCAATTCTATAAGTAGTATAATACGAATGTATTCTCCTCTTTTTAAATACATGTTATTCTCCATTTAGATAGAAACATCCATCTTAAGAATATGACATAGTATGACACAAATATCTAAAGAACCGACCATTTATGAGATGAAATTCATTTTCACTTCTATTTCTCCTCAGGATTGCTTCCATGGGAAAAAATTTTGACCACCTATTATTCTGAGAAGATCGAGGGTTGTCTTATGTTCACCTATTAGTTTTATTTAAGGGTCTCTTTTTCAGCACTGTTAGTGATTTTACATCATGATAAACTTTTATCTTGCCTTTTTTGGTCCATTTTATCTGTAGGATTTGTTGTTTTCACATCACAACTGATTCCATTGTTTCCCTTGTGTGTGAGTCTCTGATCACGCAAAATCATTTCAACTCCATAACACCCTCATTTTTCTCTCTATAGAAGCTCATAATATGATAACCTTCCAAATAGAATTTTTTTTCCTTGATTCTTTTGACCTTGATTCACATTTATGCATACTCCTAAGAGTATCAACTTCTTCTTCATGTCCCACAAAAGTTTTTGACTTCTCTTCCAGTCTCAAGGTAATGTCATCGATGACCATTTACTAGTATTCGTTTATGAGATTTAGTTACACTACATCTTCTATCCTTTGAATGATTAATGAATGCAATTTCAACAGTTCTTCATGTCGTTCAATTTCAGATTCAAGGTAAACACCATATTATGATTATTCTTCAACCATTTATTTCATCTTATTGCAAATCCTAAACATATTCTCATGCTATCCAAAATATTCTATTAAGGGTAAATTGTGATTTGAATTAGTTTTCAACTTGTTATCTAAATATTTATCTTTTGGGTGCTCAATATTTTCAATGGTATCCATCATGGAGGCAGGATTTCTTGTTTTAAATTTTAGTTCATATTCTTCTTCATAGAATTCATTATCACCATCTTCCTATTAATATTAATAACTCTACTTTTGTACATTCTTTCTATATATTATGTCACCCTTTATAAAAAAAATTATGAGGCATCTCAATGTGTTAACCTTCTCTTTCTTCATCTTCGTTCTTTCATGAGAACATGGAGGAAATGTGCACATCTTTTCCACAATGAAAGCAACGAATAAGTAACTTCCCTTTTAAATTTTCCTTTTCAGTTACGGAACTTCATGGAAACGAGAGGAAGAATTTATTTTTCTTCATCATCTTCACAACTAATATATGTGGAGATTTTCAGTTTTTTAATTTCATTGAATTCCATTTACCTTCTCACTGGATCATAGCATATTTTGTCTTCACAATAATTTCATAGGCCACCAGGCTCCTCAGCAGATCATCCAAATAATGTTTTGAAGGATCTATTTTCTGAAGAGATGAAACAATTACATTGTACATGGGAGAAAGTATTCTCAATATTTTCTTTTCTATATAAACGTCTATGATTTCAATGACTAGACCTCAAATTTCCGCAACCACATTAGTAATTCAATTAAACAAAAAAGTCTGCATTCTCATTAGGATTCATCTTCATACCGTCAAACCTGTTGTGCAAGAAATATAGATTTACCGCCATTAATTTTATATCTTCATTAATAATATTTTCAACGATAACCATTATGGACTTTGCGGCTGGAAAAATCATTCCACTTAGATAGATCTGATCAGAAAGGGATGCATTGAGAGAATTCATTGCTTTAGAATCTGCCTCAAGTATTTTTCTGTCTACATCAGTCATAGCCAACCCTTTTGGATCAGTGACATTTATTCCATGCATAGTAGAAAAATATCATTCATTAAAATATATCATATATAAGGTCTCATTATTTTATTCCAAATATAAATTTTATTTCAATCGTAGAGGGGGACTTCGTTGACATTGGATGAATTGTCCTTGATAGTATAAGACAGATTAAACAGCAGCAACCTCCATTTTATTCCACAAAAAGGACCCTAGAAACCCTGAGAGGGGAGGGGTGAATCAGGGTGTCACCTTTTCCTTTTAAATGTTTTTTATATTGTTTATGCATTTTTAGAAACATTTTTAATCTACTTGTCAAAAGAAATTAATGATATTACACATCACTTTTACTTGGTTCACTACAATGTTCTATGTCTAAGGAGCATATGCCAACAGTATGTCAGTCATACCTAAATCCACTTATCTTAACTATTTCATGTATTACAAGGATGGAGAATAGTAATACTTTTATAGGAACACTATCTTTACAATGTTTCATGGATAGCTCAATGAATCCCTCGGAATTGAGTGCTACTTCATTATATTTTATTTGATGTGTTTGTCTCTATTCTACAAGAGACACTACATTCATTAGTTTCTAGAATATATGAATATGAATGCATTTATCACACAAACAAGATATTTATATTCATTTTAGAATCATAACATCACCCTTTCATGCAATACCACAACTTGGGATCTAGATTTTGTAATTTTCATGGATGATGACGTTTTTCCAATCCCTACTTTCCACACAACCCTTATATTTCATGCTACTACACTGAAGGGTTCACATGGACTTTTCTGACTAAAGGAACACCTTGGGTGTAAGATTAACTGTATGTAATTATTTTACAAAAAAATCATTCATTCTTCAGAGAAACAAGATTTTCATTGAAAAATTATTAAGTCCTCCATGGGGGTAGCACTTATTTATATACTTCGATGACCATGTGCGCAAGATTCCGACATGTCTATCTCGGTGCATGCAAGATTATTCCTCAACCCTCAAATACCTTTTTTAAATTGCATTGGGCACGTAATATTATTCCATGAAACCTCAACCTTCACAAACATTTAAGAATTGTGTGTAATTTTTTCTGTTTTCATGTTTTGATGCACTGATCCCAAGTTAATCCTTGCACATGTGTTTCTAAACACCGATCAATGTTGCGCGCAACTCACTTTTCTGAAGAAACAATTTTCTTCATATTTTAGTATTTATACCCAAAAATTTGGTAAACAATAGGAAACAACACCACCTTTAATATTATTGCATGCCTTGACTATAAAATCCCTTTCTAGGAAAACAACCTGAACATATAATGTGCATTGACAACAAACACCAACCATACTCCATTTTCATCATATAACAACCATGGATCCAACATGCTCCAACCATGTAACATGAAATGGGAGGTCAAATTCCTCCTCTCCTATTTCAGTATCCCCCATGGCAACCAAAGGATCCTCAAAAACACAAATATAATTTCATTGACCAACATTATTGTAATTAAAATAACATTTAAATAATTATAAACCAGACCATAATTCCAATATCTTAAATCCAAACCACCATATATTTATTTTTCATCGAGCAGCACCTCAAATAATAATTGATTATACAAGGTAAAATGATTATCCCACAATCCCTAAAAATTCAATTCCCTTTCACATGTTCCATTATAATCATTACCATGCTTCTATAATAGTTGATCCAGCAGATCCATCCTTCCTCTCATGATATTATCACTACAATCCAATACATGAACTGAATGCTCCTCAAAATATGTATCAACATAAACATCAACAGCATCAAAATAAATCAAATAAGAAGGGTTGGAATTATAATATCAAATATATGACACATTAAAAACATCTTCAATACCACTGTACTAATATGAATTAATTATTATGGAACCAGTCTCATCCTCCACGCACATCAAACTGAATCATGTATTGGCACATCAAAATACTGTTTTTCCAAATACAATGGGGACACAACCGTGTAAAAAAATTGAACACATAATCAAACAAAATAAAATAAATCTGTTGATGATGTCAATTATCATATGATTTATAGCAACTCCAAGCTATATCCCTATATTTCTGATTTAATATAATGTTTTCTGACATCTGTTACAAAAGTCTCAGCCACATGTAATCTGATTCCTATTCTCATTCCAACACAATATATATCTTAATGGCCTTTCCTCATTTCATTCTATACTCATTCTCAGTCTCCTATCAAACCACATAGAATTTTTATTATTCGACGTACTAATATCAGCTTATCCTCATTCTCCTTCACCATATACATTCATTTCATCTTATCCTCATTCTATATCTTCAAAAAGAACACATATAATTTTTATTATTCGGCGTAATAATTTTTTTATGTGGTGATATATTTTTCCATGTTAGAAATTGAAAACAAAATATTCTTCCCATTCTCATTTTAATTATTTTTAATTTATTTTTTGAATATTCATAACAGTGTTTCATAGTACCAAATGATTTCTATGACCATCATCATAGAATTAATATTATCCTAAAATAATCTTGTTGTATCCCCTATTTCATATAAAATATTTTGAAATATATAGTAAATAATCATTAAGGAAAAGAGAGAATCACCCAAAATCACCTCAAATTATTTTACTTCTTCATTAATCAAAATGATATTCAATATCGAATCCAATCATCTTATTCATATCTCCATGTATTTCAATTATAAATCCAATATTTTATTAAATTCCTCATTCGTATTTTTAGTATCAATGTCTTTTGATTCATCAAGATATAATATAACAGAATCATTCTCATATATCTTTAATTTTTTTTCACTCTCATTAATGCAATTTTACATCAAATACATTCAACATTTCATTTTTATTAAATACATAGAAAAAACTACAACAAATAAGAACTCAACAAGGATAAAAATAAAGAAATCCTAAATACGGGTTCCCATAATAATGGAGACCCCACTAATCCACCCTAATCAAATTAACCCCCTCCAAATACAATTGCAATGAACTAAAAAAACAAATAACATGATTACCTTGATCCACCACAGCCAATGATGCCAGATAATCAGCCACATTGTTGCCCTCCAGCCACACGTGATAAATCCGAATGTTATTGTTGTTGAGGATATCTTTTCACTTCCTTATAGAGTAGGATATTGACCAAGGAGCTGGAATTTTACCATGACTTGAATCATGAAAATTAAGGAATTAGTTTCAACCTGACTGATAATAATATGTTTCTGGCCGCACCGAACATAACCCATCTCCATAGCTTTGGATTCTTCTTGAATTGAATTTCCGCTCCCAAAATATGCATAATATGCAAGAAGGACACTCCCCCATGCATCACAAAACACCCCTCCTCATCTCATATTACCTAACAAGAAAGAACCATCAAAATTCATCTTTAAAGCTATGTTTTGTGCCATCCAATGGACCCAATTATCTCCTCTCTCATTAACATACTTAGAAATCATAGAAACATTCCCCTCCAATAATCTCAAAGAAGAAGAATCATTGAATTTATTAAGACAATTAATCAGATCAATCAGCAGTGATCTCATCCCCAAAACAATGGACCATTCTATGGAAATAATACCTTCAAACTAGGCCATGTTCTTTGCCCCCAGATACACCAACAACCTGGACTTATTATTATAGCTCTGGACATTTTTTTCATATCCCTCACCTTTAATACCATGGAACCATCTTTCCAAAAAATAATTTTCAGCAATACAAATGAATAAAATACCAATAAACCATCCAATGAATATCCATACTGCTCTGGACCAATCACTCTAAATGAAAAGGTTATTAGTGTCTACCTCCATGTATAAATTGCAGAAATGACATTTATAATCCAGGTTAATTATTATTTTCCTCAGATTCTCGTATGTAGGAATAGTCAGGTTTCTTATCTACTATACAAGAAAATTTAACTTAGTAGGAATACATCTACACCATAAATTTTTTTCAATTATCATGCTTCCCTTTAGGAGTCAAAATTTGGTTGAAGTACTTTAATGAAAAATCCCATGTATTAGAAGAAATAAAAACACACATATCCATATCATAATTTAAAATAATATCATTAAAAGCCTCCATTTTACCCCATTCAGAATTGCATCAATAAAACTGAGATGTTTACTGTCCCCCTTGAAAGAAATAAAAGGTCTAGAACATCCTGGATATGCCAATATTGAACCTACCCAGTTATTAAACCAAATAGATAACTCCCCCTTCCCAAACATCCATATTGAATGTAGCTGAATAATCAGAAGGAACTCCTGGATTAAGGACCAGAAGGGAGATCAATTTGAAACATGATTTTCCACATAACTAATACCTTTATAGGACACAATCTTCCCCTAAAAGGTTTTCTCCTCCACCACTTCCCATGCATGTTTTTCATGCATACAGTGGATTATATTAGCCATACATATTGAGATATCCATTCATAACTAGAGACAAATTAATGTTATATAATCATATAGTTCATCCTTTTCTTACACAAATATCTTCCATCACATAATAGATATTTTTAGTGATTTTATATATCCAGGAATTTTATTTTCCCTTAATTCATTGAGTTCCCTTTCTATCTCTCTTTTAATTCATAAAAATTGATTTCCTCATGATTTGAGGTCAAATTATTCATGTCAATCATATTTTATATCGATTTTTAAATTAACTTTTTTTCCATCGGTGTCCATTATAATCCTTGATATAAATTCATTATGATCATTGTGGCACACCATCGTCCTTGTCATCAATTTTATTAATAAAGAATATAAAATTATCATATTCAATGTTTCCACAATTGAAGCACTGAAATGATGTCATTCACTTTTTTTATCATTTACTCAATACATTAATATTGAAAATAGATATATAATTTCACAATAATCCTTGGAATTATCATTAGCATTGGTTAAAAATATATAATTCATCATCAAAAAATGTTGTTTCAATAGTCCGAATACCCAACCTACCATTCATGACTTGTTTCACTCTTATTATACTTCTAAATGAGAAATCATAAGGAATGACTTCTCCATTAAGATAGAATACCCAATACAAAAAATAAGAGTCCTTAGAACATTCCATAGGTCTCACAACCATTATGTACACATAAAACAACCTAAAATTGACAACTATCGGGTCCAATTCAGACTCTAATGCATGAAAAAATTAAAATCCCCCAAAATGGTTAAAAAGAGAAGTACACGACATCTCGCTTTCAGTACACAAAATTCACTCCCAACACACCACATGGGTGTGTACTCCCACTTGATTGGGAATGATAAAAGCCCATGGAAAATGACATATGAAATGCGTACAAAACATGTACCAAACATCAGGTCAAAGCCTACTTCCCTCAACTTGTGTAATTGTCTAGTTCTAAATGAAGAGCCTCTCACATGGGGTATGGTCGTGTACTACACATGGTCATGTGTCCCTACACGGGTTCACCTGGTTAGGTAGTCGGCTACAAGACAGAGTACAAGTATAGTGGTTGTACACATTTATACATGGAGTAAATTTAAAAAACATCATCTTCCATAAACAGGAAGAACACATCATGTTCCCCTAAACTACCCATTGTAACATCAAGTTTTCCTGAATTGAAACCCTCATGATCACTCAAAAACCATACTTCCACCTCCAAAACCATAGATCTTTAAACTATTTGTCGTTACTAAGAAAAATGGGATTTGAACATGTGATGTAGTTAATTTAATTGAATTTTTTTGTTAAACAATAAACAGTACTACATAAGGGTGGAAATCGTCGACGATTTTCTAAAATCTAGAATCCATAATAGCTACATGTCGATCCAACATGTCTATGAATTTTTTATAACACTCCCTACTTTCCTATCATCCTTTAAAATTTTTTATCCCTTCTATATCAGCTGATCAAAATAGGAGGATCCCATTCAAGGTGTATGTGAGAAAAAAATGAGTAATATAAAAGAATTAAACAAATAGAAAAAGAATAATGAACAAACAAAAAAAATTATTTAAAAAGGGGCATGGGCCAAACCCAACATCCAATTGTCATTTTTCCTCTCCTTGTCTAAACTCCCCATTACAAACTAAACGAAAAATAAAAAATCACAATCCAATGCTCCATTTAAATTTTATCGCTGAACACACCACCATGAACAATTTAATATTTAGTTCATTAAATATTAAATATTAACTATTACACCAAAATTTAAATGGCATAGATTTATACCAAGATGCATTCCTTGGGTAAACAAGCTATTATATAACTAGTAGAGTGGTCATGAAAAATATCCATGGTCATATTTTAGGGTAAATGTTCTTTTTACACCATTAAAACATCTGAAATTGAAAATTTCAAATTTCTACTCGAAAATAATAGTCCAAAACAAAAAATGTACTTTACTAACTCCCCAAGATAAATCTTCCCATTCTTGAAAATCATAGTAAAAAACACTAGATACCATGCTCTCAACCGGATCATCTGTATAACTATGCTGTATTTATTTTCCAATGACTATACATATAGTGTCAAAAACTATCTTATACATGTAAGTCATTTAACATTAACTGATTTGGTATTCCCCACTATATGAAAACCCTTATCGTAGCCTCAGAACCAATATGGATCTGAAGTAATTGTGAATAATTTAAAACTTCAATTGAAAATGAGGGTAACTACCATCAAATAGACAATGGTGTACTCTCCACCATGTGGATTACCGTATACCAATAAATATGACACATCAGTCTCATTTAGGCCAAAGTTCCCTTGGAAATCCCACATAAAATTGGCCTCCCCACCTTTTCCATGATTTCATCCTAAACCGCTCGTCACGTGATGTCATTTATTTCATGGCCATATACCCATACTATAACAATATTAATAATAATGAAAAAAAATAGTTGACTAGGAAAAGCTCCTATATAACCATGAACATCGAAGAAAATATAAAAAAACATCAATAATGATTATCAAAAGCCGATGGAATCAACTTGGTTATAATGCAAAACTCAAGCATCTATTGTGCATCGATCTCAAAAACCAGCATTGATCCAAGAAGAATTATCAAAAAGGATTTGTAAAAATATAGTGAATCCTCTCACATGCAGGTTTCCGTCAAAAAATATATGTCATCCTACAATGGTCTGAGTGAAATACCAGGACCTTTAGGTTTCCCACACATCCTTACAGAACTATCATCAAAACTGGGTCACATGGTCCAACAAACTCACCAAAAAACCTCTCAAATGTAGGTAATGATCATAATGACCAATGAGGTTCAAATATGAACACACGACCTAGGAGGTCCTGATTCTCTCAATGAATCCTCAGAAATAACTTCTCCCTAGAGGTCACAGAACCAACACAGAAGAGAAACTGAACTGACACACATCGATATCCCTATATGAAAATACCCCTTAGTCGTCCAATTCACAAGAAAAGCCATTGTATCTATTGGAATCATAAACATCGATCTAACTAGATAACCACATACCTATGAAAAAATACCGTATTAGGGGTTAAACAAATGGAATCACATTCTATATCGACCTATGAGGTCACTACTCCTTCTGTTCATAAAGAGTGAGTCATTATCCTCTCAAAAAACGTCATCAATGTAGATCGACCTAACATTCCATTAGAAAGAAATATATATATAAGTAGGACAAATATAATTGTCCATAATAATTATTAAAATTACACACTATAAGGCCTATATGATGTGAATCCTATGTGCCAACAAAATGACCAGTGAGAAGTCTCTTTCCATTTCCAACCAAGAGTCAAAATACATCCATATCCTCATTCCAATGGCCAGGAACAAGAGTTCCATAGTGAATTTTATTATCCACAAAACATTTTCATCACTCAGGGAAAAAATAATTCCCCACTAAAACATCACATAAAATTATAAAAATCTCATACCCAGGAAAGCAAGACATCTTATTTTATAAAGTGCTCTCGACGCTCAGTTCAATATCCCCCATTGGTTCAAATGCACTAATAATAATCATATCTACCATATCTAAAACATTAAAGAATAGGAAATGAACACATTGGATACGACCTTGTAATTTCCCAACCCAAATGCTAGAAAACTAATGTTTGAGCCAGTGGGTTATAAGGCCTCAATAATGACTCCCCATATTCTAGGGGCTACTGAGTAGTAGAAAGGGTCTAGGGGTGATAGTGGGGAGACATGTCCTTCAATTCAGCATAAGAAGTAGTAGAAAATAGCTATGTATTTTCCAGAGTATAATGTAAATGTAGTGGGGACGTAGTAAAAAAATAAAATATAACATGTTCTAATAATAAATGAAATTATTTAAAAGGCCGAATAACTATCCATTCAATACAAAACAGGTCACCACTAGAACAACCATAAATATATAGGTGTAAAAAATGAAAAATTAATGACTTTGTTCATGTCTTTACTAATAAATATAATCCAAACCACATACTCAGTCTCTAGACACCATCAAACAGTATCAATCTAATCTGGTGAACAACACGGGTAGCTCCGCTTGATCATGAAAATCTAGGTATCATCCCAATCCGCGTTGAAATTCAAGCTAAAAATGAAAATCAGAAAAAGGTCTAAAATTACACTGATGTGAACTTGCAGGGGTGTGAAATAATCTATGTAGTCCACCCTAACATGAAAAAAATAAATGTGTTGTAATCAGTTTATAAAAAAGAAACTTCTCAGCCTCGCTGATCCATAACAAAAAAGATATAGAAAACCCAATATGAAACCACAGTCGATCATCATGCCCATATTCCTAGTCAATTAAGAAAATGACACCTTGGATGTCCATATAAACATATGTATACATGTATAGTCTCATACCTATACATATATACATAAATATGAATACTCACTTGTATATCCAACCACATGATATTAAAACAAATACAAGTCAATCCCTAAGTCCATAATCCCAACCAATTGGGCATCATGTGAAATGGAATGGATCTGGGTGTCATTCCACTAATGTCATGTATCACTAATTTGATTTATGGGTACACAATTCCAATTGATATATTCCTACATCAGCCAATGCCAAATAAACAATTTGAGCAAGCTACATCACCATAGGTGGATACTCACCTTATAACATGGTTCACTCGTACTCACCAAAATTCACTGACAAGGATGACATTTCTTGAATTTTATTTCTAATAAAAAGTATTTGAGGGAGTACGTCTGAACATCCAGAGAGAGGCCATACTACAAACCTTAATTCTCGTAACTGATCTGGAAGTGTGTAAACATCCGGTCCCTATATCAACCAAGCTATGAGACCATCCAAGGCATTCCTATATTTGGAATCCAAGTATCACTCATGGTTTATAATTCATAATCCTTATAATCCGAACCAATGCATTACTATAAAAGTAATCCATGTATCACTCAAGGAATTCAAGTCATTTTATCACTGAGCCCATCTAAGGAAATTCTAAACCATGAATCCAAGTATCACTCAGATTATATAACTCATCAATCCACATAGCATTTACATGGAATTCCTACAATTGGAATCCACATATCTATCAATGTATAAAATTCATCATCCAACTAACCACGTCCATTGTATTACTACAACAGGAATCAATGTATCAATAAATGTATATAATTCATCAACTAAATGATCTCATCTAATACATTCCTAAATCATGAATCACTATATCACTCCGGGCATATAATTCATCATGTAAGGATCAACAGTCAAATATCAAGAAACACCTCTAGACATTCCAAAAATATATATATCATAATATATATACATCCAGGATCATGACCCATGTCCAATGATGTACCTCAATATACACCAATAACATATTAGAAATACCATGGATCAAAATATGGATCATATTAAATCATGTCTGGGAATAACAATGAGAATAACAGATCCCATGAAGAACATATGGGCCACCTAATTGTAAGAGAGATGCATCACGTTAGGTTCAACAATAACCAACCATTTAGCACCTCTAGTAAACATCACTGGATCAATAATAACCATGTCAATGAAATAAAACAAGTGTGAGTGAGGGACAAAAATCAAACATATCACTCGAGTCACATTCCTAATGGATTACTAGTATGGTATGGGTTCTATGGTGAAACTCGCTTCCATCTCCATCCAAACCCATCTTATAACTCATGGTCAGTCAAAAGAAGGGTATCCGCTGGTTTCCACAAGTCCTAAAGTGATTAAGAATCCTACTAGGTGTCATTATAATGAGACAAAAGTGAAGGGATCCGACTTGTGACTCCCTAGATCATCACTTATGAAAAGGTATCCCTCGAGGGACACCTATAAGCATCTATTCACACAGCCTCAATGTCCAGAAGGGAAATTTTCACAAGGGAAACAATATTAAACGCGTAGGTTAAGGGAGATAGCTCATTGCTCATCATAGATAATGGAATCAAAATAATATGGTCTGAACACCAAACCCACAATTAACAATATGTTTCACTCTTAAGGGAAAACTGAATTCAAAAGCTAGAGTAATTACATATATATTTAGATATATTCCCCATAACTCACATTAGGAGTCGTTAGAACTATCATTGGATTTCACTACCATAATATATGAATAAAATCACTCAAAATAGACTACTATCTAGTCCTGTTATGACTTCATGTAAGGTAAACCTGGAATACTCTCAAATGGTTTAAAGGGGAAAGTACACGGTTTTTCACCCTTGGTACATGGTGTGTACTCCCAATGCACCACATGGGAATGTACTCCTACCACCCTTGGTGTGTAAAACCCCAGGTATGTGGCATGTGAAATTGGTATAGGGCATGTACCCAACAGTGGTTACAGGAATGATTCCCTCAACCAGCCTGGCTGTATACAATGCCAGGATATGTACATCTACATAGTTTTCCACCCACAAGGGTAATGGTTGTGTACTCCACATGCCCATGTTCCCCTACATGAGTTCTCCTGGCCAAGTACACGACTACACGACCAAGTACCAGTACATGGAATTTACACCCCTGTACATGGTGTGTGCTTCCAAAACATTATCATCTCTGAATTGGAAGAACACATTGTGTGTTCCCCTTAACAACATGTAGTGTATTTTGGTTTTCCCTAAAATATCTCCTCTAGTTCTACCAAACACCTAGTTTTCTACCCCAGAAAAACAAATTAGGAATCAAGGGTCGACAAGAAATCATTATAAGGATTTAAAAAATTGAATTTACAAAATAAAAATATATTTTTTGGAAAAAATATAAACGGTCATACCATTCAGTTGAAACTACAAAAGATTCGGTCAAATTCACATTTCACACTTCTAGAACGTTGACCAGCACATCAAGGGAATCATGATGACACCTACCTCTCTTTTTATATCCTTCTACCTATCCCTATCACTTCATTATCGGTTGAGCGGCATAAGAGGATCCCCTTTTGGGTGTATATTAGAAGAAAATGATGAATGGAGAAGAATGAAATGATAATGAATAGAAGGAAAAAGAAAAAGAAAAAAGGGGCCTAATATAGCACTGGTTCCCAACTCATGTCTATTCTTCATTTAGGGAAAACTCCCAATTCTAGAATAAAAGGAAAAGGTTAAATCTACAAAAAATGTTCTATTCAAATAATATCATAAATCTAACTATCATGAACAATTTAATATTTAATTTATTAAATAGTAATTATTAATTATTCCTCCAAAATTAGAAAAGCTCATATTTATATTGAACTCCTTTCATGGGGTATAAACCCTCTTCCTGGACCAACAGAGTGGTCCTAAAAATCATCTGAGGTCACCTTCTAGAGAAAAGACCATTTAAACCCATTTTTAGACATCAGAAAGAAAAAATTAAAATTTCAACTCAAAATTGATGTTTTTAAAAAAGGGGACCTCACCAACTTCCCACCATAATCCATCTCATCCCTTAGAGTCCTGATGGAAATACCAGCAGCTGTGCTCTCAACCTGATCATCTCCACAAAATAGCTATTTGGATTGTACAGAAACCAGCCTCAAAGCATCAACATCTATCTTCTATACACATGTCATTTAATTATAACTTATATGGTAATCCCCACTATAAATAATACCCTAATCATCCCCTCAAAATAACCTCCTAGCCCATCGAATCTTGTAAAACACCTGAGTTAAATTGAAAAAGAGGTTCATCACCCTCACTGTACAATAGTGATCTCCTTACCAACTGGATTATGTTACACATATCATTGAGTGCAACGAAAATAGGTTCTTTCCCCAACCATGGAATAATCTTTAGAAAGAAAAATTTCAAGGCATGAGGCAACTGATCTCTCAGCATACTCCTGGATAATCAAGAGATATCATGACTATATATTACAATAGTACACTAAGATTCCACCAAGGGTGTATACAACCCCCTCCAGGCCATACTCACCATCCTTTCAAAACCTGAACAATATTAATCCATGGGTCAACATTGTCATTATACCTGATTAATTTTATGATTACCCATCAAACATTGATGGAAATTATGAAACAATGTTCAAGAAAAAATCCCATGGAATTTCTACAAAACAACATTCCTTGGATCACACATTTTCAATAACGGATTTTAATGCAAACGATACTACAAGTAACTAGTTTGTATCTTTATCAACTAACTCATACCCAAGTGGGTCATCAGTTACCAGGTTGAGATGATCGTGCTATATGGATCATTGGTTTCATTAATCTTAAATCTCTCATTAATATACTCTTGAAAATCAGGAACCTCACTTGGGTCACAATTTATTCTACAACTTCTCGTCACACATCATCATTCCAATCATGAGAATATACTCACTCATTGACTATATTAGAAACAATTAAAACACATGTAAACTCATTCAGGAACCTTGCCATTACATCCCATCGAATCCAGTCATGAAAAAAAAAATCCATGATACATAACAAAAGATGAAAGATTCAACATATCTATAATGAAAGATGATATCATCAATCATGACTCGATTTCAAAATTATAGTAAAACCAATATCATTACCCAATTGGAATGTGGAAAAATAAGGGACAACCTCTCACACATTGGTATCCCTTGAAAAGAACAGACATCAACCTAAAATTTTCTAAATCAAAACCGTTGTCCTCTTGGTCTCCCACCTATCCCTGAGGAACAAGCCCAACAATTGGTTGATAAGGTCCAACCATATCATCCAAAAGATCAAAACATCAGAAAATAAGTTATTGATAAAAACAAACACCGAGGGACAATGATGAAGACATGGAATATGAGTACAAAATCCTATATGATAATCCTTATAAGGAATTTCTCCTAGGTGGCCACAGACAAAATGTAGATGAGAAACATAACTAGAACTCATAGGGTATACATAAACAGAAATACCCCCACATGACTAGTTCACTAGAAAAGTATTTGTATCTATTGACATCATACCTTATGATCAGATTAGTTAACCATGTACTTGTTAAAAAACACCCTATAAGGGGTTCAAAAATTGGCATCACATTCCATATTGATCTACTAGGTAACATTAAAATTTATGGATGAGGAATAAGTCCTAATCCTCTCAGAAGAACACCCCTATTTAGATCCCCACAACCCTAATTTAGAAGATAATATATATGTAAAAAATCCCAATAGTGTAGGACTAAAAATTCCTTAAAATCCATTACAATTAGGCATAATTGATGTGAAAGCTACATGAAAAATAATGATTCATGAGAGGGATCATTAGTTTTCCATGGACGTTTCAAAATCTATCCCAGACCACCTTCCAATGGCCAAGATCTAGAGATTGATAGTAATTTATAACACCCATAGAACATGTTTGTCACTTATGGAGAAAATCATATACAACTGTAACATCACTGATCAAAAAAAATTCATGTACCCTAGAAAAAATACTTCTTAGTGGAACAAGTGTTAACGATGCACCAATCCATTATCCATCATAGGTTCCAACCAATTACTAATACTCTTATCATACATATCACAAGTATTAATTACTATGAAATGATATCCACTTATAGCACATTGTAACATCCCAAACCAGATGCCACTAAATCGGTGCTATGAGCCGGAGGGTTAAAAGGCCTAAAGTGTGTATCCCCTTATTCCAGTGGCTTCCAACTAGTAGCATGGCCCTTATGTGTTATAGTGGTGAGAATATTACCTTATATTATATTAATGAATAACAAAAGATATCTATGTATCAAACTTAGTGTAATATAAATGGACAGTGAATGTAGTAATGAACTGAAATAGCACGTGGTATAATGATAAGAAATATGTTATAAAATACCGAAAAACTATACATACAATGCATCATTGGTCACCCATTGGGAAGAAATTATATTTAAAAGATTAAATGAGTTACTAAACATAAAATTAAAGGGTTATACTACTAACTCTAATCCAAAACACATACCTGGTCACCGTATGACATCGAATTTCCATAGTCCAATCAGAATAACCACATGAGAAACACTTCTTGATCATAAAACACTGGGCCTCATCCCAATAAAATATAAAACTCATGATAAACCCAAAAAGTAAAAAAAACGGTCAAAAGTACACTAAGTATCATGTTCAGGGGTGAGAAATAATTTCATTAATCCACTGCGATAAGAAACTATTAAATTGATGCAATATTTTTATTCAATAGATACTACTCAACATCGTAGAGACCCAACTAAAATGGTATGTAAAACACAATGTGAAACCATAATCGAACCTCAAGTCCATAATCCTGGTCAACATTATACGTTCCACCACAGATGTACGTATATATATACTTATAAATATAAATTCCCAAACATATACATGTATTCAAATAATGAATACTTACTAGTATGTGATACCCAGTAATATAAAAACCAAAAGTAATCGAACCCTGATCCAATAATCTGAGTCAAATAGACATCCTTGGAAATGGAATTGAGATGGAATTTGTGCCACTCAAGACTTGTACCACCAATTTCATATCTTGGTCCATCATCCCAAGCAATATATATAAGCTTCATCCAATACTGAAAAAGTCTCTGAGCAAGCAACATCACCATAGGCAGATAATCTAACTTCAACTAGGTTCACTCATAATTTCCTCTAATCACTTACTAAGATACCGTATAATGACGGATAATCCTATAAAGAAGGACAACATTGAGTAATTATAGACATCCTATGAGATTCCATACTGCACCCTTGAATCCTTGTAACTGATATTGGTGAGCGTAAACATTATGATCAAATATCAACTTCACTATGATCCAATCCATGAAAATACTACAACATGAATCAAAGTATTGTTCGAGCTGTAGAAGTCACCAACAATATGATCATGTCAAAGGCATTCCTAGAACATAAATCCAAGTATCACTCTAGGAATACATGTCATCAGATAACCAAGATCGTCGAAGGTATTACTACAACAGAAATTCAAGTACCAATCAGGGTATATATCCTATCACCCCACTGATCCCATCTAAGGCATTCCTACAGCAGGAATCCGTGCATCACTCATGGTATATAATTCATCAAAACATTAATATCATCCACATAATTACAACAATTGGAATAGAAGTATAACATATGTTATAAAATTCATTATCCCACTAAGCCTATATAAGGAATTACTGCAATGGTAATCCAAGTATCACTCAGGGTATATAAGTCATCATGTAAGGATATATATTCAAATACCTAGATACACCATTGGACATACAAAAAAAATTATCACAATATATATGTATATATCATGGCAAAAAACAAAATTCAAAGGTAGTACCTCCGGGTACACTAATAAAACATCTTAAATAACATGGATCAAATGAAAGATCGTAAGAAACCATGTCACGACCTCCCAATGAGAAAAAATCCCAGGAAAAAAATTGGTTACCCCAACCAGAAAGAAGATTCCTTTCCTTAATCTTAATTTCCACATACCAGTAAGCACCTATAGTAAACGTCATTGCATCAACAACTACCATGTCAAATATATAAACAGATTAGTGACAGTAGCCAGAATGTCAAATCCATATCTCCGGTCACATTCCAATGGAAAGACATGTTATGAATTGGTTATAAGGTGACACTAAAAAAATTCTCTACCCAAACCCGACATACAACTCAGGGTTGGACAAACAATTTGAATCAGCTGGGTCCCTCAATTCAAGTAGTGATAATGAATCCTATAAGTTATCCTCAAAATTATACACAAGTTACTAGATTATATAATGGACTCCCTTAACAAGATTATAACCAAAGGAATCCATCAGAAGATCATTAGAAGTTTCTGGTCTCACAACCTCATAGCCCATATGGCCACGTCTCATAAGGGAAATGTCCTCAAAAGCTTTGGTCATGTGATATATCTCTTACCTCTTCTCGGGTTAAGGACTCAAACTAGGCTATTCCAAACAACCAACCTACAATTCAAACCAGGTCTAAATATCTGGAGACAAAAAAATCAATAGTCGGAGGAAAGACTACTCAGTTTAAATAAAATCCCCAAAGTACCCTTTAGGTATCCTCAGAACGCTCCAAATGTTTCAAAATCATGTTTAATGTGGAAAACCACTCATAAAAGAATACTATCAGGTTTAATTCCAACTCTATGGCATGAAAACAAGAAACACCCTTAGAAGGGATGATAATGGGTAGTACACAAAATGCCACCCTCAGTACACAACGTTTAATCCCAATGCACCACATGTGTGTGCACTCCTACCAACCTTGGTACAACCTGTCAAACCAATAAATAGCATGTCCCCAACACTTGGTACAGGCCCATGACCCACAACTGGTTTGGACATCTACCTATATATCTTGTGTACTTCTACATGGATTAAAACCCACATAGGGCCTTGCCTTGTGTTCCATACTACCAGGTTCCCCTTAATGGTTTTCCATAGCCGGTTATTCAGCTTAATGTGTGACTACAAGTGCATGGAATGAACCCCCATATACATGTAGTGTACATGAAACACCCCATATTCTACATTTGTAATAAACTCACTAATTTGTTCCCATAAACATACAATGTGTTATCAATTTTTCCCAAATGAAAATCCTCTGGATCACCAGAATCCCATCCCCCGCCAAAGCTAAATATTAGGCCACTAGGGACCGTCAGCAAGCATAATAGTCCATTAAAAACATTAAAATGGATAATTTAAATGGTTTTTGTAGTAAAATGGAACAATGGATAACATTGGGTGTAAAAAATGAATGTCATTCTCAAATCTGGCATCCACGGTAATCGAACGTCGATCTGGAACGTCGTGGGATTCACAATGGAACCTCCCTCTCTTCCTCTCTCCTATTGTCGCTCCTTATCAATTATCTCTATATCAAGCCACATAGAAGTTTCTCTTATTATGTGTACATGAGATAAAGAGGAATAAAGGATAATAAACAAAATAAAATGAATAAAAAGAAAAAAAGAGGCCTAGGCTGGCCTTAGTGCCCAACTCAAGTTCATGCCTAACCTAGGATAAAATCCCCATTACTGACTCAAATAGGGAGATGAAAACTATATCTATTGCCTCATTAAAAAATATTTCTAGAAGAACCTGAACAAAAAATTTAATATTTAATTTATTATTTATTATTTATTAATTAGTCCATAAAAATTTGAATAGCTATGATTTCTACCAAACTCATGTCCTTGGGTAAACTCCCATTTCTAGGGACGAGTTGAGTGGTCAGAAAAATTATATGAGGTCTTATTAATTGGAAAAGAAAATTTTAACCATTTACAGTAATCCAAAACAATAAAATCAAATTTATTCTTGAAAATACAGTGCATAAAATCATGAGACCTTACAATTACGACCATTAATGTCAATGTAATAAAATTAACTATACTAATTCTTTTACATTTAGAACCATGAAAAATATAATTTTTATATAATTTTTTATCTTTTCCATTAGAATACCATGTATTCATTTGTCAAAGTTATTTATAACATGATTTTTATCCAAATAATTATTATCTTTAATAAGAATATTATACGGCTGTTTTAATGTATTAAAATCACCAAAAAATTACTATATTTAATTTTACGGTCTAGAATATTAATTACTTCTAAGGGTTACATATTAAATATTAAATATATTTTTCCATTCAATATTTTTCAATACAAATATGATCATTTTATTTTATATTTTTTCTATTCCCATTATTAAAATATTAAAATTTATATTAAATCATAAAAAAATATTATTTATCTTCATTTAAATTCAAAACATATGAATAAAATATTTGCGAGAAAAAATATTTTATATTATAAATAGGTATCATTTTAACATGATTATTTTATTTTATTTATCATATTTAACCATTCTAAAATATTAATTTCTTTAATCCAAATTAATATAAACAGAATATTCATCCAATGAATCATTAATTTCAAATTTTTCTTGTTCGGTTGAAATTTGAAAATATATTTATCCAAGAATATCTTTGGTGTATTACTAACCATAGAAAATAATCCTCAATAATACATAGAAGTTTCATATTTGTTCAGCTTCAAAATATATTACATTAAACAATATAAGGGAAAACATCGGGAATATGACCATGTATAAATGTATCTAAAGTGTAGATCTGAATTCAAATTGGAATTATTATTTTAAAATTAACATATATATCATTAGAATATTAGAAATTAAATATTTATCATGATGGTAGAAATTATTGGGGACAAATATATCATGTTATAGTGCATGATAAATTACGAGGATTTAACATCAAAACATTCAATGAATGTGGTATATTAACTTATAAATAATAACTGTTTAATCTATTGAATATAAGACATTAAAATATTATTCTAATGGATTAAATGTTATTTTTTATTATGGGAATATCATTGTAGATAGAAAAAAATCAAATCCATAATTCAAAACATTATAATTGGCTAAGTAAAATATAGGGTTTCTAAATGTAGAGATAAAATTATAATGTAATATTCATATCAGACATTGATTAAAAAAATTATGGATGATGGGCCATACATTTTTTCCTCAATATAAGGGTTACTTATAATATTTGGGATTCAAATCCATTCATTTTTCGAAAATTATGGTACAAAAACCATACATTTCTCTTATAATTTATGGAATTAACTGTGTTTCAAAACAGAATCTAAACATGTCCAAAATACTCATACATTATGAAAACAAATTACCTATTTTGGGATTAAGGGCTGAATATTCATCTATAATTTAATATTAATTCCATTTATTTTTTACATGAACTTAAATTAATGAATATTCAATAGATAAATAGATGTTGGTGTTATTCATGAACAAAATTAATATGATATTATAAAACAAATTATCTGAGGACATGGAAAATATTATTCCATAGATTTTTACCACTAAAATCCACTAACCTTGAATGTAATTTAAGATTATCAAGATATTTTAATGTTGATTGAAATTATCATTGGAATAATGGATCTAAAAAATTAGCCTTAGTAATGGAGGATTAAAATGGATATAAATTTTATTGAGTGACCTTATAGGAGTTGAAGAGGTGTTATTGGTTATGTGGGAAAATGTTAACATCTTACTAAGGACTCTTTCATTGATTTGTTATACATGGTGTTTTTTATATACATGTTCAAATTTGACATAGAATATGAGTTTATAGAGGTCTCTTAGGGTATGAATTATGTTTTCAATTACCTTAATTGTTCTATATTATTTTTAGAATACTCTACTCATTTAGCTTGGAATGTGGTTCCAAACTCATATATATTTGAGATGGATTTTCTTCTGGTACTTTGACATATGTTTAGGGATTTGAAGTGATGAACTATTTATAGGTCATACATATGTCAAATTTTTTTGATGTTATAGAGGAAGACATAGAATAATGTTTTCATCATGATCGTATTTTTTTAATAATCAAATATACCTCGGTTATAATGTGTTCCTAATATAGAATAATTAAAAAGAAGGAAATAAGGTACATATAGGTAGCAGATTGTACGGTTAGTTTAGTTTTTTATGATACCTACAAAAGATGTTATATTTGGTATTATAATTTTGTATTTGAGGGTAATTATTGAAGCACCCATATATTTTATGATTTTATTTAAAAAAATAACTTTTTTGTTAGACTGCGTTAAAAGAAACACTGTGTTTTAAGGAAAATGGATAAAATATTAAGAATATTATTTAAAAATTACCATTTTTATATATCGATTAAATTTAAAATCATGAATAGGAAGAATCATGTTTCAAATATAATAAATAATGGTGCTATATAATGAAAATAAATTGAAAAAAATGTACTTAGTTTTTTTTATTGTCTTTCTATGTTATGAACATTAAATTTTCTAAAAAAAAAACTTTTATTTTTTGGATGAAAATAATAATTTAAATTTTTCAAAAATTTTGAAAATTCAAAAGCTAAAATGAAAATAATCATTGAATTCTAAATTTCTCAAAAAAAAGAGTTAATATTTTATATTATTCTTCAAATATTTTTTTCATTAATATTGAAAAATACTTTTTTAAAACATTTTTTATTTAAAAAATTTATATGGTTAATTTTGATATAAAATGTTTTTAAAGGTATTTCTATTTTTAAAATATATTTATTAATCCAATTTATTACATTTAATCAATTTCATATGAATTTTTGAATTTATTTTTTTAAATATTTTATGACTTTATTTTTAAAAAACCACTTTCTCATCAGGTATATTGGTTTACTTTTTAATATAATTTTACAAATTTTTAATATAGAATTTTGAAAATTTTATTCATTATTTTGAATTAGAATAAATAATATTATACATAAAATATAATATTATTATTTCTTCGAAATTAAATGTTAAAATTGTTAAAATTAATTATAGTGGATAACATTAAACGATTATTCATGGGGTTAAAATAAAATAATAAGGGGTTAAATCAAATAGTAACCTATATAAAAAAATTTAATCATCAAATATTGACATTATAAAAATAATGATTCTATAATGGACCATTTTGGATCCATTGGTATTGTCAAAAAAGTGGGTACAAAATTTTTTTTCCAAAATTTACATTTTTGTCCCTCACCACACTTAAAAAAGGTCGTCACTTTCTTTTCTATTCCATGTTTCCAAAACATATTGTGTTGGAAAATACCAACCAATAATATTATTTCTACATAAACATATATAATATATTATAAATCTGTGAGAATATAATGAAATATTTATGTTATATATACTAATATTTTATTATACAATGGTAATTTAATACATCCTTCTCCTTTATACTCAAATGAGAAATGATAACGTCGCTCGTGTGTAAGGGAGACTACCTCCTCCCCAGCCAATGTGAATCATATTAAATGAACACCTCAATCGAGTGGGAATGATGATAGATATAATAAATATATATTATTTTATTAATATAAATATAATAATGTAATATAGTATCTCATATACAATGTTATTTTCCATTCTATGGGTGAAAATATAATGGCATTTGTGTGTATGATAGACTTCCACCCAGTGCGGTGATGTGATTCATTATTCATATACTTCTCACATAGAAGTTAATAAAGAAATGATTAAATGAAATTAATATATATATATATATATATGAAATATTAATTATTCTTAAATTTTAGTATACAATTTAATCATATCTATTTCAATCCATCTGAAAAATATAAACAACATTTTTTCCTGATTAGGCCCTCTTGTATCCATGAATTGTTTATTTCATTTAATAATTGTATCTATTATGGATTACTATAAAAACATATAAAATTATTATATATTATATTTATATAATGGAATTAATTATTTATAATATAGAACCATGATCATTATTTTAAGAGTACATGTATTAATTCATTACATATATGAAATACAAAGAAATTATTACCTGTAATATGATTTGATAAATGAAATGAAAATAAATAGGTAACAAAACGACATATGTAAATAATATATGGTATGATATATATATATAATTACTGTTATTTATTATATTTATAATATAATTATATTTTTTATATATTAGGTTCAAACATGTATGATGTATGTCAATATGTAATGAAATAGATTTTCCTCTCAATTTTAACATCATTGAGAAGAATTCCATATTAAGAAACATTTCATTAATATGGTGTTTATAATACCTTAGAATTTTTTTAAAGATTAATTTACTAAAAATTATGTAGATATATCTATCCATAAAAGGATCTCTATTTCACTGGGTTTATTATTCAAATGTTACTAAATCATTAACGTCATTTTGTCACCAATTTCCTTTATTTATACATATGAAATATTATGCACCTATTTTTTATGATGAATATATACAATGAAATTGACATGTAATACATTGAATATATTTATTATTATGATATTTTAGGTTTCATTTAATTTTATTTTTTCATGGGGCCTATGATTGAATGTTACCAACGTGGTAATAGTTTTTATTATATAATTGAATCATTAATTGAAACTATTTATGTTAATGATTTAGATGGTGTAATTTTAGGATAAAAATATCAAGATACTCATGAATTTTATTATAATCTAGTTAATCCTTGAGAATAAATCTCTTCCCATAATTTTCTTCTATCTAGGTAATAATGAGTTCCAAATTATTTTTTGAACATAAATAAACAGTATTTGATTCCTCATTCAAGATCCATTTTTCATCCATATATATGTTTTCTAATTATTTTTATAATTATCAATTTTATTTATTAAAGATATTATTATACATTTATTATTTTTTTTTAAATTTATTAAATGAAGACATCATATCATTTTCCAAACAATGCCCATTTTCTTTTCACAAAAAAAGTGAATGTAATAACTTTTTTAACATGAAGTGAGTGAACATTATAGTTTCTGAGGAATTGATTATAAGTATTTATTATTGTTTTAAAATAATAAGGAATCAATATTTTTTATGTATTAATTTTTTTAAAATTGTAATGGTTATTTTACTCATGATTTGTTCTATATGATCATTCATAATCATTTTACATTTAATATATAATCCATTAATGTTAATTATCATTTATGGGTTATATGTTACTAAAATATAATTATTATTATTTCTCTTAATGGATGAAATTTATGATGAAATTATTCAAAAGAAATCCACTTCCTGTTCAATTAGGTATGATATGATTAAATGATGAAATAATAATGATACATGTTTCTTTTACATGGGATTTTATTTGATTAATGGTTTATGAAACCAATTTTTATAATGGTCTCTAATATGCTGAATGATTTATTAATCCAATTTTATTTAATGGGTTATGATGTGTTTGATGTCTTCTGATCTAGTTGAAATATACAAATGATTTTCATTATGTGATGGTGGGAACATATATCAAACTCTAATAAATTTGTTAAAAATTGATAAATCACAAGTAAATATGATATAAATGATACAAATGACATGTTAAAAATTATATGTGTGATCATGATAATATATTGACAATGTTATGCATGAACGAGTTTAAATATTCATAGTTTTATGCTTGGATGTCAATTTTAGGTCCCTAAGTTTATATGTATACCATGTTATATGTAAATATTTTAATGTGAGGGGATTATTTAAATGATTGAAAAAATTATATTTATTAAAAATCAATATGTTATCAACTTATTTTTATAAAAAAATATATTTCATATTCTACAATGTATCCCTCATGGAAGATGTTCATTGATTCTATTAAAATTCATTTCTAGTGATATAAAATTTCTATTCCATGGTGATTTTTTTGATCATTGATATATTGGTTGTGGGTATCATATGTTATAACCATGTCCTCATGACCCTTTTATCACATTTTTTTACATATTTCCCACGTTTACCCATACGGTGAATCTTATATCACAATTTCATAGATTTTTTTCTATGTCATGAAGAACTTTTTTAAGTAGGGTATTTTTTAAATAGTAAAAAATAAGAATACATGTTTGGGATATGTTAAGTATTCCTCACTAAATAAGATGATTGGATACACAATCTCTAAAGTTATGAAACCTCTACAGTCATTAGACATGAATTGATACCAATTATAAAATATTCACCTCTTAATTTGTTATTTATATATATGATACAATTTTCTATCTATAGTAGGTATGAGAGAAAAAATTGGATAACCATTACAATAAAAGAATAAAAAATTAGTAATATCCTTATTGGAAATTTCAGAATAACTCAAAGTAAAGGAAAAAATCATAGAAGTTTAGTAATGGTTTTTGTGAATGATTTCTAAGAGATTATATCCATTTAATGATGTTATTAGTTGATATTATTCTCCAAAGAGTTATGTAGGGGTAGTAACTCCAAAAGGATGTAATGAGAGGGACTCAATCATCTCATGGTTAATAAAAATGGTTCTTACTATTTACCTTTTTTGGTACTCCATTGGGATTTTCATTGTAAATTTCCAAATTCATTATAAACCATTATAATGTTTTTAAATTGATGGGGATAATGAATTTAATAGGATAAACAAATGGTGTCCTATATGAAAAATATTTTTTCATTACTTAAACAACCTATCGGTTATTATTAATGATTATATGGTTCACCACTATCATTATTTTTTTAGAAACTGTGAATTTTTGTTCTAGTGAATGTATTAAACCAGAAAAACCGTGTTAATGTTGAGTGTGGTGGAAAATACATTGATTTTCATCATGAGAAAAACATTATGGGAGGTGGAATGAAAAATAGTGTCTCCATGCTCACACAATAATTAAATTCATTATCCCCATCAATTTAAGGGAACATAAACATTATGTTGAGTCCTTTATAAGGGAACATAAGCATTATTTTTTTTGTATTAGATGATCCAATAGATTCTAAAATATGGTTTAGTACAACTGAAATATATTTTTTTCATTCTCCAGTGTTCAGAGAAAGAAATTGTTATTTTTTATAATATACCATTTGGATGGTGTGGTGTATTAGTGGTTTAATTGTTTTAAAAATAGATTTCCAAAATAAGAAATTGACCCCATAATATGCAATGACTTTAAGGAATTATTTTTCTATATGTAATTTCAAAAAATTGATTATTAAAAACGGAGGTAGAATTCTTTGATAATAATCATAAGGATGATGAATATATTATTACCTATAGAGCATATTTTACAAGTGTTGTGAAGTACTATTCTAGTATTATCATTAATCATGAATGTGAGGTTGTAAGATTACTCAATGAATTAAATCAATATATGTAGAATATATTATACATAAAGGTCTATGTAATATATGAAGAAAACATATGTTGTCAGTAAAAGTGGAAATGGTACTTGGATACCCTATTGGTAATGCTGATTGGAAATGAAATGTGGATATTTGGAAGATCCAATGATATGTCACACGTAAGGATGAAACAAATTAAAACACATATTGTCCAAAAATATGGGAAGGTGAATTGAGGTTAGTTTATTAAAAGAACATAAATTTAATTCATGTGATGGAAGTCAGGCTTTTGAGGAAATCAATGTTTAACTCTTGTGATGGATATTGAGAGTGGAATAAATAGAGAGAGAGGTCATTAAACTACACCAACCACACTCTTGTGTTTAAATACATGGAGTAATAGTATTAACTAAGATAGTTATCAACACTAATGGTTAATGATGAAAATCATTGAGATTTACCTCTTATGATAAGAGATAAAGAGAAATACCGTTCAATCAGTATTTTGGATGAGGGGTAAAAAATTATGTAATGAAAGGTACACTTACTATCAACTCTAGAAACACTAATGTCTTATTTTACTCTGGATCATCCCATTGTTTCATGATTAATTAATTTTATATGGGTATTAATTTTCTACAAAAAAATATTAGATATAGAATTATTACTGAATTACCAACACGGTATGATATAATTCATTGTGTATATGATTCCTACATAATTTCTGGTTATCAAAATGAGCATCTTACAAACCTTATCATTCCTCCCAATATTGATTTGATGTTATCATAGTAATATATTTGATTTCAAATTAAAAATAACAAATTAATTTCCATGACCCACCTTCACAAAAAGGAGGGAAGGGATATCATATTGCTAGAACCTTCCTTTTTTAAGTTGAAGTAGAGATAATGACCCCTGAGACCCACCATTAATACGTCCCGGACTGGCGACTAGCACCAAGGGTATAGAATCACACACAAGATGGAAGGCATTACCCTTTTGATTTTAACGGGATCAGGAGATAAGATAGTAAATCCCAAACAACAACAAAATCTGAACGTAAAGGTAAATACCAAAGTAAACCATTCCCATAGGCATGTAAAAAAGTAAAAGATACAAGCCACAAGAACTAGAAAGGTAAAGTACAAAAAAAAAGGAAAATGACAACAGAAACGGCCCTGAGGTCCGAGCTAGTATGGTCTTGCACGATCCCTGAAGTCCTCCTAGAAACATGAAAGCAGTTTTATATACATTGGTTGAGCATATAAGTACACTTAGTAGGGAAAACCAAATACTCTCATGCACAAGTGGGCAGACATTCTAATGCCCTGTGAGAAAAGAGACAACCAAAGCACCTAGCCAAGAAAAACTATCCACCCAAGCCTTACCAAGGTACAATCCCCAAAAAATGTGAGTCAAGTAATATATAGTAATAGCACATAGATGTTTGTGTACCCCGTTCCACTTTCCCACTGGTTATTGAAGACGTCCAATGCATCGTACCAATCCCGCCATTCTAACCGCAGTCCCACTACCACACCCCGCCCGCACACACCTGGGCCACTATAGCACATCCCGCCCGCATACACCTGGGCCACTAACACACATCCCGCCCGCAAACACCTAGGCCACAACCACTACGTGTAACCCTGACTGCAAACACCTAGGCTAGAACAACCACTACCACCCCCAAAGACACTTGGGCCTCATCCTAATGATTATTGTGAAACAACCTGCCCGCACACACCTAGGACAACTACCAGAGCTATCCTAACCAATGAATCTTGGGCTATAATAGACCTCAGGCCATCACAGCCTTCTCGGGGAGTCTTGGTATATTCGAGAAAGGGGGCCGAAAAGGATCTAATAACCATCCACTCATAAGATTGTTGGGAAAAATACCCTCCCCCATGAAATGGGGGTGTTCGGCACTAAGTTCCCAACATTGGTAGGGTGAGATTAAGAAACATAAAAACTATAGATATATGTATAGGTAAGAAACCACACATCCCAACCTAGGGTTCCAAAACCTAATCACAAACACCCCCATTACTATTCATTCATAAAGGAACAACACAACACTCACGGCCATGTCACAACCCATTCCCAAAACCAATTCCCCATTTTAACCATTCTCGTTTTCACATTCAAGTGATCCCATTTGGTGAATTCTACACTACTGGGAAACTAACATGCATAACCACAATCCAGGGAAAAATATACAGCCAAACAACAGTTTAAGCCTTCACACCTAGTTTACTCGTAAAGTCACAACAACAAAGGGTTCATGTGATATCCCTCGAAGTTCTAGAACCAAAGCAAGCCTCGAGATACAGCCCCACACGGCTCTCGAACAATAACCAACAACTATTCAACAATAAGGGATCCAATCCACATCCATATCACCTCGTAAGCATCAAGCATAAAAATACACCTTCTACCAAAACAGAGTAGGAAACATCCAGGTTCTTGCATATCATTCATTAGGTTCTTCTTTCTATTTGTAAACCGGGGTGGTCACACTTGGATTCTTATTTTACTGAACATCCATTTAAACCAACTTAGTATAGGTGACTAACCAATTTCCATGTTAAATTTATTTATTCATCACCAAAGAGAAGGGTTTATTTGGATGCAAGGAAAGACCACCAACACCCATGATTTTCACAGAGCACAATCCCATACAGTTCACAACGCATATCAACATAAAAGAGTTTATGAGAACATTCATCACACCCCCTTAATTATTTAAAGGTCCGTTAATTATCTTCATTAAATTTGGTTTCATCAATCCCACAGAAACAATAGCATACCTACCCCACATGATACAAAATAAAGAGAGACGAAGGAAAAAACCCTACTTGGTTGATCAAGTATCTAAGTTCTTCTCCACGCTCCATGAAATGGGGATGCGCGGCCTTTTTGAGAGGAACGTCATGGACAACAAGGGTGAGTAGAAAAGCTTCAGTATAGGCACACCACTTGCCTCGTAAAAGGGAGACTGTAAACACACTTGAAAGAAAAGGATGCCGGCCAAATGGATGAAGAAGAAGAAATTCCCGTGCGGTATATAGATAAGATCTCGTTGTTATGGGATATGGGGATTTTAATGGCATTAAATTTGGATCGTGGTTCCCCACATGGTTGGGTGGTTACACACGATGGCATTAATTGTTATTTATCAACTCTCATCTGGAAAATGTGGTAAAAGATGTGATTTAAAATGATCCTATATAAACAGAGGTGCATGATTTGATGACACACAGTTGGGTCCGTTGAGGTTCACCCCACCATTAGGAATTTAAACAATGATTAAGGGCTTAAAAATGGCCTTCAACCACTTCTAAAAGGATAAAAAATCCTAAATGTGGTGTTATGGGAGAAACTACAGAAGAAAAACCCGACAAGGTCGGCTGGCACCAATCGTGCCACACACCAATCAGTCACACCGATCGGTAGCACCGATAGGTTTCACTGATCAGCGAGGCACTGATCGATGTCAAACTGATCGCGTCACACCGTTCGGTGGGGTAACGATTGGTCGCGTGGCGATAGGTCGCACACCGGTCAGTCATACGCCGATCGGTCACACCCACCAAGACGCCACCCTTAGGATCCAGATTTTACCAAAGGGGTGGAACATGAGAGTCTGGGCCATCACATTAGATACCTATCAAACTATTCTCACCCTCGAGAATCAAATCCAAACCTGAATAAGAAACGGGGGGGGGGTCTGAACAACCACCTCGAAAGATACCTCTCAGGAGTGAACCTTATCGACATCTAGAAACACCTATCCCTCAAGTAACTAGGCAACACCATTGGGTCAACTATCCATTCATGTTGATTATGGAGTCCATTCCTCCGTGTCAAGGTACTATCCACTTTGGGAGGCACTGACTCGCCCGCACGAGTTTAACCGCATCCACCATAATGTGTCTTGATTAGGGATCGGGTCTCCCCTTCTCCACAGTCAGGACATTTCACAACCCTAACTAGGTAGGGAAAAAAAATCTCATAAACTAAAAAGGTCAGCACTATATCACAACAAGCATAGAACAAAACAAAACAAATCTCAAAATAGTTCTTGGTATTGGACGCGCATCTGCGTCATTCATTCCCAGGTACTCTCCTCGAGCCCGCAAAGCCTCTATAACACACGAACCAAAGGGATGGTCCATCCTCGGAGCACCTTCTCCTCACGATCCTCGATCCTCACTGGTTATTCCAAAAAGTTCATGTTGTCCACGATATCAAACTTTCCCCAGTCTAGTACGTGTGAATCGTCATGAAAATATCGCCTGAGTTGGGACATATGGAAGAAGTCATGTATCCTCAGTAGTGGTGGTGGTAGCGATAGCTGATAAGCCACTTCTCTATCATGCTGCAACACTTCGAAGGGTCTGATGAACCTTGTAGAAATCTTATTCCCCCTACCAAACCTATGTTATCCACGCCGAGGGGAGACCTTCAAGAATACATGTGGCCCGACCTCAAACTCCAAGGGTCTCCTCCTATTATCATCATGGGACTTTTTCCGGTCCTAAGCCACCATCATCTTCTCTCGTATAAGCTGAACTATCTCTATCGTGCTCTGCACCACTTTCGGGCCAAGAACACCTGTTTTCCCAACCACGGTCCATCACACGGGTGAGCGACATGTCCTTCTGTACAAGGCTTCGAATGGAGCAATGCCAAATGTAGAGTGATAGCTATTATTGTAGGAAAACTCTACCAGAGGCAAGTGTCGCACCCATGATCACCCAAAATCTAGAATACATGCTCACAGCAAATCCTCCATCGTCTAGATGGTGCACTCAGTCTGTCCATCTGTTTGGGGATTGAATGTAGTGCTAAGATGTAGCTGGGTGCCAAAAGAATGTTGAAGTCCCCTCCAGACTCGTGAGGTAAATCGTGCATCCCGATCCTGAGACTATGGACAAAAGAACTCCATGAAACCATGCCACCTCGTCTATGTACCTCTGTGCTAAGGAATCCACTACACCCGACTCCTTGATCACTAGGAAGTGAGCCGATTTAGTCAACCAGTCCACCACTACCCAGACAGCGTCGCAGCCTCCATGAACCTTGGGTAGTCTCGTGACGAAATCCATCGATATGTCACTCACATCCACTTGGTTATATCCCAAGGATGCAAAAATCCTCCTAGAACATGGTGTTCAGCATTCACCTACAGACACACTATGCATTTGGACATGAACTAGGCCACTGTTCACTTCACCCCGGGCCACTAGAACTAACATCCCAAGTGTCGTTTCATCTTGGAAACTCTCGGGTGCACCACTAGGGGTGAGTTGTGGAACTCACCAAGAAGCCTTGCATGCATTGCCTATAGAACAAACAACTTTTCTTGGAAAATCATCTGATTCGGACTATCCTCGTCCACCCTTCCAGAGCATCCCCTTGGTTAAACAGGTCATACATCATTTCAAACTCTATGTCTCCCCAGTGAGACTACTACACCTGTCATAGTAGAGAACATTGTACTATCATCTGATACAGGAATCCTCCACCACCATCCATCCTCGCATCCAGGTGCAGGGAAACTAACTCCTCCATCGCCTTCCAAGCATCTGCCAACTCTCGAACCGCATCCTTCTGAGACATCCTTCTCAAGGCATCGGCCACCACATTTCCCTTTCCTAAGGTGTAAGAAATCTCGAAGTCGTAGCCTAGAAAAAACTCCATCCACATTCGCTTCCATAAGTTCTGGTCCCACTGGGAGAATATATACTTCAAGATTTTGTGATTGGTGAAGACCATGAATCGCTCCCTGATTAGATAATAACGCCACAACTATAGTGCGAACATGACCGTCACATGATCTAGATCATAGGTGGCATAGTTACGCTGATGGGGACGTAACTGTCTAGACCCATAAGAGATCACCCCTTGTTGTTGCATTAGCACACACCCAAGGCCTTGTCCTGAAGCATCACAGAACACCTCATACGCAGCCCCTTCTTCTCGAAACCTCAACACTGGGGCAGTCACCAACTTCTCCTTCAGATAGCTGAAGGATGCTTCGTAGTGCCCATTCCACACGAATACCTGGTCGTTCTTGGTCAACGATTTCAAAGGTGCTACAACCCGGGAGAAGTTGGGCATGAACCTCCAATAGTAACAAGCCAGAACTAAGAAACTATGGAATTCTATCATGCTATATGGTGCTGCCCAAGAAACAACCACCTCAACCTTTGATGGGTCCACTACTATCCCCTGCTCTGACAATACGTGCTGAAAGAAATGCACTTCCCGTGACCAGAACTTGCACTTGGACAATTTCCCATAGAGCTGGTGTCGTCGGAGGACCTCTAAAACCGTACTCAGGTGCTCTGCGTGATCCTTCTTTGATTTTTAGTAGATCAGGATGTCGTCAATAAACATGACTATAAACAGATCCAGGTATTCCTGGAAGACAGAGTTAATGAGTCCGATGAACACAGCTAGAGCGTTTGTAACGCCAAACGACATGACCACAAACTCAAAGTGCCCATATCTGCACCTGAATGCAGTCTCGGAGATATCAACCTCATTTACCCTCACTTGGTGATATCCAGAATGTAGATCAATCTTCAAGAACCAAACTGCTCCCCTTAACTGATCAATGAGATCGTCTTTCCTTGGGAGAGAGTAGCGATTCATTACCGTCACCTGATTTAGCCTCCTATAATCTATGCACAGTCTTAGACCACCATCTGCCTTATTCACAAACAAGACAAGAGAACCCCACAATGACGCACTTGGCTGAACAAAACCCTTCTTTATTCGATCGTCAATCTAGATCCTCAACTCCCGCAACTCAGAAGGTGCCATCCGGTAGGGATCCATCGAGATAGGACGAGAACGAGGTTGTATGTCTATCCCGAAATCAACATCACAACGAAGAGGTAGAGTCTCCACCTCTTAAGAGAAGATGTCCCTGAACTCACTGATGATCCCTGAGAATTCCACCATCTCTCTATCCACTGACTCAACAGCTAGTTCAGCTAACAAGGAATGGAGGGGATCCTCTCACTTGCTGCTCTTCTGGAAACCACACTCGCCAATGAAAGTTACACATTGACCGCCCAAATATGAATACAAGACCATTCCTCAGATGCAGTCAATGACGGAACATACAAGGAACAGCTAGTCAATGCCTAGGATGACATCGTATGAATGTATATGAAAAAGTAGAAGATACCTGATAGACTGATGTGGCCCTATCATCAGTCTAAACCCTCGACAAACATAAGACAAGTCGGTCTGACCTCCGACTGGCATGCTCAGCACCAGGGGAACTAAATTTCTCTCGACATCTAAACCCATGGCACGGGCCGGACTGGGTGTAACAAAGGATAGTGATACTCATGTATTGATCAAGGCATAGGCATGGGTACTAATCAAGCTGATCATACCTCGAACGACTTCTAACCCTACTAGAACTGCTTCCTCCGCAACGTGAAACTTCCCATGCCCACCTCCTATGCCTCTTAGCTATCGACCACCTCCTCAACTGCGCCCTGGTTGAGGTCCTTGAGGGGCGTCCTGAGGTCGGCCTCCTCCTGTAAATGTCTTCCCTCGAAGGAGAGGGAGCTTTCTGTCCCTATTGCTGATGTTGAAAGTGTCTAGCTGGAAACTGATGCTGTTGAGGTGGGCGCTGAACCTGCCCACCCTCTCTGTACTGTACTCTTTCTAGGCACTGATTCTGAAGGTGTCCATGGCTCCCACATATGAAGCTACTCGGTCCTGGACCCGAATGAAAGGGAGAGGACCAGGGGATCAGAACTGGAACTGCTGAGGCCTGCTTCCTACTGGTCAAAACCTAGAGGGTCCTGATGCCGGAGGCCTACTGCTGACAGAATTCACCTTCGATGAGCCCAACTAGATCCCCTCTCATGATACACTGAAACGCACGGCCGATTGTCACCTATTGACCGGTCAAAGTTCCGGTGCTCTGCTAATGTGTATAGCAGCACTCGGGTCGAATCCTCAGCGATGATACTTTGTAATAGTCGTTTGTTTTTAGTTGATTGTATTTTGATTTGGGGGGTTTGTTTTCATAGCATAATTGAAATGTTTAATGAATGATGATCAATTTAACAAGTTGATAAAGATCTGGGTGAGTTCATCATTAGGTTAGTTAAGCTTGTGATATCCTTGAGCTTTTCTTTATATTACATTTAAATTAACACCCATGTCACAAGATGATGTTGATTAGAATTCCTAAGTGTTAAGGCTTTAATCCAAGCCTTAAATTAAATTAGGGTTTTAATCGTGATCAAATATTGTTTATGGTAGTGTATTTATGGTTCCAATAATCCATGGAAACCACACGTTAAACAAATAAAGTCATTAATCCATGACATGCTAAGTCCAACATACACAATGTTAATTCAACGAATACTCATTGAGCAAAAGCTCTCAGTCGCTTAACATACCTAAATTAAAACTCACCCCAATGAGAAATTTACTCATCCATTATGATGTTTATTAATCTGGTAATATATGTTTATGGTGATGAATTATAAAGAGAAGAAAAAGAAAGTGACATGATAAAGTAGTGTGCCGAACACACACACGAAATATTTTGAGAATCAAAAATGGAATTTCGATTGAATGAGGAAGCAAGATAAGGTACTATAATTTAAAATGATTCAAACTATTTTAAGACGATGAATATTATACTACAGAAGGTGGAGGAGAATAAGAGATATTGAAGAAGAAACTTTCATTAAAACAAAATTACAAAATAATGGACTTTCAAAATTAAAAAAATGAAGAACACAAAAGTAAGTGAAAACAAAGGGAGGAGGAAAGGTCTCTCAAGTGCAAACATGAGTATGGAAGGTCCTCCCAAGCCTTTGGAAAAGCTTTGGTCGTGCCAATATGTTATCCTCTCTTCTGAAATGCCAACCCCTCTCAAGGAGAGAAGGGGAGAGTATTTATAGCCCAAGGAGTGGACTGTTTGCATTCCTAATCTGTCCCTCCACTTTCATCGCCAATTTGGCTATTCAGACAGCCGAATATCCAAATATCTCCTGCTTCAAAGTCGTAGAAAATAATGTTGTCCGACTACTTTCAAAATATGGAGGCATTTGGACAAGTGGATCCAATGTTATGGCGGTTTTATTAAACAAAGGTAAACTGTCCATTGCTATCCATGCGTTTTTGATGGCCAAAATGTGAATGGATTTTTGAGCAGGAAGATACCTTCAAATCCGAATGACTTCTGCAACAAAGTAGGCAGCCTATATCTCCTCTTTCCCACTGCAAAATCTCAGCTCGATTTGATGCTTACATCATGATATATTTCATGAATAGTATACGGAGTTTAATTCTCGGACAGAATGATGGGATGGACTTCAAAGCTTCATTTGGGCCCCTTGTACTTGGATTTGGGCCATGAAATTTTTATCCAAGATGACATGTAGTGTCTCCCGAATTATGGTTGAGATTTAATGTTTTTAAACTTCTGTATTGAGCCCAGTAAATCAATCTTCAAGGCTGGTCCAGTTTCTTCACAGATTCTTTGGTCTTGTTTGTGAGGACCATATGACCCTTAAAATGGTAGAATTGGATCATGGATCCTTCTAATGAAATTTTTTATATTGAAAGGAGAATCCTAAAAAATAATAACCACACAATTTGGATCAGTATAGTTACAGTTATAATTAAAACATTATACTGACTCAATTGGACTACTTCTAAAAATGCTCAAATATTATACTTAATATTAAAACATTAATATTTCACACAAATTATGCACATTTCATATAAAATAAGTAAAGGGGGAATATAATAAGTCATGAAAATATTAATAACATCAACTCCCCCACACTTAGATTTGCGCGTGTCCTCATGTGCAACAAATATAAAAAACATGACAAAATCATTTTCACTCACCAACAAATATTAAAATTTTGTTTTCTCCAATCATGGGAGGTTTAGAATATTTCACTCATCCATATTGAATTCCATCACAAATTTGGTTCATAATAATGCATCAGAAACAATTCATTTTTTCATGTTCAGGGTTTGAATTGGAAAATGTAGGCACTCAAAACTTACTCATCTCAAGATGATAAAAATGTATTTTAGGAGGTTCACTCATTCACCAACAAAAAGTGAAAATCAAGAGTTTGTAAGATCTCTCAGATTCCATTCCCAAATCTAATGTGTACAAGAATCCAGATGTCTTTTAAGGGGTTTTTCAGTGGCTATGGGATGGTAGGTATATAATGTCCAAAGGAAAAGAGGGGTTAAAAACACCAACATGGAAGAATCAATGCATATTTTTTTGAAATTTGATTTGAAAGGAAATAGAAACACATATTTACAAAGGCAAGAATGTGTGATGAATGAAAAGTGAGGGAGATAGAAAATGGAATAGGGAGAGATGATGGAATATGTACAACATGGAAGACTTCCAATAATGACACAATACAAGATGATTCAAGTGATCTTTTTTTTCTCTTTTTGCTCTTTTTTTCGAAAGTTGTGCTTGAAACAAGTCTCATAGTCATCTCCCAACCCATGTTTGATCTCCTCATGGAACTAATTTTAGTTGTTATAACACGATCAAAGGTTGATGATGAATGATTTTTGACCCACCCAAGACACAACCCATTCCTTTTTTTCATTTTTTTAATATAATTTTTTTTCATTTTTTTTAACAAGTTTCAATGACTTTTATACAATTGAAAATTACAAATATACACCCCAAAGCTCACAGAATTACAACCTCTCCCCCACACTGGAATGGATGCCTGCCCTCAAGCATATGATGACACATTGGATATCAATGAAAGTACGCCCAAAAATGAAGTCCATCCCCCCCACTTAAATTTCAATAAATTGTACAATGAAAATCCATGAAGATGTTGGGTGAGACAAGGTATTAGGCTTGTAATGTTGCTATCAAAAGAAAGGTTTTCATTGGCTCAAAGGGGCTTTCAAAAGTAGGATCAATGTAAGGGTAACAGGAGGCTATTTGGCTATTCTGATTCTCATGTGGCTTAGAAAATGCCTCTATCATATTAATGCACACAAACGATGGAAATTCAGCTCGAAGGTCCACAAACTCAAGACTCACAATCAGTGGTGAAGACACACAATGAAAAAGATAGCCATATATGACCTTGGCATGAAGGCTAATGTTAATCCTCACGATAGGGGAGAATAATTTTCCACCAAAAATTGTTCATTCAAAATGTTTGTTATTGACACAAAATTGTTTACCCAAGATTGAGATAAAAATTCAATATATTTGAGTTTAAAACAAGCATTTTGACTCCCCAAAATGGTTGGATAGAATTTCAATATTGGATGATGAGTAATTATAACACCCTTTTTTTTGTGAATTTTCATTTTTTTTTAAATTATTTTTTTAATTTTTTTATTTTTAATGACACATCCACACAAAAGAGAAAATAGAAAAAAAAGGTTGTGGAAGAATGTTGTAAAAAATGAGAGGGAGAGAGGAAGAATAAGAAATAGAGAGAAGAAGAGAGGGAAGAGAGATTGAGGAGAGAGAGAGTTAAAGGGAAAGAGGAGCCCCTTGGTTTGGATTTGGCGGGTCTCTATCCAGTGGTGGTTCTATTGAAGTGGATGGGGTTTCGATGGAAGTCGACGTGGTTCCTAGATTGTGATACCTCTCATGGTGATGTTTTAACCGATGTTCGTTAACCATTAATGTCCATTTGGAAGAGCGTTCTTGGACTTGCACTGCACCAAATGGGTAAACGTTAGTAATAACAAAAGGACCTTCCCAACGAGAATTAAGCTTACCTGGGTGAAGTCGAAATCGAGAATTTAAGAGCATTACCTTTTCAACTTCATGAAATACCTTTCAAAGAATGTGCTTTTCATGGAGTGACATTTCCTTTTCTTTGTAGAGAATGGTGTTCTCATACGAATCGAGTCGAAGCTCCTCCAATTCAGTCAACAGCAACAATCTTTCTTCACCAGATTTTTCACAATCAAAATTACATGTTTTGACAGCCCAAAATGACTTATGTTGGATTTCAACTGGTAAATGACAGGATTTACCAAAGACTAGCCTAAATGGAGACATCCCAATGGGTGTCTTATAGGCTGTTCGATAGGCCCAAAGTGCTTCACCAAGTCTATCGGGCCAGTCATTTCATGTGGGAATAACAATTCTTTCAAGCACTCTTTTCACTTCTCTGTTAGAATGTTCATCCATTCCATTTGTTTGAGGGTGATATGCAGTGGATGTTTTATGTACAACCCCATTCTTTTTCAAAAGTGACTCCATGGTTCTATTACAGAAATGAGTTCCTAAGTCACTTATCAAAGCACGTGGTGTTCCGAATCGATGGAAGATATGGGTTTTGAGGAACTCACTCACAGTTTGAGCATCATCTTTCCTAGTGGGTTTGGCCTCGACCCACCTAGAAACATAGTCAACAGTAAGGAGAATGTAGGATAATAAATTGGAAGGGGGAAAAGGTCCCATGAAATCGATGCCCCAAACATCGAAAAGCTCACAGAAGAGTAATGGCTTTTGAGGCATTTCGTTTCTTTTGGAAATTGTGCCAAACTTTTGGCAAGTGGGACATGATTGGCAGAACTCGTGTGAGTCCATGAAGAGTGAAGGACAAAAGAATCCAGAATCTAGGACCTTTCAAGAAGTCCTTTGTGGTCCAAAGTGGCCACCTCCAGGCATTGAGTGGCAGAATTCCAAGATGGAGGATTGTTCAGTTTCATCAACACATCTCCTAATTACCATGTCAGCCCCAGTTTTCCAAAGTTTATTATCATCCCAAAAATAATGCTTTGAATCACTTTTCATATTTTCTTTTTGTTCTTTTGAAAAATATTCAGGGAAAACACTAGAAACCAAGTAATTGACAATTGGGGCATACCATGGTAACTTTGGAGTGAGAGATGAGAGGTGTTCAGTTGGAAATTCAGGATCAATTATTTCAGAATGAGAAGAATTAGAAATTCTACTCAGGTGGTCAGCCACAGGGTTTTCTTTTCTAGGATTATCTTTTATCACAAGGTCAAACTCTTGGAGCATTAAAATCCATCTTATTATCCTTGGTTTGGAATCACTATTCTTAAGTAAGAACATTAATGCTGAGTGGTCCGTGAAGATGATGATTTTGGTACCTAAGAGATAGGGCCAGAATTTATCCAAGGAAAAAACCACATCTAAAAGTTATTTTTCAGTCACAGTGTAGTGTGATTGAGTTTCATCCAATGTTTGTGAGGCATAAAAGATGACATGATGAATGTTTTCTCTTGTTTGACCAAGAACAGCCCCAATGGCCCTATCAGAAGCATCACACATCAATTCAAATGGTAAGGACCAATCTGGGGGTTGGATTATTGGAGCAGATGTGAGAGCAGATTTGAGTTCAAATGAAGGCTCTCTTACAAGACTCATCAAAATTGAATGTGACATCATTTTTAAGTAAACGAGTGAGTGTGATGGAAATCATGCTGAAGTTCTGAATGAATCGCCGATAGAAACCGGCATGACCAAGGAAGGACTGAATGTCTCGAACTGATTTGGTTTCAGGAAGTGATTGGATCACCTCAATTTTGGCTGGATCAACTTGGATACCCTCTTGAGAAATTATGTGCCCTAGAACAATCCCATTTGAAACCATGAAGTGACATTTTTCAAAATTCAGCACAAGGTTGCACTTGACACACTTTTGAGGGACCAAAGAGAGTGAATGTATGCAAGATTCAAATGAATCGCCATAAATGGTAAAGTCATCCATGAAGACCTCCATGCAATTATCAATGAATTCAGAAATGATACTCATCATACACTGCTGGAATGTTGCAGGAGCATTACAATGGCCAAAAGGCATTCGCCTATAGGTATAGGTTCCAAAGGGGAAAGTGAATGTGGTCTTTTCTTGGTCTTGAGGTGCGATTGGAATTTGGAAGTATCCATTGTAAACATCAATAAAGCAATAGTGTGACTTTCCGGCCAATCTCTCAAGCATTTGGTCAAGGAAAAGAAGTGGGTAGTGATCTTTTCGTGTTTCATAATTCAATTTGCGATAATCGATGCACACACGCCATTTGTTTTTCACTCGAGTTGAGACCACTTCTCAATGTTTATTTGTGGCAACTGTCATACCGCCCTTATTAGGAACGAATTTAATTGGACTAACCCATTTAGTATCAGAAATTGGGTAGATAATACTATCTTGAAGAAGCTTGGTAATCTCTTCCCTAACTACCTCAAGTATGAGTGGATTGAGTCTTCTTTGAGGTTGCCTAATTGTTTTGGATGATTTCTATAGATGGATGTGATGCATGCAAAGGGCAGGGTTGATTCCTGGAATATCCTCTAGGGTCCAACCTAAGGCATTTTTGTTTTCCTCTAACAATTGAACAAGTTGGGACTCCTCAGTTTCAGAAAGTGAAGCAGAGATAATGACAGGGTAGGAGGGATCATGGAAAAGGAATTCATACTTGAGGTGTGAAGGAAGTGGTTTTAGATCAGTTTCAGCCTTGATTTGAGAGCTAGACAAGTTAGGAGCAGGTGAAGGGATTCCAGATGGGTTTGGATCATTTTCCTCAACACTGTCCAAGGTGGAGCAGTAGATATCAGAGTTGATGTAGGATTCAAGAGAGTTTTCAAGTTCCTCTAGATTGATGGAGTCTATGAATGAGAGGTCCACATCAACTTCACCATTTATGAAATTGTTAATCATGGGGATGATTTCACAAGATCCTTTATCATTAGAACATGAAGAACATGGTGGATTGGGGTTCGATTGAATCTTAGAAGTGCCCCCAAAAGCGTGGACTGAGAATGCAGAGTGATCCTCCGATGGGTATCGCATGGCTTGGAAAATGTTGAACTTGACCAGTTGGTCACCGAATTCCATGGATAAGATGCCTCAATGGACATCAATATTGGTTCTCGCAGTCATGAGGAATGGTCTTCCTAGAATTAGGGGAGATCGAGAAGAGGTCATCTCACCTTCCATGTCAAGGACATAGAAATCAGCTGGTAAGATAAGATCATTGACTCGAACAAGAACATCTTCAATTATCCCCTCAGGACTGGTAGTGCATCGATTGGCTAATTGAATGAAAACACCCATTGGGTGCATGGGACCTAGGACAAGGTTGGAGAAAATGGATTTGGGCATGACATTTATTGAGGCTCCAAGGTCTATGAGTGCATCATCAATGTTGGAACTCCCTATTTGACATGGAACCGTGAAGGTCCCTGGATCTTTGCACTTCATGGGAATGGACTGTTGGGTTGAAACATTTTCAATGTTCCTAAGATTCCTCTTATGGGTGAACAATTCCTTAAGAAACATGGAATACTTAGGGATTTGTTTGATGACATCTAAGAGGGGGATGTTCACATCAACACGTCTAAACATGTCAAGCATTTCAGGATCAGGTTCAAAGGACTTCTTAGGCTTGGAGATGGCTTGAGGAAAAGGAATTGGGTTCCTTAGAGGAATGGAATGAGGTGAAGGAGTGGATTCAAGTTCCTTTTCTAGCTTTTTGTTCTTTTCATTTTCTAGATCAACATCGAAAGGGGAGGTAGAGCAATCAGCATGGGGCATAGCAATTTTCTTTCCCGATCTAAGTGCAACCGCACTTACATTACCCTTAGGGTTGGGTAATGGTTGAGATGGGAGTTGGGATGAATTGGATGGTTGTTGCTGGCTAAGGTGGGATGCAAGTTGACCTATTTGGGTTTAAATGTTCTTGAGGCTAGAACGGGTGAAGGAAGCAAGATCCTCTACAGCACATTCCCAGGGTTGTTTAGAAGAAGAGGCTTGTCCCAAATTGGGTTGGTCTTGATTTTGGTTCTTGGGAAAGAGATTGTATTGGGTGGGGAATTGGGAAGGATCGTTAGGATAGTGGAATCCAGGAGGAGGATTGTTCCTTTGGGGTTGAGGAACAAAAGGATAAGGTTGATGGATGTTACCACCACTTTGACCATATTTGAACTGGTTTGGATTTTTATGAGGGAACTGAGGAGGATGAGAAATGGGATTACCATACCTCAGAGGTGGGTTAAAGGTAGAAGATAAGGGCTCAGAGTGGGGTTGGTTGAAGTTTCTAACAAACTGACCTGATTGTTGAGGGTTGAATTTTCGCTGAGCATATGCCACATTGAGCTCCATTGGACTAGATGAATCAGATTGATCATCTTGAAGTTGTGGACTTGTGTCAGTTGGATGAGATGGAGAGTTGCAGATTGCACAATTCTTGATAGGTCCAGGGAATAGTGCATGTGGAGAAGATGAGGTTGGGGCTTTGGTAGCCATCGCTAGTTGATTCACAAGACCTGTAAGTTCACTCATCCACTCAGTCATCTTATTGGGCTCTATGGATTGATTCTCTTGGGCTTGTTTCACTTGAGCATGTGCTCGAGTATGGAATTGCTGCGTGTTTGCAGCCAGGTTGCTTATGAGTTCCCGTGCAGCTGCAGGGGTTTTGTCAACAAGAGCACCGCCACTTGTGGCATCAATGAGAGTTCGCTCCATAGCCAATAACCCCTCATAGAAGTATTGGATCAGGAGTTGGTCAGGGATTTGATGGTGTGGACAAGTTTCCACAAGCTTTTTTAACCTCTCCCAATCCTCATGGAGTGATTCATTAGGAAATTGACGGATGCCGCTTATTTCCTTTCGGATAGAAGCTGTTTGGGAAGCGGGAAAGAACTTCTCAAGGAAAAGTCTCTTCATGTCAACCCATGAGTTTATGGAACCAGGTGGGAGGTAGTAGAGCCAAGACATGGCAGAATCTGCTAGGGAAAAGGGTAAATATCTAAGCTTGATTTGTTCTTTAGAAACCCCTTGAGGCTTCATGGTAGAGCATACTACTTGGAACTCTTTAAGGTGAATATGTGGATCCTCACTGGCTAGCCCGTGAAAATGAGGGAGAAGATGAATCAAACCCGATTTGAGTTCGAATTCAGCTTCAATTTTTGGATATTGAATACCAAGAGGTTGGTAATTCATATCAGGGGTAGCGAGTTCTTTTAGGTTTTGTTCCCTAGGATTGTCCATTTCAATTTCAACTGGTTGGATGAGGTCTGGTTCTTGAATTATTTGAGTATCTCTTATGTTCCTCCTAAGTTGGCGAAGTGTTCGCTCAATTTCAGGGTCAAAAAAATCCGATGGATTGTTTGGAAGGCTACGGGGCATTCAGAGAGATTTTTGAAGAAATAGGAAGACGGGTTTTTCTTTGTATTTTTTCAGTTTATGATTTTTATGAGAAGATGGGGTTTTCTTTGTGTTTTTTTTCAATTTTTTTTTTAAATTTGTTTTTTTATTTTCTTGACAATAACCAGAAACTAATGACTACTTAAAGAACCATCCCTGGAAACAGATCCATTTGAAACATACGGCCGATTGTCGCCTATCGACCGGTCAAAGTTCCGGTGCTCTGCTAATGTGTATATCAGCACTCAGGTCGAATCCTCGGTGATGATACTATGTAATAGTCGTTTGTTTTTAGTTGATTTTATTTTGATTTGGGGGGTTAGTTTGTAGAGCATAATTAAAATGTTTAATGACTAATGTTCAATTTAACATGTTGATAAAGATTGGGGTGAATTCATCATTAGGTTAGTTAAGCTTGTGATATCTTTGAGCTTTGCTTTATATTGCATTTAAATTAACACCCATGTCACAAGATGATGTTGATTAGAATTCCTAAGTGTTAAGGCTCTAATCTAAGCCTTAAATTAACTTAGGGTTATAATCTTGATCAAATATTGTTTATGGTAGTGTATTTATGGTTCCAATAATCCATGGAAACCACACGTTAAACAAATCAAGTCATTAATCCATGACATGCTAAGTCCAACATACACAATGATAATTCAACGAATACTAATCGAGAAAAAGCTCTCAATCGCTTAACATACCTAAATTAAAATTCACCCCAATGAGAAATTTACTCAGGCATTATGATGTTTGTTAATCTGGTAATATATGTTTATGGTGATGAATTATAAAGAGAAGAAAAAGAAAGGGACAAGATAAGAGTAGTGTGCCGAACACACACACGAAATATTTTGAGAATCAAAAATGGAATTTCGATTAAATGAGGAATCAAGATAAGGTACTCTAATTTAAAATGATTCAAACTATTTTAAGACCATGAATATTATACTATAGAAGGTGGAGGAGAATAAGAGATATTGAAGAAGAAATATTCATTAAAACAGAATTACAAAATAAAGGACTTACAAAATTACAAAAATGAAGAACACAAAAGTAAGTGAAAACAAAGGGAGGAGGAAAGGTCTCTCAAGTGAAAAAATGAGTATGAAAGGTCCTCCCAAGCCTTTGGAAAATCATTGGTCGTGCCAATATGATCTCCTCTCTTCTGAAATGCCAACCCCTCTCAAGGAGAGAAGGGGAGAGTATTTATAGCTCAAGGAGTGGACTGTTTGCATTCCTAATATGTCCCTCTACTTGAATCGCCAATTTAGCTATTCAGACAGCAGAATATCCAAATATCTCCTTCTTCCGAGTTGTAGATAATAAAGTTTTCCGACTAATTTCAAAATATGGAAGCATTTGGACAAGTGGATACAAAGTTATGGAGGTTTTATTAAACAAAGGTAAACTGTCCATTTCTATCCATGTTTTTTCGATGGCCAAAATGTGAATGGATTTTTGAACAGTAATATGCCTTCAAATCCGACTGACTTATTCAACAAAGTCGGCCGCATATATCTCCTCTTTCCCACTGCAAAATCTCAGCTATATTTGATGCTTACATCATGAGATATGTTATTAATTGTATACTGAGTTTAATTCTCGGACAGAATGGTGGGCTGGACTTCAAAGCTTCATTTGGGCCCCTTGTACTTGTATTTGGGCCATGAAATTTTTATCCAAGATGACATGTAGTTTCCCCGAATTATGGTGGAGAGTTAATGTTTTTGGACTTCTGTATTGAGCCCAGTAAATCAATCTTCAAGGCTAGTCCAGTTTGTTCACAGATTCCTTGGTCTTGTTTGTGAGGACCATATGACCCTTCAAATGGCAGAATTGGATCATGGGTCCTTCTAATGAAATGTTTTATATTGAATGGAGAATCCTAAAAAACAAGATCCACACAATTTGGATTAGTATAGATACAGTTATAATTAAAACATTAAACTGACTCAATTGGACTACTTCTAAAAATGCTCAAATATTATACATAATATTAAAACATTAATATTTCACACAAATTATGCACATTTCATATAAAATAAGAAAAGGGGGAATATAATAAGTCATGAAAATATTAATAACATCCTACACCTCCCAGTGTGTTCATCCTTTCCACCACATCAGCTCTATTCTGCACCTCTAAGTAGGTTAGTTAGGTGAATGGAGTAATAGCATACTGAAGAGAAGGTCGCAGTGCCTCCTCCAAACATCTCTCCCAAGACTCCACATCCAGAAATAGGTCTGAAGCAAAGCGAATTATATCCTTGAACTTGAACCCCAACTCTCTTATTGACAAGCTCCCTTGCTGGAGGGAGAGCATCTCCTTCCACTATTCAGCCTTAATCGTGGAAGAGAGGAATTCCGCCCAGAACTCCTTCTCAATTTCATCCCATGTAACCTCAGTCTCCCTCTTCTCCCAAAAATAAAGCACCCACCACTGACGCGCTGCTCCACATATATGGCTCACAACCAGAGGAACCCAGTACTCTGTCAGAGCCCGAATCAAGCTATAAGCTATCACCAGCTCCAATAGCCATATCACTATCTTTATGTCTGAGATGCTACCCTTGTACTTCGCGAAGGTCTATTGCTGAAAGGAATGAAGAATCCTATACCATTGAATTTTATCCTCTTCTCGGTCAATCCTCTATCTATCTTCTAAGTCATCCTCCTGGGCCTCAATCGCCCATACATCTCGTGGTCGTCTCCCAGGTGCCATAGCTTCAATGTAAACAAGGAATTCCTAAGCCTGAGTAGTGTAGAATACTGTTCATAAATTGTCTTAGGATTATTATTCATTTTAATCACCCAAAAATCCCATGAAACACAAGAACACAAGTCACTATGATGCATGTACCTCCCTAGGGTCTCTACCCTATAATCATTGCAACCTTACTTGGTCATTCTGTAGGTCCATAGTCCTTGCATCGGATCACGTGGGGTCCTAAAATCCCAAGTACTAGCTGGTATTCCCTGCCCTATTTCACACACCAGGATCACCAAACACTATTTCCATACCATCCCATGAAATCCTCACTGTGCCTAACGCCAAACTCCATCCAATTTATCAATCCTCCTATGATACCATTTTGTCATGACCCTCCTTCACCGAAAGGTGGGAAGGGACAACAGATTTCCAGACCCTTCCTTCTTTAAGTTGTAGGAGAGATAATGACCCATGAGACCCACCTTCAATAGGTCATGGAGTGGTGACTAGCACCAAGGACATTGAATCATACACAAGATGGAAGGAATTACCCTATTTATTTTAATATGATCGAGAGATAATATAGTAAATCCCAGAAAACACCAAAAGTTGTTGGTAATGGTAATTCCCAAAGTATACCATTCGCATAGGCATGTTCACAAGTAAATGATACAGGCCACAAGAAATCCAAATTTAATGTTCTAGAAAAAAAGGAAAATGACAATAGCAACTTCCCTAGGGTCCAAGCTAGAATGGTCCCACACGATCCCTGAAGTCGTCCTAGAAACCTAAAACCAGTTGTTTATACGTAGGGTGAGCATATTTGTATATTCAGTAGGGAAAACCAATGTCTATCGTGTGCAAGTTGGGAGACATTCTAATGAATTATGAGAAAAGAGACAACTAAAGAACCTAGCCCAGAAAATTATCCACCTAAGACTCACCAAGGAACACTTACCAAATAACGCAAGACAAGTAATGTATAGTATTAGCACATCGATGTTTGGGTACCCCGCACAACGTTCCCACAAGTTATTGAAGATGTCCTACACATCGTACCAATACCGCCATTCTCACTGATGTCCCACATTCACAACCCGCCTAAAAAACCTTGGCCACTACTGCACATCCCACCCGCAAACACCTGGGCCACTACCACACATCCTGCCCGCAAACACCTGGGCCACAACCCTCATGCCTAACCACGCTCGAAAACACCTGGGATAGTACTAATGTGGACTGACCTTTTCATACATTTCTATTACATCACTTCAATGATAAACAAAAAATAGTATTACATAAATAGGATCCAAAGGCTTAGTGTCTTGGGAAAACTAGTACCACACATAACAAATACAAGATCTATCATAAACATTTATTTAATTTCTTCTTCTCTAGATTCTTATTAGAACTTTTCCTCTCTTTAGTACATGTATCCACTTGAGGATATACATAAAAAGGGGTGAGCTAGAATCCCAGTAAGAAGATATATATGAGCAATATATCATGGGGTGAGAATAATCATAACATAGGCAAAAGCTCATGGACATGAGAGAAGCATAAATAAGAGACTTGGAATGTGGCAAAGCATAAAAATGAAACATCATGTCTTAGTGGTTAAATACATCACATACTTGTGAACCAAGATAGAATCTTTTTCACACATAATATCACATTTAATCATGTGATTCATCACTTTACCCAATGCATTGGAGCACTGTATAATTCTGGGTGCACCCGTCACTTTGAAACATTCATATTGTGCTATATAATTCCAAGCGCACCAGTCACATCATAACATTATCATTATCATGATGGCCACATAGAACACATATCAAATGTGAACATAACTAGCCCATGTAATGTAATGGGTTTAATATCATAGGAATTCATTCAAAAACATTGGGTTCCCAAAAGAAAGAGGGAACAACATACTTGATAGAAGAACCATCAACCATGAATTAGTGGTAAAAGTTGAGTTCTTAAAAGAAGAGTTCTTTTGGAAAACATTTGGTAAGACATAACCTTCATTAGAAAACATGAATATCCCAGAAAAGTTAAGATAATTATGAATAAATAATCTTTAATTAGTTACCAAATCAAAATGGAGTGAAATATGGAGAACCCGAAGGATGAAAGTTGGGTTCAAGAATTTCCCCTTACCTTGTACCAGAATGCATCCTTCTCTTTAATGTCCTGTATACTGACATTATATTCATTAATTAGAAATCTAGAACCATGTTTACATTAATAGGGTTCATTCCGGTTTAATTATGTCACATTATGTTCATTTGGATGACTTATAGAGTTTAAAAACATTGTTTGGGGATGTTCGTTTTTAAGGTTTTTCTTGGGTGGTTCACTTGTATTCTTAATTTGGAGTTTGGGTACAACTTGAGTAAACATTCAGAAATGATATTACATGTCATTAATTATATTATATGAGTTTTAATGGTCATATAATGAATTATATTAGATCCATGGGGATGAATCATTAGAAAATAATTAAATGGTGGTTATTTGGGTCAATTTGGGCGGTTTTTGGATCACAACGAACTTGTTTTAACTTATCACATAGTAATATGGCCATAGGTTATTTACAAAACATTAAATAGAACATAATACATATAATTTATTTTTATTCAACCATAAAAATGGTTTAATGACCAGATCTGAAGGTAGAAATTGAAGAAGAAAGTGTGTCGTTCCTGAAGATGATAAATTAACACCCCACAAACAACATTTTCTTTAATAAAATAAAAGGAAGAGGGAAAGGGGGATGGATGATATAATATCCCATTAAAATCATAAAATTACATTATATGTATAATACTGGATTTACAATAAAATTTCAATTAAGATATGTGGGGAGAGATCAGGAAATGAACTTGAACGTGAATGGAAATTAAAGGAGAAGAGGGAAGGAAATTACCTCTTGAATCCTTCTCTTGAGAACCTCATTAATGGCCTATTCTTGGTATTTTGATGAGACCAGATGCTCTTTTCCGTGTTGGAGGGGATAGGGAAGGCATTTGAGAAAAGTTTATAGAAGTCTTAGAGCTTGAAAGGTGTGAGGAAATGAGGTTGTGAAGGGTGGTGTTTAAAGTGGAGGGGAGATGGGTTTCCTTAATATAAAGTTCAATAGTTTATTATTTCCCCACAAGACAAGGAATAGTGAGTATTGAATGACCAATAATAGTAATTTTATAATTTAATCCCGAAACAAGTGGGCTTACATCAATAGAACATCTCATTTGACCCTATAAATAGCATATTTAGCTTATTTTGTAAATTACATTATTTCATTATTCATAAAAAATTCATTTATCTCAGAAAAATCCAAAAAATTTACCCCAACCATTTATCTACGTTTATATTCCAAAAATGAGGTTCATTTTTTAAAAATAATTTTATAAATATTTTTAATTTAATATTTAATTAAAATCATAATTTACTTAAAAAACAGTTTTTATGATTAAAACTGATTTTATAGTGCCTTCATAAATCACGTAGGGTATTATAAAATGGTCTAAAAACTATAATACATTGATTCAGTAATTTATGAATACATTTTAGGGAAATAAATATTCTTTTAAATTAATTAATTAATTATAATTAATTATTTATGACTTACAAAATACCAAAATGTTTTCTAAGGTCAAATTGTCACTTTTTAAGATGTCTAAATTTTATTTTATTATTCATAGGTAATGTTACTATTATTGTTTGTGATTTACTATTCATAAGGGTCATATTACTATTCATAATCGTGTGTTACTATTCACCAAAAATTATTTTTGTTTCATTAGACACCAAAATTTATCTTGAACAAAACCGTGTATGTCAGCTTTTCAAAATTCCAAACATATGTGTGACAAACTTATGTTTAAAGGTCACTTGTCACTTATTAGTTCATTATTTCTTGTTTTTATGACATAAATATAAGAAGGAAATTTTCCATTGAAAAACATTGGGTCATTACATTCTTTCCCCCAAAAGAAATTTTGCCCCCAAAATTTCACACTACAAAAACAGGTATGTGCACTTCTCCTTCATTGCCTCTTCTGGTTCCCAAGTTGCTTCCTCAAACTTATGGAACCTCCACAAAACATGGAGAAGATGGGTTGTCTTGTTGCGTAGAAACTTATCTCTCTGATCTAGAATCTTTACTGGCTGCTCCTCATAGGAGATATCATCATCCAGCTGCACTATCTCGGAGTTTAGTACAAGTGAGGGGTCTGGTTTTTACTTCCTCAGTAGTGATACATGAAACACATCGTGAACTTGAGCCATATTCGGTGGAAGTGAAAGACTATAGGCCACAACTCCTATGTGGTCGAGGATCTCAAAGGGGACAACATACCTTGGGCATAGCTTACCTTTCTTCCCTAATCTCAAGACTCTCTTCCATGGAGATATTCTAAGGAAGACTTTATCTCCAACTTCAAACTCCAAGTCCCTTCGACGGTTGTCAGCATAGCTCTTTTTCCTAATTTGAGCAGCTTTGATGTGCTTTTGGTGGACTTGAACCTTCTCTGTCATCTATTGAACAAGATCAGGCCCATGTAGCTTTCATTCTCCATCTTCATCCCATCAGGTTGGAGTTCTACATCGTTTCCCATAAAGAGCTTCATACAGAGCCATCTGAATACTCGAATGGAATCTATTGTCATATGAGAACTCAACCAATGTGAGATTCTGATCCCAAACACCTTCAAACTCAAGAGAGAAGGCTCTTATCATATCTTCAAGCATATGAATAGTCCTTTCAGACTGTCCATCGATTTGGGGGTGATAGGATGTGCTGAAATTTAATTCAGTACTCAAAGCATGTTGAAGGATCATCCATAATTTAGATGTGAACCTTGGATCATGGTAAGAGAAAATTTAGAGTGGAACACCGGGCAGTCTCACCACTTCCTTCACATATATCTTTTCATGTTATTGAAGTGAGAGGTCTTCCCAAATAGAAATAAAATGGGAAGTCTTGGTGAGTCGGTCAACCACAACCCATATCTCATTATTTCCCTTTGATGTATTCAGGAGACCTGTGACAAAGTCCATAGTAACATTTTCCCATTTCCACATGGGTATAGTCAATGGTTGCATCATACATTTGGACATTTGTCTCTTTGCTTTAACTTGCTGACATAACAATCACATTGATATATATTCTGCAATCTTCTTCTTCATGTTATCCCACTAGAAGTGTTCTCAGAGATCAATATTCATTTTGGTAATCCCATGATGGATAATGAAAGTTAAGTTATGTGCATTATCCAATAGCTCCTTCTTTATTCCAGGTGATGAAGGAACACAAAGTTGTGTTCCAAACCAAATCACACCATCATCGTCGATATGGAACTCTTCCAGCTTCCCGTCCTTTTCTGAATTCACCCACTTTTTTATCTCCATATAATCCCTTTGTGCTTCCTTAATCTTCTCATGGATGTATGGTTGCATAATCATTTGGGAAATGTAGGATGTATCCCATGACATTATGATTTCCAAATCCATTCTTTTCATATCCATGAAGATAGGGTCTTTCTCAATCCGCAGCATGGATAGAGTAGAAGGTTCTTTTCTACTTAGAGAATCTGATACCTTGTTCTCCTTTTCAGGATAAAAGGGAATAGAGAAATCGTAATCCATGATTATCTCTAACCATCTCCTTTGATGCATGTTGAGCTCATTTTGTGTGAATATATATATAAGGCTCTTGTGGTCAGTGTATATGTCACACTTCTCGCCATAAAGTTTGTGCCGCTAGATTTTCAAGGAAAAAATCACGGCTTCCAGCTCCAGATCATGTGTCTGGTAGCTCTACTCATGGATCTTCAACTGTCGTGAGGCATAGGCTATCACATTATCATTTTTCATGAGTACACAACCCAAGCCTTTCATTGAAGCATCACTATGTATCACAAAACATTCTCCACATTTCAGTTGTGTGTGTATATATGTAGTGATTAGCCTCTCTTTAGATCCTTAAATATTCTCTCACATTCTTTTGTCCAGACATACTTTACCCCTTTCCTTGTTAACTTTTTTACCGCGCTTGAAAATCGTGAGAAGTTTCTCACAAAACATCGGTAGTACCCTGCAAATCCATGAAAAATACGGATTTCTATGACACTAGAGGGACTGGGCCATTCCTCAATCGCCTTTTTATTTGAAGGATCCATAGAAATTCCCTCACTTGTGATCACGTGTCCCAAGAGTGTGACCTGATTCATCCAAAAGTCACACTTGTTGAACTTGGCGTACAACATCTCCTTTCATAATGTCGCCAACACAAGTCTTAGATGTTCTCCATGTTCCTCCTTGCACTTGAAGTAAATGAGAATATCATTGATAAACACTACCAAAAATTTGTCGAGGTAATGTCTAAAGACACTATTCATAAAATCCCTGAATATTGCAGGGGAATTAGTAAGTCCAAAGGGCATCACCAAAAACTCATAGTGCCCATACCTTATACGGAAGGTAGTCTTTTAAATATATTCCTTCTTCACCTTTACCTGTTGATACCCAGAATGACGATCCACATTTGAGATGTATTGATCTCCTCTTAACTGGTCGAACAAGTTATCAATCCTTGGGAGATGATACTTTTTCGTTTTGCTGATCCTGTTGAGTTCCCGACAATCGATACACAGCTGCATGGTTCCATCCATCTTCTTTAGAAACAGCACCAGCACACCCCAAGGTGATGCACTATGGTGTATGAACTATTTGTCCTGATGCTCTTGTAGCTACTTTTTTTACTCCTCCAGTTTGATAGGAGCCATCCTATAGGGGCTCTATGAGATAGGAGTATCTCCGGGTATAAGTTCAATTGAGAACTCTACCTCACAATCCGGGGGAATTCTGGGTAACTCTTTGGGAAATACATCACTATATTCCATCACGATGGGAATTTCCTCAAGGTTGGAACTTTCCTTCGACTCAACCATTTAGGCTAGGTATGCTTTTTCATAGGTAACCAACACCCACACCATTGAATATCTTTTCAAAAGAGATTCATGATCATCCTTGATATTGTAGAGGAGCATGGGATGGTTTGGAATATGAAAATATATTTCTTTTTCCTGACATTTGATATGTGCTCTATATAACGAGACCCGGTCTATTCCCATTATAGTGTCAAATTCCACAAAGGGATGTATTACAAGACTTTCCAGAATAATCATCCCACATACGCCACCAGGAGAAGAGTCAAACACTTGGGTTGCAATTATTGCACAACTTAGTGTTTTTATAGATATCTCTACTTCAAGTATTCAGGGAATCAATTCTATAGTTCTAGAAAAATGGCAAGATATAATGGAATGAGTAGAACTAGAATCAAATAATACTTTTTCCATTTTTTGAGTGAATAGGAAGTGTACCTTGTATGACTTCATTATCATGATCCACCTCCACCATAGGGATGGCATAATCCTTCCATTGTAATTTTGATTTGGTGGATACTGACACTAATTAACCTCGATAACTCGTGGTTTAGTGCACTAGTTTTCATAGTACCCTAGTTCCTTACAGTTATAGCATTGAACCATGAGTGGTTCTCTCCTTTCATCGTCTACATTCTCCTTACTTTTTGTTACTTTTCGACACTCTCGAGCTTGGTGTCCTTTCCCACACATAAATCATTTCCCCGTCCCTTTTAGGCAGTCCCCATGGTGAAACTTCCAACATTTTTGGCATGTGGGTTGTTGACTTTTCTTCCCATCTTTATCATTAGATCCACCGGATTGAAACTCCATATTTATTTTCATATACCCAAAGCCATGAGACCATTCTACAAACTACATCTCCACTTTGAGAGCACACCGAACAACTTCTTCATAACTCCCAAAGTATCGAATTGCAAGAGCCTTTCGAAGGTGTGGTTTTAATCCACTAAATAATCTATCAATTTTTCTCTCATTGATGATAACAAAACCTGAAGCACACCCTACGAGCCTTGTGAAATTTGCTTCATAAGTTGTGACGGATTCTACTTCTTTTTTCTTGAGCTTTAGGAATTATCTCTCCATCTTCATGTGAAGAGTTTGTAAGAAATACTTGTTGAGAAACATTATCTTAATGTCTTCCCATTCCATCTCTTCAATTTAATCCTTTGGCTTGGTGTTCTTAATCAATGCCCACCATTGATCATCATCTCCATCTAGAAAATAAACGGCTAGAGTCACCTTCTTCGTCTCAGAACAGTGATGCAAAGAAAATATCTTCTCCATGGATTTTACCCACTATTCCACAACTAGTGGATTGGTAGATCTACAAAACATCGGTGGTCATTGCCGCATAAAACATTCGATAGCTAGTTTCTCCCTCTTTGGTGAAGGAGGATGTTCCCCATTATTATGGTTATTATTCATACCCTAAGATAATTGGGTAATCATCTCCATGATGTTTTAAACTCCACCTACCAAATCATTGGGGATGTCGTTCGGACAATCATTGCATTGGCCCTCACATGAGTTGTTGGCCTGATTTCTCCTTGTTCCCACCATTTTCATAAATTGAAAAGGTTAGAACAAAACATAAGTAAACAAGTCATGAATAATTTATTCATATTAAAATCTATACCAAAAACATTACATATGGTATCCCTAATTATATATTCTTGTGTGCATAATTGAACTTAGTCTCATGCTGTAGGTTTTCCCTAGGATTCACTAATCCTAATTCAAAAATTAACTAAACCTGTCCTCTGATAGCAACTAAAGTGACCCGACATTTTCTTACATTAATATTAAATCATTTCAAAGATAAACAACATAATAGTATTACACAAAGAGGATCCAAAGGATTATATTCTTGGGGAAACTAGGACCACACATAACAAATACAAGATCTAGCATAAACATTTATTTAGTTTCTTCTTCTCTAGCTTCTTATTGGCCTTTTTTCTCTCCATAGTACATGTAGCCACCCGAGGATATAAATAAAAATAGGTGATCTAGAAGCCCAGTAACAGGATAGATAAGAGCAATATATCATGGGGTGAGTATAATCATAACATAGGAAAAATATCATGAACATTAGAGGAGCATAAATAAAATACTTGAAATGTGGAAAAGCATAAAAATGAAACTTCATGTCTTAGTGGTTAACTACCACACATACTTGTGAACCAAGCTAGAATCTTGTTGAAACATAATTTCAAATTTAATCATGATATTAATCACTTTACCCAATTCATTGGAGTGATGTATAATTCCGGGTGCACCCGTCACTTTGAAACATTCATATTATGCTATATAATTCAGGGCGCACCCGTCACATTATAACATTATCATTATCCTGATTGCCACATAGAACAAATATCAAAAGATAACATAACTAAAACATTCAAATTAATGGGTTTCATCTCATAATAATGCATTCATAATCATTGGGTCCCCAAAATAAAGAGGGAACAACATAGTTGATTCAAGAACCATCAACCATGAATGAGAGGTAAAAGCTGAGTTCTTAAAAGAAGAGTTCATTTGGAAAACATTGGGAAAGACATAAACATTACTAGAAAACATGTATATAATAGTAATGGTATGATAATTATGAAGAAAATGTCTTTAAGGAGTAATCATATCAAAATGGAGTGAAATAAGGAGAACCCGAAGGATGAAAGTTGGGTTCGAGAATTTCCCCTAACCTTTTACCTGAATGCTTCGTTATCTTTAATGTCCTGTATAATGACATTATATTCAATAATTAGAAATACATAACCATGTTTACGTTATTAGGGATCATTCTAGTTTCATTATGTAATATTATGTTTCTTTGGATGACTTATTGAGTTTAAAAACATTGTTCGGGGATGATCGTTTTTATGGTTTTTCTTGGGTGGTTCACTTGTATTCTTAAATGGATATTTGGGTAGAACATGAGTAAACATAAATAAATTATATTAAATGTAATTAATGATATTAAATGATATTTAATGATATTATAATTAATTATATTAGATCAATGTGTATGAATCATTAGATAAGAATTAAATGATTGTAATTCGGGTCAATTTGGGAGATTTTTGGATCACAACGAACTTGTTTTAACTTATCACTTAGTAATATGGAAATATGTTATTTCATAAACTTTAAATAGAACATAATACATATAAAATATTCTCGTTCAACAATAAAAATGGTTTCATGATCATATATGAATGTAGAAATGGAATAAAAAATCATGTCATTCTTGAAGATGATAAATTAACACCACATGAACAACGTTCTATTTAATAAAATAAAAGGAAGTGGGAAAGGGGGTTGGATGATATAATATCCCATTAGAATCATAAAATTACATTATATGTATAATAATTTTGTTAAAATAAAATTTGAATGATGATAGGTGGGGAGAGATCAAGAAATGAACTTGAACTTAAAAGGAAATTAATGAAGAAGAGGGAGGGAAATTACCTCTTGAATCCTTCTCTTGAGAACCTTCATAAGGGCCTAAGCCTGGTCTTTTGATGACACCAGAAAATCTTGAACATGGGGGATGGTCTAGGAAAGGTTTTTAGGTAGAGTATATAGAATTATTAGAGCTTGAAAGGTGTGAGGGAATGAGGATGTGAATGGTGGCTTTTATAGTGTTTTGGAGAGGGGTTTCCTAAATATAAAATTCATTAATTTATTATTTCCCTACAAGTCAAGGAATAGTGAGTCTCTAAAGACCAATAATAGGAATTTTATAATGTAATCCTGAACCAAGTGGACTTACATCAGAATAACATCACATATGACCCTATAATTAGCTTATTTAGCTTATTTTGTAAGTAACGGGATTTCACTATTCATAAAAAATTCATGTATCTCAGAAAAATCCCAAAAATTTACCTGAACCATTTTTCAATGTGTTAAATCCTAAAATGAATTCCATTTTTCAAAAATATTTTTTTAATTATTATTAATTTAATATTTAATTAAAATCATATTCACATAAAAAACCAGTTTTTAAGATTAAAACTAATTTTATAGTGCTTTGAAAAATCACGTAGTGTTTTATAAAATTGACTAAAACTAGAATACATTGATTCAATAATTTATGAATACATTTTAGGGAATTAAAGATTCTTTTAAATTAATTAATCAATTATAATTATTTATTTATGACTTACAAAATACCAAAACGTTTACTAAGGTTAAATTGTCACTTTCTAAGATGTCTAATTTTTTTATATTATACATAGGTAATGTTACTCTTATGTTGGATTATTTACAATTCATAAGGGTCGTATTACTATTCATAAGGGTATGTTACTATTCACAAAATTTTATTTTTGTTTTATTAGACACCAAAAATCATCTTGAACACAACCGTGTATGTCGGATTTTCAAAATTCCAAACATAGGAGTGAAAAACTTATGTTTAAAGGTCACTTATCACATAGTAGTTCATTATTTTTTTGACATTAATATAAGAAGTGAATTTTCCATTGAAAATCATTTGGTCGTTACATGAACAACCATAGCCACGCTCGACGACGCCTGGGCCTCATCCCTGAAGATTCTTTGGAAGGAACCTGCCTACCCACACCTGGGCCAACTACCACAGCTACCCTGCCCAAAAAATATTCGGCTATAATGGACCTCATGCCATCATAGCCTTCCCGAAAAGTATTGGGATATTCGTGGAAGGGAGCAGAAAAGGGGCTAACAACCATCCACTGAGAAGAGTGTTGGGAAAAACACCCTCCCCCATGAAATGTGGGTGTTCGGCACAAAGTTCTCAACTTGGGTGGGGCGCGAATAAGAAACCTAAAAACTACATATATATGTATAGTTAAAAAGCACTCATCCCAACCTAGGGTTCCAAAACCTATTCACAAACACCCTCATTACTATTCATTCATAAAAGAACAACACAACACTCATGTCTAGGTAACAACCCATTCCCAAAACCAATTCCCCATTTTAACCATTTTCATTTTCACATTCATGTGATCCCATTAAGTTAATTATACACTACTGGGAAACTAACATGCATAACCCCAATCCGGGGAAAGAGAAACAACCTAACATAAATTTAAGCATTCACACCTAGTTCTCTTGTAATGTCACAACAACAAAGGGATCAAGTGACATCCCTCAAAGTACTGGAACCAAAGAAAGACTCGAGATACAGCCCCACACGGCTACCGAACCAAAACCAAAAACCGCACAACGACAGGGGATCCCATACCCATTCATGTCACCTCGTAAGAACTATGAATAACAATACACCTACTACCAAAACAGAGTAGGAAAAATCTAGGTTCAAGAACATCATTCATTAGGTTCTACTTTCTTTTCATTAACCGGGGTGGTCACACATGGATTCTTGTTTTACTGAATATCCATTTAAACCAATGGAGTTTAGGTGAATAACCAATTTCCATGTCACAGTTATTTAGTCATCACCAAATAAAAGGGTTTATTAGGTCGCAAGGAAAGACCACCATCGACCATGATTTTTAGTGAGAAGAAGCCCATTCAATTCACAACACATATCAACATAAAAGAGTACAGTAGAACATCGATCACACCCCCTTCATTCTTTAAAGGTCTGTTCATTAACTTCATTAAGTTTGGTTTCATAAATCCCACAGAAACAATAGCATACCCACCCCACATGATACACAGTAAAGAGAGACACAGGAAAAACCCTACTTTGTTGATCAAGGATCGAAGTTATTCTCCATGTTACAAGAACTTGTGAGGCGTGACTTACTGGGGAGGAACGTCGGGGACTCCAAGGGTGAGCATAAAAGCTTCGGTATAGGGACGCCACTTGCCTCAGAAAGGGATACTCCAAACGCACTGGGAAGAAGAGGAGGCCGACCAAAAGGAAGAAGAAGAAGAAGAAATTCCCGTGTGATATATAGATAAGATCACGTTGTTACAGGATATGGGGATTTGAATGGCATTAATGTCGGATCGTGGTTCCCCACATGGTTGGGTGGTTACACATGACATGATTAATTGTTATTTAATAAGTCTCATCAGGAAAAGGTGGTAACAACTGTGATTTTATAGGATTTCATATAAATGGAGGGGTACCACATGCGAACACACAGCACGGTCCATTGAGGGTCGCCCCACCCATTGGAATTGAAACATTGGTTAAGGGCTTAAAAACAGCCTTGAACCACTTCCAAATGTTTAAAAATCATAAAAGTGGTGTTACTGGAGAAACAGCAGAAGAAAAACCTAACTAGGTTGGGTGGCACCGATCGTGCCACACACCGATCGGTCACACCGATCGGTGAGGCACTGATCGATGACACTGCGATCGCATCACACCGGTCAATGTGGTATCGATCGGTCGCATGCCGATCGGTCACACACTGGGTAGTCGCACACTGATTGGTCTCACCCACCGAGACACCACCCTTATGATCCAGATTTTGGAAATGGGGTCAACCATGAGGTTCTGGCCCGTCACATTAATCATCCATTAAGGGATGAAGATTTTGATATTTCAAAAAAATAGTGATCGTAAATCAGTATAATGATAAATATGATATTATGATGGAATGAACTTCCATTTTTTATTCCAATTAAAAAAGGGGTGTTTATCTTAGATTACTCAGGTGAAACTCAAAAATTATTATATGGGTTTTTTGTGGGAGTATATTGGTGAATTTAAAGAATATATTCCTAATAATCGACTGAAAAGTGACATTTATTTATCAATAGAAATCATAACTATAGTCATTCCGATTTCAAAGTATCTTTATAGAATGACCTAGAATGAGTTGAAATTATTGAAGAAGAATCACCTAGAAAACATTGAAAATGGATTAATTCCGCCTCATGTGTAAGAATGTGGTTCACCTGTTATATTTTTTGAAATAAATATAGTTCAATGAAAATCATCATTGACTATTAGGAGTTAAATACGATCAAGATCAAGAATAATTATCCTTAACTCAATATTTATGATATATTTGACCAACATAACATAAATTAATACTCTTACATGATTTTTCTTCATTCAAGATATCATAAATTTAAAATCAAGAAGGATTATATACCAGAAAAATAATATAGAATGTATGGACACTATGAATATATATTAATACTTATTGTCATAAAAATTGACCAAATATAATAATAAATTTAGTGAATATAGTCATTAGAGAGTACAATACTATGTTTTTGGAGGTATATATAGATTATATTTTAATTTATTCAGTGGTAAAGTGATGGGATTAATATATCTTGGTAAATTTAATTTAGCCCCTAAAAAAATATTATTTGTTTGAAAATTTTTGTATGTGTTATTTTTGTCTATAAATGGATTCATTTTTTTGTTAATTTAATCTCATGTGATTGTCTTTCTATGGGTAATTTTTTATGGATGTCATTTAATGTTGGCCCATAATTACCAATTTTAATAAGATCCATAGTTTACATGGTAAAAATAGATATTACCAATTTTTGGAGATAATTTTTCATGACTATCAAATTCTATCAACAAGTAAACTCAGAAGGGAGATATCTTCCATTAAGACAATGAATGTGAGGAAAACATTGAAGAACAGAATAGAAGATTAACTACATAAACTACTCTTAAAAAACCTATAATTGATATTTATTTTTAATGTAGATTGATTTATATAATTGAGGAATTTGTTGGGTTCTTGTGAAAAACTAAAATGATATAGATTATGACTCAAAAAATTTGAGGATTAATGAGTATTGTTACCAAACTCGTGATTTGGTTTTAGTTTATATACAATTTTCATTTAATAATTTAAAGAATTTTAATTATGAAGAAATGTGTGATATATATACCAATAAAAAATGTATAATTTATATATTCACCATGAATTTATTGAATACACTCCATATAAGATTCATATATCTGGTTGAGGACTATGAAAGATCAATACATTAAAAACCTATGAAAGAGATCAAGGACGATGATTATTTGAGATGAAAGGATAATGCTAGCTTATCTGTGATGTGGATAAAACAGATCAAATATTTATATACATTCAAAGGACAAATTGTGGGATCCTAATTGTAGGGTATAAATCATATATTTCTCAATTTAGCATTCAACCATCTATATATGTGATGATTAAAGAGGCATAAAAGCAAGATGTTGAGTTTCATTAGATGGTTACAAATACTCATGATTTTATTGTTGATCATGATTGAATAAAGAATGCATTGAGATGGATATGATTTGAGATTGTTCATCCTTGATCATGATTGAATATTCACCATGGGGTTTTTCATTGGAATCCATAGAATATCTAATGGTTATAGTATAATATGGCTTGTAATGGACAACCTTGAACGTCATCACAATTAATCACTATCATTGTATATTTCTCTCTCGATTATCGTACCATGATATAAATTAATTTAGTTTTATGTTTTCAATGAGTACCAAATTACATTTTGTTTAGTTGAGTTCTGAGGTCTACCTCGATGTTTTGGGAAAGTCTCTAATAAGATCTTTGTACAGAGATGGGATGATTGCATGCGTATCACCCTTAGTGATATAGTTATCTCAATTTTTAAATTAAAACACCAAAGGGTAAAATTATATATTGTTCTACATATTTCAATGCTGTTTGGGATCAATACCATTATCTAGTATAGTTTTCTTACAATAGTTACATCCACATGATCATTCATGCATAACCATATGAATACTTCAAGGTAAATATGTTTATAAATATATTTTGATAGGATTTAGTATGATTTATAATGATATTCGGAACATCTATAGCTGAAATAAGTATGGTAATGATAGATCCATTAAACAATACACCTGGACTGAAAAAAGTTGACATAAAAGTTATACTGAAAACAATTGATGGGATCTAGAATTAAATGATGGTGAAAAGGTGTTTCTAATAATATCTCCTTGGATTATTGTTATGATATACATGAATAATGATATTTTAATCTCTTTGTTTATCAATCCCATTAATATTATAGATAGTACCAAGATGGAAACTTATAAATTTATGCTTCTATCAAACATCTCTTAGGTTCACTATGTCTTCCGTGTATATCTTCTAATTAATTACTTACTTGACCAATAAAATAAACTGAAAATTGTGGTTTTAATAATGGAACTTGATTTTTATAATGATGAAAAATTGTAGATATTCATTATAATATAGAAAATGTTTTTATGAAACAAGACCACCCACCCTTCATTTTTTTTTGGCTAAACCACAATATTAATGAAGTACCGTAATTTTTTTCTACTAGAATTATGTAATATAAATAGTGAAATAAATTTTAAATATTTTTTTTCATCACATGTCGAGATTTTATGAAATATATATATTTTAATATTTTTCCTTTCATGTATAGTCTGCATTACATGCAACATCGTGTTTTAACAAAACATGTTGAACTACTAATATTATTATTTGATAATGACCATTTTTTCATAGGTATTAAACATGGTAACATGAATAGTAAAAATATTATTTTATATATTACACAACATGTTTTTATATTAGTAAAATATAATTATTAAAATGTATATACTTTTTTTTCAGATTTTTTATTTATTTCTAAAATTCTATTTTCTAAAAAAATCATTTTATTTATTCTTTTTCTACAAATATTAAATTTTATTTTCACATATTTTACAATATTATATGAAAAAAGGTAATTCATTTTTGAAATATACATTTCAAAATATCCTTTGTATAATTGTTTTTATATATTTATAAAAATATTAATTTCTTTTATGAATATTAAAAATAATGTTTTTTAACCAGAATTGTATTTATCATATATATAATATAAAATTTTACATAGGTGAGGAAATGGTTTTAAAGTATAATCAATTAAATTAAATAATTATTAATCCAATTCACTGAATTATAATAAATTTCATATTCTAATTTGATATAAAAACATCTCAAAATTCTATTATTTTTCACTTTGGGAAATGTTTTATCTTCGCATCTCTGGCTTTCATTTTTAATTATAAATTTTATAATAATTTCAATGGAATATATAATAAACTGAAGTATATATTTGTAATAATCTTAATTAATATTTAATAATTTCATCTGGATAATTTTTTGTGAAAAGGTGTTGTAAAATAACTAAACTGCAATTATCAGAGGGAATGTTTAAATTGGTTTACCATGGGTTAATATAAAAAGATAAGGGCTAACATAATCATGAACCATTTACAACACCCATTGGATTTACAAATTGTAATCTTATCCATTATAAGGTTCTATAATCGACCATTTTGGATTATTTTTTCATGTGAAAATATAGAGTACAAATTTTCTTTTAAAATATAACAAGTGTGCCACTCAACTCACATATAATAGGCATCCCCCAATCATTTAATTTATTGACATCCCAAACACATTGTTTTATATAATAAATTTAAAAATCACTTACTTAATTCTCTACCCTCATCTTATAGGAAATGTATTTTTATGAAATATATAGCGGTATGGATTTTTGACAATACCATATAACGTTTCCCAAATAAGATGAAACATAGCAATCGAACATCGAGTCCATAATCCTAGTCAATTAGACATCATGTTCAAGGGAGAAAATATAGACAATGAGCCACTGAACCTATGTATCATCATGTTGATCATTGGGTATGTAATCCCAATCAATATATATGAACTTTTTAAAATGTTTTAAAAGTCCCTAAGAAAGGTATATCAACATAGGGGGGGAAATCATCTTACAATTGGGTTCACTCATACTCATCTACATTCACAAACCATGATAACATATACCCATGGTTAATGATATAACGAAGTATTATAGGGAGTATTTTTGGAAATCTGGTGAGATGCCTCGCTACAACCCTCATGTCTCATAACTGATCAGAAAGTGTGTAAAAATTCTAGAATTACATGAACCAAACTATTATCCAATCCAAGGAATTCATACTTCATGAATACAAGAATCAATCAAGCTGTGGAAATCATTATCCTTAGGGGACCATCAAAGTCATTTCTAAAATGGGAATCCAAGTATAACTCAGGGAATACAGTTCTTCAGATTACTATGATTGTCCAAGGAATTCTGACAATGGGAATCCAACTATTAATCAGGGTACTTTAGCCATAAACCCAGTAATCCCATCAAAGGAATTAATACAACGACGTTCCAAGTATCTCTTAGGGTTTATAAGTCATCAACCCAATGATCCCATCCAAGGTAATCTTACAATGGGAATTCAAGTATCAATGAGGGTATAGATGTCATAAACTCAATGATCCAATCAAAGGAATTTCTATAATAGGAATCCAAGTATTACTCATGGTATATAAGAGATCATGTAAGATTCAATAGAAAGATAGGAGGAAAAATATCTGGACATCCCAACAAAATATATATCACATCATATATAAATCTAGTATCAACATCCATGTTCCATTTAGTATGTTTGAGTATACTAGTAAAATATTGTAAATAAAATTGATCCTATGATGGATCCCTATAAATCACATATTAGCATCCTAATGAGAAAAATAGATCCTAGCATGAACATCTGAGCATCCCAACAAGATTAAAGATGCCTCATGTCATGCTCAACAACCACGAACTAGAAATATGCTTTTGTAAAGAGCACATCATCTCCAATAAACATGTCAAATATACAAATAAATAAGTGAGGGTGGCCCACAAACCAAACCCAGCACTCTAGTCAAAACCCCATGGGTTACCTGTTTGTTATGGGTTATAAGGTGACACCCACTTCAATCTATTCCCAAACCTCACTTTAATCCTAGGTTTAATCATACAACAAGAATTTACAGGGTCCTTCATGTCATGCACTAAAGAGACATCCAACTGGGGATCGTTATAATGATAAAAAGGTGTAGGGATCCAATAAGGGACTCCATATATCAACATATAGGTAAATGCCTCCCATGGGGGATCCTCATAAGCATCTAGTCATGTGGCCTCGTGCACTGAAATAGAACGTCTCATAAGGGGAATTTCCTAAAAATTAATAGTTCATTGGAGATATCTAATAGCCCATCTCATATCAAGGAAACAAACTAGGTTGGTCCAAACACCCATCCTACCATTCATGCCTTCTATCACTATTATTGGATATCGAATTTTGAAATCTTGAGGAATAACTTCCCCATTTAGATAGAAGACCCAAAACACAAATTAAGTGTCATTAGAACACTCCATAGGTTTCAGAACACTGATCTACTTGTAAAACAACATATAATGGACTACTATTGGTTCCAATTTTAACTCTAAGGCATGAAGAAAATAAAAAACCCACAAAAGGGTTGAAAGAGGGATGTACAATGCATGTCTTCCTCAATACAGGACATGCACTGCCAACGTGGCACATGGGTGTGTACTCCCTCTTTATTGGGAATGAAAAATTTGATGGAACACGACATATAAAATGGGTACACAATGTGTACCAAACATGGGTTAAATAAATATGTCCCTCAACTTGCCTAATCGTCTAGTTCTACATGAAATGCCACAAACATGTGGTATGGTCATGTACTCCACACAGTCATTTTTCCCTACACGGGTTCACTTGGCTAGGTAGTCGACAATATGACCAAATACCAATATAGTGTGTGTACACTATTGTACTTGGAGTGTAATTAAAAAAAACATCTTCCTTGAAGAGGAAGAACACACAACATTTTCCCCCGAACCACACACTGTGTTATCCGGTTTTCCCAAATTGAATCATTCATGATCACCCAAAAACCGAATTTCCACCACTAAAACCACAGATCTATAAACTATTGGTTGTTAGTAAGAATAAAATGGATTTGAACTTGTGAGGTGATTAATATAATGTAATTTTGTTGATAAATAATAAATGGTCCTACTTTTGGGTGGAAATCGTTGAAGTTTTTCTCAAATATGAAATCCATAATTGCTACATGTCAATCCAATGTGCTGATGGCTTTGTGAGGACACTCTTGATTTTTCTATCATCCATTAACATTCCATATCTCTTCTGTATCAGCCGATCAACATAGGGTGACCACATTCTAGGTGTATGTGAGGCGAAAAGGCCGAATATATAAGAATGAAAAGAAAAGAAAAAGAATGAAAAAAAAGAAAAAGGTAATGAGAAATGGGTCTGGGCCAGCCCCATCACCTGACTGACAAATTACCTCTCATAGTCTAAACTCCCCATTACAAACTAAATAACAATGCTAAAATCTCAATACAATTCTCCATTAATGATTTCTGGTATAAAAATCCACCATGAAAAATATATTATTTTGTTTATTATATATTAAATATTAAATACTCCACCAAAATTAATATGGCATATATTTATACCAAACAGATTTCCGTGGGTAAACAAGCTATTCTAGGACTAGTAGAGTGGTCATGAAAAATATACATGGTCATATTCAAGGGTAAATGGCCATTTCACACCATTAAAACATCTGAAATAAAAAAAATAAAATTTATGCTCAAACATATATTCCAAAACATGAAAAGGTACTTTACTAAGTCCCAAGCATAAACCATTTCATCGATGAGAAGCCTAGTGAAAAGACTAGATACCATGTTCTTGACCTGTTCGTCTATATAACCGTGCTATATTGATTTTCCAATGACAATACTTATAGTATCAACCAATATCTTCTTCATAAAAGACATTAAACATCAACTAATTCGGTGGTCCCCACTATATGAAAACCCTTATTGTCGCCTCATAACCAACACTAAGCCTAAGTACTTCTGAACAATTTGAAATTTCAATTGAAAATGAGGTTCACCTCCATAAAATGGCCAATGGTTCACTCCCCACCATATGGATAACCTTATACCAATCAATATGACACATCAGTCTCATTTAGCCTAAAGGTCCCTTGTAAATCTCGCATAAAAATGGCCTCCCCACCTAGGCCACGATTTAATCCACAACCACTCGTCACACGATGTCATTCATGTCTTGAGCGTATACCCATACTCTAACTATATTAAAATAAATGAAAAAAATAGTCAACCAGGAAAAGCTCTCGAATATTTATGACCATCGACGCTAATATCAATAAAGAATCCATATTTTTTATCGAAAAAGGATGGAATCAACATGGCTATAATTCCAAAATCAAGTATCTATTATGCCTTGATCTCAAAAATGAGCACTAAACCAAGACCAATTCCCAAAAAGTATTAGTATAAATATTTTGAATCCTCTAATATATAGGTTTCCCCCATAGAAAAAATTGACGTCGACCTACAACTGTCTGAGTCAAATACAACGGCCTTTAGGTTTCCCACCCACCTTTACAAAACAACCCTGAAAACTGGGTCACATGGTCCAAAAAACTCACCAAATAAAGTCCTTTAAAAATTAGGTAATGATTAAAATTATAAACGAGGTTAAAAGATGAACACAAGGCCTAAGAATTCATGATCCTCTCCATGAATCCTCAGAAATAACCTACCCCTATAGGTCACAAAACCAACACATAAGAGAAACTGAATAGTCATACATCGATATCCCTACATGAAAATACCACTTAGTAGTCTAGTTCACAAGAAAATTCAATTTTTCTATTGGAATTATAAACATCGATCTTACTATATAACCACATACTTATGAAAAAACACCCTATAAGGGGTTTAACAAAATGAATCACATTCTATATCGACCTATGAGGTCACTAAACCTTTCTTCACGATGAGTGGGTCATTAAACTCACAAAAAACATCATCAATGTAGATAGACACAACCTTAACATAGAATGAAATATATAAATAAGTAGTGAAAATATAATTGGCCATAATCTTTAGAAAAATGACACACTATTAGGCGTAGATGTTATGAATCCTATGTGTCAAAAAAGTGATACATGAGACGTCTCTTTCTATCTTCATCCGAGAGTCAAAATACATCCATGTCCTCTTTCCAATGGCCAAGAACCAGAGTTCCATAATGAATTATAATATCCACGTAAAATTTTTATTGCTCAATGAAAAAATAATTCACCACTAAAACATCACATATCTAAATAAAAATATCATACCTTGGAAACTAGGACATATTATTGTATAATGTTCTCTCGACACTCAGTTCAATATCCCACAATTGATCAAATGCATTATTAACACTAATATATACCATATCTAAAACATTAAACAATAGGAAAAGAAAATATTTGATACTACATTGTAATTTCCCAACCCAAATGTTAGTAATCTAATGTTTGAGCCGATTGGTTATAAGGCCGCAGGAATGACTCCCCCTATTCCAGGGGCTACCGAGTAGTTGCGAGGGCCTATGGGTTATAGTGGGGAGACATGACCCTCGTTTCAGCATAAGAAATAGCAGAAAATAGCTATGTATCATAAACCGTAAAATGTAAATGGATAGGGGAAGTAGTAAAAAACTGAAATATAACATGTTTTATTAATAAATGAAATTATTTAGAAGGCTAAATAGATGTCCATTCAATACAAAACTAGTCAACACTAGACCAACCATACAAATATATGAGTACAAAATAAAATTAATGAATATGTTCATTTATCTAATGATAACTTCAATCCAAACCACACACATAGTCTCCAAAAACCGTAAAATTTTATCACCCCAATCAAAAGAACAACACAAGTATCTATGATTGATCATGATACTCTAGGCCTCATCCCTATCCGCAAGGAATCTCATGCTCAAAATGAAATGATGAAAAATGGTCTAAACATAGACTGATGTGCATGTGTAGGGGTGTGAAATAATCTAAGTAGTCCACCGTGACATGAAAACAATAAATGTGCTAGAATAATTTTATTAAAAAAATAAACTACTCAGCCTCATTGAGCCATACCAAAAAAAGATAAGAAAAACGAAAAATGAAACCACAGTCGATCCTCATTCTCATAATCATATTCAATTTGGAAAATGACAACCAGTATTTCCATATCTACACATGTATACTTGTATAGTCCCATACCTATACATATACAAATGAATATGAATATTCACTTGTTTTTCGAACCAAATGACATGAAAACAAATAGTATTCAATTTCATGGTCCATAATCCTAGCCAACTAGGAATATGTGAATGGGGTGTGATCTGGGTGCCATGCCACTCATGTCGTGTATCACTAATTCAATCTCTAGGTATGAAATCCCATATATAAATTCCCTTATAAGCCAATTCCAAAATATTATTTGAGCAAGCTACATCACTACAAGTGGATACTCATCATATTAGTTGGTTCACTCATGCTCTCTAACAACCACTAACAAAGATAACATATATTGATTGTTAATCCTATAAAGAAGGATTTGAGGGAGTGCATCCGAAATTCCGGTGAGAGTTTATAATACACACTATGAGTCTCATAACTGATTCATAAGAGTGTAAACATTCAAACCCTATATCAACCAGCCTATGAGACCATCCAAGGCATTCCTATAATGTGAATTCAAGTATCACTCATGTTGTATGATTCATCATCCTTATAAGCCCATCAAATCCATTCCTATTATAGGAATCCATGTATCACTAATGGAATTCATGTCATCTTATCACTGAGCCCGTCTAAGGCATTCCTACAACATGAATCCAAGTATCACACAGGTTATATAACTCATCAACCCACATAGAATTTACATGGAATTCCCACAAATGGAATCAATGTTTCCCTAAATGTATACAATTCATCATCCTACTAATCCCATCCATTGCATTACTACAACAATAATCCATGTATCTCTCAAGGTATATAATCCATCAAATAAATGATCTCATATAAGGCATTCCTGTGTCTTGAATCAATGTATCACTCAGGGTATATAATTCATTAGTAATGGATCAACATTCGAATATCGAGAAACACCTCTAGACATCCAAAAAATATATATATCATAATATATATACATCTAGACTCAAGACCCGTGTCCAAGGATATACCTTTATGTACACCAAAAAAATATTAGAAATACCTTGTCTCAAAAGATGGGTCATAAGAAATCTCATCTAGGACCTACATTGACAATAACATATCCCATGAATAACATATAGTCCCACCTAAAAGGAAGAGAGACACATCACGTTAGGATCAACAACAAAAAACCATGTAGAACCTCTGGTAAACATCACTAGATCAACAATAACCATTTAGATGATATAAAAGAAAGTGTGAGGGAGGCTGAAAAATACAACATATCACTCGAGTCGCATCCCCATAGGCTTACCAGTTCAGTATGGATTCTATGGTGAAACTCACTTCCATATCCAACAAAACCCAATGTATAACTCACGTTCGGTAAAAAAAAGGGCATCCTATGTGTTCCAAAAATAATGAAATTATGAGTAATCCTACTAGGGATCATTAAAATGATACAAAAGTGAAGGGATCCTAAATGGAACTCTCTATATCCTCACATAAGAAATGGTATCCCTCGAGGGACACCAATAAGAATCTGGTCTCGCAGCCTCAATGTCCATAATGGAAATTTTCACAAGGGGAACGTCATTAAATGCATAGTTCATGGGAGATAGCTTATTGCGCATCTCAAATAATGGAATCAAAATATGTTGGTCTGAACACCCAACACACAATTCACAACAAGTCTCAATCTTAAGGGATATCTGAATTCAAAATCTTGTGTAATGACATCTCTGTTTAGATAGAATCCCCATAACTCACATTAGGGGTCCTTAGAATAGTCAATGGGTACAGGGAATGTCACCCATTGTATAAAGTGTATACTATAATGCACCACTTGGGAATGTACTCCAACCACCCTGGGTGTGTAAAAGCCCTAGGTACGTGGCGTGTGAAATGGGTACATGGCATGTACCCAACACTGGTTACATGAATGTTTCCATCAAACGGCATGGCTATATACATGGCCAGGATGGGTACATCTACATAGTGTTGAACACGCATGGGGTCAGGCTGTGTACTCTATATGCCCATGTGCCCCTACATGAGTTCTCTTGGCCATGTACTCAACTACAAGACTAAGCACCAATACATGGAATTTACACCCTTGTACATGGTGTGTACTTCCAAAATATCATCTTCTCTGAATGTTAAGAACACACAATGTGTTTCCCTCAACTATATGTAGTGTTATTAGGTTTTCTTGATTAAAACCCCTCTGGATCACCCAAACACCCCATTTCTCCCCCAGAACAACAGATTAGGAATCTATGGGATATTAGAAATCATTATAAGACTTAATAAACATGAATATAAAAATTTAAATTGTTTTTTTGGTAAAAAAGCATAAAAAATATTACCTTTGGGTGGAAACTACCAAAGCATCACTCAAATTCGCATTTCACGGCTGTCGAACATCGACCAGCACATCGGGGGCATCATTATGAGACTAACCTCCCTTTTTCTCTCCATCTCCTTATTTTTATCCTTACAATATCGGTCAAGAGGCAAAATAGGATTCCCACCTGGGTGTATATGAGAATTAAAGGTAGAATATAGAATAATGTAATGATATCTAATAGTAGGAAAAAGAGAAATGAAAAAAGGGTCTAGTATGTTACTGGTGCCCAACTCATGTTTATGTCTCATTTAGGCAAAACTCCCAATTCTAGATTAAAAGGAAGAGATGGAATCTTAATAATGAGTTCAATTCAAATTCAATTATAAAACTAACTAGAATGATTAATTTAGTTTTTAATTTATTAAATTTTAATTATTAATTATTCCTCCAAAAATAGAAAATCTCATTTTAATATTGAACTCCTGTCATGGGGTAAACACCCTCTCCTAAGACCAAAAGAGTGGCCATAAAAACTATACGAGGTATCCTTCTAGAGAAAAATAAAATTTAATCCCATTTATATACATCATAAAGAAAAAAATAAAATTTCAAATCAAATTTGATGATTTAAAAAGGGGACCTTAACAACTCCCCACCACAATCCATCTCGTCTTCTAGAGGCTTGGTTAAAATACCAGTAGTTGCACTCTCAACATGAAGATCTTCTCAAAAAATCTATTTGGATTGTAAAACAAACAGACTCTTATCGTCAACAACTATCTTTTATACATAATACATTTAATTATAAATTAATTGGTAGTCCACACTATTGGAATTCCATAATCGTCCCCTCAAAACAATCTCCCAGCCCACGGAATCTTTTAAAACACCCAAGTAAAATTAAAAATGTGGTTAATGGACCTTAAATGGCCAATGGTGAACTCCTAACCAAATATCTTACGTTACACATATCATTGAGTGAAACATAAAAAGGTTTAATACCCTCACCATGGAATAACATTTAGAATGAAAGAATCAAGGCACAAGGTCAACACTCTCTTAGCATATTCATGGAGAATCAAGAGATATCATGACTATGTCTTACAATAGTACACTAAGATTCCACCAAGGTCCTATACACCCCCCTCCGAGCCAGACTCACCATACATTCAAAACATGACCAGGATTAATCCATGTGTCAACCATACAATTATACCTAATTTATTTAATAATTCCCTATCAATCATAGTTGGAAATTATGACACAACATTCGACAAAAAATCCCACGAAATATCAACAAAAAATCAAACCTTGGATCACACATTTTCATTCACTAATTTAAATCCAAACGATACCACATCTAACTAGATAATATATTTATAACCTAACTCATACCCAAGTGAGTCATCAGTTACCAGGATTTGATGACCATGCTATATGGACCATCATTCTCATTTATCCTGATGCTCCCAGGGATATCCTCTTCAATATCAGGCACCTCACATGGGTCACAATTTTTTACAAAACCTATCGTAACACATAATCTTTCCAATAATGAGAATATACTTGCACATTGAATATATTAGAAACAACAAAAATACATGCCAACTCATCCAGGAACCTAACTAGTAGTTCCCATTGCAGCAAGTCATGGAAAATAGAATCTATGATACATATCAACATATGAAAGACTAAGCATATATATAATGAGAAATTATTTCCTCAATCATACCTCGATTTAAAAATTATAGTAAAACGAATTGCACTACCCAATGGGAATGTGGAAAAATAGGGGACAACCTCTCACACAATGTTATCAATTGAAGAGAACATACATCAACCTATAATGGTCTAAATCAAAACCACAGTCCTCTTGGTCTCCCTCCTATCCCTATTGAAAAATCCCCATAATTGGTTCATAAGTTCCAACCACCTCATCCAAAATCTCCAAACATCAGAAAAGAGGGTAATCATCGAAATGAACAATGAGGTACAATGATGAAGACATGAAATATGAGTGCTAAATCCTCAGAGATAATCCTAAGAATGAATTTCTCTAGGGTGGTTACAAACCCAATGTAGATGAGAAACATAACTAACACTAATATGGGTATACAAATATAGAAATAACCTTATAGGTCTTGTTCATAGGAAAAGTCTTGGAATCTATTGACATCATACTAAATGATCAGATTATTTAACTGCATACTTGTGAAAAAACACCATACAAAGGATTCAATGATTGGCATGACGTTCCATGTTGACCTACTAGGTCACTTAACATTGTGTGGATGGGGACTAAGTCATCAACCTCTCAGAAAAACTCCCCTATATAGATCCACGCAACCATAATTTTGAAGATAATATAAAGGAAATAAATCCCAATAGAGTAGGTCTCAGAAGTCATTAAAATCCCATGCAATTAGGCATATATGATGTAAAGGATGCATGAAAAATAATGAGGCATGAGAGGGCTCATTCATTTTTCAGAAAAGTGTCAAAATACATCCCTGACCTCTTTCCAATGGCTAAGATCCATAGATTGTTAGAATTTATAACACCCATTGAACATGTGTGTCACTCATGGAGAAAATAATATAAAACTGTAACATCACAGATCAAAACAAAAATACCTTACCCTGAAAGAAAATTACTCTTTAATGGTACAAGTGTTCACGTTGCACTAGTACATTATCCATTATAGTTTCCAACCAATTACTAATACTAATATAATACATATCAAAAATATTAATGACTAGGAAATGAGCTCCTATTATACCACATTGTAACATCCCGACCGGATTCCACTAAACTGGTACTACATGCCAGAGTGTTAAAAGGCCTGATGTATATATCCCCTTATTCCAGAGGCTACCAACTAAAAGCAAGGCCCTAGTGTATTATAGTGGGAAGAATGTTCCCTTTTATTAGAGTATGAAAAAACAAAAGATATCTATGTATCATACATAGTGGAATGTAAATGGAGTGTTAATATAGTAAACAACTCATGTAGCACGTGGTATAATGATTAAAAAAAAGATATAAAATACCGAAAAATATACCTAAAATGCATCATTAGTAACCCATTGGTCTGCCCATATATTTTCAAGAGTAAAAAATAAACTAAATAAAAAACGTATATAGTTATAATACTAACTCTATGACAAAACACATACTTGGCCTCCATACGCCATCGAATTTCCATAGTCTGATTAGAATAACCACAAAAGAAACACTTCTTTGTCATAAAATTGTAGGCATCACCCAAATCTAATATAAAACTCAGAATAAACATGAAATGTATACATTAGGTCAATAAGTACACTAAGGATCATGCTCAGGGGTCAGAAATAATTTCATTAGGCCACCTGGATAAGAAACCACTAATTTTTTTGAAATATTTGTACTGAATTGATACTACTCAGCCTCGTTGAGACACAACTAAAATGGTATGTAAAACTCAGTGTGAAATCATAGTCGAACCTCATGTCCATAATCCAGGTCAACATGGTATGTTCCACCGTAGATGTACATATCTATATACATATAAATATATATTCCCATACCTATAAATATATACACAAAATAAATATTTAATAGTATGTGAAACCTAATAACATAAAAACCAAGATCAGTTGAACCCTGAGTGTATAATCCGAGTAAACTAGACATCCATGGAACGAGAATTGAGATGGAATTTGTGCCACTCATGCCTTGTACCCCCAATTCCATATCTTATACCATCATCCCAATCAACATATATAAGGTTTATCCATCATTGAAAAAGTCCTTAAGAAAGATTCATCACCATATGTAGATACCAATCCTTCTTCTCGGTTCACTCGTAATCCCCTCAAATAACTAACTAAGATACCATATAATGACAGTTAATCCTGTAAATAAGGAAAAAAATATGTAATTATGGACATCCAGTGAGAGGATATACTAAATGCCTCGAGCCTCATAATTGATATTGATGACTGTAAACATTCTGATCATATATCAACTGGCCTATGATCCAATCCCTGAAATCCTACAACATTAATTAAATTATCAGTAAATCTATATAATTAACCAAAAATCTGATCATGTCAAAGGCATTCCCAAAACAAAAATCCATGTATCACTCAGGGAATACAATTCATCAGATAATCAAGCCCATCCAAGGTATTACTACAACAGAAACTCAAGTACCAATCGGGACATATATGCCATCAACCCACTGATCCCATTAAATGCATTCCTACAACGACATTCCCTATATCACTCATAGTATATAATTCTTCAACACATTAATATCATTCCCATAATTACTACAATAGTATTATAAGTATCAAATAGGTTATAAAATTCATCAACCCATTGAGACTATAATAGAAAATACTACAAAGGGGATCCAAGTATCACTTAGGTTATATAAGTCTTAATGTAAGGCACTATAGTCGAATACCAAGAAACAACCATGGACATACCAAAAAATATATCACGATATTTATGTATATATCTTTTTTTAAAAATGAAGTTCAAAGGTAGTACATCTGAGAACAGAAATAAAACATTTGAAATAACATTGAGAAAATACAATATTTTAAGAAACCATGTCTCGGTCTCCCAATGAGAAAAACAAATCCCAAGAAGAAAATTTATTCAGCCCGACTAGAAGGAAGATGCCTTGCGTTATTATTAACAGCCACCGACCAGTAAGAACCTCTGGTAAATGTCCTTGCATCAATAACTACTATTTCAAATATATAAACAATTGAGTGATGGTGGCCGGAATGCCAAAACCATAACTATAATAACATCCCAATGGACATACTAGTTATGTAATGGTAATAAGGTGACACCAAAAAACATCTCTACCCAAACCCGACTTGCAACTCAAGGTTAGACAAACAATTGGAATCCAGTGGGTCCCACAATTCAAGTAGTGAAAATGAATCATATAAAGTATCCTCAAAATTATGCACAAGTGACTAGATTACAAAATTGGCTCCCTTAAGAAGATTATAACCAAAGGAATCCATCAGGGGATCCTTAGAAGCTTTTGGTCTCATAGAATCATAGTTCATATGGCCACGTGTCACAAGTGGAATGTCAAAAAAACATTGGTCATGTGAGATAGCGCATAGATCTTCTCAGGTCAAGAAAAAAAAATTGGTTGGTCCGAACAACCAACCTACAACTCAAACCAAGTATCAATATCAGGAGACAACGAATTCAGTAGTCCGAAGAAAGACCTATTAGTTTAAATTGAATCCCCAAAATACCATTTAATAATCCTCAGAACGCTCCACAAGTTTCATAATCATGTTTTGTGGAAAACCACTCATAATGGAATACTCTCAGTTCTAATTCCAAATATATGGAATGAAAAAAATAAACACCCCCCATAAGGGATGAAAATGGTTAGTAAACAACATGCCACCCACAATAACCAACATTTACTCCCAACACACCACATGTGTGTGTAATCCTGCCAACCTTGGTACGACCCGTGAAACAAGTACATTTCATGTACCCAACACTCGGTCTAAGACTGTGTCCCTCAACGGGTTTAGAAATTTACCGAGATTTCATGTGTACCTCTACATGGATTGAAACCCACACATGGCCTTGTGATGTTCTCCATACATCCAGGTTCCCCTAAATAGGTTTTCCTACCTGGTTATTCGGCTACATGGATAACTACAAGTGCATGGAATGTACTCCCATATACATGGAGTGTGCATGTATCACAACATCTTCCCCATTTGTAAAAAACACTCAACTTCTTTCCCAAAAGCATACAACATGTTATCTGTTATTCCCAAAAAAATACTCCGGATCACACGAAACCGATCCCCTTCCAAAGTTAAATATTAGGCCACTATGGGCCATTACCAAGCATAATAGGCCATTAAAAACATTAAAATGGTGAATTATAGTGTTTTTGTTGTAAAATGAAAACATGTATAACTTTGGGTGGAAACCACTGATGTTATTCTCAAATTTAGTGTCCAGAGTTGTCGAACATCGATTTGGCTCGTCCTTGGCTTCACAATTGAAATTCCCTCCCTCCCTCTCCCTTGTTGTATTTACATATCAATTATCTCTTTGTCAAGCCTCATAGGAGGTTCCACTATTTTTTTTATATGAAATGAATAGTAGTAAAAGATAATAAATAAAATAAAATGAAAATAATGATAAAAAAGATTAAGAGGCCTAGGCTGGCCTCAGTCCCCAACTCAAGTTCATGCCACACCTAGGATAAAATCCACATTCCTCACTCAACTTGAGTGATTTAATCTTAATCTGTGGCTTCATAAGAAAATATTTCTAGACGAACCAATACAAAAAATTTAATATTTAATTTATTAAATATTAATTATTAATTATTCCATCAAAATTTGAATATCTCATATTTCTACCAAAATCATGTTCTTGGGTAAACTCCCATTTCTGGGACCAACGTAGTGGTCAGAAAAATTATCTAAGGTCTTATTCCTGGGAAAAGACAATGTTGCCCCATTACAAGAATCCGAAAAGAATAAATTCATATTTATTATTGAAATTCCAGTGCATAAAAACATGATACCTTACAATGAATGCCATTAATGATAAAATAAAAAAAAATTAACTATTGTAATTATTTTACATTTAGAAACAACAAAAATATAATTTTAAAATAATTTTTTATCTTCTCTATTGGAAATATTTGTAATCATTTGTTAAAATTATATATACCATAATTTTAATCCAAATCGTTATTCTCTTTAATAAGAATACTATACGATCGTTTTAATGTATTATAATCACCCAACAATTTCTATATTTTTTTATGGTCTTGAATAATAATTATTTCTAAGGGTTATATATTAAATCTTAAATATATTTTTCCATTAAATATTTATCAATAGAAATATGATCATTTTATTTTATATATTTCTATACTAATTATAAAAATATTATAATTTATATGGAATAATAATATAATATCAATTATGTTCATTTAAATTCAAAACATCTGAATAAATCTTTTGTGAGTAAAAATATTTTACATTATAAGAATGAATCATCAAGAACTTAATTTTTTATTTGGTTTTATTTATCATCATTCAGAATTATAAAAATATTCATTTCTTTAATCGAATTTAATATAAACCTAAAATTCATCCAATGAATCATTAATTTTAAATTTTTCATCTTTTATTAAAATATGAAATTCAATTTCTCCAAGCATATCATCAGCGTATAACTGACCATGGAAAATAATCCTCAATAATTTATAGAAGTTTTATATTCTTCAACATCAAAAAATATTACTTTAAACAATAGTAGTGAAAACATCAGGAATACGACCGTGTCTATGTGTCTTCAAAGTGTAGATATGAAGTAAAATATGCATTGTTATTTTAAAATTAACATATGTATCTTTAGATAATGGGAAACTCAATAATTATAATGATGGTGGAATTAATTTTGGTAAAATATATCCTAATATAGTGCATGATAATTCATGTGGATTTAACCTTAAAACATTCAATGAATTCCATAATTAACTTATAACAAATTACTACTTAACCAATTAAATATAAGACATAGAATTATTTTTCCAATGGATTAAATGTTATATTTTATTATGTGTATATCATTGTAGATTCCAAAAATATTAATCCATAATTCAAAACATTATAACTGACTAAGTTAAATAGAGGCTTTCTCAATGTAGAGATAAAATTATCAAGTAAAAATGATAAGAATTTTTGTTTAAAAAAAATTATGGATGATGAATCTTACATTTTTTCTTCAATAGAAGGGTTACTTATAATATTTTTGATCCTAATCCATTCATTTTTCAAAACATATGGTACAAAAACCATACATTTATCTTTTAATTTATGGCATTAAAAGTGTTTCGAAACAACATCTAATCATGTCCAAAATATATATACATTATGAAAACAAATTAAATATTATGGGATTAAGGTCTAAATATTCATGCATAATTTTATATTTATTCCATTTATTTTTAATATGAAATTAAATTAATGAATATTCCTTAGATACATTGATGTGGGTGTTTGCAATCAACAAAATTAACACGAAATTACTAAAATTCTTGTTTCAGGAATTTGAAAATAATCTTTCATATATTTTTAACACCAACATACACTAACATTGAAATTAATTGATGTAACACCCCACCATTTCATAGTATGTTATTTCATCAAAAGAACTCATTATCTTGCACTACACATAACACCAAGTTCAAGTGCACCATGACTTACCAAACTAGCCGTTCAAAAGCTATTATGAATATTATTAACTGAATTTTGAACTATATATAATACGTATAATTTTAGAATCCATATTATGAGTTTCTAAGACATAATGTAAGAACTAAATCAATTTTTTAGATAAAAGTTGTATTTTTTTAAAAAAATGCACTTTTACCGCCTTTGAATTGTGAACCCTTTTTAAATAAAATATTTGAAACATGTATATATTCAATTTGACAAAATAAACTTCTTATTTATAATCAGGACATATGAATTTAGTTTCAATAAATTTTTGGTGTTTTTCTGATAACTTTTATTTTTGGGTGAATAGTAAAAAATACTACATTTTAACTAAAAACAAATGTTTTAATCTGAATAATTTATATTCATAAATTATAATTTTTAATGGTTTGGAATTATAAATATATTATATTTTTACAATTTAATACCATTCTAGACATTGTAAGTATTTTAACATTGAGAATGGACATTAACAAGTTTCAATATTTTGATAGTTATTGTTTCTTAAAAATACGCATTTTGGTTTTGACAATAGGAATTAATTTTAAATTAAAAAATGAAACATATATGTTTTTAAAATGGTAAAATAGACTTAATTTTTCAATTTAGAATATCAAAATTAGCTTTGGATAAACTTTTTGTATATTTCTGAAAAGATTCAATTTTTGATGAATAGTGATAAACACAGAGTTTTTGTTTAAAACTAAAAGTATATTTAAATAATTATTTATTTTAATTTATTTTAGGTCAAAATAGATACATAATAATTATATATGTTCAATTTAATTCATTGGATAAATTTTTTAATAATATTAGATATAAAAAATTTTATTGACTGTTCACTGTCTTTTACCCACCTCCTAGGAACATTTTCAAATTCGCATAAAAGATAATTTTTCCACTTATGTGAGTGAAATTTAAAAAATCTTAGAGACACGATTGATATCAGTAAGATAAATTTTTTTTCAATAAGATAAAAATAATTTTTGGTGAATAGTAACTTTTTAATTTAATTTACTACGGTTAAAAGTAAAAAAGGTTAATTAAGGGTAAAATGATATTATTATTACCCTAACAAAAGTAAAAATTATATTGGATAAGTGTAATTCGACCAAAAACAACCTTAGGAATAAAATATATTCCTTTAGGTCCACTTGAATTAGATTAGGACATTTATTATTATTTTATTCAAAGAAGAGCTAAAAGTGTTAAATTCAAAGTTTAATAACTAAAACATTTTTAATATAAGATTACACATAATATAAATTAGACTATAAATATTCACTATAAATCTAATGATATTTCCTACATAATGGCATTTTATCTATATTTTCTATACATTAAATAATTATATTTATTTATGACACAATGATGATGCAACTATTACCATATTAATGAATGACTAAAATAAGTGATATTATAAATATCCAAATAAATTTAATTTGAGACTTTATATAAATTAAACTAATTTTTTAGGTTATTATTACATGTTATTGTTTTTAGGTGAATTTTATGAAGTAATAATGTTGTTATCAGTTTAACAAAAAACAAATACCAAATAGTGTCAAAATTTACATAAAATAGTTTTTAAAACAAATATTATATTATTAATTGATATAATAATCCTAAAAATATAAAGGTCAGACAAAATACTTATATAATAATATATATGTCATTAATGAAAAAATTGGGGTTCTATTGGGATTTTATTGTTTGAATATTAACCATATAATTAAAAATACAAAGAGACGTGGTAAATGTCAAACTATTTAACTAAGAGTTAAATCAAAATGTTAATGTTAATATGGTTACAAAAACATATCAGAATACTATTTGTTGAGTGTTTTTTGACCCATCCCAACCTTTTTATTTAAATAATACATTTTCGATCCATTAGAAACCGAAAATGATTTTATTATAAAATAATATTTTCTGTTTTTCTTAAAGTGCCCCTCACCCCTCTTATAAAAGGGCACTCCCCCTTAGATCTAATTCACACCGTCTAATCCATTTTCCTCGGCCACCCCTGCCAAAATACCCTATAAACTATCCTAAATTTCATAGTATAGGCCTTCCTTTGGTCAAAAATATATCTTAAGGAGCCCTTTTGATCAAATCAAAATGAAGAACCCGGAGAAGAGGTAATGATTTCACCACCCTCATTCAAGTTCTCATATTCTTCCACTTACTCTTTAGTTTTTGTTTCAATTATAAAATAATATCTCTAGTATCTTATATATGAAGTGATGTTATTATAAATATGGTACAACTATATTCAATATTCTATCCATCTTATTAATGATAATATCAACATGCGTGCGTACGTAAGGGTTACCATCTCCACGCCGTGGTGTAATTTGTTATTCGAAACTATGTTATTTGGATGGATATAATGATGAGTAGTATGTATATAAATAATTAAAATACCATGATAATGTATCTATAAAATTAATATACCATCCTATTCCACACATCTAAGGAAATGATAATGTTGCTCGTGCGTAAGTACGGATTACTGTCTCCACGACGCGATAAGATTCATTTCCACATTCACTATTCATCGACGACTATAAAAATATATATTACTAATTAGTATGAAATATATGAAATAATAATGCTACTAGATATAAATATATATATTTACTTACATATATCTTATTCAATTAGTTTCATTTAATACAATATGAAAACGGAAAAAACGTTTATGCGTACGTACGGACTACTGTCTCCATAAATGCTGTTTTTCATTTCATATATATGTCTATTATACATATTTAGATTCTAAATATATATTATATATAAATCATGTTTTAAATTCTGGATGTATTTATATCATGATCTAAGTGATACAATCAACAGTAACAAGTTAAAACACATACAATAAAGAAAGCGATTATTACCCAAAATGTTAATTTAACATGGAAATTATTATTAAATGGGTATTATAAATTCATTAATGAATCATGTATGATATCATAAATACTAAAATGGTTCTGGTATACTATAATAACATACTATGATTTTAATACAGGAGGTTAAACGTACCCACAAATAACAGAAAGTGCAATGTAAGGGGTTTTCATCTCACTTCTTATTCCCGTGAGATTCATGCCATATTGCCACTATAACCTTTTGTGTAATGTATGTACCACCAATAATTGTATTCATTGTCTAATACACTTTAATTTATTTTAAATATTCATTTTATGATACTTATTTCATTGGGTGTATTTTTCGTTAGTTACCAATTTGGTAAATCTTTAATTCCTTAATTTCATTATCATCTGAGATTGTTTATGTCTAAGTATTTACTGGGATATTTTTATCATCCATGTCCATTTTTCATAAAAATGATTTCAAAATGAATTTTTAAAGGATTTGGGAAAGGTAATGATTATCAATATCAGAATTTGTAATTTTTTAAGGATTTATCTTTCTAAATATTTTTAATTAATGTATATGTTTTCAAAATGATTTTAAGGATTTGATTATATGGACATGAATGTTTTGAAATGACAATTCATTTAAAATGTTTCAAACTGGTCTGAAAAAGATTGATTCAAAAATCTATTTAAAATTACTTCCTTTATAAATGTGTGACTTTTAAATGGTTTTACAAAAAATTTAATTCTCTCAAAAAGTTTTACTCATCATTTTTAACTATCTCATCATCCTTTACTGGATATTATTTTTGATTGAGGTTGATTTATTATAATAAAATATTCCATATTGTATTGAATGATTTATTATTTGTTTGGCTGAGGATTTTATATTTTTATACCATTCATGGTTTATGGTTTAAGTATTGACATTTAATATGATAGTTCTAATATGAATGATTATGTTATGTTTGTACCCTTTCATATGAAGAAATTATTGGACATAGTAAGTGACAGGTGGATGTAACACCCCGAGATTTTATGAGATATATTATTTTTAATTTCATTTATGTCTTCTATTATACACTAAAAAATATTATCTTATACTAGACGCAACACCATATTAGCTTGCAGTATACACAACAGTATTCTTGGCTCGTGTTACACAGAATTTCATGTGCATTTTGTGGAAACTATTCTACGGAAAATTAAGCATAGATTTTGTTTAATGTATAAATGAAATAAGTTTTGATTATGTTATACACAACACCAAACGGAGATTTCACTACATGCAGCCCTGACTTGGATTGCATTACACGTAATCAAGACATTCTTCGATAGCGTGTGTAGTACGCAATAACAAGTTTCACTAAACGAGATATTATTATAATATTATTATGAATTAGCCTTTATGAATAGTAATACCCACTTTTTAGAATTTTATAAATTTTATATTTCGAAATGGAATTCATTTTTGGATTCAGAATATCAAAATTACCCTAGGGTGAATTTTTGGTAGTTTTCCGAAAACATTCAATTTTTGATGAATAGTAAAATCACCAGGTTACTATTTAAAACCCGACTTTTTATTGAAATAATTATTTATTTTATTTATATTTATTTTAGGTCAAAGTTTATACATAATACCTATATAGGATCAATGTAATTAATTTGATTCATTTTATAATAATTTCAGATATATAAAAATTTTATAGAACTTTTCACCGTCTTTTACCCACCTCATAGAAGAATTTGAAAATATACATAAAACATAATTTTACTGCTTCTCTAAGTGGAATTTCGAAAATCCGAGAGACACGGTTAATATCAAGTAGTTAAATGTTGTTCAATAAGATAAAAATATATTTTTGGTGAATAGTAACTTTTTACTTTTATTTACCACGATTAAAAGTAAATAGTGTAATTAATGGTAAAAATGATATTATTATTACCCTAATAAATTTTCTAATTCTATTCAATAAGTTTAATTTGACCAAAATCAATCTTAGGAATAAAATATTTCCCTTTAGGTCCACTTGGATTAGATTAGGACATTTATTATTATTTTATTTGAAGAAGAGTTAAAATAGTTAAAATCAAAGATTAATAACTAAAACAAATTTAATATAGGGTTATACATAAGCTAAATTCTACTATAAATATTCAATAGAAAGATAAAAATAATTCCTACCTAATGGTATTTTATTTATAATTTTTAGACATTATATAAACTAATTTATTTATGACACAATGATGATGCAGTAACTACCTTATTAATGAAATATTATCATAATTGATGTTATAAATACCCAAACAAATGTAACTTAAGACTTTTTATGAATTCCACTAATTATCTAGGTTAATATGACATGTAATTATAGATTAAATTAACTGTTTTCGAACTAATCATGTTGTTATGATTTTCACAAAAGTCAATTACCAAATAGTGTCAAAATTGACATAAAATAGTTTTTAAAACAAATATTATATTATTAATTGTTATTATATTCCAAAAAATCTATGGTTCTGAAAAATGACTTAGATAAGGTTATATATATTAATAATGAACAAAATGGGGTTATTTTTGCTTGTTATCATAATTTATCAACCATATAGTGTAAAAAGAAGAAGACACTGTAAAAGTTAAATTATTTAACATAGAGTTTAATATTAATGTTAAGGTTAAAATAGTAACCTAAACTAGTCTAAAACCTATTGGTTGAGAGGATTTCGAACCATATCTACATTATCTTAGAAATAAATGAATTTGGAGGTATTATAAAACGAATATGACTTTATTATAAAAAAATATTTTATGTTTTCCTAAGGTGCCCCTCTCCTCCCTTATAAAAGGGCACCTCCTCCCTCTTCTCTTTACACAATTTTGAGCCTTCAAGCTCGGAAAACCCCTCAACATTTCCCTTATAAACATTCCTAGAAACATTATAGAGGTTCTGGTCTCCTCAAAATACCAACTCTAGTGCCTTAAGAGGAGGTTAAGAAGAGGCTCGTCAAAGAAGAGGTAATATCCTTTACCGATTCTTTCCAATTTATTTCTTCTTCTACTTCTTTTTCTTTACTTGTTTAATCATAAATTAAAAACATTAGTATCACTAATACACTGATATGTTATTATAAATATGAAGAAACCCTATTTCATCTTCTATCCATCCTACAGAAAACAAAATCACCGCACGTTCGTACGTACGGAATACCGTCTCCATGCTGTGGTGTAATTTGTTTTCCACCACCACATTACATTGATGGGTATAATTGTGTAAATAAATAACTATATATAGTTATTGTAAATTATTATTGATTCTGAAATATTATACATACACTTCAATACAATTCCATGATCATGGGAATGATATCATTGCTTGTGCATACGTACGGACTACCGTCTCCACGAACGCGATGAGATTCATTTTCCATGATTAACCATTCAAAAATGATTATAATGTATATATAATGAATATTAATTAAATATATGACATAATTAAGCTACTTTATTTATGTATACATATATATATATATGTCATGTACTTAATTTCATTCATGTCAATAAGGAAATGAAAACAACGTTCATGCGTATGTTCGGCCTATCGTCCCAATGAACGGTGTATTTCATTTCATTATTCTACATATTATATATATATATTCTGAATGTATATTATATATAAATAATGATTTACATTTTGGATGTAATTAAATCAAGATTTATGTAATAATAATATCAAGAACAACAAGTCCAAACACGTTCAATAAATAAAATTATTTTACCCAAAACGATGCTTTAACATTTAATTTACGAAAGAACGAGTAATATAAAGTCATAAGTGAACCATATATGATATCATAACAGTGAATATGAATATATAATAAGTCAATGAAATTATTTAAATCATTATACATGCGGTTCAGATAAGTACGAAGCATATCAAACATAAGGTAAGGGGTAATTATTCCAATCTCATTCTTATCTGAGATTGTTTATTCGTAATTATTTACTCAGGTTATGTTTATTATTCATGTCCATATGTTCTAAATTTTTTTTCATAAAATGTTTGTATTTCTTCCATTTATATTTAAATTCATTTTTACCCTTCTTACTTTTACCACATCGTATGGATGGAATCTTTCTTTTGTTTACCCTAAGAGGTACTTTTTGACTTTTCCGACAAAAGTATGAGGAGAATATTATTTTTAAATTATACGACATGAACATATTTTTATGGTTTCATAATGCCTATTTTTATTAAGCTTATTCTATGAGTTTTCATGATTTTTTTCAGCAAAATCTTTTTCTTCTAAATTTTCATTTCATTTTGAGAAAAGAAAATGATTTTGAAGAAGAATGGAAATTTTTCTCAAGAATTCATTTCAATTTTTTTATCAAAACTATATTCCATATAAGATGACATTATTAAGTATGTTTATGTTTCAAGTATAATGTATCTATTATTTACTTGGTTTGATTTTTCTTATGATGAAATGATATCCATTTCATTTATATGGATTATGTTATGATGGGATGATGTTTATGAAACCCATTTTTATTCTATGGGTTATGATGAATGATTTATATTTATCTTGTGGAAGATGTAATAATGATTTCATTATGAGATGGGTGGGACATATATCTCCATCCAATGCCTTGGGAAATGATTTATATCTCATGAGATAGACATGGATGGAATGGTATGTTAGTCTGGTTCAGTGATACAGGACTGAAAGGAGGAGTGAACTCGATTCAGAAAGGGACTTTGTCCACTAAGATGGTCTTGGAAAAATTCATTGGCTCCTATGGAAATAATATCATGTGCTTAATGGTTTTCAAAAATTACATGTTTTATTCCCATGATATTTTATCATGATTAATGTTTCTTTATAATCTATGCTTTATCTACTGCCATGTTTTATGTTATTGCTAAATATTTTGATGTTTAAACATTATGTTCATGTTTTATTAAGTTCAAATGTATATTATTTGTTATATTTTATCCATTCTTACCCTTCCTGAGCATTTTAACTCACCCTTTATATGTTTTCTTTTACCAATGATTTAAAGAAATGTTTTAGGTAAGAAAACAAAAGGGGACGATATTTATGGGAGATATTGATGATCGTTCACCACGATTAAGAGATTATATTCTGAGTTTCCAAAGACACTAAACTATTACGATCCTTGTGTGTCTGTTTTTGTTGTGTATTAAGTATTTTTAAAAATTAATGTAATGTCTATGTATGTCAAGCTTTGGATCTCTATAGTTGGTATCCAAGGAAAGGTTTAGTTAACATTTGGAAAATAGGATGTGAAAACATTATTGAAATCAATAGAGATATTTCAAAGGTGTGTCTAGGGATGTCCCTAAGGTTAAGTATCAGTATAGGTTGTAGTCCTAGAATTACGGAATTGATATTATAATTAAACCTATGATGTTAGATATTGAAGTTACTCCCCCTTGATTACGATTTGTTCCACTCACACTATTATTTTAGGGTTTTATAAAATGGCTGGAAACGTGAAGAATCACAATGGACAATGGAATGATGTTCTTCATGAGAAACCAAATGAAATGGGATTTGGATGTCCAAACATCATTATTATGCCTAATCATAAATCTCATAATATCATCAATAATATCAACATTAGTAAGTTTCTTGACTCAGCTAATAAGTGAAATATGGAGTTTCAGGATTATTATAGAGTAAATAAAGTTCAATTTCCATTATATAAATCATGTGGTAAGAGGAATCATGGAGAATGTTTCAAAGGAACTAGAAGATGCTTTGGGTGTGGAAAAGAAGGACACAAATCGAGTACGAGAAAATAAAAAGGTTCAGTTATCACCATGTACAAGGATAATGGTATTTCTATGACATCAAAGATAATTAAATGTTTTAAATGTGGAATGTAAGGGCATTACGCAAACCAATGCCCTAATGGGAAATCTCATGAAGAGAATCAGCGTTCTCATATGGGCATTATTTTTGTGGCTGATGATGAAGAGACTAAAAATGATATATGAGATGACAGAAATGATGAAGCATAGTCAGTGGTTTAAGAAGGTAGTCGAATGATTGTATGTTTATCAAGAATAATGTCTGGTACTATGGAATAATGAAAAATCTAAGGATTGTTACACTATTGTTTTTCCTTGAGTTTTTCAAAGTATATGATGAATGGTATTGGTAACCATGGAAGGATATTCAAATTTTTTTGGAAGGTAGATTATATGCGCATAATGAAAGGATAAGGGGATAATGAGATGTTTGATAGTATTAATGATCTCATGATTGATATAAGGACTAAGTGATAACATGGTTTCAATATATTGAATTTTTGGGATATTGGTATGTGGAAGGAGTTAACATTTGACAACACTCATGTTTTAACTATGGTTATATGGTAATTCATGTTTCAAAAGAATACATGATTAAGGTATTCACATGTTGGTAATGTGACCAACAAGATATGTCATATGATATATTGGGGATAAATGATGGTATTCACGTGCTGGTTATGTGACATTTCAAGTAATCATTTTCTTTATACTAAAATATTGTACATAAGTATTTTAGATAAGCCTAATGATTGGAATGCCTTATGTTGGACATATGTTAGAATTTTTTAAGGCTAGAAATTTTTTCGATATTATTTCTGGAATGTTATAAACAGTGTAGTGTTAGAAAAAGGGACAACTAGAAGGAGGGGTGTTAACCCGTCTCATCAGAAAAGGCTGTTGGAATCGATCCCACAACTAAAGTACGACATGCCTTTATCACATACCAATGGCCTACAAGAAGTCCCTAGATAGTAGAAACTAGTTTTATTTTATTAAGCACAATGATAGATGAAGTATAAGTCCATTTTAGCAACCATATATGATTAATCTCAAGATAGATGGACTTATGTATATTTAATAAATTGTGCTATTTTTTTTGTGATGAAAACAAATGGAATGACCTATCATTCTATCCCATGATCTGCTAACACTTCCAAAATTAAAAATTCAACTTCATTTCTTTAATAGATGAAGTGGAAATTGTTCAAGGCATGAACAACGGTGAGATTTTACCAAAATCAAGTAAATATTTCTTTTAATTCAACAATTCTTCAGCATTAAGGGAATGATCGTGAAAGCTAAAAATGTTGTCAAAGTACCCCCATACCCAATAAATCATATGGCACCATTGATCATCCCAAAATTATGGATTTGTGATTGATGGATATTTCATATCCATGTCCTCTACCACCCTCTATCAGAACTTGATGGTTAGATTTTTCTTCGATATCCATATTTCAACATATGTTATCTTATGTGGAAACCCAGTGATGAGTTAATATGGGAAACCATTACATTTCATACATTACTTAAAAAAACAGTTTTAGTATTCCTTTTACGAAGTGGGTTTTTACGAGCGAAACATTCATGCAGAAAATGATTTATAACCCCAACGAATTTCGAGGGGGAAATTCCTTTTAAGGGAGGTAAAATGTAACACCCCGAGATTTTATGAGATATATTATTTTTAATTTCATTGATATCTTCTATTATAAACTACACCATGATTAGCTTGTAATATAAGGAACACCGTATTAGCATGCAGTATACACAACACTATTTTTGGCCCATGTTACACACAATTTCATGTTCATTTTGTGGAAATTATTCCACGCAACATTAACTATAGATTTTTTTTAATGTATAAATGAAATAAGTTTTCATTATGTCATACGCAACACCAAACGTAGCTTTCACTACACACAGCCCTGACTTGGCTTGCATTACACGCAATTAAGACCTTCTTTGATAGCATGTGTAGTACACAATACCAAGTTTCACTAAACGAGATATTATTATAATATTATTATGAACTAGCCTTTATGAATTTTAATATCCACTTTTTGAAAATTTATAAATTTTATCTTTAAAAATGGACATCATTTTTTGGATTCGGAATATCAAAATTATCATAGGGTGAATTTTTGGTATTTTTTTGAAAACATTCAATTTCTGATGAATAGTGAAAACACTATGTTACTATTTAAAACCAAATTTTTATTTAAATAATTATTTATTTTATTTTAATTTATTTTAGGTCAAAATTGATACATAATTCTTATATGAGTTCAATTTAATTCATTTTGGTCATTTTATAATAATTTCAGATATATAAAAATTTTATAGAACTTTTCACCATCTTTTACCCACCTCCTATGAGAATTTGAAACATTATAAAAAACTTAATTTTACAACTTTTTTGAGTGGAATTTTATAAAATCTGAGAGAAAAGTCTAATATCAAGGAGTAAAATGTGGTTCAATAAGATAAAAATATTTTTTGGTGAATAGAAACTTTTTATTTTATTTACCACGGTTAAAAGTAAATATTGTAATTAAGGGTAAAAATGATATTATTATTAACTAAACACATGTTATAATTATATTGGATAAGATTAATTATACCAAAAACAACCTTAGGAATTAAATATTTCCCTTTAAGTCTACTTGGATTATATTAGGACATTTATTATAGTTTTATTTACAGAGGAGTTAAAATAGTTAAAATCAAAGTTTAATAAATAAAACATATTTAATATAGGGTTATACATAATCTAAATTCGACTATAAATAGTCATTAGAAATTTAAAAGGATTTCCTACCTAATGGTATTTTATTTATAATTTTTATATATTATATAAATTAATTTATTTATGACACAATGATGATGCAGTAATTACCTTTTAAATAAAATATTAACAAAATTGATGTTCTAAATTCCCAAATTAATATAATTTTAGGCTTTTATGAATTACACTAATTATATAGGTTAATATGACATGTTATTATTGATTCAATAAACTTTATTTGAACTAATCATGTCGTTATGATTTTCACAAAAATCAACTACCAAATAGTGTCAAAATCGACATAAAATAGCTTTTAGAACAAATATTATATTATTAATTGTTTTTATATTCCTCAAAATATAAGGTTAGGACAAATGACTTAGATAAGTTTATATATATTAATAATGAAAAAATTATGGTTAGATTGGCTTGTTATGGTATGTTTATCAACCATATAGTGTAAGAAAACAAGAAGACACGGTAAAAGTTAAATTATTTAACATAGAATTAAATCTAAATGATAAGGTTAAAATAGAAACCTAAACATGTATAAAACCTATTGGTTGAGAGGATATCGACCCATTCCAACTTTATCTTAGAAATAAATCAATTTGGAACTATTATAAACCTAATTTGACTTTATTATAAAATAATAGTTAAAGTTTTCCAAAGGTTCCCCTCTCCTCCCTTATAAAAGGGAACCTCCTCCCACTTCTCTATACACAATTGTGTGCCTTCACGCTCATCAAACCCATGCCCATTTACCTTCTAAACATACCTAGAAACATTATAGAGGTTATGGTCACCTCAAAATACCATCTCTAGTGCAAGAATAAGAGGTTATGAAGAGGAGCGTCCAAGAAGAGGTAATATCCTTTGATGATTCATTCCAATTTATTTCATCTCCTAGTTCTTATTATTTATTTGTTTCATCATAAATTAATAAAATAAGTATCAATAATATACTGATATGTTATTATAAATATGAAAAAACCATATTTCATCTTCTATCCATCCTACGGAAAACGAAATCACCGCGCGTGAGTACGTACATAATACCCTCTCCACGCCGTGGTGTAATCAGTTTTCCACCACCACCTTACATGGATGTGTATAATGGTGTAAATATATAACTATATATGGTTATTGTAAAGTAATATTGATTCTGAAATATTAGAAATTCACATGAATACAATTCCACAATCATGGCAATGATATCATCGCTTGTGCGTACGTATGGACTACCGTCTCCACGAACGTGATGAGATTCATTTTCCATGATTAACCATTCAATAATGATTATAAAGTATATATAATGAATAATAATGAAATATATGACAAAATTAATTCACTGTATTTATTTATACATATATATATATATATATTTCATCTACTTAATTCCATTCAACTCAATAAGGAAATGAAAACAACGTTCATGCGTACGTATGACCTACCGTCTCCATGAACGGTGTATTTGATTTCATTGATCTATCAATTTTATGTATATATACTGAATATATATTATATATAAATCAGGATTTACATTCTTTAAGTAAATAAATAATTATATAAGTAATAATTATATCAAGAACAACAAGTTCATACACGTACGATAAATAAAACGATTTTACCCAAAACGCTGCATTAACATGGAATTTACAAAAAAACGGGTAATATAAAGTCATAAGTGAACCATATACGATATCATAACACTGAATATGATTCCATAATAAGTCAATGACATTATTTAAATCATTATACAGGTGGTTAGGATACGTATAATGCATAACAGACAAAAGGTAAGGGATAATTATTCCAATCTCATTCTTATTCGCCATTATTTATTCATAAGTATTTACTGGGTTTATGTTTATAATTCATGTCCATATGTTATCAAAATGTATTTATAAAATGTTTACATTTCTTCCATGTATGTTTAAATTCATTTTTACCCTTTTTACTTTTACTACATCATATTTAAGGAATCATTTTTCGTTTATCATATGAGGTACTTTTTGAGATTTCCGACAAACATACGAGGAGAATATTTTTTTATCTTATATGGTATGAAATGATTTTTATGGTTTCATAACGCGTAATTTCCATGAAAATTATTCTATGAGTTTTCATGATTATTTTCATCAAAATATTTTTCTTAAAAAATTTCATTGCATTTTGAGAAAAGAATATGATTTTGAAGAAGAAAGGTTATTTTCCTCAAGAATTCATTTCATGTGTTTTATCAAAACTAATTTCCATCTATGATGACATTATTAAGTATGTTTATGTTTCAAGAATAATGTTTCTCTTATTTACATTGTTTTATTTTTCTTATGATGAAATGATATCCGTTTATTTTATATGGATTATGTTATGATGGGATGATGTTTATAAAAACCATTTTTATTCTTTAGGTTATGATGAATGATTTATGATTATGTTGTGGAACATGTAAGAATGATTTCATTATGAGATGGGTGGGACCTATATCTACCTCCAATTCATTGCGTAAAGGTTTATATCTCATGATATAGACATGGCTGGAATGGTATGTAAGTCTGGTTCAGTGATACAAGACTGAAACAAGGACTGAAATCGATTTAGAAAGGGACTTTGTCCACTAATATGTTCTTGGAAGAAATTCCTTGGCTACTATGGAAATACTATCATGTTCATAATGGTTTTCCATAATTACATGTTTTATTACCAATCAATTTTATCATGAATAATGTTTCTTTATGATCTATTCCTTACATATTACCATGTTAATCTCATTGCTCAAGATTGTGTTGTTTAAACCTTTTGTTCATGTTTTTTTATGTTCAAATGTATAATATTTGTTTTATTTTATCCATGATTAACCTTACTATGAATTTGAGCTCACCCTTTATATGTTTTCTTTTCCCCAGGATTTAATGAAAGGTTTTAGGTAAGACAGCAAAATGGGAAGATCTTTATGGGAGATGTTGAAGATCTTTCACCATGATTAGAAGATTCTATTCTGGGTTTCCAAAGACACTAAACTCTTATGGTCCTTGTGTGTCTGTTTTTTTTGTGTATTAATTATTCTGCAAAAGTAATTTAATGTCTATGTACATCAATATTTGGGTCTCTATAGTGGAGCCTGCTATAGCTCCTTGATGCATCATTCGGTCTTATGAGACAACTAGACGTGGCATTGGCTGAGGCATTGTCAATTTGATATATGTTTTGGCAGAGGCCTTAATCATTCTTAGACGTCTTGGCTGAGGCCTTGAAAAAATGTTTCAGAATGTCTGGCATTATACAGTCCCTCATTATAAAAATAATATTGACGGTTCATGTTGTTATTCGACTAGTAGAATACCCATGACTATGTTTTATTATGGAATTATTTAATTATCTCTTATTATTTCCATAAAAGTGTTCAAGTTTATTATTTGTAAAGGCATCTATTTTAAATTATTCACCATGCCTAATATTTTTTTAACTTTTGCTGTATTTATTACCCTTACTGAGCATTTGAGTTCACCCCTTTCTTATGTTTTATTTTCCCAGGATTCCAAGAAGTGTATTATTATTTATTTGAAGGGTTATGCTAAAGGGAATAATAGAATTCTCAAAGAACAATTTATGATTTGTTTTATGTTTTAAATTGTACTGTAAATTATATGTATGTAATCTATTTTCCAAGACTGCTAAACCAATCGGCCCTTCGGGACGTGATTCCTTGTAATCATGCTAATACATTAAAATAATGCCCAGAATCTAGGTAACTGGGGTCAGGGTGTTATAATTTATGAATATCAAGATGTTGTAAATTTGATTGAAAATATCATAGGAATAATGGATCTAGAATTTTTTCCAAAATAATAAAGGATGATAGTGGATATACATATGCTTGAGGGACCTTATAGGATATGAAGAGGTTTTATTATTCATGTGGGAAAATGTTAACATCTTACTAAGGATTCTTTCAATGATTTGTTCTTTAAGGTGTTTTTTATATATGTGTTCATATTTAACATAGAATACGAGATTATATAGGTAAATTAGGGTATTAATAATGTTTTTATTTAACTTAATACTTATATATTATTTAGAGAATACTCTACGATTTTAGCATGGAATGTGGTTCCAATCTATAGGATATTTGAGATGGATTTCTATATGGTTCTTTGACATCTGTTTAGGGATTTTATCGGACGATATATTAATAGGTTATTCATATGTCACTTTTTTTAAAGTTATAGGGGAAAACATTGAAGTTGGTTTTCTTCCAGATCATAATTTTTTAATGATCATGAATTCCTCACATATAATGAGTTTATATACTAGAATAATGAAAAGGACGGAAATGAGGTGAAATTGGCTAGCAGATTGTAGGGTAAGTGTAGGGTTTTTATAATACATATAGAGGAAGAAGTCATATTTGGTATTATAATTTTTAATTAAAGGGTAATTTTTGAAACACCCAGATATTTTATGAATCTTTGTTTAGAAAATTATCTTTTCTAATAGAGTGTGTTAAATGAAACAATGTGTTTTAAGGAAAAAAAGAAAATATTAAGATTATTATTTAAACATTTCCATTTTTATAGAACAATTAAATTTAAAATCATGAATAAGAAGCAATTTGTTCAAATATAAAACATAATGTTTCAAAATAAAGGAAAATAATTGATACAAAAAGTACTTAGTTTTTTGTAATGTCATCATAGGTCGGGAACATACTATTTTCATAAAAAATTATATTTGTTTAATTTTTGGAAAAAAATAATAATTTAAATTTTCCACAAATTTAGAAAATTTATATGATAAAATGAAAATAATTATTGAAATATAAATTTTCCAAAAAAAATTCATTAATATTTAGGATTTTTCATCATATAATTTTTTTCATTAATATAAAAAATTACTTCTTTGAAACATTCTTTTTATTTAAATAATGTATATTGTTAATTTTGATATAAAATGTTTTTAATGATATTTATATTTTTAATATATATTTATTAATCCAATTTACTTAATTGGAATCAATTTCATATGAAATTTTGAATTTATTTTTCTAAACATTTTGATGAATTTTTATTTAAAAAAATGCTTTCTCATCGTGTATATGGGTTTGCATTTAATTATAATTAAAAAATTCAATGGAATTTTGAAAATTTTATTCCATATTTTTAATTAGAATATATAATATTATAAAAAAAATATAATATACATATTTATTCAAAATTAATTGTTAAAATTGTTAAAATTAATTATAGTGGATAAGATTAAACGATTTTTTGTGGTGTTAAAAGAAAATAGTAAGGGGTAAAATCTCATAGAAACCTATATAGAAAAGATTTTATTTCATAATATTGATAGTATAAAATAAATGATTCTATAATAGTCCATTTTTGATCGATTGGAATTTTGAAAAACATGGGTATAAAATTTTTATATCATAAATTACATTTTTGTCCCTCACCTCACCTATAAAAGTCCATCACATTCTTATCCATTCCATGTTTCCAAAACATCTTGCATGGGAAAATACCTACCAATTATTTTATTTTTAGATAAAAATATATAAAATGTTATTAAACTATTAGAATATAATGAAATATTTTTTTTATATATATTAATATTTTATTATAAAATGGAAATTTAATACATCCATACACTCTAACCTCAAATGGGAAATGTTAACATCACTTGGGTGTAAGGGTGACTACCTCCTCACTAGCCAATGTGACTCATATTTAATGAACACTTCAATCATGTGGGGATGATGATAGATATAATGAATATATATTATTTTATTAATATAAATATAATTATGTAAAATTGTATCTCATATACAATCCTATTTTCTATTTTTGGGTGATAATATAATTATATTTGTGTATACAACACACTTCCACCCAGTGCAGTGATGTGATTCATTTATCATATAATTTTCACATTGATGGTAATAAAAAAAGGATTAAATAAAATTAATTTATATTTATATGAAATTTAATTATTCTTAAATTTTAGTATACAATTTAATCATATCTATTTCAATCAATCAGCAAAATATAAACAACATTTGTCCCTGTGTATTCCCTGTTGTCTCTATGAATTGTGTTTTCCATTTAATATTTCCATCTATTATGGATTACTATAAATATATATAAAAGTAACATATAGTATATTTATATCATGAATTTATATTTTTTTAATATAGAACCACAGACGTATTTTTAGAAGTAAATGTATTAAAACATGACATATATGAAATACAGAGATATTATTAACTTTATTATTATTTTAACAAGGAAATAAAAATAAATAGGTAAAAAAATTCATATGTAAATAATATATGGTATGATATATATAATTAATATTATATAATATATTTATAATATAATTGTATTTATTATATATTAGGTTCAAACATGTATGATGTATGTGAGTACTTAATGTAATTGATTTTCCTGACACTTTTTACTTCTCTGAGAAGAATGAAATATTAAACAACATTTCCTTAATATGGTGTATATAATACCCTCTAATTTATATTAATATTAATTTACTAAAAATTATGTAGATTTATCTATCCATAGGAGGATCTATATTTCACTGTGTTTACAATTCAAATGTTAATGAATCATTAAGGCCCTTTTGTGTCCAATTTCATTACTTTATATATTTGTTATATTATGCACCTATTTTTTATGATTAATATATAGTATGAAATAGACATGTAATACCTTGAATATATTTATTATTAAGATATTTTATGTTTCATTTAATTTTATGCTTTTATGGGGCAAATTATTGAAAGTTATTAAGTTGGTAATAGTTTTTATTATATAATTGATTCATTAATTGACACTATTTATGATAATGATTTAGATGGTGAAATGTTATGATAAAACTATCAAGATAATCATGAAATTTATTATACTCTTTTTAATTCATGAGGATAAATTTGTTACTATAATTTTATTCTATTTATGTTATCATGAGTTCCAAATTATTTTTTGAACACAAACATACATTATTTCGTTCCTCATTTGAAAACCATTTTTTATCCATATAGATGTTTTCTAAAAAAAATACTTATTATTACCAATTTTATATATTAACAATATTCTTATCCATTTAACTTTTTTTAGTATCTTTAATGAAAACATCATATAATTTTCCAAATAATTTCCATTAGTCATTCACGAAAAAAGAGAATGTAATATTTTTTTAACATGTAGGGAGTGAAAATTATATTTTTTGATTAATTGTTTATATGTGTTTATGATTATTTTAAAATAATATTGTTTCAATATTTTATAGGTTTTAATTTTTTTTCAAATTTGAATGGCTATTTTATTGTAGATTTGTTTTATGGGATCATTCACAATCATTTTACATTTATTATATAATCACTTAATGTTAATTATGATTTATGGCTTATATGTTACAAAAAATATAATTATTATTATTTCTCTTAATGGATGAAATTGAAGATGACATTATGTTAATGAAATCCACTTCCTTTTCCATGAGTTATGAAATGATTAAATGATGAAATTATAATGATACATGTTTATTTTACATGGTATTTCATTTGATGAAAGGTTTATGAAGCCCATTTTTATAATGGTTTCTAATATGTCAAATGAAATATTAATCCCATTTCATTTCATGGGATTTGATGTGTTTGATGTTTTATGATCTGGTTTGAAATATCCAAATGACTTTTATTATGTGATTATTGTGACTTATACCCCCTCCAATGAATTTGGTAATGAATGATAAATTATAAGTAAATATGATATAAATGAGACAAATTACATGATAAAAATGATATGTGTGATCCAGAAAATATATTAAAAATCTTATGAATAAACCTGATTAAATGTTCACAGTTTTATGCATGGATGTGAGTTTTAGGTCCCTAAGGTTATGTGTAGACCAGGTTATATGTAAATATGCTAATGTGAGGAGACAATTTAAATGATTCAACTACATTCTATCTATACATAATCAATATGTTATCGGCATATTTGTATGAAAAAATCTACTTCCCAATCTACTATTATGTTATCATGGCCCTTGTTCATTGATTCCATTAAAATTCATTTCTAGTGAAATAAAATTTCAATGCCATGGTGATTTTTTTATCGTTGATATATAGGTTATGTTTTTCATATGTTATACTCATGTTATCATGCAATTTTTATGACATTTTCTTACAGATTTTCCCCATTTACACTTATTGTAAATCTTATATCACAATTTCATAGGATTGTTTCAAAGTTATGAAGACTGTTTTTAAGTAGGATATTTTTAAAAAGAGTAAAAAATAAAATTTTATTTTTGGGATATATTAAATATTCTTCACTAAATAAGATGATTTAGTACTTAGTCACATTGGGGATGAAACCTTTACAGTCCTTGGACATGCATTGATTACAATTATATAATATCCATCTATTAATTTGTTATTTATATATATGATTTAATTTGATATCTGTATTAGGTATGTGATAATAGGATTGGGTAACGATTATAATATAAGATGAAAAAATTAGTGATATTAATATAAGAAATTTAAGGATGACTCAAAGTAAAGGAAAAAGTAATAAATGTTTGGTAATGGTTAGTGGGAATGATTTACAATAGATTATATCAACTTCATGATGTTATTAGTGGATATTACTCTCCACAGAGTTACCTAGTGGCCGTAACTCCAAATTCATGTAATGTGAAAGAACCAATTGTCACCTGGTTAATAAAAATGGTCGTTACTGTATACCTTGTCAGGTACTCTGTTGGGATTTTCTTTGTAAATTACAAAACTCATTACAAACCATTATAATGTTTTTAAATTTTTAGGGATAATGAATTTCATAGGATAAACCAATTCTGTCATATATTAAATTTTTTTTTCAGTATTTAAAAATATTATAGGTTATTTTTAATTATTATGTTGTTCACCACTGTTATTTTTGTTTTATAAACTGTGAATTATGGTTTTAGTCAATGTATTGAACTCGATGAACCGTGTTAATGTTGAGTGTGATTTAAAATTCATTGATTTTCCACATTAGAAAAAAAATGATGTGTGGTGGAATGAAAATTATTGTTACCATGCTCACATGAAATTATAAATCTATGAATAATTTTGTACGTAATGATGATAAATATAGGTAAAATAATGATGTTGAGTCTTTTATGAGGGAATATACCCATTATTTTTTTGGATTAGATGATACACTAGATTCTAAAATATGGTTGAGTACCACTGAAATATTATTTTCTATTCTCCAGTGTTCAGAGAAAGAAATAGTTATTTTTTATAATATACCATTTGGATGGTTTAGTGTATTAATGGTTTCATATTTTTAAATATATATGTAATTATGCATAAATTAACCCCATAATGTGCGATGACTTTAAGGGATTATTTTTCCACATGTAAATTCCAAATATTGATTATTAAAAATGGAGATATAATTCCGTGATAATAATCATAAGGATGATGAATATATTATTACCTAGAGAGAATATTTTATAAGGGTTGTGTGGCGCGATTCTAGTGTTATTATTAATCATCAATGTGAGGTTGTTAGATTTATTAATAGATTAAAACCATATATGTATAGTATATTATCCATAAGGGACTATGGAATATATGAAGAAAACATTTTTTGTCACTAAAAGTGGAAATGTAATTTGGATACCTTGTTGGTTTTGGTGGTAGGAAATGAAGATGTGGATCATTGGAAGTTCCAATGATATGTCATGTGAGAGGAAGAAACGGTTTAAAACACATACTATCCAAAAATTATGTAATGAAAATTGAGGTTAGTTTTTTTATGGAACATAAATGTTATTCATGTGATGGAAGCTAGGCGGTTGTGAAAATTAATTTTTAACTAGTGTGTTAGATCCAGAGAGTGGCATAAATGGGGAGAGAGGTCAATAGACTACACCAACCACACTCTTTTGTGCCAATTCATTGAGTAATATTATTAAGTTATATAGTTATCCACACCAATGGTTGATTATGGTGATCAATAAGAGTTACCTCTTAATCTAATAGACAAATGGAAATACCATTCATTCACTATTTTGGATGAGCGGTACAAAAATGATGTAGTAAAAGGTACACTTACTATCTACTCTAGAACCTCAAATGTCTTATTTTTCTCTAATTCATCCCATTGTTTCATGTTTAATGAATTTTATATGGGTATCAATATTCCATAAAAAATATTAGATATAGACTTATAAGATAATAACCTAAATGGAATGATTATCATTCCTTATGTATATGATTCCTCCATAGATTATGGTTATAAAAATGAGATTCCTATAAACCTCATCATTCTTCTCAAGATCAATTTGATGTTATCTTAGTAAGGGATTACATTTCAAATTATAAAAGACAAATTAATCATCCAAGAAGGAATGCTATTTTTTATATTACATACAAAATAGTGATCATAAATTTTTATGATTATAAATATTAAATTATGATGGAACGAACATAAATTTTATTTGTTTTTATTCTTATTCCAAAGTGCTGTTTATCTCAGATTAATCATGTGAATCTCAAAAATGATTATATGCCTTCATTGTGGGTGTATATTGGTGAATTTCAAGAATATCTTCCTAGTAATCGACTAAAATGTGGCATTTATTTATCAATAGAAATCAGAACTAGGGTCATTCTTATTTCGAATTATCCTTATAGAATGACCTAGAATGAGTTTAAATACATGAAGAACAAACACCTAGATAACCTTGAAAAGGGATTCATTCCGCCTCATGTGTAACAATGTGGTTCACCTGATATATTTTTTGAAATAAATTTTGTTCAATGAATCTCATCACTAACTATTAGGAGTTGAATTAGATCACAATCAAGAATAATTATCTGTTACTATATACTGATGAAACATTTGATCAACTTCACAAATATTAACACTCTTCCAAGATTTTCCTTCATTCAAGATATCATAAATTGAAAATCATGAAAGATTATATACCAAGAAAACTATATTGAATGTATGGACACTACGATTATATATTTCTACTTATATTCATAAAACATTACCCTCTATCATCATAGATTTAACGAATATAGTCATTAGAGAGTAACCTAATATGTTTGTGGACGTATATATAGATGATATTCTAATTTATTCAATGGTAATGTAATGGGATTAATATATCTTTGTAATTGAAATTTATCACCAATGGAAATATAATTTCATTGTAAATTTTACTAAGTGTTAATTTTGTCTATAAAAGGATACATTTTTGTGTTGTTATCTCATGTGAGTGTCTATCAGTGGGTCCATTATTTTATGGATGTCATTTAATGTTGGCCCAAAAATTACCAATGTTAATGAGATCCATATTTTAATTATTATAAATAGATATTAAAAATTATTTGGAGATAATTTCTCATTACTATCCAATCCTATTAAGATGTTATCTCATAAATGAGATATATTCCAATAAGAAGATGAATGTTATTAATACATTAAAGAACATAAGATGAGATTAACTACTTAAAATATTCTTAAAAAACATATAATCGATATGTATTTTTAATATAGATCGATTCATATAATTGAGGAATGTTTTATGTTCAAATGAAAAATTAAATCATTATAGAATATGACCCATAAAAATTGAGTATTAATGAGTATTGTTACCCATCTCATGATTTGGATTTATATTCTGTATTCTTTTCATTTAATAATTTAAGGAATTTTAATTATGCTGAAATGTGAGATATATATACCAATAAAAAATGTTTAATGTATATATTCACCACGAATTAGTTGAATATCGTTCATATAAGATTCATATATCTGATTGAAGACTATGAATGGTCAATACAGTAACACCCTATGAAAAAGAACAAGGTGGATGATGCTTTGAGTTGAAAGGATCATGCTAGCTTATCTATGTTGTGGAAAAAATAGATCAAAGATTTATATACTTTCAAAGGATTATTTGTGAGATCCTCATGGTAGGGGAGAAGTCATATATTTCACAATTTAATAGTCATCCATAAATATATGTGATGATTAAAGAGGCATAAAAGGAATATGTTGAGTATCATTAGATGGTTATAAATATTCATGATTTAATTATTGATCATTATTTAATAGAAAATTCATTGAGATTGATAAAATTTGATATTGTTTAACCTTTATCATGAATGAATATTCACCATGGGGTTTTTTATATGAATCCCCAGAATATCTAAGGGTTATAGTACTATATGGTTTGTAATGGAAAACCATAAATTTCAGCACTATTAGTCACTATCATTGGATATTTCTCTATCAATTATCTTACCATGATATAAATTAATGTAGTTTTATTTTTTCAAGGATTACCACATTTCATTTTGTTTAGTCGAGATTTGTGGTCTACATCAATGTTTTGGGATAGTCTACTATACGATCGTTCTAAAGAGTTGGGTTTATGAAATGTGTATCACCCTTAGTGATATAGTTATCCAAATTTTAAAATTAAAACTCCAATGGATAAAATTAGATATTTTTCTACATATTTTAATGTTGTTTGGTATCAATACCTTCCTCGGGTATAGTTTTCTTACAATAATTAATTTCCCATGATAATTTCTGTAGAACCATATGAATACCTCAAGGTAAATATGTTTATAAATAAATTTTGATGGTATTTATTTTGAGTAATAAAGATATTGGGAACATCAATAGGGGAAAACAGTGTGCTAATGTTAGATCCATTAAACAACACACATGGAGTGAAAAAAGTTGATATAAAAGTTATACTGAAAACTATTGTTGTGATCTATAATTCAAAGATGGTGACAAGGTGTGTCAAATAATATATCATTTAATAATGGTTATGATATATAGGAATAATGGTAATTTAATTACTTTGTTTATCAATCCCTTGAAAATTATAGATAGTATCATGATGGAAGCCTATCAATTTATGCTTCCATCAAACCATTATTAGGTTAATGATGTGTTCCATGTATATCTCTTAATGAATTTCGAACATGACCAATCAATTGTACTGAAAATAATTGTTATAACAATGGATGATTATTATGATGAAAAATCCGTAGATATTCATTATTATATAGAGAATGTTTTTATGAAACAAGACCACCCACCCTGTTAGTGTTTTTTTGGTTAAACCACAAGCTTAATGCGGTTCCATAATTTTTTTTATACTAGTTTGATGTAATTTAAATAGTGTAATAAATTTTAAATGTTTTTATCATAACATGTCGATATTTTATGAAATATATATTTTCTAATAATATTTTTTTCATAGATAGCATGCATTAGACGCAACACCGTTTTTTAACAAAACACGATGAACTACTAATATTATTATTTGAACATGAAATTTTTTTATAGGTATTAAACATTGTTAAATGAATAGTAAAAATATTATTTTATATATTACACAACATGTTTTTATATAAAGAAAAAATAATTATTAAAATTTATATAATTATATTCAGAAAATGTATTTATTTTTAAAATATTATTTTCTCAAAAAATTCATTTCCGTTAATTTTCTCTACAAATAATAAATTTAATTTTAATGTCTTTTACAATATTATATGAAAAAAGGGAATTAATTATTTAAATATAAATTTCAAAATTTCACTTGGGAAATTTTTTATATATTTATAAATTGATTAATTTATTGATGGATAGTCAAAAAAATAATTTTTTTTATCAAAACTGTATTTTTCATATATATAATCTAAAATTTTACATAGGTTAGGAAATGGTTTTAAAATTAAAATTAATTAAATTAAATATTTATTAATCCAATTAAGTGAATTATATTAAATTTCATATTCTATTTTGATATAACAATATCTTAAAATTATATTGTTTTTCACATTAGGGAAATGTATTATCATCACATCTCTAGGTTTCATTTTTAATTAAAATTTTAATAATAATTTTAATGGAATATATGTTAAAAAGGATTATATATTTGTAATAATCAAAATTTCAATTTAATCATTTTTTTGTATATTATAGGTGAAAATGTATTATAAAAAACTAAAAAGTAATTATTGCAGTGAATGTTTAAATGGGTTTACCATAGGTTAAACTAAAATGATATGGGCTAAAAAATCTACACCCATTTACAAAACCCATTGAATTTCCAAATTTCAATCATATCCTATATAAGGTTCAATAATCGATCATTTTGGATCAATTTTTCATGTGAAAATACAATGTAGAAATTTTCATTTAAAATCATTAAAATGTGCCACTCACCTCACATATAAAAGGCCTCCCTCAATCTTTTCATTTATAGACATCCCAAACACATTGGTTTAGAAGATAATTTTAAAAATATCTAAAGTAATTCCCTACCCTCATCCTATAGTACATGTATTTTTATGAAATCTATACATGTATAGATTTTGTACAAATCCATAGAATGTTACCCAAATAAGATGTAACATACATCAGCAGATTTTTTTTTCTTCTCTGTCCATAAATATTTTTTAAAAAATGATAATATAAAATAAAAAATATATTCCATATATGAATTTTTTATTATACTGTTTTCAATACCAAAATCTTTCATGACTTCACTAAAATGCGAAACTGTAACATCAGTCATGTTTATCACGGACTACAGCCTTTCTAATCGATGTGACACATTTTGCAGAAACACAAATTATTTTGTCTATGATTATAGATATAATGTATATATATATCATATTCATAACAGAAATATACTTTTTTAATTATTATATCATATATTCTATAGTTAAACTTTATATTCCATTAATTACATTGCATTATATTAAAGAGTATTTTACTGACAAGAATTGAGATGTGGTGAGATTATAAGGCCTGGTGAACCCTGAAATGATTTTAATACCAAATTAAATTTACAAATATCACACTTGTAATATTTCTTATAAATAATTAGATAACTCATAAAATATGAATAATATCAAGAATCAAGGACCAAATATGATTTTGGGTCAAGGGTTTTAACCAAAGAGAATCAAATAGTCTGTCGGTGTTGGCCATCCAATTGAGATAGTCATTTAAAGCTGATTTCAAATAAAATAAATATTTAATTAAATTTGTTAATTTATTAAATGAACTATCTTAAATAATTTAAAAATACCATGTTTTTTTAAATTTAATAGGTCTTATTTGCATATCTCTAATGATATCAGATAGGAGGTGCCGTGTATTTCTTTATTTTTAAATAATAATAGAATGATAAAAACAGTCATATTCTAGTAGATTGAGAAGAAAAAACAGTGGGGTACTCTCCATAAATGATGAAAATGTTCTCCACTAATGATCAATCCATTTTCAAGGTAGGTATGGTTATTCAGAATTCACACCCCTAATTAATATATATATATATATATATATATATATATATATGATATATATAAATGTTGTTTCTGTCTATGTTTTTATTCCCTTCTCATGGATCTGTTTCTAAATTAAATATTTTTATTAAATTTATTTTTTTTATTCTGTTATCACACTTTTAATTCCATGGTTCCCAATTATGGTTCATTAAAATATGGCCAATGGTTTTATCACCCTTTCAATTATGATTTCTAAAATAATCATTGTGTTCTTCAATATTGTCCTATGGTGTCATTATTCGACCTTGTCGGGGTGGGTTCAAGAATGATAAAACATTCAGATTTATCGAGGTTGTTTGAATGATAATTTTTATGGTGATGTTTTGGAAAATTGATTTTTTAGGTTGTGAGTGATTATATCTATATATATAGGATATGGGATGATGAAGAGTGAATGATGGAACATAATACAAATATTGAATCATCAATGGGGATTATGATAGATTTTTGATCCTCCAAAGTCTCAAAAAATGACGGTAAACATCATTACCAACCATTCAAGAAGCTTTTGAGTGGTCAATGGGTAGAAATAATGGATGTAATTGATATGTATAACCATGTGAGGAAATATATATTCTTTGAAAATTAAGATTCACAGTTTCTATTTGAAGTGCATTTAACTTGTAGCCCCACTATGTTTTGGATACTAATGATTTATGGAATATTAGGATGATATATTTTGTGGATGGGCCCAAAAATATTGTGAACCTACCCAATGGGTAGTGTATTGGTCCACATGAACACTACTATGACCCTATATTAGAATACACACAGTGGAATCTATAATTACATGGGCACAGATCAGTTCATAGGCATGACCATGTGCATGGAAATGTACATGATCAGTACCCAATTATGTCAAGGCATGTCTAAGAGCACGGGGGAAGACCCTGGGTGGCTATGAAATGTCCTATGGGATCCCTTGAGGATTTTCATTGTGAATTTTCCTTTCACCAATTTTGATAGGAAAAAAGGAATGGAAGAAGAGAAGGACCACATGATGTGTAGACTCTATACATGTCTGGTATACATATTTCAGAAACATCCAACATGAAAATATTATTTCCCTAGACTAGATTTTTTTTCCAATTGGTAGTCCTTATTGAAAATTTATCCACAAATAGTTTTATTTTATCATTCATAGTCCCTTTTCGGGATATAAGATTGGATGTTCCGAGTGTGATTATTCTTCATTAAACCATGGTGATTGTAGTGATCATTAGGGGTCGTCGGAGAGAGTATGAGGTTAGAAATCATTATTTTAATCATGGAATAGGAACCCAATACTTCATTCATTGGATCTAGTGGAACCCCCTAAATGAAAATACTGTGTTTAGTCTTCCTATTGAGTGTTAACGCTTAAGGAATCTAGTGTGAGTGTAACATCCAAACCTAGATGCTACTTAATGGTGCTATAAGATGGTGGGTCACATGGACTCATGTTCTCCTCCTTGTATACTAGAGGATGCTGACTAGAAGAGAGGGCCTAAGAAAATTTTATGAGAAGACTGTTCATTCATGTTAGAGTTATGCATATTCACAGAAAACATATCAGTAAATAGTGGATTATGTGAATCCAACGGATATAATATATACATCCATGATAGGAATAATTAGACAATTCCATAATTAATCTCAAATATAAAATGATACCTTTTTTCATGTATCTACAGTGAAAAATTATATGTATAAAATAATCCAACATAGTACATTTATCAAAATACCAAAAGGTAAAAAATAATAGTCCCAGATAGAATAATTATCATAGCTTTGTCATATTCTCCCCTACTACTAATAAATGAACAATCAAGAATCATATTATGTGTCCTTCCCTAGAACTTACCTGAATCTATGAATTCTATCAGATTAAACAAAAAATGACGAAAAGGGGTGCTAGATAACACTTAGTAGTCCACTACCAATGGTGTCTCTAATAATATAGTGTATTCCATGTAAAAATGTTTTAAGATATATATCATTAGTATCATAGAAATAAGAAAATGAGATACATGTCACAGGTAATATCAAGCCTACCAATTCTCCCTGTAAACATAAGTCATGCTCTTATATACAAGGGAATATGTAAATAATACAAGAATTGTTTAAATTGATCTAGTATAACAATGTAATCATATAACTATACTTGTTATATATATTATTCATAGGTAAATAACCACAATGGCCCTATAATGTACTACATTGTATAAAAATATTCATGGAAACACTGTACAAACCCGTGTATACTATCAATCATGGCCATACTATGAAATTATGTGTATACCATCAGAAATACCCATAATGTGTAATCAAATGTGTTAAAATACGAAGGGGTGGATACATGGAATAACAGTCCAATGAATATATATCTTGTCCCATGAGAATCATTAGGTAAGCATAGAGATGACTTGGGTGTGTTCCACGGACCTTTTCACCAGAACATGTCCATTGTGAGACCAAGCATGTCAAATCCTATGGGTAAAATGTACCAAAAAATCATATGTAGTCAATAAATAAAGAGTAAAAAAAATCCAATTCACCAACTTCTATAAAGAGAAGAATGCATGGGAACTAATTGAATATTGATAAAATTAATCCACTGCCATTTAATCCCATAGTCTCGTTTCAGCCATAAATTGATAACAGTCACATTTCATGATTTATTCAATGTCATTTCAATAATTTCCATATAATACATTTAAAAAAGTAAACCACATTAAATCCAAATTATTAGTGGAATAAACTCTCACAAACCATCCAAATACCATTGAATCATTTCATAATTATTCCCAAAAATAAGTCATGCACCCATAATACTTGTGAGGTCATAAAATGTATGGATGATACAAAGGCACTACATATGTATCTCCTAGGATGGGGATCAAAACCTCAAAAAATATTAATTTTATATGTGAAAAATCTAAATTGGTTCCAAAAAATTTAATAATGTCATTATATTCATTTTAGGGAATCTAAGGAATGTCAGACATGCGACAATAATTAAACTATAATTATAAAACACAACATTTGATGAGAAATATATATATCACCTACTATAGGTCTGTAGTAGAGGAGTCATCTATTATCAAGATCTATTTCAGTCTATATTGTATTTATAATGAATAATGAAGGAAAATCCATAAAATTAGTGAAAATTATCTAGCACCAAAATAAATCACTCAATACAAAGTCAAATGAATAATGTGTAAAGGGTATCAATTAAATCACATATTGTGAATCTAATGACACTTATGTGGTTTGATCCTAATTCTGGACCATGAAATAGTGGAAAAAAATATATTTACATTTAATGAGTATCCCAACTATGAAAAGGCTACCCACCAGAGGAAGAAGACAATAGATTAAGGTTATATGTATTTTTAAATGAGAAATGGTAATTTCTATATGAAACACATGATGCACAGTTGGACAAACTATGTGCTAACCATGAGACCATCACTATTATAAGAGGGATCATTTTTATTCATGTGAATAGTTTACGATACTCTGAAAAAATAGAGTCTCACCCACTATCAAAATTTGTAGATTTCCCTACATAGGTGCTTTCCTGAGGTTTCAAGTATGATATCCTAGACACCTATGTCAAGCCGCTGATGGTAATGATTTATTTTTGGAATTTCCCACACAATTTCTACAATCCTTAAGGATATCCTTTTTTAAAAAAACGGGATTTGTTCTCTAAAAAAGGACTTAACCCCATGGATACACTCATGATCTCCCAAATCACTCGCATTAGGTCAAAACCATGTTGTTAATCGCAATATAGTATGATTAGTACATAATTAGTAAACTGGGGTCATAAAATTTTCAAAAATTTATGAAAACTATCCCCAAATTTCCCTTCCTATAGTGTTCAATAAATTCTTGAGGTTATCTCTAGACACTAAGAATGTACATCGTCCTCCCACTCCCATGTGCTGTTTTGTAAAGGGTAACCCTTCCATAGAACCCATACTAGTGGATCCAACTGGTGACAATGAAATATCACGCTCTGATCAAATACACGTGTTTGATTCTTGTTGAGGGAAACATACACATAGAACTCCACTAAATCCTAATGCAGTATGTAATACTTGTCTAGGATATAAAGGATTAATATAGATACATTGAAGACCTCACGTATGGGTTGATAGTTGTTATGTATATGAAATTTATATGATAAATACCTAACTCTCTTCATAATACCAAATTTCATACCATATCATAGTGATATGTTTCCATGTCTCACAATCAATCTCATTTCTAGTCCCGATGAGAAACTCAAATGATGTGAACCTCAACCATAAACTGTAGAGGTAATAGATGGTTATCAATGTATTTTTTTTAAATACTATGTCGTAGCCATCCATTTCCAAATCAATTGAAAATTCTCTAATGTATCTTGAATGAGACGTGGATTGAGTAAAGATTACTCCTTTACCAACAAACATCACATGGGAAATCGACATGGTCTATTTTAATAATCATCAAAACTAGTCATCTATATACTCTCAACATATCTATTTTTTATAAAAAATCATCTAGGGGTATATGACACTCCAAAGTGTCCCCAAAATCAAGTATTCTTGCAATCAAGAATAAATTCTGGAACTAGAATCATAGGCTCTGGTTATGAATTAGCCTAATGGTGGTATGCTATTTTCAAAACAACCTTTGTACCTGACACCCTCTTCATTCATTTTTGAGAAACCAATCATAGAACATTCATCCATATTTGGTATAATGGTTTGAGGAACACTGTCAGGTTGTACTATCTAATATATATACAACACCCAATGAAAATATTCATATTAGGTCACAATGATAGGCATGATATAATGAGCATTCATTATCTTCTCCTCAACAACCCATGTGACCTCACATATGGAATGGTATATGAGAAACCATATCATGAAATCCATCACAAAATCATCCCATTCAAACCCATGAATAAGAAACAATATTGAATGTCCTACAAGACACTAATGTTCTACCTACATCAACTAACAGATAGATCTACCCATGAAAAAAATTTATAAATTTGTTTTATACTCGACCACCAATAATGGAGACGTAAAAAATGATAAATATTGGTAGCAATGGTATGTAATTCTCAAAATGAATCACAAAACTCTCTTAAAATCTCCACATTGGAAGATAACAAAATCATGATTCCCATAACTGATGAATGAAAAAAGTGGTACATATAGAAATTAAGGAAGGTATACTACTGAAATAGTAACATGGACATTGGAATAGTAATATGAAAATTAGGAATTGTTATCCATCCAATAGAATAATAACCTCACATATGAATGTAAAATGAAAAAATAGGAATATTTTAAATTAAAACTGGTAATAAATCTATCATTTTATAAGTAAATAAATGTTTTAAAAAATTTAAATTATTCATTTTTATTTTTAAAATACATAAATGATTATTTCAAATTTCATAATTAATAAATTATATTAAATATAAATTTTTTTTATAAAAAGGATTCTTTAATAAAATTATATTGTATTATAATTTTAATTTAATTTATGATACCATATATTGTTTTTCATATGTGAAAAACATCAACTATAATCATAAAATCATTATTTTTGAATAAATGATTATTTTATTTGATAATTAATGTTTTCATAAATATAATTAATTTTTAAAATATAGTCATTGGATAAAGGTTATGGGAATTTTTTTTTTGATTTTTCTAAGATAGTGGAATACTTAAATAGAGTAATTGATGATATAAGATAAATTTATTATGTTTTGTGTCATAGATGATGTATGGGTAATGCAGGAAACAATATATAGAAATAAATTTCCCTATTTATATTATTATTTCAAATAAATCAACACTGTTTGTAGTCTTGATCCAAAAAAATATACTAATAAATATGATAACTGATGTTCAAATGGATCTAATAATAATGTAGAAAAGGGTGTTGAATCAATTGGTCACTTTTTATAAGTTTCTATACATTTTAAAACATAACCCATGTAACCTGTTAGGTTTGGTTTCCTAAACAACATTCAGTATATACCTTTGTATAAAAAAAGTAGGAAAGTGTGTTAACCACACACGATTTATGTGGTCCATCCTTTGTGTAAGAACCTAAATCATTTCCATATCCACTCATATGGGTCTATAGAATTACACTATTATAAATAAGTGAATAAAGCTTCATCCAACTCCCGTTAGACACATTTAATCTCTTAATTAGAATGATTATACTGAATCCTGTTAGTTTACACTATTTTATTATAGAAAATTGATCCAAACAAAATAATGATGATATTGTTAAAACCCTTCCATAATTTTTCTGTTCAAATCAAATATCTGATTTGGCTGGATTTGATTCATTCAATAGGATGAGTCTAGATCTTATTCAATCAATAAAATGAGTTTGGATTTTATTCTCACGATATTATGAAATTAATGTGATAAACACAATCTCAATATGAAAAAAAATATCAAATCAAATTCTCAATATGTTCTTTATCATTCTGAATAACTCAATTGGTGTAACATCCCAACCCAATGGCCACTATATTAGTTCTCTGATCTAGTGGGTTATAAATCCTCTAGCGTGCCTCCTTATACTCAAAAGACTTCTTAATAGTATAAAGGCGCTAGGGTGTGATAGTGGGGAGACTATGCCCTCATATTAGAGTAATAAAACACCAAAAGACAAAAGTACCATACACAATAGTGAAGTAAATAGATTATATAAGAAGAAAATAACTAAAATAAAACATGAAATAATAATAAGATGAGGTAAGTAGCAGGATCAACTATATAGTAATCTACAACACATGTCACCCACTTGGCCGATCATATATATACAACACTAAAAAGTATCTGAATGTTATAGTACATGTGTTTACTACTAACACTAATCAAGACCATATCCCTGTTCTCCATACATTGTCAAACAACACCAACCCGATCATTAGAACCACATGAGTATCTCAGGTTGATCATAGAAATATATGACTCATTTCTATCTACCATGAAACTCATACTCAACCATAAAATCATACATTTGGCCAACACATACACTGGGGTGGACATGTAGGGAGAGGAAATAATTTCAGTATGCCACCCAAAACAAGATACCTGTATGAATGCTTCTTATTTTGTATGAAATAGAGATGTACATAACCTAGCCAAATCAAAATCAAAAGGAAATCAAAACCCAGTGTGATCCCATTGTCAAACCCATGGTCTGTAATCCCTGTCAATGAGGAATGTGACATAGTGGATTTCCATAGCTATATATGTATACATGTGTAGTACAATGACTATAAAGATATAAATAGTTGTTAATATTATCTGGTATGTGAATCAATAACATTATTCAACATCAGTAGTCGAACATCAGATCCAAAATCCTACTCACTATACATCTTGTGAACGGAAATTGAGTTGGGTGTTGTTCCACTCAATATGTGTACCACAAAGTCTATCACTGGGTCCATTGTCCCAATCAACAGATAACTTATTCGGCTAAGGTTGAGATGTATCTGAGCAAGAGATGTCACAAAAGGGGAGTACCCATCTGACCCCTAGGATCACAAGTACTCACCTCTAATCACTAATGAAATTATACCATATATAGGTAGTAAATCTAATAAATAAATATTCTATGAAAAAATATAGACATCTAGTGAGATTCCCTGTTACACCCACCTAGACCCATAACTAATTTGGGAGTGAATAATCATTATGATCATATAAAATCTATTCTATGTTCCAATACAAGGTATTCCTACAATGGAATCCATGTATAACTCATAGTGAATAAGAAATTAGCCCACAGAGCCAATCCAAGGCATCCCTTAGTTAGATCCATGTATCACTTAGGGTATATAACTATATCACCAACTGAGCCCATAAAATGCATTCCTCATCTTGATCCAAGTATCTCTCATGGTACAAAGGCATCCATACAATGAGCCAATTCCCGAAATCCCTCAACTGTGTCAATGATTTAATATAGGAATAATTATATTCAAAAGCACACATATCTCATATAAGGCATCCCCCAAATGGATCTAATTATCACTTAAGGAAAATAATAAATCAACATACTGAGCTCATACAAGTAATTACTAAAATGGGAATCCTAGTATCAATTAAGTTACCTATATAAATATCCCACTAAGATTTTCCCAGGAACTCCAACAATGGGAATCCATGTATTACTCATGTAATATAAGTCAAATCATAAGGCTCTTAAGCCAGATACCAAGAAAAACCTTTGGAAATAATAAAAAATAAATATAGTAATATATATATACATCACATGTCAATAACCAATCCTTTTTAATACTTATTCATGTTACATATATATTATAAATTACAAGTCTCAAATCATGGATCCCAGAAATGCACATTTGGGCATCCAAATAAGAAACATTTATCCCAGAAAAACCTTCTAGAAATTCCAAATGAAAAAATATTCCTCGCATCAATCCCAATAGACACTTATTATGAAGTACCTATGGTAAACAATTGTGAATCACCAAAAACCATGTCATGTAGAAAAGAAATTTGTGACTCTCGTACCAACGCCGAAACCAACACTCTTACTGTAACAACATGGTATTACTAGCATGGAACGAGTTCTAAGGTGAACCCCGAACAACGTCTCAACCCAATCTAGATGTATAGATTCGGTTATGTCAAGAAATGGACACCCACTGGATCCTTTATGTTAGAATGTAAGAGGAATCCTACATGTGATCCTCCTAGTAAACTCAAGGGATGGAATCATACATGGGATCCATAGAAATAATGTTTAAGGATGAATCCTACTCAGAATCTTGGAATGGAATGTTAATGGTTGTATCCCACATGGGATCCTAAAACTTGTACTCAAGATCATGAATGTTACAAGGTAATCACTAGAGTAGTGTATATGAAATTTTATCCTACAGATGATCCTTAAATGTATCGGGTCTCAAGGCCTCAGAGACTATAACGTCACATCTCAAAAGGGTAATTTCCTCAAAAGTATAGGTCATGATTTATTTCTCGTAGCTCATATTAGATCACGATCTCTACAAGGATAGTCTAAAAACACAACATATCATCCATGAGAAGACTCTCCCTATTGAAACGAGTGATTACAAGGATAGAATAGGAGCATCTCTGTATAGATAGATGCCTCAATACATCCATTAATAGACCCCATAACTCTCCACATGTTTCATCATAGTGATCTATGTGTAAAAGTAAATTGACTAGAAAAATATCAGGATCAATTTCAAAAAAGAAGAGAAAAAACACAATAAGAAATAAAATGGTTACAAGGGGAAGTATATGGTGTGTGTCCTCCGTATACGACATATACAACAAGAACACCACATGGGAGTGCATGCTTGCAGGCTTGGGAGTGTAAGGACCTAGGAAAACATTGTGAGGGAATATTTTAAGGTTTCTACCCTTAATGGGGTATATTCATGTGTCACTCAACTAGATTGGATATCTACATGGCCACGTTGTATACTTTTACACAACATTCTACCCACTCGATGTTTGGTAGTGTACTCTACATAGACATTTATACATATCAGAGTAGGTATGCCTATGTACTCAGCCACACAGCCCTAAAAAAGTGCATGGTGTTTATACCCCTTACATTGAATGTATACCTTGTACATCATCTTCCCCAAATATGAAGAATACATGGCATGTCACCATGTACTACACACCAAGTAGCCTGGTTTTCCAAAACAAAAACCCCTTCGAATTCTCAAAACACTCGTTTTCTCCCCGAAAACAATAAATCGATCCTCAAGAGGCCACAAGAAAACTATATAAGGATATAAAAATAAAAAAAAGAATTTAGAGTGACTTGTAAATGAAAATGTAACTGGGCTTACATTTTTCATAAATCATAGAAACTTGTGTCGATTTGATGGCCAACGGTTATCGCACATCGATTCAGCACACTGAGGGCTTCGCTATGGTTCCTCTCCTCCATTAATTCTCTATATATTTCTCCCTACCACTTTTCTCTCTCTTTCGGGTGTCAAAGGATGGGACACATGACATGTGTACGTTAGAAGGTGGATGGATGAAAAGAAATGAATTAAAATAATAAAAAGGAATGAAATCAAAAAACAAGAAAAAGGGTCCCATGCAATCCCTAATTCCCAAATCATCTTTATGTCTCACCTATACCAAATATATGTTTTGGGATCAACAAATAATATCACATCTCAATATGGGAATCCATTTAAGAGATATGGGCTAACAAACCTACAAGAAAAATTTAATATTTAATTAATTAAATATTCAATATTAATTTATCCTCCAGAATTTTGATAGCTTAAATTTCTTCCAAACTCTTAAACTACGTTAAACACACTATTAAGGGATCAAAAGAGTGGTTATAAAAATGTTCAGATATGAACTGTTAAAGGAAAAATATCTTTTTACAACTCACAAGTATATGAAAAAAAAAATTAAATATCCGCTTAAAAATATGATCTGAAAAAGCATTGGTCCCTACAAAATCCCCACTATAAAATTTATCAATCCATATAATCTGAGTGAAAAGGATATAAGACATGATATCAACCTGATAATCTGTAAAACCATGCTATCTGGATTTTCCAATGAGTAGCCTTGTAGCATCAACAACTATCTCTTTTATGAAAAATGTTTAACTACGATTGATCTGGCACTCCCCACCATAGGAATACACTTATCATCATCTCAAAGAATCCTTTGAGCCCAAGGCCCAGAACAACCATAGAACATAAACATAAAACTGGGTTATCCCCCCTCAAATGTCCAATGGGGAACTTCGCACCATATAGAATGCCTTACACCTCTCCTTGTGCGCTATCTGAAGAGATTTTATTTCTCAACATGGAATAACATTTAAAAGGAAAAGAATATTGTTCTAGGGATGATTATCTATCATCATACTCATGAAGAATCATGATATAACATGATAGTCTCTAACATTAGTACACTATGATGTATACAGATCTCTCTGAGCCATGCTCCCAACCTGTCAAAACCTTACTTGGATTCATCCATCGGTCAACCGTCTCATATCAGCCCAAAATTTCATGCTTTCATCACTTACATGAAGGAAAATTCCATCACAGCATTTGAGATCCATTCCCACAAAATTTTGAAAAACATCAGTCCTCGGCTCACACCTGACCTATCACAGATTCATGATTCAAATGATACCCTATGAAACTCGCATGCATCTTATCACCGGACCCATAATCTAGTGATCCCTTCATCACAAGTGTACTATGATCTTCATAAATAGAACATTAGTTTCATTAATCAAGAAGTCTCCTTAGAACTCCCCTTTAAAAATGATCACCTCACCTATTCATATATTTAATCTTTGAATTTCCATCAGTATGTTTTATTCAAATCACGACAATCTACCCACACTTTGTCCGCATTAGCTACAATTGAAACACTGGTTGACCCTCCAATGCACCCAAATAGTCATTCCCATCAAAGAAAGTCATTAAATAAAATAACCTAATGTTTTTTCATAAATATTTTAGTCATTAACATTCCTATAACGCAAAACTCAAACACCTACTATGTTTTGATCACAAACCAAGCATAAAATGAAGATCACTTCCTAAAATGTCGTCTAAAAACAAGTTCCATCCTCCCAAACAGGATACCATTGAACAAAATAAATTTTGATCTAAAATGGTTCATGTTAAACCAATGGTCTTTAGGTCTCCCATGTATCCCCATTAAACATGCCTCACAACTGGATGACAAGGTCTAACCACATCTCCCAAAAAAATTGAACCTCTAGGATGTTGGGAATGGCCACCACAACCAACAATGGTCAATGATGAAAACATGACCTATGAGGGCCCTAATTCTCTTTCAGCATCCTTAGAAAGAACTATTCCCTGGAGGTCCAATTCCCTAGAAATGTCATGTATCAATCCAAATCTAAATCATCGATCGAACTAAGGACCATTGACCTAAGAAATCACACCCTGAAAGGGGTTCAACATAATGGAATCACATTCCATATTGAAAAAATAGTGTCATTGCATCTCCAAGGAATAAAGACCGAGTCATCATCCTCACAACTAAATTCCTCAACGGAGATCCACATATCCTTCCATAAGTGTGAAATATATGTGTATGAATTCCCAATGTCCACATTCATAAGTAAAATCACTCACAAGAAAGACCAAATGATGCATATCCTACATGCCAAATACAATCCATGGGATGCCGATTGACTTTTCCATCCAGAAGTAAAAAAGCCATATTTGGCCTCTTAATAATAAACATGATCCCGAGAACCCTAATAAATCCTCACATCTATACAGAATGTTCTTCAGTCAATGAGAAATCATATAAAACAATAACATCTCAAATCATAAGAACTATCACAATCCCTTGGCAACCGGGACATCTTACTAGAACATCTTCTCTTGACACACCGGTCTGATATCCATCATAGGGTCCAAGCCATTCTTAAAAATCATGTATACCACATCAAAAATAATAAAGAACAAAAAAATAACACATATGATACCACTTTGTATTGTCCTGACCCAGATACCACCAAACTGGTGCTCCAAGACTGTGGGTTATAAGGCCCCAATCGTGGCACCCCATATGACAGAGGACATCAATTAACATAGAGGGCCTAGAATCTGATAGTGGGAATATTATTCCAACATATTCCTGTAAGAAAACAGTAGAAATAATTTTTCATCATACACAATAATAAATTAAACTAAGTGAAAAATAAATAAACAAATGAAATAGACCAACTTGTAATAATAATATACCGCAAGAAAACCCAAAGTACTATGAAATACAATGCAACACTAGACAACCATCATGTTGAGAAAATGGATTTAATACTAATAAATAAAATAAAAGTAAAAGTACAATTATATTTTACTACTTTTGATCGAGACCACATACCAAATATCCAAACCCTGCTGAAATGCACTAGCCCGATCAAAAGAAGCACTTGAGAAGCTCTACTCGATCATGCATATCTGGGCCTCATCCACATCCACAACGAAATTACTTGGCAAACTGAATAATATTCCTATGGCTTACACTTACACTGACATGCACAATAAGGGGTGAGACAGAGTCTCCGTAGGTAACCCCATCAGGAGACCTGTAATTGTGTTTCTAAAAGTGTATGAAAAAAAAACCTCCTCAGCCTTGGTATAGCATAAACCAAAGGTAAGGAAACCCCAATGTGATCCCGCAATCAATACCATGGTCCATAATCTCGGTTAACTAGGAAAGTTCCACCATGGATTTCCATAGTTATATACATATACATTTATTGTCCCATTCCTATACATATATAAATAGATATGAATATTCATTGGAATGTGTATTAATAACATAAAAACACATCACCTGTAAAACATCGGGTCTATAATCTCACTCAACTAGATATCATGTTAAATGTAATTGAGATGGACATCATGACACTAAAACTATGTACCACCAATTTAGTCATTGGGTCTATAATAACAATAAACATATACTTACTTCAACCAACACCAGAATGTAATTGAGTAAGCTGAAACTCTATAGTAGAGTAATCTTTCAACACCTCAGTTATCATGTACTCTCCTATATTAACTAAAAAATGAAACCATATACCAAGGAACAATCCAATAATAGGAAAAACCTCAGTCCATCTAGTGATATTCCTTGCTACACACCTCGAGTCTCATAACGTATCTGTACGAGCTTAATAAATCCAATCATATAAAATCAATCCTATGTGCCTGAACAAGTCATTTCTTCATAGGAATCCTTGTATCGCTCAATGTGATGGATCCCAAAACCCATTGATCTCGGCCAATGAATCCCTCTACTTGATCCAAGTATCCTGATGAGTATATAAATATACCACCCACTAAATATTTCAAAGGAATCCCTTAACAAGATACCATTATCAATCAGTTTACAAACACATCCAACCAGTGAACCCATCCATGGAACCCCTCAACATGATCAGTGAATCACTCAATGTTAACTTATATTCAAAAGACCACTTAGCACATTTAAGGCATCCCTCCAATGGATTGAAATATCTATCATGGAATATATAAAATCAACCAAATTATCCCATCAAAGGCATTCATACAATCGAAATCCATGTATCACGTAGGGTATATAAATAAACAACACATAGAGACCATCCAAGGAATTCCTATTATAGGAATCCATGTATAACTCAAGGAACAGAAGTCAAATAATTATGCCAAATAGATGAATACGTGGAAAAATATTTGGACATAAAAATATACATATATCAATATATATATATAAATGTACACAAATAGGATTAAACTCCAAGTCAAAGGTAATAATTATGGGTATTAATATAATATTAGAAATATCATGGATTAGAAGCCAGATCCCAGGAAAGTACATTTGTCCATCATTATAAGGAAAAAAATCCCATGAAAAATCCCTAGGTATCCCAAAAGAAGAATGATGCCTCACATCAGTTTCAACAACTACCATCTTGGAAAAACATATAGTAGACATCACTACATCAACAAAAAGAATTTCTAGTAGAAACAAATGAGTTAGGGTGGCTCGAACATCCAACCCAACACTCCAGACAAAGTACCATGGGCTTACCATCTCATCATGGGTTCTAAGGTGACACCCGAAAAAAATCTCTACTCACAATCGACATACAGATCAGGGTTAATCAAGAAACAGGCACATGCTGGGTCCCTCAAGTAAAACACTATGAGGCATCCTACATGGGATGCTATCTATAAAAACGATCTAGGGGATCCTACCTGAGATCCTTACATGTAATGGAAAAAGCGTAATCCAACTCAGAATCTTCAAATGGAAAGGAAATAGAGGCACATTACATGGAATAATCATTACAACACTCAAAAACATGGAACCTTCAGGGGAATCCCTGTATTAGCATATAGGAAAAGGCATCCTTCAAGGGATCCTTAAAATCATCTGATCTCAAGGAATCAATGGATAGAAGGCAAAATATTACAATGGAAACATACACAAAATTATAGGTTATGGGATAATGCTCATGTCTCACCTTAGATCATGATCTCAATTATATTGGTATGAAAAAACCCTATCATCCAAGTCATGTCTCTTCTTTAGGAAATTATAGAACTCAAGGTTGGAGGAAAAACCATTCTATCAAGATAGAACATTCAAAACACATATTTTTCATCTTCAGAATGCTCTACAGGCTTCAAGATCATGATCTATAGTGAAAATGACTCATAATGGGGAACTAGTAGGTCCAATTATGAAATCTTGTTATGAAAAAATAAAAACCCATCAAAGGATTACATGGGGGTGAAGTACACATCGTGTATCCTTAGTACACAGCATGTACTTCAAGTGTGCCACATGGGCGTGTACTCGCTCTGGCCTAGGTGTGTAATTCCCTAGGCACACATCGTGTTGAACTATTATGTGGAGTGTATCCTACATGGGGTACATGATTTCATCCCTCAACCATCTTGTCTATCAAATTGGCCATGAAGAGTAATTTTATATGGCTTACTACCCAAACGGGGTCTAGATGTACATAATTCATGGCCATGCATTCATATATGGGTAGACATTCTAGGGTACTCAACCACGTGACCAAATTCAAGTACATGGTGTGTATAACTCATACATGGCATGTACTCACACAAACACAATCATTTTTGAATGGTATGAACACAATTCATGTCACCCTATAATAGATGTCGAGTACATTGTTTTTCCCGAATAGAAAATATTTAAATCACCCTAAACCCTCATTTTCACCACTGAAACACCAGATCGGGCCTCAAGAAGACATAAGATAAAAATATTAGGATATTAAAAATTGAAACAAAACATTTAAACGTGATTATATGTCAAAACGTAAATAAATACACCTTTGGGTGGAAATCACTGAAGCTTGCATCGATTTGTTGGTCCACAGCCGGGGCACGTCGATCTAGCACACTGAGGGATACGTGGGGATACCAATCTACCCATCCCTATATATCTCTCATTATATCTTACACTTTTATCTATCAGTAAATTGGAATAGTATGAGATGCATGAGATGAATACATGAGATAGAGAAAAAGGAAGACGAAATAATGAAATGAAGAAAAACAAAAGAAAAACAAAAGGAATAAAAATGGTCTCATGTTAGCCTTGACACCCAACTCATGTTTATACCTCACCTAGGATAATAATTATGTTAATAAATAAATTATGAAGTTGAAATCTCAATATAAAACTCTATTTAAGTGATACATATGAATGAACCTTCACAAAAAATTCAATATTTAATTTATTAAATATAAATTAATAAATTTTCATCCAAAATTCGGACGGCTCATATTTTCACAAAACTCATATACTATGGTAAAATCTAAATTTAGGGACTAAAGGAGATGTCGTAAAAATTATCCATGAAAATAGGTAGGGGAAAAGACTATTTTACCACACATGGGTATCAAAAAATAAAAATTTAAATTCCTACAAAAAACTACTATCCAGAATATGATGTATCTTTAAATTTGGATGAATTAAGTATGATCATCACAATATGATATTGTTCAATCCAATAAACAAAAATTCAGAAATATTCTCCACCACATCATATATTTGGTTGTAAATTACATTCCCTTGATTTTATTAGCACTCCAACATTTCCTCTTGTCTGGAAAATCATCATAAATGAATGATTTGAGAATGAATTTATATTCGACACAAATGAAGGAATTATAAACATGAATCCATCCCCACTTACTCGAATTTAAAAATTTATAAGCATCTCTCACATTTCAACATGTAGTTTCACCTCATCAATCTTCCATGGATTTCTCTATTATGTATTAAAAATTTGAAATTATTGTTTTACCACTTCAAATATTCATTAAACATGTAGAATTTTATATTTATGTATTGATTGTAATCAAATTTTTATAATATATTTCCTCTAAAGATCATTTTTATCTGATTCCTTCTTAGTTATTATTAATTATTTTTCTATCTCGGTGATTAAAAATTTTGTATCCTTCTCATGTCATTACTAATTTCCTTTTATTCATAGCACATTATCATCTTCCTATAGATTATTTTTAATGGAATGCATATAATGATGGAATAATAATTATGATGGAATTCCCATTTTATGTATTTTCCCATTAAAATGGAAATCCAATTATGACGAAATTACTTTTATGATGGAATCTTTATACATCAACTTTGAAATTCTTCTAACGTCATCAACATCACATACTCTGACCTCTAGATATGATCATATGTTACAGTATTTCATTGATGGATTTTAACATAATTTGAGAATCTCCATTATGATAAAATTTTCATTATCATAGAATTTATCATTACGATGGAATTTTTCACTTTGAAATATTGAATTTCTTCAAACCAATACATAATTTAATTAATATCATTTATCATGAAGGTTTTCATGATTTTTGATAAGTTCTTCAAAAATTAATCATATGATTTAGTATAAAAAGGATTAAGAATTTATTATTGTTTAATTTAAAATATGTTTTCAAACTTATTAAGAAACAATATGACTAATTCACTCAAAAACATTATCCATTATCTAATTACGGAAAAGTCACAAAATCTAGCAAACATAAATTTATTCCTTCAATTTATTTGGATCTGATGATCTGAGTCTGATGTAGATGAATCCAATTATCTAAAACTAATTCTATTATATCTTATTATCTCATTATTATACCAGGAAAGTTCAGTCAGAGGATAGACCTCTGACCATTTATTCAAAGAAAATAAAAAGTACATGAAGCAAAGGAGAAGGCTGCAGCCGAACATCTTGCCTGCAGCCAACCATGTCCAGAAAAACAGCAAAACTACATGTCATAGTAATCATCCCCTCCTCCATACCCATAGTAGGACACTTCTTCTGTATTCGCTGACTCCCATTCTGAAGACGTTTCTTTTCTTTTCAGTATCTTGGCATATTTCGTCCTAAGTTTCATCTTTTCCAGCGAAGACAGCTCCTTGTTATGCTGCAAACCTGCCACCGGAAGGGTTCCATTATCCCTCTTAACCGATGCCCTGGTGGCCATTGGCTTGGGTAATTGAGAGTAATCCTTCCTGGGCTTTCTCCTAGGTGGAGCAGTCATCGTGCCATCAATTTCAGCTTCTTTCCTTCTTCCGCTCTGGACAATATCACTGAACGAGGGCCTACACACACCACAGTTTTCCTTATCACTTCCAGAAATGTCTCCCCATTTGCCCCTGACCAGCACGGAACCAAACTCATTGCGGCCAAAGTCCTTCGCTTCATCCAGAATCTGAGACTGCCTGTTCTGATCCAATGGGGAGAGATGTTGAGGGACTGGCACAATGTCAAGACACTCCATTGCACCCCCATCCTTATCTCCAGGCTGTTGCGCATTCTGAACATCCTCAGCCGGAAGAGCCCTTTCAGCAGCAGCAGGTACCTCCTCAATCTCCAGCCCATCAAACCGGTTGGAAGTCGTAATCACCTGCATTTCCTTAGCCTCCGGCAGATGCTGCTGGCCCGCCCCCAACTCGTTCCTCAATCGCTGGAAAACATGCCTCACTGAAGGATTTTGGGACACCACCACTGACTTCAGACCAGGAGCACATGCAGGAGCCGCATTCGCCCACTGCAGCTGATCGTTACCCAGCTGCGCCCCCAAAACAGCACTGCTGTTAGGAAGAACAGCAGCCCGACTAGTGTCTCTGATGTCCCCCCTACCCACTGTCGATTCATTCCCAGTGTCCTCCACATTCGCATCCCTGTCCAAGCCAATACCAGCATCACCTCCACTGATGTTCACCTTCATCAATCGTGAGGACCCCTCCACAGTGGCTTTCATCCCCGCATTCTTGCTCAAGCTCTCACTGACAGCATCTCCGCTCGTGTTCACCAGGGGGGCATTCGTTCGACCACTGCGACACACCGACTCCAAATGACCGAAACGGCCGCACGACGTACAGTAATCCATCCACGAATCGAACACAACCTCCTGTTTCCAGCGGAACTGTTGCTCATCCGTAACCCAGATCCAGCTTACCGGCGCCCTGGAAACATCTACTTCCACACATATCCTCGGGCAAATCGGATGACAAACAACCTCAGTGCGAAAATCAGAACACAAAAATCTCCCGATCAAGTTTCCTATCGCACAAAGAATCGACGGATTTTGAAAGGAGAGTGAAAGTCTAGGAAGGCTTACCCAAACCGCGAACGTCGAGGGATCGCGCCGCATATGGAAGTCAAAACTCCATCGAAACAGGTAGAAAGGAGATCTGTTGCAGCGTCGAGGGGCCCTGGACCAGGCAGTGATTAAATCATCTTCAGATCCAAAACGGATCATGAAATGTCTCCGGTCAAGCAAGCCGACGACCGTACGCTCCTGCAACTTCCAAGAATCAAGGACAAATTGCTCAAAAAGTTCAGTCGAAGGCCGTTGAAGATGAAACCGAGCCACTAGGGTGAACTTGCAGAGGTCTGAAGCGCTGTTGAGCTCCGCCGGGAGCAGAGATAGCTGCGGAGCATCACGGAAAAGGGCTGGGACCTTCGGCGCAAGAGAGATCCTTGGAAAAGGAGGGAGGGGATTTGCGGGAGGCTGACGCTTCTCATCAGAGGGAAAGCGCGAGACTCCCCCATCCGAACGGGAGGGGGGAGCAGGATCAATCGTCATCCGAGCTAGGTCATCGGAGAGGTATCCGGCGAAGAGAGCTCGCGATCCTCCTTTTCTTTCTTATTATATATTGGGTATGATGTCTAAAAAATAAAATCATTCATATAAAAAAAAAATTAGTTTTAAAAAAATAATAATACATTATAAAAATAAATCATCATAATTGTTCTTCAATATTCCCATTTGGATATGTTGAAAACCCTCATTAACAACTTTTAAAATTATCCTAATTTTTTCAAATTTTTTTTGGACTCATAAAAACATATAATCTTTCAAAAAATTCATTATATTACATTACTAAATATGAATGATAATAAAGTAATTAAATCCCTCGATGGAATGATAAGTACGTGGTCATGCAAATATAATCTCACCCAAACGTTTATCTTTTCCTCTATCATTTTCATTTTTCTATCACATTTCCTTTTATCTCTCTTTTATATTTCTATCTCATGCCTTATATAATTTCCACAACATTATATTCATATAATAAACATAAGTAAAAACATCTTAAAATGCACAAAGATTATACTTTATCTCCCCCTATGTCATCATAATCAAAATAATGCTTGGGGTTATTCCTTATCAGGATTAGGAACACATGGGTTGTGGATAAACTAGTAGTTTCATCCACAATTCCCAAAAAAATAAATCATCATTTCTTGGGGGAAGATATCATGCATCTGATAATTTTTTTTAATGTTATTCTAGAAAAACATCTCCAGCAGCAACAACTATTTTTATAAATTGAGACATTATATCAATATATATAGATCTGAAAAGCTGGAAATAATTTGTAAAAAGATAAATTTCACTTTTATTATAAAAAATTATCTTTAATTCATTGGAAAAATGTCCTTCAACTCATCCATCTAATCAATCATCCATTACATTTGTATACAATCGTGAGTTACGTAAAATATTCAGATTCAACTATGTGCAATGTTAGATATATTTATTTCATAAAATGCGAACTCACACCACATTCTCCCATGAAAAATGTTACTCTTGAGGTTTATTTTATATCATTATAGTATCATTCCCAATCTACATCCGAAAAATAAAGATACATAATAACAATATTTATATTTTATAATAACCAATGTTACATTATTCCTTTGACATTATCTTATCCTTTTTATTCCAACATATGTGATTATCTTTGATTAATTTGATAAATAATAGGAAAAGTCGCTACATAAAATATATATGGCCATGGAGCATTAAGGTAAATAATACCTCATATCATCCTCCTAAAGTATTTATATTTCAACCGTATTCCAGATTCATCTTTACAAATCATTTTTCTCAATGAAATAAGAGTTGAAACTAATTTGGATTATGAGATCCAAAAATTTATTAAAAAATATCTAGAATACTTTTCGTAAGAAAATAATATTTATTTTTTTGATATTTTATGATGAGGAAGAATGTTAATTATCCTAGCACAAACAGTTCTAAATTCTTCTTCATTTCCTCATCAAATGTTTTACAAACAACTTCTCTATCCAAAAAAATTATATCATCCACATAAACAATTTCAATCAATTCACTATAGTCAACATATTTCACATATAAGTTGATATCATATTTTCATTTAGATAAGATAAAATATTCTATAAAAATTTTTAAATTCTAGAAAACCAGGATCATGAATCATGGTTCAACCCATTAAAATAATTATTCAATTTACAAACAATGTATCTATCCTCATCATATAGAAACCCAAAATTTTGTTCAATGGAAAATTTTTCCTCAAACTCTCCATTTAAGAAAGATGACTTTACATCAATCCGATAAACATTGTAATTATGATGTGATACCATTTAAAGAAACATTCTAATAGTTTATATTCTTGTAATTGGGGAATATGTTTCTTCAAAATCCATAGCATCAACTGGTGAAAAGATTTTACAAACAGGCCTATACTTATTTCATGAAATATATCCATGTCTATTTATTTTGTCTTTATAATCCCACTCTCTTACATTAACCATGTTATTTTATGGCCATTAAATAGGTTCCCTTATTTCATTATTCTCAATATTATATAATTATTAATTCCAATAATCCACCAATTATTTTTTTTGTTTACCTTCTGAAACAGATTCTGGTTTAACCATTGACATAAATTAGGTCTGGTTTTCCAATCTCAAATTTCATATTTTCTGATATCGAGCCTTCTAGATTTAAATATGTTTTTTGGATTCAAATTAATTTTTAATGTATGATATATCAGTGTTTTTTCCTAGCTTATATTTTCTGATAACATGATTCATTTGAATCTTTATTTTTATGTTTTTAATTACATTCATGATTTTTTGAATTTTCCAGTTTATCCTCCTCCTCAATCTCAAAATATTTATTTAATGATATTTATAAATTCAATTACGTTCACATAATATGATTCCAACATATTTTGTAATAATTTCCTACTACATTGATAACTACTTTTATTTGGTGAATAACACATTCATGTTACCTCTTCATCTTTGTCATCAAACATTACCAAACCCAATTTTTTGATTTTTAGAAAACATTGAATTCCAAAAACATTGAAGTATTTGGATGATTTTTTTGTTATACCACATTTCATAACGAGTCATGATAGTTTATATTATCAATAATAATATATTTTGAACATTTAAATCATTACTAATAGCTTCTCCCCAATATAATTTTGAATGATTGTACACTATGAGAAACAATATTCCTATTTCCAACAACATTCTGTTGTGTATTTCTTCTACACAAAAGTTTTTTATTATTGGGATTGTTATAATAATGGTTGTTACTATTATTTCTCTAATATGTTATAGAAGATTTTTTTTGAATTCATTTCCATTATTTATTCTCAACATCTTTATGGAATTTCTCATTTCATTCCCAATTTTTTTAATGAATTTTTAAATTTCAATATCCTGTGACTTTTACTTCATAAATGTGATGATTGAAATTTAATTAATGTAATAAATTAAATTTGTAATGTAAAAATAAACATTTTTAGATTTATGCCTCATTGGATACATAAATCAAAATGAATATTATCATGTGATCTCATAGATTAAATAAGAACTCATTTATGAATTTTGATAGTCATCTTCCATTTTTTATAAGTTACAAATACATGATCTTATATTATTTTCAATTTTGGAAATATTCCATCGACGTCATCTTTAGAATATTTTTTACTTTTCTATCCAAGGTTACTAGTTCTTCAGTGCCACAATTTGTTTTCACTTTCTCCACTCATGTAACCGGAGTTATTGAATTCAATTATTTGGAAGATATTATCACTCATTCATTCTACATTTCTAATGAACATTCTATCTGTCACACATTTGATGATAGAAAATAATATCCTAAATTTTTTTTTCCATCACCACAATTTCCACATACACTAAGTGTGTTATGATTATCCCATCAACAATTGAATGTTCTTTAGATTTGACATTTTTCTACTTCTATATCATCATTTATAATACTTATTATTTTTAAGAATTATCATAAACAACGGTATCTACTCCTCTATCATTTATTTCCACACCTCCTTGGATTTATATATCAGCTATGATATGTGTAAAGATGTCATTATCATCTATCCATTGTTTATCATAGTAATTTTTTTCAATGTTCTTTCAACCAGAATATCATTTTCCTCAACTTTATTCTTTAAAAAATTGTTTTCTTTTTTTATAAGAAACATTTTTGTTATAGAGTTTATAGATATTTTAGCATGCTGAACTACATGATCACATATTCAACAAACTTCATACAATCATTCAAATTGATTTTTTTTGGAATTTTTCTTACATCATAATAATTAACTATTTCAATATTTTGTATGCTAAGAAAGTTACTAATTCTACTTCAACTATATCATCCACATTTCTCAAATCGTCTTCTAGTTAGAGATATTTTTTTTGAAAAAAATATTACATGTTACCATAGATTACACAATACCAAAAAAATCCATAAAATCTTGATTTTTTATTTACGGAAGGACATTATTTAATTAACATTTTATGATGTTGGTAATTAATTCCTGCTCTAACGTACTCCATACATGGACCATAATATCATTTGATTGAGTTTTCGAAATTTTTAGATTTTTTAGGTTTATCGCATATATTCTCTATCCATGGTTTCCTAATATTTTTTTCAGAACCTTAAATATTAAATAAAGTAGATGAATTATCTTTTTTGGTAAGAGAATATTTAACCTAATTTTAATACTGAGCCTTCTCAGCATCCTTAGATGACTCATCATTTTTTTATTATTTTTTTAATGTATTAAATAATATCTCTCAATGAAATTTAAGAATAAAGTTGTTTTTATTGAAACTTGCTAACCTCTTCTTTCGTAGCTTTCAACTTCTTACCACGATCTTCAATCATATTTCCATGTTCAACTATACATGGTTTGAATCTCAATGTCTCCTGAATATATTTATCACACAGGTTCATGAAATATTTTATTTCATCATGAAATTATTCACAATATCTATTCTTTACTCTAAATTATATATATATATATTTTTACTCAATACATGCAAGAATTTTTGTTCTGAGATGATACAATCTAAATAATTTTTCACCACCTGCTTCGCTCTTATAGATATCATTTTTTTGTCAAATTTTCCAATTATGAATCTGAAATTTTCTAAACGATCCCATTCAGAAAAACAGGTTTCAGTTGATTCATATTCAACATTCTTACTCAATATATTTATTTTGTTTGTAGTAAAAATATTATTGTATATTTGGAAAGACTTTTCTTCTTTTTCATTTCTGTTCAACTTCTTCAATCATGGTTTTCTATTGGAATCATCTATATTTTATCCAACTTTCATCTAGGGGAAACTCATAGTAATGTTTCTGATTACACAAAACTAAAATAATGGGAGTATAAATTTTCCTCCATAGATTACTCTTCAAATTAAATAGTTATTGGATATTAGAGACATGATATTTTCATTCAACTCACAATCCTATTTTTCTTTATAGTAACAAGGATAAACATCATCATCAAATTGAACATTTAAAAAATCATATATATTCAAATGAAATTTCATTTTTCCTCTTATTATTAAGCATTTTATATATTCTAATTTCATAAAAAAATGCATGTTATGAAATTAATGAAGAGACAAAACATCCTTATCTTCAGAAGAACAAATTTTAGAGTCAAACCAATCCAAAAAGTTCCTCATAATTTTCATCAAAATTTTAGCATCATCCATGATTTCCCTAAATTGTATGATTTTAGAAATAATTTAATTTACTTGTGTGATGTATTACTAAAATTTTAAAAAATATCTCATTTCAATGTATCCATACATAGTACACCATGATTGTTGATTTTTTTCTATAAATTTTTTATTCCCTTCAAAAAGACTTTCTACCTTATCCCACATATGTTTTGAGGTATTTAGATCTATATCCATTTGATACAATTTTTTTGATAAGGAAATGAAAATATAATTTATAGACTCCCCATAAAATTAAATATTTAAAATATCAAAAAACCTAATAGGAGAATAATTTTCAATATGTAGAAAAACATTTGTCACATCATCAACAACATCTTGTATAAGTGATAAGAGTTATGAAATCATCCTATTTTCCATCCATAATTATTCTCCCCATAAAATGAATGAATTATTATTCTTTTAAAAAATTGATATTATGTGCGATAAATATTAAAAAAGATAACCTTCATTGGATACAAATTGATATTCTAATGGGCCGAATAATTTTTATGAAGGGGGGTTGAATCATTTTTTTCACATTTTTATAAGATTCAACACATTTCAAAACATAAACCCTACAAAATATTATGATTTATTTCCTTATAATATTTCAATAAATATTTGTGCATCAAAATGTATGAAATAATGTAGATAAATCAATATTTACAAGGATCATACACAGGGTAAGAACCTTCATCGTGGCTATACCAACTCCTATGGGTCTATAAAAATAAACTATAATTGTTAAGTTATTATATCTTTTTCGAAATCCCATTATAATATTTTTATATCCTGATAGGAATGATTATATGCATTAATATTAGTTTACAATTTTTGATAATAAAATAATTCAACCAAAAAAATAATATAATTAGTTGAAACTACTCCTCTATTTATTAGGCCAAATCATCAGTTTTATTTGGTTGGATCTGATTATCTCAATCTAATAATTCTAGATCTGATTGTCTCGATATTATCGGAATGGACAAAAATCTCTCAATATGATGGAAAAAATATGACAAAATCATTCGAAATATGAAAATATAAAACACTTTTCAAATTCCCAATATGTTATATCCTAGTCCAATGGACTCAGTCTATTTGAGTAAATATGATTGTCTTAATATGATCGTTCTCAATATAATAAATAAAAATTCATCTATATCATCATCCAAATAATATCTCTGCAAGGTAATTACATTTAATTAATTTCTTCAATGTTCCATCATTTTTTATTCTGTGAAATATCACATTGAACAAATGATCTCAGAAATTATATATATATGTCTAAGAAAAAAAATCATGAAACTTTAATACTATCCCAACTTCCTAAAATTTAAAAATATATTTATATAAATTGCATTTAAACATCAACCATGACTTCTTAAATCCGCCTTCGGTTTATTTGTTATTTATGAAAAATTTAAATTCAACTTTTCCCTCTCGAAAGAAATATAAAAGATATCATTTTTCATTTTTATTTTTAATAATCATATAATTGTTTATTTCCTTCTCATATCCTTATGGTTTGTTTCCTTCCAACAGATTATGAATTTTGGGTTTTTCTACATGATTAATAATTTTGTATCATTCTTATCTAATTATGATGTATTTCATTATTAGTGATTACAAATTCTACTTCCTTCATAGTGATTATGATTTATAAACCCTACTCACCTCATTTCTATATGTTTTATTATTAGTGAATATGAATTTTGTTTCATTCATAGTGACTATGATTTTATTTATTCATCTAATCTCATTACAAATTGCCTTTTTTTCTCATCCCATTGTGATCCAGCTTTAGCATCATCTCGATGGAATCCTCATAATTATGAAATTCTCGTTATGATGGAATTCATATTACATGGTATTTTCCCATTACGATGAAAATCTCATTATAATGGAATCATCATATTTCAACATTCAAATTATTCATTCACCTTATGAATCACTCGTTATTTATTCTAGATCCAATATTCTTAAAAATTATGAATTTTATGGATTTAATCTGAATGATGAAATCCCCATTACGATAAAATTGACATTACAATTATGTTTTCCATTACGGTGGAATTCATCACTCTACAATTTGGAATTTCAATAATCATCTCCACAATTTCTTTAATAGAATTTGTCTAGATCTTTTTAATGGAATGGGAGAACTTATGGACAATCATAGTATCATTTCATTTTGTTTATGAAATAATATAACATTCAAAATCGTGAAATAAAAATATTCTTTCAAAAATATACAGCAACAATACAACTTATTTACTCACAAAAGCCATTCATTGTCTGATTATGAAAATGGAAAATTTCCATCAAACAATAATTTCTTCCTCTGATTCGTTTGGATATTAATATCTGAATCTGATACAGATGAATCCAATGATCTAACACTGGTGCCGGTCAGACAAATTGTTTCATTATGATGTACAGGGTAGGATTCCAGAAAAACCAAAAAAAATTGTTATACAAAACTATTGTTTACAAAAAATAAAAAAAACATTTTTAGAACAATTAATTACAAAGTTTCATCAATAATAAAAAACACACATCTTTTTCCCTATAATTATGGTCCCTCACCACCTCTTCTTCTTGATCCATCTAGGTGATTTAGCTTGACTAAATAATGTCCAAATACCTTACCAATCCTTTTTATGATGTCCATGATATCATGGACTCATAAAATATCAACCACATGTTCTTTTAGGACGATCTTAAGGAGACATCATTCAAGATTTAAAACCCTTAATCATTCTCATTTTATTTCTGTTATATTCTTATATACTCCTTATAAACATGATCCAAAGTGACATGATAATACTAGTATCATATATATAGTGTAATTTTATTGTCTGGATTGAATATCCATCATCAAATCACTTACATTCTCATTTGATTCTTAAAATGAAAACATTTCCTGTGATGTGTTGATTTAACGCCTTCATGGACATCGATTTGTCATTTTTCATTGACCTCATTAAAAAATTGTCATAAAACAGTTATTATTCTTAAAAAATATTTCAATATATATATATATATATATTATAACATCATAATTTTTTTTGAAGTAATTTTTACGTCTAATAATTTATAAATTAAAAGACATTCATGATGGTTGGATAATCATTCAAAATAAAATAATCAATTACTGTTAGTGTTTCAACTAGAAAATAATGTTAATTCTAGAAAACCAAATGATATATGAAACCCATTGTACTTTTCTATCAGCATTAATATCATATAATATCAGTTCTGAAGAATTATTCCCATTTAATAAGATCATTCATAGTTATATACATGTAAAATGTCCATGAAAACATGAAAACATATGCTCCTCAAATAACAATATGAAACACTATAATTACTCAAAATGGATATAATGGAACATGATAAAATCAAATAAATGTATAATAGGTTCTGAATTATCTAATTAATGAATCAAATTTTATATTCCTTTATAATAAGTTCTTATACTAAAGGAATTGATTCATAACATAAGGGGATTCTCAAACCCAAGTCCCCTTTATTGGGTTTATCCTCTTTCATGCCAATTTTTAATGTGGATATTAAATTTGTATTCCTAAAACAAAATTTCATAATTAGTCTCTTTTCTTTTTTGGGAGATACATGTTTTCAATCTGAGTATATGTTAAATAAATTTTGTTTCTAAAAAATTATTCATTCTGAATCACAATTTTAATCATCTTGACATATTTATTCTTCACTAAAAATTTCATTTTTCTAATATCATATATGTTGTTTTATCATTTCTATTTTGGAACACAATTATAATTCTAGAAATCATTAATATTGAAGTCCTTATGAAAGCCACTCCACCACATAGTTTACATAATTACATTTAATGATATATGTTCTATGTATTATGCATGATTTTGTAAATGTTATGAGGCGACGAGTGGGACCACAATTATTTATCCCTACAATTCATTGGGAAATGTAATATATCATATGATATAATAGGTATAATGTGTGAACATGATGCTATCTTTGTACACAATGATGATTTTATGATTATGAAGATATGGTATTCATGAAAATATTATATCTTTGTTCGAAACTATGTGTGGCATTTGAACAAAAAGACAATATATTTAATTTTTTAGAATTTCCACATCCCATGAATCTAACCAATGTGTCCCAAGTGATGTTAAGAATGACCAAATTCTTATTTAATGATTATTATTATTCCCCATCATTTTTTATTTATTCATTACCCTCATTAATCATCTTATTGTGATTTTAGCTAACCCGTTTCATTGATGTATACCTTTTGTTGAATATGTGTACTAAAGAGAACAAGTTATTTAAAGGGATAGAGAAGAATATTTTACATAAATGTTCGTGTTATATAATATTTCATGTTATGTATGTGCCAAATTTTCCAAAAACATTAAACATTTGGCTCCTAGATTTTATTAATTTTATGTTTTTTATGTAATAAATGTATTAATTGTCATGTAAGAAAAAGAATTTTTGAAATATTTGGTATTAGAGTATGGTTTAGTTAATTTTAGAATTAGGATTATAGAACACAAGTGGAAACCTTAGGATAATACTATTTTTATATTAAAATCCAATGAATATGTTTTTCATGGGAATGATTCAAGTTTAGATCCCATCAGTTATGTTATTAAGGATAATTTCATAAAAGATAAAAATATCTATCCATTATTCCCAAAATTTTTGTTCAAACCCTTTGTATTTTAGAAATAGGTGGGAACAAGGACTGAATTGGCCAAAAACTCACGTTACATACAATGAAGTTATTTATTTAACATAATACCCTATTCCATGTGAGTTTTTGTTTAAAATTTTAGGTAAATTTTAACAGAGGTGTCCCATGATATGAACAATAACGTAAAAATTATTTTACATCCACCTTCACCTATGAGGGTGAAAATGGATGTCAACTCTTTTATGAGGAAACATCTAACAATATATCATGGGATATTTTGATCCAATTCATTTATCACGGCATGTTAATAAAATAGTATAGATATTTTATTCTCCACTAATCTATGAAATAGAATGTTTCCCTTAATATATATTGTTAATATAGAGAGTTTGATCAATTGTTTGGGTTGATTAAAAATACCAAATCAAAGGATTAAATTGAACATATTGAATGGGAATAATTTGTTGATTGTATTTATTAACAATTATTTCACATGTACTCTTATGAATATAATGTTGAGATAAGTCATATAGATGAAAAAAATAATGTTAATATGTTATGGATTATGAATCAAACTTCAAAAGTCTTGTTTGGAAATCCTCATGGTATTTATCCACAATGATATCAAAATAGATAGATTCATTAAATGTTCAAAACCAAACATTAAAAATCATATAGATATCTAATACATTGGGAGTTATAAAGAATTTGTTTAATGTTCATTCATTAAGGATATAGAGGTCATAGACTAGTCTAAAGCTTGTGGGTCTAATGAAAATTGAGTAAAGAAGATCCAACCACCCATGTTTCAAGAATGTGGAAATAATAATAATTGGAATTACCTCATTGGGGAAGTGAAGTTAATCATTAGTGGGAGATATGGCCATCAATATCATGAATTTCCAATGGAAATAATGAAGTCAAATGAAACGATCGAGGAAACAAGGTAACCTCTTATTTAACCACATATGTTTCAATGTTTCAACTATAACAATCAAGGAAACCATGAGACCCAATGCACTAAATAACAATTCCTTCTAAATGATCAACATCACCATCCACCTAAGAATGTGGGGAAATATGGAGCTTATTCATACGTTACTACTAATGTTAGAAAGAATTAAATTTTTACAATATATACTAATTATTTTTTCAATAATGTAAAAATACTTATTTGATTATTGTTCTATATAATTTTAATTTAACTACTGAATAATATACTCGATAACATGACGTACATATTAGTAAAAGAATATATTGGATCAATAATTACATCCAAAATGTTTTACTCTTTTCTTGTTCTTATGTTTGGGATAATTCAATCTCAAAATCACACAATACATCTCTTGGTGAAAATTTATTCCAGACTTGTAATGGATTGGATCTCGTTTTATTGTGAACATATTAATAGTTAGGAAATGAAAATTATTTTCATATTCTAAACCTTCACATGACCATATATAAATGCATGGAAGATCATTTATTTCATATGGAAAATCTCTCAATAATATGGGTATTAATACCATTTTTGGAATCATTACATTCCCAAATAGATGAGTAAATTAAAGGTATCAACCTAGATGAAATTAATTCTGTTAAATAATACATTAATTTATTCTCTGATGAGTTACAAATTATTTCCATAGATTATGTGGTAGATTTCTAAATATAGTTCATATCTATGGATACACAAATCTCAAAATTCCCATTCAAGATGGGAATTATTGAACTGGATAAATTAATGACATATCTATATAAATATTCTATCTAAGTTTTTTTATTCCCTAATAAATTATCAAGGGGTAGAATAGTTCTGTTTGTTATAAAAAATGAAGGATCAATAAGAGTATGTATTGATTACCAAGGGATTAATATGATAAAAATAATGAATATGTATCATCATCCATATATCGATTACTTTTTGATCAACTAAAAGGACCTCAATAATTTTCAAAGGAAAATATTCATTATATATATCATTAACTGAAGGTGAAGAAGGATGATATTATAAATAATTATTTCCAAACAAGGTATGGGATCAAAAAGTTTATAGTGATGCACTTTGATCATTCTAATTCCCTTGAAATATTAATATATTTGATATATAGTATATTTAGAGACTACCCTAATAAAAATTTTGTTATATCTATTTAGGATGTTATCATTTAATCCATGATTAATAGTGAACATGAAGAAAATATAAGTATTGTCCTAGTGCAAAAAAGAAGGTATAAATTAAATTCCACATTCAATAATAATAAATTTTGGATACATAATTTATCATTCATGGGGAATATAATCAAATATGATGAAATTTATTTTTTGGATTAAAAATTGGTAAATGAGGATTTTCCCAGACCTAATAGTTTCATGGAAATATATTTTTTTATTGGCATATAAGGGTACTACTGATGTTTTCAGTGATAATGTTTATGATTTTCTAACACACTATCTATATTAACACAGAATGGGGTAAATTATGTATGGATCGAATAATGTGATGAAATATTTAACAAGATTAATATGAGGAAAATTAATGCACGTATAATCACACTACCATGAAATGGTGAATTATTTGAAATATTTGGTGATGCTTAAATGAAAGTAATTGGTAGTTTACTCATGAAAAATGATAAATTTATAGCTTATGACTCACATAATATTAATATCCTTGAGCTTTACTTCCTTAACATTTATCTAAAACAAAAAACTCTGATCATTTCCATGAAAATATATCTCCACTACCCCTATGGTGAGAAGTGTGAAATATATGGTGGTGATAAGAGAAAAATGTATATATTCACCCAAATAGAGCTCAAAATTCATTAAAGGATGTGGTTTGAACTAATAAGGGTCTAAATTTTCTCTATTCATTATCATTATTGGAAGGAAAATAAGATTGATTACGCCTGTAGTGGAAGAGAACATACTACTCTATCCATGATTCATACTGAGAATGTCGTTATCATTATACAAATCCAAATGATGTATCTAAAAATCATAATGTTGTGTAATAAACATATCTTCCCAAAAATATATCTTATCCATATATAAATAATTATCAAGGAGGAAAAAAGTAATTATATGGACCAAAAAAAGAAGGAGAAAAAGGTAATAGAATGGATGACACCTAAGCTTCACATTAATTATGATCATTTTTTCTATTTGGAAATAGGATTTAGGTTTTCTTACTCATGTGATATAAATATTTTTCTACTAAATAATGGACACATATAATCATTCTCAATCCATCATGTAAGTACTAGGATATATTCTGATATTCAAAAACACTTGCAGTGGGAAAATAGGAAGAAGTATACTGTGGAGTATATCTCGAGGTATTTCGTAAGTCAGTAAGTTAAATAAGAGGGAAATAAGAACAATGGTATGATACAACCATTTACAATAAATACATCGATATAAAAATGTCTCTATGAACTATGCCACTTTTCTCGTAAAAATATCCAAATGAAACAAAGTGATATGGGTTTTGTGGATTAGATCCCATGGAATTACAGATTAATTGTTATTTAGAATGATTTTTCAAATAAAAAAATCACAATATATATGTTAATGAATTGGTGAGAATACACGAGGATCCACTTTTGATCATATGAGACTGTGATAAAACGTTGAAATATTAATTCTTGAAAAGTATTCGATATGGTTTCAGTACAAAATGAAATTTTATCACAGTGTATCACCCCAAAACTGATACTCAATAAGAAATTACAATTAATTATCTTGTGGACATGACGATATACTATTAATGGAATTTAATGGTGGATGGAATCAACATGTCTCATTGGTTGAGTTATATAAGAATAAATGTTTCCACTCTATTATTCATATGAAACCATATGAATTTTTCTATATGGGAAGCAATTTATCACTCCAACCTATTGGGTTGAAGTTTGGGAATGCAACTACTTGGACCTAAACTTGTGGAAGTGATAACATAGAATGATCAATCCATTAAAAAAGAATATAAAATCTACTCAGAGTTGTAAGAATATATATTTTTACAAGAATTGAATGGACATTGAGTATGAAGTTGGATACAATTTCAACCTCTTAATATCACCCAGGATGAGAGTCTTGTGGTTTGGAAGGAAAGAGAATATAATCCCAAGGTATATAGGCCCCTATGGGATCCATGATAACATATGATTTCTACCCTATATTATATATGTTCTTCAAAATATTCCTTTAGTTCCTGATGTATTCCATGTATCTCTCTTGAAAGATTACATATAGGAACCCACATATGTTCTGAATTTGGAGGTAGTGAAATACGAGAACGACTTATCGTATATAGTGAATCTATTGATGATCTGAGACCATATATAAATATTCTTATATAATAATAAAAAACATTTCTAATGTGTTTTAGAGGATAAATAATTATAAAGAAGCTTCAATAGATCCTGATGATGTAATGAAGGGGTAATATCCTCCCCAGTTTATACAGAAGAATATAAAATAAAATTTTGAGGATGAAACATCCAAGTGGGAAAGAATGTAATAACCCACAACTTTATCAATGGAATATCACTTATAATAATTATTTTATATACTATAAAACAAAACATCATATATAGAACCAAATAAAAAATTTATTCTCATAAATAAATAATTATATACATGGTACGTTTTAAAATTAACGATTATATAGAAATGTAATAATAACATAACCAATGATATAGTGTCAAGATTATACTGAATAATAATTCATCCAATATTATTGACTCCTTTGACATTCCTTCTCGGGATTTCTTCCCATGTATATATTCTCATATTAAAATGATATGTATAGATCACTTTTAGAAATCCTATATTAAGACAACTAGCTAGGAAAATGATTCAGGTTCAAGATGAGGATCAGATGAGTAGTCAGTACTCATATCATCATCCATATCATGTTTTATTTCTTGTTAATGGTAGGTAGATATAACCCCTACCATAATATATAAATTCTTAACATAAGGGTAGGATGAGTATGTGTATAATCTTATAACAATATATGATTACCATCACTATAGGATGATGATGTTCCATTGGGATCCAGATCCCCGTGTAGTAAAGGATTAACATGAGTCTATGATCTAAAACATAAGGATCATCTGTATCCCATCCAATTATATGGTTTATCTAGAAGACGATATATTCCTTAGAGTAGTTGGTAGCCAGTAGATTCTAATCATACATTCCCATTATTAGTCAGAATCTCATTGACCAACATCAAATAATTTTTTATCAAGAATGAATTAACATATTTCATTCACTTAGTGAAAACATAATATATCATGGAGATGAAATATGGTATTATATATATTTATGATTTTTTCATGATTTTTTTGACCTTACACAATACTTCCACAACATGATTCTGCATTGTAACATCTCATCACTGATGTTAAATAAGGTTCTTTGTAGAGACACTGATTGAAGTGTTATTCCCATATTCAATTTCAAATTATGTTTGTGTTTTAGAGAGGGAACTTGTGATGAATATATTTCTATAATTTTTAAACCATTTAATGTTTTTATTTTTTATGGTATGGGGATTATTCATCAACATAGGATTGTAGGCACCCATCGGTATGATATCGATATATGGTAACTTATAATGGTTGGTTTTAACCTTGTTGACATGCACAAAAGCGTTAGAATATGAGACCATGTAATTCCAGAGAGAGGTGACATTGTGAGGGTGATGATAATGGATATATGGAATGATATTACTAGAAAAACCATGTTTAGGATGATGTTTAGGTGGAGGTTAGACTGCCAAAAAAGAAGAATCACCATGATAAGGGTTCTCCAATGTGTTTCGAGTGAATCAAAAAGCGAGGAGAAGTTTTTAAGGGAATAAAAAACTATATTAGAGGAGGATCCAATATTAGACGAGGATTTAATAAACTCTTACATCACCACCATCATGTTTTCCACACCGTTTTAAGGGATATAGAAAATGATGCATTAGGTAGTTGCAGGTTATAGAGGCCTACAGACGAATTTTTCATGAGGTGATATGAGGTATGGTTTTTTGTTTATTTTAAACTTGATTTATTACATTTATAAAAATGGATTATGTCAATGATTGTTTTTCAAAATCCCTCACTCATTACTGATATATTCTCATTGAGACAATAAAACTACCTCATTAGTATGTGGTTTTGAATAGAAATGATTTTTTGATATCATTTATCTTTTGAAAATGTGTTATTTCACTTTATGAAGAATGTTTCACATGGGACCTCATGATTATCATGATGATACATTATGAAGCCATATTGGGTGTGGACTAGTTGACCAGGTTTGATGACCAGATAATCTTTCATTGGAAGAAATTATGATCCTGTTATAAATATGGGAAGCTATAATCCCATATAGTTGACATAGAACTCATGTGTGAGATAGTGTATTTTTTTGATATGCAAGACACATCCCATCACCCTTCAGTAGGAGAGTACATACCTTAGTGTAGTAGGATTTTTTGGAATATAGACTCCATATTTAATGGATGATTTTATATGGTAAAATTCAAGGATGTTATATGACTACTGCTAAAGTAGAATATTGCCTTAGGATTTTATTATTTATTAGTGGATCATTCTGATATATGTTTCAAAAAATTGGTCAAACCCTACCACGATTTGGGAGCTGATGGTGTAGTTTGAAGACCATTAAGAGAAGGGTTTTATCAAAACAGATGTGTAACCTTGGAAAACTCCAGTTTTATTCTTGAAAAAAGTGGATATCATCTTGAAACATTATATTGATTATCATTAAATGAACCAAGAAACGAAAAAGAAAAATGACCCCTTTCCAAAGACTGATGAAATAATTGTTCTGAATTGTGGAGATATTTTGCATTAAATGACTGATCTTAGTTACTAATATAATCAGTTAATGGTTTGTCAGACTTATATAACAAATATAGAATTATTATTTGACTAAAAACAGTATGAGTTCTACATGATTCATATTGGTGTGACTAATTACCCCTCTGTGGTTTTGGATTTTTTGTTCCAGATCATCCATTCATAAATGGATATATTTGTGGTTTTTTTTCATTGATGACATATACATACAAACTGTGTTGGAAGTGGAGCATACCAATAACATGAGTGTGGTTCTAATATTACTCTGTGAGGACCATCATTATGGTATTTTCTCAATGTAATAGTTATGGACCAATGAGATTTTAATTTTGTAGGAATATCGTTTCTATCCACGGTTCAGCTTTAGACCCATCAAATAATGATTAAAAATTTTATTACAGACCACTGTATAGTGTGTTGGACGTGTGAAGTTCTATTTGATATGATGGGTTTTGAAATAGGTCCAGGGATTATATTTCAATGATATCATTCCCTATATCCACCATGATATTGAAATAGAATCTATTTATATCGATTGAGTAGTTCAATAAATCCGCTGATCATTTGATGACGAGGATGAATAGTGCTACTATGTTAACAAAACTAGAGCAGTGAATGGGGTATGTATTATATTGATATTCCTAAATATTTGATCATGGATCCATGTTACAGATTTGAAATGAGTTGATCACATATGGGATAGGGCAGTTAATACACCAAAATTATGAATACATGAGTCACACCTATATTTGGATGTAGTATTCTTTGTTCCAAGCTTGTGGGGGTAATATCATCTTGCAGATTAATTTATCATTACTATAACACTCAGAGTGTCATGTATATATTCATGAAGATATATTTGAACATAAGATAGTGGAATAATTCAAATTTCATATATTATTATTACATTAGGATAGTCTATTATACTATTATGTTAAATGTGGGGGAATATTCCCACAAAATGAATAACCATTATCAATTGATGAAAGTGTTGTATGAGAAGTGGGATTAATTACACTTGACCCCTATAGAGGAGAGGGGTATAACTTTCCTTCATTATATGGTGTAAATTCTATAATTATTTAGTGTGTCATGTCGTCTTAGCTAGAAGACATGAAATGAGAGGTTATTAATGGAGATATATTCTTAAGGGTTACACCTTGTGGATAATCTAAGGAGGGAAGCATGTAATCCTTTTAAGAGGACGTACGTTGGTTTCAGACATGATACGAGAACAGGTGATGATGGAGTTTCTCACATCTCTATTATTTTTGCATCTCGATGTAGGGATGATGTATATATACATTTAGAAACAATTTTAATGGTATTCCATGAGGAATATTGTCACTCAGTTCATCTCACAGTGTCTCATGTGTTAGGAGGTGAAGGCTAGGATCAATTTTCTATAAAGTCTGAAAAAACCTATTTTGATAACATAGTTTGAAATTTATTGTAAATCCATGGATATTGTGATATGTATTATTCGTATAGTGATAGACAAAAATCACATCCCACTGATAGTTTATCGGCACATTGTGTCATGCACTTCATTAACATTAGGAATCGTAGTTCAGTAATTGTTCTAGGAACATTGAATGAACTAGAATTCATCCAAATCCATTGTATATGATCAATGATATCTATAACCATTCTTCCTAGATTACATCATGGTTAGGGAGAGGCCTCCAATAGTCATTTGGGATCCAAATGATGAATATAATAGCATTCCACCCCTTTATGTATGTGAAGACTGATTGAACTATCCTGATGATATATGATATGAGTGGATAATGTGTGTTATTCTTAATCTGAATCTTGGTGGACATTTTTACATTGTTAAAGAATTATTTAATATTATTTACTACTATAGGATTGGTATGAATCCTTTTTTAAGGCCTATATGGGAGACCATGTCGGTAACCCTTGTTTTTTGACTTAAATGGGTGAGGATTATCATTTTCATATGATATAGAAAAATTAATGATAAATAATGTTTTTGAGATCCATGAGAAGACGAGGACAACATAAATACAAGGGAAATATTTCTCATATTGATATTTTATTCCTTTACAGTTCAATCCAGGAGGCTATATTTTCTTATGTGTCTCATAATGATAATGATTACGGTGGTTTTCCTATGGATGTATGGTGTCCTCGAGGTTCATCAGGCTATTTGAGATCTCATAGATGCGTTTTGAGTTTTAAAACCACCAATAAATACCCCCATAATTGGACTGAATTTTTGATGTTATCTAGGTTTCAAAACTAGGTATACATAGGAATAATACTATAGAAATCAATTATTGTGAGAGTTTAACATATATAATGGATCCACATTAATAGAGTTCCTAATGTAGATCTAGTATAAAAATGAGAGGAACCTAAAAGGATGTATAAATTCCATAATTCATGAGTTATTACAACATTATCTCTTGTGGTAAATCACATGGGATTAGTAGAGCCAAATGTGGCCTCTAAAAACCCTTCATTTTCATTATCTTTTTACTTTTTTCTATGAAAAATTAGTATGATGGAATAATCTAGTAACATTTTATAACTTTTAATTCATTATAATATATTATAAAATATATATGATGATAGATTTTGATATTATGTGATATTATATTTTATAGTGATCTAGGAATATATATTATGAAAATGTTAAATACATTAATATTACCCACATGCATTTGTTCAGAAATAATTATTTAATTATTGATGGAAGACTTAAATCATAAATATGAGACCATTACTGATTCAAGGATACATGTTTTACTATATGATTGATCAATGGTTGGTTGGAACTATACATCCTATTGAGGCATCCATTGGTGTGTGAATTTAATTTAAATAAAATAACAATTTTTTTATGTGTTCTATTAAAACACATATTTAATATACCCTGTAAATACCATAAACATGATTTTTTCCAAGGGTTACCAAAAAAGTGATCATGGTTTTATTGAAGGATCTTATTATTCCACCCTAGTGAATCATGATCGAATAAGAAATGATGATCTAGTCATGGTGGATCAAGAGGCAACAAATGTAGTGGGTCTTCTCCCTCACTGGTGTATGTGTTCTTTACAATCCATCAATCCAATTTCAAGGTACATATATCAATTTTGGGGTTTTCTATGAATAAAATATTGATAATGGATATATATTTATCTAATTTTTATTTACATTTTTTAACATTTGTCACGATCCCTTTGATGAATCAAATACACTCACTCAATTTATTCTATTTACACCATGATATAACCCAAAATTCCTTGATTTTAAATTGTGAGACATGAACTCGTGTCCAATGATTTTAATCACCCATTTTAATTTTATTTTCCATTATTTTTATTCTCTTTATTCATCATTTTTCGATGAGTTCATGATTCAACATTTCTCACATAGTTTTGAGGGAAATCTAATGATGGTATTTTATTGGGGTTGTTGAATGACTTTTTGGATTATATTTTGTTACAAAACATGATTATTTTTGGGAAGAAGGTGACTAGTTAAATGTATATAGAATTTTTCTTGATGAAGGGTTTCATGAGCAACATGAGAAGTTAGGTAAATCCCCACAAGTTATCGAGATAAGATTTCCGGGAAACAGATACAAGGAAAGCGAGGATCATTATTATCACCATCAATTAAGTAATATTTCATGGAGTCAACGGATAAAAATCATGTTGATAATAGATTTAGAAAACTATTTGGAGAAACATAATTTTTACCAACAAAAAATTAATATATTAGATGTAGTAGATGACCATACATTGTATAGCCTAACCAGTTATGGTGGCTAGGGTTTCTGGAATGATACGGATCACACACCATATGGATTATCCTACATGGCTTGTGACTCTCCCCAAGTGGCTGATCCATGTTCCCACTATACACAACTGATACCACATGTCTGAGGAAAAAATATATACTATTGGAGTAATAGGTCATGGGGGGTACCCTATAATGGTAGGTTACACATCCAGGTACATGGGAATGTCCTATAAAAAACACTGCTTTTATTAAAAACTTAAACAAGATTCATAACATAATATTCACTTGATACATCATAGAATATCGAGATATATAGTGTATTTGGGGATTAGTATCATTACATAAAATCTTAAAACATGAAATAAAAAATCCATATTGAAAACATCTTTTACATTACCACTACATTCCTTTGTACTTGGCATCGCAAGGGATTACCTTAGGGCATGCATAAGAAAAGGGTGAGATATATAGCCTAGTAAGGGAATAAACATGGAATAACATGAGGAATACAATAGATGTTGTACAATATAAATATTAATGAAGCATAAGAGAAACATGAACATAAAGTCATGATAAATAATGATAATCATAACATGGAAATGTGGCAACCACACGTTACAATGAATTAGTATGGTAAAGGCTCATTGCACATGGACCATGAGTAAACCCTCATTTCAAATGAACCATGATAAAACATAATTGAACATTATTTAGCATGATTCAACACTAATTTCACAAGAAATATCATTATACTATACCTAAAGTAATGCATTGGAGCGCTATCAGGGTACACCCTTCTTAAACATTTCATTTCAGGCATAAGTGTGCCACATGGATCATATAACATGGAATCAATCAACATAAAATGTTATTCCATGATTAATTAATGTAGAATAAATACATGAAAGTACCATTCAATATGTTTATGTGAATAATGGTGAACACCCTTGATAGATAGATGGGTATGGTATTCACTGCACAATGATCTTGGATTCGAAAAACGCGGTGCAATTACGACATCATAAGGACGTGACAAAAGGATTCATGAAAATTGTTGATGAGAGGGAGAACGGTGTCTAATCATATGTACCTAAAATGGAATGTAATGGGTACATATAGATACATGTCCAAACAAACTTAATTGAATTTAGATGCATAATACCAAAGAATTACTTGGATGTAAAAGAGGAGAGAAAGCTCTCATGGAATTTTGGCATTGTAACTGGTGTACATGGGAGGAATTAATGATATAGAAAGGGGTATCCATTCATTCAAACATAAATAGTGATGTTTGGTGGTGGTGAAAAATCATATCCCAACATTTTAAATTGAAAAAATGGAATAAAAACATAATGAAAACTAGACAAAAATGAGAAAAAAAGAAATCCCTTACTTTAATGTGTGATCCCAAAATCGTGGTAGATGCCTGAGAGAGGCTTCTTATGTGCTTGGGGAACCATAGGAGGATTCTAGAGAGAGTTGGTCAGGGTTTCTATAAACACAAAAGGATTTGAGTGAGGAGGAATTTGGATTTGGGGTGGGTTTATATAGGAAAAGAGATGGGATTCTTTATTATTTAGGTTTGGGACCACTCACATTAAACTAATCAAAACCACAAACCATCCAATAGTTTTTTCCCATGGTGTTTCCAAAAGGGGACTAGAAGAAAATATTTTATAAATTCAATGGATGAAATTTTTAAATGAATATATTTACTTATCTAGAGGTGAGTCACACTTTCAAGGAATACAATTTAAAAATACAAAATGTTTTATAAGCCTTGAAGTGTCCAGTAAATCTGTTCAAAAATAAATAAAACAAACCCTAAATCAGATTATATTAATTGAAAAAAAATATCTTCCGAATATAATGTTTTTATTTTTTTATTAAATCATTATTGGGTCATTATGATTACATAAACACATAATATATTTAATCGGTATTTAATTTTTACACAAAAATTTGACTGTATCAGAAAATTAGGGTAAATTAACCATTAGATAATTTCCACATCCTGATTCAAAAAATAATATTAATTTTATATAAAAATATTTATTAATAATTGAAATATTTATTTTAAAATAAAACTGACATTTATAAAAAAATTCAAGGGTTTCGATAAAAACAGCTTTCAATCCTTAATAAAAATTACAATTTAATTCATAAAATTATAAAAAAAATTATATTTGACAAAAAATAAATTAATAATAATAATATTTTATTAATATATTTTTTAAATAAAAAATCTGTTAATTCATCAAAATATATATCTTAGTCGAATATTAACTAAAAATACTGTTTTTTATTTTTAAACTATTTACAATGGGACACTAATAAAATGAATGCACATTCTTTATTCAAAAATAATGTACATAGTCATAGTTCTATGGTATTACTACATAACCTCTTATAACACATGTATAAGACTAGTAGGTATTGTGTGCGGTGGTTACAGACTGTTGGGGTGGCTCAGATAACATAGCTCGGGTCGTAATCTCTATTAACTTCCACTTCTTCCATAGTTTGTTCTGTTCAAGCATGACGTGTTGAAGCTCGGAATGGAAATTTTGAAGAGAAAAGCCCAATGATTCCACCTCCTTTCTAAACTAGGACAAATGGGATTCTTATGGGGAAAGGCTACTGGATTAGGCAATCACATCCTTTGTCTAGGTAAATTTGATTTGTTAAAGTTCAATATTTACACTAATATTGTGATCACTATCAAATAGCTATATTAGAAGTGGTCACAATTCATAATGGTATTTTAAAATCCAAAAAAAAAACTAAGTGCATATGTTTTACATAACCATAAGAACACATTTAAATATACCAAGAATAAATTTCATTAATGAATTTTTTGGACCGTTACATTCTCCCCCCTTAAGAAAATTCTCCCTAGAAATTTCCTTTTCCAACTCTATAATAAATGTGGGTAACTTTTTTTCATCACATCCTCTGATTCCCACGATGATTCTTCAAACTTGTGATTTTTCCACAAAACCTTGATGAGGGGCATTGTCTTATTTGCTAAATCTTTTTCTCTATGATTTAAGATCATCCCAAGTTTCTCTTTATAAGAACTATCATCCTATAGCTGTACTACCTCTAATAATAGTACATGTGAAGGGTCCAGTATGTACTTCCGTAAGAGGGATACATGAAAGACATCATGTACATTGTCTATGGTTGGTGGAAGTGCTATTCAATAGTCCTTATCCCCAAGGAGATCATGAATATCAAAGGGGCCGATGTACCTAGGACTTAACATACCTTTCTTTCCAAACCTCATGAACTTATTCCATGAATATATGCATAGAAATACCATTAATTCAACTATAAACAGAAGGATTCATCGATGGTTATCTGTGTAACTCTTCTGTCAACTCTGGACTACTTTGATATGCCTCTCAATGGTATTCACATTCTCCACCATTTATTTGACCATTTCTAGTCCTAGAAGCTTATGCTCACCAACTTCATCACAACATGTCGCTGTTTGGAACCTTTTCCCATGCATGCCTTTATAAGATTATATTCGGATGCTCGAGTGGAAACTGTTATCATAGAATAATCCAACAAGAGGAAGATGTTGATCCCAACCTCCTTTAAATTACATTGACCATGATCTTAACATATCCTCCAGTTTCTGAATAGTTCTCTCAGGTTTGCAATTGGTTTGAGGATGATAGGCTGTACTGAAGATTAGTTCAGTATACAGGTCAAGTTGGAGATTCTTCAAAAACATAGAGGTGAATCATGGATCTCTATCAGATACAATAGATAGTGGTACCCCATGAAGCCATTCCACTTACCTGGTGTATATCCTTGTTAGATGATCCAATGAGAAATCCTCCCAAATTGAAATGAAGTGTGAAGATATTGTACGAAGATCCACAACAACCCAGATTGTATTTTTGCCTTAGGATGTCTTCGGATGTCCAGTGACAATGTCCATGGTGATGTTCATCCATTTCCATGCCAGCATGGGCAATAGTTGCATCATCCCCTTAGACTTATGCCTATATGCCTCCACTTGCTGACACACGAGACACTTTTATTTATACTCAGTGATCTCCTTCTTCATATTATCCCACCCATAATGCTCTCAGAGATCTTGATACATCTTTGTGTCTCCTAGGTGAATAGAGAAATTTGAACTATTTACATCATACAAAAGTTTCTTCTTTAGCTCTGGACGTGATGGAACACATAGTCTTTTCCAAAATCTCACAATTCCTTCTTCATTAACATTGAACTCCAAGTAATTCCCCCTTCTGATAACATCCAATTTATTCTAAATTGTCACATCATCCTTCTGAGGATCCTTAAACATTTCCCAAAGACATAGTTGAGCAAACATTTGTGAAACGATTAATGATATTCCCTTATTTATGATTCCCGTGTCTATCTTCATCCAATATAAGAATATTTGATCCTACTCAATTCTCATCAGAGATGGAATCAATGGGTCCTTTCTACATAGAGAATCTATCACTGTGATCGCTTTCCAAGGGTGGTAATGGATTGACCATTGATGGTCTTTGATCAGCTTTGACCATCTTCATTGGAGCATGTTCATCTCATTCATTGTGAATTTATATTTGAGGCTTTTTTGGTTTGTATATATTTCACATTTCTCCACAAAGATATAATGCCACTAAATATTTAAAGTGAAGATAACCACAACAAACTCCAGATCATGTGTTGGATAATTCTTCTAATGAACATTCAATTTTCATGATTCATAGGCAATGACTGTCATTTTGAATCAACACATAGTGCATGCCCTTTTTTGAAGAATCGCTAAATACCCGAAATATTTCTCCACCTGTGGTTAATGTATGAAAAGGTTCAGTGATAATCCTCTTTTTTCAACACCTTGAAGCATTTTTTTCATTAATCACTCCATGAAAACATTACTTCCTTTCGAGTTATCTTGGTAAGAGAGTTTTCCAATCACGGGAAATTTCTAAAAAATTGTCGATATTAGCCAACTAACCCCAAGAATCCACGGATATCAGTTTTCCATTTAGGCCTCATCCATCCCTCAATTGCATCTTTTTTTGATGGATCCATGGTTTTCCCATTCCTTGTGATCATATGTCCTAAGAATGATACCTCTTTCAAAAAGCACTCACACTTGTTGTACTTTGCAAAGATATTCTCATTTCGCAAGGTCTCTAGTACAATTCATAGATGATCCTTGTGATCCTCCTTGTTTTTTAATTTTATTAGAATATCATCTATAAATACTACAACAATGTTTTCAAGGTAATCTCTAAATACACTATTCATCAAGTCCATGAAGATTGATGGAGAATTAGTTAGTTCGAATGGAATTATTATGAATTTATAGTGCCCGAATCATGTACGAAATAAAGTCTTGGGGATATCTTCCTTCTTCACCTTTAATTGATAATATCCCATCCAAAAATCTAAATTGATGAAGAATTATCCTCCCTGAATCTAATCAAACAATTCATCAATTCGTTGGAAAGGATATTTTTTCTTTATCATGGTTTTGTGATGCTCAGGATAATCGAAGAAAATGTGCGTTAACCCGTGCTTCTTCTTGATAAAGAGGTCCGTTGAAGCCCATAGTTAATCACATGGGTGTATAAACCCTTTATCCAGATTCTCCTATAGTTGTTTCATCAGATCCTCAAGATCCAGAACATCCATTCCATATAGAATCTTGGATATTGTAAATGCCCCTAGAATAAGATCAATTGATAAATAAACATCAATTCATGGAGGAAGACAAATCATTTCCTCCGAAAACACATTAGCGAATTCCCTCACAATATTCATGTCTTCATTGATGCTTTCCTCTATAAACACAATCATCAAAGACAGATACACATTCTTATAGGGTCATAATATCCACACTTAAGATGATGAAGAAAAAAATATTAATCTTCCTTTATGAACTTGTATAGAATCAATGGTCTATTATCCACATGGAAAGTGATTTCACGCTCAAGAAAATTTATATAGGAACTATATAAGGAAATCCAATCCATACAAGTAATTTCATCAAATTCCATGAGAGGGAGTACGAAGTGGTGTCCCAGGAAATTCAATCTGCAGTTTACGATATGGGAGGAGTTATATTCATTGGATGCAAGGATTTCCCAATTTTTTGTACTCACCATCATTTTCAATTCCATGTTTCATGGTGGTGACGATATTTTTCTACTAATATTTTTGAATGTAAAATTATTCATAGAAAAAAAAATTAAAAAGTATGATCACTATTCTGGAATGAATAACTAGCGTTCCTATAACCACTTTGTTATTGGGGTTCACTTTGGCAGTAGTGATAAATAATGTAGAGACCCCAAACTTGATGTACAGGGACATTACATTACTTTTTATAAAGTTTTAATACATAAAAAAAACAGACACAAAAAACGTTAATAGTTTAGTGTCTTTGGAAACCCGGAATATAATCTTCTAATATTGGTGAAATATCTTCATCATCTCCCATAAAGATCACCCTATTTTTTCATACCTAAAACCATTCTTTGTATCTTGGGAAAAATAACACATATAAAGGTTGAGCTCAAATTCTCAGTAAGGGTAAGCATGGAGAAAATAAAACAAACCATATACATTTGAACATCAAAACATGACCATAATATTTAAACCTCAAAATCATGAGCAATGACATAAAACATGGTAGTCAATAAGGCATAGATCATAATGGATCATCAATCATGATAAAATAGCATGGGGATAATGCATGTAATTTTGGAAACAATTAAGAATATGTTATTATTTACATAGTAGCCAAGGAATTTCTTCCAAGACCGTCTTAGTGGATAAATTCCCTTTATGAATTGAGTTTACCCCTCATTCTAGTCCTTTATCACTGAACCGGAATAACTTACCATTCTAGCCATGTCTATCTCATGAGATATAAATATTTACCCAAATCATTGGAGGGAGATATAGGTCCCACCCATATCATATTGAAATCATTCATACTTGTTCCACAATATAAACATAAATCATTCATCATAACCCAAAGAATAAAATGGGTTTCCGAAACATCATCCCATCATAACGTAATCCATATAAAAAATGGATATCATTTCATTATAAGATGAATCAAACCACTTAAATTATATAGAAATTATACTTGAAACATAAACATTCTACATAATGTCATCATAGATGGAAAATAGTTTTGATAAAACGCTTGAAATTAATTCTTGAGGAAAATATCCTTTCTCCTTAAAAATCATTTTATTTTCACAAAATGCCAAAAAATTATAAAAGAATAGGATTTTATTGAAAATAACCTTTAAAACTTGTAGAGGAAGATACTTGAAAATTTGGTTATATGAAACCATAAATATCCATTCATTCCATATATGTTAAAAAACATTCTCCTCATACTTTTTTCGGAAAAGTAAAAAAGTTCCTCGTATGGTAAAAAAAAGAATGATTCTTCCCATAACACTATGTAAAAGTCAAAGAGTTGTAAAAATGACTTCAAACAGACATGAAATAATATTAAACACTTTATGTAAAACCTTTTTATGGACATGGATGAAAAATATAACCCTAGTAAATACTTACATATAAGTAATCCCCGATAAAAATGAGAATGCAAAAGTTTCCCTTACCTTATGTCCAATTTCATCCGTATGTGTCCAAGACTCCTGTATAGTGGGTTTAAAAATATTATTAACTTGTAAAAGAACAATGATAATATTTATGATATCATATATGATTCACTTACGACTTTATATTATTCTTTCATTTGTCAATTCCATGTTAAAGCAACGTTTTGGGAAAAATCGTTTCATTTATCATCTGTGAGTTGAATTGTAATTATTAATATGATTACATAGATCATGATTAAAATATTCCAGAATATAAAACATAATTTATATATAATATATAATCATAATATACATATATATAATAGATCAATAAATGGATGGAAATACACCGTTCATGGAGACAGTAGGTCGTACGTACGCAAGAATGCGGTTTTTCGTTTCCTTATTGAATTGAATGGAAATAATTATATGACATACATATATATATATATACATAAATCTAGTAGAAATATTGTGTCATATATTTCATGACTACTTATTATATATACCTTATAATCATTCTTAAATTGTTAACATGGAAAATGAATCTAATCGCGTCATGGAGACAGTAATCCGTACGTATGCACGAGAAATGATATCGTTCCAATATTTTTGGAATAGAATTGGATTGGATGATATAATATCTTAGAATCAGTATGATGTTATAATAAATATATATAGTTATTCTTTACACCATTATACCCATCCAAGTAAGGTGGTGGGAGAAAAACTGAGTACACCACGGCATAGAGACAATATTCTGTATGTACGCATGCGCGGTGATTTCGTTTTCCGTAGGATGGATTGAAGATGAAACATGGTTTTTTCATATTTATAACAACATATAATTATATAAGTAATACTTATGTTATTAATTTATAATGAAACAATTAAATAAGATGATGTTTAAGAAGAAAGAGACATGAATGAGTCTGTAGAAGAGATTTTCTCTTCCTCGACGCACCTCATTTAAACTACATCTTTGCGCACTAGAGTTGGACTTTTTAGAAGACAAAAACCTCTATGATATAACTTGGTAGGTTGAGAAAAGTAATTGGCAGGTTTTGGCTGTGATTAAATGCTAAAAAGGGTGTGAAGTGAAGATGGAAGGGGTGCCCTTTTTATAAGGGAGGAGAGGGGCAGCTTTGGAAAAACATGAAATATTATTTTATAATAATGTCATATTTTGTTTATAATAGCTCAAAATTGATTTATTTCGAAGCTAATTTGGGGATGGGTCGTAATACTATAAACCAATAAGTTTTAGACAAGTTTAGGTTACTGTTTTAACTTTATCATTTAGATTTAACTATAAGTTAAATAATTTAAATTTTATCATGTCTTCTTGTTTTCTAACACTATATGGTTAATAAACATACTATAACAAGACAAACGAACCCCAAGATGTTAATTACTAATATATATAACCTTATCTAAGTAATTTAGCCGAAAATTTGATTTTTAGGAATATAATAACAATTAATAATATAATATATTTTTTAAAACTATTTTATGTCAATTTTGACACTATTTGGTAATTGATTTTTGATAAAATTATAACCAAATTATTAGTTCAAAAAAAGTTAATTGATTCAATACTAATGTTAATTAGTAACCTATAAAATTATTTTAATTCATAAAAAGTCTAAAATTACATTTATTTTGGTATTTATAACATCAATTATGTTAATATTTCATTAGTATGGTTATTACTGCATATTCATTGTGTTATAAATAAATCACATTATTTAATGTCTAAAAATTATAAATAAAATACGATTATGTGTGAAATCTTTTTATATTTTTATTGAATTTTTATAGTCGAATTTATCTTATTTATATCCCTATATTAAAAATGGTTAGGTTATTAAACTTTGATTTAAACTATTTTTACTCTTCTTCAAATAATATAATAATAAGTGTCCTAATCTAATCCAAGTGGACCTAATGGGTAATATTTTATTCCTATGGTTATATTTGGTCGAATTAAACTTATCCAATAGAATTAAGACATGTGTTACGGTAATAATAATATCATTTTTACCCTTAATTACCATATTTACTTTTAATTGTGGTAAATAAAAGTAAAAAGTAACTATTCACCAAAAAATTCTTTTTATCTTATTAAACCACATTTTACACCTTGATATTATCCTTATCTCTTGGATTTTCGAAATTCCACTCACAGAAGCGGTAAAATTATGTTTTATGTAAATTTTCAAATTCTCCTAGGAGGTGGGTAAAAAACGGTGAAAAGATCTATAAAATTTATATACATCTAATATTATTATAAAATGACTCAAATGAATTACATTGAACTTATATAGTTATTACATATAAATTTTTTACTTAAAATAAATTTAAACAAAATAAATAATTATTTAAATAAAAAGTCAGTTTTTAAATAGTAACCCAGTGTTTTCACTATTCATCAAAAATTAAATGTTTTTAGAAAAATAACAAAAATTCTCCCTAGGATAATTTCGATATTCCAAATCCAAATATGAATTCCATTTGGAATGATAAAGTTTATAAAATTTCCGAAAGTGGGTAATTCTATTCATAACGGCAGTTTATAATAATATTATAATATTATCTCGTTTAATGAAACTTGGTATTGCGTAATACAGACAATATCGAAGAAGGACTTGATTGATTGTAATTAAAACCAAGTCAGGGATGCGTGTAGTGAAATATATGTTTTTTGTTTTTTATAACATAATCAAAACTTATTTTATTCATACATTAAACAAAATCTATACTTAATGTAGCGTAGAATAATTTCCACAAAATGAACCTGAAACTGAGTGTAACACGAGCCAAGAAAAGAGTTGCGTATACTGAAAGATAATATGGTGTTTTGTGTAGTACAATTTAATCTTGGTGTAGTATATAAAAGAAGACATCAAATAAATTAAAAATAATATATCTCAAAAAATCTCAGGGTGTTACATTTTACCCCCCTTAAAATGAATTTCGCCCTCGTAATTCATCGAGGTTATAAATGGTTTACTACATGAAATTTTATTTCATAGAAACCCACATCGTAAAAAGGAATACTAAAACATCATTTTAAAAAAAGAATTTAGAATCATAACAGTCACCCAATGTAACTCAGCATGGGGTTTCCACATAGGACAACATAGGTGAAAATATGGATATGAAAGAGAAATATAACCATCAACTTCAGATTAAGAGTGGTAGAGGACATGGCTATGAAAAAGCCGACAATAAAAAAGCCATAATTTTTTGATGATCTAAGGTACCATATAATTCACCAGATATAAGGGCACTATGACAACATTTTTGGTTTTCATGATCATTTCCCTAAAGTTGGAGAAATTGTAATTAGGAGAAATACTTTCCTGATTTTGGTACAATCTCACCGTTGTTCGTTCCATTGAAAATTTACACTTTATCTCTTAAAGAAATGAAGTTGATTTTTTCATTCGTGATGTGTTAGCAGATCATGTGATAGAATGATGGGTCATCCCATCTGTCTCAAACAAAAGGGTAGAAAAAGATATGAATAATACATAAGTCCGTCTATAGTGACATTAATCATATATGGTTCCTAAACTGGCCTTATACATCATATATCATACTGATTAATATAATAAAACTAGTTTCTACTAACCATGGACTTCTTGTAGGCCGGTGGTAGGTGATAAAGTCATGTCACACTTCAGTTGTGGGTTCGACTCCAACAGACTTGTCCGATGCAATGGGTTGTCGCTCGTCCTGCAGGTTGTCTTTTTCTAAAACTACATTATTATAACATTTCATAAATAATGTCAAAAAAATTTCTAGCCTTAAGAAATACTGACTTATGTCCAACATAATCCATTAAAATATTTTGGCTTATCCAAAGTACTTATGTCCAAGCTCATGCTATAAAAAACCAATTACTAGAAATGTCAACTGTCGAGCATGTGAATACCATAATTTATCCCCCATATATCATACGATATATCTTATTGGTCAAATTTCAAACATTTGAATACCTAAATCATGTATTCTCCTGAAAAATGAATACCCATTGACCCTTAGTGAAAACATGAATTCTGTCAAAATTTAACACTTTCCACATACCAAAATCCAAAAATGTATACATACTCAAACCATGATATAACTTTTCCTTATATCAGTCATGAGCTCATTTCATTTTTTCTTTATCGCTTCATTATGCGCATATCATCTTCCTTTAAAAAATATTTCAATCACTTTTCAGGGTTGCTGGTACCATATTACTATTGAAAACCAATACATAGATATTCCAAAATTCCATGATATGATTTTGAAATCCCATTACATAAAAACTTAATCATTACACAACATCATTCTCATAGTTAACACCACAAATTTTGATTGCATGTGACTTCTGTTTATCCTTTTCCTTGAGAGGTTTCTCTCTTTTTTCATCATTAACCCTTGGTGTAATGACCCGTAAAATTCACGAAATTTTTTTTCTTAATTTTCTTTGGAATTCTACAAGAATGAAGTTTCTGATAGCACCTGATTTTGAGGCCCGGTGTGCCCAGAATCAATTTCCAAAGTTTGTCTTTGGTATGTTTAGTAAACGAATGAGCGGGTTTTCTTAATATTTGAACTGGTGCTCAGAATCGAATTCCAAGGGCACTGATGGAATCGCAGCACCAATAATTCCTTAAGAACTCCTTTTCCATAGTTGCGTTTGTTCGGGTGAGGTTGTTAATTTTTTTAGGTTAATTAAAGAATAAAATAAAATTGTGCATCAGATTTTATTTTTATTCTAATAAGTGTTAATATTTTCATGGCGGTTGGAGTGAGACCCACTGATATCCTAACTCCTAGGTAGGATATTAGTGAGGTGGGGCCCACATGAGCCCCACCCCTTTTATTTCCTTTTACCTTCCATGTGCATTAGATGTGGTAACTCACCCGAAAACCCCTCTTAAATGCGAAGTCAACTCTTGAGTTTAATTAATTATTAAACACATCTTTAATTGGGAGGTTAAAACTCTTCAATTAAATCAATTAATTGAATGATCCGTTTTTTATTTTCAAAATTAGTTGGCATGAGAAATAAAATAAGGCTACACTATATTTTCTTAGGGTGGCATTGGTTGTGAGAGAGGAATTGAGAGGATTTTCACAAATCCTTGAAACATCATCTTCCTCCTTGAAGAACACAGAGAACGCTGGCCTCCGATGAAGGGTTATGAAGAACGCTAGTTCCCCAGAGATCGACGAAGCGACGCCATATACCGTGACACTGACGATCCTCCTTCTGTGATGACAACGATCCTCTTCCGTGACGCTGTCTCTCGTGACGTCATTTCCCGAGACGATCTTCTTTCATCAACAACTTGAGGTAGGGGGTTTTGGTTCAATTAAATCTATGTGAATTATATCTTCGACATGTGTTTAATTGTCGTAAGTCGTTTGAACAGCAAACGTGGTGGGTGTGGACCAATGAACACGTCTGAACCCACCGTTTCTTTGTTCATGGTGTGCGGATTGACGGGAGGCGATGAAACAGGCCACAAAGGAGTTTTGAGGTCTTCGCAGGGAAGATCCTGTCCTGGGAGGACCGCTGGCGAAGACAGCAGGAAAAACTGACCACCAGAGCGCGTCCGGTGGTCCGCGGAAGACACTGTCGGCGCACCCCGTCGGCATGGCGGCGGCGGCGGTGGCCGGCGCGCTGCCGAGAAGGGCCGCCGCGGCTCAAGATGCGGCGGCAGGCGACTAGTCCCGCGGCCGCGCGGGACCGTGGGTGACGCGGCGCCGGGCCGCGTCCGCTGGCAAGGAGCAGCCCCTACACGGTGGTCGCGACTCCAATCAAGGGGGCAGCGCCCCCTTTGCATGGCCGCTCGGCCAGCGCCGAGCTGCCTCGGGCAGGGCCGGGCCGCTCCCACCGGGCCGGTCCACACCCTAATGGGCTGCACCCGGACCCGGTTTGGGACTACATGGTTCAGGTCGACCCGGTTCGGGCCGACCCATGGGGGGTTGGGCCGGGTTGGTCTGGGCCCAGACCCCCCATTTTCTGACCACTTATGGTCTTTTGTCCATATCGTGGGCTACGAACCTCTGATCGACACACTGTTAGTTGGGATGTGATCCTTCGATCGAGACGGTCGTTTAGGTATACTACGATCAAAGTTTCAGTGAAGTATGGGTATGGTTAGGTAGGTTCGAACACGAAACCAATCGGGCCCTCGGAGCGGAAATTCTTATAACTTGAGCTCCAGATTTCCGATTGACGCGCCGTCGACTTTGTTGGATTCCTCTAAGTGAGACAGACCTTTTGGCTTACTCCGCTTGAGGCTTGGACATAGTTGGAGTGGGGTTAGGATGGTTTTGACTTAAAAATGAACCGGGCCCCTAGAACGAAAAATCCAATAACATTTAGACCGGACGTCCGATTAACGAGTCATCTATCACGTTGAGTTCCTTTTGACGATATAGAACTTTTGGATACATAAACACTGGACTTTGTGTCAGTTGATGTACCAGACCTTTGGCTCGTGGAGCAGCCCCTCCCCGAACGAGCTTGCTGTGTGCGGGAACCCTAGAGCTGGCTGCGACTGCGACGACGATGACGATTGTACACAAATCCTCCATGGATTCGACGGCGATGACTACAGAACTCAGTGATCATGTGTGGATCAGTGCTACCGATCCTGTATAGGTCAGATCCTGTGTGGGTCTGCGCTTAGCGGTCCTGTGTGGGCCAGCGCTTACCGATCCTGTGTGGGTCAGATCCTGTGTGGGTCATTATGGGGGTTAGTACCTATCGATCCTTTGTGGGTCATTGTGGGGGTTAGTATCTATCGATCCTTTGTGGGTCATTGCGGGGGTTAGTACCTATCGGCCTTTTATGGGTCATTGCTGGGGTTAGTACCTATCGATCCGGTGTGGGTTCAATGGCTTAGATGAATTAGTGGCTACATCAGATCATCTCTATAATCTTATGAAGAAGTATTCATGTGTGAGCTGAGTCTTGGGTTCCAATCATTATCTTCGATATGATTGACTTGCTTTCCTATGTGGATTGTATTGTGTTATCCTGTGTGGATGTGATCGAACATGGGCTCAGATGTTGGAGCCAATCTGGAATTGACGACTTAGGTATATGTATGGGAATATACCTAAGTAGTGTTGGATGTTACTTCTTGATTGTATCTTTCCTCTTTGGATTACCTTTTGTGGATTCTGGGAGTCCATCGGGGGTCTCAGGGTCCCTACTGAGTAGCTTATACTCACCCCCGCATGGGTTATGCCCGCACTACTTTGTGTTGGATGAAGATGACGGACGACGCTGATTGTGGTGGAGGCTTGTGGAGAAAGTCGGTTCCTGGAGGTGGACCACTGGGCGAGACGTACACATACCGAACGGCTGGACCTGTGGAGCTGAAGAGACTTTTTGTACCTACCCTTCAGGCGGGACTTCCAGTGGAAGGCACGATGTTGCGACTTTACTTTTCAGTTGATGTACTTCTTTTTCCATTTGTACTTTACTTTCTGTTTGGGTTTGTATTCTGCCCCACATACTTTTTTGCACTTACTATTGTATCCAGTTTTATGTAGTGTTTACTTCTACTTGCTTACTCTGTGTGTCTGTTTATTTTCAAAGGCAAGGAATTCCCCTTTTTATCGGGATTTATGCCTTGGTGCTAGTCTCTAGCCCCTGGCCTATAGAAGGCGGGCTTGGGGTAGTCACGGCACGGGCCCTGAGGGCGGTTCTTTCCAAATTGGTATTAGAGGAGTTTAGTTATACCGCAGAACACTGAACTTTTGTCTTTTCCTATTTGAAGAAATAATGTGAAGATTATTGAGTGTGGTTATCAGTCCAGGGTGTCCAGTGTTGGTGGGGCGGCCGAAGTATCCGTACAAATAGACCCTGACTTCAGATTTCCATTTAGTACACGAAAACATTGATTTCATGTCTGTTTCAAGTTTTCTATGTGATTACATTGTGTCAGCTCACCAGGTATACTGTTTTGAACGTGGCGCACCTGTCTCTTTTCAGGATGGCCCCACGACGGAAGCCAGCTAGGGTTCCGAGTTTTGTATGTGAAGACAGCCCACCGAGCGACGAGGCCTCAGTGTAGGGCCCTTTGACAGCAGAGGCACCGGCGGTACCTCTACCCATCTATCCACTGATGCTAACAGCCCAAGCCCCTAAGAGTGCACGTCACCTTGGTGCACTGCACGAGTTTCAGTGTCAGTGACCGCCTAGGTTCGATAGGGAGACAGACCCTCAGGTAGTCGAGGATTGGCTGTAGGCAGGTTTACAATTTTTCAGGTAAGTGGGGACACCAACCGACCTCATGGTGATCCTCGCAGCGAGCCTCCTGCATGCGGCAGCAGGCAGATAGTGGAGCCTAATTCTTCAGGTGCATGAGGAGGCATCTATCCTCTGGACGGACATACATAGCCTCTTCCGCTCGGAGTTCATCCCAGCCACCCTCCATGCAGTGTGCATCCAGGAGCTTCTACAGCTGCAGCAGGGCATCTTGACAGTCACTCAGTACTCGGCGAGATTTACCGATCTCTCACGCTATTCGACGGACATGGTACAAGACCCATTCTTCCAGGCCCGTACCTTCGAGTAGGGATTGAGGCATGAGATCATGGAATCACTGATCTCCCACAGCATTCCGACACATGCAGGAGTACTAGAGTGATCCCTTTTCATTTAGAGCTTTCATGATGAGCCTACACCAGCAGTGAGACCTACCGCAGGGCGGCACGTAGCAGATTCTTTTCCAGATGGCAGTCGACGGATGACACATGTGTCCAGGCGGACCAGACCCTCAGGCGGTTGACCTCAGGACACTGGCTCAGAGGTGCAGGGCACTCAGTGCAGAGCTAGTCTTTTGAGAGGCAGACAGTGCTATGCATGCGGCGGGCAGGGCCACATAGCTCGTGACTGCCCGACCCGCCGTGCGGAGGAGAAACAGATGGTTGATGGACCACCTAGGAAGTGGTAGAGGGTCGACCGTGGCGGTCCGCAGGGAGGAGGCGGTCGAGGAATAAGTGATGGCCGAGCAACAGGTGGTGGGAGACGCTTTGGGGCTCTACCACCACCCCCACCAGAAGGTCCACCCCGACCATATGGAGCACGCGTGCAGAGGTAGGCACAGCTTCTGGCATCGGAGGCCTATGACCAAGGCGTGCCAGAGATGATTCGAGGTACGATCTGTGTCTACTCAACCATTTATATAGTTCTTATAGACGCAGGAGTGAGTCATTCGTTCATTAACACTGACCTTGTTCGGATCTCGCAGATTCCGACGGAGCCGTTGGCTCGATCCTTATGGCTAGAGACTCCTACGGGAGCAGACTCGACGATTACGCACTGGTACTGGTAGTGTGTGCTTACTCTAGGAGGCGAGAGCTTCGGCTGGGATCTTCTTGTAGCGGCGTCAAGGAATTATGATGTCATCTTGGGCATGGATTGGTTATCCATAGTTCATGATCAGATCGACTGTATTAGTTGCAAGGTGCGGTGTGTACGCACCAACGGGGGCAGGTTTACCTTCACCGGCGAGAAGGGAGCCTTTGTAGAAAAGGATGGACTCTCCCAGAGGAGAGGAAAACCCATCACTCATCAGTTGTCTAGCCTCATCCTAGGAGCAGTTGACGTGCAGAGTCCTAGTTTTCCTGTAGTGGTGGATCAGTATGAGGAGGTTTTCCCTGACGATGTTCCAGGACTACCTCCTCACAGAGAGGTAGACTTTTATATTGACCTGTACCCAGGGAAATCCCCGATATCCAATCCAAAATATCGGATGGCCCCCACAATGCTTTGAGAGAAACATGTATAGTTGGAAGACTTGCAGGGAAAGGGATTCATGCCACCCAGTGTTTCACCCTGGGCTCCCTGATTTTGATCGCCAAGAAGGAGGACGAGAGCTTGCGACTTTGTGTCGACTATCATCACCTGAAACAGGTGACTGTGAGGGACAAGTATCTGCTACCGAGGATTGAATACCACTTCGATCAGCTCAAGGGAGCATGGTGGTTCTCAAAGATAGACCTCAGATCAGGCTATCATCATTATAGAGTTCGGGACGAGGACGTGCAGAAGACGACCTTCAGATATCGGTATGGCAACTATGAGTACTTGGTTATGCCTTTCGGAATAACCAATGCTCAAGCTGTATTCATGAGTCTCATGAACATGATCTTTCAGCCATACCTTTATCTATTTTTCGTGGTCTTCATCGATGAAATTTTGATATAGTCGGCCACTGAGGAGGAGCAAGCCTACCACTTGAGATCTGTACTTGACACACTCTGAGAGCACCAGCTTTATTGTATTCTCTCGAAGTCTTAGTTCTGGATACGTGTGGTCCACTTCTTGGGACACGTCATCTCTGAGGTGGGATTTTCGGTGGATCCTGCAAAGATCGAGGAAGTGCTAGCTTGGGAGCCACCCAAGAGCGTGATGGAGGTGCGGAGTTTCTTGGGGATAGCTGGGTACTAACAGAGATTTGTGCCAGACTTTTCTAGAGTTACGGCACCACTCTCAGCTTTAAAGAAGAAGGGGAAACCCTTCATTTGGTCAGAAAGATGTCAGCAGAGCTTCTAGGGGGTGAGACGGATAATGACCAGCACGCATATCTTGAGGCTATCGGAGAAGGGAGTACGGTACGTAGTCTACTGCGATGCATCAGAAACTGGGCTCGAATGTGACCTGATGCAGGAGCGGTCCTTGATCGCCTATGGATCATGTCAGTTGAGGAAGAAAGAGAAGAACTACGCTACCCATGACCTGGAGTTAGCAGCAGTGGTCTTCGCTCTGAAGATGTGGTGACACTATCTAATGGGCGAGTGCTTTACAGTCCACTCTGACCACTAGAGTATTAGGTACATCTTCTCGCAGAAGGACCTAAATTTGAGATAGCGGCGATGGCTCGAGTTCTTCCAGGATTATGAATTTGAGATTGTATATACTCCTGGAAAGGGGAACATTGTAGCTGATGCCCTCAGCGGGAGGAAGGTCATCCAGCTACTAGGGGAGGCAACAGAGAAGCTACCGATTTGTAGATATCCTTAGTGGATAGAGATGGAGAAGCCTTTCTTCAGTCACTCACATTCACTCCTCAACTACTAAAGTAGGTCATAGAGGCACAACGTGGGGTCGCTGATTGTGAGACGCGGCATGCACAGATATCCTCAGGACAGTCACCTGATAGATTCTATATAGTAGGAGAACACAATGTCATTTTCATAGGACGTACCATTGTGCAAACTGATTTGCAGGAGGAGGTGCTGAGAGAGTTTCACACTTCCCCATTAGTGGTACATCCTGGAGTGGGGAAGATGTACCAGGATCTCAGACGACAGCACTGGTGGCCGGGTATGAAGAAGGATGTGGTAAAGTTCGTTTCTCGATGCCTCTCCTGCCAGTAGGTGAAGGCAGAGCACCAGGTACTAGCAGGCTTGGTACAGACATTGGAGGTCTCGGATTGGAAGTGGGATGGGATATCTATGGATTTTGTGACTGGACATCCACGTACTTCGAGAGGTCACGACTCCATTTGGGTGATTGTCGACTGACTCACCAAGTCGGCCCACTTCTTACCCATTAGAGAGCAGAGATTAATAGAGATTTTGGGACGTCTTTACGTTTAGGAGATTGTAAGGAATCATGGTGTGCCATAATCTATCATCTCCGATCGAGATACTCGCTTTACTTCCTTGCTTTGGAAGGGGTTACAGGAGGCATTCGGGATGCAGCTACGTCTAAGCACCGCATTTCACCCTCATACAGATGGTCAGATGGAGAGGATCATTCAGACTCTCGAGGACATGATCCATGCATTTTTCCTTGACTTTGGTTGTATCTAGGAGGACCGCCTACCCTTGGTGGAGTTCGCGTACAACAATAGCTACCACTCCACCATCGGGATGGCACCATACGAGGAATTGTATGCCAAACATTGAAGATCAACCCTTTGCTGGATAGACCCTGGGGAGTCAGCACTTGTTGGACAAGAGATGGTCCAGGCCACGACCGAGGAGGTCCAGGTCATCCAGGAGCGGATGAGGACAGCTCAGAGCCGGCATATGTCTTTGGCCGACCGGAAGCCGAGGCCACTAGAGTTCGAGTATGGCGACCATGTCTTCTTGTGGGTCTCACCTCGACATGGATTACTGAGATTTTTCCGAGGTGGAAAGTTATCTCCGTGCTTCATCGGACCATTCTAGGTCCTCAGCAGGGTATGCAATGTAGCTTTCCGCCTGGATCTACCACCTCAGTTGCACCGAGTGCACGACGTCTTCCACGTATCTCAGCTGAGGAGATACGTGCACGATCCGACTCCTATCATTGACCATGGAGAGCTAGACCTTGATGATGGGGAGACCTTTGCTGAGGTCCCGGTGGAGATTTAGGATCCATTGGAGAGGGTCCTATGTGGACGGTCGATACCTCTAGTGCACATCAGATAACAGCACGAGAACCTCTAGGAGAGCACTTGGGAGTGGGTGGCTCTGATGCGTGCTCAGTACCCACATTTTTTCCCCTAGTTTATGATGTATTTTTATGGGGACATAAAGTCCTGTGGTGTGAGTAATGTAAAGAAACGTAAAATTCAAGGAAGTTTCTTTCTTTTTTTTTGGAATTTTACAAGAACAAATTTTCTGACGGCACCTGATTCCGAGGCCCGGTGTGCCCGGAATCAATTTCCGATGTTTGGCTCAGGTATATTCAGTAAACGAATGAGCGGGTTTTCCTAACTTTTGAACCGCTACCCAGTATCGAATTTCGAGGGCACCGATGGAATCGCAACACCGGTAATTTCTTAAGAACGCCTTTTCCGGAGTTGCGTTTTCTCGGGTGAGGTTGTTAATTGTTTTTTGAGGTTAACTAAGTAATAAAATAAAATTATCTAACAAATTTTATTTTTATTCTTAGCAGTGATAATCTAGGCATGGCGGTTGGAGTGGGACCCACTGATATCATAACTCCAGGGTAGGATATTAGTGAGGTTGGGCCAACATGAGCCCCACCACATTATTTCCTTTAACCTTCCACGTGCATTAAATGTGGTAACTCACCCACACCCCCTCTAAAATGCCATGTCAACTCTCGCGTTTAATTAATTATTAAACGCCACTTTAATTGGGTAGTTAAAACTCTTCAATTAAATCAATTAATTGAATGATATATTTTTGATTTTCAAAGTCAGTTGGTGTGAGAAATAAAATAAGGCTACGCCTTATTTTATTATGGTGGCTTTGGTTGTGCGAGAGGAATTGAGAGATTTTTCTCAAAGCCTTGAAGCTTCATCTTCCTCCTTGATGAACGCAAAGAACGCTGATCTCCGATGAAGGGCGAAGAAGAATGCTAGTTCCCCAGAGATTGATGAAGTGAGGACATATACCGCGACATCGACGATCCTCCTTCCACGACGCCAACTATCCTCTTCCGTGACGCCGTCTCTCGCGACGTCTTTCCCCGAGATGATCTTCGTTCATCAACACCTTCAGGTAGGGGGTTTTGGTTCAATTTAATCTTTATGAATTATATCCTCGACATGTGTTTAATTATCATAAGTCATTTGAACCACTAACGTGGTGGGTGAGGACCAACAAACAAGTCCGAACCCACCGTTTCATTGTTCTTGGTGTGCGGATCGACGAGCGGCGACGAAGCAGGCCGCAAAGGCGTTTTGAGGACTTCGTAGTGAAGAGCCAGTCCCGGGAGGACCGATGGAAAAGACAGCAGGAAAAACGGTCCACCAAAGCGCGTCCGGTGGTCCGCGGAAGACCTCGTCGGCATGCCATACCAGCACGGCGGGGCCGGCGGCCGGGGGTGGGGGCCGGCACCAGCCGGCCGCCAGGATGCGGCGGCGCCCGGCGCGCCGCCGGGAAGGGCCGCCGCGGCTGAAGCTGTGCTGGCACGCGGCTGGTCCCACGGCCGCATGGGACCATGGGCGACACGGCGGCGGGCCACGTCTTCTAGCATGGAGTGGCCCCCACGTGGGGGCCGCGGCTCCAATCAAGGGGGCAACACCACCTTTGCACGGCCACTCGGCCAGCGCCGAGCCGACCCACTCGGCCAGCGCCGATCCACCCTGGGTTGGCCCCCCCATATCCGGGTCGCGCCCTAACGGGCCGGACCCATACCCAGTTCGGGTCAACCCTGTTCGGGCCGACCCAGGGGGGTTGGGCCAGGTCGGTCCGGGCCCAGACCCCCCATTTGCAGACCACTTCCGGTCTTTTTCCAATATCATGGGCTACAGACCTCCGATCGATGCACAATCAGTTGCGATGTGATCCTTGGATCGATATGGTTTTGTTGGTATACTACACTCAAGGTTTCGAAGAACATTGGGTGTGGTCAGATTGTTTCGAACATGAAACCAATCGGGCCATCGGAGCGGAAACATTTATAACTTGAGCTCCGGACGTCCGATTGACGCGCCGTAGACATTGATGGATTTCTCTTAGTGAGACGGACCTTTTGGATTACACCACTCGAGGTTTGTACATAGTTGGAGTGTTGTAGGGATGGTTTTGACTTAAAAACCAACTGGCCCGTGGATGGAAAACGCCAATAACTCTCAGACCGGACGTCCGATTGACGCATCGTCTGTCACGTTGAGTTCCTTTTAACGATAATGAACTTTTGGATATATCAACTCAGGTATTCGTATCAGTTGATGTATCATCCCTTTGGCTCGTGGAGCGGACCCTCCCCGAATGAGCTTGTAGTGTGCGGAAACCCTAGAGCTGGTTGTGACTGTGACGACGATGACGACTGTATAGAAATACTCTGTGGATTCGACAACGATGACTACAGCACTCAGTGATCCTATGTGGATCAGTGCTACTGATCCTGTGTGGGTCAGATCCTATGTAGTTCAGCACTCAGCGGTCCTGTGTGGGCCAGTGCATACCGATCCTCTGTGGGTTAGATACTGTGTGGGTCATTGCAGGGGTTAGAACCTATCGATCCTTTGTGGGTCATTGCGGGGGTTAGTACCTATCGATCCTTTGTGGGTCATTGCGGGGGTTAGTACCTATCGATCATTTTTGGGTCATTACGGGGGTTAGTATCTATCGATCCTATGTGGGTCCGACAGCTTAGATGAATCAGTGGCTACATCTGATCATATCTATCGTCTTACGAAGAATTATTCCTATGTGAGCTGAGTCTTGGCTTCCAATCATTATCTTCGATATGATTAACTTGATTTCCTATGTGGATTGTGTTCTGTTATCCTGTGTCGATGTGATTGAACTTGGTTTCAGATGTTGGAGCCAATCTGGAATTGATGACTTAGGTATATGTATGTACATATACCTAAGTAGTTTTGGATGTTACTTCGTGATTGTATCTTTACTTTTTGGATTACCCTTTATGGATTCTGGGAGACCTTCTGGGGTCTCGAGGTCCCTACTGAGTAGCTTATACTCACCAATGCACGGGCTATGCCTGCACTACATTGTGTTGGATGAAGACGATGGACAACACTGATCGTGGTGGAGGCTTGTGGAGTATGTTGGTACCTGTAGGTGGACCACTGGGAGGGATATAAATGGAGTGGGCGGCTGGACCCATGGAGGTGAAGAGACTATCTGTACCCACCCTTCAGGTGGTTCTTCCAGTGGACGGCTCGACGTTGCGGCATTAATTTTTAGTTGTTGTACTTTTTTTCCAGTTGTACTTTAATTTCAGTTTGGGTTTGTATTCTGGCCTACTTACTTTTCCGCCCATACTATTGTATCCAGTTTTACTTAGTATTTACTTTTTCCTGCTTAATCTATGTGTTTATATACTTAAAAAAGGCAATACATTCCCCTTTTTATCGGGATTTACACCTTGGTGCTAGTCGCCACCCCCATGCCTATGGAAGGCGGGCTTGGGGTAGTCACAGAACGGGCCCTGAGGACAGGTCGTGACACTTGGATTAGGGAATTCATTAGCATAATGCCCCATTTACTTGAACTTGAAGCATTGGAGTTTTGGTGGTGCGTTCTCTGTAGTCTTATCTTTATTCACATCATTGGAAACCCTTTTTCCATTACTTCAACACTGAGCTGCTCGATGATCTTCTTTTCAACACTTAAAATACTTCTTGTCCCTTTAAGAGAATCTCCACCATGCTTCATTCCACACATTGAGCATAAAGATACATTCTTCTTCTTTTCACAATTATTCTATGTTTGCTCTTTGAAATCCATCTTTTGTTTATTGTCAAAACCATGAGATGGATATGTGACACCAACTTCCATTTCTACCTTGATAGCGCAACACACAATTTCTTCATAGATACTGATGTCTCTTATAGTTAATGCCCTTCGAACACTAGGTTTTAAGCCACTAAATAATATATCACCATTGCTTTCAGGTTGGATTATAAATCCAGAATCATACCTTACAAGCCTTGTAAAATTTTCTTCATATATACCAACAGATTTATTATCCTTTTTCTTATGCTCATGGAAATACTTTTCCATATTTGTTCAAATAATATTAGGGAAGTAATTTTTGAAAAATAAGTTCTTGAACTCATCCCATTCCTTGGATTCAATTTCATCTTAGGGCCTCATATTCTTAATTAGAGTCCACCATTGATCTGCTTCACCATCTTATCGGTAAATAGCCAGAATTACATTTTCATGTTCTGAATAGTGATGTATGGAAAATATCTTTTCAATGGAACTGATCCATTATTCAACAACAAGTGGATTAGAAGACCCACTAAAATAAGGTGGACGTTGCCTCGTAAAGGACTCAATATAATCTTTTTCTCTTCTCTAGTAATTTGGATGTCCAGAATGATTCATAGCTTGTGTAAGTATATCAATAATATTTTTCACTCCATCTACCATAACATTGGTTTTTTCAGTAGGACAATCATTGAATTGTCCATCACATTGATTAACACGGTTCCTTCGGGTTTCATCCATCGTCAAAAACGCAAAAAGAATATTGTATGTGGAAAAAATCATCCTAGGGAAAACAACATAATAAAGGGGAAGTACCTTCAATATATAACATCTTAGGGTTAATTATAAGATTGTTACCATAATTATATTAGCATAATTCTAGTACTATAACCTATACTTATTCTTAACCTTACGGACATCCCTAGACATACCTTAGAAATATCTCTAGGGATGTCACAAAGGTTTTCGCATTAGTTTCCAATGGATAACTAAACCTTTCCTCTGATACCAACTGTAGAGACCCCAAACATGATGTACATGGAAATTACATTACTTTTGTAAAATATCTTATACATAATAAATATAGACACCAAAGGACCATAATAGTTTAGGGTATTTGGAAACTCAGAATATAATCTTCTAATATTGGTGAAAGATCTTCAATATCCCCCATAAAGATATTCCTTTTTTTCTTACCTAAAACCATTCTTTATATTTTGGGGAAATGAAAACATATAAAGGGTGAGCTCAAATGCTCAGTAAGGGTAAACATGGAGAATATAAAACAAACCATATACATTTGAACTTCAAAAAATGAACATAATATTAAAACATCAAAATCATGAGAAATGACATAAAACATGGAAGTATGTAAGGCATAGATCATAAGGGATCATCAATCATGATAAAATAGAATGGGAATAAATCATGTAATTGTGGAAACCATTAAGCAAATTTTATGATTAACATATTAGCTATGGCATTGCTGTCAAGACCATCTTAGTGGACAAAGTCCCTTTCTGAATCGAGATCACTCCTCGTTCCAGTCATGTATCACTGAACTGGATTATCTTACCATTCCATCCATGTCTATCTCATGATATATAAATCTTACCCAATTAATTGTAGGGAGATATAGGTCTCTCCCATCTCATATTGAAATCATTATTACATGTGCCATAAAATAAACATAAATCATTCATCATAACCAGAAAAATAAAATGGGTTTCATAATCATCATCCCATCATAACGTAATCCATAAAAAAACAAATGGATATAATTTCTACATAAGAAGTATAAAACCACGTAAATAATAGAGACAATATACTTAAAAAATAAACATGCTAAATAATGTCATCTTAGATGGAAAATAGTTTTGATAAAACACTTAATTCTTGAGGAAAATATCCGTTCTCCTTAAAAATCATTTTCTTTTCACAAAACACCACAAAATTTTAAAATAAAATGATTTTATTAAAAATAACCAGGAAAACATTTAGATGGAGATTCTTCAAAATTAGGCGATATGAAATAATAAAAATCCTTTCATGCCGTATTAGTTAAAAAAACATTATCCTCGTACTTTTGTCAGAAAATTCAAAAAGTTCCTCGTATGGTAAAAAAAGAAAGATTCATTCCATAACACTATGTAAAAGTAATAGAGGGGTAAACATGACTTTAAACACTAAAGGAATAATATTAAACACTTTACGGAAAACATTTTTATGGACATGGATTAAAAAATATAACCCCAGTAAATACTTATGTATAAGAAATCCCAGATAAAAATGAGATTGAAAAATTTTCTCTTACCTTATGTCAAATTTTTTCTATATGTGTCTGAGACTCCAGTATAGTGGGTTTAAACATATTATTAACATGCAACAGAACCATAATAATATTTATGATATTATATATGATTCACTTACGACTTTATATTATTAATTCTTTTGTCATTTCCATGTTAAAGCAGCGTTTTGGGTAAAATCGTTTCATTTATCATCCGTGTTTTGACTTCTAATTATTAATATGATTACTTAGATCATGATTAATTAATTCAAGAATATAAAACATTATTTATATATAATATATATTCAAAATATACTTATATATAATAGATCTATAAATGGAAAGAAATACACCATTCATGGAGATGGTAGGTCGTACGTACGCAATGAACGTTGTCTATCGTTTCCTTATTTAATTTAATGGAATTAAGTTGATGACATACATATATTTATACATAAATCCAGTAGAATTATTATGTTATATATTTCATGATTACCTATTATATATACTTTATAATCATTCTTGAATTGTTAACAAGGAAAATGAATCTCATCGCGTTGTGGAGACGGTAATCCGTACGTACACACGAGGGATGATGTCATTTTGATATTTATTGAATGGAATTGGAGTGGATGATATAATATCTTAGAATGTGTATGATGTTATAATAATCTTATATAGTTATTCTTTACACCATTATACCCATCCAATTAAGGTGGTGGTGGAAACAACTGATTACACCACGGCGTGAAGATGGTATTCCCAACATACGCACGCATGGTGATTTTGTTTTCCGTATGATGGATAAAAGGTGAAATAGGTTTGTTTCATATCTATAACAACATATCAGCATATAATTAATACTGATTTTATAACTTTAAAATGAATCAACTAAATAAAATGAAGGATAATAAGAATGAAACATGAAAGAGTCCGTTGAAGGGATTTCCTCTTCCTCGACTCACCTCCTTTAAACTTCTTCATAGGGCACTAGTGTTAGTATTTTGATAAGACCAAAAACTCTATGATATAAATAAAGAGGTTTAGAAGAGTAATTGGAAGGGGTTATATGAGATTAAAGTCTCAAAAGGGTGTGAATAGAATAGTGTAGGGGTGCCATATTTATAAGGGAGGAGAGGGGCGCCTTTGGAAAACTTAAAATATTATTTTATAATAAAGTCATATTCGGTTTATAATAGCTCCAAATTGATTTATTTATATGATAATATGGGAATGGGTCTAAATCATCTCAACCAATTGTTTTTAGACATGTTTAGGTTACTATTTTAACCTTATCATTTAGATTTAACTCTATGTTAAATTATTTAACATTTACCGTGTCAACTTGTTTTCTTACACTATATGGTTAATAAACATAATATAACAAGAAAAAAGAACCCCAAGTGGATCATTATTAATATATATAACCATATATAATTCATTTGGCCGAACCGTAGATTTCTAATAATATAATAACAATTAATAATATAATATTTTTAAAAAAACTATTTTATGCCAATTTTGACACTATTTGGTAATTGATTTTTGTGAAAATCATAACAAAATGATTAGTTCGAAAAATGTTAATTGAATCAATAATAACATGTCATATTAACCTAGAAAATTAGTGGAAATCATAAAAAGTCTAAAATAATTTATAACATCAATTATGCGAATATTTCATTAATCAGGTAATTTCTGTGTCATCACTGAGTCATATATAAATTTAATTATTTAATGTCTAAAAATTTTAAATAAAATACGATTAGGTAGGAAATATTTTTATCATTATAATTAATTTTTATAGTCGAATTTATCTTATGTATAACCCTATATTAAAAATGTTTTAGTTACTAATCTTTGATTTTAACTATTTTAACTCATTTTAAATAAAATAATTATAAGGGTCCTAATCTAATCCAAGTGGACCTAAAGGTTAATATTTTATTCTTAAGGTTGTTTTTAGTCAAATTACACTTATCCAATAGAATTAAAACATGTTTTAGGGTAATAATAATTGCATTTTTACTCTTCATTACCCTATTTACTTTTAACTATGGTAAATAAAAGTAAAAAGTTACTATTCACCACAAATTTTTTTTATTGAACAACATTTTACTCCTTGATATTAACTGTGTCTCTCGGATATTCGAAGTTCCACTCAAAAAAGCAGTAAAATTATGTTTTATGTAAATTTTTATGTTCTCCTAGGAGGTGTGAAAAAGGCGGTAAAAAGTTCTATAAAATTTTTATACATCTAAAATTATTATCAATCGACTCAAATGAATTACATTGAACATATATGGGTATTATGTATCAATTTTGACCTAAAATAAATTTAAATAAAATAAAACATTATTTACATAAAAAGTCAGTTTTTAAATAGTAACCTAGTGTTTTCACTATTCATAAAAATTGAATGTTTTTAGAAAAATACTAAAATTTCACCATAGGATAATTTCGATATTCCGAATCCAAAAATGAAGTCCATTTTGAACGAAAATTTTTATAAAATTTCAAAAATTTGGTATTACAATTCATAACAGATAGTTCATAATAATATTATAATAATATCTTATTTAGTGAAACTGGGTATTGCGTACTACACACGCTAACGAAGAAGGTCTTGATTGCGGGTAATGCAAGTCAAGTCAGGGTTTCATGTACTAAAAGCTCCTTTTTGTGTTGCGTATAACATAATCAAAAGATATTTCATTTATACATTAAACAAAATCTATACATAATGTTGCGTAGAAAAATTTCCACAATACGAACTTGAAATTTTGTGTAACACGAGCCATACATAGTGTTGCGTTTACTAAAATCTAATACGGTGTTTCTTATAGTACAAGCTAATCATGGTGTCATATATAATAGAAGACATCAAAGAAATTAAAAACAATATATTTCATAAAATCTTGGGGTGTTACAGATAATACTCTCTCTTGATGCCTTGCAGGTTGTTGGTTGCCTACTAAAACACATTGCATAGGGCACAAATTTACATGATTCCCTAGTTCATTGCAGTTGTAGCAATGATCAATGAATTGAAGTTCAAACGGAGTGTTCCTCACCTCTATTTTAGAATCAGGTTTTTCTTTTTAGTAGTTAACAGCTACATGTCCTTCTCTTCCACAACTATAGAATTTTCTCGTCCCCTTCAGGCAATTTCTGGTTTGGTTCTTTCCACATAATTGGCTAGTGGGGTGCTGGATCTTCTTAGTACTGCTGGATTAATCCATCAGACCGTCAGAATTTATGTCTACGATATTCTTCTTATCCCCATGATACCACTGAGATTCTTCGATCTCCATTTCGACCTTGGGGACACATCAAAAAATTTCTTTATTGTTTTTGATGTCACTGACTGCATGCGCTTTCCATAGGATATGTTTTAGACCCCTAATGAAGCGGTCAAACATGTATTTAGGGTTAACGACTACACCAGATTCCTATCATGCAAGCATTGTGATGTTTGTCTCATACGCTCCTAATCTTCTTTTTGCTAGAGGGAATGGAAGTCCCATTCCATCTTACATGGGTCGGTGCGTGGAAAATATTTATTGAAATATATCTTCTAGAAGTCCTTCCATTACTATTCCTAGACTTTCTCCTCAGGCCTCATATTTTTTATCAACGTCCACCATTGATCAGCTTCACCATCCATACGATAACCAACCAGGAGAACCTTCTCTTATTCTGATCATTGAAGGATTGAGAAGAACTTTTCGATGGATTTGATCCATTTCTCGGCATTTGAGGGATAAGATGATCCATTAAAATATGGATTCCTTTTTCTCATGAAGCTCTATATAGAGACATTTTCATTTGGGGGGGGGGTTAAATTTCCTCTTGACCAATATTTATATTCAAATATTGATATAACTGAGAGAGAAGCATGAAAAAGATCGCGATTCCCACTCCCATTGGATTGGGCACCTCATTAGCAGAGTCATAAAATTGATATTCACATCAGTTTTTAGCCTGAGTCCTCCTATTACCGGCCATTGGCAGGAATAAAATGAAAGGTTGAGGTAACACATAAACGTTAATCCAAGGAAAAAGCTGATGACTTGTAAATAACATTTATTTCATTAACTTATCATTCCATAGGCTTCAATCTATGTTATTCATGGTCTACATTCTAACATATATTCTAAGGGGATTTTTTTTAATTCAATTAAAAATGGTTTATACTAAGCATGTGAATTTACCAAAGCATAACCTCTCAGAGTTTCGTAACGAAAATTGTAGTCAGTCCCGTTGTCGTGCACCAGTTCTCATTCGAGTCTAGCTCAAAGCAGTGTTTTTTTGGTTTTACCCCTAGGATACATCTATGCTAGAGACGCCACCTCCGGCTCGTATCCAAACAAAGATGTATTTTCAAGATAAAAAACATACTGGACACTCAAAAATACTTTGGTATTTTATTATTATACTTATTTTTTTCTCTATGGCTTCACTAGTGATTTCTAATCCTAATCCCTAAAATAACTAAACCTATCCTCTGATACCAACAACAACAAACCTGATTTTTTTAAAAACATTAACATCACCTGATACAACATTGAATATTGGGAGGACTCGTGTCTTTGGGGCTTTGGATCGTTACAGAACAACTTAAAACATAAAATAAAACATCTCTATTGAAAAATTGCATTACATGACCGCTACAATATCTCGTACATAGCATTGCATGGGATAACCTGAGGACATGAATAAGAAAAGAGTGAGCTATAAATCCTTGTCAGGGAATGATCATGGAAGAAAATGAGGAATAAAATACTTGTTAGACAATAATAATATCAATGGAGCATAATATAATCATAAAAATAAAGGCATGATAAAGTATTATAATCATAACTTGTAAATGTCGCAACAACACTTAACATAGAATTAGCATGACCCAAGGCTCATTGCAAATGGAGAATGAGTAAACCAGCATTTCACATAAAGAGAGATTAAACCCTTAATTGAATTAAATTATCATGAGTCAAAACTCATTACACATGACATATCATGATTCTATACTTTACTCAATGCATTGGAGAGCTATCCTGGTGCACCATTCTTAAACATTTCATTTAATTCATAATTGTTCCACATGAATCATATAAAATGGAATCAATCTACATCATAAGTTATTCCAAGATTAAGTAATGTGTAATAAATACATGAATGTACCATTCAATAACTATAGGTGCATAATGGTGTATACCCTTGATAGATACATTGTTTTGGTATTCACTACATAATGATCTTGGCCTGGAGAAACGCGGTGCAATTTCGGCAGCATAATAACATGACATATCAATTCATGAAAATGGTTGATGAGAGAGAAAAGTGTGTCTAATATTATTTAAATGAAATGTATAGTAAGCGGTTCATACTGATACATGTCCTAATAAATATAATGGAATTTAGATTCATAATTCAAAAGAATTATTGTGATGTAAAAGAGGAGAGGGAAATCCCTCACGGAATTTTGGCATGGAAAGGGGTGTACATGGGAGGAATTAATGAGAGATAATGGGGTCTTCTATAATCCAATAATAATGATGGAAGTATGGGGGAGGTTATTAATCATACCCCAAAATTTTTAATTTTAAAAAAAGGGGCATAACAACTTAACGAAAATTGGAAAAAAAGTTGAATGGAAGAAATCCCTTAGTTGGATGTGAAATCTGAAAAGATTGGGAGAGGATTCAGAGAGGATTCATGGGATATTGGGGGAATTTGGTAGGATTATAGAGAGAGGATGGAAGGGGTTGGATTATATCCAATTCCTTTTAGTGAATAATAATTGGGAGAATGGTTGGTTATATATAGGAAAGGAGAGGGAATTCTTCATTATTTAGGTTTGGGACTCCTCACATTAAACTAATCAAAACCTCAATCTAGACCATTGTTTTTCCCATGGTTTTTGAAAAAGGGGAGTGGAAAATTATATTTTATATGTCCTATTGCCAAAATTCTTAAAAATAATATATTTTCTTATGTAGTGGTGTGTCACACTATCAAGGAAAACAATTTAAAAAGACAAAATGTTTTATAATCATTGAAGGGTCCACATAAGCTTTGGAAAAAAACCAAACAAACCCAAAATCATATTATTTTAATGATAAACATATATTGGAAGAAAATAATGTTTATATTATTTCAGTACATCATTATTGGGTCATTATGATGTCATAAAAACATTATATATTTAAATGATATTTAATTTTTAGACAAAACATCTACTGTCATATAAAATTATGAAAAATTCACCATGGGATAATTTCAACTTATTGATTCCAAAAACAATATTCTATTTACCTAAATAATTTTCTAAATAAATAAATTTTTCTTTTAATATAAAAACCAAAATTTATCGAAAATTCATGTGTTTTGACAAAAACAACTTTCAAACCTTAAAAAAAATTACAATTGAATTCATAAAATTATACAATAATTTATATTTAATAAAAATTAATTTAATAATAATATTGTTATATTAAATTTTTTTAATTAAAAAATACATTATTTCATCAAAATATATTTCTTAGTTGAATATTAAATAAAAATAGTATTTGATATTTAAAAACTATTTAAAAAGTATCAATAATAAATTGAATGCAGAATCATTATACATAAAATAATGTATATAGTCATAATACTAGGGACTTTTTACATAACCCCATATAACACCCATATAAGAACGAAGGGTAAGGTGTGAGATTGTGATAGACTCTTGGGGTGGCTCAGATAACATCGCCTGGGTGGTAATCTCTGTTAACTTCCACTTCTCCCATAGTTTGTTCCGTTCAAGCTTAATGTGTTCAACCTCACCCTAGGAATGGTCAAGAGCGAAGCCTAATAACTCCACCTTCATTCAATGCTCAAAAAATGGGCTTCATATGGGGATAGTCTACTAGATGAGGCCATCAATTCCTTTCTCTGAGTATATTGGATTTTTTAAAGCCCTATATTTATTCTAATCATGTTATCACTATTCAATGGCTATATTAGCAACGGTCACAATTCGTAATGGTATTTAAAAATCCCAAACATAAAACCAAATAAGTGCATTCGTTTCACATAAAAATTAAAATAAATTTAAATGGACCAAGATTAATTTTCATATGTAATGTTTTGGGTCATTACACGGCCTAACAAACACAAAGTTGGCGGGGAGAACATATGAGGGCCCCAGGTGGATGAGACATTCCTTGTGCCCCCAACCCTACATGCAATATATGGTGACCTGGTCTCTAATATGTGTCCAAAAAGGAACATATATAATAAGAGAAGCTAGATCACACACTATGTGATCCAAATATATGATGTGTAAATCATTTATAGAAAATAAAACATTGGGTATATTCTTCACATGGACATGGCTTTTGGAAAATGAGTAGCTGATGCCAAGTATGTTTCCATATATAACATGATGGTATCCAACATGGTATATTTTCATTTATGGGGTGAAATGTTTTGAGGATGAAGTTGTTTTGAAGTTTTTTGATGTTTTTGGTGATTATATAAGATCATCATAGATTAGTTGATGTTGGAAACCCCCAATTCACATTCGAGAGAATGTCCCCAAACTCCATGCACTAGATCGAGTGATACACAATAAAATAAATTGGACCAATCTAAATTACATACTGAGTGCAACCACCCCCCTAGTGGAATATGGTGTGGTGAAAATACCTATGGAGTGCCCCCAATAAACTAGGTCATGGTTACTCAACATAATGAGAAGCTCCCATAAAGGGGCAAGGGTGAGGTTCCTATAAATAGTGAGTGGGAGTGCAAGGATAGTTTACGGAATGGGTTCTCTACCTACAATGTTGAATGAAATCATATACAATGAAATTGTCTACAAACATACTGAGTGTAACCCAAAAAATGCACTATCTAATGGGTTATCTACAAACTTGTAGGAACCCCTTGATCTATTATGTTAGGGTTTTTCAACTGATGGAGTGGAATCCCATGAAGAATTAGGGAATGCTTCCTATATTGGATATTTTATCTCCAAAACATTTTGGAACATTAATGTGGTGTGTCTATTTCACATGGTTACCTTGATAGTTACATTAGATGATGGTAATCCCTGATATAATCCTTTTGATATATTGGAAACTCATCAACCCTGGATGGGTTGTCGGAAGGAGATCCCATTTTTATTATGTATGCATTTATTTTATGAGAAGATAAATATATATATATATATATATATTTGTTTTTTTGTGTATTTTAATTTTTTAGGTTTCACTTACAACTTATATTGGGTTTATATGTATAAAAATATAACATATTTTATTTCTCTCACTTTGGATTTCATGGAATTTTTTGGTTATGTACATACTCATACATATTTGGTAGTTTTTTGCACACATGTCATGTCTTATAAATACATTGGATATATCCTCACTGATTTATGTTGATCATAGGAAATCTTTGGTACCTATATCTTATGTGGTATTCATGAATTGAGTTCCGTAGTAAGGAACTCTTAGATTTCCTTTAATCCAATTTTTTTTAGCAGGGGACTACATTTTTAGTTGGGAATGTATTTATCTATAAACAAATTGGTTGTATATTATAATAATATAATTTAATTCTAGATAGTTTATTCATTAAATGGTTTAAAATATATGTTAACATACCTTTTTCGACTACACATTATTATGTAGATGGTTGGGAGTGTGTTTAGAAGTATATTATGTAATGGCCTTCTATTTTTTGATATGTCTTCTAAAAACATTACCCTAATCACTGGACTATGGTGGTCTTCTTTTTGTGATATATTCCTACTCATATAATGTCTATTGGGGGACTGGTTGGTTGGTTAATTACATATACCTTCTTATATTCCATTCCATGGGGGTACGATAACATCATTAGTGTGTATGACGGACTACCGCCTTCTAAAGGGATGTGATTCATTTTTCACATACACAATACACTGAAAATAGAAAGTACTATATTAAATAAATATATTTAATATGAATTATATTAATATTATTATATATTGGTAACATATTATATACCCTTCCCACTTTCAATCCGTAGTGAAATTTGAAGCAATATTCATGTATACATACGACATACTCTATAGATGATCAATGTATTTCATTTTCTATATATTTAATTTATAGAATACTATAAATTAATATATAATTAATTTATATGAAATTTATATATTTAATGTTATTTTATATATGTTTTAATCATTATTAATTTATGAGGTCTGAATATAAAAAATAAATACATTTATGATTAACAATTTAGTTATTACACATAACACGATACTAAAAATGAATTGTATTCAAATAGGGAATGAGAGGTCATAATTAAACCACACATGATGTAATATATATATATATATAAATATGGTTATGTAATAGATGTATAATAATGTTATATTTATTATATAATAGGTTTCAACTTTTATGAAATAATTAGAGACTTAAGGTTAGCTCTTTAAATCTCACTATTTAGTTCTGTGAGAGCCATAAAATATTCATCACACATTTATTTTAAGTGTTTTTTATTAACCCCATTAATTAATTATATGATTATTTTAAATAAAATTACACATATTTACATGTCAATTTTTGGATATTCAATTAATGGTGATAATGTTTAAAAATTTACCAAAGAATTATTCAATATTTGTTTCGTGATTTCCCTTCTTTGAGACATATGTCATGTTATGTACTTATTTAAATTTACAAGGTTCATATATATCACATTTTACATGTACTGTCCAAAAATTGTGTATTATTATTTTATATTACATTTCATTTTTTGTGAATTTATTTATGGGTATTAGAGTTAAATTTTACCATATAATTAATTATGTTATGATAAAATCTCCTCATTTATTGATATTATTCCTGATTATGCTTCTCATAATGAAATATAATGATCAAAATCACAAAAATATCATGAATTTTTTTATATTCTTATTTTTTCAGGATAATAAAATTTCTGCATTAATTTTAATCATATTATGTACTCATTAGTTCAAAATATATTTTATGAAATACTAACTTAATATCTATCTTAATTTGAGAACACTTTTTCTTAAAATCCTATATTTTGATAAATGATTTTAAAAATTCAATAAAAAAGTTCTGAATTATTTTTTAATTTTTATTTTACTCATGTTTCATTTTTGGAGAAATTCTTGAAATTAATCAATTTTCCTTTTTCCTGGAAAGTAGAATTTGTATTCACTGATAATATTAATGACATATTTGATTTAATGTGTTTGAAACAAACATAATTTCTTAATGTCATGAAATTTATTTTCAATGAAGAATATATGATGAATTTTAAAAGTTATTTTAATATAAAATGATTTTGCAACATTTTTGAATTATAAATATTTGTCTCAATTTAGGAATCATATTTTCATTAATAAAATATCCATGTGATATTTCATTTTCAGCTTCCATAAAAGATGACATCATTTTATGTTATATATGATTTAATTGGGATATGATACAAGGATAACATTCTTATTATTTATCTAAAAGGTTTATATTTATGATGATCTGATTTTTATAATGCCCTCTTATTTTTACATGGGTTATGAAATAATGATATGAATAAATGATTATGATACTTATTACTTTTATATAATTTATGATATGAAGAAATGTTTAAGAAATCAATTTTTTGTTTCTTCTGATATGAAAGATTTATAAAGTTATTTATTTTCATTTTTTTGATATAATGAACATTCTATGATCATTATTAACATTAATATATAATATTAATTATTTTATTTAGGGTAGCTATATCCCCTTCTAATGAATTGGATAAAGATGTATAATTCTTATGTAATATTGATATGCATGAACATGATTAACTGTTCATAATTTTATGCATAAAATTTATTAAATTATCACTCTGTTTTGTGTGAACCAAATTACATGGTCAAATATTAACATTTAGTCTGGGATTCATTGTCCATACGGTTATGCAAGGACTAAGTTGCATGCATATAATATTATACATGTGTCTGATTCTCATCCTCACCTTAATGATTGAACCTATTTATATTAGTACATTATCAAAATGTTACAATATTTTATTGATTCCAAAAATATATATCTTATTATAATTTTATGTTCTCATAGCTTGAGATATTATATTCAATAATGAACTATGACTTATGAACTACCAGTCCTTTTTTCAAGACATAAGAATTTTTTCTTTGATATGAATTTTATGAATTTCATATTTTATGATCATGGAACCATAATATTGTTCTCCTGTTATATTTTTTTATTTCACATGTTTACCCTTACTATTAATTGAATGTCACCCATTATTATGATTATTTTCCATGTTTTTGATGAATGATTTTATATACTGTGTGTTTTAAATAGCAGAAAAGGGGAAGATCTTTATTGGAGATATTTAATATCATTCACTATATAATGATTGGGGGCATTGTATCCAAATGAAAAAAAACCATTACGGCCTATTAGTGTGTATTTGTTAAATTTAATGAATATTTTTCTACTATGATGTCATATACAAGATTAATAATTTTGGGTCACTATATTTTTAGTATGTAAATCATAAAACACAATGAGAATGCCCTAAATGTGGAATGATTTTTTATCTAAAATTCATTTTTTTCAAATATATAACTTACATATTTATGGATGTATGATTACGGTTTAGTTAGTGGTCCTCAATAGCAGACCGTTACACCACATTCCTTAGAAACTCTGGCACGTTATTCACTATTAAGGAATGGTCATGCTCAAGATGTAGCAATGATATATACAATGGTTCACATTCTATCCATCTATTGAGAGGGGAATTATAAATTTTAAGGTTGAGTTTTTATTTCCTCCATGGCCTCTATTTCTCTATTTTCTACATGATATTACCATTTCTATATATCTACACTACTATGTTTTGGTTTATATATATTTATTATGTTGTATTTTGAGTTGATTTATATCTAGACAAACTGGGGAAGGTAATTAGAACATATCAGGGAATTTAATAAGTATTATATAGTTTCTTCTTGATCTGTAACACCCCTATATCACATTAAATATTTTTTTAAATACTTTTTTATAGCTTGTGGTATGCACATCATTGAGTTATAATGGAATACAATATACAATTTAAATACTATTTTATTGTGAAATATATAAACTACATATTACATAGGATGGTAAGAATATGTCTAAATAACCAATTTAAACATAATGGTGTTAACAAATATAAAATATATTCATTGGTTTTAAGTTTATGAAATATGAAAATTTGAAAATTATTTTAATGTAAAAGATATATATTTATAAAAAAATAATTTTAAAGCATGTATTATGATTTTATGATAATTTATTATTTTAATTACTAATTTTGATTGATTTTAATTATATTTATATATAATAATTTAAATTAAATTTTTATCATTAAATTATTTTTTTTTCTAGTTGTATGATGTTAAAAAATATATTTTTATGCCATACATTTTTTCCCTAAAACCGATTTCAACATGTTCTATGTTCATATTTAAAAATATATTTTTTACACATTTAGAGTATTAATTTTAAAATATTATCATCATTTTTTATATCAATGAATCAAAATTACATTTGAGTTAAATTTTATTAATTTTCTAAATGATTATTAATATTTCAAGGAAAAGGGAAAAACAATGATTATTATAAAAACAAATAATTTATATTGAAGCATTTAAAAATTAAATTATTTTTAAAAATGAATTTGAATGTAAAATTATATTAATTATAATATTATTAAGAAAAATTTTCATTTGAATAAATTTTAGGTTCACTTTTTCTTTAATCATTTTATTCAAATCATAGGTTTTTCTTCAAAAATGTGATTTTTTATGCCTGTGTGTTAAATTTTGGGATAAACATTGTCACATTTTTAAATTAATTTTTATAAAGTGGAATATATATTTTTTATCATTATAATTAATATAAATTAAAAATATAAACTTTATTTGATTTTAAAAAACAGTATATAACTAAAAACATTATTTAATGTGGATAACATAAAGAGAGGTATGTCATGGGGGGGGGGGGGTTAAACCAATAATTGTGTAGATTTTTCAAAATAAAAATTTAAAAATACTATATTGTAGAAATTTTTTACCTTATCCTTTCCCATAATTAAATATTTGTACATTTAGAAGAAATTTACTTGATAATGACATTATCATTTTGTATTCTAAAAAAAATTTACCAAGTGGGTTCTCCCCCCTCTCATAAAAGGACATCCAGTATCCTCTCCTGTAAAAAAATGGAGATTTTTGTTACAGAAAATTACTCAAATACTATACTTAAATCCATCCAGATGATCTATTACCTTGGGTTGATTAGAAAACAATCCTATTATAATCCTATAGAGGGCCTCCGAAAAGAGGTTTTGTTCATGACCATGCATTTCCAATTTATTTTTTCAAATACCAACATTAAATATACATAAAAAATAAAAAAAAATATACAAAATATATTGCCTATATATATATATTTTATATTGTTAAATGAATGAAACATATCAATACCCTCTTTATTCAAATAGAAAATGATACTATTTATCATGTGTTTGGTGGAATACTACCTCACTAACCATTGTAATTCCTTCTCAATAACACTCTATTATAGATGGGTATAATAATGGATTTTATGTATATATAATATATTTATGAAACAATTATACATCTTTAATTATAATATTACATCTACCTTATTTCCTTCCAACTTTTGGAAAAATGAAAACATCACTCAAGAGTATTTTACAACTACTAACTTTACCAAGTGATGTGACACATTTTTCATATTAATTTTAGATAGATATGAAAAAATATAAATTTATTGAGTATATTATGTATATATGATATAAAAATTATATTTTTTTAGTCAATTTCTATATAAAATTCATTCATTTCGTATATCAAAAAACAAAAACCAATGTTCCAGCATATGTAAAGTCTACCATCTCCATGAATGGTGTAACTAATTTTTTATCCATATAATTTTGGTTGAAAATTAGTATATAATGGGTATATATATGATATTTATATCACTATTAATGTTTTTTATATGATTTAACCTTGATCAATGTTCAATGAACACAACTTCCAAACCAAAAAATACATGGAAAAAAATTATTAATCGAAACTGGCATTTCAACAGTGAATTGTTAATGAATTGTGACAAATTTTTATAATTAAATAATATAATGTAAGATATATTAATTTTTTTATATTGAATATATTTATTATAAACCTATATTTATTATATGATATGTTCAAATGTGTTTGAAGAAATTTGAAACTTGTCATAATAGATCTCGATCTCACTATTATTTCTACAGGACAAATATAATATTCCTCACATTTTTTAATGTATTATATATAATATCAATAAATTAACATTATTTTTATTCTTATTATTTTTATGTGGATATATATATATCCATATATGGTTCTTTATTTAATGGGTATTATGATTCAATTATCTACAAAAGTGGAATCGGATTTATGTTACAATATGGTTTTTTATAAGAATTTATTATTATTATTAACCATTAGATAATTAAATCATTAGGTAAATATCTCATGAAACTAGTTTATTTTATGACCATTTTTATTTCCAGATAATTAATTATTTCCCTCCAATTATTTATTTTTAACAAGTATTGATACAAGAAAATATTTTCAATTTAAATAAACCTTGTATCACTATTATATTCAATGTACATTCTTTTCTACGCATATATTTTTTTATAAAAATGTTTCAAATATTTTTTCAAATACATTCCAATGATTTTATAAATCCAATTATCATTTTATTTACTTTTAACGAAAATTCAACAGAATATTCATGTCATAGTTAAAATGATGTTCATTCTTAATTTTTTACAATACTATAAATTTTTTTTTCTATCAAGTAGCATGGAATGACTGAAATTTCCCAATGTCTGGAAAAATCATTGATATTTAGAGAAAATTACTATGTTCTTTTTTTATTTCAAATAAAAATGTTTTTTCACAATATTTTTTGAATTTCTAGATTTAAAAATAATGTTTTCAAATTGGAAGGGATATTTTTCTTTTAAATATTTTAATAAATTTTTAAGAATTTCCAATTAATAAAATACCAAAAACATTGGTGTTAATTCTCTCTTAATGAGGATATGATCTAATGGTGTTCTCCTCATTCTCGATCATATGGTTTATGATTATAATTTTGGGATGCTTGTGAATTCAACAAAATGTGATTTTATAAGAGGAACATAATGTTGGATGATATATATACCACAAAACAACATTCTTGGTAGAGAAGGTATCTATATATGAAATTATGATATATTTGTTTTTAAATACTTTGAATACATTATATTTCATGGATTGCACATAACAATATGATAAAAAAACATGATACTCTATTAAAATATTCTTAATTTAACATGGGCATTATACCTAAATATAATGTTGATGGGTATAAATAAAAAAAATGAAAGTTTATATTGGGAACCAAATATTAAATTAAATTAAATTTGTACATACTAATTATTTATTAATTATGAAAAAAATTTAAAAACAAAATTTCTCAAAAAAATATTTTTCTAAAAGACTATTTTGTCATGCTTTGAATTCATAATTTAAATTTATTCTTTATTAATTTTTTAACTGTTGATTAATATAATTATATTAATATTAAATAATATTAATTTAAATATTAATATAGGGTTTAATGTTTATATGTTTTTAATATATTATTTTTTTTGTGAATCGGGGAAATTACTGATTTTTTATAAGAAACATTAAATTTTTATTAACACAAGACCCATTATTATGAAATTTAAATTTCAAATTAACAATAATATTATATAGTTATATTAAATAAATTTAATTAAATTTTGATCCTAATTATACTATATTTTTGTATATGGCTATTTTAGGCTTTAAGATGTTATTTTTTCTAGAAAATGATAAAAAAATGTATAATATTCTTCCATTATAAATAAATAATATATCCTTGAATGTAAATTTCTTAAAAAAAATATTTGGATTATACTTCATTGAATTATAATTTAAATTCAACATTATATGATTACTTTTCATTAAGTAGTTATGATACAATCTTTTCCTTAAAAAATCAATTATTGACAAACTATTTCTTCTTCATATCTATGGGTGTAATTTGAAAATATATTTTTTACCTTATATGATTAAAATTTGGAAAAATGAATAGATATATAGAATAAATACAATTTATTTTATCTAATAAGTTGAAATTAAAATTTTACCATAATAATTAGTTTAAACTGCAAAAAAAATATTTCTAGTTGTTATGGTAAAAATGGTTTAACGTGGAGATAAATTAAAAATATTAGGTTAAAAAATGTCAAAAAAATTCTAATTAATATTTTATGTTAATAATTTTAATTTGATTATTTAATGGTATAAAATGGTAAATTTTTGTCCTTTTTTTGGAAGAAATATGTTGTAGAAATTAATTATTTTAAAAAAGTCAATGTGTTTCATTTTCCCTACTTATAAATGTCCACCGAAGTTTGGCTCAGGTATATTCAGTAAATGAATGAGCGGGTTTTCCTAACTTTTGAACCGCTGCCCATTATCGAATTTCGAGGGCACCGATGGAATCGCAACACCGGTAATTTCTTAAGAACGCCTTTTCTGGAGTTGCGTTTTCTCAGGTGTGGTTGTTATTTTTTTTAGGTTAACTAAATAATAAAATAAAATTATGCAACAAATTTTATTTTTATTCTTAGCAGTGTTAATCTAGGCATGGTGGTTGGAGTGGGACCCACTGATATCATAACTCCAGGGTAGGATATTAGTGAGGTTGGGCCAACATGAGCCCCACCCCATTATTTCCTTTAACCTTCCACGTGCATTAAATGTGGTAACTCACCCGCACCCCCTCTAAAATGCCAAGTCAACTCTCGCGTTTAATTAATTATTAAACGCCACTTTAATTGGGCAGTTAAAACTCTTCAATTAAATCAATTAATTGAATGATATATTTTTGATTTTCAAAGTCAGTTGGCGTGAGAAATAAAATAAGGCTACAAATTATTTTATTATGGTGGCTTTGGTTGTGCGAGAGGAATTGAGAGGTTTTTTTCAAAGCCTTGAAGCTTCATCTTCCTCCTTGAAGAATGCAAAGAACGCTGATCTCCGATGAAGGGCGACGAAGAATGCTAGTTCCCCAGAGATTGACGAAGTGACGCCGTATACCGCGACATCGATGATCCTCCTTCCACGACGCCAACTATCCTCTTCCGTGACGTCGTCTATCGCGACGTATTTCCCCGAGATGATCTTCGTTCATCAACAGCTTGAGGTAGGGGGTTTTGGATCAATTTAATCTATGTGAATTATATCTTCGACATGTGTTTAATTGTCGGAAGTCATTTGAACCACTAACGCGGTGGGTGCGGACCAACAAACAAGTCTGAACCCACCGTTTCATTGTTCTTGGTGTGCGGATCGACGAGCGGCGACGATGCAGGCCGCAAAGGCGTTTTGAGGACTTCGTATTGAAGAGCCGGTCCCGGGAGGACCGATGGAAAAGACAGCAGGCAAAACGGTCCACCAAAGCGCGTCTGGTTGTCCGCGGAAGACCTCGTCAGCGTGCCATGCCGGCACGGCGGGGCCGGCGGCCGGGGGCGGGGGCCGACACCGGCCGGCCGCCAGGATGCGGCGGCGCCCGGCGCGCCACTGAGAAGGGCCACTGCGGCTGAAGCTGTGCTGGCATGCGGCTGGTCCCACAGCCGCATGGGATTGTGGGTGACGCGACGGCGGGCCACGTCTGCTAGCATGGAGTGGCCCCCACGTGGGGGTCGCGGCTCCAATCAAGGGGGCAGCACCACCTTTGCACGGCCACTCGGCCAGCGCCGAGCCGATCCACTCGGCCAGCGCCGAGCCGCCCTGGGTTGGCCCCCCCATATCCGGGTCGCGCCCAAATGGGCCGGAACCCATACCCGGTTCGGGTCAACCCTGTTCGGGCCGACCCAGGGGGGTTGGGCCAGGTCGGTCCGGGCCCAGACCCCCCATTTGCAGACCACTTCCGGTCTTTTTCCAATATCATGGGCTACGGACCTCCGATTGATTCAAAATCAGTTGCGATGTGATCCTTGGATCGATATGGTTGTTTTGGTATACTACACTCAAGGTTTCGATGAACATTGGGTGTGGTCGGGTTGTTTCGAACATGAAACCAATCGGGTCATCGGAGCGGAAACACATATAACATGAGCTCCGGACGTCCAATTGACGCGCCGTCGACATTGATGGATTACTCTTACTGAGACGGACCTTTTGTCTTACTCCACTCGAGGTTTGGAGATAGTTGGAGTGTTGTCGGGATGGTTTTGACTTAAAAACCAACTCGCCCGTGGAAGGAAAACACCAATAACTCTCAGACCGGATGTCCGATTGACGCACCGTCTGTCACGTTGAGTTCCTTTTAAAGATAAGGAACTTTTGGATATATCAACTCAGGACTTCGTATCAGTTGATGTATCATCCCTTTGGCTCGTGGAGCGGACCCTCCCCGAACGAGCTTGTAGTGTGCGGGAACCCTAGAGCTGGTTGCGACTGTGACGACGATGACGACTGTATAGAAATCCTCCGTGGATTCTACAATGATGACTACAACACTCAGAGATCCTATGTGGATCAGTGCTACTGATCCTGTGTGGGTCAGATCCTATGTAGTTCAGCACTCAGCAGTCATGTGTGGGCCAGCGCATACCGATCCTCTATGGGTCAGATACAGTGTGGGTCATTGCAGGGGTTAGAACCTATCGATCCTTTGTGGGTCATTGCGGCGGTTAGTACCTATCGATCCTTTGCAGGTCATTGAGGGAGTTAGTACCTATAGATCCTTTGTGGGTCATTACGGGGGTTAGTACCTATCGATCCTATGTGGGTCCTACAGCTTAGATGAATCAGTGGCTACATCTGATCATATCTATCGTCTTATGAAGAATTATTCCTGTGTGAGCTGAGTCTTGGATTCCAATCATTATCTTCGATATGATTGACTTGATTTCCTATGTGGATTGTGTTCTGTTATCCTGTGTCGACGTGATTGAACTTGGTCTCAGATGTTGGAGCCAATCTGGAATTGATGACTTAGGTATATGTATGTACATATACCTAAGTAGTGTTGGATGTTACTTCGTGATTGTATCTTTACTTTGTGGATTACCCTTTATGGATTCTGGGAGACCTTCTGGGGTCTCGAGGTCCCTACTAAGTAGCTTATACTCACCCATGCACGGTCTATGCCTGCACTACATTGTGTTGGATGCAGACGATGGACAACACTGATCGTGGTGGAGGCTTGTGGAGCATGTTGGTACCTGTAGGTGGACCACTGGGAGGGACATACATGGAGCGGGCGACTGGACCCGTGGAGCTGAGGAGACTATCTGTACCCACCCTTCATGTGGTTCTTCCAGTGGACGGATCGACGTTGCGGCATTAATTTTCAGTCGTTGTACTTCTTTTCCAGTTATACTTTAATTTCAGTTTGGGTTTGTATTCTGGCCTGCTTACTTTTCCGCCCATACTATTGTATCCAGTTTTACTTAGTGTTTACTTTTTCTTTCTTAATCTATGTGTTTATTTACTTTACAAAGGCAATACCTTCCCCTTTTTATCGGGATTTACACCTTGGTGATAGTCGCCAGCCCCTGCCCTATGGAAGGCGGGCTTGGGGTAGTCACAGAACAAGCCCTGAGGATGGGTCGTGACACTTGGATTAGGGAATTCATTAGCATAATTCCCCATTTACTTGAACATTAAGAATTGAAGTTTTGGTGGTGCGTTCTCTGTAGTCTTATCTTTATTCACATCATTAGAAACCCTTTTTCCATTACTTCAACACTGATCTGCTCGATGACCTTCTTTTCAACACTTAAAATACTTCTTGTCCCATTAAGAGAATCTCCACCATGATTCATTCCACACATTGAGCATTAAGATACATTCTTATTCTTTTCACCATTATTATATGTTTGCTCTTTGAAATCCATCTTTTGTTTATTGTCAAAACCATGAGATGGATATGTGACACCAACTTCCATTTCTACCTTGATAGCGCAACACACAATTTCTTCATAAATACTGATGTCTCTTATAGTTAATGCCCTTCGAACACTAGGTTTTAAGCCACTGAATAATATATCACCTTTCCTTTCAGGTTGGATGATAAATCCAGAATGATACCTTAAAAGACATGTAAAATTTGCTTCGTATATACCAACAGATTTATTATCCTTTTGCTTAAGATCATGGAAATAATTTTCCATATTTGTTCAAAGAATATGAGGGAAGTAATTTTTGAAAAATAAGTTCTTGAACTCATCCCATTCCTTGGATTCAATTTCATCTTAGGGACTCATATTCTTAATTAGAGTCCACCATTGATCTGCTTCACCATCTAAACGGTACATAGCCAGAATGAATTTTTCATGTTATGAATAGTGATGTATGGAAAATATCTTTTCAATGAAACTAATCCATTATTCAACAACAAGTAGATCAGAAGACCCACTAAAATAAGGTGGATGTTGCCTCATGAAGGACTCAATATAATCTTTTTCTCTTCTCTATTCATTTGGATGTCCAGAATGATTCATAGCTTGTGTAAGTATATCAATAATATTTTTCACTCCATCTACCATAACATTGGTTTGTTCAGGAGGACAATCATTGCATTTTCCATCACATTGATTAACACGGTTCCTTCGGGTTTCATCCATCGTCAAAAACCCAAAAAGAATATTGTATGTGGAAAAAATCATCCAAGGGAAAACAACATAATAAAGGGGAAGTACCTTAAATATATAACATCTTAGGGTTAATTATAAGATTGTTAACATAATTCTATTAGCGTAATTCTAGTACTATAACCTATACTTATTCTTAACCATACGGACATCCCTAGACATACCTTAGAAATATCTCTAGTGATGTCACAAAGGTTTTCGCATTAGTTTCCAATGGATAACTAAACCTTTCCTCTGATACCAACTGTAGAGACCCCAAACATGATGTACATAGACATTACATTACTTTTGTAAAATATCTTATACATAATAAATACAGACACCAAAGGACCATAATAGTTTAGGGTCTTTGGAAACTCAAAATATAATCTTCTAATATTGGTGAAAGATCTTCAATATCCCCCATAAAGATATTACTTTTTTTCTTACCTAAAACCTTTCTTTATATTTTGGGGAAATGAAAACATATAAAGGGTGAGCTGAAATGCCCAGTAAGGGTAAACATGGAGAATATAAATCAAACCATATACATTTGAACTTCAAAACATAAACATAATATTAAAACATCAAAATCATGAGGAATGACATAAAACATGGAAGTATGTAAGGCATAGATCATAAGGGATCATCAATCATGATAAAATAGAATGGGAATAAAGCATGTAATTTTGGAAACCATTAAGAAAATTTTATGATTAACATATTAGCTATGGCATTGCTGCCAAGACCATCTTAGTGGACAAAGTCCCTTTCTGAATCGAGATCACTCCTCGTTCCAGTCTTGTATCACTGAACTGGATTATCTTACCATTCCATCCATGTCTATCTCATGATATATAAATATTACCCAATTAATTGGAGGGAGATATAGGTCTCACCCATCTCATATTGAAATCATTATTACATGTGCCATAAAATAAACATAAATCATTCATCATAACCCAAAAAATAAAATGGGTTTCATAAACATCATCCCATCATAACGTAATCCATATAAAACAAATGGATATAATTTCTAAATAAGAAGTATAAAACCACGTAAATAATAGAGACAGTATACTTAAAAAATAAACATGCCAAATAATGTCATCTTAGATGGAAAATATTTTTGATAAAACATATAATTCTTGAGGAAAATATCTGTTCTCCTTAAAAATCATTTTCTTTTCAAAAAACGCCACAAAATTTTAAAAGAAAATGATTTTATTAAAAATAACCATTAAAACATTTAGATGAAGATTCTTCAAAATTAGGCGATATGAAATAATAAAAACCCTTTTATTCCGTATTAGTTAAAAAAACATTATCCTCGTACTTTTTTCAGAACATTCAAAAAGTTCCTCGTATTGTAAAAAAAGAAATATTATTTCCATAACACTATGAAAAATTCAATGAGGGGTAAACATGACTTTAAACATTAAAGGAATAATATTAAACACTTTACAAAAAACATTTTTATGGACATGGATTAAAAAATATAACCCCAGTAAATACTTATGTATAAGAAATCCCAGATAAAAATGAGATTGCAAAATTTTCCCTTACCTTATGTCAAATTTTTTCTATATGTGTCTGAGACTCCAGTATAGTGGGTTTAAACATATTATTAACATGTAACAGAACCATAATAATATTTATGATATTATATATGATTCACTTACGACTTTATATTATTAATTTTTTTGTCAATTCCATGTTAAAGCAGCATTTGTTTTAAAATCGTTTCATTTATCATCCGTGTTTTGACTTGTAATTATTAATATTATTACTTAGATCATGATTAATTAATTCAAGATTATAAAACATTATTTCTATATAATATATATTCAAAATATACTTATATATAATAGATCTATAAATGGAAATAAATACACCGTTCATGGAGACGGTAGGTCGTACGTACGCAATGAACGTTGTCTATCGTTTCCTTATTTAATTTAATGGAATTAAGTTGATGACATACATATATATATACATAACTCCAGTAGAATTATTATGTTATATATTTCATGATTACCTATTATATATAATTTATAATCATTCTTGAATTGTTAACAAGGAAAATGAATCTCATCGTGTTGTGGAGACGGTAATCCGTAAGTACACACGAGCGATGATGTCATTCTGATATTTATTGAATGGAATTGGAGTGGATGATATAATATCTTAGAATGTCTATGATGTTATAATAATCGTATATAGTTATTCTTTACACCATTATACCAATCCAATTAAGGTGGTGGTGGAAAAAACTGATTACACCACGGCGTGAAGATGGTATTCCCAACATACGCACGCATGGTGATTTTGTTTTCCGTATGATGGATAAAAGGTGAAATAAGTTTGTTTCATATCTATAACAAAATATCAGTATATAATTAATACTGATTTTATAACTTTAAAATTAATCAACTAAATAAAATGAAGCATAATAAGAATGAAACATGAAAGAGTCCGTTGAAGGGATTACCCCTTCCTCGACTCACCTCCTTTAAACTTCTTCATAGGGCACTAGTGTTGGAATTTTGATAAGAACAAAACCTCTATGATATAAATAAAGAGGTTGAGAAGAGGAATTGGAAGGGGTTGTATGAGATTAAAGGCTCAAAAGGGTGTGAATAGAATAGTGTAGGGGTTCCATATTTATAAGGGAGGAGAGGGGCGCCTTTGGAAAACTTAAAATATTATTTTATAATAAAGTAATATTCGGTTTATAATAGCTCCAAATTGATTTATTTATAAGATAATATGGGAATGGGTCGAAATCATCTCATCCAATTGGTTTTAGACAAGTTTAGGTTACTATTTTAACCTTATAATTTAGATTTAACTCTCTGTTAAATTATTTAACATTTACCGTGTCAACTTGTTTTCTTACACTATATGGTTAATAAACATAATATAACAAGAAAAAATAACCCCAAGTGGATCATTATTAATATATATAACCATATATAATTCATTTGGCCGAACCGTATATTTCTAATATTATAATAACAATTAATAATATAATATTTTTTTAAAAACTATTTTATGCCAATTTTGACACTATTTGGTAATTGATTTTTGTGAAAATCATAAAAAAATGATTAGTTCGAAAAATGTTAATTGAATCAATACTAACATGTCATATTAACCTAGAAAATTATTGGAAATCATAAAAAGTCTAAAATTATTTATAACAACAATTATGTGAATATTTCATTAATCAGGTAATTTCTGTGTCATCACTGAGTCATAAATAAATTAAATTATTTAATATCTAAAAATTATAAATAAAATACGAGTAGGTTGGAAATATTTTTATCATTATAATTAATTTTTATAGTCGAATTTATCTTATGTATAACCCTATATTAAAAATGTTTTAGTTACTAATCTTTGATTTTAACTATTTTAACTCATTTTAAATAAAATAATTATAAGGGTCCTAATCTAATCCAAGTGGACCTAAAGGTTAATATTTTATTCTTAAGGTTGTTTTTGGTCGAATTACACATATCCAATATAATTAAAACATGTTTTAGGGTAATAATAATTTGATTTTTACTCTTCATTACCCTATTTACTTTAAACTATGGTAAATAAAAGTAAAAAGTTACTATTCACCACAAATTTTTTTTATTGAACCACATTTTACTCCTTGATATTAACTCTGTCTCTCGGATATTCGAAGTTCCACTCACAGAAGCAGTAAAATTATGTTTTATGTAAATTTTTATGTTCTCCTAGGAGGTGTGTAAAAGACGGTATAAAGTTCTATAAAATTTTTATATATCTAAAATTATTATCAATCGACTCAAATGAATTACATTTAACATATATAGTTATTATGTATCAATTTTGACCTAAAATAAATTTAAATAAAATAAAAAATTATTTACATAAAAAGTCAGTTTTTAAATAGTAACCTAGTGTTTTCACTATTCATAAAAAATTGAATGTTTTTAGAAAAATACTAAAATTTCACCCTAGGATAATTTCGATATTCCGAATCCAAAAATGAAGTCCATTTTGAACGAAAAAATTTATAAAATTTCAAAAATTTGGTATTACAATTCATAACAGATAGTTCATAATAATATTATAATAATATCTTATTTAGTGAAACTGGGTATTGCGTACTACACACGCTAACGAAGAAGGTCTTGATTGCGTGTAATGCAAGTCAAGTCAGGGCTGCATGTACTAAAAGCTCTTTTTTGTGTTTCGTATAACATAATCAAAAGATATTTCATTTATACATTAAACAAAATCTATACATAATGTTGCGTAGAATAATTTCCACAATACGAACTTGAAATTGTGTGTAACACGAGCCATGAATAGTGTTGAATTTACTAAAATCTAATATGGTGTTTCTTATAGTACAAGATAATCATGGTGTCATATATAATAGAAGACATCAAAGAAATTAAAAACAATATATGTCATAAAATCTTGGGGTGTTACAGATAATACTCTCTCTTGATTCCTTGTAGGTTGTTGGTTGCCTACTAAAACACATTGCACAGGGCACAAATTTACATGATTCCCTAGTTATTTGCAATTGTAGCAATGATCAATGCATTTAAGTTCAAATGGAGTGTTCCTCACCTCTATTTTAGAATCAGATTTTTCTTGTTAGTAGTTAACAACTACATGTCCTTCTCTTCCACACCTATAGCATTTTCTCATCCCCTTCAGGCAATTTGTGGTTTGGTTCTTTCCACACCATTGGCTAGTGGGGTGCTGGATCTTCTTAGTACTGTTGGATTAATCCATCAAACCGTCAGAATTTATGTCTACCATATTCTTCTTATCCCCATGATACCACTGAGATTCTTCGATCTCCATTTCAACCTTGGGGACACATCAGAAAATTTCTTCATAGTTTTTGATGTCACTGACTGCATGCGCTTTCCATAGGATATGTTTTAGACCCCTAATGAAGCGGTCAAACTTGTATTTAGGGTTAACGACAACACCCGATTTGTATCATGCAAGCATTGTGATGTTTGTCTCATACGCTCCTACAAATTCATCGTCTTTTTGCTAGAGGGAATGGAAGTCCCATTCCTTCTTACATGGGTCGGTGCGTGGAAAATATTTATTAAAATATATCTTCTAGAAATCCTTCCATTACTATTCCTAGACTTTCTCCTGAAGCCTCATATTTTTTATCAACGTCCACCATTGATCAACTTCACCCTCCATACGATAACCAACCAGGAGAACCATCTCTTATTCTGATCATTGAAGGATTAAGAAGAACATTTCAATGGATTTGATCCATTTCTCGGCATTTGAGGGATAAGATGATCCATTAAAATATGGATTCATTTTTCTCATGAAGCCCTATATAGAGACATGTTCATTGGGGGGGTTAAAGTTCCTCTTGACCAATATTTATATTCAAATATTGATATAACTAAGAGAGAAGCATGAAAAAGTTCACGATTCCCACTCCCATCGGATTGGGAACCTCATTAGCATAGTCATAAAATTGATCTTCACATCAGTTGTTAGCCCGAGTCCTCCTATTACCGGCCATTGGCAGGAATAAAATGAAACGTTGAGGTAACACATAAATGGTAATCCAAGGAAAAAGCTGATGACTTGTAAATAACATTTATTTCATTAACTTATCATTCCATAGGCTTCAATCTATGTTATTCATGATCTACATTCTAACATATATTCTAAGGGGATATCTTTTAATTCAATTAAAAATGGTTTATACTAAGCATGTGAATTTACCAAAGCATAACCTATGAGAGTGTCGTAACGAAGAGTGTAGCGAGTCCCGTTGTCGTGCACCAGTTCTCATTCGAGTCTAGCTCAAAGCAGTGTTTTTTTGGTTTTACCCCTAGGATACATCTATTCTAGAGACTCCACCTCCGACTCGTATCCAAACTTAGATGTATTTTCAAGATAAAAAACTTACTGGACACTCAAAAATACTTTGGTATTTTTTTATTATACTTATTTTTGTCTCTATGGATTCACTAGTGATTTCTAATCCTAATCCCTAAAATAACTAAACCTATCCTCTGATACCAACTACAACAAACCTGATTTTATTAAAAACATTAACATCACCTGATACAACATTGAATATCGGGAGGACTCGTGTCTCTAGGGCTTTGGATCATTACAGAAAAACTTAAAACTTAAAATAAAACATCTCTATTGAAAAATTTCATTACATGACCACTACATTATCTCGTACATAACATTGCATGGGATAACCTGAAGACATGAATAAGAAAAGAGTGAGCTATAAATCCTTGTCAGGGAATGATCATGGAATAAAATGAGGAATAAAATACTTGTCAGACAATAATAATATCAATGGAGCATAATATAATCATAAAAATAAAGGCATGATAAAGTATTATAATCATAACATGTAAATGTCGCAACAACACTTAACATAAAATTAGCATGACCCAAGGCTCATTGCAAATGGAGAATGAGTAAACTAGCATTTCACATAAAGAGAGATTAAACCCTTAATTGAATTAAATTATCATGAGTCAAAACTCATTACACATTACATATCATGATACTATACTTTACTCAATGCATTGGAGAGCTATCCGGGTGCACCATTCTTAAACATTTCATTTAATTCATAATTGTTCCACATGAATCATATAACATGGAATCAATCTAGATCATAAGTTATTCCACGATTAAGTAATGTGTAATAAATACATGAATGTACCATTCAATAAGTATAGGTGCATAATTGTGTATACCCTTGATAGATACATTGTTTTGGTATTCACTACACAATGATCTTGGCCTAGAAAAACGCGGTGCAATTTCGGCTGCATAATAACATGACATATCAATTCATGAAAATGGTTGATGAGAGAGAAAAGTGTGTCTAATATTATTTAAATGAAATGTATAGTAAGCGGTTCATACTGATACATGTCTTAATAAATATAATGGAATTTAGATTCATAATTCAAAAGAACTACTGTGATGTAAAAGAGGAGAGGGAAATCCCTCACGGAATTTTGGCATGGAAATGGGTGTACATGGGAGGAATTAATGAGAGATAATGGGGTCTTCTATCATCCAATAATAATGATGGAAGTATGGGGGAGGTTATTAATCATACCCCAAAATTTTTAATTTTAAAAAAGGGGGCATAACAACTTAACGAAAATTGGACAAAAATGTGAAAGGAAGAAATCCCTTAGTTGGAAGTGCAATCTGAAAAGATTGGGAGAGGATTCAGAGAGGATTCATGGGATATTGGGGGAATTTGGTAGGATTATAGAGAGAGGATGGAAGGGGTTGGATTATATCCAATGCCTTTTAGTGAATAATAATTGGGATAATGGTTGGTTATATATAGGAAAGGAGAGGGAATTCTTCATTATTTAGGTTTGGGACTCCTCACATTAAACTAATCAAAACCACAATCTAGACCATTGTTTTATCCCATGGTTTTTGACAAAGGGGAGTGGAAAATTTTATTTTATATGTCCTATTGCCACAATTCATAAAAATAATTTATTTTCTTATGTAGTGGTGTGTCACACTATCAAGGAAAACAATTTAAAAGACAAAATGTTTTATAATCATTGAAGGGTCCACATAAGCTTTGCAAAAAAACCAAACAAAACCAAAATCATATTATTTTAATGATAAACATATATTTGAAGAAAATAATGTTTATATTATTTTAGTACATCATTATTGGGTCATTATGATGTTATAAAAACATTATATATTTAAATGATATTTAATTTTTAGACAAAACATCTTCTGTCATATAAAATTATGAAAAATTCACCATGGGATAATTTCAACTTATTGACTCCAAAAATAATATTCTATTTACCTAAATAATTTTCTAAATAAATAAATTTTTCTTTTAATATAAAAACCAACATTTATCGAAAATTCATGTGTTTTGACAAAAACAACTTTCAAACCTTAATAAAAATTACAATTGAATTCATAAAATTATACAATAATTTATATTTAATAAAAATTAATTTAGTAATAATATTGTTATATTAAATTTTTTTAATTAAAAAATACATTATTTCATCAAAATATATTTCTTAGTTGAATATTAAATAAAAATACTATTTGATATTTAAAAACTATTTAAAAAGTTTCAATAATAAATTAAATGCAGAATCATTATACATAAAATAATGTATATTGTCATATTACTAGGGACTTTTTACATAACCCTAATAACACCCATATAAGAACGAAGAGTAAGGTGTGAGATTGTGATAGACTCTTGGGGTGTCTCAGATAACATCGCATGGGTGGTAATCTCTGTTAACTTCAACTACTCCCATAGTTTGTTCCGCTCAAGATTAATGTGTTCAACCTCACCCTGGGAATGGTCAAGAGCGAAGCCTAATAACTCCACCTTCATTCAATGCTCAAAAAATGGGCTTCATATGGGGATAGTCTTCTAGATGAGGCCATCAATTCCTTTCTCTGAGTATATTGGATTTTTTAAAACCCTATATTTATTCTAATCATGTTTTCAATGTTCAATGGCTATATTATCGACGGTCACAATTCTTAATGGTATTTAAAAATCCCAAACATAAAACCAAATAAGTGAATACGTTTCACATAAAAATTAAAATAAATTTAAGTGGACCAAGAGGAATTTACATATGTAATGTTTTGGTTCATTACACGGCCTGACAAACACAAAGCAGGCGGGGGGAACATAGGAGGGCCCCAGGTGGATGAGACATTCCTTGTGCCCCCAACCCTACATGCAATATATAGTGACCTGGTCTCTAATATGTGTCCAAAAAGGAACATATATAATAAGAGAAGCTAGATCACACACTATGTGATCCCAATATATGATGTGTAAAACATTTATAGAAAATAAAACATTGCGTATATTCTTCACATGGACATGGCTTTTGGAAAATGAGTAGTTGATCCCAAGTATGTTTCCTTATATAACATGATGGTATCCAGCATGGTATATTTTCATTTATGGGGTGAAATGTTTTGAGGATGAAGTTGTTTTGATGATTTTTGATGTTTTTGGTGATTATATAAGATCATCATAGATTAGTAGATGTTGGAAACCCCCAAGTCACGTTCGAGAGCATGTCCCCAAACTCCATGCACTAGATCGAGTGTTACAAAATAAAATAAATTGGACCAATCTAAATTACATACTGAGTGGAACCACCGCCTAGTGGAATATGGTGTGGTGAAAATACCTATGGAGTGCCCCCGATAAACTAGGTCATGGTTACTCAACCTAATGAGAATCTCCCATAAAGGGGAAAGGGTGAGGTTCCTATAAATAGTGAGTGGGAGTGCAAGGATAGTTTACGGAATGGGTTCTCTACCTACAATGTTGAATCCAATCATATACAATGAAATTGTCTACAAACATACTGAGTGTAACCCACAAAATGAACTATCTAATGGGTTATCTACAAACTAGTAGGAACCCCTTGATCTATTATGGCAGGGGTTTTCAACCGATGGAGTGGAATCCCATGAAGAATTAGGGAATGCTTCCTATATTGGATATTTTATCTCCAAAACATTTTGGAACATTAATGTGGTGTGTCTATTTCACATGGTTACCTTGATAGTTACATTAGATGATGGTAAACCATGATATAATCCTTTTGATATATTGGAAACTCATCAACCATGGATGGGTTGTCGGAAGGAGATCCCATTTTTATTATGTATGCATTTATTTTATGAGAAGATAAATAAATAAATAAATATATATATATATATGTTTTTTTTGTGTATTTTAATTTTTTAGGTTTCAATTACAACTTATATTGGGTTTATATGTATAAAAGTATAACATATTTTATTTCTCTCACTCTGGATTTCATGGAATTTTTTGGTTATGTACATACTCATACATATTTGGTAGTTTTTTTCACACATGTCATGTCTTATAAATACATTGGATATATCCTCACTGATTTATGTTGATCATAGGCAATCTTTGGTACCTATATCTTATGTGGTATTAATGAATTGAGTTTCGTAGTAAGGAACTCTTAGAATTCCTTTAATCCAATTCTTGTTAGTAGGGGACTACATTTTTAGTTGGGAATGTATTTATCTATAAACAAATTGGTTGTATATTATAATAATATAATTTAATTATAGATGGTTTATTCATTAAATGGTTTAAAATATATGTTAACATATCTTTTTCGACTACACATTATCATGTAGATGGTAGGGAGTGTGTTTAGAAGTATATTATGTAATGGCCTTCTATTTTTTGATATGTCTTCTAAAAACATTACCCTAATCACTGGACTATGGTGGTCTTCTTTTTGTGATATATTCCTACTCATATAATGTCTATTGGGGGCCTAGTTGGTTGGTTAATTACATATACCTTCTTATATTCCATTCCATGGGGGTACGATAACATCATTAGTGTGTACGACGGACTACCGCCTTCTAAAGGGATGTGATTCATTTTTCACATACACAATACATTGAAAATAGAAATTACTATATTAAATAAATATATTTAATATGAATTATATTATTATTATTCTATATTGGTAACATATTATATACCCTTCCCACTTTCAATCCATAGTGAAATTTGAAGCAATATTCATGTATACATACAACATACTTTATAGATGATCAATGTATTTCATTTTCTATATATTTCATTTATAGATTACTATAAATTAATATAAAATTAATTTATATGAAATTTTTATCTTTAATGTTATTTTATATATGTTTTAATCATTATTAATTTATGAGGTCTGAATATAAAAAATAAATACATATATGATTAACAATTTAGTTATTACACATAACACGATACTAAAAAGGAATTGTATTCAAATAGGGAAAGAGAGGTCATAATTAAACCACACATGATGTAATATATATATATATATATATGGTTATTTAATAGATTTATAATAATGTTATATTTACTATATAATAGGTTTCAACATTTATGAAATAATTAGAGACTTAAGGTTAGCTCTTTAAATCTCACTATTTAGTTCTATGAGAGCCATAAAATATTCATCACACATTTATTTTTAGTGTTTTTTATTATCCCCATTAATTAATTATATTATTATTTTAAATAAAATTACACATATTTACATGTCAATTTTTGGATATTCAATTAATGGTGATAATGTTTAAAAATTTACCAAAGAATTATTCAATATTTGTTTCGTGATTTCCCTTATTTGAGACATATGTCATGTTATGTACTTATCTACATTTACAAGGTTCATATATATCACATTTTACATGTACTGTCCAAAAATTGTGTATTATTATTTTATATTACATTTCAATTTTTGTGAATTTATTTATGGGGATTAGAGTTAAATTTTACCATATAATTAATTATTTTATGATAAAATCTCCTCATTTATTGAGATTATTCCTAATTATGCTTCTCATGATGAAATATAATGATCAAAATCACAAAAATATCATGAATTTTTTTATATTCTTATTTTTTCAGGATAATAAAATTTTTGCATTAATTTTAATCATATTATGTACTCATGAGTTCAAAATATATTTTATGAAATACTAACATAATATCTATCTTAATTTGAGAACACTTTTTCTTAAAATCCTATATTTTGATAAATGATTTTAAAAATTCAATAAAAAAATTCTGAATTATTTTTTAATTGTTATTTTACTCATGTTTCATTTTTGGAGAAATTCTTGAAATTAATCAATTTTCCTTTTTCCTGGAAACTAGAATTTGTATTCACCGATAATATTAATGACATATTTGATTTAATTTGTTTGAAACAAACATAATTTCTTAATGTCATGAAATTTATTTTCATTGAAGAATATATGATGAATTTTAAAAGTTATTTTAATATAAAATGATTTTGCAACATTTTTGAATTATAAATATTTTTCTCAATTTAGGAATCATATTTTCATTAATAAAATATCCATGTGATATTTCATTTTCAGCTTCCATATAAGATGACATCATTTTATGTTATATATGATTTAATTGGGATATGATACAAGGATAACATTATTATTATTTATCTAAAAGGTTTATATTTATGATGATCTGATTTTTATAAATCCCTCTTATTTTTACATGGGTTATGAAATAATGATATGAATAAATGATTATGATACTTATTACTTTTATATAATTTATGATATGAAGAAATGTTTAAGAAATAAATTTTTTGTTTCTTCTGATATGAAAGATTTATAAAGTTATTTATTTTCATTTTTTTGATATGATGAACATTCTATTATCATTATTAACATTAATATATAATATTCATTATTTTATTTAGGGTAGCTATATCCACTTCTAATGAATTGGATAAATATGTATAATTCTTATGTAATAGTGATATGAATGAACATGATTAACTGTTCATAATTTTATGCATAATATTTATGAAATTATCACTCTGTTTTGTGTGAACCAAATTACATGGTCAAATATTAACTTTTAGTCTAGGATTCATTGTCCATACGGTTATGCAAGGACTAAGTTGCATGCATATAATATTATACATGTGTCTGATTCTCATCCTCACCTTAATGATTGAACCTATTTATTTTAGTACATTATCAAAATGTTACTATATTTTTTTGATTCCCAAAATATATATCTTATTACACTTTTATGTTCTCATAGCTTGAGATATTATATTCAATAATGAACTATGACTTATGAACTACCAGTCCTTTTTTCAATACATAAGAATTTTATCTTTGATATGAATTTTATGAATTTCATATTTTATGATCATGGAACCATAATATTGTTCTCCTGTTATATTTTTGTATTTCGCATGTTTACCCTTATTATTAATTGAATTTCACCCATTATTATGATTATTTTCCAGGTTTATGAAGAATGATTTTATATACTGTGTGTTTTAAATAGCAGAAAAGGGGAAGATCTTTATTGGAGATATTTAATATCATTCAGTATATAATGATTGGTGGCATTGTATCCAAATGAAAAAACCATTACGGCCTATTAGTGTGTATTTGTTAAATTTAATGAATATTTTTCTACTATGATGTCATATACGAGATTAATAATTTTGGGTCACTATATTTTTAGTATGTAAATCATAAAACACATTGAGAATTCCCTAAATGTGGAATGATGTTTTATCTAAATTTTTTTTTTCAAATATATAACTTACATATTTAAGGATGTATGATTACGGTTTAGTTAGTGGTCCTCAATAGCAGACCGTTACACCAGATTCCTTAGAAACTCTGGCACGTTATTCACTATTAAGGAATGGTCATGCTCAAGATGTAGCAATGATATATACAATGGTGCACATTCTATCCATCTATTGAGAGGGGAATTCTAAATCTTAAGGTTGAGTTTTTATTTCCACCATGGACTCTATTTCTCTATTTTCTACATGATATTACCATTTCTATATATCTACACTATTATGTTTTGGTTTATATATATTTATTATGTTGTATTTTGAGTTGATTTATATCTAGACAAACTGGGGAAGGTAATTAGAACATATCAGGGAATTTAATAAGTATTATATAGTTTCTTCTTGATCTGTAACACCCCTATATCACATTAAATATTTTTTTAAATAATTTTTTATAGCTTGTGGTATGCACATCATTGAGTTATAATGAAATACAATATAAAATTTAAATACTATTTTATTGTGAAATATATAAACTACATATTACATAGGATGGTAAGAATATGTCTAAATAACCAATTTAAAGTTAATGGTGTTAAAAAATATAAAATATATTCATTGGTTTTGAGTTTATGAAAAATGAAAATTTGAAAAAAAAATTAATGTAAAAGATATATATTTATAAAAAAATAATTTTAAAGCATGTATTATGATTTTATGATAATTTATTAACTTAATTACTAATTTTGATTGATTTTAATGATATTTATATATAATAATTTAAATTAAATTTTTATCATTAAAATATTTTTTTTTCTAGTTGTATGATGTTAAAAAATATATTTTTATGCCATACATTTTTTCCCTAAAACCGATTTCAACATGTTCTATGTTCATATTTAAAAACATATTTTTTACACATTTAGAATATTAATTTTAAAATATTATCATCATTTTTTATATCAATGAATCAAAATTAAATTTGAGTTAAATTTTATTAATTTTCTAAATTATTATTAATATTTCAAGGAAAAGGGAAAAACAATGATTATTATAAAAAAAATAATTTATATTGAAGCATTTAAAAATTAAGTTAATTTTAAAAATGAATTTGAATGTAAAATTATATTAATTATAATATTATTAATTTTTTTTGATCATTTGAATAAATTTTATGTTCATTTTTTCTTTAATCATTTTATTCAAATCATAGGTTTTTCTTCAAAAATGTGATTTTATATGCCTGTGTGTTAAATTTTGGGATAAACATTGTCACATTTTTAAATTAATTTTTCTAAAATGGAATATATATATTTTATCATTATAATTAATATAAATTAACAATATAACCTTTATTTGATTTTATAAAACAGTATATAACTAAACAAATTATTTAATGTGGATAACATAAAGAGAGCTATGTCATGGGGGGGGGGGGGTTAAACCAATAATTGTGTAGATTTTTCAAAATAAAAATTTAAAATTACTATATTGTAGAAATTTTTTACCTTATCCTTTCCCATAATTAAATATTTGTACATTTAGAATAAATTTACTTGATAATGACATTATCATTTTGTATTCTACAAAAAATTTACCATGTGGGTTCTCCCCCCTCTCAAAAAAGGACATCCAGTATCCTCGCCTGTACAAAAATGGAGAGTTTTTTTTACAGAAAATTACTCAAATACTATAATTAAATCCATCCACATGATCTATAACCTTGGGTTGATTAGAAAACCATCCTATTATAATCCTATAGAGGGCCTCCGAAAAGAGGTTTTCTTCATGACCATGCATTTCCAATTTATTTTTTCAAATACCAACATTAAATATACTGAAAAAATAAAAAAATAATATACAAAATATATTTCCTATATATATATATTTTATATTGTAAAATGAATGAAACATATAAATATCCTCTTTATTCAAATAGAAAATGATACTATTTATCATGTGTATGGTGGAATACTACCTCACTAACCATTGTAATTCCTTCTCAATAACACTCTATTATAGATGGGTATAACGATGGATTTTTTGTATATATACTATATTTATGAAACAATTATACATCTTTAATTATAATATTACATCTACCTTATTTCCTTCAAACTATTGGAACAATGAAAACATCACTCAAGAGTATTTGACAACTACTAATTTTACCAAGTGATGTGACACATTTTTCATATTAATTTTAGATGGATATGAAAAAATATAAATTTATTGAGTATATTAAGTATATATGATATAAAAATTATATTTTTTAGTCAATTTCTATATAAAATTCATTCATTTCGTATATCAAAAAACCAAAACCAATGTTCCAGCATATGTAAAGTCTACCATCTCCATGAACGGTGTAACTCATTTTTTATCCATATAATTTTTGTTGAAAATGATTATATAATGGGTATATATATGATATTTATATCACTATTAATGTTTTTATATGATTTAACCTTGATCAATGTTCAATGAACACAACTTCCAAACCAAAAAATACATGGAAAAAAATTATTAATCGAAACTGGCATTTCAACATTGAATAGTTAATGAATTGTGACAAATTTTTATAATTAAATAATATAATGTAAGATATATTAATTTTTGTATATTGAATATATTTATTATAAACATATATTTATTATATTATATGTTCAAGTTTGTGTGAAGAAATTTGAAACTTGTCGTAATAGATCTCGATCTCACTATTATTTCTACAGGGAAAATATAATATTCCCCACATTTTTTATGTATTATATATAATATCAATAAATTAACATTATTTTTATTCTTATTATTTTTATGTGGATATATATATATCCATATATGGTTCTTTATTTAATGGGTATTATGATTCAATTATCTACAAAAGTGGAATCGGATTTATGTTACAATATGGTTTTTTATAAGAATTGATTATTATTATTAACCATTAGATAATTAAATCATTAGGTAAATCTCTCATGAAACTAGTTTATTTTATGACCATTTTTATTTCAAGATAATTAATTATTTCCCTCCAATTTTTTAGTTTTAAAAAGTATTGATACAAAAAAAATATTTTCAATTTAAATAAACCTTGTATCACTATTATATTCAATGTACATTCATTTCTAAGTATATATTTTTATATAAAAATGTTTCAAATATTTTTTCAAATAAATTCCAACGATTTTATAAATCCAATTATAATTTTATTTACTTTTAAAGAAAATTCAACAGAATATTCATGTCATAGTTAAAATGATGTTCATTATTAATTTTTTACAATACTATAAATTTTTTTTTCTATCAACTAGCATGGAATGACTGAAATTTCCCAATGTCTGGAAAAATCATTGATCTTTAGAGAAAATTACTATGTTATTTTTTTGTTTCAAATAAAAATGTTTTTTCACAATATTTTTTGAATTTCAAGATTTAAAAATAATGTTTTCAAATTGGAAGGGATATTTTTCTCTTAAATATTTTAATAAATTTTTATGGATTTCCAATTAATAAAATACCAAAAACATTGGTGTTAATTCTCTCTTAATGAGGATATGATCTAATGGTGTTCTCCTCATTCTCGATCATATGGTTTATGATTATAATTTTGGGATGCTTGTGAATTCAACAAAATGTGATTTTATAAGAGGAACATAATGTTGGATGATATATATCCCACAAAACAACATTCTTGGTAGAGAAGGTATCTATCTATGAAATTATGATATATTTGTTTTTAAATACATTGAATACATTATATTTCATGGATTGCACATAACAATATGATAAAACAAAACATGATACTCTATTAAAATATTCTTAATTTAACATGGGAATTATACCTAAATATAATGTTGATGGGTATAAATAAAAAAATGAATGTTTATATTGGGAACCAAATGTTAAATTAAATTAAATTTGTACATACTAATTATTTTTTAATTAAGAAAAAAATTTAAAAACAAAATTTCTCAAAAAAATATTTTTCTAAAAGACTACTTTTTCATGCTTTGAATGCATAATTTAAATTTATTTTTTATTAATTTTTTAACGGTTGATTAATATAATTATATTAATATTAAATAATATTAATTTAAATATTAATATAGGGTTTAATGTTTATATGTTTTTAATATATTATTTTTTTTGTGAATCGGGGAAATTACTGATTTTTTATAAGAAACATTACATTTTTATTAACTCAAGACCCATTATTATGAAATTTAAATTTCAAATTAACCATAATATTATATAGTTATATTAAATAAATTTAATTAAATTTTGATCCTATTTATACTATATTTTTGTATATGGCTGTTTTAGGCATTAAGATGTTATTTTTTCTAGAAAATGATAAAAAAATGTATAATATTATTCCATTATAAATAAATAATATATCCTTGAATGAGAATTTTTTTAAAAAAATATTCGGATTATACCTCATTGAATAATAATTTAAATTCAACATTATATGATTACTTTTCATTAAGTAGTTATGATACAATCTTTTCCTTAAAAAATAAATTATTGACAAACTATTTTTTCTTCTTATCTATGGGTGTAATTTGAAAATATATTTTTTACCTTATATGATTAAAATTTGGAAAAATGAATAAATATATAGAATAAATACAATTTATTTTATCTAATAAGTTGAAATTAATATTTTACCATAATAATTAGTTTAAGCTGCAAAAAAATTATTTCTAGTTGTTATGGTAAAAATGGTTTAACGTGGAGATAAATTAAAAAGATTATGGTAAAAAATTTCAAAAAAATTTATAATTAATATTTTATGTTAATAATTTTAATTTGATATTTTAATGGTATAAAATGGTAAATTTTTGTCCTTTTTTTGGAAGAAATATGTTGTAGAAATTAATTGTTTTAAAAAAGTCAATGTGTTTCATTTTCCCTACTTATAAAATTCCACCACCACTCCTCTCATTTATACCCATCTAGAACCTATTTTTTCCATTAACTGACAAAAAACAATTCTTACTTTCTTCCACTAATACTAGAAGTATTTCTCGTTTTATAAAAAACCTTTGATGGATTTTGTTTAAAATGAAATGAAGTTGAATGTTAAAGATGTAACATCCATAACTATGGATTTTTTTTATTTCATACTCAAACTCATCAAAATATTATTAATGAATGATGATATAATAACATAATAATATTCCATAATTTTTTTTAAATTTATGTCAATGTAAATTGCTAAATCAACCCCATCTTACCTCAAATGTGGACAGAAACTGTTTATCATTGGTATGGAGGCCTAACACCCCCCCCGAACCGATGTAATTATTTTTACATTACATAATCTCATGACTGGATATAATGGTGTATATAATGGTTATATATTACATAAATGATATAATTATACTTTTAAATTATAATATCACATTATCATTCTTACACATTATTCTTTATAGAATACAATAACACTACACATGTGTATAGTGGACATCATCCTAAAGAAGTGATGCAATTATTTTATCAGTAATTTATTTCATTGGCCTAATAAAGGAAAAAATGGATGAATTTATTTTATTTTTTATGTAATGAAATATATTCATAAAAATTATTATATTGTAATATTTATTACCCTTTAACCTCTAAAAAATGATAATTGCCCTATTAAGTATGTACGACTAACCGTCTTCACGAATAGATTTGATTCATCATCTATATTAAGAATTAAATAATGATTAAAAGGAAGTATATAATGGAAAGAAATGATATTTATATTCTTAATATAATTTTTTAGTTGATGTAACTATTTCCTTTGTTTGGGATCTATAAATGCTACAAGAAAACATTATTGCAAAAGCATGGAAACTAATACACAAATAAATAGTGATAATGAAAGACTGTTTCTAAAGGGATGGTAATATAGAATAAACGGTAATATATGTGTAGTTAAAAATAGAAAAATTATTATTTTATAAGTTAATATAAAGAAATAAACAAAAATATATGATGTTAAATATATCATAACATGAATGACCCCAGAACATCCTATGCTGGGAGGGGTGAATTATGGGGTAATATTATTCTTCAAATGTGATGGATCTTGTTCAAAAATTGGTTTGAACAGGTTGAACATGTTATATGGGAACATGTAGAAAAAAACAATCACATTAAATGAGACAACACAATGATTTTACTTGGTACACTACTCATATCTGGTCCATGTAGCATACCTTGATAATGTGTCCATCGTACATAAATCCATTAACCATCACTTGATGTGTAATAATGAATTCCATACATAGAAAATATCAGACCGGAACCCTGAATTTACATGGTTTTTTGAATAGAATATTTCAACCCTCAGAACACTTCCATCGACTCCCCCATGATCACGGCCTTGGGTGAAGTCATTCTCAGTTTATCAACATGAAGTCATCTTTTATAGAGTGTCATTAATGTTTTATTCCCTCACATGCATTAAACTATTCTGGCACCATAGAACATATTCGCTGCACATTGAAATTAATATTTAATTAAACATGATGCTCTGAACTGATGTTCATGGAACTCCATCATGAAGATCACTCCATTCCTGAAGCACCCGACTATCATAATTCTTAATAACATAGAACAAAATTCACATTCATCACGAATCACCCATTACTCAAATGAATTTTCATGAGTCAAAAATTATCTTGTATTTTCATTATTCTCAATCTTGAAATAAATACAAATTTATGAATCTCTAAACCATTTAGAAATCAAAGCAATTCTGGATTTTACTAGATTATTTTATCATGTAATGAGGGGGGGGGGGTTGCCTCATATACAGTGGAAAAATTGATCGCGATACTCCACAACATCGTTGTGGATTTTTTGGATAAAAAAGATACATCATCGTTAAAATTCTCTATAAATGAACTCCAATTAAATTCAACTGAATCAATTAAATTATAGTATTTATAGATATTCAAATAAATAAATCATAAACTACTTGATGCTATAACTCGCATAGTTGTAGATATCATTATCACCATTCGTGGTGCTCCACATATTTTCAAACCTCATCTGAGTCTTCAGAAAACCCATTCCATATTTGAATGTTTACATTATATGAAAACACCCTAAACATCCAATTATGGAATGAAAAAAACCCAAACCAGACTCCATTTATAGTAAACAACATCCCTTGTTCAATCAATATCTCATGTTGGGTTTGTTTTCAATCTACTAATAAATTCAATAAATCACCAACCACTATCAAAATATCATATGAGAGAAATCATCAGCCACACCTATAGGTCTATGTGACAAATAATTAGTCTTGAAACAATATGGGAAACATGAATTCAGTTCATATATTCTTTAATTATAAATAATTTCTATGATATGATTGTCTATTTTCTCATTAAAATGAATTGTCATCATGTAAAAGAATAATTTTATGATTTTTGAATCCACTTCAATCAGATAGCCTTGGTCAAACCCTTATCTGATCCCTTCAACGAGAAACCCTTTATCAGAAGAAAAGTTTCAATTCTCCCCCTTTGTTAATAATCCAAATAATTATTTTTTTATTTTCTAAGCTCATATTAACACTCATCTGGATCGTATCTGCACCATTATCCTTTATAAATTATATAAATAGATTAAATTATTTAATATGACAAGGGAGAGGGGAACAATTGAAACTTCCCTATCCATTCAGAGTTAAATGAAAACTGAGGTTTGAATAATGATTCTAAAAAACAAGTTATTCAAATAACATGATCGAAATATTAACCATATGGCCATAAGTTTCAACAAGATCCATTTTATTCATGCCTTCTTCTACATTTTACTTTATGAAGTGAAAACTAATTTCAAATTTTTTATATGTGAATGTCAAAAAATATTCATCATAATATAGATCGGTCTCATATTATCACATTCAATCACCTTTAGTTGTTTCACCTCATCACCAATATTTTTTAGATTTTCTTGCATCAACAATAGACAAGTTTAATTATTTGTAGAAAATATATATTGTTCATTGACAATATTAAGAATATTGTTTACTATATTTTACTCAATAATCACAAACATTTATTTATCACATATTTTTTTTCACCTGTTTTCGTATTTATATCCACACCATCTCACAAAAATTTATCATTTAAAAATGTTAAAATTTCATTATCTATTCCTAAAAAATGAATAATCCATTATAGTGATATAAGGGGTTTTTTAACATAATTTTAATTCATTGGGATAAATTCCATCTTCAATTATTATATTATTCCATGATTATTTGTGAAAATATTTTCCATTAATTATATTTTATTCACACAGACTAGGTGTGAAATAAATTTTGTGATATATAATCACACTCATTGATTAAATCATGCCTTAATGATACAAATATTTTATGTGTTTCTTCTCAAAACTCTATTTTTTGAGACACATGTTCTTTTTTATGAATAATTCTATAAAATATTTTATATACATCCCCTTTATATAGTTTATCATTATTCCTTACAAGAGAATGATATTTTAATATAATTGTGTTACTTTTTTAATGGAATGGTGTGCTTAAAAATAGAATATAGTTTAAAGGAATTTTGATTAAATATTATTTTAATTAGGATTTTTATATGTGAATTTCTGTTGAAGTAAATAATTTGATCAATTTATAATAAACCAATTTCAATTTTTTATAAAGTATTTATTCATTTTATCAATTAATAGTACACTTTTTCTTTATTTGGTACCTATCATTATTAAATTTTTTAGAAAATTTGAATTCAAATATATGTCCAATAAATAATACATTTTCTTTCCGAGTAATTTTTTCTAAAAATGTGTTCAAATTCTATAATAGCTATTGATTTATTTAATCTTTTAATATAAATATATTTTTACAACACATTTTTAATAGAATAATACTTTTATTTTATGAAACATGTACCTTTTTTCATTTTTTATAAAAATGAGAGATGAATCATTATTTATTTATCATATTCATCATGAATGAAAATATTCATCTCTCCTGACCACTCAATGTTTTAAAGATATTTTTTTAGTTTCAAATGATATTAAAAAAATCATTTTCTCTATTATTAAGAATTATTTATATTTTTAATAATATTTATTCAAAATTTAATTTAAGATTTTCTTATTAAATTCTCAAATATATATTTGAAAATAATTTTCCATCGAATATGATATCCATTGAAGATACTAAATTTGAAAATGTTACTTTCCAGAATTACATTTTTGTACTTTTTTATTGTATTTTCATAAAAAAAACTTCCAGTAATGTTTTGGAATATATATAAATTATTTGTATATATATCTCTCATATATATGCGTAAATTATTATCCCTTATTTTGATGGGGTAACAAAATCCATATAGTCATTTATCATATGCATTCATTTTGAAATTTTCTCTGAATGTGATATGAAGCTGTATTATTAAAATCATTTTATATCCACGATGAACTCTAATGATATAACTTATGAATCATTTACTTTGTAGGGGAAACATATATTCTGAACATGTTTTTATTGGTGCTCCCTGATATCACTCTAATGGATTGGGTAAATTTTAATATCTTGAGATGTCATGTATGGGATTTAAGAGTACTCCTAATCCATTATGAGACTTTTTCTTTTATGTGACATTGTCACGTAAGATAATAATTTCTAATTTTTATGTCATGTTATATGGTTTTCTGCACATTTCCTATGTTATAGTTTGTCTTATAATGTAAATTTCATTGTGTTATTCTTGAATGTGATTACTCATGTTCTCTATATTTTTTATATCATGATCTTTTATTGGCAAAAAAAATTTTCCCTATATTGTTTATTCTGTTACATTTATTTCTTGACCACCTCTTTCTTAAATATATTCCTCAAGTTATCCTGAGTATTATTTAGAGTTTGAATGGATTTAGGGGATCATTGAGGAAATGAATAAAATTAAGGATCCCATGATGTAGTTCCCTTTGATGTATTATGAACCATGTCTCTTAATGTAACTATTCCTCACAATAATTATTTTTAATAAGTGGGTTTTCATGTTTATCAATATTCTAATAATCTATATAAAAGGATTCGGTGACCGTATATGGTATCATAGTAAACGAAATGAATTTGACCCTTGGGAACTCTCATGTGAGAGCATTGGATGAAGAATGGATTTTCTCTAAAGGGAATCACATGGAAATGGATTACATTTAGGATCTATGTGTTTCTGGCCAAGGTAGTGTAGTCACCCATGGATTTACCGAATATAAATGAATTGTTTTATGATAGAAAGAACTCAGTACTTCTATAGCATCTATCATATGAATTATTATGTTAAAATTGTGAAACTTGTTTGAGAAAACACTACTGATAAACTTATGGATATGTATATGTATAAATAAAATTCTATATATATATATATATATATTAAAATTTCATGATTTTTTAGTAATGTAATGGGAGTGTTTTTTCTATTAAATTGAAACCCTCTAGGATATTATTGAATGAAATGGTTTGGGAATAGATTTACATTGGGGTTATAAATTTGAAAAATAAACATCAGGCCTAACATTATCATTACATTTTATATAATAACTGGCCTTATTTTTCCCCATTCATCACAGTATAGGAGGATAAGGTTTGGAAATCGATAACCACATTATAAACCACCATAAAGGATTTCAATTGAACATAACCATGAATGGTCTTTGAATGATATATTATGTCATATATTGAAGATAATGTGTCCTAAAATTGACATATTATAAATAATATTTCATGATTATGTGTTTTACCACTAGGAATTTTATTTATCATATAATTATTTTTAGTTTTAATCAATGAAAATAACCATGAAAATTTATTTTATAATTTAATTTAATTAACAATTTAGTGATTAAGGGAAACAAAATTGTATTATTTGTGGTAATATATTTATTGTAATTATTTTTAATATGCGATCATGATATATGATTAGTAATGTGAACTTATGTGGGATTCAAATATATTTAAATAAAATAATTATATAAATTTTTTAATATTTTTTGTTTAATAATCATAAAGGAATATTGATATAACATTAAAAATATAAATAATGTAGGATGAATCACTGAATGAATATCTCAAATAGAAAAGAAAATTTTTTTTTTTATAAATTAAGGTCACCAAAAAACAAATTGATATTTAATTCAATGTCATATATGTGGGTAAAATGGGAATTACCTGACTCAATTCCATAATGTAAGGGATATCCATCGGATTAAGGAAAAATATATTTTAAACCAATTCATTATAGTAAAACAGTTGAAATATTTTTGTATTGTGTTTCCGGAATCATCCATATAATTATTTTTCCCAGTCTTATTTTTGTAATATGAATAACGAATCATATACGAATTTTGTTAATATTATAATAATATATATAATCATGTTTTATTATAAAAAATTTAAAGATACGATCATGGGTTAATGAGATTAAGGCATATTATAAGTTCAATATCTTGATCAACCCTTTTGAGGATTTAGGTAAACAAACATGAAGGTGGGTGATGGTTGTTTTTGCAGTCATTTAGTTTTTTGAAGTATATATTACATTTTTATATAATGTAAATGATTATTTTGATGAATCCTACTGTATTTATGGAAAATTATGATAATTTTTTTTAAAGATAAAATATCTTATAAAGGGTTAAGTTTTAATTTCATAAATATTATTCATCTGTTAGAATTCAATGTGTTATATTGGATATTTTGTTCTATAAAATTTGGATTTAGTAATTTTAGTAGGATGATAGTGTTATTATTTGTTGATTATGAGATCAGAAATTAGTTTATCTTGGTTCTTCAAGCACAAGAAATTAATAGTGAATACAAATAATTTGAAGAAAATGATGATATTATTGTGGAAATTTATTAATGGATTAAATTCCAATTTATTGGAAGTATATTTTTCTTATGTTCATAGTCTATATTGTAAATAAATTACTCAAAATCTATGAAAGGTATCTTAAAAAATTAAATTCCTATTAGCTTCATATCCTTGGAAAAAATGGTCATTCAACTCATCAAATATTTATAGTTTTTTTATCATTAACTTTGTAATTTTCATTCTCATAATTCTTATTAATGATTTATATCACTCTCAATATTAATTTACCCTTATTTTATTTTCCCATATAGTTAGTTTCCACTCATTTTCACTTATTTAGAATCATAGAAAGTGTAGTTCAAGATGATCAAAAAAATTCCATTTGTCTCTTGTCAAGGGAATGTTTTATTGACCAATTTTAGGGTTTTGGTTTACAACAATGTTATTTTAAAATGTCAAACCCTTGATTAGAGATAGCAAGATTAAATTATGTGTGGAAAATTTATTTTTGGGTATATATTGCAACACCCATATATTTTAAAAGTGTGGGTCCAATTTGATAGTGTATGTGACATAAAACACTAATCTCAAATGATAATTTTACACCATGAAACAATATAATTTATTTTTTTTAAATTAATTAAATCTCATATATTGATTTATATACATGAAACACTAGGTTTAAATGAAATGTGATACTTTAAAATAATATTAATATTTAAGCATCGTCATAATAAACTAGTCGTTATGTCTAAGAAAATAATATGGAAAATAAATTATAAATGATAATATAGTTTACAGTTATATAATATAAATTCAATTATAATATACTAATTAGAAATAAAATTACATCAATTTTATGTAAATAATAAATTTTATTTAAAATACTATATTTTTATAAATTACGTCTTAGTCATGCTTAGGAAAGATGTGTTAATAATGGATTATAAATTAAGATGTGATAAGATGTTATAAAAGGTAACATATATGATAATATAAATAATAATATTACTGTGTTATAAATTAATAATTTGTTAAAAACCACTATATTGGAGAATAAAGAATGTTTATCTAAATGGAGTCATGAGGTATGCAATTTCATTAATAAATTTTCACTCATTAGGGTATATGTGTTCTTTATTTATTATACCATGGTATTATTATGTGTGAAATATATTTTTATTTTTTTCTATTATGATGACACTTACATTGTTTTCTTCCAAAATTTTTATTCATAATCACCCAATTCAATAACTATCACCTTAATGATACAATTATTTTAAGAGTTTTATAACAGGCATCCTTATTGAAGAAACATGTTCTTTTATTCAAATAATTTATTTTTAATGGTATATATAATGCCCCTTGAAAATTTATATCATGAATCCTTTATATGTCATGTTATTTTATATTAAAAATCATTTATTTCATTCATAAAAATTAATGATTCAATAGTTACTAACATGCTAAGGGTTTTTGTTAATATCATTTAATGTAGGATTTCATATTATTAATTTTCAATTAAACTTGATTATTTTATAGTTGTAAAATAAATCCATTTCATTTTCAACATGTGTATTTATTAATGTAATTATAAAGAATATGTTTTATTTTTTTCATTTTAATACTTTAAATTTTTGATAAAATGTTTTAAGAAAATATGACATAATTTCATTATTATATCTAAAATTCATTTTCGTCCTAATATATGTTTTATTAGAATGTATGAAAAATTATTAATGATTATTTTTTAACGTCAATTTTAACATTAATTTTCATTTTGTGAAATATTTTGTGTAGAATATTTTTATCATTTAATGAAAAATATCTTTCTGATTTTTTCATAATAATATGTGAAATGAATCATTTTTAACATATTCATTAGGAAATAAAATCTTCCACAATCATGATAACTCAATGTTTTAATGAATCCTTTTTAAATTTCAGATCTAATTTTCTAATATCTTATTTTCATTACTGTTTTATATTTATTTATATTTAAAATAAATTATTTTAAAATGGAAAAGTTATTTTAGTCAATAAATGTTCAACATGATATTTCAAAATCATAATCCATCAATGATGACATGTTCTAATGTCACTCAAACTGAAAAAGTTATTTTCCTAAATAGTGTTTTAGAAAAATTAATTTTATGTTCGTCAAAGAGAATATACTTTGATGTTATGGATTGATTATGATGTATGTATATAAATCTTTAACAGATATATAAAATGTATTATTCTTTTCATTGATGTGAAAATTCACATGTTATTATCATTTATCAAATACATGCACACTGAAATTTTCTTTAATATGATATGAAGAAAATTATGAAACTAATTTCTTTTCCGTTGGAATTTTTTGTTATTTCTATTGATTGGTTTATTTATGTGGAAGAGATAGATCATGGTCATGTTTGGATTAGTGGACCCAAATAGTACTCTAATGTATTAGTAAAATCATTAGTTTTATGAGATTTCATGTTTGTGATTAGGAAGAAAACCTAATACATTATGTGAGATTTTTCAATCATGTGATACTATCTATGTTTTTAGACATCGGGCATGATTGTTTCATGTTATCTCTCACTACTATATATCATATATTACCATGATATTGGAATACCATTAAGAATATGATAGGATTTTATGTTAGTAATAATGTTCCTTCTATTTTATCATATCATGTTATGTCTTTGATACACATGTTATGATCATTTATCATGTTATTCCATTACTTTCTTTCCTAGATAACACATTTATATAATATATTCCCCAGATAATCCCATTTAGTTAAAGGGGATGGAATTGACTTAGGATCATAATAATTAAAAGAACAAGGATGACATATTTTAGTGCCCTTTGATATATTGTGATGTTATTATTACTAAGACATTAGGGATCATTATCTTTATGGTATATTATTTTATATTTATTTTTATATATAATGAAATGTTATGTGTAAATGTATTGGGTAACAAATTTTTCCCTATTCATATTCCATTAGATATTTTGTAATGCAATGAGGAAATTATTATTAAACGATATTTCTTTTCATAGGATATAATATAATTAAACAATGAATGATTAATTTTTTCTAAATAAACATTGTGTTCGAAGACTCATTTATTGTTAAAGAAAAGCAATGACCTCTTTTAACTGGGGTTTGGCTAAGTGGTAAGCACCCCATAATCCAACATGAAAAAATGGGGGTTCAAAACCCATTGGGCACAGTAAATTAGCGTATGATAGCGTACTGTAGCAGCAGCGACCCTGTAGCAACTACGAGTACTATAGCGGTGGCAGTTCACTATAGCGGCTACAGAGCATTTTAGCAGTGGTGGGTACTATGCGGTACTGTAACAGGAAGTTACTATAGTAGTACTATTCACAATATGGGACTTGATAAAATGAATGATTAATGATTTATAAAAACTAATAGTTACAATTATAATTAAAAGATTTTTCGACCAATATTATATTTCCCACCAATGAATTCGGTAATGTATTATATCTCATACGGTAATTCTATGAATTAAGTTCATGTACTTGATATAATGTGAGAAACAAGTCGATGTTCCTGATCCACTCTATGAAAAATGTATTGATTCCTAATCCATTATTATTTTATGGTTTTAGAAGTTAACCATGATATATTAAATAGTTTCTATTAATTTAATATTGTCACAGATCTATGAAATTTCGATATGGATTATGAATAATTTATTTTGATTTCATATAATTATGTTTCACATTTTTAGAAAAAATAATGCATTATTCTATGATTCATGTTTATGACCCATAATTAATTGGGTAATAAATTAGTATTTTATTTTAATTATCTCATATACATAATACTATCTTATTGTTTTATATGATCATTAATTTATATCTCCCATGCATACACGTACTACTAATCTTAGCTCACTATTTTTCATTGTCCATTTCATCATATTATAAAATATATTTAATAAAGGTCTGCATATGAATAAAATTAAATGGAGAGATAATTGTGTGATATTTTCAAGAGCATTAATAAATTAATAAGATTATGTATATATCATGAAATGAAAATAAAACATTACATTCCTTCAAAATACTTTTATGATTTATATGTTTTAATGTTCTAAAATTATGTAATATTTATGTATAAATATTATACTTTTGTATTTATGGTCTCAATTATGGATTTTTTATAATTTTAAAATTAGGATGAAAATAAAATTTGGGATAATCTTAGGGATACATAAAAGTATAGGAAAATTTCCTAGAATATTGGTGAAGGATAGAGTTGGTGGATTCCATGAAATTTCATCTACATCTAAATACTATATGTGAATATCGCTATGTCATAGTTGTACATATGGGTAATAAAATCGATAGGGGAACATTGGGATTGGAATCTATAGTCACTTTTTTCACAAAAACATACCTTCATGTAGACCTATTTGACCCTCCTAATAGACATGTGTTTGTAATTCACAAACACTTATTGAACCACACATGATTTTATTTAATAATGAACATGAAAGATCTTGGATAAAACTACATTTTCATATACTAAAAAGAATGTATCAGGATATATATCTCTTATGAATTATTTTTCATGGTTTTAACATTGATCAATGATTCCTAATTATCATACTTACCATTTTGGTTGTACCAAGTGTTTGAAGATAAAATGATTATGTTTGTGTGGTAATTGTAATGAACAATTATTAAAGTACTCCATTTGTGCGTTTGAAAAATCACTATGAATGAAAATTCATAAACCCAACAATTATAAGATTAATTTTCAATGAAAAACCCCAATAGAATGATTATCACATGTCATTTTTATGATTCTTCATTGGTTGAAGTTTGTGGGAGTATACTTACGGTAACTCAATTTATTCTCCCTCTAGTTGTATTTAAAGTTATTTTAGTAATTTATTGGATTTCTCAATATAAATCATTTATCAATTGATGGTTAATCGTAGAGTCATTTTATATTTCAAACCATCCTATGATCATTTATCAATGTATCAAATAGTATTAACATCCAGAATAAATTGTATTTATTGTATGTGTCTTGATTCTTATTAAAAAATGTGTTTCTCTCATAAGGTTGGGGAGAAAATACACATCGATCTCAGGCCTATTGTGATGGAATTTTTTATGTTTATATGGAATATATTTATACTCTTCTACCAAATCGTGATGTAGATTTATTAGTTGAAATAATAAATACATCTATACCGATTTATATGATTTATTATTGTGATAGTACAAATATATAGTGACTACATTTTGTCATACTATGTACTCTTCTATAACCATGGATTTAATAAATATATTATTTAGAAAATTCCATGATCAGTTATTGGTATTCTTTTAAGATGATATCATTGGGTATATATATATATATATTCATCATCATAATTTTTATTAACAGGAAAAGGATAAAAATATAATGTCGCGGGAAATTAAATGATCTGAGAACCATGTTATTGTTTTTTGAAATAGTGCAACCCCAAGGTTTCTCCCATTATAATGTTCTTTCTCATAAGGGGGAAGTAATTCATTTGGGAGAAGTAGGTGACACCTGTACCTTGTTCCACTGATGGAGTGTTGTGGTTTGCAACATTATTCCACTCATACCAATTATGAAGGATCTCTATATGGGAGATGATCCTTCATATGCACCATCAAGATATATTGTTGAATGACTAGGGGGATTCTCAATCAATGTAGTGAATTATAAGGAATGAGATAGTCCAGTTTTGATTGCCTTCCAAAAAATGTTTTTTGGAGGAAAATTTAGAAACCAGTGAGAAAAGATATAACTTTACACTGAATGTAATTTCCATGGATTAGGAAAAATTTGAACGTAAAAATGACTCAAATATCGTAGTCTCACACAATTCCACCACTGTGCACAACACCTGATCTATATGATTTATCAGTGTAAATCCTGAGTCATGATTTTGGGAATGTTCTAATGTACAAAATTCTGTGAGAGACACTATGGGTAGAGAGACATAGGGAGATTCCAGTAAACAATATTTTGAGAGTGGGAGTGTCCCCAATATTCTTTCTAAATCTAGTCATGTTAAGTAGGATATTTTTTTTCTTCTGATAGCTAGATCATTCCCATGGTTAAAAATACCTTCAAAAAATTTTGAGTTTCATGCCTTCTATATTCAACATCATTCTTGTAATGGAACAACAGATCATTCCTTTTTATTTATCACAATAATACCAATGAAATTTAACCATATATCGAGGAAGGGGCGACATTGTAGTGGAGAGGATGATAAGACCATGATTTCACCAAAGTATCATTATATTGAAAGGGCCCAATCCCTCTAAATGAATTGGTGGTCTATAATATCATCCATGAACATAATATAAATAAACATATAGTGGTCTAGGTAACAATAAGAAATTTTATATTTTCACCAATGCAAACCCTATGGTTTCAAATTCACCATACATAGAATTTATATATCATTGGTATTTAATTACTCAAAAATACCAACCCCAACCTATTAGTGTTACCATTGGGAATTAGAGTTTTACAATAATATTTATTTAAAAATACATTTGAGTAAGACTTTGTGATGATATATTTTTTGGGCTATGTGTTGTTGTCAATTAAGTCTATGTAGTCATGATTGATATTCTTTCAGAGGCATTAACAAAACATGGAAATCTAAATGTATCACTAAATGTGATTTTAGGGAGACAAACCCAGGAAAACTTTGATTTGATCTGTTCTTGTTATTAAAATAGAAAAAATATCATGCTTCCCCACAATCCTTAAAGAATGGTTTCGAGGAATATGACTACCAGAGAAGACATCTAATTTTATTGTGGATGATTTACCACATGAAAATGTTTTATCCCTCTTGATTTTACCATTATAAACATCCCCAATAATTACTTTTCCAAAAAAATATTATCATAAAAAATTTTATTCGTGTAGTGCAATGTGTTCTTGAGATTCCTCAAATAAATTCCCCTTCCCTCATTTTCCATTTCATTTATTCACATGACACCCAATAATTTTTAACATCTGAGTGGGAATCCCAAATAAAAGTGGAATGTATATATGTTGTTAAATGAAAGACTAATGTTATTAAATGTTGGTTGAGAAACCATACTATTATTGTGATCTAATGTTTTCATGGTTTTAAAGGATATTATAAATTATATATGAATAATTATCACATATTTATAATGTACCCAATAGTATTACTCATAAGCGGTATATGTTACTTTAGATAAGTGAATGAGATGAAAATTTCAATGAACTAAATAGAAGAAAATTAAGAACACATATAATTAAATTTCATTTTATTATAAAATGATTTATACCAATATTGATGTACCAAATAAAATACTAGGATATATTATCATACAAAATGATATGCTGATAGATTATTCCATAATAAAATTATTGCTTTTTGAGAAAAATTATCCAACTCATGATTTCAGTTATCATTGTTAATTTTTTAATTAATTATAGTAAATAATTACATTTAAAATTTAATAATTGATATAGATATATATATATATATACATTGATCATAAATTATTAATGTATATATTCACCCAAAAAGGGATGAGTATGAATTCTTGAATGTGGTTGGATCATAAATATTATGATTTTGGACTAGATTACCACTGTGGAAAAGTATAAAAACTGGAACATTATTTGAGGTGAAGAGATCGTGAAATATTATCTCTTATGTGAAAAAATAATACAATATTTATTTATTTATAAAATATTTAACATGGAATATTTATGGTTAAATATAAATTTTTTCATTCTCAAATGATTTTTTACAAAATATCCATGTATAAATTAGAAAGGCTCATAAGGAAGATGTTGAACTACCGAATATATCTGAGACATGTTTATTAGTTTAACATTGATTACGTTAAAATGATAATTTTAATGAATAATGTATGTGTTTAATCCATCATATACATGAGGAAGGATCAATTATAGGATTCTCATTTTTCCTCAATATCTAAAAATCCTGGAATTATGGGGATATATATTTCTCTACAAGTGTATTTCTGGGGTAAAAATGTAAATATATATATTTATAAATATGTATATGGTTTTATGATATGTATATAAATTAAGGATAAGATATAGGAGTCTAACGGGATGTTACAAACATTACCAAAACCAAAATATGAATTTGAAAACATCGCCATGCATTTTTTCTTGAGACTGCAGCAAATATCTAAAATCTATAATGTTATTTGGTTTATAGTAGACGTCCTTATAATGTTAGTACACAAAATTACAATATGATAATATTTTTCTCTAGATGATATTTTCATCATATATATTAATAATGTGGTATTGATTCATGGTGTACCATATTCAATTGTATCTGATTTAGAATCGAGGATTATCTCAGTGTTTTGGGGAACTCCTAATCAATATTTTCATACAGAGATGACTTTATAAATGTCTTATCATCCTCATAATAATTTGTAGTATAATAGATCCATATAAAACCTAGTGGATATTCTTATATATTTTTTTATTAAATTCAATACTGGTTGGGATCAATACCTTCAACAATTTGAGTTTTCATACAACATTATCCATTACTCAAGAATTTATATGGATCCTTATGAGGCCCTCAGTGGAATGATGTGTATAACTCCAACATGATGGGATAATTTTACATAATGAAATCAATTTTCACTTGGGATTGATTAGTGAATTGAAGAAAATTTAGGAATAATTCAATATAATATCAATGTATCTTAGTGTCGACATAAATGATATAATGGAAAGCGTTGGAATGATCTTGAATTTGAATATGGTGATATGATTTTTCACGGAATATCCCCATTGATACAAGTTATGATAATTGAAAAAATTTAATTATGAAACCAGTGAATATATGACATGTTATGATTCATGATCTAATGGGGCTGGTAAAATTTCACTTAGCAATTATATTAAACCTCTTTCTAGTCAATGATGTGTACCATATATATCTGATGAAGAAGTAAATAATTGATCTATCACATTAACCAAATATATAGGTCATACGGATTGAGGAATATATATATTATAATGAAAATATTATTATGATTCTATATCGTAGAGATAACATTAAACAAAACAATACCACTCACAGAGTAATTATTTTATGGTGGAACCCCCCAATTTGAGGATGACTCATTGCGACATGACGATATGACGAGGTAGAATTATCCTCCATTGTTTTTAATTGAGTAATGGAAATTGAGTGAGATATTAAATTTATTTAGGTCTAATGTAACACCATTGGATTTTATGAATTAAAATTTCAAATAATCTATTTCGTTTATACAATGGGTTTCACACAACATCGTGGTTTAACAAACCATGGTATAATATTCAAATATTATTATTTAAAGTTATAGTTATAACTTATCCAATAAAATTGTGGGTATTAATTGGATAGAAACAATTGTGAAATGAAAATGATTAAATAATGTATAAAAAAATTAAATAGTTATCAATTAATTAAAAATGTAATTAACAAATCATTCGAATGTAAAATATTTTTTTTATAGAAACATTTTTTTATGTGTATAATTTATTTTTTATCATAAAATATAAAATTAATCACTATTGGTGAATGACGTTAATTAAATTTATATATTATATATTTATGAAAATTATTTATCATTTATGTAATAATATTTTAGTAATAATATTATATTAAAACCAGTTTTATGATTAATGAGGTTTTGTATCCAAGAAGCATTTTCATTGTGTTTTTCACATTTATATGTAAATTAGTTTTTCTAAATTAAGAAATCATATTTTAGAAAATGAAACAAATTTATTAATTAAAATTATCTAAATTATTATAGAGTAAAATTATGATATTTTTTTAATAATTTTCATAAAAGAATAATTTTTAATGGATACTGAAAACTAATGTTTTAATTAAAAATATTAATTTCATTTAATGAATTTGAAAAGGTTATTTTTTTATGTCAATTTAAAAGAAATATTGGTTTAATTATGTTATTTATAGTTTAATATAGATATTTTGAATCAAATTTATGTCCAATTTATTTCAAGAATCTTTTTATAATTATGATAAAACATTATTTTTAGAATACACTCTTCCATTACGCATGCAAGTTTAATTTTAAATTAAATTATTCAAATTATTTGAATTATGAATGTAAAAATATATTCAATTTTGGAATAATAATAATTTCATTCTGATGGTATCGTAATATTATTTTTTGATCACGATGAATACTAATAGACATTGAAAATTATTTATTTTGGATAAGGTTAACATGAGTTTATCGGGGGAAAAACAAAATTATAAGGTTATGTTTTCCAATTAAAATTTTATAACTTTTATTTGATGTATGTTTTTTGGGATTATTAGATAACAAATTTTGATATATTCATATTTGGTAAAATATTTCTTGATAAAGAATATATCTATTTTTATTCAATTTGGAAATTTCCAAGTGGGTTCCTTCCCCATCTTAGATAAAGACCTCCTTTATCCTCATCCCTCCAAACTTCATGAGAATTTTGGTTAATCCATGGACTTCCAAAATTATATTCATAAAATAAATCCCCATTCCATTATTTCAATGGTTTGATCAGATTCTATACATGGAATGTTTTAGGTATAAATCAAAAGGGTATCTTTGAGAAAGAGGTATGGTTCTTAACCATGAGTTATTAGTTTCATTATTCTTCCATTTCAATAAAATATAATTCAAAAAAATATGAAATAATGACACCTATATATTACATATTTTTAGATTTTATTATTTTAATATAATGACCTATATCTATATCCTCTTTCATTAAATGGGAAACGAAACTGTTACTGAGTGTAAGGTGGTCTACTATAACAAAAACTGATATAATTCATTTTCCATCACAACCAATCATAGATGTATATAATTATGTATTTAATTTATATATATGATAATTATGAAATAAATTTATTTATTTTTTTATATCCAATCTAACTTGTTATCTTGCATATGTAGAAAAATGATAATGTTGTCCATGTGAATGTGTGCAATACTGCATCCATAAGGCGATGCGAATTTTTTTTCAAATTATATTAACATGGATGGATATAATGATATATTTAATGAATATATATGATATATATATATATAATAGAAAATTTAATCTATATTGATAAATTATGATATCTATTTTTTCCATTCCATCAATCAAAAAAATGAAAACAATATAAACACCTATATACAACCTATCATCTCTGTGTATGAAATAATTAATTTATATATCCATAGAATTAATAGATGAATCTAAATATTAATATTATGAATATATAAGATATTTGCATCATTTTTATACATTTAGGGATCCTGGAAACATGAACACTAAAAAAGTACCAAAAAGATCAAACTAAAAAATACATGAAAAACATATTTGTTATTTAATAAAATAATGACTTGAAAAAAATTGTTAATGAATGGGTGATCAAATTTGGAGACCCTATTTTTTCATTTTATGATTTTTTAATGTTTCTATATATACTTATAGAGCTAGGATATAATATGGTGTTTGATTATATGTAAAATTTGGGATAGAATTTATTTTATATAAATATTTTATATATTTTGTATTATGCCTGGGCAATTTCATAAGAAAGATTTGTTAAATTCTAATCATATGATCAAATTAATATTTTTTGACCATGGTTCTGTAAATAACTTTATATTTACCCTATCCATGACCTATAATTTTTCTACATGGGGATTTCATATATTTTAAAAATATTTTTGGTACATTTGTTTGGTTAATTAATTAATTAATTAAAATAATATAGTATTTACATTAAATGAAACTCTATAGAAATTATAAAATTTTAGTAACCAAATCCTTTTGATAATTGAGATATATTCTTCCTCTTCTATTGTAGAATAAACATCTGATGATGAAGAAGAATCAGATCAAAAGATATTGAGCCAAGCCAAACAAAATCACTCCACCAAATCATTAGAGAGTATGTTCATCAAAAATGAATCATCAAATTTCAAGATAGGAATCATAAATACATTTTTTAATCCATTTTTTATTAAATTTATTGGGAATAATCAATCATTTATATGATCAATGGATATTTTAATACTTTTCGTGCCCCCAATAATTGGAAAAAATGTGATTATTTGAGGGTTCTTTCCCAATATATCTTAATTGTATTTGATGGAAAATACCTATTGGATACGTATTATTAAATAATTTTTCTTATTATATTCTACCTTTATATTTTTCATTCTTCTCGGATTGGCCAATGGGGAATTAATTAAATGTAATATAGTTGTACAAAGATGAATTAGACCCATAGAATCAGGTAAAAATCAAGTATTACAAATGGAATTCCTAATCAAGGATGGAATCAGGGGTCTCATGGGTTGTAAATGGATGATTTTTGGATCATAAACCAAATAAAAAAAGAAATTAATGGGTTGGAATGGTACAAGGAATATGAGGAATGAATGAAGTAGTGAACTTAGTAGGTAATTTATTTACATCAACGAGATGGATGAAACCACATATAGAGATGAGATCTACCATTATTGGGAGGAGAATGTCCGTAATTAAATGGCGGGATGGGTAGATCATCAACATGGAGTTCGTATATGAGAATCTATGGAAATCAATAATACATGCTATATTGTAAAAATAAAACATAGTATATTGGGTCTAGGCAGAAACATATAGGGATTCTCAGAATTATAATTATCATACATGTAACACCCCAAGATTCCACATTACTTTTCCCTTTGAATAATGCAATATGTTACATTGTAAGCAACTTTGAGATTCCAATAGAATGTGACCATTCAAACTAGCCGTTATGAATAGTAATACCCACTTTTTAAAATTTTATAACTTTTATCTTTCAAATTGTACTTCATTTTTTGATTCGGAATATCGAAATTATCTTAGGGTGAATTTTTGGTATTTTTCTGAAAACATTTAATTTTTGATACATAATGAAAAACAACGAGTTATTGTTTAAAACTAGCTTTTGTTTGAATAATTAATTATTTAATTTATAATTATTTTATGTCAAAATTTATACATAATACCTATATAATTTCAATTTAATTCATGAGAGTCATTTTATAATGAATTTAGATATATCAAAAAAATTTGATCTTTTTACAGTCTCTCACCCACATCCTGGGAGAATTAGAAAATATTCATAAAACATATTTTTACAGATTCTGCGGGTTGAATTCCAAAAATCTGATAGAAATGGTGGAAATCAGTTTGTAAAATGTGGTTCAATAAGATGAAAATATTTTTTGTTGAATTGTAACTTTTTACATTTATTTACCACGGTTAAAAGTAAATATGGTAATTAAGGGTAAAAATGATTTTATTATTTGCCTAAAACATGTCCTAATTCTATTGGATAAATATAATTCTTCCAAAGACATTCGTAGAAATAAAATATTAACTTCTTTGGTCTACATGGATTAGATTAGGACAGTTATTATTATTTTATTTAAGGAAGAGTTAAAAGATGTAAATTCATAGTTTAATAACTAAAAAATTTTAATACAGGGTTACACAAAATATAAATTCTACTATACGTATTCATTAGAAATATAAAAATATTTCCTACATAATGGTATTTTTCTTATAAATTTTAGACATTAAATAATAAATTTATTTATGACACAATGATGATTTAGCAATTACCTTATTAGTGAAATATTAAAATAATTGATATTATAAATATCCAAATAAATATAATTTTAATCATTTAATGAATTCCAATAATTTTAAATGTTAATATGACATGTTATGGTTGATTAAATATTATTTTTTCGAAGTCATTCTACTATTATGAATTTAACAAAAAACAAAATAACAAATAGTGTCAAAATTTGCATAAAAGTGTAATTAAAACAAATATTATATTATTATTTGTATTATATTCCTAAAAATTTAATTCACTTCAAAAGGGATTAAATAATATTATATATTTCATTAATGAACTAATTTGGGTTCACTTGGATTTTTATAGTAAGTTTTTTAACAATATAATATAAAAATTCAAAGAGGCATGATAAATGTCAAACTATTTAACTTAGAGTTAAATCTAAAAGATAAGGTTAATATGATGATGTAATCCTATCTAAGACCAATTGTTTGAAATTTTTTCTACCCTTACCCTCCTTATCCTTTAAATAATTCATATTTGAGCTATTAGAAACAGAAAATTATTTTATTATAAATTAATATTTTATCTCTTCCAAAGATGCCCCTCACCCCTCTTATACAAAGGCACATCACCTTCTCAAAAATTATCAACATCAAAGCCATTTTTTCCAGCCAACCCCAGCCGAAATATCATCCCAACATTCATCTTTTCAACCTAGAGGCCTTATTTTAGTCAAAAATACAACATGATGAGCCCTATTCTTCAAATCAAAAGAAAGAACAGAAGAAGAGGTAAATATTTCATAACCTCATTCAAGTTCTTTTCTTCTTCAACATCCTATTTCATTATTGTTTCCAATATATAATAATAAATCTAGTATTTTATATATACTGTGATGTTATTTTAAAAAATATACAACAATATTCATTATTCTATCCATCCTATAAATGATAAAGTCACCATACATGCTTACGTACGGATTACCATCTCCACGTCGTGGTGTAGTTTGTTATTCAAATACTTCATCACTTGGATGGGTATAAAAATGAGTATAATTGATTTAAATAATAATTATAACATGATAATGATTATTTTTATCTGTAATACCATCCTATTAATAATTATTTTAATATCAAAAGAATGATATTGTTGCTCATGTGTAAGTATGGATTAACGTCTCCACGAACACGATGAGATTCATTCCCAATCGTATAAATTCAAGAATAATTTTCATTTGATAATTAAAATTAATGTTTAAAGACTTAATATAATTCTGAATATGAATAATATACATCCTATCCATAAAAACATTACTTACGTAACAAACCATATCAAGGAAAATGAATCAGTGAACACCTGAAACGATGATAATACTTAAATATAAATAACAAAGAAATATTAGAAGATCATATATGATATCATATTTATGTATATAGTTCTTGTATAATTTAATAAAAATTATTTTACTATTATACATGATGTTAAGGTACCCTCAACCAAGGAAAAGTACAAGGTAAGGTGTAATTCTATAATCTTTTCATTACTTAAGTTTGTTTATACATAATTATATACTAGGACCTCTTTATCATCCACATATATTTTTTAAAAGGTATTTAAAAAAATTACTATTTACCTAACAATGGGATAATGTCATTTATACCCTTATTTTCCTTATCTGTTTTTGAAAGTAATCTTTCTGTCGTTTTCCAAATAAGGTACTTTAAGACTTTTTTGACAAAATTAATGTAAGAATGTTTTTTGAACTTATACAGTGGGTGAGTCTATTTTCATCTGTTATAACATCATCGAAGCTTCCCTTACAAGCTTATAAAAATATTTTCAAAATAAATTTTTTCATTATAATTACATGACTCTTAAATGATTCCAAAATAGAAAGAGATATTTTTCTCAAATAAAATTGTTTTCATCTATGTGAAATTCCTTTTATAAATTTTAAACTTATTTGGAGTTGATTTGTCATGATAAAAATTATCCATATTGTGTTAAATGTTTTGTGATGTGTTTGAATATGGATGAGTAATTTTTATGTCATTCATGGTTTGTGGTTAAATTAATTACATTTTGTATTCTAGTTTTAATACGAATGATTATGTTATATTTCAACCTCTTCAAAAGATGAATGTGTTGGACTATTATGTTCCAGTTTGGGGATTGATAAATATTACCCCTCTAAGATAGGGTCTTGTTATAGCAGACCCTCCAGGTTGGATTCCGGTTACAGAGGCTCTCCGGGTTGGAGTCTAGTTATAGAGTCTCTCCACGTTGGATTCCAGTTATAGAGGTTCTCCAGGTTGGCGTTTGGTTACAGAGGCTCTCCAGGTTGAGATCCGGTTACAGTTATCTCCTAGTTCATGGAATGAGGCCTTGACATAGAAATTAATGTCATACATTATTAATTCCATCATTATGAAAGTTTATATTGATATTTCATGTGATTATTAGACTATTATTATATCCATGTGAATACGTAAATTGAATTATTTTTTTATTTTAGCCATATTATGCTAAAGTTCATGTTTAAAAGGAGTTTGTTTTTGTTTTATACATTTACATAAATGATTATGATTATTTATGAATGTCTCTTCTATATTGTTATCCTTTGTATGCATCTGATCTCACCTCTTTCTATGTTTTATTTTTCCCAGGATGCTAAGCAGTATATTATGACTGACCTGCAGGGATAGTCTAAGGGATACGACTGTGGCCTATGGAGACAATGTTGTTGTAGTTTTTCATTTTATAATGTAATATTAAACCTATGAATGTGCCAAGTATTTCTAAGGATACTAAAATAATGGTTCTTTTGAGACATGATCTTTTTTGAACATGCCAATGTTATGTAATAATGTACCGAATTTCGGTAACTAGGGTTGAATCATTACATTTGGTATCAAAGGAAGTTTTGTATAAACCATGAAAACTAGATTTAGATAAATTTTGATTAGAGAACATTACCCTAAGATAGACTTTGACGATTAGTATAAAAGAACATCCTAGAATTTTTGTATTATAGATATTTTGTGATTTTTCCAAGAAATACATCCCTATTAGGATATGAGTAGGTGGAGGAAGCTCTAGCACATATGTACCTAGGGGAAAATCATGAAAATACTACTTTTAGCGAGGCTTGAATGAGAACTCTTGCACGATAATGGGCCATGCTGCACTCTTGGTTACAACACACCCAGGGGATATGCTTAGGATAATTCTCATTTTACTTACAAATCATTATTAATTATTTATGACAATATAGATCCTCAAAGAAAATATTTTTATTATTATGGATTATATCCATAAAGTGCTCTATTTTTGTTAACTATTTTACAATTTGGGAATTATGTGTTTCCATTCATAAACTAATCTAGCATATTCAATTGTTTAGAGATGGCTCCTAGTGGAAAGAATGGAAACAGTATCAACGTATGTAATCCATGTAGGGATTTCCCTCCTACTCAAGATAATTATAGTGGTGTTGGTGATACAACTGGTGCTGATCAGTTGATCACAAAAATAAGAAAACTCACACAGGTTATCAATAATAACCTTACCCGTATAGAGCACCCTGATCTACAACGCGTTGGATCATTGTTAGACTAATTCATTCGGTAACAACCAACAACATTCAATGGGAGTACAAATACAATGGTAGCAGTCCAATGCATAAGTTCCTTTGAGAAAATATTTCTTGTTTTTGGGAGTAGTGAAAGGGAAAACGATATCATTGGAGTTTATCACCTCACTAAAGATGATGATCAATGGTAGTCAGTGATTCGGAACACAAAGGAAGATGAAGAAGTATCATGTCTGTAATGGAGTGAGTTTAAAGAGATCATCATAGAAAAATAATTTCCTCGTGACCATTGAGGAGATATAGAAATACAATTTCTGAGTTTGAAGAAAAAGGAGGATAAGAATGTTGCAAAGTATGAGGCTATATTTACTAGGTTATCAAGAAATTCAGAAGATTAGATATGAAACCCAAGGAGTAAAATTGATCTATTCTTTGATGGGTTAAAACAATTTCATTTCCAAGAATTATTCTCACAATCCTTCTATCTTACATGAAGATATTGTCTCATGCGCTATGAAGATAGAAAAATAATTCTCTATTTATTACTACTTTAAATCAAGGAAATAGAAGAAGATATCTATTTAACACTATGAAAATGGAAATAAGGGTAATAAGGGAAATGTTGTATATCCATCCTGCAGTAAACGTGGGATGAAACACCGTGGTACTTGCTTGAAGGGAATGTGAGTCTGTTAAAAGTGTGGTGAAAAAGGCCACCTAGCTCATCATTTCAAAAGGAAGAACGAGGCCATCAATGTTTAATTATAAAATTGTATATAAAATGATCATTTTGAAAATGAATGTACTAAGTGTCAAGTAAACATACCTAAGAAAAGGCCAAGGGATCAATTCCAATCATATGCGCTAACTACTTCTGATGTTGATGCTCTGAAAGACATGGTGGCTGGTAATTTAATGGTTTCCTCAAGTTTAACCAATGCTTTATTTGATTCTGGATCATCACGTTGTTTCATTTCATCCCAATTTGGTTATAAAATTAGATATTCCCTATTGGATATAATAAGGGATTTGTCAGCCAAAATTCTTATTGAAAGTATCATCGAAATAATGTTTTGTGAACCAGTTCCCATTAAAGCATAAAAACATAATTTATCTGCTGATGTCATCATCATACCCATGACTAAATTTGATATAATCCTCATTATGGATTGGATTTCAGACCGTGATGGAAATATTTATTGTAATAAGAAGGAGGTTACAATTTTCTATAACGATAATGAGTAACTTATCTTTAGAGCAGAAAAATCAACATCTGATTCTTATCTAGATCCACCCCCCAGTAGCCCAACAAAATACAATTATTGGGGAGGAAGATAATTAAATAACTATGGGTGAGGAAAGGATGGTTCACATAGAGGACATACCTATTGTGCAAGAATATGTTTATTTGTTTCTAGTTGATTTACCTTGACATCCTCCAGAATGAGATATTGGGTTTTCCATTGACATAACTCCTAGTTAAAGGCCCATATCGAAGACTCCTTATAGAAATGCCACTATGGAATTAATGTAACTAAAGAAACAACTACATGAATTGGGTAATATATGGATTTATTTGTGATAATGTTTCTCTATGTGGATCCCCTGTTATTTTTGTTAAGAAGAAATATGGATCTATGAGGTTGTGCATTGACTACAGTGATATCAATGCTATAAAAATAAAGAACAAGTATCCCCTACCGTGCATTGATGATTTATTCGAACAACTTCATGGAGATCAACATTTTTCAAATATTTACCTTGGATCTAGATATCATCAGTTGTGTGTAATGATGGAAGACATTTCAATAACTGCATTTCGTACCAGGTACGGGCATTATGAGTTTACAGTAATGCCTTTTGGGTTGACTAATGCACCCTCTATTTTCGTGGATCTAATGAAAAGAGTTTTCAAGTAATTTATTGATGATTTATAGTGGAATTTATTGATGATATCCTAGTATACTCCAAAAGCTATGATGATCAAGAAAATCAATTGCGCACAATTCTGAATACCCTCAGATGAAATGAATTATATGGGAAGTCTAGAAAGTATGAATTCTGGATTCAGGAGATTTATTTTCATGGCCATATTGTCTCTAAGGATGGAATCTATGTTGATCCTTCAAAGACAAGTGTAATCCATGAATGGCCAGAACCGATGAGTATAACTAAGGTACGTAGTTTTATATGTTTGCCAGGTTATTATCAGAATTTCCTCCAGAATTTTGCTCGATTGGATAACCAATTAAACAAGATCATACATATAGGGGTTAAATTTGTTTGGAAAAAAGAGTGTGAAAAAAGTTTTGAATAACTGAATATAAATTAGTCAATTCTCGTATCATTAATCTACCATCGCGGAATGATGGGGTTTTTATTAATAGTGATTCTTTAATGAAAGGTCTTGGAGGTATCTTTATGCAGAATGATAGAGTTATTTTCTATGCATCATGAAAGCTAAAAATTCAGGAACAAAACTATCCCACTCATGATCAAGAGTTAGAAGATATAATAATTTCTTTGAAGACTTGGAGACACTATCTCTATGGTGAAAATTGTGAGATATATACCAATCACAAGAGTTTGAAGAATATTTTCTCATTGAATGAACTCAACATGAGGGAAATATGATGGATTGAACTACTCAAATATTATGATTTTACTATACACTACAACCTAGGGAAGGAAAATAAGGTGTCAGATTCTTTGAACATAAAGGATCATGGAGTTTTGAACAAGATGGGAGTTGAAAGAGATTCTATTTTCATGGATCTAGTAATGATATATATGGGAATAATCATTGAAGGTGAAACATGAATTATTTTTAATATTTTCCAAACCATCTTTATAGAAAGGATAAAAAGTTCTCAAGCTGATTATGTGGTGTTTCAAACGAAAATTAAGTCTATGAATTATGGACGATCGATTGACTACATATATGAATATGAAATTTTGAAATTTGGGAAGAGACATTGTGTTACTAACATACTTGATCTAAAAAGGGAATTTGTGGATGATGCTCATAACTCATGTTTCTCTATACACCCTGGTAACACTATGATATATAGATATTTGGAGGAACATTTTTGGTGGGACAACATGAATTGGGAGATTGATGATTTTGTGTAAATATGTATGGTTTTTCAATAAGAGAAAGCCGGATGGAAACAACTTAGAGGAGTTATAAAACCACCTCCCATACCTGAGTGGAAATGGGAAAATATTATGATGTACTTTTTCATGGGGTTACCAAAGACACCTAAAAGCAATTATGAAATATTGTTCATTGTTGATCGTCTTACCAAGGCAGCAAATTTTCTTGCTATAAGAGAAGATTCATCACTTGAACTTATGGCAATACTATATATTAATGATGTTTTAAGACTTCATGGAGTACCCTTATCAATTGTTTATAATCATGATCCCCATTTTATATCCAGATTCTAGAAAACCATTCAGAAATCCCTAGATACTGAACTTCATTTGAGCATTTCCTACCACCCAAAAACTGATGGACAATCAAAATGAACTATTCAAACCTTATAAGACATGTTATGATCATTATCACTTGACGTTCAAGGTATGTGGGATTGATATTTACCTCTGGTAGAATTTTCTTATCATAATAGCAACCATTCAAGAATTCAGATGGCACCATATGATGCATTATATAGAAAGAGATGTCGCACACTAATTTGTTGGGATGATGTTGTTGAAAGAAAACAAGTAGGACCGGAACATGTTGAGGAAATGATGGATTTGGTGAAGGTTTTCCAAACCCACATCAAAGCTGCCCAAAGTAGGCATAAGAGCTATGCCGATAACTGAAGGAAGGATTTGGAATTTCATGTAGCAGATTATGTTTTCTTGAAGGTATATCCATGGAAGGATGTTATATGATTTAGTAAAATGGGTAAATTGAGTCCCAGGTACATCGAAACTTTCAATGTTATAGATAAAATTGGGCATGTAGATTACTGTTTCGAAATGCCACCAAGCCTTTCCAAAGTTCACGATGTGTTCCACGTATCACTGTTGAGAAAATACATGCCTGACCCAATCCATGTACTCACCTATGAGGAAATGGAACTGGAACTAGATCTATCTTTTTGTGAAGAGCCTGTCAAAATTCCTGATACGAGAGAACAAGTGTTGAGAAATCAGATGACTTGTCTGGTAAAAGTTCTATGGAGAAACCATAAGATGGAAGATGCAACGTGGGAACTAGAAGAAATTATGATGAAAAACCACCAGAATCATTTTTTGCGGTATTATTAGAGAAATTTCGAGGAGGAAATTAATTAAAGGTGGGTAAAATGTAAAAAACCAAGCTTCCACGGTATGTTTCCCTTTGAATAATGAAATAACATTCATTGTACTCAACTTCGAGATTCTAACAAACTGCGACCTATCGAACTAGTCGTTATGTATAGTAATATCCACTATTTGAAACATTATATATTTTATCATTCAAAATGAACTTTATTTTTGGATTCGGAATATAGAAATTATCTTAGGGTGATTTTTTTAATTTTTCTAAAAAGATTCAATTTTTTATGAACAGTGAAAACCACTAAGTTATTTTTTAAAACCTACTTTTTATTTAAATAATTAATTATTTTCTTTAAATATATTTTAGGTCCAAATAGATACATAATACCTATATAAGTTCAATGTAATTTATTGGAGTCATTTTTTAATAATATTAGATAAATAAAAAATTTATAGAACTTTTTACTGTCTTTTACCCACATCCTAAGTGAATTTTCAAATTTTCATAAAACATAATTTTACTGATTATGTGGGTTGAATTACAAAAACCTGAGTGCCACGGTTGATATCAGTATGTAAAATGTGGTTCAATAACATGAAAATAATTTTTTGTGAATAGTATCTTTTTTACTTTTATTTAACACAGTTAATAGTAAATAGGGTAATTAAGGGTAAAATTGATATTATTATTACCATAACACATGTACTAATTCTATTGGATAAGTATAATTCTACCAAAAACAATCATAGGAAAAAAATAAGATCCTCTTTGAGCCACTAGGATTAGATTATGACATTTATTACTTTTTTATTCAAAGAAGAGTTAAAAGACTTAACCTGAAAGTGTAATAACTAAACCAATTTAATATAGGGTTACACACAATTTAAATTTGACTAAAAAAATTCATTATAAATATAAAAATATTTCATGTATAATTGTATTTTATTTATAATTTTTAGAAATTAAATAATTAAAATTATATATGACATAATGATGATACAATAATTACCTTATTAATGAATTATTAAAATAAGTGATATTATAAATATAAAAAATATAATTTAATTCATTTAATGCATTCCAATTATTTTGAATGTTAATATGACATGTTAGGGTTGATTAAATAATTTTTTTTCGATTAATAATACTGTTATAAATTTAACAAAAACAAAATATAAAACAGAGTCAAAATTGACATAAAAGAGTTTTTTAAAAAAATATTATATTATTAATTGATAATATATTCCTAAAAATATGAGGTTCAGCCAAAAGTCATAAATAATATTATATATGTCATTAATGACCAACTTGGGGTTCACATGGATGATTAATGTATGTTTATTGACAAAATAATATAAAAATACAAAGAGACTTTGTAAATGTCAAACTATTTAACTAACAGTAAAATATAATTGATAAAGTTATTATGATGTTCTAAACCTATCTAAAACGTATTGGATGAGATTTTTTCAACCCATACCTACCTTATCCTTTAAATAATTCATTTTTAAGCTATTAGAAAATGAAAATGATTATATTTTAAAATAATATTTCAATATTTTCCTATGGTGCCCCTCACCCCTCGTATAAAAGGGAACATCCACTTCTCTCAAATTAACACCTTCAAAGCCATTTTCCTCGGCCATCCCCTTCCCAAATGTCATCCCAACATTCCTCCCATCATCCTAGTGGCCTTATTTTATTCAGAAATCCAACCAACGGATCCCTTTTGATCAAATCAAAATAAACAACATGAAGAAGAGGTAAATATTTCATCACCTCTTTCAAGTACTATTCTTCTTCCACTTCCTCTTTCATTATTGATTCCGTTCTAATATAATAACTCCATTATATTCTATATACAGTGATTTTATATTAAAAATGGTTCATGAATATTCATTATTCTATCCATCCTATAAATGACAATGTCACTATACATGTGTACGTATGGATTATCGTCTCAATATCATGGGGTAGTTTGTTATTCAAATACATAATCATTTGGATGGGTATATTAATTAGACTAAATGATGTAAATAATAAATATAAAATTATAATTATTCTGTATATTTGATATACCATCCAATTATATACTATTTTGATATCAAAAGAATCATATTATTGCTCTTGCGTACGTACAAATTACCGTCTCCCTGAACGGGATGAGATTCATTCCCCATCATATTCCTTCAAGACATATATTCATTTTATGATTAAAATTAATTTTCAATGACTTAATATTATTCTGATTATGAATAATATACATACAATATATAACAAACATTACTTATGTAATAAAACATATAAAGGAAAATGAATCAGTTAACACCTGAAACGACGATACTACTAAAATATCATTAACTAAACAATATTATAAGATCATATATGATCTATTATTTTTGTATATAGTTCATGTATAATTTAATAACTATTTTTTAACTATTATACAAGAGGTTAACATACCCTCAACCAAGGAAAATTATAGGGTAAGGGTTAATTCTACAATCTCTTCATTATCTGATATTGTTTATACGTAATTATATACTGGGACCCCATTGTCTTCCACATCCATGTTTTCATAAAAATCTATTTCAAAATATTTTTACTATTTAAAATAAAATAGTTTAATTTAATTTATACCCTTATTTGACCTTATATGTTTTTAAAGGAATAATTTTGTCATTTTCCAAATAAGGTACTTTATGAATATTTTGACTAAATTAAAGTAAGAATGTTTTTTTAACTTATATGGAGGGTGCGGCTATTTTCTGCCGGTATAACATCATTGAAGCCTCCCTTACATTCTTATAAGAATATTTTTAAATTAAATGTTCTATATAAAATTATGTGACAAATAAATGAATTAAAAATAGAAAGAGACATTTCTCTCAAATAGTTATGATTTCATCTATGTCAACATCTATTGATAAATTTTACACTTGTTTGAAGTTGATTAATTATGATACAAATATTCAATATTATATTTTTGGTTTTGTGGTATGATTGACTACGGATGAGTTATTTTTATGCAATTAATGGTTTATGGTGAATGTATTGACATTTCTTATGCTATTTTTAATAATAATGCTTCTGTTACCATTCAACCTATTCTAAAGATGAATGTGTTGGACTAGTATGTTCTATGTTTGGGATCCGTAAAATATAGCCCTCCGGGTAGGGGTCTGGTTACAGTAGACCCTCCGGGTTGGTGTCTGGTTATAGAGGCTCTCCGGGTTGGAGTCTGGTTATGGAGGCTCTCCGGAATGGAGTCCAGTTATAGTGGCTCTCCGGGTTGGAGTCTGATTACAGAGTCTCTCCAGGTTGGGGTCCGGTAGCAGTTAGCCCCTAGGTCCTGCCACGATGCCTTAACACCGAAATTAATAGTCTCGCATTATGCATTCTATCATTATGGAAGTGGCTATTGATATTGAATGTGATTATTAGACTAGTAGTATATCCATGTGAATAAGTAAATGGCATTATTTTGTTTTATATTTTCCATATTAGGTTGAATTTCATGTTTAATAGGCTTTTGTTTTAGTCTTATTCATTGCCTTAAATGTTGATGCTTATTTATGAATGTTTCGTCTATATTTTTATCCTTATTGAGCATCTGAAATCACCCCATTCTATGTTTTATTTTTCCCAAGATGAGCGGAATTATATAATGAATTACCTACAGGGATAGTCTAAGGGATACGAGGGTGCCATATGGAGAAAATATTGTTGTATTTTTTCATTTTATAATGTAATATAATACTTATGAATGTGTCTAGTATTTCCAAGGATACTAAACTAATATGCCTTTAGTGACTTGATCTTTTATGATCATGAAAATGTTATGTAATAATGCACCATCCCTAGGTAACTAGGGTTGGATGATTACAATACACGTTGTGGGAAACCCATATGTTGTGTGACATAGTGATGAAAAAAACAGTTTTTTCTCTTAGAGTACACAAACAAAATGATGTCCAGGAACAAGCTATGTGGAAACATATGTGGACACATGTAATCTTCTTAGACATAGTGATACAATATATACTTGGTCAAAGGTGGATTATAACATTGTGTAGACCCTCTAAACACAGTTTATGGTTACATGTTAGGTGATGCATGTAATTATAGAGACACCTCCTTTTGAATGATTGGGACCACAACTCATGTGGTTCCCCTCATATTGCATGTGACCCCTTGTTTCCTTTTTAAGAAACATCAAAATCACATATTTCCTTTTTTGGACTTAGGTAATAGAACTTTGGTATCCTATCCATTGTTTTCTCTACATAAAACATGATGGTTTCCTTTATTGTATCTTTTCAGTTATGATGTCAGATACTCCAGGATTATTTCTTATTAAGGAATTGATCGATGAAGATAGTGATTACATATGGCCACTAGAGGAATTTTGATTGTAACCCACCTACATGGATTTGGAATGGGTCCTCTACTTATCATAGAGTGGCACCCTCATATCTCACATGGGTTGGGTCCTCTATCTACATTTGGAGTTTAACATTTATACTCCATAGGGTATTAATTGTCAATATGCTATCAAAGTTGAATCATCAAATTATATCAAGACATGGGTCCTCATAATATAGTGTGTGTCCCTCAAAATATGTTTAAAATAGTCCCTTATTGGATAATAGAGTATAATCATCTAGTTAGGCAAAAAAATGTTCCTTTATCAACTATTGAGTTGAACCCTCCATCCCAGACAAGGGATGGGTTCTTGACCATCATGGTGGACCCTCATACAATGTAGTTTATGAATTATCATGAAATATATTGTTTTACACCATCATGTATTACCTATTAATATGTTTTATAGGTTAAATCTTTTTAAATAGAATGTGTGGCATAGTGTATGGCTAAGTAGAAAACATTTAAGTGAAGGAATATGTGATTTTCATGCATGTATTTTGTCTTATGAAGAAAACAGAAAGATCAACAATGGATTCAAAGGATATTATGTATATCATAGTTCATTGATCACATATTTTGGTGGTAGATTGAAAATATGGAGCCTGTATACTCAAAATTGTACTATTAATGTTTTATAAGGTTTGGACATCATTCTGGATGGGTTTGTATTTATCAGTAATACATACATTTTTCAATCTACTACTCTTGTACACCGTAGTGTCCTTTCATGTTTGGCTTATTTTACATTCATTTAATCATTTAATTTTTATTCTTATACACTAATACATTGATATGGTATGGTGTGTTCATACAGTTATGTTAGGTAATGGCCTCCCATATAAGATATTCCTTTTGGAAATTATCACCAGACCATGAACTATTGTTGTGGGATTGGGGTAGTTTTTTCTCGAGCATCATTTGGAGAGTTTGAAAAATATTTGTATCAAGGGTGGTTTGATCCTTGGGACTATTCTTGGATTATCACTCTTGTTATATTTATTTTTAGACATAGGAAAACATTGTAAAAGTGCTTTTTGTTTCATATTCAGTGTAGGGGATGTAGTGTTGTTGCGAAGGATTTTGAATCAATTAACTAGGTCCATGAATACATTTGTGTCAACATGGAATACCAAGACACTAGAATTTATGATCAATTGTTCATGAATGATATATGATTGATTCCGTTGAATTTACTTCTTCAGTCATCTCCCCATTGTTATGTATATATGTTTAGATATTCTAATATGATTGTGGTATGAAAAAATTAAATTTTCAAGATGCCATAGTCAGGATAACCATCCAGGTTACTAGTTCAGGATCATTAAGTATATATGAAGAGTTATAAGGCCTCAGTTATGATTCCATCCCTTGATATCCTTCAACTAGGAGGATAGGTAGTATCATCGCCATCACATTATAGTATATCATCAAAATTGGTCTGCTGATCATGCCTGAATTCTTAGAACATTCCATTAGTTGTAGTGATAGAGTTTGTAGAAGATATTCATCGATTCAGATCCCCATGTAATGGAGTATTAGAAAGTTTTAGTGGTTTTTATATTCATTATTATAAATAAACAGAAAAAATATGTTGTGGTGCTGGCATATAGCATATTCCATATTGCATATTGGCACTGGATGATTCTTATTTCATAGATATGCAATGTTTTGACATTCTTTTGGACCATATTCAGTAGTATTTTTATGCAGATTACTAACCATCATACCTGGTATCAATTTAGATTCATGAAATTTGAGAGATTCATCAGTGACTGATGAATGTTGATGAGTATGAAAATTTGTTCATATACCTTATACGGTACACCTTCAAGATGATATAGGATGTATTCTTATAGACATGTAGGTTTTATAATTGAATACGCATATATATCCATGATAGTTTTGATCCCTTGTAAATACCCACCTCTGTTGGGATATTAGAAAACAATATGGTGATAGATATTTTCATAACAACTGGATTATAGGTATCTTGAGAACTGTAGAGAATTTTAGATATAAATATATTTTAGAACCTAGTAGACTCTTTTTAATTGGATATCAGTGAATGGGATCTTCCTAGGCTCTAACTTGGGAACATTGCTAAGGGAGTTAAAGTGAACCAGGGAAACATAAATAAGGGATGTACAAGGATTGAGAGATGAAAGGTCACATGTCACATTACCTTTAGACCATAAAATATGGGGAGCACAAAAGTATAATAGATGGACTTACGTTATAGAGTTAGTTCATTGAAAAGAATCTCCTAAGCAAGGGAAACGTGGCCCATAGTGTGGATGATTTGGAATATGAGGAGGTGGAGCTCCTGGAGGAAGAGTTTTGGGTTGCGGTTGATTATATGATAACATTGAACTGCCAATAACTATTGGCCCACATTAGGTAGAGGGAGCAAGTGGTTGGGGGTGCAATCAGCTGCATGGTATGAACCCCTATGTCATAGAACAAAACTAGTTGATAATAGGTACAATCTATGTTTATAATAACCATTTCTAACTATCCGTATACATAGGTTTGAGTAGTTTCATAATCAATATACTCCAGGTGCAAGTGCCCAGATCTCCTAGAATAGGCTATTGCCTAGAAAATTCTTCTTGAGGTTCATATGGGGATTGGTTCCCTTATACATTTTATACAATGATAATGAGAGATATCACTTGGTTTATAATGTTTTATGTGTTATCTTTTGGTCATCATACTGGAACATGATTATTTCATCTTGGGTATATACTTCTTATCAAATTTTCAACCCCAATTTGACCTTTATTGAAGATGATTCAGATTCCACCATAATGATGGAATTGATTAGACTTTATGGGTGTGAGTGATATCATGATGTGATGTGTTGGTTCTATGAGGTGGAAGACTCATCCCATCACCCATCAGTTGTCAAGTATAATACATGGGGTTGAATAATATTCTTGAATGTACATTCAATTATTTGTAGAGTATGTTTTGGACCTATTCCCTGACGTCATTACTAGACTACCTCCAATGATGGACATTGAATTATTTATCATTATTCATACACAGAACATTATAATATTTTCTTCTGAAAATTGGATGGACTCTACTATTCTCCAAGAGTCATGGTTATTGCTAGTGTAAAGTTGAGAGAAGGTATTTATCAAAACTTGTGGGTCCCCCTTGGAAACTCTATTGTTCATGAAAAATGAGGATGATCAATGAAGATATTGAGTAGATTATCATCACCTAAACTAGCCCATGATAATGAAAAACCATCCTTAATGAGGGTTTTATGACCTAATTGAATATTTTCAAGGTCATATATATTCATCAAATACCAATCTACGGTCAAAATATATCTAGATTGGAAATTGTGTGGCTGATGTTCTAAAGGTTCCATTCTGATGTCTCTATATGGACTATGAGTTCATGGGTTTTCTACTTGGTGTGAAAAAATCACCCACCATGATTAATGATTTGATGAAGTAGGTTTTCCATGAGTACATGGACCAATTTATTGTTGTCTTAATCTAAGGAATTATGATATACTCTCTGATATCACATGAGAAAACATGACACATAATAATGGTACTAGATTCACTTTACGAGAAGCATCATTACGGTAAGATATCAATGTTCTAGTTGGAGATACACATGGTTTAGATTCCGGGGAATGCCATTTATGAGAATGAATTAGATGATGACCTATTGATGATTGAGTATTTTATTATTGGGAACCACCCAAGAGCATGTGAAAGGTGTTTTGTTTTTTTGTATCCTAATATAGTACTAGTAAAGGACTGTGTAAGAAATATCTATGATTGTAGACACTGTGACATCCATAAATCAGAATTGAAAGTATTTTACATAAAATAAGTATTTTAATAATTCCATGGAAGAGTTGGGTCTACGACTGATGAGTGATAATTTTTTGGACAACTACATGATAGAATAGAGTATGTAGTGTATTATGATGCCTCATGAGCATGGCTCGTCTGCAAGTTAAATAAATAGTAGACAGTTAGCTCTTATAGGTTTTGATGTTTGTAACCCAATGAGTAGAACTATGTGACTCATGAACTAGATATAGTGGTAGTGGTATTCACCTTGAGGATGTAGAGAAACCATCTTCTTGTAGAGTTTTTTGGATTAATATGAACATTAGAGACATAGTTATTCTGTGATGGTGAGAGACTTGATCCTATGGAAGTGGATCAGGATAGTGATCCAACAGCACTAGAACATAGAGATATTATATATTTTGGGGGAGGGAAATGATGGTTTAGATACCCATAGAAGGATGTTCAATGATTTTTTTGTGGATGATGATTTTGAGAGTTTGGAATCCATACAACCGACACTAGTAGAGAAGTATGGATCAACTTTTCATTAGTTGATTATGTTTACTACTAAAATTTTTATGCGTTTGAGATAGCTATATTTTGTAGATATAAATTTGGAGGCCTTGTGTGACCAGATATCCCAATGATATTAATCTAATGCAATGGATGAAATCACATAATCATTTTATCAAGGATGGACTATGGTCCTTGTTATGATTTGGGAGAAGGGGATGCGTAACTTACACAGAACTCCATTTTTTACCTAATAGGGTGATTAAGATATAGATAGACCATTAGGGGAAGTATTGGTGGGCTAACATGATTTGGATTGTGGCTGAGTTTATGTCAGGGAGCCTCACCTGTAGGAATTTGAATGATAATAACTAGAGTATGGATATTATTTGGATTTGATTGAGAGTCAATAGTGGATGTGGGGTGAAATATCTATATACATCATGATAGGAGTTACATGGATATCATGGGTTCATGATTCATTATGGGATATAGTATACCGACTCATGAAGATAGATCAAATATGCTATAGCATAGAATATATTTTTGTGGAGATTTTTGGGTATGTTTATATACACGAAATTTTTATCCTTCATGTGGGATCTCTTGGATATTTTTTTGTGATGGATTTTTCACATGATTTTCTTGGATGGTACTACAAGAGATATTCGTGACCAAGATGAGGATGATTTCAACCATTCATCCCAAGATAGATGGCTAGACAGAGCATGCTATAATGTTTTTTGATGATATGTCAAGGGATTGTGTGTTAGACATCAGAAAGAGATGGAAGGTTAGTTTTACCTTGGTAGAGTTTGCAGAAAACAAAACATACCACCCTAATATCTATATGGAACCATTTGAGGCCCGGTAAGAGAAACCCCACAAGTCACCCTTTTACTGGATAGAGGTGTAAGAGGAATATCTTATGGGTATATAGCTGGTATAGAATATAATGGAGATAGTCCAAGATGTCTATGAGTTGATGAGTATAGCCAAAATTAGGCCGAAATAATACAGAGATCTATGTTATAGGCCGTTGGATTTCTATCATAGATGCCATGTTTTCTTGAGAGTCTGCCCATATTAAGGATTGAAGATTTTTTTGTGTGGGGGTGGGAAGATATACTCAAGTTTTATCAGGGTATTATATATATTTTAGAGGTTTAGAGAGGTTTCTTATGGCCTTGTCCTCTTTCCATAATTTCAGATGGTGTACACATCTGACATGTGTCATAGTTGGGGAGATGCATTCTAGAATCTGTAAACTATATTTACTATGGAGAGTTGGACATTGAGGATATTTTCTCAACTACAGACCTCCTATCAGGGATCAAGGATATGTATGAGATTATATTTTTATGAAGGAATCATACATTGGTTCGTGTGTAGTAGAAGAATGAGAGGATTCAAGTGTTCTCTTACGAGTAGCAGATGAAGATGTGGGCTCAAAATGACAATATTTTTGTATAACAATACTTTACCAATATGAAACAATTGATGGAGTGAATGATTTTTCCTCACTATTATTTCATGTCATACATTATAATATTTATATATATATTTCTAGATCTATGCATTATTATGAAATGAGACTCGGATACCCAAAGTGCTAATAACTAATTTAATCGAAATCATAAATATATTAAATATTATATGTGTATTATTTCATAATGAAAATTTCATATCTCTTAAATAGAAAATATGACCAGATGTCTGATAGAATATTTTAGTCAGTTTAATTATTTTTACTATAAGTGTGACAAGAAATATTTCGTAGTGGAGTGTTCATATATCTCAACATTTGGGGATGAGTTTAGTTGATTATTTAAATAATTATTTAACTATAATGTTTAATTTTCCTAGTTTTTTCCTTTAATTCAACTACATTGAAATTATCATTAGTGAATCACAAAAACCCAAGGAAAATTGGGTTATATTCTTCTATTTGTGTTTTATAATTGATGTCCGATGAAGATGAGGCTCTAGATCGATGTTGATTGAGATGATGAAAACACAACAGAATTTCAAAATCATTGTAAAGATTGTTCCTAAACTAGGTATTATATATTATCTTGGTAAGACACATAAATAGGTGGTTTGTGACAATTATGATTTAATATATTGGGCCTGATCATCCATTCTTATGATCAATGACTATTTTGGGACATTTCATACACCAATGTATTGGAATTAAATTATTATTCACAATTTCTCATCTAGGAACACTCAACAATATTTGTACTCCATGAATTGTTTCCTATTGAATTTTTTACCCCATTTTTTTATTATCACCCATGATTGTTCTCATTCATTTCCAATTTTCCTATACAACCTCATTTTTAAATTATCAGGTAGTACGAAGTCTAATTGGATTCCCAATTTCCTGGAATAATCACATACGAAAAATGGATTACTGAATTAGTGATGATATATAGGGTTTTCTAGATTGCGGGTGGAATATTTCTAGATCTTAATCTAAATAAACAATGTTAGGGAAGGGTTGGCATAATATGTGGGTTATAAGGTGTGTAGGAAGTAGAATCCTATGCATGGATTTGATTTTTGGACATTTGAATGATGAAAAAATGAAAGGTATTAAGATAAACTATTTTTACAAAGAGGAATTGTTGATTAAAATGTTGAAAGGAAATCTATGGATCACCGAATTCAGATATGAAAAAATGCTAAAATCATGACTACAAACCATTTATTCGGAATAAAATACAAAATATTAATCCATAGTTATTGTTTCTAGGGTCTCAAAATATTATATGTATCACATAATGTGTTGGAATCCCTCACTCCATGTGACCTTGTAATGGATAAAACAGTGTTTACTCTGGGATTACTTGAGCGTGAGCATGTCTGGGAACATGATGAGATCCAATGTACTTGGACACTGATAATGTACAAAAAAAATGGCTAGAGATAATGGGCAGTACCCTGGATGGATTAGACAAACCCTATGGACCATCTATACTTCCTAAAATGTTAAATGGGTAGCAATACATAAATATTTAGGGACAAGAATGGGAGATGATGTTGGATCATACATTGTGTGGGTCCCCTCACGCACTGTGTACCCCATGATTCCTATTTAGGAAAAATAATGCTTTCGTATCTTCTTAAGTTGAACTGTGGATTTGGCCTTTGAGTAGACTTTACATTGAGTTTTTTGTTGCATGAAATAGTTTCCTTAATAAATTTTATTTAGACATGATGTGATATGTTCCATGTGTGATGAAAATTTCAATCATGCTCGATGGAAACAATGATCAAGAATTATCACTTGAGGAATCTACAATGGAATCATTCTAATAGGATAGGGTCTGGGTTCTATACCTATATTATAGAGGATTCCTCTTATCAGATAGGGAATGAGTTCTCTATCTACAATTTTATTGTAACCTTCCAATTGGATAGGGAATGTGTGCTCTATAAACTATATGAGTGGAACCATCTTATTTTGTAAGGACATGGGTTGCCGACGACTTCAGTGGAACCTTCCATCTTAGATAGGGAAGTGTTCTCTAAAGGCTAGTAGAGTTGAAATGTTCTTATGGGTTTGTCAAGGGTCCGCTTTTATCAATTTAATGTAACCCTCATGCAAAGTGATGACATCAATTCGGGACTATTATAGTGTCTTCCCTCATATTGAGAAATACTTTTTCCTCAAGAAATATACTAAGGGTAACCGTTAGATTTTACCATGGCATTACACCTATACCAAATGGTAATTCACCTCTAATACATGTAATAGTGGTGAGGTATGAATTAACATGGATATTTTATATTAATAATATTCTTCAGATTTTTGGAATTGTTCTTGGAATTCATGAAACAATAGAACATTATTCTGGGATGGAATGTGATATGGAGATAAAATCTCTCTCATTTTGGTTTCTTTAGTTTGGGGATATATATATCCTTATTATTGGATTATGTTTAGTCTCATTATTTGGAATTAGTTTTTTACTATATATTCCTATATTTTCTCTTACGTATCCCCCCTCATCATTCAGGGTGTCCAACTAGGTACGAGTATACTCACCCCTTCATGTTCCTTTCGCACATGTGTTTTGTCATTGTATATGGTGGATAGCTCTATGGTTACTCTTGAGGATACTAATGATGCCATAGTGAATAGAATGTGTTTGGTGGATAGAGCGTAGTGATTTGGAGATTTAATCTCTTAATAGTTTAAATTTCCATTTACTTAGGTTATGAAATCATTGGGGATGTGCATGTATATTTACCCTTTATATTCATTTTATATTATAGTAATTTGGAAAACCCTAACAGTTTTATATATTTGTTTTTTATTTGATATGTTGACACATATTATTATTATTATTCAGGTACACTTATTCATTGATAATTTTGTGTGTGAACATACATGATCTTTTGGTTAATTAATCTCCATGTTATATTTCCTTTTTTTTCTTTACACTAGCCCATAGCTTATAGAGGTAGGCTGTGGTAATTTCACCTCAATCCCTATTAGGCCATATTATGAAATAAAATTATATAAGTAAATATTATATGGTATTATGTAAATGATTATAGTTTTTAATAGATTTATAATTAACATATATTTATAATATATGATATTTGAACACGTATGATGAATGATGATACTTGAGGTGAAAAAACATCTCTATTTTGTTTTATTGGCATAAATACCATATTCAGAACATTATTTCATGTGTGGTATATACAATTAATTAATGTATTTAATGATTATTATTATGATATTTATGGATATTTAAATTTTCATATAAATATAATTTTCTCACCGGTATTAACATTCAAATTTCACCAAAGTTGTATGGGTTTTCTATTAATATCTCATGATTTATTGGTATTGTTTATAGTTTTTATTCCAAAGAGAAAATATTATGATCTAACATCCAACAATGTAATGACATTTATTCTCAATAGATAATTTTTGGGAATTAATTATATAGGTAAATTTTCCTCTATTCAATAACTAATGATAAAAATAGAATATTTTAATCAAAATTATCATTATTTCTCTCTTTGGTAAAAAATGTGATCTCTTCTAAGTCTTGGTTTTCAAAAAATATTTTCCCTAATATATATAATTATATACAACAATTAATTAATTTTTTTATCTTCGAATGATTTTTTAATATTGTTTAAAAGAAATATTTTACTGATGTTCCATATGTGGTATATTACAAATATTTTGTAATAGTGTCAATGGAATGTTTTATTAATCAAATGTATAGAATTAATGGTACTTACAATCATAATTATTACTAAATGATATAAGTATTCATTTATAATTTTTACAGGGATAACTTCAATGAAAATGTATTTTCAGAATATTTTTTGAATATTAATTTATAAACCATATATTTTCAATTAGGAATGGATATGTTCTTTAATATTCCTATAATGAAATTTTTATGGAATTTATGTTCATTAATGATAAAAATATTTAGTTTCCTTTATGATTTAAGAAGAATATAATCCAATTGTTCCATCTTTATTATCTTCTCATTGGTTTTTGATTTTAATGATGAAATATTTATGAAACACACTAAATTTCCTTTGGATATTCAATGATGAGTTGAAAAATATTTTATGAAACCTAATATATATGAAAATATTATAACATAAAGATATGATGATGGATTAATGATTTTATGAAACACATATGTATGGTTTTTTCAATATGATATGTGGGAAATAGTTATGTTACCCTTTAATTCAATGGGTAATGTGTTATATCCAATGAGAAAATTATGGTTAACAGGTTGATGTCCTTGATTTGATATGTGAAACAAGTGAATGTGATTGATCCAAATTGGTAAATAAGTCAATATGTTTCGTACACCATAAGAAATAGTTGTTGATTCATAATTATATATGTGTTAAGGTCCATGTAGTTAATATTGAAATACAAAATTGTTTCTATAATTATGAAGGTGACACACTTTTATGAAATTTTCATCCAATTAATTGTTTACTTATGGTGATTTATCACTCATATGATTCATGAAATGTTAAATTATAATTTTTTACTCCTCGAATCATGTTTATAACCCATAAAATATTTTACATGAAAATGGTATGTTATTTTTGGAATGTCACACCGTTATGATTATCTTATTCTTTCACTGGATCATCATTTGATATCTCCCATGACTACCTATGTTAACAATCTGAGAATACAACGTGTAATTATTCCATATAATCTATGATGATGAATGCTTTTCATTAGGGTACATCAATGTTGACTAGTAAATGGTGGGGAATTTTTTGGTGATTTTGAGGATATATAGTCAAAAAAAGGTGAATGTAAAACTAGTCTTAAGAATAATAATCTTCTCTACAACATGTGAATATATTTGTTAAAAATATGGAATTATTATATAAATGATGTAATATTATTGCTTAAAAATTAGTGTTTTAATAGTATATGAATTATTTTAAGACATATTAATTTTAATGATGATTAGTTTCAATGTTACACTTAGAATAGATTTGTTGACCAATTAATCATTTCATGCCTACTACTTCTGGAGAAATGTATATTTCACCACCATAATTGGATATAAGATCTAATTAAATTGTGATTGGAATATTAGTGTGGTATGTATGAGACCACACCTAGAAAATATTTGAAATATTGTAAAAACATTGTAGACATGGTTCATGTATTATTACTTTTAGTGATCCCCTCTATGTTTTCTCTAGCAATGGATCCATTTTAGGATATCATCCATCTTGTCATCTTAGTTATTACACAAAAAAGTGCATATGAGTTTTAAACTTCTCTTATAAATAGGGAATGACTATTATTTATTTATCATTTTCATATTAAATCATCATTGATGGTAGAGTTTAATGTATTATTAAAGTATTTAGAGATGGAATGATTTACCAAATCGAACACATATCCTTAGGGAGATCCTTCTTTTTATACAAGGAGTAATAAAGTCCATATATTTGTGTCTCCTACATGATGATAAATTGGGTAATTTTAAATGAAACATACCATATGATTGCAGATAACTATCTATTTTATTAGTTACAATGATCCTAGTCTTTTTCCATGATTTATCATCACTTAGGCTTCCACCAGCTATAGGTCAGAGAGGATAATATCCCTAAGACAGTGATTACGACAAGATATGGTGTGTATGATTATCTTATCATGCCCTTATGGTTAAAATAAATTTAGTAGTTTCTATGACTCTCATGAATATTATTTCCCATTTATACCTTGATTACATTGAAATTGTTTTTATGTAATATATCATAATATATTTGAAGAATTTAAGAATTTATTATAGACACATTAATATATTTGAGTACACATAATGAATGATAAAATAATTCCAAACTAAGGATGGGTCATATATGGATTCAAGATGTTTTGTTCTCTTTGAGTGTAATTTATTATGTAATCATTTGTGTGGAAATATATAATATTGAGTATTTATTATATTAATAACATCATTGAATATTTTTTGGGATTAGTGGAATCTGTGGGTATATTTTTTACTATTGATATTTTATTTTGAAATACTACCATTTTAAAATACTGATATGAAATATAGAAAAATAGCAGTGATGTTTGAGTAGTATGAATTTAATGAATAGTCCTTTAATGAAGAATAATAAATTGGTAGTTGCTCCATATTTTAGTATTATAAATTATTATACCATATATGTAGTGCATAAGAAGCCTCATGTGTTTGGTTTAGAGTAGTTTTGATACAAATAGATCAGGAAGTCACATATGGATCAGTTCATATATAACCCATAATATATACAACCCAAATAATGATATAGAGTTTGTAGTGGTGGTCCATGATCTTAATTTATGGTGATATTATCAACTCACATATATGTTTTTCATCAATATGGACTAGAAAATCTATTGATATATTTTATAATATGGGGATATCAATTATAGGTAGATGTGTTGGGTAAAATATCTATATAATTTTGGAATTGTGTGTTCTTATTCTTCATGGTAAATTAATGTTATTTTAGACACCCCTAGTGTGATAACTCTAGAGATACATGCTCTTGGAGGGTATCCTACTTAGAAGGAATAACATCTATAGTTTTTGATGCATTAGTGTCTCGGGGATGTATCTGTTGATCATGGAATTAGGTCATGCCTAATATTTTATCACATATTCTTTAGTGGATCAAGTTAATTTTATCACGGAGTAAGATCCTAAGATCATAATGATAAGAGAGTGTTGGATGGTTGATAATTATATCTTAGGGTGGTCTTTTTATGATTAAGATGTGAAATATATTAATGGGTGGTTAGATTTTCAAACTTATTTGAGAGAGGATATGCGGAGAGACTCCTCAGATTTGATATAGGTTGAGTATCTATATTTATGAGGATGTACAATGTTATATAATGTCAATTTTTATGGAGTTGTATAGTGAGGGACATCACTAGTTTTATTTCAGGATACATTACTTTCCAAAGGGTAAATTCTGAGTGTTCATGTCACGGGGGTTTACTATAGTCATTTCTTATGATTATATCTATGTGGGATGACATATAATGTACTTCGTTTTAGGGTATCCCATGACACTATGGAGTCATGAAATTATTTATTTTATAGTTGAACTACTAAATTTTTTTCACATGTCAATATATTTCAAGAAAACCCTTTAGTTGATGAATTTGGAATGATAAATATATGATACATTTCATTCATGGATGGATTTACATTCAGAATTTTGATAGATAAGGACCAACATTTCACAACATATTTATGTCTAAGAATAAAAGAGGACATGGGAATCCATCATAAAAAAGTATAATATATCATCTAAAAAATCATGTGTAGTTAGAGGATGATTAATATATTACATTATGTTCTGTTTGAATGATATATAGCATCTAATGGTGATTTGGATGATAATATATACATGGTTTAGTTTATGTACAAAAATATATTCTGGGATTAAATTATGATAGAACCATTTGGGGCAGTTTATGAGAAAACATGTCAACAGTTTCTATGTGGGTATGGTGATAGGAAGAGAAAAGTCGTGGGGATGGTTATAGCACATGAGATCACATAGAGAGTGTAGAATATACAAAAAGGGTTAATCACCACATAGGGATTACCGTGATCATATGAGCACTAGTGGATGATACTTTTGGAGTTCTCTTAGGGTGACCATGTTTTCATAATATTTTCTACATAAATATAGTATGGATAGTTATTTGATCAATTAAATCAAGAACCAATATTTAATGGACCATTTGATATTAAAAAATATATAAGTATAGTGGTGTATAGATTAGATCTTCCTCAATGGTATCAGGTATTTCAAATTTTTTCCATGTTTCTTAGATTAATTTGTACTATCATGATCCTACAAATTTGAATTCTTGTAAGGAAATTATCATAGTTTTAATTACTTTATTTATACTAATCCAAATACAAATATTTTCCATAAGTGAGAAAGTGTTATATGAAATTACGGTACCACCTAGGAGAGATATATTGTAGAATATTCAGATTCAAATGGAGGATTGATAGAGCATGTTTAATAATCTAGAATAGATTTTGAGGCTATTCAATCAAGACTGATAGAGTCATTTCTCATGGAAGATAAGTTATTATAGGGTGTTAAATTTAGTTTCCTCAAATGTGGTATTGTCAGTTTGTCTTCAAATTTTCAATATCCCATTATATTGATACTATACATGGTATAGTTTTTGAATTATATCAGAAAAACCAACCATTGGAGGTCTTGAATAATCAATCCAGTGTTACTAATAGCTGATGTGGACACCATCATCTCTTCATTAGTGCCTATATAATTCCATCCTTAATGGTGATTCAATTATTTTACCAGGATATGAGTATTAGATAAATTATTACCCTAATCCAATCCATATGTGACTAAATCCTCCAATATAGTTATCTCACGGTGATATTATCATTCTTATCATCTCATAATGAGATCTTGATGAATATATCAATATTTTTTCATCCATCATGTTATGATATTTCCATTATATATTTAATTTAGAATTATTATCATGAATTGATCCTAGAACCAATGTATGATGGAAATATTTTTGAATATTGAAGTAGATGTAATAGATAATTTAGGATGCATTATTAGATTAATTTTGAATTTCAGGAATTGGAAACATTCTCATGATCAACCAAAGAACTCTAGTAGAGAAGAACCAATTTTGGTAAGTAGATGTGGAATCTACAACATAGAAAATCTCTTCCTTGAATATAATTTGTAGAGAAAATAATATTGTAGATTGGGTTATATTTTTAGTATCTATTTTTGTTCAAGAATTATTCAGTAATAAATGGTAAGTGAATAATGTTAATTTGTATATAAATACTAATGGAATGAAATCCATAACATCTTGGGCCTTTTTATAGAGTTTTTTTTTGACTAAAATAGATATTTTTTATATTCGTAGTTTATGGACCCTCCATTGTATAGTATCATTTTCATGAATTGACATTTTAAATACATTGAATTAATATGGATTTTGTGTCACTTATTATTCCGCGTCATATAAGTTATTATTTCATAGTTTTGGAATATTTGATAATCCATGATTTTCCATTTATATGTTCTTCATTATATTTCTATCACATTATAACATATGGAATAATTATTATTACATACGTATCCTTACTATGTGATGTATTACATTGTAATTTATGTATAACCAGTGTAAAATCATTCTCAATGTTCAGGTAGATAGGTGGAACTGATGCATTTAGTATTCCTCGTTGAGTGGGATCTTTGATGGAATGATGCAAAGATTGAGGATTTTTATATAAAAAGGATAGTTGTAGATAATGGACAATGATTATAACATCGGGTCTCCAAATATCGTTCAAATGGGGTTTATATTCCATCATGTTGGTCAATTGGGAAGTATAATTATATGTGTATAGTGTTTTATTCCTTTGGAAATGATAATTTTACATGCCATTATATGGATGCATGTAACCATAAGTCATTGATTTAAAATTTCATTAATTGTTGGAATAGATATTTTCCTCCTATAGAGAACATGTATTGACCTTAATGGTTGATAGAATCATGTATCATTAATTATTTCAAGTGATGTCCACTTATGACATTCATTTAGTATTTCAGCAAAATAGTAATATCCATGGTTAATTGTATACTATGTATCAAATGATATATTGTCATTTTATAGGGTTTATTATTTTCTGTGAATTTACATTTATATCATGATATAAAAACCTATATAAATTGTCACTTTTGTAAAAGACACACTAGGGGCCTTCAATAATGTTTAGACTCACACAATAAATGAGAATATTGTTAGTCATTTAGATTCCATGGCAAAGATGTTGGATATTTGAAAAGTCCCAGCCACAAGATAAACATGATGAAAGATTTAAGATATATTAATATAACTGATACAGATTTCATATAGCTATGATAACATATATTATATTTTCATTTCCACTTGTAGTGCTATTAATTTTTTACCTTCCATATTAGGGGTCTTCTAGACTGATATTGTATTACATCCTTGAAATTTATGATATTATAATTAAAATGGATTTTCCGCTATAATATTTTGTTCACCATTGTATATGTGGTTATTTTCTTATGTATTTCTATGATTTTCTAGGGTATAATATTCTCATAAAAGCACAAGATTATATATACTATTTAGAAGCCTAATTTATATGTAGAGGTTCCCATGGATTATTGTGGATCTTAGTCTCTAGAATGGTTGTTCGACATAGTGGGTTACATAAATAGTCAAAATTATAATAATTTTATATGTTCTTGTTTCACATAATATTATTTTCTTTGAATCTATGTATTTGACTGTTGAAATGATATTTTTATTAAAGAATATATTTAGTCACGGTGTTTTATATATGGTTGAAGAAGTTTATTATATTGGAAAAAAATTATGTATATATCTCAAACCACTATCCAACAAACTGATATATCTTGCATATGATTCCATATTTACCCCTAATTTAATTTTTAATTCCAATTGAATGTCCCCAAATTTCACAAATATATGGTCCACACTTCTAAACAAAATAAGACCAAACTATATTATGAATTCTGATAGAATCTAGTATGATTTTACCACTACCATAAAATATATAATCATTTATATCCCTTGTCTACAAAAATATGTATCAAAATATTACATTTCTAGAGGATATTTCAAGAGAATATTTATACTATCTATTAAGAGATATATTTTTTTTGTTGTGAATAATTAAATAATGATTGGTTTGAATTGAATTTTTGTTTCCAATACATCAATCACATATAAATGTTCTAATTTGTTATTAATGATTATAGATGTAATATATTTTATAGATGATTATATGTTATATGTGGAAGATAAACAAATATTTTTAACCTCTCACTAAATAATATGAATAAGAATGATTCATTTGTATCATTGTAGAAGAGATAATGTATATCTATCTATTGAATACAAATGGTAAGGAAATGGCACAAATTAAATTTGAAACAAGTTCATATTGTTACAATGATAACAAAATATATAAAAACAAATTTTGGAAAATCAAATAAATTAACATTGAAGTGGAAGATTAATCATCACTAAATATGGATGTTGAAGATATATATTCATCAAGTCAATCATTATTTTTTCTATGTACTAAATGATATAAATATTATAGATTACCTGAGAAATGAAACGAGTTGTCTAAGATAAATATTTCATTTTGACACCATTTGAAGTGGTGAAAATTGAGTTTCGATATATTGTGGAGGATGTAGGTTTTTTTCCCAGACATGCAGTGATGTTTTGTTAAACAAGGAATTTAAGGCATCTTAGGGCTACTAATAAACAATTTTATCCTTATAAAATCCTATTCAAGAAAAAATTGTGGTTTTAGATATAAATCTATAGACATGATGAATTTTTTGGTGAACTACAATGTTTTTAGGATTCCTAGAATAGAATTCCAGGATGGAGACATTGAAAATGACATTTGATAATGTCGAATAAATCTTGCAGTGGATGCCTTTTTGGTTACTGTTGATTAATTTTAGAGAAGTTGATATTACATATTGATGTGAGAACACATAATCCGAGTAACCATGAATAAGTGTATTATTACATTTATGGGTTTACATAATGATCATTCTAGGAATGTGTAGGTGTTAATATAAATAGTTAAAATATTTGTCAAATTTGTAGAAATATTGGAGAGAGAACCTAACCAAATATCTTATTAAGATTCATTTGAAACGTAATGCATGGAGTTTTATTTAAATTTATAGGGGATCATAGCTTCAGTACCATGGGTTTGGTAGTAGAAAATCATGTTTTCACCTATAATATGTAGAAGAAGTAACTAAAGTTTGTATATTCATGTGGAGGTGAGATGGAAATAAATAAAAATAGTGAACTGCACCTCAATAATGAGAGGAGTAATTTTGAAATTTGAACACATGGAGTATAAATTAGATGATAGATCCTAGATAAGGTCATATAGTTAGAGATAAATGATGGTTTCTTTTTTGAGAGAGAAAGTTTTCCTTCAATTCATCTTCTCTTCTTGATCATTTTTCCTATTTTGTGTAACCAAATAACCTAATGAATACATAATGAGAGGAATTGATAATGATGAATCCAATATAATATTTTAAATATAATTATTCATTCAATTTTATGTTTATAAATCTGTTTTTAATTTATGAACATCAATTCATGTTACTCAATATCCGACGAGAGATGATAATTAATTATTCATCCATTGATCATTGACCGATTTACCAAAAATTAAAAATAAATGATGTATGTATCATTAATATTTAAAAAATTAATTCTATTATTTTGATCTATAGATTATGATAACAGAATGATCAATGAACATCATAAGTTCACTTATCTCTGAGATCACTGAGTCATCACTTTTTATGTAGGTACTAAATATTTATAATTAACAAGATTATAATTGGAGAATAAAATTAATTAATTAAGAATTTTTTAAAATCACTTATTATATAAATTGTTTTAACTATACCTATTTTATTCATTGTACAATATCCACGCATACACTTTATATTCCCCTTACACAACAGTTTTAATATTTTCCTTATTGTTATTTTGTGTTAGGTTTTAATTATTTTGATCGCACGAAGTCATATTAAGAATTCCCATTTGAGTACTATACATCATTATATAACATACTAATTAAAACATGTTTTTAATAATTAATTTTTCATTAATTCAATTAAAATTTTCAAAATAAAATTGAGCAGTATTCAGGGAAGGTGGGGGAAACGAATTCCAAAAAAATAATTTAAAATTTTGATATTATATTGATTTTAAAATAATATGAAAATTGTTAATTAAATTTTGAAATTTGTAGTATTCTACTATCATGAATTGTTTTCTATATAATTAAATTCTTATTAGGACTTTATATTAGAACTAGATACACATATTTGATAAATAAATAAACTCTATTGTAATAAACGAAAAAAGAAAAATGAAATTGAAAATATGAAAATATATAAGATCTAAGAATTTACAATCCTAATGAAATCTAGAACCATAACCCTATCAAAGTAATTATTCCACCCTGTGAGAGACATAGACTTATGGAGTTAAATCTTCCATATATTCCAAAAAATTCTTCTTATATTATATTATATTATATTTAATGTCTTTTAAACTCACAATATTTATTCCATGACTCCTGATTATAATATTTGATATGCATGGTATGATCATATAATGATACAATAATGTTATCATACCCTTATTCTCATTGTATTCTTATATATATTCTCTCTTTAACCTTATTCAGAATTTGATCCCACCCTATTCTTATTTTTCAATAACCTAGGTTATGATGAAAGGTATTATGTCACAATCCAGCCCTAGTTGACCCTAAACCAATCACTCAATAAACTCTGTGATAAGTACTGAAAGGTGTTTCTAATACTCTTGGGATGGAGAAAATCACCAAGATCATCAATAGAGTGAATTATGGAACAATTTCTACAATATTTAAAAAATAATGCAATAAATAGAATGAATGTATATCATAGTAAACATATATCAAAAAATGAAACCGACATCATTTATACGACCAAACAGAATGGAAAAAAGGTGATATATCTAATCCGGCCATAAATGATTAAAAACTAACTCCATGTCTCCTCTCTAGTAACTGTACAACACAACAATCCCATTTCACATAAGGCGACAAAACGAAAGATAAAACCTACACAAGGGAAAACACTACGTAAAGTATAGGTATGAGTATTAGAACATTGTAAGTTATCCTGATATTTTGCTAAAAGTACATATCAATATAAAATAAAATAGTCATCTATTTCAGTTTTAAAAAACATATATAAATATATGTTTTCCAAACAATGATCCATGTTATAGAAGTTATCAGACAGAAGCTTTCATGTTTTATACACAAGAATGCAAGAATAATTTCCAAAGATATGTATCTTAAAAATGAAAAAAAAATCATGAGTTCTGAATTAAAGAAAGAACACTTTTAAATACAACAAACATTATACTAAATTTTCCAGCAAAATAAAGCATTTTTCGACAATGAATACAATATATTCAATGTTCACTAGTCTCACGAACACCCCTAGGAACTATTTCATAGTCATTCCCAGGTACCTTGTTTCATGGTGTGAATGTAACCATTACAATATATGTTCTCGTGTACGAGCCACTATTATGGAACAAATAACCATAAACTTGTGTTCCCCAACATCATCATCGTAGTATAGTTAGTGTTTCAGTCGTCAAACATGCTATGTGAAACAGGGATAGAACCACTCTTTATCTCTACCATACTAGTACCAAACTTCCACCTAGAAACTCGGGTTTATCTTTAGTGATCAATCAGGTTCAACATATTATAAAATATACTTTTCACATTAAAATCTAGTATCCAAATCATACACATACAAACACCCTGCAAACATGCTTCACCTTCCATTCACAGATCAATAAACCACTTAAAATTTTCATAAAACAATTTCTTGTAGTATAACAAGTCTTTGCACATTAAATCCATAAAAAATTCTATTATAAGGACAAACACCCACCATTAACATATCAAAAAATATGTTTCAACCACAAATCATTTTAATAAATCAATATCATGGACCATAAAATGACTCCATATGAGACAACATGTAGTAAATAAAAAACAATTTTTAGAATAAAAATACCAAACTGGCCTTTAATCAGTCTTCACAAAAACAACAATTATCAATAAAAAATTATAATTTACATAAATAGGTGTAAAAACACCATTAAATGTATAATATCATTTACATAAACACCTTAAAAACCTAGGTCACACATTCAAAACAAATTCATTTCAATAATCGTGAAAAACTACCCCTTTAAAGATAACACGTGCCAAAAAACCCTAAAAACCGACACTCACATCATTATAACACCCAAAACGTGATTGGAACTAACATGAGGAACCCAAAAACATTTATTCACAGGCTTCTAATATTTTTCATAATACAAAACCATCATTTTATATCACCTTGAGCACAAAAAAACCAACCGGGAACATTCGTGAAAATGAGTCGTGGAAAAATTAATAAAATAAACTCTATTTAACAAAAATAATTCTATAAAACAAAATTTTAATCCCAAAAAATTATTTAAATATCTAAACTACTTTCAGAAAATTATAATTTTGGTGTGAAATAAAAGGGACCATTTAAACAAACCCTTATGGTGTACCCTTTAACCAAAAAAATGACCATAAAAAACAAGGAAAAAAATACTCTTCTTGCACACAATATACCTAAAAAACGGTGAAATAAATACCATGTAGACATATATGGTAAAAATATAAAGGAATAGATGAATTTGAAATTATAATGGCATTGCTTGGTAGAACCAACCAAAAAAACAAGGAAGAATGGAAACACACACCCGATAACACCTTCATAGGGCTTTTAAATTATAAACCAATGAATAACATCCCCAAATGAAAAAAACACATGAATAATTATGTTAAAATATAACCCTAGGTATTACATTACTAGGAGAGAAGATAGAGCCAGGAAATTTTGTATGGAGGAGAAGGAATGAGTGGAAATGAGAATGAAAATCACCTTGATAACAATATAAATATTCATTGTCCCTTATATACACACCCATAGAGGATATAGAATGTCTAGTTACTAAATTGTGAGGCTCCATAGGTCTGGAAGAATAAGGGAAAGTATATTTGTGATAAATATCATATTAATGAAGTATTTATGAATGACACAATTTACATTTTCAAATATGGACGATTTGAGAAACCATTAGAATGTTCTCCTTATATCTTGATAAATATGGGGTTCAAGGAGTGAAATTGGAATTTATGGGGTGATACATGGGTATATAGGATATATTGAGAGGTTTATTGACTTAAAAATATTAATAAATTAATATGATATAAAAGAAACAATTTTATTAGTTGGAAATGGGCTCACAGGCTTGCCCAATACCTAAATAAATAATCCCAATCCACTATGGGTATGACTTAATAAGGTTTATAAATGAATATGGTAGTTATAATAGGTCATTGGAGTGAACATGGTATGAGGAATGGGTAAAAAATAATAAAAACGTGAATGATATATAAAATTATAATATTTTTTTAACTCTGGAAATGGGCTCTCGGTTTATACCAATTCATGATGTAACCACACTTTTCACCCAAAACCCCAAAACCGGATATTTGGAACCATTGTTAGTATGATAATACATAGATGGAATTTCAAAAATAAGCATTCATCTCACCCAAAAACCTAAAAAAGGATCATTTTTTCCAAAGAACCTGATAAAAACCAATGCATGGAAAAAATGTGACAGTTGTCCCCACCATTAAAACATTGCACCCCAGGAATGCCATAAAATTTTTTATCTCATATATCAATGCCTAAGGATTCCACATAAAATCAATTTAGATTCTTAATCCCAATAAATCTCTCCCACCAAAATATAACATAATTATATTTCCTGATAGAAAACAACAACTCAAAATCACAACACAATAATCTATTGAAGGATCAAGCCACACATCTTCAACCAGTCCAAGACTATATTGTTGGGCCTTCTCCCAAATATCCCAATGAGAAACCCAAAACAAATAACATCATGAAATACAATGATTTCAAGGGAGTTCATAACATAATCTCCACCCTTTAAAACCAAACAAGACTAACACAACAAGATTTCCACGTGAATTAGAATTGGGCCTCTCCCAAAAAGGGCAACCAAAACTATTTTAAAACTGCATACCACCCTAGGCCAAGAAAAAAACAACATGATCATTTAAATTTATCTCACCCTAATGAAGTGGACATGAAACAAGAAAAAAAAATCAGGTCCATACCAAAATCCACCACCAAAATGGGAGGTAAGGGAAGATGAATAATGATTGGACCACTAAAACCAATTATAGAAACCACCCACCACTCCCCACCTATGTATGAATAAAATCAAAGATTGCACCCTATTTACAAGGGTGGTCCACAAATGAACACTGACCGGAATCTCACATCCATGATGGTATAACCATAGAAAAATCAATTGGGGTATGTCCCCAAAGTTCATTATGTCAAGTAGAACATCACAGTGATGAGGAACCAAAATAGAAACATTTAAACTACCTTGCCACAATAGTGTAGGAATGATCTTAGTTGATCTCCCCAAACCTATGGTATATTTATGACTCCATGAAAACCATCACTATGAGGTATATGGTTGGACCCCTAATTTATGAGGCATCTGTTGTGCTATAGTTAGGAGCATTGGGTAAAAACACCCAACAAATCTCACTAGTAAAATAAAAACCCCATCACCGAACAGAAACCTAATAATACACACAACCATTATCCCTCAATCAAGATGAAGAGAATAAAGGAAAAGGAACATGAAAAGACACATCAACACCACCTAGAACTATTACTATATCTGAGAGAGTCACCATAATAGGAATGAACTTTAATATAAGACCAAACATCTCTATATACCAAAAAATGTGTCGAGGAATTTTTCACAGAGGTTTATTTGTGCCTTCGAACGAATCTATAGGATGATCATATAGAACTCATTCTAAAGGAGAACCATCCATGTCCAAATCAAAAAATTTAACAAAACTTTTGAAATCCAAGAAATGATACTCCACAACTGCGCGGCAAACTTGATCCCATCTCATAACAAAACACGATTATGAGTTCCAAATCACAAGGATGAATTATGGATAAAGAGAATTTGTAAGAAAAAGGAAAAAAATCCACACAACCATCTATTTATAAAAAAATCCGTAATTTATCAACTCAAAACACATTTTAAAAACAAACCAACTTGTTGGATTTCCACATTCACCAATGGAGTTTCATCATGTCTCACTCACACGCACATTTCCATGTCACCCTGGGTAGACAAGCACCATACCGTACCAGCCATCCATCTAGATATCCAAAAAAACATGCATGTGAGAACCCATAAAAGCACCAAATACTATAACAAAACAACATCATTCCAAAAATCTTGTACCTTCCAAAGGCACAGTAAAAAGAAAGTCAAAAACCCCTTTTCAAAATTCACAAACCAATCCAAACATCATAAAGTACCATTTTTTTTAAAAACATAGAACATTAAATTTTCAACTAATTTCAAAACAACCAACCTACTCAAAATAAAACCTTCCCATTTTCAAAAATTCAGAAAGTTCTTCTTTCATAATCCCATGGCCACAGAGACAAGACAATTTCTTTGATAACACCAACCAATAAAATGAAATTTAAAAAACCAATTCATAAAAATAAAATATTTTTCAAAATCCCAAAATAACCCATTTATTGAAATGTTTTAGTATCAACATAATATAAAAAATTATTTCAAAACATTTTATTTCAACAAACCACATGTATAGATTAGGGAAAATCCTATCCCATTAAATCATTTTCACATTATTCCAAACATTTGTTTCACAATACCCATATTTCCCAAACCATTCATATATTAAATTTGGAAAAAAAATATATAATTCCCTCATGATGATTTTCAATATAATTTTTTGAATAATATAATTGTCCATGAGACCCAAAAAAGGTAACTCGTGTTGGTGGGAAACTTGACCATATGGTTGGTGGCCACATGTGTAAGACACCACCAGCACTGAGAGGCTTCTCAAGACCACACCCTATCTTCAAAAGGCTTGTCAGGCCCTATGAGATTATGGAAAATATTTTTATATCCCCCTTATCATATCTCAATGCCAAAAAATCAAAAATAAACAAGGATAGTAATAAAATGGGGCACCACATGGAAATCATGGGATCAAAATGATAAGGTGTTTGCGATGCTCTTCCTAGAATTACCCATTATCTCTAGAAAATACTACTCTATCTATGTTGGCATCCCCAAAATAACAAAGGACCTTTAAAAACTGATGTCCACTATGATCAAAACTTCTCTAATACCATTTTTTCACAAACCAGCTGTAGTGATCCCTAAACTGATCACTCGGGCTGCTTTGTGAAACATCCCAAAAGGTGTTCATATTCCTCCCAGGACAATGGCAAGAGCTGAGGGCATTAATAGTGTAATCATGGAAACACTTATTACCAAATATAAACAACAAGAGAAATAATGGAAATAATAGACATCACAATACACATTTATATTAATATTTAACCGACATCATTTATACCCCAAAACATTAAGAACAACTGAATGATACAACTAAACCAAGTAGACCTGGTGACCATCTAAGTCCATGTGGCCTCTCTGGTTACTCTCAAACACAATGATCTCATGAATCTCAAGTAAATCAACATCAATATTAATTTTACACAAGGTCTAACAAAATATATCTATAGGTGTGAGTATTACAAATATGTATATTAGCCTGATATACTATTCAGAATGCACATCCGACTAAAATAAAAGAACAAATATCTCATGATTTAAATAAAATAGATAAAATTATGTTTTCCAAACATGTTTCATACTATGGTTGTTATCAGAAAAAAATCATTCTTGTTTTGTAGACAAGAATTATAGAAAAAATTCAAATGATGTGAACCTTCCAAATGAAAAAAAATTTCACGAGGTTTGATTTTTTGAAAGTACTCTTCTAAATAAAACACACATGATAATGAATTTTTTCATCCAAATATACCAAAATATGATGTTGAATACAATATATCCAATGATGACTAGTCATGGTAACACCCCTGGGCAATAGTTCATTGTGAGCAACAAGTACCTCCTATCATGGTGTAAAAGTAACCATAAGAATATCTGTTCTCATGAACAGTCCACTATAAGGGAACAAATATCGATAACCTAGTGGTCCCCAACATCATTATAATACTTTATATAGTGTTCCAATCATCAATCATGTTATTGTAAACATGGACAAAACTACTATTGATCAATAGCATACTACATCACATCCACTAACATAGATACCCAGGTTTCCATTTAGTGCTTAATTAAGTTGAACATATAATCAAATATAATTTTTACATGAATTTTCATTCCCAAATCATATACGAAAAAATTGTCAAAAATCATTCTTCACATTTCATTCACAGATCAATAAACAAATCAAATATTTTGTAAAATAATTTCAATAAGTTAAAAGGGTCATTCCACATTAAATCCATTAAAAATGACCATTTAACCAAAAAACACCACAATTACCATATCTTACATGATTCTGAATCCCCAAAAACATTTAATAAGTCATTTTCATTGTACATAAAATTTCTCCAAATGATACAACATGAGAACAGTTTTTATATGGAAAATGAAAAACATGACTTTAAGCATTCGTCACAAAAATAAAATTTATCCAAATAACACATTCCTTTATTGAATAAGAGGTAAAATAAAACTATAGTAAGTAATATAAAATTTAGGTAAACCATTCAAAAACTCAGGTTAGACATTCCAAACCCATCCATTTCTTTAATGGTTCCAAATGGGCCATTTACCAAGAACAAATTCCAAAAGACACTAAAAATTGATTCTCAATTCATTAAAAACAACAAAACTAGATTTTTACACACATAAGGATTCCAAAAACATTTATTAAAATGTGGAAAAAAATTTTAATAAGCTAAAAAATAATTTTAAATCACCTTGGGAACCCAATAGCCAATCGAGAACTCTCTAGAATATGGGGCATGCGAAAATTAAAAATACAAACTGTATATAACAATAAGAATGTTATAAAAACAAATTTGAATGAGAATAGTTTATTTAAATAGATATAGAAGGATCTATATCTTATAATTCATGTGTTATTTCAAATGGGCCAATTAAACAAACACTTAGTGTGGACCCTTTAACCAAAGAAACATAATTTTCACCAAGCAAGGAATAAACTACCCTTATTGCACACTAAATAATTATACAAATGGACGAACACAAAACCTTGAATAAATATAAGGGGGAAAAAAGTAAAATATATATAAAAACTAAATTATATAGGTAGTTATTAGGAGAAAAAAACCTCAAAACCAATGCCTAATGGAAGCACACACCGGCTAACACCATATGAGGGGTTATAAACCATAAAATTTGGAATACCAGAACCAGAAGTGAAAAAACCCCCTAAAAATCATGGGATAACAAATCCAATGTTCCTTCATGGCCAGGGGTGAATATATATCCATGAAAAATTTTAAGGAGGAGGAGGAGAAGGAAAAAAGTTGAAGGATAATCACCTTGATAACTAGAGAACTCTTTATCTTCCCTTAGATCTACTCCCGTAGAAGAGAGGGCATGTGTTGGTACTCAATGTAGAATATCATATGGTCTATATTAACTGGGGAAATAATATTTGATGGAAAAGAGAAAAAAAATGATTTAGGAATGAAAAATTACCTTTTCAAATCTGGATGATTATAGAAAACATTAGGATGTTCACCCTTATCCCAGGTGAATATGAGGTCCAATTGGAGATCATGGAACATGGGGGTGTGAATAGGGTTTGGGGCACGAGTGAGTATTGGAATGACTGAAAAGTATAAAAATAAATATTATATTAGATAATTTTTTAACTTGATATAGACTCATAGGCTGGCCCAATACCCAAACAAATAACCAAATTCCACCATGATTATGAATTCCTAAGGGGTCCAAATGGATACAGAGGTTTTGATAGGGCAATATAGGACAAGGGATAATTTTAATTGTTCAATAGTCTAAAAAATTAATGATTTATAAACGAAGTAAATTTTGATATTAAATCTTATAATTGGCTCATGCTTTTGTCCAAATCTTGATGTAACCACGCTTTTCTCCATAAACCCCCAAACCAGATATGGGGAACCCAAGGTAGGATGGTTATACATAGACGGATCATCAAACCTCAACATTCATCTCAACCAAGACCCATGAAAAGGATTGGAATTTCCAACTAACCAGATCAAAACCAATGCATGAAAAATAGAGTGTGGCATTTTAAATAGGAGTACTAAAGTGGAATATATATAAGGGGATGGTGAAGATATATCACTATGATATACTATTATGATTCCATGATTCCAATGAAACAAAAATATAATGTTTCAATGGCTTGTAATTTTTTTAATGTGGTGAATATTCATCTAAAAATATGCAATATATATTCATGTTAATCCCATTTCCGAATATTTTTTATGAAAGGAATGTTTTATTCACCTTTAGAAACATTAAAGTGAATAAATTAGTGTTATCCATATGGAAATTTATAAGGATATTTTAACTGATATATTTAAGGATAAGTATAAAAATGAGTCATGGTTTAGTAATATATCCTTGAATTTTTTAAATGGATTTAGAGAATGGTTTTCAAGAAAGAAAATCATTTTATGACACAACAAGTAGATGTGTATCTGGATAGATGTACATTGGGGATACTACTTCTAACAAACCAATTTTTTTAAAAGGATAAACGCAATAAAAACGGCCTAATATGGTCTAAAGTAATGTAGACCAAGAGAATATCCCTGAATTAGTTTCACCCCCTTAGGTTTAAAAAGAGAGATATGAGAAAGACAAGTATCATGGATACCATGGTTAGCTAAAGAATCCAGGTGATCCGCCACTTGGTTCCCCTCCCACCAGTTGTGACTGACAATAATATTATCATTGAGGAGAGCTCTACATTTCCGAATGATATAGGATATTGACAAAGGGGTAGAGACTTTGCCAACCAAGGAGAAATAGATGATCATGTAGTCTGTTTCAATATAAGAGATCTGGATGTTCTGCTGGGCAGAAAGATTTAGTCCTGTTATGACTAATTTGGCCTCCACCTGAAGGGAGTTCCCACTCCAATAATGAGGTGTGAAGGCCATGAGCACACCCCCAGTAATCCCGAACAACACCTCCACCCCGAGTGTCTCCCATAATGCAAGAGCCATCTGTATTGAGTTTCAGACCATTTGATGGTGGAGTCCAGCTGATCCATTTCCCCTACGATTGGGGGATAGACATAGCCAGGGGAACCTGAAGCGAACGGATGGAAAGAGACTTTTTCCAGTTACCAGAGAGTGTTATCAGATATAGTAACAAATTTCTGACTCTTACGATGATATAATTGAATTTCATGAATAATTTACTGTTGAAAAGTTAAATTGGTTGATCACTGTAGTGGAGGAAGTTCTTATATTACAAAAATATTTTTCAAAGAACATGAATAAATATTGATTCAAAATAAAATATCAGACTCACCAGGTAATTGATGGAAATATATTATTGGGAATGAAGGTAATGGTTATCGTGAATGAAATAATATTCAATTTTCTTTTTGCCATGAATTTGGAAATAAGAACCCAAGTGAATCTCTTAGAGGAATGAGAAAATCATTGGACTATTGAAAATAAGGACATAAATAATATAACGATATGTGGGAAATTAAAAAAAATACTTACGGAATGTGAATAATGGAATCCCATAGAATTTTTTTCATGTTTAATTTTTTCAATATGGAATGAATGAGATTTTTAAAAATTTATGTCCTTCATAAAATGCTCATGAAATGAAATAACAATCATTTATGTACAATGGTTGTGTTTATTGTGGTGATGAGAGTAGAAGTTAAATGTGGCATTAATGAGTTATTATGTAATAGGTTTGGGAAGACATTTAAAAATCATAAGTATGAAGTGAAATAATAAATGTATTAGTGTATTAGGATTCCATAATTATGTTATTATAATTGCGAAATATATAATGATTTTTCAGATTATGGATTTATAAGAATATGTTGAATAGTTCTGATGGACTAGAAGAATGATTTAATGGAAATGGTATATGAATGAAAAATATAGGATTAAGGGATGGGTACACTTAATATATTCTTGATGTTTATAAAATTGTATTTTTATTTAATGATATGTTGGATTATAATAACATAAACATGATTGTATTGATTACCTGGGAAATAAATTATGATTTTTGAAAAGATTGGTTTATTCTCTCAGGGATAACATTTAAAAAATTGTTTATTTTTGTAATATATCCACTGTTAAATGTAATATGAATGAATACATATTTTCAATATGGATTTATTGAATTTAATTTTATTAACATGAGAATACATGATGAAAGTATTCACATTATGGGCACGTCACAACCAGGAGCTCTGTTGTAAGGGGGCAATGCTTAGATGATTTTGATAAATTTAGTAACTTATTTTCTAATGTTTTGAAAATTCATCATTTGAATTGGTTAGAAGGATAAAAATTTATTGAATATATTATGTTGAAATTTAGATGATGTTTTAGAGATCAGGGTATTATCTCACCATATGTAGATTTATTCATATTGAGTAACTTGTTCAAAGTATTTTTTAAAGATAAATAATTTTGATAGAATGAGGTATCACTCAATTTTTGGATCTAAAGATCCATCATTACATTCGGGATAAGAAATTTCATGTCACATTATAAACTAAGGGATGCTGTGGAAATTAATAAATTAACAACCAAAGGGTGAGATTGTGTGTAGGAAATGGAATGAAATCAATTAATTATATTTACTTTTTAAAACTATTATTATTTATTGAATGGGTCTTGATATAAAATCTTGTCTCATTATCATAATTTTTGGTGATATCAATCACATTTATCAATATTATTTGGATAATGGATTTTTGATCATTATCATTCTACTAAAAATGTTCAATATCACCCTCTATCATAACAAGATAGTTAGAACTCCATTCCAAGTACATTTTTTCACTTTCCACCTTTGTTATCCTCTATGGATACCCTATTAAAAGTTAATGTAGTTAACTTTTATAGTCCAAACTTTCCCTTTTTCAATTATGTTTTTGTATTCATTTTTATAATGTGGGTTTTTATGAGAGGAACATTTTAGTGTCAATACTTTGACATAATAGATGAATTTAGATGGATAAATTGATTTTAATGGGGGCAGAATTTTACACCATGTGTTTTTTTCCAATAACTTATCAAATCAAATCAATCATTTCAATATTATTCATTTCACTTATCACTAAATATAGATTTTGTTATATGAATACACTGAATTTTTCTTGATTTCACAAAACACCAAGTTACGATTTAAATAAATGAAAAAATATAGATTATCATGTGATTCACGCAACACTTTTCTTATATTATATTAGATACCATTCTGAATTCTGGTGATATCTTGTGTTACATGAAATAATGAGTTTTATGGAACTAAAATATATTATTATTATTATTATTAAAATAATATTACCATTACCTACTAGTTTTTGGAATAGATATTATGAATAGGATTATATATATTGTGAAAATAATTTTTACTAATGTATATAAAAAGAATAATATGGCTATCAATTAGTTTGAATTTCATATATTCACTATTTAAAAATAATGAAATTCCTTTACATGGAAAAACATTTTTCTATGTATAAACCCTTTTTATCTCAAAAAATTTAAATATTACAATTTCAACAATTTTGAAATAAAATTTATATATTATATGTTAAATATATTATTTGATACCCATCTAATATATTTCATTTGTATTAGTTAATTATAAATAAAATTTTATGAATAAAAAGCTATATTTTTCAAAAAGAAAATATTACTACCTTTTAGTTGTGTACATATCATAAATATAATGGTATACACTATAAAATAATTTATTAAAAAAACTAATTTTTTTGAAATTATAAAATCAAAATTTACTTTTGGTAAATTTTCGGTATTTTTATGAGAAGCATAATTTTTTATAAATAGTTAATGACACTGAATTTTAGTTGGAAAAGTCTATTTCATCTAATTTACTTATAACATGTTATTATATTTGTAAACTTTTATTAATTTATAACATTATAAATTGTATAAAAATAAATCCTATCTAGTTTTATAGAATAAATTTCAAATTTTATTTTGATATAAATTGTTTCAACATTTTTAACTTTGAACATTAAACTCTATTTTCACATCACGTCCATGAGATTAAATTTAAATTAATATCTGCCTCTTCTGTGACTATAAATTGTAAAATGGGATTAATCATATAGAATCGGAGTACATTATAATTTATTATTGGTATAATTATATTTTTAATAAAAATTTAATTGAATGTTATTAAAAATAATTATAATGATTACGGAAAAAATGATCATTTAGTGGTTAGACATTAAACATAAAGTGCAAAAATGGTCCTACAGTTGTAATCAAATCATATTCCATGGAAATATTTAGACTTTAAAACACAATTATTTGTAATTCGTGTGTCATTGAAGCATCATGGTAGGTAAAAACCTAGGGACCACATGATTCTTTTCCAAAATACCATTTGTGTCCTCTCCCCCACATAAAAAGGGAACTCACCCACCCCATAACATTTTCACACTTCTAATGACATTTTTCCCATCCATACAATATCAATATGATAACATATCATCCATAACTTTATACTAGGAGTATAAATTTTTGAATAATGTCAGCCACAAAATTCCTTTCATGCAAACCAAAAGTTGTTACCCAATGAAGAGGTAACATCATTCTACAAGAACTTTTGTTTTAGTTCCCTCTCTACCCACCGAATTCTTATTAGGACATTATTAAGTAATAACCATAGTTTATCAAATAAATATATAATTTGATATGTTATTTATATGACCTATACTCACACACACATCCATCAAATCGGATAAAAAATCATTGTTCGTGAGTACGGAGGACTACCGCCTCTCAAACCAATGTCGTTTGTGCTTCCATTACCTACTATAATGGATGGTAATCATTATAGGATTATTGTTTTTATATTATAAATATTATATTTATTATGTAATTATGATTATATAATTATTATATATCACATACCTTCATTTTTTATTTTGGGGGATATATTAACATAATTATAGGCATGTGTACTAAAACCTCTTCAATGTGATGAGATTCATTCAAAATTTACATGGAATTTATTGTGGATTGGTTTTAAAAAATAAGTGATATATATATATATAAGATCATAATTATAAATTAAATATAATATATATATATATATATATTAATTTCCATTTTCTAAAAATATTGCACTAAAATTGAAATAGCTTACATGCTTACGTATGATCGACCATCTCTTTGAACAGTGCAATTCATATCATATTAATATCATTTATAATATATTATAAATAACTATTTATTCAATATATATTTGTTATAAAATTTATCATTCTATAATTAATAATATCATGATGTATGATATATGATAAAGAATAACAAGTCAAAACATATATCAAAAAAATGTTAAGTCTACTGTAATTGTAATATTAACAAGAAATTGTTAATAAATGAGAAATTCAAAGCCATAATAAAAGAATATATGATATGATAAATAATAATTTGTTTCATCAGTAGACGAATAATAAAAATAAAAATATAATATGCATTGTTTTTAAACATGTATTATGAAATTCACGACATAAGGTAAGTGAATTTCATCCCATAATTTTTTATATTTGTGAGATATAAACCATATTCACCACAAACTTCTTTTTTTTGTGATGTATAATATTATATATGACATCTTATATCATGAATTGTTTTTATGTAATGATATTAAAATTTTCAATTTAATTAAATCTTTCACGTACTTCGGGATTCAAAATTTACTAAAGAAGTATGTGGATTTATAATCTGACATTTATTTCATTGAATCATATTCCATTTTCAGAAATTTTTTATTTTGTGTGATGTATATAATAACCATGACTGTATACTATATCTATTTTCATATAACTTATTCTTATTTACATATAAATTTTATGATCTGTCATTCACAGAGTTTATGGTTAAATGGTTAATGAATTGGAAAGGTAATTTTGTCTCAGTTTTTTATCTTTGAGATAAATGTTATGTTATGTATATAAATAATTTTATAAATATTATATACTATTAATTGAAATATTATATCACATATCTTATTAATTTAATTATATAATATTTTTAATTTCATTTAATTATTTAATAAGGAATATGATTCAATGTTACTCAAGTGGTGTTAGATTATTGCCAAAATCTCATCGTTTATCAGTATAGTTTATGATTATGCTTCCATTGATGAAATATTATGATCCATATTTGAAGAAACCCCATGATTATATTCTAATATTCTTATTGATGAAACGATTATGTAATGTTACCCTTTTCCAACTCTATATTATAGAAGATAAATTAATTTTTTTTTATTCGACTTCATTTCTCGCATTAGTTGGAAATCTGTTTTAATAAAACAAACATGTGTAATAAAAATGTTTTCATTTGATTAAAATGAAATTTTCAGCTGATTTTCAAGGGAATTTATTTCATTTTATTTTTATGTTTTAAAAACATTATAGAAATGTTTCAATGTCTTGATTTTTATCATTTCAATAATATTTATAATGAAAAATGATTTCAAAATTTTTTGTGATTTAGAAAGTGGTTTTGTAATAATAACATATTATTTTTCAAAAAAAATGTTTTTTAAATAAAACATTATAATGTTTCAATTTGTTTTTCAAAGAATTTTTTTTAAATTAATTATGTCTTTAAAAAATGATTTTCAAATAAATGTATCTTCCTTAAATAATTCTCTATGTGGTATCTAAAAATACTTCTTCTTATTAGATGACATATTTTGATATTGTTTATGATGTATTAGAGATAAGATAAACGCGTACCATTATTACTCAATATTTGAATGAATTATATTAGGATAAAATGTTTTATATTAATCTTTTTCCACTTCCGCATGGTATATTCTATTGAAACTCAATTCATTTCATGGTTTATACATTAATTACATGATTATGAAACCAGTATCATCTCCATAGGTTGTGATATTATGATATATTTAGAATACATAAATCAAATCCTTGGTAATGATATGATTATTTTTTATATTTTTGAAGATGATTGTACTATTTAATTATGTGATGTTTTGGACCAATATCTCCTACTGATTAATTGGGTAAATATATATATATCTAATTACATATAGACGGCTAAAAGGGAGAGTAAATTGTGTTTTGTAAAGGATACTTACCAATTACATTTAATTAAGAGTGAAAATTTACAAAAAATGATTATTTGGGGAGTAATACTTGACTATTAAGAAGGTAATGAGATTGAACACTGACTGCTAGTATGGGAAACAAATTAAATGGGTGAACCACTATAGAATGATTGTGTAACATGATCTACATGATGTAAAGGGCTACGATTGGGGATGATGGTTTATCACACCATGTTGGTGCAACCCTCATGATGTTCCATGATAATCATTGTAAATGATCCTTAACATATATGGAATGACTTTATATGCTTGCGTGTATAAAAAAAGTCTTAATTATGCCTCTCTAATTATCCAAGAAACCATATTTCTTTAATACAGAATGATACATGTCTCATTAAATGTTAAACATAAATCCATTACTATTGACTATGACCATTGGTCGGAAGGGTTTGATCATCTAATGATACTATCATGTTCCTATACTATTAATCTCATATTATACATATGTACCTCCAATGCATACCCTTAATGTGTATCTGATCTCAACCCTTTCTTGTTTTTTCTTTACCCATATATAGAAGAATTAATTTCTGTAATATAATTAAATGGGAATCTCATAATGTAGGTGTTAAAAATATGTAAACATGACACATGATTATGTTTTCATGATTCCAATGACACTAATATATTATGATCATGAAGAATGTATTTATTAAATGTGTTAAATATTAATCTAAATTGATGTAATATCCATGTATGTTAATTTTGGAACACTATTAATTCCCTTAAAACTTACAATCTAGAATTAATAACATTCCTGAGTTCTAGTTTTAAATGTTGGGTTTTAAGGATATATATCCCACATAAATATTTTTATAGTTTAATTGTAGGTAAAATATTTATTTGTATTGAATGTTGGATGATCTAAAAGATAATTTAAGTAAGTCATCTCTTCTATATTTCATACATATCAGTAAAATGGAATGTATAAAAAAAATTCTGATCAATATGGTGTGACATATCAAATTTATAGTTGGTGCTTTCATTCATGTTTCAGAAGGTAAAAAACACTTCAAGATATTAAGGATCTAGAAAATTCATTGCTTTTAATGAGTTTCCATTTTTATTGATTTTAAAATTTCAATATATTAATATGGAAATATTCATAGTTGATACTTGTTTGGTGATCAATCATCATATCAATAAATTATTTGAATAAAAATTCAATTTTAATTTAAATGAAAACTTATTAAATCATAATATACTCTAGAATTATAGTTTAATAAAATAATTGAGAAACAAATTTGGAAACTCAATACTATATATCATTATTTTTTTTTAATATAATCCAAACATTAAGTATTATCATAGTTCAAGACATTACACCTCATTAATCGATTATTTTTTAATAAATTTTAATTTGAAAGAAAACTCAATAGTTAGATTCATAAACCCATGTTCTTAAATTTTTTTATCCTTTTGATGAATTCTATCATTTCATAATGTTTTTTATAAACCCAATATGTTGTGGAGGATTTAGGTTTAATTCATGAAAAAACATGATTCTATTAAATTTGTCTAACTTTACTTCAAATGAATCATTTTACCTTAAAAGGAACTTTTCCTATGTGACATATCCCAGCATGAATTTTGAAAAATACATTTTATTTGATTCATAGGTGTCTTCTGGAAAATATATTTTGAAATTAAAATTATATTCTTCCAAATGGTGGTCACCAAAGATTTTTGTATCTGTAGTTGTTTTGTTAATTCACCTTGGGAATAATTAATAGGGTTTATCCTATTGACTCTAATTTTTATGTGTTTCTATGTCATTACATGTATAGGGGAATCTAGGATACTGATTGTAATGAATTAATGATGTTTCTTCTAATTTATAACCTTATTGAGTGTTAATATAGATGTTTTTAGGTAAAAAATGTGGTGGAAAGTATGGTATATATTATAGTTTTATAATTTTATTAATATTTTTCTTATATTACATAATTGTATATTTTATAGGGATTCAATTTGATGCTTTATTATACAATACTGTGAGGAAAATGATCAATATTATATACCATTTATGATCATGTATTGATTTTTTATGAGGTTAATACCTATTAAAGAATATATGTTTCTCATTGTAAGCATGGAACCCCTTGGTGTTTAGGTTGTATTGTTCAATTTATTATTTGAATAAATTCCTTTCATATCCTAGGACTGTTCTACATTAAAATTTTTTTAACCAACTCTTACATACTATTGTTCTTCATTACTAATTTTGAGATTAATAAATATAATGATCTACCACTATTTCCTATTTCCCCCTATTTTAAGTGTATATATGGGTTCTAGTATATATGGATACATGTATATTTAAAATACATGACACATATTAAAGAGGGAACAAATTATTATGAGAGGTAATTTCTAGTAGTATAGTCATTTTAATTATCATATTCTCCAAGAAATAATAGTTTCAGGGACCTGGATATAATATCCCTTATCTGTTAGTCATCTTAATTTTATATTTTCGAAACAAAATGAGATATTTTATCTTATATGAGATAAAAGATGCTACCCATAGTATCATTTTAATGATCAAAATGGATGTTTTATATTATTCATTAAATTGATTATGATCCATTATTAAAAGGGAGAAATTATATTAACATTTTAATATTTAGATATAACAATTTAGATTTATAATATTTGTACAACTCTATAAAAATTATTTTCATGTAGAAAATCAGAAAATACATATTTGTTAGTAATTCCTCTCAATATATGTATGTGAATATTAATTTTTTTTACTTTCATGTTGATTTTATCGGTGGATTTAAATTTATTCTTGAACTCTAATGGTATATGAAAATGTATGAAAAGCTTTTTCTATAAAAACCATCTTAATAATTTCTAAGAGAGAATCACTTTTAATATTTAAGTAATTGTTTTGTGGAAATGTTTTCCCAAATATTTATTATTTCCCATTTATAATATATTTTTATTATCTGTTGATTAACAAATTCATTTTGAATAAAACATCTTCAAAATTTTCATCCAAATTTTATATATATGTTTTGGTGAAATATTTTGTTTTTTTGTTTGGATATGGTATCATCATTGAGATAATCTATTATTAACTATTAATAAATCAAAAAATATTTTTTTTGATAATGTATAGCTTTTGAGCGTCACATATGTATTTTCTATTGGTGATAATTTTTGTTAATACAGATGATAGTGATTCCACCTTAAGAAGATTAATAATTTTTACATTTTGGAATTATTTTTGTAAATATTTTTTTTCATTTTCTCTTGAATGATATAGATTTAGCTAATATTATGTTGAATATTTATTGAATATTCCTTCAACAATAATATTTTTAACATGAATATAACTCATAATATTATCATTCAAATGGAATAAGGAAATAAAATTTTTATCCATGATGACATCAATGTTATTTAATTATTTTTTATATATTAATTTACTATTCAATGGGTTATTTATTCTACCAATAAATTATCTGTCCACCAAATTCAACATAGTTTATATATAACATAATCTTAAACAATGTATGTATAGTCTATTGGATATAAATAATTTGTAGAATTCCATTTTCATGAAAATTGAAGTCTGTGAAACTCTCTTTAAATTTTTGATATGGTAAACATTTTATATCCAATAGTATAAAACTATTACATAAACAAATTAAATGCATGAGAGATTTCAAATATTTCTTAATAGATTCACATAGGTAAACACTTTATAAAAATCAATTATTTATTTAATTATTTTTTTTAAATGATATATATTTTTAATACATAATGTATAATATGTGGTTTATTGAGAATAAAAAACATTTTAAATGTGATGGAATTTGAAATGGCCATTATGTGGAATTCTTTTTCACATCATTTTCATAGATTAAATTTTGTTCTTTTACTGTTGTGATGTCCTTTGAATGGTTAATAATAGCTATATCATTAAAATTTTGTGAAATGATAAATTAAAGAATTTTATATTTAATATATTATTTTTTGATTGGATTATAATATTTTTTGATATCCGATATTATTTGTAATTCTGAAATGTCATGTAAATTATTAATGTATAATGTCACATGATTATTATTATATTAATTTAATTATCTATTTCATTTTTTTCATTTAAATAAAATAACTACACAATAAATTTTTATGTTAATATCTTATGTATGATGATTAAATTAAATAGATAATTAATTTTAATTAAATTATATATTTCATTTTATTATTTAATTTAAATTTAACTTAATTATTAATGTATCAATTTAGTTTCTTAATATTTTAAATATTCTTAATGAATCATGGTGGTTTAAATACGTTATCAATTTTCAATGAAAATTATTATTTTTTTCATTAATTTCGTTATCTTCTTATGTTTTATTTCTATAAATATTCAATGGGTAGTTTTGAAATAAAATTAATTAGCCATGGGTGTTTCCTAAAATAATAGGAAACCAATATAAACTATGAATTGTATTTTATTGGAAATTTTAATGACGTTTTTACATGAATAAAATGTAAAATTGATTATTTAAAGGTAAAGAGATACACCATTTGTCCAAATTTAGCTGATCATGTCTCCAAAATTTGAAAAAATGGAAATGAACAAGTTATTAAATCCAATAGAAAACAAAGTTACTATGACAACCAAAATGATTCAAACCTGGGTAATTATTAAATTTATCCTGAGTTGGGGTCAAATTTACATGAATTCCATTGACCAAAATTGAAAATTATAAGTGGACTCAACTAAGACATCATGTGACTATTTTAAATAATTATAATACATCCTTAAGTGATAATAAAAAAACAAAAGGATGAAATAAAAATATCATTTATGATGTTGGGTTTTTTTATACCAGATTATTAATAAATAAAAAATGAGTAACATGACTTCAGTATCTATGGTAGATGATGTAAGGATCTTGGGTAAGTCTGGAGAAACTGAGGATCTTTGAGAATTAACATTGATAAGAGTTTCTTAACTGAGATCAATTATAATCAACAACTATGATTATATTGAATATAGATATTGATAATTTGTTTTATATGGAATTTAAATAAGGATTAAAATGAAATCAGTTTGGAATATGAATTTGATGTCCAATACTATGTCATAGGGACATGTTTGAAAAGAATATAGCCATTAATAATAGAATTGAAGGGGAAAATGTTGATTTCATTAGAACCGAGCTCTGAAAAATAGTATTTATCTCTACTCGAAGAACCATTTTACAAAAAATGGACTAAATTATATTGATGAAGGAAAAAAGAACTACAATTTAATCAAGTTGAAAAATATGATCTTCCATTTATAATGTTTCCACTATTCTCCAAAATCATGAGTTTTGAGGTATATGAAATTCGTGAACATAACAGCCACTATTATATGTGGAAAAATCAAGGATGATACCATGTGGAGAGGAAAAACAATTGTTTAAACTAAATGAGATGGATGAATTTGATGCACCAACATTTTAGATAAATTTTCACTATGTATGAAAACTAATATATTTGAAAACAAATTATAAAAACTATCCTTATATGTCTATCACTAAAACAATGTTGATTTTTTTATCCCCATCCTTTTTAAAGATGATTTTGTTGATGGATTGATTATTTTTTGTTACCTCTATCGTAATATTACACTACTATGATGTTGAAATTGGAATTTCAGGATATCAAAATATACATCCTTTTAATGAAATTTAGGATGATGATGTTCAATTTCCGAAAATAACAATGTTCGTTAGGATGGGATAACATCTCATAAGGGTATAAAAATGAATGAAAAACTTTATATAACTGTAGATATGAAAAGGATAGCCTTTTTTAAAGATTAACCATGCATAACGCTAACCATTTATCGTTGAAATTATGTAAAATATCAAGATGATCACGAGGATGATTTTATCTTATCCTTTTAGGGATTAATTTTTTTGGATATCAAATAAAGTGTGAATCTATAAAAAATATACATCTAAATTAATTTTCAACTGATCTCATGGTGGTTTGAGAAAAGTTGTGCTCAAGAACTAGTAATATCTAATTTGGGTGGTAGCAGACAATAAATGATTCTAAATTGAATCTATTAATGTGAGGACCAATTTTTATTCTATTATTACGGAATTGAGATAGAAATAAATTAAAAATAGTTCGTTACAAATGAAGAAGGATGTGAATCATCAAGAGATATGACCACCCAGAATATGGATAAAAAGATAAATCTCAGAGTTAGTTCTTGCGATAAATGGAAAAGAATGAATATTTCTCCCTAAAAAAATTATAATCTCTTGTACTTCACATAATGGAAATTTTTACTATAAACTGTAACTAATTTTTTTGGGAATTCATGATATTTTTAATGAAACAAAAAATCTAATTATTATTTCTCTCATAAAATAATTCACTGAAAATTTTATTCCGGACAAAAATTTTCTAAATAACGAGTATAATTTCAAAATACTAAAGAATTTATATGTGATAATTGTGAATTATTCATCCATTGAACAACACATGATGTACAAAAATATTAGAGAATGGATATATATATATTCATTATAATTAATAAATTAGTTATAATATATTGATCAAGAGATCAAGAGTAATGAAATTTCATTAAACTATGAAATTGCAATGAAGAATGATCTCAATGAACTTTTTATTATTGTATACACAATAAATATTTTTAATTAAATTGAGAACAATTATAAATTAATTTAAATACAATAAAAATTGATAAAAATATAAAATATCGCCAATTATTTAAACATCATCTTTAATTTTGTCTCCGTTGAACTTCTAATGCATAATTTTTTACATCTACATCACATCCCAATATCATCATTTTATTATTATATTTCCGATTATTTTATTGTTTTTATTTTTTATCATATAGACACATCTTATATTATCCTAGTGGAATTATATAAACCACTTCCAGGATTATTATTTTATGTATATATTAAATAATTATATTCTCTCATTTCAAAGGAAATGATTTTCATAGTCCAACAAGATTAGGTGATTTGATGGTCTAATAACCATGTTATTGTATGTAATTTTTCATATCTATTATATAAATAATATCAACCAAAAATAGGACGCTCATTTATATGCTTCAAATTTAAAAACGTCTTGATTACATTAATGAATTTGTATAAAAAGCTCATTTTGATCAAATGATGGAATTTAATTAGTATGATTCATCTATAAAATGATTACCCAATATATAATAGTTTTGGGAAATATCAGATAAAGAATATTTTATTAAAATTTTGGGATTTCATTCGATAGAGGAATGTTTGTGAGACTACAAACATAGTTTTCTTGATATATTTCCCATTTTTATGAATGTTTACGAAGAATAATGATGAGGTTTATTTGATAATTATTCATATAGAGGTTTACATGAAATGTAACTTGATATAGGTTTTTGAGTATATTCATTAGACATTTTTTTCATGGAGTTCCATCATACAATGTTCACCATATAGAGTAATTCGTTAATTCCATCGAATAAAGTTAATAAAATGGAGAGAATTCGGAAACTAACTCGATGAATAAGTTCATATGATGTTATATCTGGAATATAATTAAATAACTTGGTTATTCTAATAAATAACTATTAAATGAATATTATTGACATTTATAATGTATTTTATGAAGTCCTAAACTCTGGGGATTATGAGATTGATGACCATTTAATAAATAATCTAAATTGGAAAATAGATTTTATAGATCATAATCCATGATGTTATATGGTACATTGAAATAACTATTTATAGATTTTTTATATGAATATTGTGTAATAATATTCATAAGTTTTGTTGAAGCTGTTCATTTGATGAATTACTTGATAATGAAATTAAAATTTTCAAAAAGGAAAATCATATTATATGTTCATACTCCTCCATTTATTTTTTGAGAAAATATGTTCAGGTAATGTTGTACATGAGTGTGAGAATGATTTTGTTCCTACTATGATCTTTGATGAATTAGTGAGCTAATGGAAAAAAAATTAGGAGAGTCTTATTCCTTTTGTTTGAAGAAAAACGACATTGTATTAACAAATTAATAGTATTAGATTTTGAGTACTGGAAAATGAGTACCAATGGAATAGTAATATGATTGATGTGTTCCAGATAGAGGGGTATCGGAATAGGTGAAACATAAATTGTATTGAAAAATTAGATATCTAATATATGGGTAATTTAATGAGATTCCATTAGGTGATGGACTCAGAAAAAAAAATTTATATTGAAGTTAGTACTTACTATTTTGAAGAATTCAATTTTCGCTAAAACGAAGTGTCAAACAATATTGGTTATGATTTATTTCAATGTTTCAAAAAATGTATTATCATATATTTTATTATAGTAGAAAATTATTTATTATAGGATTAATGTGTAATTCAGGTGATTCTTATAACTGACATAATGTAAAACAGAATGGATTGTTTTTTAGTTGATGTTTGGTTTAGGGTTTTTTCAAAACCATTTCACGGGAAAACTAAATTATTAAGTATTAAACAACCATAATTATTGTGTTCTTATAGGTGTGTGTGTGTGTGTTATTTTTTAGTGGAGTTTTTCTTTGTCGAATTCTGAATTGATGCCATAAGTGGAAAAATATTGGAAAAATAAATCCACCATCTGACTCGAAATAGAATTCCAAGAATGACGAGGGGCGTACACACCAGCATTGTTATTTCCACACATCATTAAAATATACCTATAAAACCATTATAGTACCAATACAATGTCAATTAGTTTCACTTCAGTGAAGGAAACTCTTCCATAAAATGATGCTACATGCATGTTTCCCACATTTCATATATGAATCTTGATCTTCATGCAACTCTCTTGCATGTTAGATACAAAATCAACAATTCCTTTGATGATTTTTCATAGTGGATAAGTATATGATTGTGTGAGAGACCTCAACCACGAAAGATTTAATTTTTTAAGATACTTATGAGATTATATATATATATAAGGTTCCCTATTTATCTAGGGTGGTCCTAAATAAGGTCAATAGTCTCTATCATGTGTATAAGATTGACTTTCTACGACGTAGTTAAAGCATGGTGCCCTAAAATAATAGTATCCTTCATGAATTCTTGAATGTGTGTCATCTATTGAGTAGTCCCATATATCTGTGATCCTATCTCGAACTCCTTCATCCAATTTCATGTTAATTAATGAGATCCTACTAGGTTAAACATAGACCTTGCATACATGAATCACATCATGAATGTGTTCCTACCCATGCATGAAACCACCAGATATTTTATGAACATCTACTTTGTAGATCCAAGTATATATCATATTTTGGTTCCCAACGGTTTATCACACCTTGATCATAACCCCCATCTCTTGTATGAAACTCTTTCACACATCCCTATAAACATGAACACAACAGTTTCATTGTCCTTTGGGAGTCGTTCCCTCTCCCACTGGTGCATGTGTTGCCATATATTTTTGTCCTCAGTATAGGTACTTTAATTCCATTTTATCCTCAAAATACTCACACTAATATTGACCTCATGATCTACCACTCCTTGACATTGTCATATCCACGCATTGTTATATCCATGCCACACCAAAGGGTGCATGATTTTTGATTATGTATGCGTAATGGATAAAGAGTGAGTCCACGATGTCCATGATGACTGACATAAAACAACCTATAACAAAAATACTAAAAATAAGAAATAAAACCTTAACGTTATAATGTGTTTTAAACCTATTATTTCCAATGTAGGATCATTATGTAATTCCACTATCTTCTCCACTGGGGTATGATTCTCACGTATCTAGAAACTTCCATGCATAAGAACAACACACCTTAGGCAAAAAGAATTCGATGCTTCATTTATGATTAATATGGAATGAGATCCCCCTCACCTGAACATGATCATCAAAACATTGAATGATATTCTCATTAGGAATATTTCATTTAGAATCCCCATATCATCTCTCATTGGTTCATTGTTTGCATCATGAGCATCAGGTCTACTTATTCTTCTTCTTTCTCACATAGATCATAAATACTATGGGCGTAAAGGTTAGTACGGACCATGAACTCTAACAAACAAATATTTTGGAATCTCCTATGTGTAATCCCGAAGAACATTCTAGACATCCATTGATATCATGCTTAGGTATAATCCCTAACATCCATAACGATCTGGGTTTTTAATCGCCATCAAACTAGGATATATATGAATCATCACTACTATCCATATCTATTATCCATCAATACTACCAAAATAATAATATCTTTTCTTTTTCTTCCACATCATTGTATGTTCGTGACCCTGCCTAGATTTCACCACTCTATTTGGTCCCTAAGATAATATCTCATGAGTATGTATCATAACATCCCTCTATGACATAGCATTCACATTAGGAGCCTCCTTACCAATGGTGCATGTATCATAACCTCAAACTGTGGCATAAAACAATATTTTTTTCATCATTATCCTCTAAAATAGGTAAGAATGACCCCTCTCAGATGTTCAACCCCAACCAATGGAAAATATATGGTCCCCCTCCTAGGCTGAACCTTCATGTTGTAACAGTTTCCCTTTTTGGGAAAGACATCCTTGATCTTCCACTCACAAGGCCTTATGATCTATCCACCCTATAAACTATCATATTTCTCCCTCCTAGGGATTCACTTATACATAGTGACACTTTCCCATTATGGGACATTCCTCTTGGATCCACCATCATAATCCATTATAATTTCATCTCCCTAGTAAACCATCATGGTTCCCACTCATTGGGATGAAACATCATGGTGTGACATATGTACTTTATGGGACGCACCTCATAGATCCATCTCCATTAGGCATTATGATCGATACACCTGGTAAGCCTTCACTGGGCTCCTTTCTAGTGATAACCCATAATGGTGTGGAATATTCCATTTATGGGGAACAGACCATGGATCTGCATCAACATGCCTTTCTAATCCATCTACAACAAAACTGTTAGGTCCTACCTCTTAGGTACACCCCACCTTGATCCACCTATGTGGGTAATTCAGATCAGTCTCATTCCATATATTGAAGATGTATCATGAACTACCTCATACATCAACCTCATGTGAATCACAGGATTCCTGAAGTGAAAGAATTGGAATATATTCAGCTATGGGAATTTCAACCTCATGATATACATGGTTTTCCTATAGTGATAGAAATATATTATATGTAAATTCTATGTCAGATATCTCATGATAGACACAAGGTTCATTGGGGTTTGTGCCTACAGATGCCTTCAATAGGTTCACTCCTATAAAAAAGAATATAGATGATCAATGATCTTTGTGTACAGGCATACCAGTGATGCCCAATGTGACTGCTATAATAATTGATGGTTGCCACCCAATCAAGAAAATATGTGATATCAAGATAGAATTTGTGTAATTTTCCATCATAAAAAATAGATGGAATGAGTATTGAGTTCCCCAAACGATACATAACTCAATAAGAGATAACTAGACTAAGAGAACTGTTTTATGTTGGAATTCACGAAGAGGAACCAATATCCCATCACCCAGTTTCAATCATCCAATAGACATTGCTGATGAAGGTGATGAAATCCTCCTGCCATGGAAAGTCAAAATTTAGAGAAATAAATTGAAATAATATATTCTCTTAGGAAGGGTTGTTACACCCTAAATAAAAAATTATACATAAGATATGGTGAACCCAGAGAAGTTATTTTATTCTTCAACCATGGGTATTAGATATGTTGGTCATCAGTTTAGGGAAAGATGTGTGATGTGAAACTGTTTTCCAGAATATGGGTACAAGTAGTCCATGTAAAAATTGTAGATTATAATATAACCAAATCCAACTATCTAGCACTAAGACGCACCCGAAAATAGTTTTCTTGGCGTGGGAATCACATGAAATTGGGAAAGTTACAATTTGCGAATTCCATTATAGGACATCGGCTATATGGATTTCTATATATTCCCCTAGAATATTGGAAAATTATAAGGAAAAGGGAGTTTATTTCCCTATATCCATACTAATAGTTGAATAATATTTCTATACGGGACCGAAGCAATAGGAAACCAAATACATTCCCACACATGCAAGGCATTATAAATTTCAACATAATAATAAAACATGACTCGCCCTCAACCATGAAAACATCTATTACTACATCTAGTGTGAACCCATTCTATATATCATCCTAAAATACTATTTAGAGGAGGGTAATAAAAACTGTATTATGACTGTATGAGTAGAAGGGGTAATTCATACAACTGAGATGGCCCATAAGGAAAGGGAGGGCTCTATTCCTTAGTTCCACCAATGCCCCCAATGGAAACATAGAAAGACACCTCTCCCACAATATTAGAAAATTTATATTGGAGACTCTCCTGAAAGACATCATATAACTCTCTCCCATATGACGAGGATTCAATTGATTTATGTGTGACCCCAATGTGGAACACTACCCAGGAGCTATAATAGAAGGCTCGCACAAGGAACCATCAATTACAACATTTTCTAGTCCTCTTGGTAAAGGTACATGTGTACTATGGATATTCTCTTCCACCACTGGTCCAAATGGAAGGAACCTAACATAGGTAATGTTCTCATGATAATTACCTTAATGGTTCCTCACACTCCATTTCTCTAGTGGATCCTTCCACATCGACTGCATTCTTCCCAATTCCTAATGTAGATGGCCATGGATCCATTCATGAAGGATTTAGAACTAGGCCCTAGTAGCCCTATAGGAAGGATGGGTTTCCATTGTCAATCATCAGAACCACCACATTTCATTATATAATAACATGTGATGATGATTTTTGGTGAATATTTTCCTCTAATTACATTAACCTTTTATGAAGAGGTCCAACCCACTATGAATTCTAGTATAAAGTCCCTCACATGCCATTAGTACAAGTAAACATGGAGGCCATAACCATGTAAAAAATCTAGCATGAAGGAACTCGTCAATACATTCACTAATCAAGCAGAGGTACTCCCTACTTCGACACTGGAAAAATAAATGGTCTGACTCTATTAATCATCATCCAATTGTTCTTCCGTTTCTATTCTCATGGATCCTAAAATGGAGGTCCTCTCAATATAGAAGAACATCAATGTGAAGGTCCAAACATTGTTTCATTTTTATGTGGAGGTTCCCCCTACATGTACAATTATTAGGAAGGTCCTACCTATGGTATCACCCACTATAATGTAGGTTCATTCCAGTCCAAATAACATCCCTACCCATAAGAATCATCTAAGGGGGGAAGGAAGAACCTTCACCCCTGAATGCATAATTCCAGGAGGTGTCTTGTCATTTTCAATCATATTTTCTTACCAAATTCTATGGAATAATTTGATTCATTTATGGAAACTTCACCCCATTACTATGTTTCAAAGTATGGTTAATGAACCCAATATGTGACATTCTCTATAAAATAAGGTGAGATCCAAAAAATCCCTAAATATGTTTGTAGTTACATGAAGACTATGGTAGATCAGGATCCCATTTAGGGTCTCATGGTGTAGTCATATATATCATCTCTTATTTTGTTAACTTCCCCCAATCGAGATACCAAAGAAAAATTCAATAATGTGACAGATTATTAGTGTCCAAAATATACGAAAATGACTATTTCAACACTCACACAAGCGGTAGTGATAAAGAATCATTCCTATAATTATGTTATTATGTTGATGGAACCATCTTCAAGAGACAACACAGAATTTTCAAAATAATTATATCACATGGAGGATCTTCCACCTTCTAGACCATCACCAAATTGATCGACTTTTGTTCCACTTCCAATATCTTATTTGGTTATGATTGAAGTTTGGGAAAACCAATATATGGGCCCCACATCTGAAAAATGAATCATATGTGATACTTCAACTTCTGATCATTTTTAGTTGTATTATGTCAAAATGATAATTCTAGCAATTAAATCTCAAAATCCCCCACCATGTATTATGTTGTGTGCATCCTCCAGACAATCAGCATGACATGTTCATTCCACTGAGACTATTACAGTGTCTACCCAGGTAGCCGAGATAAATATGAAGACATTGATCAGCAGTATCGTATGGTTGATATAGAAGAAATCATAGTATATTAGTACCCTAAAATGAAAAGTTATCATAATACCTGCCACAATATATCCATCAAGTGATTAAAAGTTCTCCTCTTAATCATGGGTTCTGTATACTCGCATATCCATATCTAGGGTTGGGGATAGTGTGCTAATCTCCACTTCATCACCATCCTATGATAGACAGAAAAACCCATTTATATTGAATGTATTACTCTAGGTATCAATACATTATATATTCTTTTGACCATTATATCTAATGATAAGGAATAAATTTAGGATTTGATAGAGACAACTCATTGTCATAGGGGCAGAATATTATCAAATGCACCATTATAAATTTGTCTGCATTCACCTACAAAGACCAAAACTCAGCCTTGGGGATCCATCTACATTGTTTATTCTAGGTCAAAACATCAACAATGAAAAGAGTGTATTGATATATTGATAACCTATAATCCATATTATGTTTCACAAAATAATTTGGTCGATCACACTGTCATAAATTTAAACATTATGTTATTTATTAGGATATGATCATCAATGATATCCATATTGGGTGAATCACGAACAATGGAATTCCTCGACAGGATCATATCCCTCATGTAATGGGGTAGTGGGGGAAGCCATAAGTCCTCATAGAACATTTTATCCCAATTGATCCTAGTAACCATGGATGTTCTGATAGGGAACAAACATGAGATTATGGAAATAAACCACAATACAAGTCATAGAACACAACTGAGTTGGATGATAATCATCCTCATAATCCCCAACGAGCCACTCCATGAGTCCACATGCCTACCTACCATGGTGATGATTTAGTAAATTAAAATTTGTATTGGTAACCTCAATAATATAGGGACCCCTCTTGTATGGGATAACTAATCTCACTACTCTGGTGGAATACATGGAGACCAGAATGGTGGAAAACTCAATTGACGTCAAGATACATATGGCATGGGTAGATGACATGTGACTACACCAAATATGGGGAATCCTAGAGTTTCAACATTCAATGGGTTGGGTGACCCATTATAGCATCTAGACAACTTAATGTCATGGTTTGGGATGATGTTGGGACCCTATAGTAGTAGGAGGCTACTAAGATAATATTTATTATACACTTGAAGAGACTTCATTTTTATATTACAACCAACAGTCTATAGGCCTTATAACTAGTTTGGAGGATCATCATAGGATGTTTAATTACTAATCCAACTCCACCGTGGTTAACAAATCACTGAAATCCACATTATGTGAAAATAATTTTCTTGATGAATGTGTCACGTACATCATCATCTATGTGAAGGTGCTCTCATATTAACTTTATATACCATTAAGTCATGAACTATTGTTGATGATTTTTAGGTTGAATGTTAAGCCTGATATGATCCCCAACCTCATCACTTAGAACCTCCTAGGTGGAATCTAGGATTTCAATAAGAAGGCCTAGTTTATAGAGATACTTTTGAAAAAATCCAGGAAGGAATGTTTGTTATATATTATAGATCCAACATAAATAATCACCATGGTAGATACGTGCACTACAATAAATGTGGTGGCCCCATATAAGATGTACTTTTTGGAACCTCTATAAATAGATCATTACCGAGTGTAGATACTTCATAAGGCCCAACTACAACAAAAAAATAATCTATGGGTATTACCTCACCAAGAAAAACTTCCTCTATAAGAGAATTTAGATCTATCCAATAACGAGTGATTTATACTACAGATCCCTTATCAGATATGTGAAAATAGATCTACACCTCCATGGATGAACATGTTCCAGGATATTTTCACACTGCCCAAGAAAAGGATTTGTTGGAGGTAAAAAAGTGTAAACATACACATTAAATCAAGAACACTAATTTATTTTACAACTACATGTACCAATCGAACTATTTACATATTATTATGAATATTTATGTGTTCAAGGATTGACTTCCAGACCATGTGGACACTGGTTTTGTCATGTTGGAAAATGACATGGTATAGGTTGCAAAAATCTTTATAAGTCATCAGAATTTCATTGAGGGTGAGTATAAATAGGTTTCTAACCACATAATTCCATATTATGATCACGGACTGACCCATAGATAATTTGTACATGGACATGGAGCCTTTTGGGCCTTCTTAAGTCATACTGCTCTTCCGGAAGTTGATTACCCTTCCGTGGATGATGCATCTGTATCCACCTTGAATCCTTATCCATATCATAGTAGTTTTCATTTATGATGTAATTTAAATCAATTTCTTCCCCCTAGGTGACATGTATATCCCGAACCCTAACAGATTTCAATACTCTGGAGATGGGAATCATCCTAAGAGTCCACAAAGCAATAGAATAACTGTCCTCTGTAGATGATTTAGTGTATTCCTCCATGAATTCCATCAAATTGGTGGACCCATTCATTATTATTGATGAAATGTTTTCCTTTGAATTCTTTATGATTACCTATTAATAAATCCAACATATAGGATATTGAGGATATGAAAACCACTATAATTCTAATTATAGTGATTCAATACATTATGTGAATGCTATTGAAACCCTGAATCAAGTTATTTGTAGAGGTCAGAAGACATAGTCCTCCAAGACCATCTTATTAGGAATTCCATTGCATTAAACAATTCTAACAGACAAGGTAGAATAATAGAAACTAAAAAATGGTCGACCAAGTACAGCTCTAGATAAGCCCCATCTAAAGGATAATAATCTAGAAGTGGTATCAATTGAATTTTCTTATGATAAACTTGAAATTGTTACCACCAACACAAATCCAGTGGTTCATCCACAATTTTATCATGCCTATTACAAAATTTTAACTCCCTATGATAAGACCCCTTCATCTTTCATGGATGTATGATGTGATTGAGAAATTCTTCAACATATCTAAAAGTATATAGATCCTTAAGCCCCACCTCTTATCATTCTATTTGAAAGATACACATTAATAGGACTTAAAAAACCCTTCATTCTGAAAAAGAGGTAGCATACATAGTGGCCTTCTGTTAAGTGGAAATTTATTAAGAATAATATCAATTCATCTTCTTGTTCAATGGAGAAGTTGAGGGATCCCTAGTGTAAGGGAACATCCACTCGTTGTGCATCTCTAGCCAGTTCAAGGGTCTGAATGTCTACCAATATCTGGATGACATAGGTTCTGAGATTAATATCATCCTAAACCGGACACACAACATGATGGGACTCAATATATTATACATGAGATCCTATGAATTGATGATTTAGTGTTAGGAGATGAATAATAAGATGCCATGTAGCCAAAACCATTTAAAGGCCTAGTTTGTTATCTTTTTATAAAATGATCTAATCATGGTATTCTCCTTGGATACCTTCTAGAATGTAGTGATTTTTAGTAAAAATCTACATATTCATGTTTCAGTCCCCAACTCATGTCATAAATTCCTCACGTACTCTCTCCATGGTCGATTCGGAAAGATTCATGGTGATGAAACCCACATTCACTGGTGTAAAGCCTGCTATTTGGAAGGTTAATATTAAAATAGAAAGGATTATAAGGTTAAAACCTATGATTTTGAGACATCCACCATTGAATCCACCCCTTAGAAAGTTTAAGATGTTGAATTCGTCATCATAAATCACCTGTTGGAAGACACGATGAGAAAATAGGGAAATATATTTTTCATTTCTTGATGGAAGTGGAATCTTGTCCCTATATACAAGTAACAACAGAATGTTACCTATTAATATTTTATAGGTCTTGTATGGGTGATACCAAAAACCTATACCATAGTGATATACTGATATGGTTTCCCTATTGAAACCATAATTCCTTATATCTTCATGTTTCACAAAATTGTGTTGACCTGATAGAAACTAACTCGGTGCCATTTTTCAATATCATGAATGTAAATTGTAGTCAATGTATTGATGGGATTTTCATGACATTCTATACCTCTATGGCCTCAAAAAAATATTATCCTGGTAGGGATTTCACATTATCCAAAACTGGAACTGGTGTTCCCTTAGAATTAGTCATCCACGATGAACCATTTCATCTCACAAATCCGCCTCCATAAAATGATGATGAGTAATTGGGATAAAACCCTCCATAATTAGAAGAGGGAATCTATAGCACTATTTATGAGTTTCTTTTGGTAGGATACCCTGAAGGCTCAAGGGAGAAACAAAGGCGGTACCAAAGAGTGAGTAGTAGATAGAACATGGAATAGTAAATCATTACACTAGAGAGTGCAGTAAAGAGTACAGATCAACCCAACAAGAGGAAAGAAGTAGAATTGGACAAACACAAGGAGCTAGAAACTGTGAGAAGATGAAACTTCTCATCAACTCTTTTCTACCTATAGTAAGTGAGTGGAATCATCCAACCACATGAAGCTATACACGGAAATCATGTGGCATACGCCATGCGGTTTCGCCTCTCCTGGAAGGAGAGTAACCAAACCAAAGGAGTGGGTACTGGAACAAGGAATATACATATCCATATGTTCAATCAAGAAACTCGAACTAAAATGTAAGGGGATCTCCATCCCGTAGCTCAGCCTAATAAAATGAGTAGCCAATAGTCCCAGAAGTAAACAGCATCGAGGCCCAACATCCCGCACACCTGCCCCGAACTGCATGTCAAGGGGCCCAAATCACCGCACCATGATACTATCTGCTATGGATGGAACTAACTCACCCAAACGGTTTTAGGTCGCTTCTCAAGGACACATATTGGTGGGGAAATCTCCCGTCGTAGATGAGTGTTCTAGGGAAAGTCAGACCACACCTCATCACTATCAAACAATAGAGAGGTATTATCAAAGTCAAAGTTGTCACATCACTGAATCATATATCCAAGGTTCCAACTCTAGTATTCGCGGGGAAACGCCATAGACTAGCCAAGTAGAAAGGACTGAGTATGAAATAATTAATCGGGCAACGCACTGCCCAGCTCTACTGGAGGGTAAACCATAATAGTTCATCAGGTAATCCACTGCCCAGTCTCTGCTAGAGGGTAAACATTAATAAGTCATCGAGTAACCCACTACCCAGTCTCTACTGGAGGGTAAACCCAAATAGGTCCTCAGGTAACCCACTGCCTAGTCTTTGCTAGATGGTAATCCCTAATAGGTCGTCAGGTAACCCACTGCCCAGTCTCTACTTGAGGGTAAACCCTAAGAGGTCGTCGAGTATCCCACTGCCCAGTCTCTGCCAGAGGGTAAACCCTAAAAGGATTTCAGGTAACTCATGGACAAGCCTCTGTTGGAGGGTAAACCCAAAGAGGTCGCCAGGTAACCCACTACCCAGTCTTTGCTGGAGGGTAAACCCTAAGAAGTCAATGAGAAACCAACTGCCCAGTCCCACTGGAGGGTATACCCGGAACTGCTATGGCCATCCCTACTGGATGGTACAACATTGTCCAATAGAACAAGGAGTGGGTGTCGCCCAACCACCCAACTCTAGGAAAACTACACTATTAGAGGTTCAACACCCATGTAGTATGGGTCACGCCAATACCTAGAGATCTGCTTAGGGAAACATTTCATGGTAGATTGCGGAAGGATGATATGATCGCGATACTAGGCCAGAGAATTTGCGCCTAGGCTCAATGGGGATCCGTACCCTACTAGAAACAACCCACTGGGCAGAGGATCGGTGCTCGCATAATGTATTGGTCACACTGCGTCCACATGAACCTTACTAGGGTACACAAAGGGATGTGATACTGAAACCCCACATGGCTGGAGGAAAAAAGGGAAACCCAAACAACTCTGTCGATCACACCGTTAAGACCAGAACTAGGGGAAACCTCTCAACCCTGCTAATTTAAACCATCGTGAACAGAGGGAATCTCTATGTCAGGAGAGATAAAAGGTGCATAAAGTAGAACTCGACACACACAAGGGGCCCATATGATGTGTGGAAATATCTCATATCCAACCCAATAACACAAACAGTATCAGGTACAAACTTACAACATGTACCTCTAAGAATTCCAGTATACTCTCAGAGTACACCACACCTCCAGCCCAAAGGAAATCATGCTCACAACACCCAACATCAACACTAAAGGGATAAACGTAACTTCGCCAACATGATTCATCCACATCTCTATCACGACCATCCACATTTATTTAAACATCTACTTCACTCACACGGGAGTGAACATGATTACCCGCCAAGGGTTCCCTATAGAAACCGCAGGAATAACCACCACTAGTACATCATTCATGCTTCCACATTTAATGAGACCTCGAATGAGACTCTGCACATCCAAACAGATCGCAATGTTGTAATCCTCACAGAAAAACACGCGATATTGTCTATCTACTCACCTCAAATGGATATCCGACGGAAATGTTCCCAAAACGGATTTATTCTAGAACAACATCCCGTTATCCTGAGCATCGTCCCCGAAAACAGTCAGGCGCATCGCACCATTTTGATCCCCTTGGGAAAACACGTCAAATTTACAGCATACATGCGTGGAACAGATATCCAGAGAAAAAAAAGATGCATTTCGTCAACTGCACAAGATTGGTACTTCGTGAGACCCGCATCCTGGTCCGGAAGTGCTAAAAATTGATCACATTGTTGCGATCCTCTCAGAAAAGTACACAAGACTGACAAATCACTTGTCCAAAACGGACACCTGGTGAAGAAGATAAAATTCACCGTCAATGCCCAAAAAAACCCTCGTGGGGCCTGCACCACTGTGCATAATTAATGAAATCGGATTTTTCTATTGCAATTCCCTCCGAAAAACACCCAGAATCAACTGCTCGCATGCACTGAACGGACGCCCGATGAAAAATTTGTGAAATACATCTCACAGCTTAAAAGACAGGGTGTGGGGCCAACGTCTCAACTCTTTTTTTGACACCTGAAAACCCCTTGAAAATCTTCATCTCGATTCTAGGTTCTCAACACCACTGACATCACTCAAAATAGACTTCGGATGTGTCTGCGCCGCCCAAAACAAGAACCTAGGGAAAATGCTAATCCACTTAACGAACGTGTCGTGCCACCAAGCCCCTTGTCTCGGGTATTAAAAATTTCTGTGACTATCTCAAAATGATTTTATCGAGCCAAGGAACTTTTTACCGTAGAAAACATGTAAATGCGATACAAGGTTTGCGTTTTAGAGCATTTTAAACATTAATGGACCGAAACGGGGTGGGCTAGGTCAGTTCGGCCGGCCCACCCACTCACTAAACCGGCGGTCCACAGTTCCCCGCATGGACCGCCCATCCATGCCCGGACTGGCTCGTCCGGTCCGGAATTTCTTTGTTGACTCGCGAAACATAGGTCCTTGCAGCTCCTGGGGTCGGGACAACCACGATTTGTCAAAACAACCTGCCGAGCAGCCCGTTCTGTTTCGCCCGGAGGAGCTCCCTGCCATGCACTTGCCCACCGTCGCCCCCAGCTCTCCCGACAACTATGCTCGCGATGGGCTGCTATTAGAGCTGCCTCCACTGACCGCTCACCAATTCCCTAGACCACCTCCACTAGAAGGAGCCCTCACTACCGCGAGGGATGGCCGGACCGACCTCCAGACCGGTTTAAACCCGTCGGAAACCAGGGTTTTTGGACTTAAATCATCTCGGGGCCTCATCAGGTACCTCGAGACTCCAAAATTTAAACCGAATAATGCATCAGAAAGGATACATAAAATACTACGCATATATGGGCTTCTCTCGACAAAAAATTAGTTATTAGACACCATAAATTAGGCTCTAATGGGGAGGTTCGAAGTTAAAATACGGAACGAAGAACTCCTACCTCTTTAGGTGTGGCCTGAAGCTTTGTGAGGGATCCACCTTCCTGAGGAGAGGAGAGGAGCATGAAGGGAGGGGATCTTGAGAACCTTCTTCCCTTGTGAGGCTTTCTCCAGAGGAAGAACAGGGGATGGAGGGTGTACGTTTATGGCTTAAAGAAAGAAAACTAATCATAATTTTAATTAATTTTTAAACACCCCATATTGACCCGCTTCTGAAACTCTTGACGGGGTCGAGGTTAAGCCTCTACTAGGGTAAACACCACCTCTCGAGTACAATGGAAACCTCATAATTTAAATCCGAGGCCCCATTCAAAATTTATAGAATTTAACGCCAAAGGCCTCTAAATTACAAAAACGCCCCAAATGGCCTTTTTCACAGAAGGCCCGCGACGGAAAAAATTACCCCTCTTTGAGAGTAAACTGAATGCTTCAGACTCAACAGTGCCCTCAGTTTTCTTGATCGAGCAACCATTAAAGATATATTCCATTTATTTTTTGTGCCTAGTGTGAACGCATTGAAATTTTAATTCTGGCCACACCAGGGCTAATAATTGCACGTTGTCTGAAAGCGCTGCTCTTGATTAAGATCACAAATATTTCAAAGTCTTTAATAGCAAAAAACGGGTTCTTAAATTATTCCCTCCTTCAAAATTTTCTTCCTCGAAAAGAAAAACCAGGGAATAACTCGGGGTACTAAACCCACACCTCGCTCTCCCATGCTCAAGAGAACTCTTGCACAACTCTGCATCATCGCGCATGGACCAAACGATTTGATCAGTTCAGGCGAGGCCTTCCCTTGATGATGATGTGCATAGGAGCACAAACACTTCCTCTCATGTAAGACATAAGGGAGAAATTATGCACCCAAACTATCCTTTGGTATTAAGGCGAGGTGGTGGGGACCTCGCTATCCCTACGCACAGTCTCAAGCGGCCTAAAGGACCTCGGGGGTAGCTCACCAACTTGGTCGCACCTATACGCCACATGCTACGACTGGAATCACCGTTTTTCCTAGATAAAAAGCCAGAAAATGCCCTCCTTCAGAACATCCATTTGGTAAAAACACCCAAGGTTATCTGGTCAGAAAATGTTTCATAGTCAATGTCTCACAACCAAAAATCTCTTACATGCTCAAAAGGTGAAGGAGTCACCACCATCGACTAAAGAGAAAGGTTACACAACATCTATTACACTAACATAGGGTTACACCAACGCCCCACTTCACCCAGATAAAAACTCAAGCATTGAGTAGGAAGAAAAAGAGAACTTCATGGACAAAGCCTAATAATTGTACTTCAAAAAGGAGAAGATTCGTAGAGTGTACCTCTTATCACCTAATTCTCAATACGATTGTAGACATCCAAAGCATGCGGCTGCCCCGGTCCCAACTGTCAGCTCTTGGGGCCTGACGTGGACGGTCTGATGGTGATGGGAGGACCTCATAAGGTCATCCCCCAATGTACAGCTCTTCCAGATCCTCTACTAGAACCACCTCTATGGGGACTACTCCGATCACGGTGCTGCCTCCGTCTTGGTGGTGTACCAGATGCCTGCCCGATATTCTTAGTGCGCCTAGTTAGGCAGTCTCGCGCCAGGTGATCCTGACCCTTGCAAGCATAACACCGACTCTCTCCGGGTTTCACTGGTGCCTGCTGGTGCCACTGTAGTGTACAACCATGCCCCTTTGTCCGGTTATCATAAATCTACCTACATCAAGGTTCTGTCGTCCGATGCCTGCTAGATGTGGAAAAAATCGTGGCTATGTCGAGTCTGCTGCCACCACCAACTATAGAGTGTGATAGAAATATCTATGCCACAAGATCCTAATCTAGAACCTCGAAATATATGGGAATACCCTAGAGTACTTTGAGAGGAATAATCTCTCTATGGAGACCCAGCGTGAACTTCTGTGCTCGGAAGATTCCGTCGTGGACCAACTCCGGGTAAAAATGTGCACGGTTTGCGAAACTATTCATGTACCCAGTCCCCATCATCACTCCATACTCAAACTGCAGGAGCTCTTGGATTCGAATAGAGTGTAAGCAAGAGGGGTAAAACTCCTCATGAAATAGTAGCTAAATTCCACCCCAAGAATGTGACGAATCATTGAGTAACCGAGTCACCAGACTCCACCAATGCCCAGCTACTCTCTGGAAAAGGCTGGCGGCTAAAGACACCAACATATCTGCCGGTGTCTACGCAAGCCAGAAGAGGCGAGCCACTATCTCGAGCCAGACCCCTGCTACCTGAGGGTCTGGATCACCATTGAACCTAAGCAGTCTCTATAGCTGGAACCCATAGAGCACGCTCAACCTGCGCTCAAGCTCTGTATGCTCTTCTTGAGCAGTCAGCTGCTCACAAGATGGGAGTGCTACTATAGACCCACCCAGAGAAATGGACTCACATGATGGGTTCTGGAATGAGGCCTCATAGCTCACATGGTTGTCGTCATAAACCAAAGCAAGTATCCTGGATGGTTGTCTTCATGGAGGCATCATGAATGTTATCAAGGGGTGTCGCGGCAAGATGAGAATATATTTATATGAACATAACAACAATGCAGTGAGGACTCAAGAAGGAATGAAAAATACTCATTCCTATGTGATGAAAAAACCAATTTTCCCTGCAACAGGTGTCTCAGCATGTCGAGTCAACAAGCATGTTATCAGGGTCATGGCGAATGGATACGTCGGCTGCTCCACCGTCACTGGACTCCCTAGCCTGAGAGCCGCTCTCGAGACACATTGAAAGTGTTTCCCTAGATTCCACCCAATTCCTTTTTAGGGACGTCTGAACAGTGTCCCATGGAATGGACTAGCTCAAATACAACTTTGTCACGACCCGACCATACCCCGGCTCGAGCCACAACTACCCCATGGGCACCTCCATAGGCCTGGGGCTAGCGACAAGAACCGAAGGATAAAAAACGTTGGGAGGACTTTTCCTGAGTACCTATATACACACGCGCAACCCACTGAATGATGAAGTGCAGAGTAAAATGAAAAGTAAAGTACTAACTTCTATAAACAACCAAAAAAGTGCATCGACCTCTAAATTGTAAATAGTAAATGTTGAAGGTAATGTGAAAATAAAAATGGCAAACCACGCACCCAACCACAAAAATGACACACCCCAACAACAGGTAAACCAAGGTACAACAGTTGGGAGGGTCCCTCACCTAGAAACTGACTATGACCATCGTACGCAGTCCAAGCTCCCATACTCCTATGCTCCTCTGATGTCACGATCCACATGTTTGTCGTCTGCAAGGGCACACCAAGTGCGTGTAAAGATCAATTAGGGTTGAGTATAAAAATAATCATAAGGATACGCAAAAGGCTCGAGGGGGAAACAAAGGAGGTACAATAGAGTGAGAAGTAGATCGAACAGGGAATAGTAAAGGAGTACAATAAAAATTGCAGTATAGAGTACAACTCAACACAACAAGAAGAAGGAAGTAGACTCACCCAAACACAATGAGCTAGAAACGATGAGAATATGAAACATCTCATCAAGTCTTCATTACCTATAGTAGGAGAGTAGACTCATCCAACCACGACAAGTTTGACAAGGAAAGCATGTGGCATACCCCGTGCATCATCACCTCTCCTGGAAGGGGAGTAAAAAAACCCAAGGAGTGGGTACTGGAACAAGGTATATACATATCCAAATGCTCAATTTAGAAAACTGAAAAAGATCATAATGGGATCTCCATATAGTAGATCATCACAAGAAAATAATTATCCAATATTCCCAGAAGTAAACACCATCGATTCCCAGCATACTGCATGCCTTCCCTGAACTGCAAGTCAAGGGGATCAAATCACCGAACCTTGACAATATCCTCTTTGGGCGAAACTGACTCGCCCACATGGTTTTAGTTCGCGTGTTGGTTGGGGAATGTGCCCATTGTACTTGAGTGTTCTGGGGAAAGTCAAACCACACCTCGTCATTGTCACATAGTCGAGATGTATTCTCTATGTCAAACCCGTCACATCACTGACCCATACAACCATAGCTCCCGCTCCGGTAGTCACTGAGAAAAGCCATAGACTAGCCTAGTAGAAAGGACTGAGTTTGAAAGATGTTTTCAGGTAATGCACTGTCCAGTCTCTGCAGGAGAGTAATCCCTAATAAGATGTTGGGTAACCCGCTGCCCAGTCTCTACTGGAGGGTAAACCCTAATATGTCGTCAGGTATCCCACTTCCCAGTCTCTGATGGAGGGAACTCCCTAATAGGTCGTTGGATCACGCACTGCCCAGTCTCTGCTGGAGGGTAAACCCAAAGAGGTCGTCGGGTAACCCACTGCCATGTCTCTGATATAGGGTAAACCCTAAAAGGTCATCGGGTAACCCACTATCCTATATATAATAGAGGGTAAACCCTAATAGGTCATCGGGTTACCCACTTCCCAGTCTGTACTATAGGGTAAACCCTGATAAGTTAATGAGCAACCAACTACCCATCCCCACTAGAGGGTATACCCAGAAATACTCTGGAAATCCCTACTAGATTGTAAAACACTGTCCAACAGAACACGAGGTGGGTATCGCGCAACCACCCAACTACAAAACAAATCACTTTATTGAGGTTCAGTTCCCGTATAGTGTTGGTCAAGCTGATACCTGGTGCTCTACCTAGGTAAACACATCATGGTAGATCACAGAATGAGGATATGATCTCGATACTCGGCCAAGGAATCTTCACCCAGGCCCACTGGGGCTCCGTACCCTACTGGAAACTACCCCCTGGGTAGAGGATCGGTGCTCGTGTAATGTATTGGTCACACCAGTTCCACAAGAATCCTACCATGGGACACACAGGGATTTGATACTGAACCCCACACGGGTGAAGGAAAAAAGGGAAACTCAAACAATTTTGCTGATCCCACGGTAGAGAACAGAACCAGGGGAAACCACTCAACCCTACTAGTTTAAACCATCGTGAAAAGAGGGACCCTAAATATTGCAAGAGATCAATGGTATGTAATGTAGAACACATCACACACAAGGGACCCACAAGATGTATGGACCTATATCATCTCCATCCTATGATCATAAACATTATCGGGTACAAACTGAAAACATGTACCTCAAAGCATTCCCGTATACTCCCACAATACACCACTTCTCCAGCCCAAAGTCCATCGTGCTCACAACAACCAACGTCAACACATAGGGCATAAATATAACCTCACCAACTTGATTCATCCATGGCCCTAGCATGACCAACCACATAAATTTAAACATCTACTTAACTCACACAGGAGTGAACACGGTTAAATTCCAAGGGTTCCCTACAAACACCGCAGGAAGAACCACCACCGGTACATCTTTCATGATTCCACATTTAATAAGATCTCGAATAAGACGCTGCACATCCAAATGGATCACACCATTGTAATCCTCGTTGAAAAACATGCAAGATAGACTATCTACATGACCCAAATGGATATCCGATTGAAAATTTTCCAAAACAGCTTTTTCCCAAACAGTTTCCCATGATCCCGAGCCTCGGCACCGAAAACAATCGAGCGCATCCCACCATTTTGATCTCCTCAGGAAAACAGGTCAACTTTAATGCATACATGCTTGGAATAGATATTCGGAGAAAAAAATATGCATTTCACCAGTTTCACAAGAGCGGTGCTTCGTCAGACCCACATCCCGATCCCAAAGCACTAAAAACGGATCGAACTGTTGCGATACTCTCAGAAAAGTACACAAGATTGGCTAATCACTTGTCCAAAATAGACACTCGGTGAAAAGATACAGTTCACCAACAATGCCAAAACGACCCTCACGGGACCCTCACCATCGTGCTGAATTTAAGCGGGTGGATTGCGCCATTGACATGCCCTTAGAAAGACACCCAGAATCGACTACTCACATGCCCTGAATGGACGTCTGATGAGAAATTTGTGAACCACTGATCGCAGCTTAAAAGACGGACCGTGTAGCCCACCTATCAACTCTAGTTTCGACCCCTAAAAACACCATGTAAAACCTTGTCTCAAATCCAGGGTCACAACGCCGCTGACGGTGCTCAAAATTAACTCCAGATGTGTCAGCGCCACCCAAACCAAGAACCTCGGGAAAATGCTAATCTACTTAACATATATGTCATGGCACAAATCCCCACGTCTCGGGAATTAAAACATTCCCACACCATCTCAAAATGTTAATCTTATGCCATGGATTGTGTTGCCGTAGAAAACTCATAAATCTGAAACACAATTTGGGTTTTAGAGCATTTTAAACATTAATAGACCAAAACGAAATGGCCGGGTCGGTTTGGCCCGACCACCCACTCCCTGAAGAGGCGTTATGTGGTTCACCGTGTGGACCAGCCATCCACGCCCGGACCAGCTTAGAGGGTCTAGATATACCAAGTGGTCCTACAAAACGTGGGTCCTTACTACTCACAAGGTCGTGATGACCCAGGTTTGTCGCAACATCCGGCCGAGCGGCCAGTTCCATGTCGCCTGAAGGAGATCCCTACCTTGTGCTCACGCGTCGTCGCCCCTAGCTCACCCGGCCACCGTGCTAGAACTGAGCCGTCGTCCCCAGCCGCCTCCACTGGCCACTCGCCAATGCCCTCGACCGCCTTCACCGGAAGGAGCCCGTGCCGCCACCAGGGAAGGCCGGACCGCCAGCCGGACCTGCTGAAACCCGCCGAAAACCAGGGTTTTTGGCCGAAAATCTTCCTACGGCCACCCCGGGTACTCCATGACTCCAATATTCAAACTGAAAAATGTGATGGAAAGGTTATAACAAATCCAACGCATATATTTGATTCTCTCAACATAAAAATAGTAATTCTATTCCATATAAAGAGTTCAAAGGGGAGGTTTGATGTTAAAATATGGAGTGAAGAATTCCTACATCATTGGGCGTTGCTCGAAGCATCGCCAGGGATCCACCTTCCTAAGGAGGGGAGATGATCTTGAAGGGAGGGGAGCTTGAGGAATTTCTTCCCTTGAGAAGGTTTCTCTTGAGGAAGAACAATGGAATGAGGGGGTAGGGTTATGGCTGAAATAAATAAAACCAATTTTAATTTTATTTAATTTTTAAACACCCCATATTGACCAGCTTCTGAAACTCTTGAAGTGGTCGAGGTTAAGCCTCCCCTAGGGTAAAAACCCCTTCCTAAGAACAACGACAGTATCAAAATTTTAATTCAAGGCCCCGTTCAATGTTAATAAAATTTAACGCCAAAGGCCACTAAATTACGAAACCTCCCCTACTGGCATTTTTCACAGAAGGCTCACGCCCGTGAAAATTACACCCCTACTAGGGTGAACGGCCTGGTACGGACTCAACGGTGCCCACAGTTTTCCCATACAAGCCTCCATTTTGGATTTATTCCATTTATTTTTCATGGATATTGTGAACGCACTAAAAATTTAATTCTGGCCACACAGGGGCTCGGAATCGCACGTCGTCTGAAGGCGCTGCTCTGGAATAACATCAAGAATATTTCAAAGTCTTATATCGCAAAAACCGAGTTCTTAAATTATTAATATGGGAAGTAGATACAACATGATATCTATTATGATAGAGACCCAATTGAGTGTTGAGCCAATGAAAAGATGTACCATATACAACTGTTTTATAGGGCCATACATTATAATAAGATATTTTTTAAAATATATAATTTTTTATAATTTATATAATATTTTCAATATTCCACATTTCACAGAACATTGAATATATCTTGTGTTACCTTAAATAACATGGTATAGATTCTATTGCAAATGACACCATTTTATCCTTTAAATATATTCAACTAAATAATTAACTTGTAGTATATAAAACACTATTTTTTATATAGGTTAAACTAAATGCAGAGTTCCATTGATTGTTTTCATTACACTGAATGTTGGGTTTTACCAAGCGATATTATATTTTTAATAATATTATTGAAATATTATTATTGTTATAACATTTCCATTAAAATTGATTATATGAATGAGAATAACTAAATTATAATACTATTGTTTAATCAGGTTAATAAAATGAATCATTTGGCTATCAATTAGTTAGAAATGAATTCAATAAATTTATTAATATTACTATATTCCCTTTGTTAGAATAATATGTTTTCATTGTACAAATAGATCCTAAAATCAATAAATTTTAAAAAAACAGAAAATATTTTTTTCTAAATAAATTATACATATTATATATTTTGTAATATTTTTACACTCATCTAAAATATATTATAGGCATAATATAAGAACAAATCCTTATTTATGAATATTATTTTTTCTAAAACGTATTTTCAATACATTTTTATGGAAAACCTATTTTGAAAATATTTTTTTAATCACATACATTTTTATTCGAAAAAATAAGCATCATTTACAAAATTGTAATGTCGATGATTACTTGAGGTGAATTTTTTGTTTTTTTGATAAGAGTCATTTTGTGATGATTATTGGGAAAAATTAAATTTTATTTGAAAAACAAATTTTCATAAATTGTTTTAATATTGTTAAATATTATTTTAAATTTCTTCTAAATTATATTTTTATCAATTATAAATCTAGTAATATAATTTAGGTTATCTGAATCAATTTTAAAATGAAAATAGAAATAAAAATATTTGTACCATTTGAAAATTTTCACTTCAAAAACCAGATGTTTCTTCACATCTATAGGCATAATATGAAATTAATTACATTCACAACAACTTATATAATTTGGAAAAATAGATACTATATTTGGAATCATAATAAATTAAAATTTCTATTAATGTTAATATATTTTTGGACAAAAATCATGAGAATATGTAATTAAAATTAATTATAGTGATTAAATATAAAAATGATATTACATAGTAGTAAAAGATTATGTTAAGATCCCAAATAACATGGAAATATGTCTAAAAGACAACAGATGGAAATATTTCTTCTATATCAAACCAATAATAAACAAAAACAATTATTATATGCGAACTATTTTAGTGAATCTTCTTAATAGTGTATTCATTTTTATATTCACTCGAATGTCACACCTCCTCCACAATAAAAGGGCACTAACACCCTCATTTATCCACACCAGTCTAGATCATTATCTCATATAAACCTTCAAAAAATAGGATCTGTAATTCCTTAATCTAATCAATAAATCGTCACACTTGATTGAATGAAAAAAAATTATTCTGTTTTTTCAAACCAAAATGATTAACCAATGAATCAGATGATTGAATGTTTATGAAGAAATTGAAGACTTATGGTAAGGGTATTCTCAACTCACATTAATTTTAGAGATATATATAATATAATTAACACTTATTCATGTTCTTTTGTGTTATAATTATCAATTATATTCTATATCGTGAATTTCATTTATTTCATGACTCTCAAAATATAATTTGATGTTATTGCTTCATATGGATCATGATTCAAATGTTACCAAAGTAATAATAGGATATATTGTCTATTTTTTACACATATTAAATATTCAACACAATTTTTTTTTGTGCTATATATAATAATCATAATGAATCCTATTACTTTTATCCATAAATTTTAGACTATTTATATATCCATTTTATACTCTCTATTTCATGGGGTTTACTATTCAAAAGTTACATTATCAGTATAATAATTTGGTCTCGTTTTTCTTATTTGGGAAGCATGTTTTTTATGTCCAATTTTTCATTTATGATGTGTTTATAATTCCATTATACATGATATATCATGAATATCCTTATGTACCTGATATTTTAATCTTCATGATATGTTATTCACATATTATGATTCTCATAAAATGATACCAAAGTGGTATGAGTTTATTGATATAGTCACATCATTTATCATGGTTGTTTTTATTATGATTCTATTAATAAAATATTATGGCCCTCCTCTATATAATTTTAATGATATTAATCACCTTTTATTTCGTAATTTCACCATATATTAGTAAAAATATTCAACTCAATATTTCTTAAGAATATTAAGAACATGTTATTATGATAATAAGTCATTATTTCTGTTTAGACTGAACCATGTTTTATTCAAGAAAAAATATTTTATAATAAATATGATAACAAATTAATAATTTTTCATAAAATTTTAAATAGAAGGTATATCAAAGATGTTTAATTTTTGGAAAATTTGTTTAAAAAGTTTTTTAAATCATATTTTATATGTTTTAAGGTTTTTTCAAAAGAAAAAGGATTTTGAAATTAAATTATATTTAAAAAAAATTCAATTAAGAATGAATATTTTCCCCCAAAATTTTTCAAAATTATTTGTAAAGATTAAATTATATGTATATTTGTTTATTTTAAATGAAAATTATTTTCAAAATGAATAGTTTTATAAAAATTTAAATTCAAGGAAAGGATTCCTTCTATAAAGAAATAGTCTACGTGATCATTCAAAATAATTTTCCATATAAGATGGAATTTATTTATATTTTTTAATCTTTATTGGGGAAATGATCTAAGAATACCATTCAAATTTATTAATTAAATGTTTATGTGTTGATGGAATGATTTTTATGAGACAAATTTCACTTCCAACGTATTTATTATTTAGTAACATGGATCTTTTCAATAGAAATTATTGGATTAAATTGTTTTGAAAACTATCTATTTTATATAGGTTATAATAATATGACTTGTATATAATAAATAATTAACTTTATGGTTTAATATATAATTATTATTTATAATTTTTAACATAGATATGTATGTTTTATTATATGATTGAAGGGAGATATATCACCCACTAATAAATTGGGTAATGATTTATATCTCATGAGATAATGATCAGAATTTTTTTGGGATTGATCCACTATGGAAATAAGGTGTTACTTGATCCACTATTAATAAATTTATACACTATCTATGGTGGTGTGTCTCGCCTAGGAGTTACAAAAACCTATACATGAATATGATTACATGTTCATAATGTTACGAGTGAACCTTACATTATGATCACAATGTTATAAATGTACCTTTTTATGTGTCACAATGTTATAGATGAACTTGATTACATTTTTATAATGTTTTACATGGTCCCTGTTATATATTCATAGGTTTATAAATAAAACATATTAAATTTCAATAATATTATGAGTGAACCTTATTACATGTTCACAATGTAATACGAGAACCTAATGACATGTTCTCAATTTTCAGCATGGACCTGAATTAATGTCCATATGTTTATGCATGAAAATTATTACATATCCACAATGTTTTGACTGAACCCTATTGGGTGTTCACAATGTTTTGTGAGAACAATATCACATTTTTAAAATAATATGCATGGACTTTGAATTATGTTCATAATATTAAGTGTGCACTTGATTATTTGTTCAAAATGTGATGCATCAAGATGATTATATGTATATAATGTTATATATGGACCTATTTTTGTTTCCAAAATATTATGTTTTTAAAATATTACATTTTTTCAATGTTGATTGAGGACATAATTATATTTTCACAATTTTATGCATGGAACCAGTTGCATTTCCATGAGCATATATATAGGCTTTATTTCATGTCAGTAACTAAATGAGTGAACATATTTCTATTTATATATGTTCATAATGTTATAATATTATTTTTAAAGAAAACATTCTATGTAATATTCTTATTTTATTCTCTCATGTTGTATTCTCTTGATTTCCATATGAAGCATGACATTTAAATCTACCATTTTATGTCATTAGTCATGTTTGTGTTCTTTAATATACGTGGTATGATTTTCCAATGTAATGATAATTATATGATAAACTTATTAAAATTTTATTCTAATTTTTATCCTTTACTTACCCAATAATATAATATATGTTCACCCTCTTATAATTTTTCCCTAAGAAACATAGATTTTTTTTGTAGATGTACTAAATGTGAATATCTTTGTGGGAAACATTGATGATATTTCTCCAATATAGAATATTGTGTACAAATATTCCAAAGGATGTAAAATTTTATATTCCTTGAGCATGTACTTTTGTAATGTTTGTAATATTCATTTAAAATAATGTTATATACTTTTTTATTAATCCTAGTTCTTTATTGTTGGAATCAGTGGACTGGTTTAGTTAAACTTTATAAAATAGGATGAAAAAATCATTAGTGTGATCCCTATGGATATTTATTAGGAAATGGATATGGATGTCTAAAACTACTATCCTGATGTTTCATGTTTTTAATAGAATGTGTCATAATTTATAAATATTATATGTAGTGTTTCATGGTTATATGGTTTTCTACTAGGATTGTTTTCTCTCAAACTAAAATTTCTAGTCCTAGAAAATTATAGGAAATATAAGGAACTGGGTTAAAATTGAATATTTTAGATGATGAAATTATGGGCACTATGAAAATTCATTCCTATGAGTAAATCTAATTAAGGTAGTTATGAATTTTACCAACAATTTTTTTATACTACAGAATATAAATATTAAATTGATAAATTTTCAATTAAAGGGATGTTCTAACAGTTTGTTTAATTTTAAATATCTGAAACAAAATTAAATTCAGGTTCCTGAACCATATGACATGATGCATTTATGTATTATAGAAAAGATGTATTATGTAAGATGATGAGGTTACAATGTTAATTATTTTATTATTTAGTGGACTACTCAATGCGTATTTCCATTTTGAATCCTAAATTATTTAATATAAACGGTGAAATATCTATATTTTTTAGTATATATACTTTTCTAAGGATTTATTTTATTTTTTAGTGGTTCATATGGAAAAGAAATTCATTTAATGTAAAGTATGTATTCATGACAGAAATCATGATCGAGGGAAAGATAACCCTTAATATGTTTTGATTCTTAGGATCAGATGTATAAAACATGATTTTTTGGACATGAGTAAGTAAATTAGACAGTACTGATTTCCTTGGAACTAATTGTGGATATATTGGAAAAGTGGATTTTGTTTTCAGGGATGGATTTTATTAACTTTTTTTATTTATTTAATATTAAAATGATATTAAAAATATGAAATAATTTGTCTTTTTAATAACTATTTAGGGAAATTCTCATAACTACCACGTTTTTAGAGAAAATAAGAAAATGGTATTCACATGTTTGGTTGGTTACAACCAAGTGGTGCTTATTTAAATATTCTCTTTAAATGTTATTAATATTTTCTGATATTTTGTAACCTTAATTATAATTTTTTTATTTGCATATTTTGTAAGGGTTATAAGGTAGACCTTTTAAGGAATAGTTTATGTTAAACATTTTTTGTGGTTTTAGATATTAATGTATTAAATCTTCAAATGAGAATTTATTAATATTGAAAAACATGTGGGAACATTTTTTCTTATATGATAACTATAAATAGATGGAATTAATACATTTCATATATATGGAACATATGATACATTAGAGCTTTAGGCATTGAAAAGTAACATTCATTTTTGGTGTAAGAGATGAGTGGAAATATGTCCAGACACAACCAATGGGTAATATTGAGCATATAAATTGGAATGAAATCAAGTACTTGTTTCTCGTTATGAAAATTACTAAACACATGAATAGGGTATTGAAATAAAATTTTCACATGTGATCATTATTATTTATGATATCAATGTCCTTTTTCTAGACTACTTTTTATATGAATTTTTGATTATTTTCTTTTACCTAACCTAGTTCCCTATCACCCTTTATAAGAAATTGATAGTCATATTTCTCTTCAATTTCTTTTTTTTTCACATTCCACCTATTCTCTCATATGTGGAAACCTAGTTATGAGTTACATTGAGTAAATTTTGTAATTCATACATCTACATTAAATAATATTTTAGAATTTATTTTGATATTTTGATATCTTCTGCAAGGAACATTATAGTATTAAAAAATTTATTTGCCAAATGAATTTTAAGGGAAAGATACAATTATGAGGATCAGATTGTAACACCGATGATTTTTTTAAATAAATATTATCTAATTAATTTAATCATTTACACATATCATGAAATGTTTAATATATCTTTTCTTATATAAATTCAGAAATTAAGTTTTGTGATTCATGCAACACAATGTAAATATTATAGTAAAAGCAACTGTTATATTATATATTGTCACAAGAAAAACCATGTTTGGATTGTGTTTCAATAAATTTTGAGTTCCTTTCATTGATTACATTTCACTCAAGTCCAATATTTTCTGACCTACAATATACTATTATTATAATTATTAGAATATTTGTATCGTTATTATGTAGCCCTTAAAATAGAATATATGAATGAGATTAAATAATTTTGGAATATATTGATTTAAAATATTATTAAATTGAATCATTTGGTTTTCAATTAAATTAAATTTAAAGTAATAACCATTTGAAAATAAAGAAATTCCTTTTCAGTGAAAACTATTTTCAATGTAAAAACGCAATTTTATAAAAATGAATTAAACAAAAAAATTAGATTTTTATTTTTTATATAATTTATACATTATATATTAAATTGTATTTTTTAAAGCATCTAATAGATTTGAATGGTGTATTATAAAAATGAATAAAATTTATGAATAAAAAGATGTAATTTACTATAAATTTATTTTACTTCATTTTAAATATGAATTTATTTTAAATATAATAATTGAAACATATATAATTTTTATTTCCAAAATTATCCATCTTTGTGAAATTGGAATATCGTAGTTTTATTTGGTTTTTTTTGGTATTTTAATAGGATGTTTAATTTTTGGACGAGTAATAAAAACCCCTGAGTTTTATATCAAACCTTCTTTCTCATCTAGTTTATTTATATAGATAAATTATATATTTAATAGGATCAGAATTATATGAAGATAAATTGTACATCTATTAATACAATTTTGGTAATTGGAATCAATGTCACATTGTTATTGGATATAAAAACATTTTTACCTTTTGAACATTTTCATTTTGAAACATCATTTTCTTGACTACCCTATGGGATTAATATTAAATAAATTTCTTACACATATGTTTTAAGAATTTTTAAAAATTTATTCAATATAGAGAATCATCAGAAATACTAATTTTTAGTATTTTGGAATAATTTGATGACCCAAAATAATAGTTATAGTAATTATTATTAATTACATTGATTAGTGTAAAAAATGAGTTTAGATAGTTGTTAAACATAAACTTAAGGAGCCAATTCCCTAGACTTATGTCCAAAATCCATTATATAGACATTTTTAAAATATATAATTCTTATAAACCATCTTAACTAGGATTATAGGCACATGATTTAAGGGAGATAACTCAATAATTTTTTAGTATTTCATTTTCCATGAATGTCACTCCCCTACAATATAATAGGGGAATCATCCACCCCTCAATCACTTCTTCAATCCAATCAATACCCTTTGATCGTGTGAAACCATAAAAATTAACATCCCAAAATCCCTTATCTTATCATATAAAACTATTATTTGGAATAAATGAAATCATGATAGTGCATTGTGGAAAACCAGAAAGAATTTCCTAATAGAGATGTGGTTTAAACTTGTTCCAAGAAAGTCATGTCTTAAGGTTTGTGTTTTCTCACAACACTTTTATTTCAATGTGATATGTTTTTCATTCAATATATATTCATGTTTTTTGATGTATACAATTAAATATGAAATAATATATCATAAAATAAATTTATTTCATGATATTGAATATTTAAATGGATATCATTCTATCATTGGGATCAAAATTCAAATGTTACTCAAATGGTAAGAGGATTTCATGTCTCAATTTTCTTTCTACAAGACTAATTACTTATTCAAAACTAAATTATTTTTTGGGAGTATATAATACCATGGAATTTATTATATTATTCATATACATAAATATATGGATATTTACATATCCATTTTTTAACTCCATTTCATGGGGTTTATGGTTGAAAAGTTTCCATATATATAGAGTTATATTCTTTGAATTTTATTTTCTTTTGGAAACATGTTTTATTATGAATCAAAATTATTTTATGAGGTTTATAAACATCCATTTGACATTTAATATAACAAATTTAATTATTTACACTGAATTTTATGCTTTATGTAATTTTATTTTCACAATTGGATTGTGATTCAGAGATATAATTATAAGAGATTATTTCTACAATGTCAACATCTATCGGGATTGTTTTTATTATGGTTAAATTATTTAAATATTATTATCCATTTTTCTATAATTTCCATGATTTTACTATCCAATGGGTTTTCATTATAACTTCATGTATTGTTACCATTTTTACACTCTTTGATACAATATATAATAAAGAAAATGATTTTATAAAAATCAGACTGTATTTTTCATTGGTTTGAAATCTTTTCTTATCAAAAGAAAATTTTTTACTAAAAATCATTCCAAAAATGATTTAAATTATCATCCATTATCATTTTCATTGAAATTAATTTTTAAAATGTTTTATGTTTAGATATGTTGTTTACAATGTTTTTCAATGATTCCATTATTTTTTATGGTTATTTTCAATTAAAAAGGTTTTAAAAAGGTATTTATTATTTAGATGTAATATGTTAATGAGGAATTGATATTTCTATAAAAAAATAAATGATTGTTCAATATAAATTTATATGTTTTGAATTTGTTTTTTCAGAGAAAATTATTGTGAAATTTTCTATTTATATAAATGTAAATTTCAGACAATGGTTCTTTTCTGTATGAAATGCACCAGGTGATCATTCAAAATCCATCTCCATATGATATGTAATATATTTATATAGTATAATATTTATTGGAGATATGATCCCAAAATACAAATCATATGTTTTTTGAATGGTTTATGTTTTGATGAAATTATTTTGAATTTTTTCTAATATTCATTAATTTTTATATGAATCCATGATTATGATTCCCATTTTAAATCACGAGTTATGATTTAATGATTTTTTATAATCTTGTGGAACATGTTTTTATGGTTTTATTATGTGATTAGTGGGACCAATATCACCCACTAGATCATTGAATAATGATATATATCTCTTAATAAATTGACGGGAACAAGTCAATGGGATTGATCCACTATGGGAAGAAGGTGTATCAAGGTCCTCTAAAATAAAAGGTTTTGTACTACTGATGGTGGTTTTTACCTCCTAAGACTTATATATAAATATAAATGAACCTTATTACATGATCTATTTTTTTTAATAATCCCTATTACAAGATCGAAATGTTATGCATGATACATATTACGAGTTTATAATATTATGTGTGGTCCTAATTTAATTTCGATATGTTAATGTTTGGACTTGATTATGTGTTAACAATATTATGAGTGAGTGTTACTATGTGTTCATAATGTTATGCTTGATCTAGATTACATGTCCAAAATTTTATGCATGGACTCAGTTTCATGTCCATATGTTTATGTGTGAACCTAATTTCAAGATCACAATGTTATGAGAGAAACTTATTAGATTATAACAATGTCATGCATGTACCTGACCACATTTCCACAATGTTTTTAATATACATTTTTTTGTGAATATATTTTTATGTTAGAACCATATTACATGTTCATAATTTTATATTATATCCTAATTATATGTTTAAAATTATTTTTGTGGACCAAGTTTATTGTCCATAAGTTTGTGCCCAAACCAAATTACATGTTCACAATGTTATGCGTGAACCAAATTACATCTTTACAATGTTATGAGTAGATCTATTTTCATGTTTATAATCCTATGAGAGAGTCAAATATCATTTACGTAACTTAATTAGTGAAACTATTTCTATTTACACATGTTTGAAATGACAATAGAAAATTTTTAGACAAAAACATATATTTCTCATTGGTATGTAATGATTTAATGAATTATTATTATGATTCCCTTATGATGCATGTGTTATGAATAAAAAATAATTATTTTGTGGCTCATTTTTATATTATTTGATATGTAGGGAATGGTTTTATGATATTAATATTTTTTATCAAAACATTATTCTTATGTTATGCATATTTATCTCCACTATTTTCGCTTACTAAACATCTAAGATGGCCCATTTTTCTATTTCCATTCCCTTTGTTGTGATGAATGTTTTTATGTTGGATTTATAAATGGAATGATATTAGGGGGATAAATTGAATATAATTTACAAAGATAAAATATTTTGTTCCCAGTTTCCAAAGACACTAATGTATTACAATCCACAAAAATTTATGTTTTCATTTTAATGAAAATTATTCTAAAATAATTTAATATCCAAATAGGTTATTCCTGGGTTTCTATACCTTTCCTCAATTATCTAGTGAGTGATATTCTTCACTAAATCAATATTCAATAGTAGTGTAAGCAACATCTCATCAAAAATGGATCTTGAATGTGACACTTCAATCTGGTAGATTTTGTAGTCATGGTCACGTCCATGAAACTATATAATTAAAACACTAATAAAGAATACTTGATTTATGTAGTCACGTTATGTCATAGTTCATAAAATACATCAAGATGTATACATTTTAGGAGATTCCTAAAAATATACTATCAAATCTTATACAATGAGATGAATTATATTGGTAGCCTCTATTCTAGTATACTATTTTTTAAATACATTTTCTTCTCATTATTTCATATATGTGACTCTTTTGGAGATCCTATGGAATGTTGTTCTATTTTCCATGGAACTATGACACCTGATACTTCATTGGAGATATGATCGAATAGTGTACTCCAGTTAAGGTAGTTCCCCCAACGAGACATGTGATTGTTTCTATGTATGGAGATTATTTTTTCCTTGATACGAGTGGGTCTAAAATCATTCTCATGATAGTCTGGTTAGTTATATATCATTATTTTATTGATATCTATTATCTAAAGATGACATTAAAATAACCATAAGGTATAGTTTTTATTCAAAATTTGAATGGGACGTTTAGGACAACTAAGCTACACCTAAGAACTGTTGGATCCGATAAACAATAAAATTGATTTCTATCTTACAATAGGATTATTAGGGAATGTTCCAAATAAATTACTTCCCGTGTATGAAATTTCAATGATATTTTCATAGATCAGTTCTCAGGACAACCTCCTGCAATAGATTTATTATTTTATAAGGATGTAGATCTTGATGTTTCATTGGTATCAATTCCACCAAATATGATTACTACTACTGAGCTTTTGGAGATCAAGAGAATAATGGTGGACATAGAATAAAATAGAGTTATAATACAAAGTCATTCTCCTGGTATATCATAAGTAAATATCTCCCAGATCTAAAATGGACCCCTTTGAATTTTTGTTTATTTCAATAAATTGAAATAGTTTATATATAATAATCAATATTGTTTTCCTCATTTAGATGATATCTTCGACAAAATCTGAAGAGATAAGGTGTTCTCGAAGAATGATATGAGGTAAGGTTATCATTATGTGTCTTTTCAATCATTATACATAACATGTATATCATTTTATTTTAGTTATCATCAAAATGAGTATTTGGATTTTTTCTATCTCATAAAAATCACATTAATTTACATAGAAATGTTGAATGTGGTTTTCAATCAATTTCTATATATTTTTTTGGCATTATTTGTCAAAGAAATCTAGGGGGTTTCTCACACTCAACAAAATAATGAAAAAATATGACATCGTATTTGATACATTTAAATAGATTCAATTATATGAGAAGATTAAAAAACCACTTTTGGTTTGATATAATCCAATTCCTATGTCATATTATCTCATAGATAAAGTATCATTTGAACTATAGAAGGTAAGAGGAATGGTTTCATGGGAGTTGAACAAGAATGACTATGACATATAGGATTTCTGGGGGCGAACAGATTATTATATCCTCATCATAACATATTTTCATTCCTAGTATCACTTATTATATAATTTATTAACAAGGGTATGATATACTCCTAGTAAAATACCATCAAGACACCCATTCAATAACTAAAAAGTAAATTGAATTCGGTACCATTATTAATTATAATAGAGTAAAAAATAAGTGGTGTAGTGTATTGTGATGTATTAGTTATTGTTCTATGAGTTTTTTTAATACATGAGGGTTGATTCTTGTAATGTGGGTCTCATCAGTTGAGGCAACATGATAGGAAATACAGGAAACATGATCTCAAGATAACAACTGTTATTCATGACATATGTTATTAGAGACATTATTAAATGGGATAAAAATTTTCTGTGAACGTGGAACACAAAATCATCAATTATATCATACTATAACATGATCTAAATATCATTAAATAATGTATATATGGATACATAAAGTATTTTACTTTCATCTTGGTTATACACTCGGAATGTGTAGTATAGGTACTGGTGCTCTGAGCTGGAGGACCCAGATGTTTGTGGTTTAGGAGGCCATTAGTTGGTGACATCTTATATCTTAGTTTATGAATACAAACATGGATGTGTAAGATATTCAAAATAGACTATTGTCTCATCCTTGTTGGTAACTTCAACTCATCAAGATAGGTAGAGGAAGATACATCAATCAGATTCTGAGAGGCTAGTCCAACGATAGTGCGTGGAAGGTGTGTACAATACACATAGTTGGACCACCATGGAGGATGAAATTCAACATGTCATAGTGCATGTATGGGTTCAAACATATTTCCTACAGGTGATAATGTCCGTATTTCAATCCCCTTCATAGGATGAACATTCATAGGTGACCACGACATGTCATGACTTATCTTGTCAATGCATGAATTCAGTGATGAAAATGGAGATATTTTTTGTGTTATTCAGTGTTGCGCATACCAGTAGGTGAAGGTAGAGTAGCAGTGAGTGGTGTGTATTTTATAGACATTTCCAATTCCTATGTGGAAATATGACTACAGTACCATGTATTTTTTCATTGGTCATCCTAAATAATATTAGTGTGACTTTGTGTGGGTGGTCATCGAAAAGTTCACAATGGACACTAAATTTATACTCATTACAGATAATCTTTTAGTGGATTACCTTGTGAGGATCTAGATTCATGAGACCATTCACCTCTATGGGGTACCATATTCTATCATATCGGACAGATGCCCTCATTTCACATTGCATTTTGGGTAGGGGTTCTTAAGAGAGCGAGATTCATAGGTTATTAATATGAAAACATAGCATCCACTGAATTATAGTTATTATGAGCATACTATATAGGTTTCAAAGGACATTATCCCAGAATGATTTATTTCTTTTGTAGTTTATTGGGAGAAATACACGGTGCTCATTGATTTTTCATATAATAACTTCTTTCATGAAGACATATAGATGGTTCTTTTATGATGCCTAATATGGTATGTCGTTCCATTAAACCCAGTTCTAGTTAGATATCAGGGAGGCATAAATATTGTGCACTCATCTCAATTAGGATAATTTCGAGGATGTACAACTAAATAATATGTCAATTTTTAATGTTTAGTCAAGATATATTTTATTGGATATGTTTTTCCATAGACATCTAGAGTTTTAGGTTGGATGATCGGTTTTCTTGAGACCTTCACATAGAATGGGGAATTAATAGATTCAGAAACATGGTACATTATCGCCATGATATGTTGGGCTGTTTGAGAATCTTGAGAGCATAGAGTCGATATCCTATCAGTTGCATTTATGTAAGATGTACTCATTAAAACATGATGGATTTAAATTTTCTCTTCTTTACCGATATGATTATGATCCATCTTATATTATTCAACCTAATAATGTTTATTTGGAGGAATATGTTTCTATTGAGTTGAATATTTTACATTTTGTTGATAATTGAACAAATTTCATATGAATTCAATCAATTCCATTAGAATGGGTGTTATAGATTCATGACTATGCACGAGATCACACATGGGGATAAGAGGACAACATAAATGTCTAGTGTCAGGTGTTATAATCAGATGATGCTTGACCACCCATCTAAGGTAAATTTTGGGTCTAATTTCTCTAAGAGGGGTTGATTTTAAGAAAATGAATTTTAATTGAGGTAAATAACCATTTATATTCCATATTTATAGTAAATTTACCTTAATGCGAATTCCTGGTGTGGTTAAAAGGAAATTGGGGTGTTTGGGGCTTGTTCAGAGCCTATAGATAGATATTTTGGATATGGTATCATGGATACATGGTATGTATAAACAATACATTCATGTTTTCATGGTTAGATCAAAATTTATTTAGTGGTCTAGTGCACTATATAGAGAAACCCAATTTAATGATACTTTTTAAAAGGGGAGGCCTTCCCATTCAATTCTTTTCATAACTTTTCAATGGTGGAAAATGAATCGTCATTTCATGGTTTTTTGATCCATTCACTATGACCACAAAAGGGCGTCTTGAGACAATATGGGATCACAGATGGTATACGATATTTTGAACTGTGTAGTCAAACTATGAGACAGTTTTTTTCAATGGAAAAAATACATTTTATCTAAATTTACTTAAATTTCAACCCACAAACTCATAGATAATTTTTTCTTGTGGAAGTATTTTATTATCTCCTGTAATAACATAGATCCTCTATGCTAGTATTTTTTGTCATTTCACCTATTGAAATCTTATTTGAGTTACCTTTAGATCATTGGATAACCACAACTGACTTTTTATTTCCTTTTTCTCCTCTATCTATTTTCCTTGATATCAATGACACTATGTTGGTGCTGGATCATATGCCAATTTTTTTTTTCCATTCATCTATTTTTTTTTGAATCTTGAATGAATTAGAATCTATAATTGGATGAGTACTCATTTACAGATTTATGGTAGGTGGTCTATATATTTTCTAAAATTCTTTAATTGTTTTATACCATATTGTCATTGTAATGCATTTCGTACTTTCAGGATGATGCATTCTAATTTAAATAATCACTGTGTTAATGAAAATTTCATATTTAAGACATATAATGGAACCTTAATTAAATGTTTGAGGTTATTGAACTAATCCTGAAATGGCGTTGGGGTTGTTTCTTTCATTTTTACTAGGTTATTTTACATATAGGTTTATTTGAGTTTTATATTCATTATTGGTAGTTTAATATTTTAATAAAGTGATTTATAATGGTTGAGTGTTCCTTGTAGAAACTTTTTGTTATTATATGAAATGTATGAAATGGATAAGCCAATAAATTTTATATGAATATTATTGTAATATAAAATGAATAATGTAATGGTTTTTGACGGGTGAATTTGTTGGGTGTAATGGAAATGGATGGTTTATTGTATGCCACCGATGACACACATGGATTATTTATAAATTTCAACTACTTAGATCATATAAAATATTATTACTTGGATTACATTTACATTTCTACTCCCTTGGTCTAATTACTCTTTTACATTATATTATAGGATTCCATGGAAATTTATTCTTATTGGGCATGGTGACTTTTTAGGATTATTATTAGATTTCTAATCAATCAATCCATTTCACATGGAATATTTCAATTACATAGACATTTATACTCATTGGATACAATTTATACTTCTTACAATAATTCCTATAAAATTTATACGCATTTGATATGAACTATTACAGTTTTCAAATTGTTTCTAGTCACAATATCATGCTTTCCAGTTTTTCATTGACTACTTTATTACCTTAGAAAATTATGCTCCTTGGTCCCCAAATAATGAATTCAATATAAATTATTACATGAAATAGGATACTGATTTTTATTAAAATTAATCATATAAATCCCTTATGATATACATTCTTCATTAAAGATATCATGATAAAATAAATATAATTACTTCTATTATTATTACATGTACTTATATTATGTCATTTCATAGATTTTTCATATATTCATTGATTACAATTGTTACATGCATTTTTGGTTGTTTCCTTCTATGTGTCGTCACACAACCTGTTTAGGATAACATTGTGTAACCAGTCATACTACATTGATATATATATATATATATATATGAATAGTTCAAAAAACCACTTAGTGATGCCTGACTGGATGATCGATATGAGAAGTGGAGAACAAAAGTGGTGTATGGATCATGATGATGTCAAGGGGTAGTTTACATTTGAAATTTGGTACTTTTGGTACATATATTACTAAATGGATAGTTCCAGGTATTCAATATATTTTTAGTATCATTCCTTGATCATCGTTTTATATGTCGATATTAGTTGACGTTACTAGGATATTTATATAATGGATGTTTAATCATCAATTGTTTATTTATTTGATATTCATATTATATTTATTTATATCATTATATTGTTTTGAGGCACTTTGATCATGGGGTATAGTCACCCAACTGGTATTCCATGGACCATCACTACTAATTGGTATCCTCTGGTGTACATAGAAGCGTGCCCGGGGGACATGTGACACACTGTCCCGAGGGAGCATTTAATATAAATTGTTTCAGAATGATACATATATATATATGCATGGCCATAAAATGTTTCCTCATTTACTTTCAACAAATGTAATTATTATTATTTTTCAGTTTATTTTAGATGTATTATATAAAAGATTCAATTGATGGTGTGTTATTCTATAAGAGTATTTTCCAATGAAAGATTAACCATTATTATTTATTTTTCTACATGATAAATTTTTAAAAAGGATTTTTCTTAACATTATAGTTTTTTTATTTCAAATAAGATTTTAATAATTATTATGTGATATAAAATTATATTATTTTTAATATAATTTATGTAATTTTGAAATGGATTTTTTATTATACATTTATTTAGAAAATAAAAAATATAATTTTTTTAATAAAACGCATATTATGGGTATCATACTTGATTATGAATAATAGGAAGTAAACCCACAACCTCATTATGACACCATCAATAAAATAACATAGAATGTGGCCACTTGGATTTCTAATGGGATTCCATGTATAAATTTATTCAATAAATTAAATTATTTTGATAATTATGGTTTTTGAAACATCATGGAAAAATCCATGTATTTTCAAAGGTTGTTATATTTTATTATGAAAAATGTTTTCAAATCAATAAGAACATTCAATGGTCATTGTATTTCTAAATGGAAGTATATTTCAATGTGTTATGTATTTTGAATGATTTTATAATTTTATATTCTATAATTATATATTTTAAAGACCCTATAATTTTATTTTTGAAAATTTTCTATCAAGGTTTGTATTAAATATAATATAATTTTATAATATTTATTAAATGTTAAAATTTTAATGGTTTTAATTGTGTTTTTAAATCCCATAAAATGTAATTTTATGATAAAGATACATTAAAAAAATACTTTTCATAGTCTTGTTATATTTTTAATGGATTTTTATTTTAATAAAAAAATTAAAAGTTAGTTCAAAAAATGATGGTAGATATTTTGTATTAAAATATGATATATTGAAATAGATTGTAAATTCCTAAAAAACCTAGACCAGAAATGATCCTTCATTCTGTAAAAGATTTTACATTTTACATTTACCTTTAAAAAATTATACCTCATATTTATCCTGTATCTCAGAGTGAGGATCACAGGTTGGTAATACATCAATGTCCATAAACTATAAGTCTGTGTATATTGATTCCTTCTCGTGTCTCATCATTGATAATGTTTATTGAAACTTTAACTTATATCATCTGAAAGATTACATTTCATCTCATTATGGTAATATATTGGGTTTTCATATTCATGAATCATCTATTGACATTACCACTGATATATATTATTCTAATTTATGTAAATATATATTTGAGGATCCTATGATCATTATTTATTTCAATATTATCCCCATAGAGATAATGCTTCCAAATATTTAATGTATATTCCACTACATCAATGTATAGATCATTAATGGATTATTTATTCACATGAAAATTCAACTACCTGGATGTGGGGGAAATCAATTTATAAATGTTATTTAATAAAAACCACAATCCCTTCATTGTTGCACAATAGGATAAAATATGATATTTGCGAGGGGATAATTGCGATGGTCCTAGACCCCATGGAAAATATTCTAGGATATAGTGTTATTTGTGATCAAAAATCATTTCACATAAAAAATATTTATTTTTTATAATCAGATGAGATTATGAACCCTTCCCAACCTAAATAATTTTCATGTTAATTGTTTTCATAATGTATGATGTAATATTTATAAATGGAATGGTTATATGTCATAAAAATTTGTTTATATCTCTGGTATATCCAATATTTCAAAGGGGTATTCATGATCGGACCAACCATAATTATCTTTTATTCCGGATGGGTCTCATCAAAGATAAGTAACTATTGCATATGAGTATATGATTACTCATATTTCAGTAATAACTATTTTCAACAAGAACCACTAAAAAAATTGTATATCCCTGACATATATATTAATGGAGGTTACTATTTTTGGTAGAACCCTTTATAGAAAGATGTTTTAATGGAATTATATTGTAAATAATCCCATTACAACTATTGTAACATATATAGTTATATGATCCTTGGCTAAATTTTTCAATGGTATTCCTCCACAATACATTATTAACACATCCCTTATATCATTATCTATTTGAAACCACTATTTTTCTTTTTTATAGATCTGAAAACTACTGCAAACGAATGTGGTTCTATTTCCATTAATGAAAAAATTTTGAGGGACTTACATTAATATTTAAATTTACTAATTATATTAGATTATATTATATTATAAATAATTTCAAATAACTTATTTTAATTTTATGTAATTATTATTAATTATAGATATTGGATAAAAAATATGGAAAACATAATGTGGTAATTAATATATAATTATTTATAATAAGTAAAAATTTACAATAATTATCATTAATTAATAATAATTGGAGATAAGGTACAAGAAAAAATGTTAATTAGTAAAATATTAATCAATAGTTTTAAAAAATTAGCAATAATTATTACAAATATTTAAATTTTAAATAATTAACAATATTTATAAAAAATAAATGATGATTAATAAAACATTTTTGAAAATAATAAAATTATATTTTGATAATAAATAATAGTGAAATTATTATTAATTAGTAATTATTAGGGGTTATTAGTAAGAATTAGAATCAATTAGTTGAAATAAATTAAAAATAATAGTAATTTGTAAAAATTACAAGTACATAGTGATAAATGGTAAAAATTAGTGTGAAATAGTTAAAATATGTGGTAAATAGTAAATATTGGTTTTAATTAGAAATAAATAGTTTTAAATAGAAATAATTTATAGTAAATAGCGGTAATTAGTAAAAATAAGTGTTGATTGGAAAAAGATATTATTGTTGAATAACATTTAAAAAAATTACATTAAAAATTACAATTTTTAGGCATTAATGTAAATTAATGATAATTATTCATAATTAGTGGTAAATAATAAAAACTAGAAATAAATTTTTTTTAAAGTAAATAGTAATAAGGTGTGGAAAATGTAAAAAATTGAGATAAATACTAACCAATAAGGGTATTTTTTATTAAGTAGTTATAATTAGTAAAAAATAAATGTTGTTAGTTAAAAATAGTTGTGATTAATAAATATTAGCGATAATTAGAATAATTATTATTAATTAGAAAAATTTAAAAATGGTTAAATTTAATTAGTAAATAAATATGAACAAATTAAAAAATTAGATAAAATTCGTTTTAATGAGTGATAAATAAAGGAAATTAGAAAAAATCAGTGTTAATTTGCAGTAACTCTTGGTAGTTAGTAAATTAATATGTATTATTTGAAATAAATAGTAATAATTAGTTATCATGAGTGGTAACTGACAGCACATAGTAAAATATATCTGTATGTTTTGGAAAATAACTGTAATTACTAGTAATTTGTTATAGTCAGTTGTAATTAACCATAATTTGTAATAATTTTCATTAATTTTTAAAACAATAGTTATAATTTCTTATAATTAGAAAAAAATATTCCATTATGTTTAACATTATTTTTCAAAATTATCCATATGTAACCATAATTAGTAATTTACTGGTGACCAAGGGACAAGAGGGCACATAGAGTTGATGGGATAAATGTGATGAGAGAATAAAATAATTTCGGTGCCCATATGTTTGGTTATTTAAAAGAGAGAGAATCTTGTGTAAAAATTCAAGGGATTGAAGTGTAAAAAATGTGAAAAATTGATGACATCCTTAAGGATTTTCCCTTTTTTGGTTCTATCTTTATGCTTCATAAAATAATGTTTTACTGATAATCCATATGAAAATGAATAATTATCAGTAAAAGAGTTTTTTATCATGATGATATAAGGAACAAAAAATATAAATAATCTAATAAGAGATTCATTATTACATCAAAAATATTCTTTTACATCCCTTACAAGCATGTTTATTTAGTGATGTATTTTCTCTAATCGGTCTAAAAATGTTCACCAATTTTAGTTACCCCTATTTTCAACTATATGCCCCCCATTCCCTACTTCCCTAAATTGAATAATTGAGTGGAGGTAATATAGGTAATGTTGAACTGATAATATTTCAGGTTCTGTGTGTTTATAATGATTCTAGTAGAGGATAAAATGGATAAATTGTCATGTTTACCGATGGAATTCGCCCCTCTAAGTGGTCTAAACTAATGGGAAATGGAATCCATTAATCCCATATTTACTATCATCAACTATTCTCCTCTCAAACCACAATCCCCTTGGTCAATAATCTATTTATCATAATGCTAATTATTAGTAAAAAAAAATTATCTAACATTTTCTATTCCAAAATAAATTACATTAATTATAGGTAAATAAAAACATTAGTGGTAAATATATATAATTGGAAATATATACATTTAATTTTTAATTTTTTGTTATTTTATAATTTTTTAAACCCTATTCCTTATATAATATAATTAAAAGAAATATTTTTATCTTCTATTATTAATAAAAATACAAAACCAAGAAGTTGAAAATATATTTTATTTTAATATCAGGATTGTATAAATCATCATTGTAATCCAAAATATTCTTTTATAAATAAAATATATATTAAAGGTGGTGAATATTTTTGATCTTTTAAATAATCAAAAGAAGAATATTTTTCTATGAGAGTGGAACTCACATAGAGTCGTTATCAACAGCTATAATTTATGAGGATGAGTTTTGGTCTCAGATTGAGGTTATAGAATCCATATATATGGAGAAGGAAGATATTTATTGACAACAGAAGTAGCAACAAGATGATAATAATATATGGAAGGATGCGCAAGATGAGAAGATGAAGAATTAAATGTGACAAATGGAATAGTGTATAGTGATAGAGTTCACTCTACCACCACCGCACTTTGAACATCCCCCTATATAGTGATTAAAGTATTTTTATGATACATTTATTATGATATGAATTGAATTAAAATATTATGTTTAATATTTTTAAAAAATTTATATTCTATAACATTAAATATTTTATTTTATGAAGATTGTTTTTCTTTTTCTATATTATTTGTATTATTTTTTATATTTATTACTTATATTTTATATTGAATTTTTTTATAAATACATAAGAAGAGTTTTTTCCTCATCAAAAATAATTATTTGCGACAAATTTTTTTTCCCTCCCAAATAATTATTTATAATGAAATTCAAAATATATGGAAAACACTATGGTGAATATATCCAAATAATACTTTTGTAAAAGAATAATGACCTGTCAAATTTTATTTTCTTCAATGAACCATCACAAAAAAAAATACATTTTTAATTGACATTTTAACCATAAGTCATTTTTATGGGGTCCCATTGTAAATACACATTGGCAACATGATCTCATCAAATATATCTCACTGTAAAAAATTATTTCGACAAAATTGGAATTGTTATATCCCCAAATAATGTTCCCCACCCATGGGTTGTGTGAATATAGATTCATTGATAATCTTATTATTCAATTACATGGTCCTTCCTATAAATTAATTGGACCTTAAAACATCACTTCAATCATATTTACTTGGGATAGAAGGTTTTAGACAAGTAAGTGGTTCATCATAAATCATAGATATTACACATGTAGTCTAATTATAATATATATATTCATTATAAATTATGTTCTAGGATAACTGTCAAATAAATTTATAATTTAATGAAGACCATAAAATTATTTATGGAATATTCTAGTTTCATATATCATTATTACCATTGTTTAATTTTTGTTTCTATCAATTGAATCAATAATTTGAGAAAGATATACAATATCATCAGAAAGAAAAATATGTATTTTGAAAAATAATAACTGAATAGAGATTAATCATTATCCATAAAGATATTCTGGATTGGTAGATCAGTCATGAGTTAAATACTAATTTCACATTCCCATAATTTGGTATTGAATTTATATTTGTATATACAATCCAAGATATGTATAGAAACCAATACCATATAATTATGAATTAAAATATATTTTTTTAGAATTTATATTAACCAAGTAGTGACTGTGGAGGTGTTATATATTTTTTATGGAATAGTTTACTCATTTATTTTTCTCATAGATTACTGAACCTCTTAGTTTTGGGTTGGGTTTGGAATATCAATACTAACCATTCATGATATTATAAAAATATTTTGAACTACAACAAAATAGAACATTTGTTATTATTAAATGAAAGCTTCTATTCTAATACTGACATCCTTATCAAAATCTACTATGGTAGCACTGATACCACAAACATTTCCTTTTACACATGGATATGAAGTTTTATATCATTTAATTTTTTAGACAACCCTATTCATAAGTAATTGGATTATATATTGTCTCTCTTCATTATAGTTGATACAATAGACTATATGAAATCATTGGATAAAAACCTTATCTTCTTCAATAACATTAATGGTATTCCACATATCCCTAAAATATTGAATAACCAAATTCCCTGATCCCCGCATATATCATATAATATCTCCATTAAGACCTTGTTTGGTATTCTTTTTCTCACACAACATTAATTAGGATGGTAGGATTTTTCTTCATCCATGAGATATATCCTCTTATCCTCCATTATTAAAATCCAATTTCATCTTTTCATTTCAAACCCCATGAGACCAGAAATAATAATATTTAAAAATGTTAAAATTAATCGCACAATTTCAAATATCATCATAACATTAAGTTTCATTATACATAATTCTCATCACAACCTTGGATTTAATAGAATACAGAATTTTTCAACCTTATATTTTTGTCAATGACTATCTTGTTGGTGTATCAGGGCAGCCTTATGATATTTTACTTATAGTTATATATAGAATCTTCATTATTTTTCTTCTTACCAATGTACTAACTCTACATTATATGATAGATAATTTATGATTAATATTTGTTAAATAATATTTTCCTTGATTCTACCCATTCTAGGAATACAATTTCCCACATAGGATTCATGTTCATCTTCAGTATCTATCTTTATTCATCTTCCCCATCTAGGAAATAAATGTCTACTACGACATCATCTATTTCGAAATTTGGAGGATACATAATATCATTTCTAATATGTTAAGCTAATGTTCAACAGTAAGGATACACTACTACCCACTATTATTTGTTTTCCACTGTTAAATGAAGGACTATATAGATACATGAACATTTTTAGGATGTAGGACAAATTCAAAACAATTTATGTTATAATTATTCACGGGATAAAATTTTTCACGTACCTTCATGATTTTCATCTGAACAACTCCAATCTGGTTATACATATCATTTGGCGAGTCATCATATTACCCATCATATTATATTTTTTCTTTATATCACCATGTTGCATAAAATTAATAAAAATTAGGGACGAAAAAGTAAAGTTGAGAATAATTAAACTAAAACGCATATGAAATAGAAGATAATAACATTAAAATAAAAACATATAAATGATATGTATATCATAAAATATGTTTTTATATCTAAATCAATGGCATTGAAGGTGATTTTTATATCCATTCTTTAAAAAAATCTATTCACATCCTTCAAAGTGGTTTTTAATGGCTTTGAAAATTTACAAACAATATTCCAGATTATTTCCAAATCATGTATCCATTAAGGAATCTTTCTAATTTATAATACCCAAATTGAGTTTTTAACCCACGATCAATTTCTATTTTTTTAGTCCAAGGAACATATTTATTATAGACACATCAACTTGTTGTATGTATATATAGATTTCACAGGGTGGAAACTAATATATTTTTATATTAATAAAATTTTCTTATTTATTCCTATACATAGATGTATCCAAAGATTTTAACTAATTAATTATAATAATAATATATAAAAATAACTATATCATGATCTAATACTAACTATAATGGTCTGGCCATTTTAACATATTTTTAAATGTGTTTTAGTAATCATCTATAATAAACCCAATCCCAAAATCCATAGGTCATATGTCATGGAAATAATATGTTTCCCAAACATTAAAAGGAAAAATAAATTAAATAATTTTAATTTTAATTTCAATAATATTCTCTTAGATCTAAATAAGAATATAAAAAAACATAGGATAACCTGTATAATTCATAATAAAATGGGTTGATCTATAAATCCTTGTAATAGAATGATTTGGAAAACAGGGCATAAAATATGAGTCAAAATTCATAAAATGATAATATAAAGTATAATTTTAAAATATTAAAATGGTTTTAAAATATTAAAATGTAACACCATATGGTCAGAAATATAATTTAATGTGTCTATAACATATAATATGATATAAAACATTATCACGGATAAATTCCAAGACAACATAAAATAGTGTAAAGAGGCCTATTGAGAATTATGTATAATATTTAATCCAGTATGTATCATACAATGATATAGAAAAAATTCCCAATGTATTGGAGAACTATTTATCTATAATCATCATTAATTGTATATTCATAAGTTCTCCCAAAAAAAAATAATAGTTTAAAATCATTACAAAAAACCAGTATAATATTAATGGGTTGTATAACCATGTCTTATTGGGGAAAAAATAATCTCATAATAATTTCGACGGAAGAAGTCATTAAATCATTTACTAACATTCATAGATATATATATATAAGCATATTATATAATCATTATTTCCTTATGAGTGGAATAAATAAAATTAACTGTATAAATTATTTTGTAAATATTTCTTTTGATATGGAGTTTTATAGAAAAGGTTCATGAATTATATAAGAGGGTAATACAATCATAATTTATATAAAAAAATAAATTAAATAAATGGATATCCTATAATAAAATTAGTAATATAAGAAAACATTGATGGTTTAAAACATTTTATTGAGTTGGTCAAGGAATGTAGTAGGAAACAGTGATTTTCCCTTTTATAAAGTTATCTTAATGAATGTAATTTAGAGGGAATTATTATATATATATATATGATAAATCTCATTTCAAATATTTTTTAATATGAGCATAAAAAATATTTAAAATAATAAATAAATAAATGAGAATAGTAGTTTGATGAATTGAGTTTCATATAGAGAAATTAGAACCCAAAATATAGTTGGTTGGTCCAAGTCTTCCTTAATTGAAGGAATGGATTCATTAAAAATTTCACATATCCTCATGAATAGTCAAAATATATTTATTAAATTCTGTATTGGTATAATTATTCAATAATAATTATTCTATAATTTTTTTATATTTAAATCCCTTAAGTATGATACATTATATATTATTATCCCAATGTTTTTTCATAGTACCATTGTGACTTCAGTCTCAAAATAATTAATAATGCACTTATAAAAAAAGAATATAAAACTATATATTAAATGTTATAATATATATTTTTAAACAAAATTTATTGAGACAAAATATTCATATGTAGTCTGAAATTGGGGTTTTTATTTTCTATAATTTTTTTAAATGGTTGTATCAATTAAATGCTTTTACTGAACATCATGAAGTATATTTGATCATTTAATGAAATTAATATCTAAACACTAATAAACATTATATACGTTGTAAAATAATTATCAGTATCATATTTAAACAAAATATTATTTCAATTACCATCCACAATGGCGGTGTATAAAAATGATTTAGGGTGTTTGTGGTGGTTATAAATCATCCATATTGACAAAAATATTATTTTCTAAAATCAGACAAGGTTTGATAAAAGAAATTACATTGACAATAATAAAATTATATTATAAATAATTTAATTTTGTTTTCACTATTGTTCATGGAATTTAATTTTATGATGGATGTCATGAACAACTAAAAACACTCAATTGAGGGTAGTAAATAATCATGTAGATTCATTCTTTAAAGAATCTCTTTAAGGAGCCTTGGAAGGGTATTTTGGTAAGTATAAAAAAACATGGATTTGGGGAAGATTTTTTTTGGATGGAATGGGTATGATTTTTAGATATCAACACATATAATAAGGTGTATGGTGAAGGGGTGTTGAGGGGCGGTACGTATGATTGGATGAGAATGGGTGTTTTTTGATAAAGATTTTTTATTTTTTCTTGATCAGGAATAAAAATATTGATCAATCATATGAACATATACAATAAATTGTTTATCTGAGTTTTAACAATTGGTTTCTTAAAACTCCCTTTTTTAATTAGTTATATATTAATCTTATAAATAAAATTACTTAATTTTTTCTTTTTCACTATTGACTAATAATTTAAATTTTTTATAAAAATATAATAAATTCACTCTACCAATTTATAGTTGGAAATATAACAAAAAAATTATAAATTTTATTTTATAAATTTAAAAATAATGATAAAATGTAATATTAAAATATCCTAATTTTTTTCAATAAAAATTATTTTTTAATATAATGATAATATTTAACCAATTAGAATATTTTAAATTGACTCCTAACGATATATTATCATTAAAATGAAAATTAATATTTTATTACAATCCAATTTTATTATAATAAATATTACCTAACATATTTATATTTATCATAAAAATATAAAAAACCATTGTGTTTTATAAAAAAACCAATAGACATATTTCATCATTTTCATAACATTTATTTATTTCCATCATGATATAAAATTAATATATTATACAACTATAAGATAATTATATAATAAATTTTAATTAAATTGTTGTGGATAATATTTTAATAGTCAACATACTAGTCCAAAATGGCATATAACTACACAAATGGTTAGAATTTTATTACAATAGTCAAATATGTAACAATAAAATGGGTTCCAAGCCCTATATAAATACCCCTTATTTAATTAATTCTTAATTAAGTTCTATTTTATTTCATGTTAATATATAATTTCTGTTTGAAAACAATTATTTCATCTATAATATTATGATTAAATTAAAAGATGTTATTCTTTAATGTGATAATTCTAGGGGGACAAGGAAATCTAAATTTCATATTATAGTTATTTTATTTCAAATTATATGTCACAATTTAACACATTCAATTCATATGGATTTATTTTTTCTATTAATTAAATGACTATATATATAACAAAATTGTATAGGTTCTATCTTATAGTTGATGTGCTTTATATATCACAACATTAAAAAATAAAGATAACTTATATAATCAGACGATAAATTCAATTGATAAAATTCTATGCCATCACAATAACATATAATAAGTTACAGATGCTAATAGGAATAGTACTATATTTAACATTGATATAAATTTATATATTCATATGTTATGTTATGTATGAAATTTATCATATAAATCATTTGTATTTTTATTTTTATTTTTTACCTTTATTTGATTTATCACAACCCATACATTCTTTGTGAAAAAAATGTAGTTTCATAGGAGAAATATTATATCAATGGATGGGATAAAAATTTTAGGAATTATCTAAATGTGAAAAAAATTGGATGCATGATGGTGTTGTAAATATTTTTGGTAGTTTTTACCAAATAACTAGAATAATGATAGAAAAAAATTGTATGCCTAAATATTACCATATTCAAAAAATATAGAAAATGGAGTATAATGGATGTTTCTGTATTAATTGAAATGGAGAAATGAAAATTCGACATCATACATTTTAAAATTAAAATAATAATATCACTAGTTTATTTCACAAATGAGTATTAATGTTATTCATGTTGAGAAGAAGTAAACATATATCTCATTATAGTTTAATAGAGATAAAGAGTTGGGAAAATATAATAGGGGATATAATGGATCAAACTAATTCACTAATAACACATCAACGTTTCAAATTCATGGAATTTGAGAATTAAGAAAATATATATCATAGCCCAAGGGATAATATGGATAAGGTACATTATCAAACTCTACTACCAATTTAATTAAGAATAACCTATGAAATTACTTCCACTGATATGGATGGTTTAAATTATGGATTGATTATTCATCGCTCTATATTTGTGGATTTATTTTTGGATTCCAATTATATCTACTAAATTACATTTATTATGTTTTATAATAGTATCAAACCAACACCCCCAATATTTTTATGCAATTATTAAATCATATTTTAGTTATATGATTATTTATTCATTATTTATGAATTTTTGGAATATGGTTCATGAATGTAATATTATTCTTGCTTTAAAAAAATGTAATGTGTTTTTGAAAGAATATTGGATATATATTAAATTTTATTTAAGTAAATTTTTAAATGAATTTTATTATTTAAAAATAACCTATAATAACAAATCCATTACATATATGACTATGAAATTCTATGGAAAATTATTTCTATTATAGGTGGTTTAATACAAATTCATGTGTGGTTTTTTTCTAAAATAATTTGAGAGAACAATAAATTGTATTTATATTCATATAAATAATATATATACGAGGTATATAGACATACATAAGAAATAATGATTGAAATTCGATTATAAAATATATTAAGGTACTTTTAAATATACTATATAGCCTTCACTATTTCATTACTAGATTAATTTTATAATTATGTGGATTATATTAATTTAATTCATGGTAAAATGTATCACTCTAATATTTCGAATGAGTTAGCCTTTAAAAAAATATCTTTTATAGCTTCTGACCAAAAAAATTAACAAATAAAATGATGTAAAATATTTTTTTAGGTTATAAATTATAAATAATTCATATGAATCCATGTATTACATACCGTTGTTGATTACATCATTCAAAATAACAAAAATTAAAATGTGATAATAACTATAAATAAAAAATATCATTAAAACTTGATGATCCCCTAAATCACATCCTCTCTTCTAGATCACCATTATTAGATCTAGCCCTACAATATGAAATAAAATCATGAAATTTGAAATCATAATGTAAAATCAATAATATAATATATGAATTGTTATTTGAGATATGATAATGGAATTAATGAAGAATTATTTTACTTTTATATATTAGAATTTAATATGATCATTATAAATATGTCTATTTGGAATATGGTCATTGGAAACATCGTTGATGGAAATATTATAATTGGATAGAGATATATCACAATGGTATACTGATTTTGTGTATTGTAAATGTAATATATTAAATAAAAAATAAAAAAACATGACACGAATATAATATTTATCAATAATATATATATTTTTATACTCGCTAAAGATTATTATTAATTAATTATATGGTAAAATTAAAATAAATATTTTAAATTCAAAATAATGGATTGATTAAATGTTTATAACATAAATCATAAAATTTAATGAGATTTGGTTATGTTTAATTACAATAAAAGATTACTTCCATATATCTTTTTTAAAGTTTTGTGTATTATTATATGAATAAAAAAATCAATAGAAAATCCATATTTTAATTATACGTATTGAAAATATACAGAATAATAGAAATTAATATTTCTATAATTTTTTTTATTTGTTATCAGTAAGAATAAAAAAATTTTATCTGGAAGATAAATAATCTTACTAATTTATTTATTGTGCTAAAATTCACAATATTACAATTTATTTTTATGAATACAAAAAATTGAGTCTCATAATATTATCAATCATTATATACACATTTATTTAATAATTTCAATTTTATTTTTATCATAAAAAATATTCTATGAAAGTAATTATAGGTTTCCATAGTAAAATGTTTACTTTTTCAAGTCATTTCTTCTAAACAATTAATCGTTCTATTTAAAAAAATTAATAATGAAAAAATTATAATTATAGAATTATGTTCTAATATATTAAAAAATTGTAATAAAAATTTATATTGTAATTTATATGAAATAATTATTAAAAATTTAATGTAAAAAATTAATTTCAATATCTAATATTTTTGTTATATATATTATATTTTTTATATCAAAATATTATTTTCTCATTTTCAAAAATTGAATAATATTTAATGGTGTAAAAATTTGTATTCATAATGTATAAATGGATTAGAATGTGCCATTATATTTTTTTAACAAAAAAATATTAACAATGGTAAATATTTTACCAAAGATAATATGATGAAAACATTTAACAGAATGTAGATAAAAATTTTCAATTTTATGTGAATCTAATAACATATAAAAGAAAAAATATGGGATTTAATGACATAGAAACAAGTCTCCAAATCCTTTACCCACCGAAATCCTCTAAATCCTATGTGATTGCAACATTACCTATAACCTAACATTAAATTCCAATGTAAAGACCATAGAATTGGGTTGATAGCCATGATCATAACGCAGCCCGTCATCTTGGACGAATACAATGAACACATCCTAAATGAGGGCGAATTTATAAGTCATTATTGTAGATACATTATTTGTTACTATAATAGTTATTATAGTACTTTCTATAACTTTTAAAATATTCATTATATTAGGACCGTCGGGACATAAAGTCTTTGAGGAACCATTGTACAACAGGATATTTGGCCTCAATGAATCTTTAGGATATATTGTTCCATGATTTGTTTCCATATGTCCTTCTCCACTTAAAGTAGTCAGTTTGACCACATCGGTTGATTTTATAGATGACTAATCAAAGCTGTAGAAACCACAAAATAATATAAATAAATTATATTTTTTAGAGTGAATTGAAACAACAAAAAATATCAAGCATGATGAGAATATAAATCGGGAAAGTTTAGCTAATCATCCTTGAGAGTTTGGGAGCTAAGCGAAATCAATTAGGAATATACTAAAAAAGGGTATCTCTATTGTAGTTGGGTCTATAGGCCTTTGGGACTTGTATTTAGCCTTGTGAAACTAGTTTTATAGGTCTTGTAAGTGTTTTATATCAACCTATTTGAGAAAGTAGACTGTCAAAAATAAATTAAAAAATATCCAAATCCATCATGTCGGCTTGAAAAAAATAAGGTCCTTCTTATTCTTGTATAAAATGTATTGACTTACATAAACATTATGACACATTTACATTTTAAATTCATCATGAACCTTATACCATTATACCTCTCCTAAATTCCTTGTATCTATTTTGAATCCCTAATATAAATAATATTGTTTAAAATAAACTATCTCAAAGGGTACCATTAAGAGTATATTATCAGCATCAATATAAGTGTTGTAAACTCCAAAATATTATCTTCTCAATTTTACTAATAATCCCTCTTCCAAAAAAATTCTATGAATAAATATATAAATAATTTTGTATAATAAGAAAAAATAATAATTATTTATTAATGGGAAAACTATTACCTATCTCCATATCATTCATTCTAAAAATTTTACTATTTCTTATATTAAAATAATAAATGTACCAAAAAAATGACATATATGGATTTTCATAACCACTATTCATGGATAGGTATAAAATTTATTTAAATAAGAAATTTTATATTTATAACATGGAAGGTATTCTAGAAATATAATCTCTACATTCAATAATAATGTAAATTATAATGATAAATTTAAAATTGAATAGCCTAAATGAATTATAAAATGAAGAATACTAATTTCATCAATACAACTATTTTCAAAATATCACAAATTATTTATCACAATATTATAATTATGGTTTCTATTTTATAAATGAAATATAACATCTTTATAATTCTTAAATTATGATATTATATTAAAATCACATTCGTAGTCTTTTATGGCTTGTAACGTGTTATTGTTATCGATCAGTTTAACCACCCACATTAATTACACTATTTTTTTTAAAGATATGTAATTGCAACTAATTTTATAGTATAATATTTTATTATTTTTTAAATTAATTTCCCCATTATATATTTTAAATATATATATAAATCTCATTACTAAGATAACATTTATAACTATTTAAATACAACTGAATGAAGATAATCAATAGTTTTATATTCATGAATCATAATGTAATCTCTCATGGTATAAAATTAGATATTTTAAATAATTTAATATTAAATATTATAGAAAATAAATTATTTAATAATGATAAACCTAGAATCAATGAATGGTTATTAACAACCCCATTAAAAAAATGCGACAAACAAACCAAAATTTTGGCATATCAGGATGAATATAAATAATTATTGAGTAAAAAATAAATAATTCTTGTTTATAAATGAATTTTATATAAAAAAATATTTATGAATAAGGTTTTAAAAACCATTAATAACTTTGTGATTATTATACATGAGTTTTAATCTCTTTTTTATGTTGAAAGGAATGGTATGAGTTATTGAAAATTCAACTCCCTTTTGGTCAACTATAAGATTTATTCATGAAAATAATTACTCTATAACTATTTTATTGCCAACAATGTACTTATTATAGAAAAATAATCTTCCCAATAATTAAAATATTATTTTTAATTCAAACTTTTACCCATTAATAATTTCCTTCACATAAATATAAATATTTTCAAGAAAAAATATAAACGTATTTACTTAATATCTTCCATCTATAGACTTATTATATTTCTATTAAAATTCATCTAATTATTATTTAGAAATATAAATATGACTATCACTTGTGATCTTCATATTTGTTTTTACCATTTCTCAGAAATTAGAAGTATTACAACTTTTATCATGAGGGTTTCAACAACTGAATTTCTAAATATCAATTATTCTCCATCCATAATCTTCTGTTTTACCTTCCACAACATATTTTATCTTGAAAAAAATTATAAATTTTTTAATGAATAATTAAAATTATTTATTTTAATGTTATTTTTAATAATGTATTTATTTGAACATAATAAAAGAAATTTTGCATAGAAAGGTAAATAATTTGTTTCATAATGTTAGAAATTGATTGTGAAAACTATTTGTTTGAATTATCTTCAATTAACAAAATTTTCTCAATAATATATATATTATTTATTTAAATTATTAATGAATCAACCTCAAAATTCTATTGTAAAATAATTCATTTGTTTTATTTCATTTTTTATCACCTGATCTAACTCGTGAGTCCATTTTATGTGATACCACTTTTTAATGTTACAAAATATTTTTTAACTTTCAAGTCATTGTAATGATTTTCTATATAACTAATTTTTTGAAGAACCCTTTAGTAACGATATTCAATATTTTGAGTGTCTGGTGTTATATCTCTATCTAGGACATTGGTTAATTATTTTTATCTCAGTGGTGTAATCTGACATTTTCTATTCTCACAATGACTATTCAAGACTATATTATTTGTTAGTTATGCCCACCATGAAAATAGGAGAGTGCATATTTTGTTATATATACTCATAGTGTCTATAACAGAGTATTTATGATGTTTTATAGGATGATAACTTTTATACTATGACTTTATTTTGAATTTCTAGGTTTACAGTATTATAATATTATTCTATTCTATATTCCCTAACTCCATGATATATTTTATGCCTTCATTATAGGAAATGTATCATAAATACACACTGTTATATAATGGTAAAAGTTTGATCATATTAGATAAATTTTCCATATATTATATTAATATTTATTAATTATTTATATTCATTCAATCATATATTTCTCTCATGATCGTGTTTTCTTATTCTTATGATCAAACAATTGATGACATAATGATATGTTTCCCATTTCATTCCTATTTATTCTATCCCATTTTTTTGTTTAAATATTAACTATATAATTATATACAGGACTATATTTAGAAGTAAGTCCAATATAGATAGTTTTTGTGCATGATGTTGATGAAATAATATGAAATATGTTCTTTTGTAGATAATCCTTAGAGACACATGACCTTATCGTTCTATGTTTTTATTATTATTGTGTGATGTAACATATAAATTTTAGAAAAATATGTTTGTTTAAGTTGTTTAACCTCAATTGGTAAAATATATAATAATAAAAATATTATTTTTCATCACAAGGCCATGGATTTTTATTTTGGGGTGTTGTAATGGTAGATCCTAAAAGATATTAGGGAGTTAAAAAATTAGTGTGAGGTGAAGTCAGAAATTAAGATAAAATGTTCGATAGTGGAATTAAAAATATCTATAGTAATTCATGGATAATGAAGTTTTTACCAATTCTAATAGGATGGTTTATTCCTAACTCAATTAATCATTAATTTGGCAATGTTTGATCATGTCACATTGTTTATTTTATTATATATATGTTAATAATTTTATATATATGGTGAGGTTTGTTTACATAATATATAATATGGTCAACAAAAGGAAAAAAACATAACAAGAAATTTAATATAAATTATTACAAATAGATTGTAGACAATCATTTTATCCTCACATAGCTAACTAATTATAAAAAATATTTCCAATATTAATATTACATGGAAGGGATAAGATAATGAAATTTACTCATATTAAATGAAATACCTAAAGATAATATAATTCCAATATCATATCGTTGAATAGGTTATAAATGAAATAATAGCTCAATATACTTATCATTTGATAATAATGTTTTTTCTATTATATGACAAATGGAATTTGTTTTGGTTTCAACCAAAAAAATTTAGCATCAACTATTTACCACTAAGGTAGGAATTAGTGATAAATAAAAGAAAACACTAAGAAAAAAAGACTCAGGGTTTCTAGATTTGATTTCAACTTAATGGATCAAGGTGACATGATAAATAATATAGATAAAATTCCAACCAAAAATTCAGCTTATAATTTTTGAAGTCAAATATCATATTATTAAAAATAATGTATCCATCCATTCGACTTTAATGTTGACATGATGTGATATTTTCAGCCTCAATGAGATGGTAGTTGATACATGATATAATACAATATTATTATTATGAAAATTAATTTCTCTGAAATATTATTATAATAATGTTAATTAATAATAATTATCATTAATTATAATTCAAAAAAGAACTTTCAAGAAAAGATAATAATGTGATCTATTAGGGATCCAATCCATGTACTCAAAATCAAAATGATCAAGAAAAGTAATGTATTTTATTATTAGAATGTGTGTTGATCATTTTATATAATTTGATCGAGTTTCCTATTATTGATGAACCTCTTTAATGGGCAGTTGAAACTAAAAAGGAATCCTATACTATATTCAAAATAGGGGAATATTTTATTCTCCACGTTATTCTATCATCTATACTACGAGATATAATTTTAAGACATATGTTATGGATTCATATACATTGATATCATATCTCTCAACACTTGAGAAAGGAATGAATATAAATATGTCAAATTATAATTCAACTATACTATACTAGTTTAAAATGGAAGAGTGGTTCTTAACTAGTAATTGGGAAATCAATATTAATAAGTTCATTTTTCCACTAAAAATATTCGGATTCCATTTAGAATATAAATTATCTAGTAATGACATCTTATCTTTACTAAAACCCACATTTTTAACAATAATTAGGCATTACCATATGAACTTTATAGATACACCACATTGGTATCTCCATGAATTTTTTTTCTTGATGGATAAGGATTGGAATGAACAAGGTTCATCCAACATTGTAGTTAACATAATGAAATATTATTCAAAAAATAAAATGTCTAAATTATATTTGAGGAATCCTTCACCATATCCAATATAGAGACAAAGTATTTAATGGAAGTGTAATGACCATGTGTATATCTTCCATTCATATAAATATGAATGTAACTAAAAAATACTAATTAATTTCAAATGATGAAATATATAGAATCTACTTTGGGTTTAATCATTAAATAATATATTACTTTTGGGTCACATCATTGGAGTTAAATTTAGTGTGTGATTTATATTCATGTATTTGACAATAGGATGCAAATATTGTTATAATTATAGTAAAAGTAAAGGGAAACTCATTGAAATCTATGGAATGTGTATACCATTTTAAACAATATAATACATTGTCTAATTGTTGAAAAAAAAATTGATACTACAATGAATTTTTACTATGAAAAAAATTGATTCCCATTCATATAGAACAACAAATATAATTAATTATATAAATGTAATTATTATTTTATTTAAAATACATCTACTAAGTTATTAATAAAATAATAATAAATATCCAATTAATAATAAATCTGAATCGAAATTATAAGAATAAAAAATACATATTTCTATAAAGGTAATTATTTTAACCATAATATTACTATAAAATATTCATTTTCATTAAAAATTATATGGTCTCACATGAGATAAAAATCTATGTATACTAAAAAAATAATATATTTGGGATTCTAATAAAATAATCCACTGGATGTAAAGGTGAAACATAAAGAGTTTTCATTATTTTATATAGACTATATGGTCTATTATAAGGGATGTTAGTTGAAGCGTCATATTAATGATGATGTTCCATTATGAAATTTTATCACAAATTTTGAAAGGATTAAATATTCTTATCAAATGGAATTTCATAATATGATAAGATTTTTAGAGGAATATTCACAAGGTTCTCATATAATATAAAAAATATTTAGTGTTGTTATTCCTAAAAAATAATACAAATATAGGCCACAGATGTCAAAAAATGATGTTTAATGATGACTCCTATATTTATTGAAACTCATCAATGATATCTTCCAATATATTTATGACAAATTAAAACATATAATATATCTTTTTTAAGACTATTAATTATTGTATATCATATCTATATGATAAATAATTTTTTTTGGTTAATATTGTTCCTATTTTAATTTATTTTTTATGAAAAACCGTATGATATAGAGATAAGAAGTTGGTACATCACAATTAATAATCTGGTAGATTGTCAGTAAACTAACATCAATATAACACGAATTTATTAGCAAATATTATCTATATTTAAATGCGATTGATGAAAAAATATTCAGTTATTGTGGGTATAAAAAAACATATATCATTCTACGGAAAAATGAGAACATTATTTTTCCTATGAGAATAACCATTACTATGTTCAATGGGTGGATTTTTTTCTAGAGACACATACTGAATAGAAAGATAAAAACTAATAATGTGGGTTTCTCTGAACTATGGTAATCAATATATATATATATATTGAATAATGGATGATTAATGAAATAAATAAATGAGAATATTTTATGATTGACTAAATTAAATGAAATTATTAATTGTCTCCAAATACCAATATTTAAGATAATTATTAATTATTTCTAAAGAGCTGATACTAATTGTGAGTAAACAAAGTAAAATAATAATTCATTGTACAAGTTGGTAGAAATAAATAATTTTTTTGTTGAATTGTTTAAACAATATATATAAATTTTAATGATGATAAACTTCAAAATAATTATGATAATAAATTTATTAGAATATTGGAATTAATATATGTGGTATATGATCATTATATTCGGATTTTGAATATCATGTTAATTTTCCTTAATATGTTCCCTTTGTAACATGATAAATATGACACAACCAAAAGGTGTGGTAACATTTATGAATTCTATATTGGTTAGTAGATTTTGTCACGACTCTTCCTTGGGGCCCATGTCGTGACTACCCCAAGCCTACCTTCCATAGGCCAGGGGCTGGCGACTAGCACCAAAAGCGTAAATCCCAAAATAAGGGGAAGGCATTTCCTTTATAATGTAAACAAACACAACATTGTACAAAATGGAAGTAAGCACTATGTAAATTTGAGTACAAAAGTAATTTTTGAAAAGTAAATGGGCCAGTATACAAACCCAACTGAATATACAGTACAACTGAAATGAAAGTACAGAAGCAGTAGAGTAAAACAGCAACATCGAATCGTCCTCTAGAAATCCCACATGAAGGGTGGGTATAGATAGTCTCCTCAACTCCTCGGGTCCGGTCGTCCGCTCCATGTACATCCCTCCAAGTGGTCCACCTCCGGGTACCTCGCAGGTCCACAAGCCTCCACCTCGATCAGTGTTATCCGTCATCTGCATCCAACACAACGTAGTGCGGGCATAGCCCATGCAGGGGTGAGTATACGATACACAGAAGGGAACCCGAGACCCCCGAAGGTCTCTCGGAATCCAAGAAGGATAAACCAAAAAGGAAAGATAAAATCACGAAATATCAACTGACTTTACTTAGGTATATGCCCATTCATATACCTAAGTCATCAATTAAAAAACGTCTCTAACTCTCGAGCCCAAGCACAACCCAGTCCACACAGAAAAACACAACCCAGTCGACATAGGAAAGCACTACCCAGTCCAGATAGGAAAGCATGTCATTCACATCGATGATAATGTATGAAAATCAAGACTCAACTCACATAGGTATACATCATTCATATAGTGATATAGATGATCATATTTAGTCACTGATTCATCTAAGTTATCGGACCCACACATGATACAAGTCCAGCTAAGCTATCGAACCCACACAGGATACAAGACAAGCAACTCTGCCAGACCCACATAGGATTCAAGTACAGAGGTCAATACTGCCAGACCCACACAGGATACAAGAACATTAGTCATCGTCGCCGATCCCATGGAGGATCCCAGTATGGTAGTTGTCACTGTCGAACCCACGGTGGATCCCAATACAGTAGTTGATGTTGTCGCAACCAGTTCTAGGGTTCCCGCACACACCATACTCAATTCTGGAAGAGTCCGCTCCTCGTGAAAGAGAGTCGATACATCAACAGTCACGAATTACAAATTAGATGTATCCCAATGTTCTGTCTCTCCAAAATAAACCCAACACGACAGACGGTGCGTCAATCGGACGCCCGGTCTAAGAGTTATTGGATTTTCCGTTCCCGGGGCCCAGTTAGATTTTAAGCTAAAACCAACTCGACTATACTTCAGCTATGTCCAAACATAACGTGTATTATTCCAAAAGAACCATCTCAACAAATGGAGATCAACGTAGTTGAAATCATGTCAATCGGATGTCTGGTCCTTAAGGTATAAGCATTTCCGCTCCAAGGGCCATGTTTGTTTCGGGTTCAAACCAACACGTCTGTACACAAACAATGCCAATCCCTCGATTGTAATATTCTGAAAAGACCGTCTCTATAAAAGGATTCCTACGCAACTGAAGGTGCATCGATTGGAGGTCTATAGCTCATGTTATGGGAAAAAGACCAAAAAACGGTCCGAAGTGGGGGTCCGGGCCCTGTCCGACCCGACCCAACCCCCCTGGGATGGCCCAAACTGGGTCGACCCGGCCTGACCTGGCTGGGGGGGGGTGTGCGGTCTTGTCCATTTGGAAGAGCGGGGGTGGGGGTGAGTTTTCAGCGGACTCGGTGCCTGGGTGGCGCCGCTAGCCATCCCAGATTCCACGCAGCAGTGGGATCCTGCTCCCTCGCCGCCATGGCCGATGCAGCGGCTGATGCTGGGGTGTGTTTCTTACGACAACGTGCCAGGGCGCCGCCGCCTCCAGGCGGTAGGCTAGTGCTGGTGACATGCACCACCGCGGTACTCTTCGGGCCAGCTGAGTCATTCCGATCGTCCAATTTTGCTCCTGTTTGCGCCTGTGATCGTCTCGGGACCCGAGCTCCACTACAATGTCTTTTATTTGTCGTTGCGGTCCCGCTTCATCATCACCAATCACCCAGTGCATCATAAACAAAATATCGGTGAGTCATGGATTGTTCGTTAACCTGCACCCACAACGTTAGTGGTTCAAATAGTCTCCCAAAATATTAAACGCCAAGTACGAGGGTATAAATCTCATAAAAAAATATACAAATTTTTCCCTACCTCAACAATTGATGTCGAACTTTGGCATCGCTGTAGGTAGCGTTGCGGGGGAAGGGATCGTAGGCGTCGTTGGAGTGCACCATGGAGGAATCGATATCTCCTCTCTTATCATGGAGAATAGAAAGGGGTGGCACATCATCGTTCTCTGAGGAACCATCGTTTCTTTTTTGAAAGAGGCATCATTATTCGTCGGAAGCTGAAGTTCGTCCAAATGATCAAGAGCTCTTTCGATCATCCTCAAAAAACGAAATCTCTTCTACAAAATTAAATAATAGGCTCCTCCTATTATGTAATTACACGTGCAATGTAACTCCAATGATTTAAATTACCTCATTTAAAAACATGTTGAAAAATCATTAAAGGAAGGGATAGGTAGATCCCCAATAATTATACGCATTGGAAACTAATTAGTATGGAGGGTTTGCCAAAATTAATGAGGGGGTTTTAAGGAGTTAGAGGGAAATTAAATGGTTGGGGATCGTGTGGGCCCCACATATCTAACATCCATCCTTGGGTAGTTAGGTGACTTTATATCCTACCCTAAACTACGCATTGGAGGATTTAACCTCCTTAGATATAAAATAAAATTGTACAACAGTTTTATTTACTTTTCAAGTAAACCCCAAAAGAAACATCAAACCCACATAAAACACAACTATTGTAAATATCCCATTATGCAATTATCGGCGCTGCGTGTTCATCGGTTCCCTCAGATTTCAATTCCGAACACTCGATCAAAATATAGAAAAAACATGCTCCTTCGTTCACTGAACTTACCCGAGCTAAACTTCGTAAATTGATTCCGGGCACACCCGGCCTCAGAATCAAGTGCCATCAGAACCCATAGACTCTTAAAATTCCAAAGTATTTAAGAAAAAAACTTCCTTGAAATTTACAGGTCTTTACATTACTCCCACCTCAGGGCTTTGCATCCTCGTAAAGCTATAACATAAACTAGGGAAACAAATGAGTGTACTGAGAACGCATATGGGCCTCCCGCTCCCAAGTACTCTCTTGGAGGTTCCCATGTTTCCAACGAATGCACATAAGGGGAATCGACTACCCACATAGGACTCAATCCTGTTGATCCTCGATCTCCACTGGTACCTCTGTAAATGTCTCCCTGTCATCGATGTCCTGCTCCTCATGGTCGATAATATACTTTCGGTCATGCACATATCTCCTCAGCTGAGATACGTAGAAGACGTCGTGCACCCAGTGCAACTAAGGTGAAAGGGCCAGGCAATAAGCTAGCTCGCCTACCCTGTTGAGGACCTGAAAAGGCCCGATGATGCGTAGAGATAACTTTCCGCCCTAGCTAAATCTCCATAATCCACGTCGAGGTGAGACCCGTAAGAAAACTTGGTCTCCATCCTCGAACTCTAGTGGCCTCTGTCTCCTATCATCATATGACTTCTATCTGCTATGCACAGTCTTCATCTGCACCTGTATGATCTGCACCTTCTCCTTCGTAGCTTGAACCATCTCTAGTCCTATGAGTGCTGACTCCCCTGGGTCAGTCCATGACAGACGTGATCTGTATGGTCGGTCATACAACACCTCGTAAGGTTCCATCTTGATGGTGTAGTTGTAGCTATTGTTGTACGCAGACACCACCAAGGGTAGGTTATTCTCCCAGCAACGACCAAAGTCAAGGACACATGCATAGAGCATGTCCACCAGTGTATGAATGGTCCTCTATGTCTGGCCATCTGTCTACGGGTGAAAGGCAGTGCTCAGGTGGATCTATGTCCATAAACCCTCCAGTAACCCCTTCCAAAGCAGGGAAGTAATGTGATCGTCATTATCGGAAATGATAAATAGTGGCACACCCTGAAGTCATACGATATCCTGGACATAGAGGCGTCCCATTCTCTCTACTAAGCCATGCTCCCTGATTGGTAGGAAGTGGGCCGACATGGTGTGTCGGTCGACAATCTCCCAGATAGAGTCATGCCCTCTGGAAGTACGTGGAAGCCCCATCAGGAAATCCCTGGATATTCCTTCCCACATCCACTCTAGGTCCTATAAGGGTTGTACCAAGCCTACCGTCACCTGTTGCTCCTCCTTCACATGCTGACAAGTGAGGCATCCAGAAACAAACTCTCCTACAACCTTCTTCATACCCGGCCACCGGTGCTGTCGTCTATGGTCCTGATACATCTTAGCTACTTTTTGATGTACCACTAGAGGGGATGTGTGGAACTACCTCAGAACCTCTTCCTGTAGTAAAACTGGTTCCAAGGTATGACCCCTAAAAATGATGACGTGCTCCCTACCTTCAGAAAATCCATCAGGTTCCAGCCCTGATGATATATGAGCACATCACACCTCGCAGTCAACGTCTCCATGCTATTCCTCTCTGAACCACTGAAGTAGTGGAGGAGTGACTGTGAGGGACTATAGATAGGATGCCTTAGCTCTATCCATGAATGATATATGAAAAGCGGCTAACTACTATGTCGCCTCTCCATGTAGCTGAATCCCCGATCTCTGGCTGAGAGCATCAGCCACAATGTTCCCCTTCCCAAGAGTATAGACAATCTAAAAGTCATTATCCTAGAGGAACTCGAGACATCACCACTATCTCAGGTTTAGGTCCTTCTCCGATAAAATGTACCTGAGACTCTGGTGGTCAGAGTGGACTGTAAAGCGCTCGCACATCAGATAGTACCTCCACATCTTCAGGGTGAAGACCTCTACTGCTAACTTCAGGTCATGGGTAGCACAGTTCTGCTCATTCTTCCAAAACTGTCGTGAACCATAAGCGATCACTACTCGCTCATACATCAGGACACACCCGAGTCCGGTCCCTGATGCATCACAGAAAACTACGTATCCTATGACCTCCTTTGGAAGCCTCAAGATGTGCACACTAGTCAATCTCCTCCTCAACTCTTGAAAGCTCTGCTGACATCTGTCTGACCACATGAAGGGTTTCCCCTTCTTCGTCAACACTGTAAGCGGTGCTGAAACTCTGGAGAAGTCTAGCATAAATATCCAATAGTACCCAGCCAGTCCTAGGAAACTCCACACCTCTGTCACATTCTTGGGTGGCTCCCAAGCAAGTACTGCCTCAATCTTTGTGGGATCCACTAAAACTCTTGCCTCAGAGATGACTTTCCCCATTAATTAAACCCCTCGAATCTAGAACTTGAACTTCGATATATTTCCATAAAGCTGGTGCTCTCGGAGTGTATCTAGTACAACCCTCAAGTGGTAGGCGTGCTCCTCCTGGGTAGTCGGGTAAATCAGTTTGTTGTTAATGAAGACTATGAAAAACCGATAAAGGTAAGGCTAGAATATCCTGTTCATGAGTCTCATGAACACTACTGGAGCATTGGTCACTCCGAAGGGCATAACCATGAACTCGTAGTGGCCATACTGACACCTGAAGGTCATCTTCTGCACATCCTCATCTTGAACACTAAGCTGGTGATAGCCGGACCAGAGGTATATCTTAAAGAACCATCATGCTCCATTAAGATGATCAATGATGTCGTCAATCCTCGTAAGGGGTTACATTTTCTTCATGGTCACCTGGTTCAAAAAACGGTAGTCAACACATAGTCACATGCTCCCATCCGCCTTCTTGGTGAATAAAATCGGAAAATCCCAGGGTGAAACACTGGGTCAGATGAAACCTTTCCCCTATAAGTCCTCCAATTGTACTCCCAACTCACGAAGCTCGGAGAGCGCCATCCGATATACTGGAGTTGATATCGGTGATGTGTCGGGGTACAATTCTATGTACAATTCTACCTCCCTATGAGGAGGTAGTCCTGGAACATCGTCATGAAAATTGTCCGCATACTGATCCAACACAACAGGAAAACTCAGACTCCGCACGTCGACTTCTCTGAGGAAAAGACTAGCCAACTGATGTGTGATCGGATGCCCTCTCCTCGGTGTAAGTCCATCCTATTCTGTGAAGGTTCCCTTCTCACCGGTGAAGGTGAACCTGGTCCCATTCGTGAGGACACACCACAACATGTGCATAATACAGTCGATCTGATCATGGACTATAGTTAACTAGTTCATAACCAAGATGACATCGTATGGCCTCGATGCCACTAAATGAATATCCTAGCCGAAGATCTCACCTCCTAGAGTATTTTCACACAACATTCACCAGTGCTTGATCATCGACTCTACTCTTGTATGAGTCTCTAGCCATAAGAATCGAGTCGACGTCTCCGTCGGAATCTTTGATCTCTGAACTATGACGTAGACAATAAAAGAATGACTCGCACCTGTGTCAATAAGAACTGCAGAATGGGTAGAGTAGGCAGAGATTGTACCTCAAATCATCTCATGTGCATCATGGTCATAAGCCTCTACTTCCTGGAACTGAGCCTGCCTCTTCCCGCCCGCTCCCTATGGTGGGGGTGGACCACATTGGGGTGGTGGTGGTAGAGCCCCGAAACGTCGTCTGCCACACACTGCTCGGACAACATTTCTGCCTCGTACGCCTGCTCCCTGTGGACTGCCTTGGTCGAACCTCAGCCTCTACCTGGGAGGTCCCTCCATAACCTTCTTCTCATCTGCATGGAGGGTCGGGTAGTCACAAGCCATGTGGCCATGCCCGCTGTATGCATAGCACTATATGCTCCTCGTGAGGCTGGCTTTGTGCCATCTTCCCTGCACAGCCGACCCCGTATCCCCGAGGTCGCCTACCTGACGGCCTAGTATTCTTGGACCCCAGCGACATTTGTCAACTGTCGGCTGTAGAAGACTCCGCTCCGTGCCGCCCTATGGTGGGTCTCGCTGATGGTGGCTTCTCGGCGAGAAAAATCTCCACTAAAAGGGTTCTCTCCAGAACCCCTGCCTACATAGGGATGATGAGGTGAATCTTCAAATATCTGATCTCGTGCCTTAGTCCCTGCTCAAATGCCCATGCCTAGAAGAATGGGTCTTGTACCATGTTTGTGGAGTAGCGGGAGAGGTCGGTAAATCTCACAGAGTACTAGGATACTGACATGTAGCCCTGTCGTAGCTATTGTAACTCCTGGAAGCGCACCCCACAGATGGTGGCTGGAAAAAACACTAAGAGGAAGTGTCACTCAAAGTCCGTCAAAAGAAGTGATCCCTCATTGTGCACCTGGAACATCGGGCTCCACCATCTACCTTCTGATGCATGCCGGTGACTCAAAGCAAGGATTGCCTTACGGTCTGCTGGTGTCCCTACCAATCTAAAGACTCTAACGATAGCCTCCAACCAATCCTCAACTGCCTGAGGATCCGTATCTCCATGGAACCTGGGTGGCCTCTGTCCCTGAGACTTGTGCAACGCGCTCAGGCGGAGTGCACTCTCCGTCACTAGGGCTGGTAGCATCGGTGGCTCAGCGGGTAGTGGTACGGATGGTGCCTCCGCTATAATGGGGACATGCACCAAGGTCTCGTCGCTCTGTGGGATGCCATCCCGCGCATAACTAGGAACCCTTGTTAGCTGCCTTTGTTGGGCCATCCTTAAAAGAAAAAGGTGTTCCACAGTCAAGCAGTATACCTGGTGAGCTAACCCAAAGTAATCGCAATGAAAACTATTTAAAGGAACTCACACGCAATCAATGTTTTTGTTTACTAAGTCATAAATCATAGGTCAGGGTCCTGGTGTATAGATACGTCGGCCACCGCACCAACAATGGACTCCCTGGACTCAAAACCACACTCAATACTCTTAACATTATTGCTACACAAAAAGGAAAGATCAGAGTCCTGAGTTCTTTGGTAGAACCGACTCCTCTTATAGCAATTTGTTATGACCCATCCTCAGAGCCCATTCCGTGACTTCCCCAAGCCCTCCTTCCATAGGCCAGGGGCTAGCGACTAGCGCCAAAGGCTGAAATCCCAAAGTAAAGTGAAGGCATTTCCTTTATAAAGTAAAAAAACACAGAGTACACAAGAAAAGTAAGCACTAAGTAAAACTGAGTACAAAATTATGTGTTGAAAAGTAAATGGGCCAGTATAAAAACCCAGCTGAATGTACAACACAACTCGAAAGAAAGTACAACAGTAGTAGTGTAAAGCATCAACATCGAGTCATCCTCCAGAACTCCCACCTCAAGGGTGGGTACAAATTGTCTCCTCAGCTCCTCGGGTCTGGTCGTTCGCTCCATGTACGTCCCTCCAAGTGGTCCACCTCTAGGTACTGCCCACCTTTAGAGGCCTCCACATCAATCAGTGTTGTCCGTCATCTGCATCCAACACAACGTAGTGCAAGCATAGCCTGTGCAGGGGTGAGTATATGATACTCAATAGGGACCCCAAGACTCCTAAAGGTCTCTCAAAATCCATGAAGGATAAAAAACAAAAGATAGATACAATCACAAAGTATCAACAATCATTAATTAGGTATATTCCCATACATATAACTAAGTCATCAATTACAAAATACCTCCAACTCTCGAGCCCAAGCACAACCTAGTCCACACAAGAAAACACAACCCAATCTACACAGGAAAGCACAACCCAGTCCACACAAGAACGCAAGTCAATCACATCGATGATAATTAATGAAAATCAGGACCCAGATAAGATATGTATACATCTTTCGTATAGCGATAGATATTATCAATTGTAGTCACTGATTCATCTATGTTGTTGGACCCACACATGATACAAGTCCAGATAAGCTGTTAGACCCACACAGGATACAAGACCAGCTACTCTGCCAGACCCACAGAAGATACAAGTACAGAGGTCAATACTGGAGGACCCACATAGGATACAAGAATAGTAGTAATCGCCGTCGAACCCACGGAGGATCCTAGTACGGTAGTCGTCACTGTCGAACCCATGGAGGATCCCAGTACAGTAGTCGATGCAGTCACAACCAGCTCTAGGGTTCTCGCACACCACATGCTTGATTCCGGGGGGTCCACTCCTCGCGCAATAGATTCGATAGATCAACTATCAAGAAGTCCGGATTTGATGTATCCCAAAGGTAGATCTATCCAAAATAAACCCAATTCGACAGACGGTGTGTCAATCAGATGCCAGGTATGAGACTTATTGGCTTTTCCGTTCCAGGGGCCCGGTTGGTTTTTAAGCTAAAACCAACCGAATGTACTCCAGCAGCATCCAAACCTCATGTAGAGTATGGAAAAAAGAACCATCTCTACAAAAGGAGTTCAACGTAGTTTACGGCATGTAAATCAGACGTCGAGTCCTTAAGTTATAATCATTTCCGCTCCAAGGGCCCGGTTGGTTTTTGGTTCAAACCAAACTGGCCATACTCAAACTTTTCCGAATCCTCGAGTGTAATATTCCTAAAATACTATATCGATTCAATGATTTATATGCAATGGATGGTGCATTGAGCAGAGGTCTGTAGCTCATGTTATGGGAAAAAGACCGAAAAACGGTCTGAAGTGGGGGTCTGGGCCCGGCCCGATGTCACGACCCGACCCTACCCGGGCTCGAGCCGCAACTACCCCAGGCCCGCCTCTATAGGCCAGGGGCTGGCGACCAGCGCCGAAGGCACGAAAACTCAGGGAGGCCATTTCCTAAGCACCTGAACACACCCACACGCAGCATACTCAATGAAAAAGTGCAGAGTAAAAGAAAAGACAAGTAAAGAAAAGGGGCAACTACTATATAAATCCCACAAATGTGCATCGACCTATAAACAGTACAAGGTACAAGATGAAAGGAAAAGGGAAAAAACACGCGCCCAATGAAAAAGTGCCAAAACCTGGCAACATGTAAATGGAAATAAACAGCTGACGGGTCTGCCACCTGGAACCCGGCCATGACCACCGCACGCGATCCAAGCTCCCAAGCTCCTACGCTCCACTGAAGTCACACTCCACTTGTTTGTCGTCTGAAATGGCACACCAAGTGCGGGAAAAGCCCAAGTAGGGGTCAATATAAAAATACTCAGTAGGATACCCCAAACGCTCGAGGGAGCAACAAAGGAGGTACCGAAGGGTGAGCGGTAGAACGAACAGAAAAGTAGAGGAGTACAACTGAAAGTGCTGTAAGAGTCCAGCTCAACCCCACAAGAGAAAGCAAGGTAGACTCGTCCAGACACAAGGAGCTGGAAACAGTGAGAAGATGAACTTCCCGTCAAGTCTTCGCCACCTATAGCAGGAGAGTAGACTCCTCCAACCACGAGAAGCTAGACACGGAAAGCACGTGGCATACCCCGCGAGTCTTCGCCTCTCCTGGAGGGAGAGTAACCAGGACCAATAAGTGGGTACTCGAACAAGGTATATAAGTATCCGTATGCTCAGCAAGAAGCCCGAACAACGTCGTAAGGGGATCTTCATCCCGTAGCTCAGCCCTAGAAAATGTGTCGCCAACAGTCCCAGAAGAAACTTTATCGATGCCCAGCATCCCACATGTCTGCCATGAACTGCAAGCCAAGGGGCTCAATCACCGCACTTCGACACTATCCGCTTTGGGCGGCATTGACTCGCCCGCACAGTTTTAGATCGCGTCACAAGAACGCGTCTCGGTGGGGAAAGATCCCCTCGTACTTGAGAGTTCTAGGGAAAGTCAAACCACACCTCGTCACTGCCATGCAGTCGAGAGGTCTCCTCAATGTCAAGGACGTCACGACACTGACCCGCACAACCAAGGGTCCCGCTCCGGTGGTCATGGTGGAAAGCCACAGACTAGCCTAGTAGAAAGGACTGAGTCTGGAATGCTAACAGGTGTCCCACTGCCCAGCCCGGCTGGTGGGTAATTCATAACCAAACATCGGGTGACCCACTGCCCAGCCCTACTGGAGGGTAAACCATAATACATCAACCGACGACCCACTGCCTAGCCCCGCTGGAGGGTAAACCATAATAAAATACTGGGTGACCCACCACCCATCCCTGCTGGAGGGTAAACAATTACACATCATCTGGGGACCCACTACCCAGCCCCGCTGGAGGGTAAACCTGGAATAAGTCGACAGGCGACCCACTGCCCAGCCTTGCTGGAGGGTAGCACTGGAACTAGATGACGGGTGACCCACTTCCCAGCCCCGCTGGAGGGTAGAACCTAAGAGGTCGTCGGGTGACCCACTGCCCAGTGTCTGCTGGAGGGTAGACCCTAAGAGCGTCGGGTGACCCACTGCCCAGTCTCTGCTGGAGGGTAGACCCTAAGAGCGTCGGGTGACCAACTGCCCAGTCTCTGCTGGAGGGTAAACCCTAGAAGTCAGTGCGCAACTCACTGCCCAGCCCTACTGGAGGGTAAGCCCGAGGAAGTCGATGAGTAACCCCCTGCCCAGCCCTACTGGAGGGTAAAACTCAGAACGGCTCTGACCATCTCTACTGGAGGGTACAACACTGGCTAATCAAACACGGAGTGGGTATCGCACAACCACCCAACTCCAGCACAACTCACCCCGAGGGGTTCAGCACCTGTTCCATCACGGGGTTCCACTAGCACAGCTACTGGACGATCCATCGAGAACGAAACTAGGGGTAGACCACTCAACCCTGCTGGCCAACAAACCAGCACCAAAACAGGGGAAAACTCCACCCTGCTGGTCAAACAAACCCACAGAGGGACCCTCTACGTCGCGAGTGGTCAATATACTCAAAGTAGAACACGGCACGCACATGGGGCCCACACGATGTGTGGCCCCAAGTCAACCCCAAGCAAGCGCACAAACATCTCAGGAACAAACCACACATACCTCCAAGTGCTCTCGTATACTCCCGGAGTATACCTCATTCCATCCCAAAGGCTATCGTGCACACGGAACCCAACGTCAATGTGAAGGCATGACGTAACAACTCCAACCTTCCACCTCAAAGGCCAAGGCACGACCAACCATGTCTCATGGACCAATTACCTCACTGTCCCAAGAGGGCACGATCACATGCCAAGGGTCCGCCATAAACAAGGTAGGGTGAACCACCACTGGAGCACCTTCCGTGCTACCACATTTAACAATATCACGCAAAGAGTCTCCGCACAACCAAATGGATCGCGCCGTTGTAATCCTCGCAGAAAAACACGCGAGATCAACTACTTACACGCCTCCAATAGATACCTGACGTAAAGGTCACCAACACCGCCTCACGCCCGAATGGCGTCCCGTGATGCTGAACCTCGGCCCCGAAAAGTCGGGCGCATCGCACCATTGCGATCCCCTCGGGAAAACACGTTAAAAGCACTACCCACATGAGTGAAACGGATATCCGGAAAAAAAGATGAATTTCGGCGCACCGCACATGAGCGGTGCCACGTAGGACCCACAACACGGTCCCGAATCTCAACGAATGGATCACATCGTTGCGATCCTCTCGAAAAATCACACAAGATGGACTACTCACTTCTCCAAAATGGTCGACCAGTGATAATGCTGGAACATCGCCGTCGACGCCCAAACGACCCTCGTGAGACCCGCACCCTCGTGCCGAATTAGGGCGGGCGGATTGCACCACTGCAATACCCTCGGAAAAAAAATCCAAAAATGACTGCTCGCACGCCCCGAACGGACGTCCGGTGAAAAAAGTCGGGAAACGCTGCCCGCAGCTCAAAAGATGGGTCGTGGGTCCCGCGCCTCAACTCCGGCCTCAACGCCTAAAACCACCCTACAAAAATCCTCCTTGACGCCAGGGTCCCAATGCAACTGACGGTGCTCGAAACGGACGTTGCACGCGTCCGCGCCGTCCATAACAAGATTTTCCGGAAGAACACTCGTCCACTTAAAGACGTGTCACGTCTCAGAGACCCCTTGTTTCGGGAATTAAAAATTCCTGAAACCATATCAAAAACTCCTCCTTGACGCAAGCTCCGTGCTGCCATAGACGGTGCGCAAAACGGACGCCCGTAGCCCGAAATACGGGCGTCCGAAGACTGAGGACAAAGCCCCTTGGGCCTGACCGGCCCGGTCCGGCCGGTCCGCCCTTCTTGGGCCGGCCCGCGCCGGCCGCCCCGCCGGACCGCGGCCCAGTAGCTGGGCCCGGTCGGGCCGAGCCGCGGGCGGCCGCTCTGCGGCCCGTTCCCCTTCACACCCGCGCACCTGCCGTGCGGGATTTTCCATCGACCAGCCACGAGGGCCGGTCGCACATTCCACGCAACGACCTGCAAACTGCGTGTCGTTGTTGCGCCGCACGGGGCCGCCGCCTCGCAACCCCTCTCCCGCTCGTCGTCGCCCTATCAGCGCCACTGGCCTGCCACCGCCGCTCCAAGCACTGCCGCGCCACCTTCCAAAGCCACGGCTGCCGCGCCACCTGCCCGAATCCGAAGCCGGCCTGCCGTCCCGGAACCTCCGTCCGCCGCCTCAGACCGAAGCCGCACCGCCCTGGGAACCCGCCGGACCGCCGAAATTCACTGAGACCACCCAGAATTCCTGCAACTTTCGACGATCTACCCCGAACTCATCCGACCTCGGATTTTGATTCCGAAATATGCGTTGGAAAGATAAAAAAGTATACTAAGCATCTATGGGATTTATGAAAAGATCAAACAACAATTCGGGGGTATAATTAGGTTCAATGGTTGTGCGGGAAAGAAAAACGCAACGATAAACTCCTACCTCTTGGGCAATGTCCGGAGCTTCACGGGGAGTCTGCCGCCTCTCCGCTACCTTTCCGGAATTGGCTCGCCGGAGGTGCCTCGCCGGAGTGCTTCGCCGGAGCTGGAGGAGGGATGGGGAGAGGGTGTGAGGGAGGAGAAGAGGAAGAGAAGAGGGAGGGGGTGCCTTTAAGTAATAACACATAAACACCCCCGCCCGACACGCCCCCAACCCCGCTCTCGAACCAGACAAAAAGGATGGCGTCCCTGGGGTAAACACAAAGCTTCGAGCACAACGGTGGTCTAGGAATTTTAATCCGAGACCCCGTTCAAATGTTATTAAACATAGCACCCGAGGCAGCCAAATTACGAAAATTCCCCTGGGGTCATTTTTCACAAACGGTCCGTGCCCGCAAAACTTATACCCCTCCTAGGGTAAATGGCACGCTCCGAACTCAACGGTGCCCTCATTTTTCCTATCCAAGCCACCGTTTAATAGATACTAGCATTTCACCGTTAAACGAATAAATTAATTGATTTATTCATCTGTTTTACATTCCGGGAGCGGGCGAGGGGTCCAAGAATCCCGCACCGACAAGTTTTATGTCGTTCCTATGGTAAAAAACCCATTCCGGTCCCATCCGTACACTCAGATCTCTGATCCGGAACTCCGTTTAGGAGTTATATCATTTATTTAGCGTTTCCAGTGCGAACGCACTGAAAATTTAATTCCGGCCACTCCGGGGCTCAGAATCGCACGCCGTCTGAAGGCACTACTCTGGAATATTATCAAGAATATTTCAATGTCTTTCTCAGAAAAAACTGGGTTCTTACATCCGACCTGGCCCAACCCCCCCTGGGTCGGCCAAAACCGGGTCGACCCAACCTGGTTTCGGTTCCTGCCCGGCCGGTTCGACCCAGTCCGCGTGACCCGCCCCGGCCCGGCCGGGGGGGGGGGGGGTGTGCGGGCTCAGCCAGTTGGCCGAGAGGGGGGGGGGGGGTCTTCCACGGACACGATACCAGGGTGGCGCAGCTGGCCATCCTGGATCCCATGCGGCCGCAGATTCCTGCTCTCGCACCGCCACAGTTGATGCCGCGGTGGGTTTCTACCGGCAGCGCACCGGGGAATCGCCGCACCGCCGGAGTACTTTGCGGTCTACCAGAGTCATTATAGTGGTCCGTTTATGCTCTCGTCTGCTGTTGCGGTCATATCGGGACCCGACCTCCACTGTGAAGGCTTCGATTTTCCGTGCAGTCCTGTTTCATCATCTCCAATCTCCCCCACATCAAGAACAAAACAGCGGTGAGTCCAGACTTGTTCGTTAACCCACAGCCACCGCGTTAGAGGTTCAAATCATCACCCAACATTTTAAATGCCATGTACGAGGGTATAAATCTCATAAATGAAAAATATATAATTTTTTCACTACCTCAACAATTGATGTTAAACGTCGGCGTCACCATAGACGGCGTCTCAGGGGAAGGGATATTAGGAATCGTCGGAGTGCACCGAGAAGGAAGAAGTGTCTCCTCCCTTGTCACGGAGAATAGAAAGGGGTGGTGCTTCGTCATTCTCCGAGGAACTAGAGTTTCTTTGTCGAAAGAGGCGTCGTTCTTCATCAAAAGTCGGCATTCAACCAAAATCTCAAGAGCTCTTCTGATCATCCTCGCACAACAAAAGATCTTGACAAAATTAATTAATAATCTCCTCATATTATTTAATTACACATGAAAATAAACTCCCAAAATTTAAATCACCACATTTAATAACATGTTAAAAATTGATTAAATGAAGGGAGAGGTAGATCCCCATTAATTATACGCATTGGAAAATAATTAGTAGGAAGGGTTTTCCAAAATTAATGAGGGGTTTTAAAGAGTTAGAGGGAAATTGAATGGTTGGGGCTCATGTGGGCCCCAACTCTCTAACATCCTACTTTGGGTAGTTAGGTGACTGTGGATCCCACCCTTTAGTACCCATTGGAGGATTTAACCTCCATAGATATAAAATAAATTTGTACAACAATTTTATTTACTTCTCAATTAAACCACAAAAAGAAACTTCAAACTCACATAAAACGCAACTTCAGTAAATATCCCCTTAAGCAATTAACGATGTTACGAGTTCATCAGTGCCCTTGGATTTCAATTCCGAACACCGGTTCAAAAGATAGAAAAACCCGCTTGTTCTTTTACTGAATGTACCCAAGCTAAAATTCAGAAATTGATTTCAGGCACATCGGGTCTCAGAATCAAGTGCCTTCAGAAGCCACAAACTCGTAAAATTCCAAAGTATTTAAGAAAAAAAATTCCATGAAAATTCCTGGTCTTTACAGATTTAATGAATGAATTTAGTTTTTGAAGTATGTGTGTATACCATAGAATATTAATTTCGAATGATGGAATTTCAGGTCTCCAAAACGGGTCTCTAGGGGTCCAATTATTTTCAAATAAAAATATGCTGAAATCCTATATAATTAAACAAATTAATCATTTATTATTTATGATTATCAAATGGATTTTTGAAATAATGATTTATTATGGTAACAATGATCTATGGAGAAAGATATACCAACATATATCACTGAGGATTATTAATATTGTTCTTGTATATATATTAGAAATTTATTCTAAAAGTCATGGTAGGATAATTAAATATTGAATTTTCACTAATGCCAAATCTAATCTAAACTCTACTTAAGGGAGGATATAATGGCTGGAATAACTAATGTAAAGGAGATAATGATCTACCTCATATTTAGTGATATTTAAATATGTTATAAATTTCTCATATATAGATAAGAATAAATAAATATCTAATTTAAAAATAATAATTTCAATCACTTATACTAATAACTATCTGTTAGCACTGAAGAAGATATTACTTGACATGTGTGTTATCAATTATACAATATGACTAAAATTTTTAAACATTATAGGATAATAGTATTAATTAAGATCATTTAAATATATGAAAATATTAATGATAATGTAACAAGAAAGTGAATCCAGTTACAAAAAAAAGTTCTCCATATCTATAGTATCGACATACATTATGAATTTTTAATCATCTGATGAAGTTTGTTAGAATTCGAATATTCTAATTCATTGTATACTTATATTGGGAATCTTATAATTAATATGAAAAACAATAACTAGTTTATTATTTAATATGTAAGGTTTCTATCAATGTAATGAAATGTTGACACTCTACGATTTCCCCATATGATGTATTTTTTCATGATTTTGATTTCATAGTAAAACATATTCCATAATGTTATATAGAATGTCTTATTGACAAAAGGTTTGAAAATATGGTAATACCATTGATGCAATCTAATTCCTTATATAAGGTTGAATTTTCTATGAAGAAAAGTCGAGTAATAGTAAATAGCAATATTATCTTGACAATTTTGTTGTCTACAGGTGTCGCAACCATAGAACCATGACTTATACATTTGTTAATTTATATATTCCAATAATGAGAAATTATTATTCATATTTTCCAATATTTATTTTTATTAAATATATCAGTAATATAATACTAATATAGAATATTTTTCACATTTAATATGAAATCTCGGTTCCCAAATCTGATGATAAAATTAAAGAAATTTAAAAATATTATTAAATATTAGTACTACATTCATATAATGTTGTTTTATAGATTTAGATGATGAAAAATATGAGTTTATTAACTCACTTATGCATTTATGGGTACATATAACAATTTACTCACTTAGTAATCATTTATTCGAGAGATTATAAGGAAATGACCAATAGTTGGAATTCCACTTGCTTCCATGAAAATATAAATTACTTTATAGGAATCTATGTATTGGTCATTAAAATTGATATCATTATTATGGAATATCGTGTCACATGAAATGTTATGTAATGAAGAAATATATGATGTTATATATTCATGGATAAGTGGGGTAAATTACTTTTTTCATGAGTGATATGACATCAATGTATATGTCTACAACAGATTTATCCCTTCTATATTTATGGAATTTGAAATCATAGACGATTCATTTAGATAGATATAGAAAACTAAAATTAGTGGCCTTCCTCTATTTATTAAATATTTAGATACTGAAAAAATTGAAATATCAATCATATTGGTTGAAGATAATAGTATGTTAAAAACATGATGAAATAGAGAAAATAAGTAACCATATAAAATTGTGGGTGTTCGTATATTATTTTCACCACTAATAACATATATTCTACCTCTACAGGTTCCTATAAATTTTTATAAGTATTGATACAGGATTTTAAGAAATCCCATATACTGAAATTGAGGATGAGGTCCAAATTTCCATGTACATATTGTATAAATTAATATATATTAAATAATATTTGTATTAAATTGTAGGAATACAGTTAGAATTAATATCCTAACTATTTATTTGTTAGTTGAATATTTAATAATTATTTAATTTCATTTTAAAAAATAATGAATCCAGTAACACATAAATGTTGGTTAATCAATTACATTTTCACTAGATACAAGGAATCACATCACCAAGGAAGGAAAAAATATTTATGTTTTGGTAAAAATATATATATACTTGAATCTCTTATTTCATTTGAAAAAGTAATGTTTAACATTTTATTTTCAATAAGGATGTCACTACTTGCACAATTGTATACATGTATATTATTTACAGTATACATATTTAAATTCTACGTAGAGGGATAAAATATTGAGATTAGATGGTTTTCATGTATTATATATAGTGGAAAACACGTTGAATAATGGAATTCATAATCATAGAAATCTAAAGCCTAATGTTTTGGCCTCAAACTAGCATATTTAGAGAAGTGGGAAATACCTCATCCAAATACACAAAATTGTTTTTTTTCAAGATACATAAAAAATCATCGAGGGGATATATATTTCTTGTCCCCACTTTCCACATAATAAATCCAATGAATAAGTCATTTGAAAAAAAATATTAATAAACATGGTTTAAAATAAAAATATCATATATTGTAATAACTAGATTATGGAGTTTCGATACATTCTTATAGTGAAGCATATTATAATTTATATATAGTATGAATTATGATAATATCACTACAAAATTTCTATAGTGTATGATATTTAAAATAAATGAACGTTTTTATTGAATAATAGAATTAAAAATTAATTTTATTAATAATTCTCTTGAGGAAGATAACCTTTTCTATGAAAAGAAGTTTTAAAATATAACATTTTTACAAATATTAGGAAAAAATTTTATTTTAGAAATAATCATGGAAGCATTTAACATAGCATTTAAGCTAGTTATTAGTTTAGATAATGAGATATTATAATCATTAAATATAACATATATGATAATCGTCAATAAAAAATTTCATCATTTAGAAAAAATACGATTCATTTCTAAATATTTTCTAACAAGATAAACATTTCAAAAATTCATGTAAAAATTTATTTTAGAATAAAAAAATGTTATTTAAATCATTTGATGGGAAATATGAATGTTGAATAAAGTTATTTCAGACAGAGTAGAAAAAAATCATGTCTCTTTAAGAATATAATTTTATAACATTGAGTACATAAATATTAAAATATAAAAGGAAATGATTAAATTTATTGAAATAATCATATGATATTAATTTACGATTTTTAAGAAATATATATATACTAATTCATTTAATGGAGAACAAAACATACAAAACCCCAATTAATGATGTGATCATGATATAAACCCTTACATTTTTGTATCTTTTGAATAATAATTACCGTGATATAAATAAAGTGAAATGAATATTTAATAATCATGAATATAAATGGAATAATGATTTGTCATATGAAATGAAATTTATATGCACATCATGTAAGATGAATGTGGTGAATACAAGATTTATTTCTTGGAATCAAAAGTGATATGAGAAACCATTAATCATGTATAAATTCCTTCTCTTGTGTTTTATCTTCTAGGAAAATAAATATATAGTAATTATAAATACATTACTTATTCATATTCATATATCTCATAACATATAATATCTACATGTAACCACTTATCATCGATTTATTATCAATTCTTCATTAAAATAATTATTTTATGTGATAAGTGATTCATATTACATGAATGTTTTGGTTCAATGGTTCTGGTCCTTTTATATTATTGGAATCATCATAGTTATTAAAGGAAATATTATGTTCGATATCATACATGATACACCCCATTGATCTTAATCAAACAAATAAATATTAATTTTTAATGTGAAAATTATTACATAGACTTTTGAAGGGTGGTATGAATACATTTTTGTGAATTATAAAAATCTGTATTACACATTTACATATAATTAACATTCTAATGAGTAACTAATTAAAAATGAAAAAAACCTTTTTGAATTAAAAAGAAATATTTTTTTGATAAATGATATATATATATATTCTCAAGTGTATCTATAATAATAAATAAATAAATCACCCTTTTTGATTATATTAAGGAAATTTTTATTACATTCAATCTAATGTTTAACAATAATTCTATTTTTTGAAATTATACATGAAAAAAATTCAACTTTACTCATAAATGATGTATTTTTCTAAAAAAGTTGTTTTTTCATATTTTTATTGAACAATTTTTTGAAATATAATATTGAAAATTTAATTAAATATATCTGAAAATATATGTTTCTCCTTTCAAATATGAATATCAAAATTTACTTTGGTTGAATTTTTCATATTTTCCATAAAGGATTCTGTTTTTAATGAATAGGCTAAATATTGAATTTTAATTAAAAATATATTATTCATCTAAAAAAATATAATGTTAAATTATAAATTTGGTTTATATTTAATTATAATTAGATAAATTTTATTTCATTAAATAAAAAATGTTCTTTAAAATATTTTCCAATTAAATTTTTATATAAAAAGACTTCTATCATTTGAACATTTTCACCTAAAAACTTCATTTCTATTTATATCAATAGGACTACTCTTAAATAAATACATGAAAAATATTTTAATTAAATATTTAAAAATGTGTTAGATATTTGGAATCATAATTTAAAAAATAATTAAATAAATTCTTTATATTTTTAGACTATATCAATATAATAGATTAAAATTTTTATTACGATGGTTATGGGTAAATTAGATAATTATGTGTACATATAATAATATATATTAGTAAAATAACTTAATACTCGTTTTAATTTTAGTATATTAGTAATTATTTACTAGAATCATCATTTACATGATTTTAGAACCTCTTATATCCACTTTTATAAATTTAGGGCCATTATAGAATTTTATTTTAATGATAAATCCAAGACTGTATTGCTATGTTTTTACGACTATAATATTATTAATATATGATTATTGAGAAGATATATTCGAGTTCAAATAGTCATTTTAAATATAATAGATATATATTCATCATTTTAATTTATTTATAATTTTGATTATGTGAATTAATTACCATAAATGCTAACATAATAATGATGATGTATTTGTTTAGTTTAATGAAATTTCCAATAAATGATATTAATAATATTATAATAAATATTATTTTAAATAATTAGTTCCATCCCTGAATTTAATATATTTTTAGAAATTATATTCATGTTTTTTATGATATTTTAATAATTTAACTTGTTTTTATGATATTTTTAAAATGTTATGTATTGAATAGCAACAAAATTGTCATTAATGATACATTAAAATAAATAATAATTTACTAAATGATGTAATTTTTTAAAAAAATATTAAATTATAAAAAATTTCTAAGATAAGGTTTAAATTTTAATAAATTATTCATTTATGGTTAGTTGTCTATTTTATATTAACTATATTAACCCTTTTGGAGTTAAAAAACATGTCATCAACGTAACAATTAATTTGGATAAATATGGGATAAAGAAAAATGATAAGGATTTTTAAATAGAAAAAAATAATCTAATTTTCATTGGAAAAATATATTATGATACATCATCATCATATACTCCATATAAATCTTTTTAGATAAATAAAAAATATAAATTTAATATATATGAATTTAATACATTTCAAAAATCCATGAGTTCCCCTCCCCTCCCTTTTTAAAGGGATCGACTTCTTCTTTGTTGTTCACACTGAGAAAAAATATTTTCCTTCAAACACATCTATCAAAATAAAATCTTATAGTCCCTAAACACATTATACATCTTTTATTTTATGAATAAAACTATTCATAGTGGTATTAACGTGTTAAAGAGGGGGTGTTTCCCAACAATGAGTTATTGATTGTAATCAGGTGTTTCAATTTTATTTTTTCATCAACATCCTTAAAATATTCTTAAAACATGCTGAAATTATAATTATATTATCATACATATAAATATATGTTATTATTTTAATACCATGACCTAAAACCATCTTCACTTCATTCAAATAATGAAATAATTAAACATTCATGAGTATAGAAGAGTACCACCTCAGGAACCAATATAATTAGTTTTCCATTTTCATTTCACAAGAGACTATATAACGGTTTAATTAGGGATTTTATATGATTTTAAATACTTATTAAAAATAATTAAATAAAAATATATCATTTTATCTTATATTTCTATGAAATGAAAAATGATAACATCTTTGATGCATACATATGAACGATAACATCCACAAAGCGATGTGATTCATTTTTCATCACTACATAACATGGATAATATATTTAAGTATATTTAAAAAATAACATTTTTATTAATGATATTATTTTGAAAATTTAATTGTTAATTTTAACATACATTCTTTTAATAATGATCATTTAAAAAGGAAAATGTTATATAGGTGTGCATATGACATACAATCTCTATGATTTTGGAAATGTTTTTTATTCATTTCTGTTTTTAAAAGATATATTTAAAAGTTTATTTTATGACAAAAATTTATTACTATTTAATTAATATTATTCTATATATGATGTACTAATGAACACTTTTGGAAATAAACATCTTATAAAAGTCATTTTGGACTCATGTATCGAATATCATCAAAACAAATGATGTGAACTAATATAATAAGGTAATTTTTATAAGATGTTAATAAGTTATATAAAATGGAATATAAAAATATAAAATTATTCAAATAAATAAAATATTTAATTTTATTATTATTACATAGAAATATAATTACTGTGCATGATATGTCATACTCAACATAAGGGAATTCATCTCAATCTCCTTTGATTGAGTCAAATTTTGAAGTTATACACTAACCATATATTATGAGGTGTAAATAAAGCCCACATTGAACTATAATATCATTAAATTATTTATTATCATTTTATGTAATTTTTTAATAAATTTTACTATTTAATGGGTCTTGTGATTCAAATATATCAATGGGTTATAAGGTACATTGATTAAAATTAACTTTTTAAAATTTTAAAGATTGAATTTAAAATTATTCTCTCCTTGTCAATGTTATTGATATTATATTATAGGTATTATTATATCTATATAAATGGGTTGTTATGAAAATTTTATTTCTTTTTTTTATTTCAATAAAATAGTTCAAAATTGAATATTTTTATAGGGTTTACATAACAAAATTATAAAAAACCATAAGGAATGTTTTTCTCATAACATATTTGGAGACCATAAAATTTCTGCCACTATGAATAATATTTAATTTCATGATTATTTTCAAGAATAAATATTTTCATAAATTAAATTCCTACTTTTCCTTTTGGGATATTTTTAAATTTAAATTTGTTTTTAAAATAAAAGTGTATTTTGATTCTATTATGAGTTTAATAATTTGAAAAACCATACAATAATGAATTTCAATCATAATATTTTTATTATTTAAATGGTACATGATATTTAAAAAATCTATGGACTAGATATCACTAGGATATCATGTTTGAGTTTAACATGAGGTGTCCAAGATAGTTCCGTTAAATCCCATTACATCTTCACATGGGGTATCCCTAATAGTGACATGAAATCTTTTTATAGATTAACAAGGGGTTTCCTAGATAATGACATGTAGTACAATTAAAAATTAATATGTGGTGCCTGAGATATCAATAGGTAATCTTATAATATCTTAATTGATAATTATATTTTTTTCAGTCATATGGTAATTCCAGATGAAAGGTTTTTGAAATGGTTATGAAAAGGTTTTATATATCTAATGCTCCAATCCACATAAAAGAATTCATAATTTGTTACAATACATTTTAATTTTTTTCTTTTGACAGTAATTTCTATTGTTTTAATATTAAGATGTTTTATGTCATATTATCAATGATTGTTGAAGATAAAGGAAAATGTTTTATGATATTTCAGGTTATTATCGAACTAATGGTTTTTTTCTTTTTATTTCACATATTGTGATTTTTTTCATAAAAAAATTTTCAATTGTATTTCAAAGGGTTCAAGGGGGAATATATGAAATTATGTGACCAATGATATTTATTTTTGATTTTTAATAAAGAAAATTCATGTTTTTTGTAATGATTTTTATATTGTGGAAAAATTTGATAATAAGTATAAGTGTTCACCTGTGATGTATGGGTTTTCAATATACGAGTAGGTCCGAATTATCTAAAACATTAATGTGAAAAGACCACAAATTATTAATTACTGTAAAAAACTATAATATAAATTACGTAAATTCATGTCCGTATTTTTGGTGTTTGATTATGGTTTAGATAGATTTTATGATTTGAATGATTCCATGATTGTTAGGGAGAACATCATGAGTTTATAATTATGAGGTTGATCATAATAAAAATTTCATAGGATAATATTTTGAGGATTTATGTTATAAAATATTAACACGACTAATTGTATTTTTGGAGACATTTATTTTGGATTAAATAATTGGTAATTAATTTTTGGGAATGAAATAATATATATGAGATATCTGTTTAGGATAGAACCTATTATGGTTATATTTTAGGAGGTTTCTGATGTTTTTATGAAGTTTTTAAAAATTATCATTTTATATGAAAAAACCATGGATGTCTAGTGATTACATTTCTCGTAAACCATGTCTATTTTAATTTAACTAAAAACCATATGTTGACAAGAGTACATCATCTACAACTAGCTTATGTGATTTAATGGTCTGTATAAAATGGGTTTTTATTATTTAAACCATATAATTGAGAAAGGATATTCTTATTTGTGAAACATATGTTTTATCATATATATAACCTTAGGTTTAAAAAATAACATGATTATTGGGTTATTAATGTCACGACCCATCCTTGGAACCCGTGTTGTGACTACCCCAAGCCCGCCTTCAATAGGCCAGGGGCTGGAGACTAGCACCAAAGGTGTAAATCCTGATATCAGGGAAGGAATTTCCTTTAAGTAAGAAAACAAACGTCATAGAGTATGCAAGCATAAGTAAACACTATGTAAAATGAGTACAATGGTATGTGTTAGAATGAAAATGCGTCAGTATACAAACCCAACTGAAATTAAAGTACAACTGAAAAAGAGAGTACAACAGTAGAAAGGTAAATCAGCAACACTGATTCGTCCTCTAGAAATCCCACCTGAAGGGTGGGTACAGATAGTTTCCTCAGCTCTTCGGCTCCAGCCATCCGCTCTGTGTACGTCTCGTCCAGTGATCCCCCTCCAGGTACAATCCATCTCCACGAGCTCCTACCTCAATCAACGTTGTCCATCATCTGCATCCAACACAACATAGTGCGGGCATAGCCCGTGCAGGGGTGAGTATACGATAATTAGTAGGGACACCGAGACCCCAGAAGGTCTCCCAGAATTCAAGAAGGATAAACCACAAATGAATGATACAATCACGAAGTATCAACCAACTCTACTTAGGTATATTCCCATACATATACTTAAGTCATCAATTCCAGTTCAGCTACAACATTTGAGCCCATGTTCGATCTAGTCCACACAGGATAGCACAAACCAATCCACATATGATAACACAAAAAAATCCACATAGGATAGAAAAACAATCATATCGAAGATAATGATTGAAAGTCAAAACTCAGCTCACACAGGTATACTACTTCGTAAGAGGATAGAGATGATCAGATGTAGCCACTGAATCATCTAAGATTTTGGACCCACACAGGATATAAGACCAGGTAAGCTGTCGGAGACACAAAGGATACAAGACCAGCTACTCTGCCAGCCCCACATAGGATACAAGTACATTGTCAAATACTGGCGGACCCACATAGGATACAAGAACAGTAGTCATGTACTGCTGGAACCCCACAGGATACAAGAACATTAGTCATCGTCATTGAACCCATGGAGTATTTCAGTATGGTCGTCGTTGCTGTCGGGCCCACAGAGGATCCAAGTACAGTCGTCGTCATCTTCGCAGTCGCAGCCAACTCTAGGGTTCCTGCATACAACATGCTCAATTCCAGGAGGGTCCGCTCCACGATCCATGGGGGGTTTGATACATCAACTGACACTAAGTACGGATTTTATGTATCCCAAAGTTCAGCCTCATCAATAGGAACTCAACGCGACAGACGACGCGTCAATCGGACACCCGGTCGGAGAGTTATTGGCTTTTTCTTCCGAGGGGCCCGGTTGGTTTTAAAGTCAAAACCAACTCAATCGTACTACAACTATGTCCAAACCTCGAGCTGAGTAAGTCAGAAGAACCATCTCACTAATAGGAATCCAACAAAGTCGGTGGAACATCAATCAGACATCCAGAGCTCATGTTAGAAGCATTTTCGCTCCGAGGGCGCGGGCGGTCCGGCCCGGTGCGGCCGGTCCCGTCCCGTGCGGGCGTGTGCTCGCCGGGCGGATGCTGAAGGGGGCGGGGAGGGGGGGAGGGGGAGGGGGGCAGCCCCCTCATTTTGAAATATATCCCCCCACATGGAGGGGGCCCTCCTTGTCTTCCACCGGGGTTTACGACCCCCGGATTTCCCGAACGGTCGGACGGTGCTGCTGCGTGACCCCTACGGTCCCACCTTCCTGGAGTGCCGGCGGCCGGTGGATCCGGCCGCCCTCCCTTACACCGCCGCGGCCCTTGTCCGACCGACGCGGCGCGACAGGGCCGTACCCCTCCGCCGCGGCCCGCCCCGGCCGCGGCCCCCCATGGTTCTCCAGTGCGGCGAGATGACGCCGCACCCCTCTACCATGACATGTTCTTGGCTGCAGGTTCCTTCAGCTTCACCGGCGCGGCGCGATATGGCCGCACACCTTCACCGCAATTTTCCTAATTCCCGCGCGGTGCCGTTGCACCGTGCCACCTACATTCCAAGCCACAAAATATTCAAAAACAAAAGGGGAGGAGTTCCGGCCGTGTTTGTGCAGTCCGACCTCCTCAGTTATTCTGATAACCGGCGGCTGAAGAACTAACATAGTACGTCAATTAATTCTGAACGTAAAAACAACCCCTACCTCAAAAAAGTTGTCGAACATTGATTGTCACAGGAAAACGACATCATGGGGGTGGTTTCGATGACGACGATGGTGAGCATCAAAGAAGAGGATGACGTCTCACACCGGCTGCAGAGAAGAGAAAGATTGGCATCCGTCTCTCCTTGGTGCTCCGACATTCTTCATGTTCTTCATCAAGGAAGATGATGTTCTTCAAGACTAGAGATTTGTTTTCCAATACTTAACTAAACCAATATTACCCAAAAATACAATAATCTCCACTTTTTTTTATTAATTCATGCCATGAGTTCAAAATTTAAAACCTCAAATCCATTATTTGAATTAATGTGTTGTCTTGATTAAATTAGAGGAGAGGGAAAGTGACAACATTAAAAACAAAGGAGGTTTTAAAAGGAGTTTAAAGGGGGGTACGGGGAAAGTGAGAAGGTGGGGGCTCTTGTGGGCCCCACCTCAACATCCTCCCATGGAAGTTAAACCACATAGTATAGAGGAATTAATTTGTGACACAACTTAATCTCACTTAACACTTAATCCACTTTGTAAATAAATAAAAATAAAATTGTAAAACATTGATATTTTTGTTCCTCACATTTTTAACATCTCCTCCCGGGAAAACGCACCTTCAGAAAATGTGTTCCTAAGCAATTACCGGCGCTGCGGTTTCATCGGTGCCCTCAGATTTTGATTCCAAGCACTGGTTTAGAAGTTAGGAAAACCCGCTCATTTGTTCACTGAACGTACCAAAGCTAAACTTCGGAAATTGATTTCGGGCACACCAGGCCTCAGAATCAGGTGCCGTCACAAACTACATACTTGTAAAATCCCAAAAAAAATTGAGAAAAAAATATCCTTGAAATTTACGGGTCTTTACAATTAATGATAGTTACAAATAATTGGACTAATTTGGGAATCCTATAATATGAATTTAAATAGAATATATTGACGAATAATTTTTAATTTATTTTGGTGTTAAATATGATTTTATTATGGATTTATGGATGTTATGGTTATCTATGGAGATGGATAACATACATAAATATTATTAGATTAAGGGAAATTTCTTTTTAGTATGATAATTAAAATTGTATTTGATGTTATGTTGAGGTAATTTTTAAAATTTATCATTAAGAATATGATGTCAAATGTTTTAAAATTTTGGGTTTCAATATTACTCATGATTTGTTTGAGAAAGGGTAATTACTTTTTAAGTAGTCAATGTCGAAATTGTGGTTTCACTATTGAATTATAGAAATTTTAATATATTTTTCATATTAAGGTTTCTTATTATTTTTATTTATCTTATCAGATCATATAATTTTTTTTGTGGCCAATGTATAAAGGGAGGAGAAATATATAATTATTCATTTTTGGATTATAATTAAAAATATTCATTCATGAAAAAAAACATTCTGAATACTCATCATTGGGAGAAAAATATGATATTTTGGTGGAAATTGATTTATGGACAAAAATCTACTTTATATATATGTTGTTTTGATTATATTTTTGTCACATGTAGTAAAATACTTCCACAAATCAATGAAAGGGATCATGACATCGAAAATTTTATCGATTTGCTTTTATAAATGACCATTTAACCCACCATTGATTTATGATTTTGTCATGGATTACGCTATTATGAACATGTTCTCTGTCACTATCCATCCAAACAATATTTTTTTTTCTATTCCATGTGCATGAGATTCGACATGGAATTTGAGTATATGTTATCTCAGGTGATGTTCTCACGTTCAAATCTCTCTTTTAAAATTAATGTTTTATTGCCCCTTTTTAAGATGTGGGATTTCAATAGATGTACTTTTAAAAGTCAAACCCTATTTACCAAGAACTAATTCAAATTAAGATGCTTAAGTTTTTTATCGGGGTGGGATAATGTTACAACTCTATTTTTAAAATGGAAATGTTGCGTTTCATAGAATACATGATACGCCACATCGAGAGATAAAATAACTACAAAATGTCATAATTTCATAGGGTTGTTATCACATCTCCATTATAATGTGGACTATGAACATGATTAGATGAATTTTGAAAATATTATTTAAACATTACTATATATCTAATTATATTTTTCCATTTGATTATAAATTAAAATAAATCCATTTTTATAATAAAATTATTTTTTTTCTAAAATACTTTTTAAATAAGAACAAGTGAGTTTTCTACAAATAAATAAATAAATCACTATTTTTTTATATTAATGAAATATATAATATCTAAAATCTATTTTTTATCATTAATACAATTAATTTTTTATATATGATATAAGAAAAAATAATATTATACACACAAAAGATAAAATTTTAAAAAATGGCAGATTCACCACATTTTGATGAACAATTTTATAAATATAATTTCTGAAACATATATAAATACTATCTGAAATAATAATTATAAAATGAATTTATTATATAAAAATTTACATTGTATGGTTTTTTATAAATTTTCTAAAAAAATTCATGTAGTGATTAATAGTGAAAAAATATAATATTATTAGTAAACACATTTTCATATAAATAATTTATATTGTCCAATTATAATTTTTTTTGTTTTCATCTATAATTAGATAAATATTATATAATTTAATACAATTTAGGTCATTTCATTAAATTTTCTATTGAATTTGGATATTAAAACATTTCAATTTATTTAACTTTTTAGTTTTCAAAACCTATTGTCTTGTTTGTCAATGGGGTTATTTTTAAAATAATTTCTCAAACATATGTGAATTAATATATCAAAATTTTATTCTTTATTTAAATTCATAATGTTAAAATTATGTAAATAATTTCAATTTATTATTTAAAAATATAATATTTAATTGTAGTAATTTTTATTACTAAAGTTAAGGATAAATGAAGTAAATAATGGAATAAATAATATTATAAATATTATAAAATTACCCCAAAAATTATCACAGTTTTTCTGGATGATGAATTTTTAACCAAAATAATGCATTCCAGGATTTTGGTACCTCTTGGAGATGAATGGAATAATGTACCCCTTTGTATTTTATTTTATCTAAAAATAAAATGTGTGATAATTATGTTTTACCAACGATATAATTTTTAATAATTGGTTTTTTAAGAAGAGTTCATCGACTACAAATATTAATTTTAAAGACAATTAATTTATTTACATCATGGTAATTTATATATAATATTTATGTACAACAAATATTACCTTAAATGAGGACACAATGATGATTCAATAAACGTTCAATTTTTTAAAATATCAAATAAATTATTTTAGAAATATTAATATAAATATTATTTTTGTTAACAAATGTCAAACAATTATATCATCAATTTATTTTACTGGTTATTATGATTTTATAATAATTTTAACAAATTTATCTTATTTTTATGATATTTGTTAAAAGACATGTAATGAATAGTTTAAAACATTACTTTAAAAAAAATTGAAATAAATAAAAATTTATTACATGGTTTTAAATTTATTAAAATATAAAATTTCAAAAACCCATGGGGATATGGTTTAAAACTTCATAAATTCTATATTTATGGGTTTTTTTGGAATTTTTAGTAAATATATTAACCCTTAATGAATAAAAATAGATGATATCATAGTAAGAGTTAAATATGTTAAATAATAGTAAAATTCAAAAGATAAAGGTAAAAAAATATTCAAAATTCACCTAATTTATATTTTAAGATTTTATTTCGAGACATAATAATATGTTTTTTATGTAAATTAGACTTTTCTCATTTGGAATATAAAATTAATTAACATTAATTAAAATATTTTGTGAAATTCAAAAAATCAACCTCCCCTATCATATAATATGGTACATATTCCTCTCTATTATTATGTCTTCAAAATAAATTTGTATTTTAAAATATCCACAAATATGATATTCTATATTAACCCCCAATATTCTATAACTCTTTTGTTGTTGAATAATATCCTTAAGGGATTTAAGTTGTTTAGAAGTGGATTTGGTCCGAGGATGAGGTATCCTTTTTAATCCAATGTATCCGTTTTATTTTTTCTTATAATTCTTTGAAATAATATTCTTTGAATTTAAATTAATAAAGATATTATACTGAATATTATGATATGTTATTATGTTAATATCATAACTATAATCATTATCCACTTCCATCAAATGAAAAAAACAATAATTCGTTCATTTGTAGAGAAGATTATCACCTTGAAACTGACATAATTTTAATTATATCACCTTTCCACATGATTTGTTATAATGATAGAATTAATTCTTATATATGTGATATTAATTAAATATTTATCATTATTATAAAATAATATATCAAATTTTTCTTTACAATTACATGTACACAATTATGATAACGTCGTGTGTGTGGATACCTGTGAACTGTCACCTCCCAAAAGTGATATGATTCCTTTTTCATCAGCAAATCACATTGATTATATATATATATATATATATGTATATTGGTGTTATTAATATAAAATTAATTATATTATTTTCATTATGTAAATATAAAATTATACTGACCTTAATTTCATAATGTTTATTGAAAATTGAAAACATTACGTACGCATACGTACGACATACAATCTCAATGATTATAATGTTGTTAATTATTCATATCCATAGTTCCTTTAAAAATATGAATTTATAATTTATTTATAATTTTTTTTATTATTTCATTTATATTTTTATTTAGATGATGGACTAATGAACACTTATGACTGTATAAGTTATACTAAGGCCATTTCGACTCATCTATCTAATATCATAAAAACATCTGAGATAAACATAAATAATTGTGGAATTTCTATAACATAGTAATAAGTTATATTAAAGGAACACTAAATATTAAAACAATTTCTATGAAATTAAATAATTACTGTAGTTTTATTATTCAAGAATATAATGAATGTATAGGATGAATCAATCTCAAGGTAAGTGACTTAATATGAATATCTTTTTTTGAGGTATATTTTGAAGTTACAGACCATCATTTTCATAATGTGCTTCTATATCGACTATTAACTTATCATATCAATAATTTATATAATATCAATTTTTTAATGTTTTTTTAATGTTTTTTATCATTATGGAGAATATAATTCGAATATTTCGATGTGGTATAGGACACGTTGATTTAAAAGTATTTTTTTTAAATATTTATATACTTAATTTAAAATAAATTTCCTCCATGTCAATATTCTTGATAATAATTTATATTCCATTCTATATTAATATAATTTTTTTTATAATGACCATTTTATGTCTATTTATAAATTCATTTAGTCATTTTTCAAATGAATATTTTTATAATTTTTATAAAGATCATTTAAAAAAATGTCTAAGGAATTGTTCAATTATTAACCTACATTGTGACTATGAATATTCCACCATCATGACTATTATTTAACTTCCAGATAAAATTCAATGATTATATGCTTTATTTAATGAAAATAATTTTTTTCTTTTGTGTGTGTTTTTTATTTGAAATGGATTTTTAAAAGAAAATGGTATTCTTATTTTATTATGAGTAAAAAATTGTTTTTGAAATACATTATAATGAGAAATTGAAACAAAAAATTTTTTTCATTCATTATACAGTATTAATGAATTAAAAATTAGGTTGATCAATTATTTTTGAAGAAACCCATTGTTTCATAGCATGGAGGCCCATATAGAACTAGGATATTCCATTGAGATTAACATGGGATGACCCAAATTGTGTCAGGAAATCCCATATAATATAACAAGGGGTGGTCAAGATAGAATTATGTATTCATATTACATGTTAAAATTTGTTGTCCAAAATAGTGTCATGTATTCCTACGTTAGCTTAATTGGTTAATGATAATATTTGGTGTTGGGAAAATTTTTGTTACAAATGAATGGTTTTCGATGGGGTTTGAATGATATTTTCATATATGATTATCTAAATCACCTAAAATGGTATTAACCACTTTAAATGAATTTTAATTATTCTCATTGTAAAAAATTTTTGTTTTTTGTATTTAATGTGTTTTATTTCAGTCAAAAAATAAATTTTAATATAAAAAATATATACATTTTTTTTAGGTTTTTACTGAACTATTTTTTCCGTCATATATATATATATCCCCTACATAGATTTTATTCAGATGCAATGTTTTTAAAATTTCTTCCAATAATTTTTAGGGGGAGTAGAGAAAGGGAATAGATCAATGATATAATTCTGATGATTATTCATAATGAGAAATAATTTTTCATTCTTATGAGTTTTATATTGTGGAAAAAATGGATATATATTATAATTATCCACCTTAAATGTGTGTGATTACTTTTTTATACTTCTTCCTAACTCCCTAAAAAACAAACTAAAAATATTCTTCCTTGTGAAATATAGTTCAAAAAACAAGGATATATATTTCTTATAGTCAAGTTATTACCTTCATAAATCTAATATCATATCCATAATGTTAATTTTTATATAAATAACATATATATTCATATATATTTATTTATATAAATCTCTTACATTTATTCATATTAAAATTAATTACATCATCTATAGAGACTGTCATCCATATGTATACATCCATGTTATTTTCATTTATTTATGGGTTTATTGAATTAAAGATAGATAATAATTTAATCTAATAGAATCATTGTTATTTAATATATATATATATATTAAATATATTGTTTTTGGACTCCATGTGAAATGATAATGAAAAAAATCACTTCTCTTCATGGTGGTTTTAGTCCCCATATACACAGACATGTTGTTATGAATTTTCATTTGATAGAAATTATGGTGGATAATAGTCATTAAAAATTAAAATTTAATTTTATTATATTGAGGATACAAAATTAATTATTTTATGGTAAATAAAATTTATTTTTAGGAGGTAAAACAAAAATTAAAATGAATTTAATTAGTCAAGGAAATTTAATATTATATGAATTAACTCATTTTGATCATATCTTATGGATCTTTTAGTTAAAATTTTGGGATGAAAATAACCTCTATAATTTGTTTTAAAAGGGTTATGATATAAATGGGCAGTTTATAGGTGAGAAATGATTTTAATTATGGTTTATATAAGAGTGGTAAGGGGTATCCTTCTATAATGATGAGAAATCACACAATTCGAATTACTAAAAAAATTAAAACATAACAAAGTCAATTTAAATTCAAATTCATAAAAATGGACATAAATTTGAATGTAAGGATCAATATGATTTAAATATCATAATAAAATAAAATTTAGAATGTTTATGTGTTGTTTTTATATATATCACTTGGTTTAACTCCTTACTGAACCAATTTTAACAATAATAGAGTTAATAACAATTTCAATTATAAAGGGTCGTAATATTAAATATAAGTAAAAATTGAACCATAAATGAAAATTTATGAATTATTATTCCATATATTATCAAAGTTTTCTTATTTAAATATATATTTTATATAAATAATATAATAAAACAATATTTTAACAAAATATAATTAATGTCCTAGCGGAAAAAATTAAATTCATTTGAATTTAATGATATAAAGAAAAATATGAAATTAGAATATAATACTTTAATGTATCAATAATATTTCATATTCATCTAAAAAATTGAAATAATTATATAACTCTATTAATTTATTTTACATTTATTAATGTTATATTCATTTATTTAATTTTTATTTTAATTGAATAAAAACAATCTAAGCTTTACCGAATTATTTATGGTAAATTTATAATCAATGAAAAATATAAGTATATTAACATCAAGTAAATAATTTCATTACTAAAATAAAATTATTAATATTCATTTAGAACATTATTTTATCCTTATATAAATTCATAATATATATTTAAAACTATGAGAGAATAATTTTGTATTTTTCATGGATATAAATAGTTTGTAAGACATTTTCCTTGAATAATGTCCTATAAACATTTCAATTTAGACTATAATATGTTAATTATATTTTTACCAAAAACCTTTTAAAATTTATTATGGGATATGGTGACCTCAAAACTTAGGGCAAACCATGATTATCCTTATTTACCAATTATTGATGTAATAAATTTTACTATGGTTATTATTCGCCAGGAATAAAATTAAACGTGAAAATTTTCCAAACTTTTAACTTCTTAATTTGGAATATTGAATTCATTTGATAGATTTCAATTAATAAAATTGGAAGAAATTATTTTAATATAAAAATGAAATATGATTTTAAAAAAATTATTTCCTTAAAATGTATTTCTAAATATAAAAAGATTCATTATATATTTAAAAACAAATATTATTTTGAATAAATTAATTATATAGTTTAAAATATGTGAGATATAATTTTATTTTGAAATCACATTAAAAATGAGATCTTGTAAAATTTTATAAAAAATAATAAAATATTCAATTAAAATAGTATTTTCTAGTATTCACGGGAAAATACAACTTTTAAGAAATGTTCAGGAAAAATAGTTCAATTTAATAGAAAAATAATTGTTAAAAATTTTACAATAAAATTTGATATATAATCTCAAAGTTTTATAGAAAACAATTATAATAATAACACATTAAAAAATAAAACCCTTTCAAAAATATTTTCAAAAATATAATGGAAATAAATAAAACTGAATTCATTCTTACTATGAAGTAATATATAAATTTTTTCTTAGTAAATCCAATATATTTAAAAACTCATGTCATATTTTTGTGAATCCAATTAATACCATCAAATTCAATGACTAAGTTATAAGAGTCATATTTATATAATATTATATTATGCTTTAATTGAGCTTAGTGTTTTCTGTTGTATACAATATAAAATATATCATTCTATTAAAATATAATGTATTCACAAGAATAATGTTGAATAATATATTCTTGAATATGTTTATTTATTTTTCACGTTATAAATAATATTGTCTATTAAATAATAATAACTTTTTTTGTTATGGAAATATTGTATAAAATAAATATTAAAAATAATGTGAAATTATTAGATATTTTTTTATAATTAACATTATTATTATTATTTAATGTTAATTAATTTCATTGGATGGTATACAAGGTTAGGATAGTTCCCAATAAAAGATGTGATATTCGAGATATAAGTTATGTAAATATTAATTTATTGATGGATATATATATAATCCATGAGTCATGCATACATTTGAGATATTTATATAAATGATTATTTAGATGTAGTGTTTTTTATTGATTAAGAGTTCATCTTAGGGACAATACGTAGTAACCAATTCATAGACAATCCCATATATATATATATATACATTTTTTGTATTGGGTAAAACATTGTAGATGTGAATGAGTCATTACATTGTAAAAAATGTGTAATGTCTTGGAAATTCAATGATTTTTTTAATAATATGGGAGTTTTACGAGTCCACGAAAATTGGCGACATGTAATTCTGAGGCCAGGAGTGCCCGGAATGAATTATTGAACTTTTTTTCGGGTACGTTCAGTAAACATGTATGCGGGTTATTGTAGCTGTTGAACTGGTACTTGGAATTGAAATCTGGGGACACAGTTGAACTCGCAGAGCCGGTATTCACATAAGGAGACCATCAACTCGACCACAGTTTGTCGAGGATGAAAGATAGAATATGGTTTTTCGTGAGTGAATTAAATAAAATAAAATTGGGTAACATTTTATTTTCATTGGAACACCCATGTGAATGTTCAGAGGTTGGGACCACCAAAAGTAAACCTCTCATGTGATGTTATGGATGTGGGGACCACCAGAACTAAACCTCCTATGTGAGGTTATGGTGGTGGGGACCACCAGAGACTAAAACCCCCTTGACCTTCTTCTTAAGGAGAGATAACCCATGGACTCCCTCCAACATTAAATTTTTCCAACACCTTTCATTAATTGGTCCACTTAATTATTCCAATGTTTCAACATAATTAATCTACATAATTTAATTATATTACAACCTATTTGTTTGGGAGGATTTTTGGTTTGAAAATAAGTTCCTTGGTGGGAGAAAGTTTTCCAATGAAGAACACCATCAAAGAATGTTCTTTGGAAATCAAGGAAGAGGATGACGTTCGAGCCCATCATAGAAGCGGGGTTTCGGAAGCAACGACCATTGGGACCCCATCCGTATTATTTTACTTTTTCTCACACCAACGTCAACAAACAATCAAGGTAGGGGTTGTTATTGAAATCATTAAAATTCTCTATTAAATTCATCATTCTTGTAAAGCATGGCGAATGCGGATCAACAAAAACGAGTTGATTCATGATTCATGTGAAATTGTAGAGTTTAATGTTACTGATTCATGATTTTGTTGAGCCACTTGCTACTGCCCTAATGTAGAGAGTGCTGGCTGAACAAACATGGCCCGACCACTCCGCCAAATCTTATGGTAATTTTTTGTTCCTCGCAATGGTAACGGGGACCGGTGCCGGCTGTTGGAAATGGTGGAAATAGAGAACTGGGGTCATCACGAAGGACGACCGCGATGAAGGTGAGGAATGAAGGGCGGCCGGTCCATCCAGCCGATGGTGAATGCACGATTCCCCCCCTAGGCGCTCCGCTGCTCACGACCTCCGCTGTCTGTGGAACCACCGTTAAAGGCATGAAACCCCACCGTCCCGCGGTGCTCCCCCGCCTTGACCTCCGCAATCGGCGACAGCGCTGCTCGTGGCCTCACCGCCATCATGGCCCTATAGGCCTCAGTACTCTCATGGCCATGCAGTCCCACCGCCTTCATGGCCCCCACAGCCTCCACGCTGCCCAGGCCGAGACGCCAGGCCGGGACACCCAGCATGGGCTGAGCAACCCAGTGCGGGCCAGGTCGCACCGTGGTGGGGGGGGGGCAGTGGGTCGTGTTGGGTTTTCCCATGCTGGATCAGCCCATGCCGGGTCTAGATGGGTCGGTCCAACCAGGTCGGACCAGACCTGGATCCACTTCTACCCATTTACGCTCTTTTTTTCATAATAGTGGCACCAGACGTCCGTTTGAAGAACTTTCTATGGCACTAAAACCTTTGAGCAGGAAGTTCCCTTTGGTATACCCCAATGATGATTTGGATAATGTTTGGGAATGGTTATGTTGGATCGAGGATGAATCCAATGGGGACTTTGGGAAAAAAAGGATAATAACATACCAATCGAGAGTCTGATTTTTGCACCGTCTATTGCGTTGAGACCCCATTGACATGATGATTCTTTGAGATACATCATCGTGAGACTTTTTGGAAGAAGGGGTACCAACTGGAGGATTGTGTAACAGACCCTCCCAGAGAAAACAAGCGTTGTGAAGGATCCCTGAAGCTAGATTTGTCGGGAAGAATAAAGAGCGATCCTATGTCTGTCAGCACCAAGCGATCCAGTGTGGGTGCACACCGAGCAATCATGTGTGGGTATGCACTGAGTGATACTGTGTGGGTCAGCACATAGAGATCCTGTGTGGGTGATCACATAGTGGTCATGTATGGGTCATCACCAAGGGATCCTCTATGGGTCAGCACCTAGCGATCCTATGTGGGTTAGCACCGAGCGGTCCTATGTGGGTCAGGACTGAGTGATCCTATGTGGGTCTTCCTTCTAACAGAGTATGATGATTTAGTAGTTACATCTAATCATATCTACTAAATTAATTATGTTATACCTATTGTGAGATGAGTATATACATTGTTGAACATTTCTTTGTAGTAATACATTAGTGGTATTCTTCTATGTGGTGTACATGTGTGGTACTTACCTTTGTGGTATTTCTTTCTTTGTGGAACAGTTGAGCTTTGGGCTTGGAGATGGACTCTTTTTTTTACTCGTGATTGAGATGGGTATAATTTGATAACAATGGTATATGTATAGGAATATACCTATGTAGGTTTATTAGTTGATTTCATGTTTTTTGGTTTATCCTGGGTGGATTTTGTGAGACCATGACGGTCTCTTGGTCCCTAATGAGTATCATTATACTCACCCCTAAACGGGTTATAACCACACCCTGTTGTGTTTTGTGCAGACGACGGACAATGCTGACTGAGGAAGAGAGTACCAGGATTGGAGGTGGATCAGAGGTGGATAATTGGCGATGCAAAATGTAGAGAGAACCGTTGATGAGATGTATCTACCCTTTAAGTAGGATTCGTGGTGGATGATCCTGGATCTACTTTTCACCCATCAGCCATCATGTACATTCAAGTTTTCCATGTACTTTCAATCTGGGCTTGTATTCTAGCCCCTTTTACATTCTATACTCACTCTGTTACTCTGCTTAAAATTTATTTTACATGAGTTCATATCTTTCGTTGTGATTGGTTGTGTGTGATATATGTTATAAAGGCAATGCCTTCCTAGATTTAGGGAATACACCTTCGGTGATAGTCTCCAGCCCCTGACCTAAGTAAGGTGGGCTTGGGGTAGTCACTGCACAGGCCCCATGGGATGGGTCGTGACAAAATTCTTCTTCTATCTAGATATTTCTCTACATGAATAATAACCATAGGGGTCCTTCCTATCAAAATAGAATTTATCCACCATCTCCTTCATCCAAAAAATTATGAATGATAGTAAGAAAAATCTTCAAGACTGATATATTCCATAATGATTGACATAAAAAATATTTGATAAATGAGTTGTGGATTCATATATAAGATATTAAATCAATACCATTCAGAGATCATGGTTCAAATGTGGATCACATTTGTATATATTTTACATTATAACTTTTAGTCATAATGAAGGTGTAACCATGATGGGTTCAATTGATCGAAAACTAAAATGCAGAATATATTCAAGATGTATGTCATTTCATGTCAAGTAAATTAATAATAAACTAAATTTGAAATATATTTTCTCTCATAAAAATCCCCCCTATTTAATTTTTTATTATTTATTCATAATATTAAAAACAAAAATATAATTGGAAATTATCATGAATTCTATTCACAATGCATCAGACCTATAAATTTATATAGGTCACATGTATTTTAGGGATCTACTATAAGGACATGGTATAATTAGTAACTAATTAAGACATAAATCATCTCATATATATACATTTTAAGGTATGTGTGGAACCATAATATTCAAATACATGATGAAATGGACAATTTTTTCAATGAAATATATGAATTAATATTTTCTTTATGAATGTAGATACAATGTAGTGATGATGGTTGTCACAGTATGACAAGCCTTTTATTTCGGAATAACTAATGATATCGTAACATGATAATTTTATTATTTAATGAAATTATACACATATTTTTAATTGATATTGATTTTACATTCTAATAACGATTAAATAGTGGAATTGACAATGGTATGATGATTTTAAATTATCATTTTTTCATGTTGATGAAAGTTACACAAAAATATAATGAACAATTCAATGTTTAATGAATTCAAAAAACACACAAATTTTATTGTTTTATAGTTTAATTTGGATAAAACAATTAGAGTTATATGACTGATTTAGAGGCTTAAAAATTATAAATACAATAAAATTCATATGGTTTAATTTAAGATATTTAATGTATTATATATGATAAATTAATGGCATAAGATTAATTGAAAGTTTTGGGAATAAAATAATAGGAAAATGATTTATTGACAGAAAATACAATAGTTGTATGATATTTATTTATTATCTCAATTTTATTGGGTGTATAGATGAACATAAAGGATACCGATGATAGTTTTTTGTTTATATCTGGTTATGATAAAGATAATTTTCTATTGAGTGATGTATTTCAATGTTTCTCCCATTTGATGTAGTAGGTATATTTAGATTAATAGGGGATATCTAACATATTAGTAGTGGTCTATTCATAAACACATTTTTTTGTAGAATTTATAGTGAAATCAATTGTCACATTAAAAAAACATTGGTTTATGCTCCATGTTATATCCCTTTTTGTTGATCTATGTAATGTACGTTGTGTATCCATAATAATTTTAAATAGGTGGATGTTTTGGTTGTATGAACAATCATAAATTGTTTATACCATTATTTCCAATGCAATAAAAATAAGCATTATGAGAGTAAGGATTAAAATGAGTCACACTATTCTTATCCTCATTAACTATTTTCTTCGTGGGAACTAATGATGTATCATGTTATATGAGATCAATACATGGATGTATAAAATGGGTTCTCACACCTGATTGTAGGTACATGATGTATTCTTATAAAAATAAATGGAATAGATGTGAGTGATCACTTGTTATTTATAATGAATAAAGAGGACTATATTCATCTCAATAATGATGTGTTATATGAAAATTCAGTATCATGAGAAAAAAAAGAAATATATATGAATGGGGTGAGTTTTTCCTCAAATAAATAAATATGTCATTAAAAATAAAATATATATAAAGTGTAAACCGTGTTAAAATATATAGATATACTAGTGATTTAAAATATATTTTATGAATTTAAAATGAACATATATTAAAAGATAGATTATTTCTTTAACTACCTTGTTATGGTTTCTTGATCAACCCATTGAATCAATAATTAATATAATGAGTTTAAAATTTTAATAAATATTTTCAGCAGGATACAAACATTATTATATTTATATATATAATATAGTGAAGAACATTTTTATTAATAATTGATTCTTTGTGATGGTTATTAGATGCTGGACTCTTATGATATGAATGTGAATCGAAAAATAATGTGGAACAATTGAGAAAATTCTTAATTTCTTCAACTTCATGGAGAAATGTGTTATTCATGACGTAGATGATAATAATTAATATGTGTATATAATAATTTTTTATAAAATATTTTTTTCATGTTTAATAATGGTAAATGGATTTTGGAAGGAACGTTAACATTGGAATATATCCAAAATGGAAGGCAAAAAAACATTTATATGAGATTTAGAATGAATCTATAAGAGGCACTGAAGGTTAATTTAGACCAAATAACTAATGAATCACTCACCAATATTGAAATTTAATATCTATATATTCAACTAAAAATATTTATGAATATAATGTTTTGGTGAGATCTGATGAAGTTGATGTAATGGTATGAATTTAATATAATGAAATAGAATTTACTTTAGAAATATATTGTGTTATAATTGCAACATTAGAAAGTTAAAATTATAATACTGGGGAATAATATCAATTTTTTTCAATAATGAATAGTGAAGATCCCCTTTGGAGATAATACTTTTAGAAAAGATAAATACAAATATTGGTGTTGTACATATGGAATCCTTATAGAATGTTGATTATATAAAATCTTAAATACCACATATATATATAATATTGTTAAATATCAATCTGATGTTCTTAAGAGATGAAAAACCACCCTTGATTTTGATCAGGAGTGTCTATGGGAGGAATATTTTGATGTTTTATGAATCTATTATATGTTTTATCTCATTTATTAAAAATGGAGACAATTGTGAATGATATTTATGCATGTATCAATGTATGTTGAATCTTAATGACATTTAGTGTATTTTGGATATGGGTAACACCAAATCTGATGACTGATACCGTATAAAGAATAGCTACATAATGGACTATCTTAGTAGTAAGATACTTAATTCCGAGTTATTATAGTTGGGTCCAGAACATTATATAAATGAATATGTAAATTAGAAATATTATTTCCATTCATCATTATCAATTATTATTTAAGCAATTCAAAGAGATTTTTCTAATTTCAAATATAGTCTAACGATGGTGAATAAGGATGGATTTGAGTCAGGGTAATATAACATGAACTATATAAGAACAAATAGATTCAATATTTATTACTCTAACACCAATAATTTTTTTACCACTATATTAGTGGGAAATGACATTACACATGAGGGAAGAAATTAATCTCCCATTAAAAGGTAATTTATGTTATAGTGTAAAATATTTAAATATCATTTGGATATTAATGTTCAAGAATATTGTAATGATGAACCATAAAATAAAATACAGAATTAAATGTAACCTACAGAAATAATTTGTAAATTTATTCCTCTCTATGATGTAGTCAGAGAAAGAACATCATAGAATATTGATGTGGAAAAGATTAATAATGATGCAATGAAATCTTTTCATTATATCATTACAGAATCCATAATGAAATTGGTAAAAAAATAAATATTTTTTAGTGTGTAGATATAATGAAATTAATGAAGGAGGTAACTTTAATTAATACTCATTCTATAGTAATCTAGATATTTTAAAAGGATGAAATTTTTAGTGATGATTTTATTAAGAAATAAAAAATGAAAAATTAATCCCATATATAAGATATAATTCTAAATGATTTAAACAAGGAAGAAGAATCATAGATTATAAATTAGGATTATTTCATTATTCAGAGTTTTAATGAAATAAAAATTAGAATAAAGGAGTCCATCATGTGATAAAAAATATGAAGTCCTTACTTCTTGAGATGATAAAAAATTCCCCTACACTAGTACACTGTCATGTTTTCAAATTAGGAAGATTAATGGACCTTAAACATTACCCCATACACAAGAGGTAGCCGACTAGTAGTGGGGGAGTAAAGAGAATTATTGGGACACAATAACCCATGGTATAGGGTAAAAATATGGAAAAAGTAAATAATAATTACAACTATTCACATAAAGGCTATAGTCGAAATAATATTACATACTACTAGAATATAAAGTAATTACCAGTAAATCAAATAATAATTAACATTGAAATGATAGGATGTAATGTATCTAAATTTAACTCTTAATGAAATAAACATAAAACTAAATACTATCATAATAAACTCTAATGATAGCTTTCTTAAACACCACGTTGGTCACATATCAATGGTTTAACCCATATAGAAAAAAATAATCCACTATATGACCCCTTTTCCACGTACAAACCTGAATCCATGTAATATTCTCATGTAACAAAATTTATCCCAAATTATTGTGGGTAAAACACAATATTTCAAGACCAAAATTTCTAATTAAAACTACTTTGATAAGACATTAAGGATAAAATTTTATGATGTGTGTTAATGAATCATTTTAATACACTAAAATATGTATCATGCATCCAATACATGGTAAAATAACACTATTAATATAGAAAACCCATTTAAAACATATTAATAATCCCTGGAAAAATAAAATGATAAGAAAATACCTCAGTATAATAAATTCATAATCTAATCAATGCCCTCTATATAAGGATATTATAATAACTAGTAAAATCTCTCTATATAAGTGTTACATCATCATATCCAATCCCTATATTTAATAATTTCATCATCATACATGGAAAATCCCACTATATAAGCATTTTAACATGAATCTAGGGGAAGGCCCATATATAATAAATATTTAATTAATGACATCAAATGTTTTAAAATTAAGGATATCATAATATCATATCACAAAACACAATGTATAATTATGAAAATGCCATTTTTTTTATTAAATATCACATTCAGGTATATATCAAATTAACATTTGTAGATACAGTAATCAGTAATACATTTCCAATTTTATTTTATCTCAAAAAATAGCATGAGGTATATTTTCATTCAAACCACACATTAATACGTTATTTAATTCATTATTATTATTTTGTTCCCCTTACTAAAGTTTTGAACTAGCCATATCATAATAACCATTAAATCTAATGGGATCCAACGAATATCCAACACACGTTTTAAAATCATCCATTATCCAATTAATTTAATTGGAATGTTTTGTTAGTTATATTTTAATACATTACATACTTAATTGTGTTCCAAAACATAAGGTTCGGATTTTGACAACATATATTTACCTGGAGATAAATACAATACTTCTTACATGAAACAACAACAAGAATAAATGAGAAAAATATCTCTATATGGGAAAATTTTTCACCAAATAATGATTAATACCTATTTCAATAGTGGTGTTAGTATTACACCTCGATAATGAGAAACTAGTAGAAGAGAGGGTAAAAATAAAGAAAAAAAAACCTTCATGGAATATGGAACATGACTGAGAATTCCATAATGGAATAAGGATGTCCATAACTATTTGGAAATCACTAAGGGACCATAAGAGAATATTTTTCATGTGTATTGAAATAAAACATATACATAGAATAAATTATATCCACCAGTCACAATAAAATCATATCCATTAACATTAACAAAATTTATATTTGTATATTGATGAGTTACCCTGAAAATAATGTTTCCTAATGATAAAATGACCATACACTATAATTACAATATGAGAACTAAGTTCATGGTTGGGATTTATTTTTATTCCATGTACTCGTTTAAATAAATTTATTCATATTACAATATCTATATGGTGAAAATTATTCATTGTGTAACATGTTCGTAGCATGTAACCAATTCCTTTCATGAATCAATTTCATGGAGTCTAATTTTTAATAGTTACTTATTGTTTAACATATATAAGGATTGTAAAACTCATGAATTTTTCTTTAATCACAACTTCTATATAAAATTCCAATCCAACTCTTAATCGAACGAAACTATGAAGAAACACTCTTAACACCCTTTATCACTTTAATACCTAGACTCCACTAATTTATAATAACATAATTCACTAATCATTTCTTCATTTCTATAGTAAATACACTCCATAAAAAAATGGTACACCACCACGAATGATTAGAGACGAATAAAAACTGAAATGAAAGTGATTTAATGAAATCCATAATTAAGGACATAGCAAGAAAAAGACAGGATCTTACAACATCCGCACAATATAACATCTCCTTACCACACTAATCAAAAAATCACTATTGTTTCTTAGTGAAAAATTATGACTGCTATGACCGCATAATAAATTTTATCTCATAGTGCATCACTTAAACAGTACCATGGTACCATTTCACTTAAACATTATGTATACTATTCCATTGGAGATACGTCTCATTTATTCCCACTATTTATTTCATATTCTCCAAAAAGGATGAATCTACTCAATGATATTAATACTTGATGTCTACCACAAGTGAAGGGTCATATTAATATCTTAAAATATTAAATATTTGAAATATTTCATTCATGGAATTGTAGATCTATTGAATGAGTAATCAGTATTCCACAATACTGACCCCTTCCTCTATCTAAAACACTATGAAAAACCATGGTGCTAGATTTCCATGTTTCGAAAAATGGTTTTTTCCCAATAACATCAACAACAGAAGGGAAAATTATTAAAACCCCAAAAATACATAGGTCATCTCCTCTATTTATTGTAATATCTTTGCCTTCTCTACAATGTAACAAAAAAACACTTTTTCAAATGAAGATAATATGACATATCCAACACATGACCGGGTCAAACAAGTTCTGACTCCCAATGCCATTCCACTAAATAAGTGAATAGAATAACCTATTATAAAATCCTCATAAGGTTCTATTTAGATAAATAATTTGACAATTTTATTATAAGAAGAATCATGAGTTTCTTATTATTCTACAACAGTATATCAAAATCCAAACACATGAACATAAAATATCCTATTGTAAAGTACAATATTTTTTACCCAAATTTAAATAAAGAAGGATTTAATTTTTTTCCCTTTTATCGATGAGATGATTTTTAAAAAGATATCCAAAAATGTATTCCAAGTATTAGAACATCTAATGGTTCTGTTTTTAGACTTTCATAATTAGATAATAATTTTCGTGTGTGTCCTGAAACATCCTGGGAGCACTGGATCCAGAAAAGTAAACATTAATGGATCTCGATAGACTCTACACAATTGCGGTCCAACTCATATAGCTTAACCAGTTTGATATTTTATATATTTTGATTAAATAATATTAAATGGGCGATTTTTATTTAAATAAAATAATGTGTTAATAATGATAATAATTATATTATTATTATTATAGTGTCAAAATTTATTTGGATGTTAAAATATGCTAATTTCATGATTAATGGGGCGTATCCCTTATATGAAATTAATTTAGCTTTTTGGGTATCTCAATAAAATGAAAAATTAAATTAGGGGTTCCGTATTTAATGAAGCTTTGTTATTAAATAGAGTTGTTGGGTTTTTCCAAGGTTTGAAAAATATAATAATAATGAGATTATTATTATTTTAGCATTATGAAGGTAATAATATTTATTAAATATGGTTACTATTATTATTATAAATAAAAATAATAATGGTTTGGGGGTAATGGTTTAAAAATAATAAATTAAAGGATGTGGTTATAATTGTATGAAAATTATTATTAATTTTATAATAATAATCATCATTAATATTTGTATTGCTTTTATTTGTTGGAGTTTAATCTATAATATCATATTAATTTTTTTAAAATAGATAGGGGTTTATGGTTTTAGTCTTTTGAATTTTATTTAAATACAAAATAAATAATGGTTTAATTTAGTTTTTAGTTAAAAAATAATAAAAGTGGGGGACCCTCCCCCCTTCCTCTATGCACAGGAGACATGACTTCCTCTACAACTATATCAGGTACACACACCAGGCCGCTCCCCTCCTCCTCACCGCAACATCTTCTCCATGGTTAGAGTATCCCCCCCTGCGACAAAATCTCATTCCTACGGTGCGACCTAGTAACCCACAACCAATACCCGAACAACCCATTGTTGTTGTACTTAACATGCGTGGAAAGACCCTTTATTCATCTATGGATATTTTTGTCCCAATTTCATTGTGATTTTTTATGATTCCATGAGGTATGAACTACTCTCATACTCTCCATAATCACTTTGGAAGTTGTTTGTGATTTCTGTGTCCAATTTGTTTGTGGTTGAATTTAGGGTTTCAGGATAATACCATTTTTTCATGTTCTTCCTTCATTATGGTTTGAAAATTGTGTTTTGACATCCTTTGTTCCATAATACAACATTTACCACCAAGGGAAAAGAAGATGAACTCATTTTCCATCACCTATTTTGGTTAAGGTCACACACACTTATAAATAAATATTTTGTTATATATATGTAGTGAAATATACGTATATATAATGGTGGTGTGCATGCGACTGTGTGCTATTTGCAACCAATTTCCACCATGTACATTAAATTAATGCATAATTAAAATTATGTCACCTCGATGTAGGGTCCAAAATATCTATCACTTTATTTATGAATTATATTCATTGTTAAATAATTTTAGAATATGAGTTCCCAAGACTATGGAACTACTGAATATTCATTAAATGGTGATTAAGGATAAGCTTTTGGTTGGTGGTAATGTCATATCATTCTTTTTTTAGTCCAACCTTTTTTACTTTTCCCTGTTGTTACTGATACATGATATGTTGATGCAAGAATTTAGGTGTTTCTGAATGACACTTTCTAAATGTGGTAAATGAGGATATGAACTTTTGTTAGTGTTAAGAATGTTTTTCTATAAAATGAAAATATATTGAGCTCTTTCTATGAATATTAAATGGTTAAATAGGAAGCAACCATTTTTCTTCCTTGTAAATGAGACTTTAATGGCGTTAGACAGGGACACCATTAGGAGTGCCTTCTTAACCCAAGTTACGGAATGCTAATTACGTAAATGATGATATATCAGTTGGATAATTAAATGACTGAATGGGGCATAATGGTTGATAGGATAATTAATCAAAGAAGTAATAATCAGGTCATGAGTTGAAAAAAAATGTGGCATTTACTGAATATTGAGAATACTGAATATTTTGACATGTTCAGAATATAAATTACAAACTTAGAATAATTAATGGATTGATTAATTATTACATATTAAATGGTAAATGGTTAACTAATTGATGAAATATTTAAAATGACATGATTTAATTAATAAATTGGTTAATTAATTAATTATCTTATGATAATTTTATATTTGGAGTTTATTATTAGTTACAACTGTATGCCAAGATTACGTTTTTAGGCTTGTTTATTTTCCATGCCTTGAGTTTTTTTGGACGGATCTGTTTAAAAATATGATATGTATTGTGGGACAGTTTCTAAATATTTGGGCCTTGTTTATCATATCTGAATTGAGATGTTTATGATGTTCATGCAAATTTTTAATGTCTTGGATGAATCACTTCAATAGAGGAGGGTTCACACATATTAAAGACTTGGGATAATTTAATGTTGAGTTGATTATTTAGTTGACTTTCTTATTGGTAAGAATAATTAATTATTAATTAATTATTATATATTTATATGTTCAATGGTTAATTAACATTTGAGTTATCTTATAGAAGATTTATGTTGTTAATTATTTGTCGAATAAATTATTATATTTGATTAATTAATTATTTATTTAATTAATGGATTATTTGGGGTTTTAGACATGGTGTACTGCACCAATGATATATATATATTTTTGTTAACGATACACGAGTTGTGAGATAGGTACTAATGTTCCAAATACACACTGGTTTATATACATGGTGTTCTACATGAATCATACAAGGGAATATTCTTTTTGGGGATAGGGACTGAAGCTCCAAATACCCATTAGTTTTGAGACTAGGATTGGCACTCAAAATACTCACGAGGGTTCTAGACATGATGGTCTAATCCCATTAATTTACATTGAACTACGGGTCCAATAGGACATACGTGAAATTAATGAAATGGTTAATGAAATAGGTTCTGACATAATGATTTGATAATTTAATATGGGAAATAGCTTATTCCCCTACACGGTTGAGACATGTATTGAGATATGGGTGTCCTGGAGAACCTAAATATTTATTCGGTTAAATAAATAGTAACAATTAAGAGGACTTTATTATTTAATGAGGTTTGGAAAATTGATAAATAAAAATTAGTGTGTGATAATAGCAGAGGTCCAAGCGGATGGTTGAGATGATCATGAAGATCACCATCAGGGCATTGAGTCATTTTTTATTTCTATATTGGAATGTGAAGTATGTAGTTTTGTTTAAGTTCATTCCAATTTGTTTTATTAGCTTGTCATGTATGCATATACTGTATAAGCTATCATTTTTCACATTAGATTATTTTTTATAAAAAATTTCCTTCTACTGAATAATCATTTATTAAATTGCATTTTCTATTTATAGCTATTGATTATTATTGAACTCTTATGTGAGGGTACAGTCTCCCCATTTACAATCCATAGTCCCTTACTGCTAGTCAGCAGCCTATGCCATGTGAGGAGATGTTGTTGAGGTCATTTGGTGACTAGTACGACCACCAGTTCAGGGGTGAGTCAGGTCGAGAAGATTCAAAGTTGTATGAGAAGATTCTTTTCCTTTGTCTTACTATTCTTATTTTGGTATAAATGATTCATGGAATGTGTCGGCACTAGGGTTAATAGTTGTTCATGGGGCTGATCACCCCACATATAGGAAATAACCATGTTTTCATGGTTTGGATTGCTATTAATGTTGATCACTATTATAGATGATATGATTACCCATTGGGGGACTGCTGTATTTTTAGATTCTTATAGATTTTAAAAAAAGATTTTAAAAATTATTTCCGTAATATGGATATGATTCTATATTACATTAAACATATTAGGCACCTAGAGACAAAAATTCCATGAATATATCCCATTTCATATAGTTTCATAGGTAGTATGCCTGATAATATGGATTGTGTGCATTGAATATATGAAATGTCTTCTATTTATATAGAATTTATTTTTATATATCATGTTTTCATGAGGTAATAAAAATTCATCAGTGATAATATGAAATTTTTAAGTTCCATGCTTTTTTTTATTGTATGTTTTAGTGATTTCAGCATGAAGTTCATTGTCAGCTCACTGTAGTGACATGTTTTCTTCTGGATAAATGGTCTGTTGATTTGGCTAAATTTATTTGGCTACAATTATGACAGAACAATTATTCAGTTGTTAGGTGTATATGCACCTTAAAAATAAGAAAGGGTAACATGAGTATTCAAACTTGGGAAAAATCCTTAAAAATTAAATAAAAAAGTGAATTAATTTTGATTTAATGGAAGCCAAATGTCAGCGGTATGGTGTATAGTCACCTTATATATTGGTTGGTGGCCATCCATTTAATTGAGACTTTAATAACCATAGTGTGTTCAAGATGGATATAAATGTAATACTGTAGAGTTTTTATTGAATTGAACTATTTTAGGGTTTCTTTTTTGGAGAATCTAGATTGAATATGTGGGACCCTTTGCGGTCTACATTTTTTAAAATATTTTAGATGCTAAATTTGAAGATAAAAATAGAGTTATACTGAATGATAAATATTAAAAGATGATGTTTTATGTAGCTTGATGATTTGGCCCATGAGGCATTAATATGATTCCAAGTATCTTATTGTGAAAAAGTACATCCGTGTTTCTTTAAATTCATTCAAATGTTTAAAGGATGAAATTAATTAATTAAAATGGAAAAAATGTAAAAGTGGATTTTGAACATTGAGATGTCATTTTTGAGTTTTCAAGAGAGATGTTCAACGTTTATGTTTCGTAAGGGGCTAACGAAAGGTAGGACATACCCTTACAATGTTTTGGGAATTAACGGAAGTCTTTCCCACTTCGTGGGATGAATTTTGGGGACTTTAATGTTTTGAAATAGCACACTAGTGAGGAGTTGATATTTTATTTCGACATCATGGAAAATCTTGAGGAGGGTAGTGTCTCATTGATTTTGGTAAATGTGTTGGAAGGTAACACTGATATTTTTGAATAGATCCATTTTGTAGTAGTTCGACTGATCTTTTTTAGTATCCTTGGATTTTTGTTTCTTTTCTCTTCCTATTGAGATGTCCTTGTCCCCTATCCTAACCTCATCATTGGAAAACTATGATAGCATTAGTCTTAGGATGCTATGTATTTTGAAATGTTGTGGGGATAGATAAATGGTAGTAATCTGGGTTATACAATGGAAGTGTTGCTTCTTTGTGCTACACATTCATTCATGTTGCAGAAAGTTAGTCTTTTTAAATAGACACCTGATGGATTGAATTGTTAATGTTAGCAGATATCAGGTAAGGAATTTTGGTGTACATACTGTTTTTGATGTAATAATTTAAATAAAGCATGTCACATGTTTAATTATTCATGTGGGTTTTCAGGACTGTAATGTCTTTCTACGAAATTGTGAAAAACCATTTTATGTTGGTCAATCGAGATTCAGCCATTTTTCATCAACGTCATACTTTTAATGACCACGAATGAATGATCTGTTTCAATATTTAAATGGTAATATAATATTTGGCTCATGTTTTAAATAATTAAGCATTTGGACTTATGTTTTAGTAAAATGTATCCTTGTCATTTTAAAACATAATGTGGTTGTTCAAACAGAAAATATTCCCAACCTTGGTAGCTCAATAGAGGTTATATTTGTATCTGATGGCGTCTCAGGGATGATATGTTTTGTAGGTGGGTAGATTGTAATGTCATGTGTTTTTGAACCAGGTTTAAATTATAATGGTTTTCATTGTTTTTTCATTTATCGATGGTTCAATTTTTAATCCACACTTAGGAACAATATTATGAGTGTTGGGACACTAAAAGATGTTGTTTTGGACTTTCTTAATTACTCGATAATTTTCATGGGTGTCCTGATAAGTCTTCGGAGCACTGGATCTAGAAAAGTCAACTCTAATGGATCTGGATGGGCTACACATGTTTTCAATCAATGTTATGTAGCTTAACCAGTTTAATATTTTACATATTTTAAGTATATAATATAAAATGGGAAATTTTTATTTAAATAAAATAATTTGATCATAATATTAATGTTATTATTATTATTATGGTGTCATAAATTATTTGGATGTTAAAACATATTAATTACATGATTAATGGTGTGTAAATATTTTGTGAAATTAATGTGGATTTTAGGTATCTCAATGAAAATTTTAAATAAATGTGGAGTTAAAAAATTTATGAAGCGTTGTTAATAAATAGAGCAATTGGGTTCATCAACGGATTGAAAAAAATAATGATGATGTTATAACTATTTTAGATTGATTAATGTAATAATCATTACTAATTATGGTTGATATTATTATTATAAAAAATAATAATTTTTTTTTGAGGGATACAGTTTAAAAATAATAAATAAATGGTGGTAGTAATAATGGTATTCCAATTATTATTAATTTTATACAAATCATTAATATTTGTATGGATTTTATGGGTTAGATTTTAATCATTAGTATCATGTTAATGATATTACAATAAATTTGGGTTATGGTTTTAATATTTTTAATAATTTTTAAATAAAAAATTATTTTGGGGTTTTATTTAGTTTTTAGTGTAGAAACATAAAATATAATTGAGGAATTGTCTCCCCCTTCCTCCAGGAACGCGAGGCCTAACCACCCTCTGCAACCCAATCCAGCCGACACACCAGGCTGCTCCCCTCCTCCCCATCATTAACTCATATCCATTTCTGGAGCTTCCTACCTAGGCCGCAATCACCTCTCTATGGTGTGACCTAGTAGCGCAGGACCCACCCCCAGATGACCCGCACCAGTAGTGCGCAACACCTGTGTTGTGACCCCTTCTTCTTCCACTGAGGGTTTCCTCCCAATTTCATTGTGGGTTTGGTCTGATTCAATGAGGTAAGAACTACTCTCATACATTCCTTCATCACTTCATAGTTTCATTGTATTTTTGGAACCCTATTTTGTTTATGAATTTAGGGTTTTGGGATAATCCCCGGTTTTGATTTACTTCCCATCTTTAAGGTGTGAAAATTGTTTTTTGTGATCATTTGGTCCATAATCCAACATCTTCCACCAAGGGAGATGCAGATGAACTCATTTTTCTTCACTGAATTTAGTTCGAGGCACATGAACTTGTAAATATATATTTAATGATATATATGTATAAAAAAATATACATATATTTAAACTTGGTGCATGTGCGACTGCATGCCATTTTCTAATATTGCCTCCAAGTACATTAAAGTGCTGCGTAATTAAAATCGCATCACCGAGAGTTTGGGTCCCGAATCTCTATGCCATTATTTATGTATTATTTTAATCATTAAATATTTTAGATTATGATTTTATATGATTGTGGAAATGTTTTATTTTCATTAAATGATGATTAATGATAAATTGTTGGTTGGTGTAAATGTCATATCATTCATTCTTAAGATTAGGTTTTTGCATGTATCCCTGTTGATGTAGATACATGATATGTGGATGCAAGACTTTTGATGTTATTGACTAATGATTTCCAAATGAGATAAATGAGGAAAGGACCATATTTTGGTGTTAATCATGTATTGCTAGCTATTGAAAATATGTTGAGCTTATTCCCTGAATATTAAATTTTTGAAATAGTAAGCACCCATGGGTCTTCCTTGTAAATGACACTTAAATGGTGATAGACTGGGACACCCTAAGGTGTGCCTTCTTAAAAGAAGTAATAGAATGATAATTACATAAATGGTGATATATAAGTTGGAGAATTAAAAGATTGATTGGGGAAGGAAGTGTAATAAGGTAATAATTATAGAATTAATTATCATTTCATGAGTTGAAAAAAATTGTGGCAGTTTCTAAATATTTAGAATATTGAATATTTTGACATGATCGGAATATAAATTAGAAACTGTTAATAATTAATGGGTAGACTCATTATTACATGATAAATAGTTAATAGTTAATTAAATGATGAAATGGTAAAAGAGAAGTGATTCAATTAATTAATTTTTTAGTTATTAAGTTTGCATTCATTAATTTAAGATTGTTAATTGATTGTTTGTTATGATAGATAGCCAAAAATACCTTGTGATGCATGTCTTTTTCCATGCCATAAGTTGGTTTGGTTGGATTTCAATAGAAATATGATATGTTGTTTGAGATGATTGCTAAATATATGGGCCTTGTTCTGCATGTTTTACATGAGATGTTTATGACGTACATGTAAATTGTTAAATTCCATGATGAATCACTTCTTAAGTGGATGGGTTAAGGCTTTTTAAATAGTTGGGATAACTAAATGATGTGTTAATTATTTATTTGACATGATTGTGGATAAAGATAATTAATAATTAATTAATTATTAACTATTAATTATTTATTAACTATTGATACATTGAATCATTAATTATTTTTTGAGTTACATGATGGGAGATTTATGTTATTAATCAGTTGTTAAAATAACTAACACTTTTGATTAATGTAATTATGAGAAAATTAATGGTTGGTTTTGGTGTCCTAGACATCGCATAATAAACCAATGATAAATAGATATATTTAATAATGATAAATGAGTTGGGAGATAAAAATAGATGCTCCATATAATCATAGGGTACTATTAATGGCGTTCTATACCTAGCTTCCACAAAAATATTCTTTTATGGGATAAGGACACATGCTCGAAATACCCATGGGGTGTGAGACATGGAATGATTCTCCAAATACTCTTGAGGGTTCTAGACATAATGTTCTACACCCATTAATTGACATTGGACTATAGGTCCAACAGGTCATACCTGAAATGAATTAAATGGTTCATGAAGGATATTGATACATAAGGATTTGAGAATTGAATATGGGAAATCGTTTAGACACCGGCACGACCTATGAATGTATTGAGATAAAATTTTCCTAGAACCGAGGGATTTATGTTCTTAAAAAAAATAGAAACAATTAATGAGGATTATATAATTTAATGAGGTTTAAATAATTTATAAATTAAAATGAGTGTGTGATTACTAATCTGTATGCATGACATGTATAATGCACATTTATACACCAACTAAGGGATGAAATAGGTACTTGGGAATATAGATACCTCGTATGACTTCATTTATTTATGAATGCTTTGAATGTATTTTATTTCTTTATTGAATATCTAGATTTGGGTTACAGACCAGTTGTCTCGTACTACTGAGGCTTCTATCTCAAACACTACTCATGATTCCATTGCACTGGGATACCCGAGTAGCTTATATTTTGTTGCATTTTTTGTTTGTTTGATATATTTGAGAGATAAGAGCAGAGGACTGAGTAGAAGCTTAGGATGCTCAAGTAGATCTCCATTGGGGCTTTGAGTATTTTCAGTATTCCCGTATTGAGATGTAAAGCATGATTTTTTGTTTACTGACATTCCATTTTGTATCATTATCATGTTATTCACACATCTAATGTATAAACTAGCATTTTCCACCTTTATCATGTATTATAAAAATCATCCATCTACTGCACAATCTTTTATTAGAAAACTTATTCTATTTAATGATATGGACTATTATTAAACTCAAATATGGGGAAATATTCTCCCCACATATTATCCATATACCCTCACTACCAGTTGGAAGAATATGGCGTACGAGGAGACTCACTTGAGGTCATGTGGTGAATGTTTTGTCAACCAGTTTAGGGGTGAAAATACTCGGGACGTTACAACTTTAAAATCTAAATAGTCTTGTCAAATTAACAATTAGACTATATATGAAAGGATTTTAATGGACTAAACTATGATCAAAAATTGTCCTAAACACCCTTCCTGAACTGTAACGTGAAATAATGTTCTTTATCTGAAATGATAAACCATAGAACACTATGAAATCAAACAATATTTTGATGATAAAAACTACCTAGTTTTACAATAGTAAAGATATCCCAAATAAGAAAAAAGTGGGATACATTTTTTAGTGGATACACATTCATCCCTAATTAATTATTCATTTAAGATATCATGGGTAATCCTATCACTGTATTCATAGCATAATCATCCCATTTCCATTTTGGAATAGGAAGAGGTTGACAAATTACAACATTCCTCTAATGCTCAACTTTTACCAAATGATAGATGAAACATATCACTTTGATTACCAAAAACATCATCTTCATTCATGACCACAAGTACAGTCGACATAAATCACAATCCATTTTTATCAATCCATGATGTACTATCCATATAAAGTCATGAAACTCTCTCTTAAGCACATTGTGTCAATATTTACGAACCCGTACAAGACCATAGAATAGAAAATAATTTACCCTTTCAAGAGGGCATCATGATGGAAACTCATTAACATATATGTTTTTCCTTATAAAAAATCCCTCTTTAATTGATAAATTCTATTTCGTGATCCTTTATAGAATAGTATGTAAAATAGTTGTCAATGTTATGACTTACTCATCCATTTGACTCATAATAATCAAGATGCATTTGTTTAAAGAGTTCCATCATTCACAACTCATTAGAATAATACTTTAATTAATTCTTCTACATATTATGGATAAAATAATAACAATTGAAATTTAACATTCTTTTCTTATAATCCAACTCATTTTCAAAGGGTTTTAGATACCCAACCCCCTACTATGCTATAGTCTTGGGTCTTGATGAGAAAATATGCACCTAAGGCTGTCATGGACTATGTATGACAAAAACCAATGACCCAATAATTTAAGTTTCTAGAATCATAAGGAATGTACCACCACATATAACTCAATATCATGAGTAGTATAATTCATCTCATGTAGTCTCAAATACTGGGAGTCATACAAAACCACTTGACCCTCCTTCAACAGAACAACTTTGAGTGAAAATATGAATCCCTAAAAATATTTACTATATTAATAAATGTAAACAATTAATATATATTTGGGTGAAAATGACTTAATTTTAAACATCTACTAAAATCCTAACTGAAATGAATCCAACAAAATAAACCTCACCCCATTCTAAGTCATCCAAGTCATTTGTTCTTTTATATGGGAGAATTCGAATGTAATAACTGATGATAAAATTCTAAACCATGAATGTGATGAATCTTGAAGGGAATCGTGTGTCATTACCAATATACCATGGATTCAACATTGTATACATCTTATAACACTTAAACCATTAAGATGATATGTCTTGGAATGTTCACCTCACCATTCTAGAAAGTATATTTGGTTAAATAGAAGAAAATTAAATTTTATCTCTTTCAACTCAAGAATATTTCAATATTTCAGGCATGATCATCCCCTTACTAGGGATTTTACTATGATGAAATAAAAAATACACTAAAAAATCTATAAAAGGAAGAAATATTTGATTCATCAATGAAATGAATACCATCTACCACAGCATTAAACAATGGAACATCACTACGAACTCATTAAATTCATAACAACTCCTAAATAAAATATGAGTTATTTCTAATCATCTCACCCTAAAATAATGAAATCCTAATCTTAAATATATATTGGTGAAGATATTATCAATTATCATCATATCAATTTCATCATAAATGTGTGGAAGCAGATAGTTGTTTTTTTCCTTCATCAGGATTACTCTAGGATAATCTAAAAATAAGAGTCATGTCCCATCATACTCCTGGGGAATAAATAATAGGAGAACTCCATAGAGATATACTTCTCCAAATGAAACATTGATCATAAGGATCATACAATGGTATTTTCAAATAACAATGCTCAAATGGTTCCATTCCATAAGATGTGATTAAAATTGGTCTTTCCCCTAACATGAACTCGATAATAAGATCGACATAGAACTTAGGCGGTTCACCAAATAACATTAAAATAAATACATAGTAAAATTGTTATATCAAGGGAAGAAAATTACCAGGATGAATTCCACCATCGCCATGATTAAATATTTGTATTTGAGCTATGCTACATATCAATTTTAATTTAATAGGACCTACAAAAATATCCATGAGATCGAACTCACCGGGTTAAAAGAGGTCCTTTCTTCATGATATAGAAATCCAATTATTCTTTGTTAATAGTCAATATGTTCCTAATATAAAACTATACAATCCTGATATTTATCAAATCCAAACCAGTAATTTCTGAAAAAATGGAACATAAATGAAATAATATCAAAAGACATTCATGTGAACACCCCTTTCAACATCTGATATTCTCATACCACACTCCCAAAAATGTGATGATGGCCAAGGCATCATCTATGAATTAAATAATAAAACACAGACTACTTGAATAAATAGAAGATAACAATTTATCATATTACCCTATATCAAAATACAATATACATGTAGGAAATACAAGAATCATACATATGATAATAGAGGGTCCTACATGCACACTGACCATTATAGTCTTCACCGTATGAAACTGACTAGCCTATATATTCTAGACTCTAATCTAACTCCCTTGTTTTTTCCCTCTTCTTGTAAAGTCCACAAAAAAAATACTGTAATGCCTCCACAATCCAGAACCATACATACATTTGTAAACTAGCTATCAGTCATTAGGGGTTACTGAGTCCCTCCCAATCAATACATAAATAGATCACCTTCCAATACTCTGCTATGATATTTTCCTCCAAAACATAAGAATATTACCCAACCTACCACAATCAAGGCACTTCAATGAAGAGTATGGACATTGATTCCTCTTATGACCAATCATTAAACAGTCGTAAATAAATAAATAAACAAGGTACTTAAATGGATTCCCACCACTCTGACAGCTCTACCCATTGATTCATTGATGTTAAGGATCTTACGAGTTCTTCTTACTATGATAAGATGATCTCACAGTTCACCCTATAAAAAACATATCCACTTCTTAGGGCCTCTCTCAGTTTACATCTTATAATGTGTGAATGATTCCACATATTCTAAATGTAACTAATGTGAATGATTTAAACATGTGGTCAGATCCCATAAATAATCACATCTATAAAATATCTCACCCTAGAGATATCATCAACGACTATGGTTAGCATAAAGCACTATTAGTTCATGAATTGTCTAGTTTGATAATTCACTAACAGTTTTTTATAGGTTATATGAAATAACAAACACATATTTTGATCCCCAAATTTATCGGGATAGAAGTGGGACAATCACATCAATTCAATATCATTGTATAATAAATCTATTTGTTATCTATCATAATCCAAAAGGTCCAGCTAATTCATGTCTGGTCTATGAATCTTGTATTCATAAATATTCACCCTTAAATCTATGCTTGTCTCAATGATCATCAATATTGAATGGACTAGATATATCAAAAACATATATTCGTATAAGCCTCCCTCCCGAGTGCTCAATGGATGATTCTAATGTTGAGAATATAACAGAAGAACAGCCATCAATGACATGGCATGAAAAATATTCCCTTCTAGTGATATCATAACCCTCAATAAGTTCATAGGAATATAAACATCAATACAATCCTCATGGTCAACAGGACCCTCCGTATAAACTTCATTTGGAGTGTGATGATTACCACTATCCAAATTCATAATTCAATTATGACATTGGATATTTTATATGAACAAGAAAAATACATTCCTTTTAAATCTAGGTAAAAATTGTGTCAACCTCAACATGTGACAAATATAAATGTCCAGATTCTTATAATACATCTATACATGGATTAGATTTTTCATAGCATGATAGAATAGTTCTTTATAATTAAATTATTATAAATAACATGCATTTCATTCTATATTTTATTTATGAAGATATTTCAATTTCCTTAAATATGTACATATCACGAATAATTCAAGACAATATGCATCCCTATGTGGATACCATGATTTATGAATCCCCAAATCATTCCATAAAACACCAAAAGTATAAATGTCATGAAATAATAACATCAAAATAAATTGAATCTCTGAATGTAAAATAATAATTACCACAACAATAAATGATGTGAACAACATTACCGTCATTGGGAACTCATTGTTTCTGTTGAACATGTGTAAGGTAATCACATGTATAAGATCATTTCCACATCTCGAGAAATCCTCAACACAATAATACCATTTCTAATTCATAAATAAATAATAGATTATTCTTAATTTAGAACACATTATAATATTCTTTCGTCTCAAAATCTCTCATGAGGAAAAATCTAGTTTGGTTCAAGATCATAAATGTTCCTCCCTGTATGCTAGAGGCTTCCATCAAGATTTAGGGGTGTAAAGAGCATAGTGGGGGACGATACATTTGGTAACGAGATCAATTAAATCATAATTAAACTATTATAATAACTATTATAGTAATATTAATATAATAAATAGTACAGCAGAAAACTTTAATGAATGTGAAGAAAAACTAAATAAAATAATAGTGAACAAATTAATGGAATGTTATAATGAAACAAAATGTTATACCAAAATAAATAAAAAATAAAATAACATGCAGACACAATAAACTCAAATGATCGTAGTCCCAAATTACATTTCAATAATGTATCCATGCTCCAAATGATCTAAAATGAAATGATAAATAATGAGGCCCTAAAAATTATCCAAAACATCATCCATGTAATCTCCCTGGTTACAAAAACACTTCTATAATTAGGAATGAGTAAAACACATTAGGTCAAAAACACAATGTCAAAAAAATTGAAATTATAAGTGCATGAAATAATGAAGTAATAAGTTTATTAAATAATAATTTTAATATAATTGAATAATAAAACTACTTTATTTCATTTATAGAATATAACTAAACATGTAGAAAATACACAATAACCGTAATCACAAGTCAACTTAGAATGACATAATCTAAAAATACCTATACATAAGCATTCCAACATCCCTTCTAAGCCCTCTAGATAATTTTTTTCCATTACAAGGTGAATAATTATATATAAGAGTTACAACTCCTAGGCCATGAAATATATATATATATATAATTTAGAATCAAACTATGACTAACAATCTATATAATAATTGAAAAATGAAACTAGTCTGAGCTAACTATATAATAATTTCATAATGAATCACATCAAAATCCATAACAGAAAATACATTACAATATCACATCGTATGTCATAATGGTTAAATAATAAGATTATATATTCTATTTAATCAATATTTCATATATATGAAAGAAATATCACCATGTATTTTAATAGAAAATAATCCTTTACATAGGTGATTATTTATGATGAAATTACTTAAGGCATCACATAATGTAGAACAAATTATTCTATTTTCCAATTCATTATTATTCAAGGGCTGTTTCACCTAGTGGGTAGCCACAATCTAGGTGAAAATCTCCATTGAATCTATCAGGATCTAATAAATAATCCAATAAAATTTTTATTATCATCATTTATCAAATTAATTTAATTTTTAGGTTGTGGTGGATAAATCATAATATTTCACATATTTAACAATTAATTAGATAACAAGGTTAGTATTTTGACTACCAATGTTTATCTTATTACCAAGGAGTTTTTCTAATCGGAAACACCAACAAGAATGAATGAGAATAAGTTTTCTAGCTGAACCAAATCTCGTGATATCAAAATCGACACCTATTTACAAATCTGTAAAAATGCTACACCAATACAATGAGAAAAAAGTGGATGATAGAGAAAAAAAAAAGAAAAAATATACTTTGGATCATACACTTGATCAAGATATTGCGAAGGAAAAAATTCAATCCAAAATAGAATAGATATAACTAAGGTTCCTAGGGAGAATATGATTCATATAGATGAAAATATATCATATTCACCACATGGGTTATGACAACTAAACTAGATAAATTAATGGAATTTAAAATTCAATGTAGCATCCCATGTAAATAAAGAATATGAAATTTTCATATTTATTAATATTTGTGAATTTATTATTAATTAATTTTACCTTTAAGGATTTTCTATGTTCGATAGCATACCTGATACGCAACAGTAAGTTTCATTAAAATCATACATTGCACAATAATAATATTATATTATTATTTTAAATGGTAAGTTAACTCCTAGCCGTTTTAATAGAGGGAATTAAAAAAACTGACTATAATATAATTATTCATGTTTGTTAAATTTATTTACATTTATCTAATAAAATTAAGAGGCTTAAAATGTGAATGAATATAATTTAAAGATGAATTTACATTAAAAGGTCGATTTACTGCCTTTTAATGGAGAACCCTCATTAAATATAGTTTTGGTCACTTAAATACATTCTATTTGACCAAATAAAATCCTTCTTTATAATGGAGACATCATAATTTACATTTTCTACATTTTTTTAATTTTTCTGATAAAGTTCATTTTTTTAATGAATAGTTAAAAATATTGTATTTTAATTCAAAACTGAGTTTTAATCTAATTGATTTATTTGGATATATTATTTTTTTAATTTTTTTTAAAGTTTAATTAGAATATATTTTTACCATTTAATCCTATTTTTGTTATTGTAATTAATTTCACTTTGCAATCGGACATAAACAAGTGTCAATCTTTTGATAGTTATTGTTTCTTAAATCCACGCTATTTAATTTAACAACGAGTATTAATTTTAAATTAATTAATTCAAATTATATGTTTTGAATTTGTTAAAATAAACATAATTTTTTAATTCATAATATCAAATATAGATAAGGATGAATTTTTGGTAGTTTTCTGAAAAACATTAATTTTTGATGAATAGTGAAACTACATAGTAGTGGTTAAAAAAATGCTTTTTCATTTAAATGATATTTTACCACTTCAGTGAATTGAATTTAGAAAATAATACATATATGGTTGTTATTAGTAAGTAAAATTTTGTTCAATAAGCTGAAAATATTTTTTGGGAAGTAGTGACGTTTGACTTTTATTTACCACGGTTAAAGGTAAATAGGGTAATTCGAGGTAAAAAGAATATTATAATAATTCAAAATTACTATAAAACTAGTTCTAAACTTATTGTATGAGTAATTACTGACCATAGGAATCCTTGAGTCTATTTTGGGGCCCCATGGAGCCACTTAAGAGTGATAATGACACTTTATTTTAATTAACATAATGTAAAGTCAAAAATGACATAAACCAATATCTCTTTGTAAATTAATTTTTACATAGTGTTATATAATTTATCATTTCAACAATAAATATTCATTGGAATGATAAATGTTTTTCTTAAATATGGTTTTTTTATAATTTTTATAAATTGAATAAATTAAATTATTTATGACACAATATTGATGAAGTATTTACCTCATTAATAAATTATTAAAATAAATAAAATTATAAATATAAAAATAACATCCAAAAACTTCCCAATTATTATTGGATGAATTTATGTCTAACATTAGTCATATTATATTCTACCTTAATTGGTTTTTGTCATTTAGAAACTGAATATCATTATATAATAAAACAATATTATCACACTTTCATAAAGAGCCCATCCTCCCACTAATAAAAAAACCTCACTTCTAACTAATTACTCGCACCTCTAAAGCCTTTTTAATCATACATAATCATTCCAATTAAGCTCCATAAATCCCAATACTCCTATTAGATCCCATACTTTAGGAAGAAGGCACATCAGGAAACTATTTTGGTTCATTCCAAAGGGACATACCCAAATTAAAGGTAACAAATTCTGTTAAGTTATTCTCTATTATTTTACATCTCCAACCCATAAACTCTTTTTATTAATTTATTTTATAAGAAAAACAATATACAAAATATACTAGTATGTTTTTATAAGAAGGATTATAAATTCACTTACACACACTTCTATATAATGGGTGAATAACAATCTGTTTCTGTGGGTGGAAAACTAACGCCTCACGAAACGATGATTGTTTGATTATCTCATACCACCCATCATGGTGTCCATTAAGAAGAAATTATATTTATATATGATACATGTTATGTTAATGTTTTATTTATTCTTCTGTATTTTTCTTTTATACAATACCTTTATGGTTTCCATTAAGTGTAAACGTGATAATTTCATTTGAGGAAGTGCGGACTACCACCCCCACAATGTGATATGACTCTTTAATGCCATATGTGAGATGTATAAAGGTTGGAGATAATGATATTATATTATATATTATACATTAATTATAATATAACTATGTATAATTATGTTTTAATTCCATTAAAATAAGAAATAGAAATGAAACTAGCGTTCATGCGTACGTACGACTTACCGTCTCCATGAACAGTGCATTTCATTTCATACCTCCAAATGAAATGTACTATATTAAATATATATATATATATATATATGATATATATGATATATAAATATTTAATATTATTCTGGATATAATGGAATTTTGACCACATGGTCAACAAGTATATATAATGTGTTCATTTTTTATCCAAGAACCAAATATCCGCAAAACGAATGTTATTAACTTAAATGATTAAATAATGTTTATATCATTGTAATAAGTGATATTAAAGGAATAATAAACATGAAAATTTTTCTTAAGTATATATTAAATTTATTTTATTATTCAGGAGATTAATCAATGATCGAGTCATGTCAAACATGAGGTAAGGGACTTAGGCTAAATCTCCTTCCATTGAGGCATATTTTGGTCTAATACACGACTTTCTTTTATACGGTGTATAATCCCCTTTGACTATTAATTTAATGTGAATATTTTTCTATGAATCATTTTACTAAATAAAAAAAAGATTTTTTATTTTTAAAGTAATTGTTTACAATGACCTTTTCACCACCACAAGTATTATTTGGTCTTTGGATTCCTTAACAAGTTGTAATGTTTTTAGTAGGAAAATAAATACAATATACTATTTTACAGATTTTTGGTATTGAAAATCGATTTGATATTATTTTTGATTCGTTAATATATTGAAATGTTATATTGTTATTTCAATGTGGAAATGTTATCTTTCCTTTATGCTTGTGTTATGTGTTATGATCAAGTTATAGTTTATGGGAATTGTTTACGTATACGGGTGGTTCCTTGATAATCCTAGGATGGGTGATCCCGAGAGAGCTCTCCAATGAATTGTGTAACATGACTGAGGTAAACGTGGATACTTCTCCTAACAGAAATAAAGAGTATACTACGATGGGTATTCTAAAGAAACACTCTATATAGCATTTAATGAGGCAACATCCCCCATCATTAAGAGGATCATCTGACCATGTGCTAGGAGAAGGGTGGATTAAAGCACTAGAGATTTTTTTTGATGTAATGGGATGTACATAACATTTGAAGGACATTCTCTTTGTCTACTGTTCTGAAGATGAAGCTGATTAGTGGTGGTCGATGGTGAAAAATATCAAGGATAGTGAAGAGATTGATGCTCTTGATTAGGATGAACTCAACGGTATGTTTCTTGAGAAATATTCTCCTAATGTTTTTCATCATAGGATGGAAAAAAAATTCCTGGAATGAAGGTAGGAGGATCACTCGGTGGTTGTTTATGAAGAAAAATTCACCTGTCTGGAAAGGTATGTTCCCAATTTCATACGAGATCTTGAGAGTAAAAGCAACCATTTTTAATCAAGATTAAACACAATGTATTGAAGGGATTTAGCTTCTAGTGAGTTAAAATGTTATGAGGAACTTGTTCACTATGAGGAGAAGGTTGAAATGTAGTTTGTTGATGATCGTGTGTTCTTTGACAAACAACAGAATAAGAGGTCGATCTGGCAGACAAAAGGGAAGAACTCTTCAAAAAATTATGATGGTAAGAAACATAATTTTACTATTTCTTTAAAATGTTGAAAAAATCATGATGGGGAATGTCTTTTAAATTCTGTTATGTTCTACTATTGTGGTAAAATGTGATATAAGGTTTGTAATTGCAATGAAAAAGTTCATGGTAATAGTAAGACAAAATCTGATTTACAGATAGTAAAATGTTTTAAGTGCAATGAAATGGGTGATTATGTAAATGAGGGTCCAACAAAGAAATAAACTAAGGTAAAGTAGCGTGACTACGAGAATAATGGGGTGGTCAAATCCATTGCAACTACTTCAGCAGATGTTGGTCCATCATTTGATATAGTATCAGGTACACTGTTTGTTTGATCAGATTATGCCAATGTGTTGTTTGATTCAGGGTCCACACACACATTCATTTCTGAGAAGTTTTCAGGTAAATTATAAATTCCATATGATGATATGAATATAGAACGTATGGTAAAAACACCTGGAGAAAATGTTGAGACAAAAATAAAACATAAGAACCTTCTTGTTCCTGTCTGCGGAATGAATCAACTTGTAAACCTAATTGTTTTGCCCTAAGTTGTGATTGATGTTATTTTGGGAAATGATTGGTTTTTTGTTTTTCATGTTATGATTAACTGCATATCTAAAGAGATTTTTTTCATAATGATTTTCAGTTTGTGTATACGAATGAACCCTTTCTTTTGATAATATATTAGGAACCTGAGAAACTAGTAAAATATGGAAATGAATGTTACCTTGCACATATTGTTGAAAGCAAAGGAACTATTCATATTAATGATGAGTCGGTTGTAAATGAGTACCTTGATGTTTTTTTCTAATGAGTTTTCTGGTATTATACCTGATCAGGAAGTTGAATTTACTATTGACATAGTTCCTGGTACTATGACAATTTCAAAACCCCTTTATCTAATGGCTCAAGTTGAACTTTTAGGGTTAAAGAAGGAATTGTTGGAGTTATTAGATAAATGTTTCCTTTGACCTATTACATCACCTTGAGGTGCTCTTTCCTTGTCTTTTTAAAAAGAAAGATGGTTCAATGAGTCTTTTCATTGATTATAGAGCATTTAATAGCATCACTGTTAAGAACAAGTATCCTTTGACTCATAGTGATGATTTGTTTGATCAGCTCAAGGTAGCTTAGTAGTTTTCAATGTTTGAATTGAGATCAGGGTACCATCAGTGGAATGTTAATGATGTAGATATTCCGAAGACCGTGTTTCATACTATATATGGAAATTGTGAATTATTATTTATGCCTTTTAGTTTAACCAATACACCTGTTGTATTCATGGATCTTATGAATAGAATTATCCAGGAGTTCATGGATATGATTTTGGTTGTGTTCATTGATGATATTTTGGTTTATTCCAAACGTATTGAGGAATATGAAATTCATTAAAGGGTTTTCTTGAAAACCATAAAAGAAAAGAAAATATTTTGGAAATTTTGAAAGTGTGATTTTTGTTTGCATCAAATTTCATTCCATGGTCACATTGTTTCAAAAAATGGCATAACTATTCATCATGAGAAAAGAAATGTTGTTTAAGAATGGCCAATAATGACAAATATAAACATGATAAGTAGTTTTCTTGGTTTTCCAGGTTATTATCAGAGGATTTTTGAAAATATTTCATCGTTTTTAAGTCCATTGACTATGTTTACTCGAAAATGTTTTAAGTTCAACTGGAGAAAATAATGTGATGATTATTTCCTAGAATTGAAAAGATGATTGTTGAATTCTCTTGTTTTGGAACTGCCTTCCAGAAATGATGACTTTGATATCTATAATGATGTTTCATTGAATGGACTTGGATGTGTCCTTATACAGAATGATCAGGTAATTTATTAAGCTTCACGTCAGTTGAAACCTCATGAGTTAAATTACCCTACAAATTATTTGGAATTAGAGGCTATTGTTTTTTACTTATTAATTTGGAGGCATCATTTATATGGAGTAAAATTTGAAATATATACTGACCAAAAAAGTTTTAAGTATATTCACTCAGAATGAATTAAACATGAGACAGAGGAGATGGATGGAATTAATCAAGGATTATGATTGCAAAATCGATTACCATATGAGAAAAGCAAATAATGTGGATGATGATTTATGTTGAAAAAGTCGTTCTTCCTTAAGCATGTTACATTTGGAATAAGATCCAGTGGTTTTTTATTAGATAAAACTTGGCAGAGAAGTTGTTGGTGCATAAAATTATTCTATTTTGTATCAGGTTACAGTAATATCATCTCTATAATTAAGAATTAAGAAAGTACAGAAGGAAGATAGTGTTTTACGGAAATAGGTAGAGTTGGTTCAGAATCGTATGTTTCCTGAATTTAACGTTAATAATGATTGTGTTTTGAGTTTTGGAAAGAGATTATGTGTTCCTTGTGATTCACAATTGAAGAATGTGTTCTAATGTGAAACTCATATTTCCCAGTTTTCAGTTCATCCTGGCGGTACTAAGATGCATAGAGATCATTGGGAGTATTACTGGTGGGATGGAATGAAAAGAGATATAGCTGATTTTACGTTGAAGTGTTTGAATTATCAGCAGGTTAAAGCAGAGATAAAGTTACTAAAAAGTATGCTTCATCCTTTATCGATTCCATAGTTGAAATGGGAAAATATCTCCATGGAATTCATTGTGGGATTACCGAACACATCGCGAGGTAATAATGCAATCTGGGTTATTGTTGATTGATTCACTAAAATTGTTCATTTCCTTCCAATTTGAGATACATTGTCTCTAGATCATATTTCTCAGTTGTATGTTAATGAGATAGTCAGATTACATGTAGTTTCTATATCGATTATATCTAATCGTGATCCTTGGTTTACTTTTAAATATTGGAAAGGCCTTCAGAATTTGTTGGGAATTGCATTAAATTTTATTACAACTTTTCTTCATCAATCAGATGGGAAATCAGTACGAACAATTCAAACCCTGGAGTATACTCTACGTGTTTGTTCATTGGATTACTAGGGATTTTGGGACCAACATCTTTCTTTGGTTGAATTTTCATTTAATAATAATTTTCATTCCAAAATACGTATGGATACATTTGAGGCAATATATGGAATGCATTATCGAACTCCAGCTTGTTGGGATGAAGTAGGTGAACAGAAGCTAATGGGACCAGAATTGGTAGAAGATATGGTAGAGAAAGGTTAGTTGATTCAGAAGCACGTGAGAATAACTATGAGATGGCATAATAGTTATGCGGATAACCGGATGAAGGGTCATTATTTTAAGGATGGTGATCAAGTCTTTTTCAAAGTTTCTCCATAGAAAAGTGTGATGCCTTTTTGTAAGAAAGGAATGTTGAGTCCGAGGTTCATTGGGCATTATGAAATCCTATAGAAAGTTGGATCAGTTACATACAGAGTGGCTTCACATCCAATTTTATCCTTGTTACACAATGTTTTTCATGTTTCGTTGTAGAGAAATTATATTCTAGATCTATCTCATGTTTTGAGCGTAGTGGTAGTTCTATTAGAAGAGAATATTTCATATGAAGAAATACCAGCCCAGATTCCTGACCGTAGAATGAAATTTTTTCAGAATATGGAAATTCACCAGGTAATGCTTTTGTGGAAAAACCATATGGATGAAGAGTAAATGTGTGAATCTAAAAATGCTATGAGGGTTAAATACACCCACATATTTGATAAGTGTAAAAAAATTGTGAGGATGAAATTTCCAAAATGGGGGAAGGATGTAACACTCCATGTAAAAAAATAATATTACATTTTCATATTTATTAATATTTATGAATTAAATATTAATTAATTTTACTTTAGAGGGGTTTTTATGTTCGATACCATACCCGATACACAAAAACAAGTTTCATTGAAATATTATGTTTCACCCTAATATTATAATATTATTATATAAAATGGTAGTTTACTCATAGCCGTTGTATTAGCAGGAATGAAAAAACTATATATAATATGATTAAAATTTTTTGTTAAATGTATTTACATTTATCCAAAAAACATTATAGGCTTTAAATGTAAATAAAATTAATTATAAGCATAATTTACATAAGAAGGTTGATTTACCACCTATTAATGGGGAATTCTCTTTAAATCTAGTTATGGAAACATTTATACATTACATATGATCAAATAAAATCCTTCATTAGAATTGGGAAATCAAAATTTACTTTTTGTAAAGTTTTTGGAATTTTTTCGATAATGTTCATTTTTAATGAATATTTAAAAGTATTGTTTTTTATGGTTGGGGTCGCAGCCTCAATTAATTATTTTGGGCAAAGAACTCTTTAGAATGGGAAGAGGGTGCCCCATTACATAGAACAAAGGCCCATGGCCATGTGTCCTAAATACAAGGCTTGAAATCCCATTTTCTTCTCAAAGGACCCCTCAATGAGCAGTACTGCTACACTACCCGCGCAACTACTGCACATGCTACAGTATGGTCGCCGCTGCAATAGTTCTGCCCCTACTACAATACTGCTATAGTGCCCAATAATAGTACTAATATTGTACCCAGAAATTCCCCCCTTCCCATATTTTATCCTGGGTCATTTGGATGCCATGAAGGAGCCTATACCACTAGGGTATAGGCTCGTTGAGAAATAGTGTAAAATATTATTTATTAATTCAAAACTGCATTTTAGTGTAATTTATTTATATGGATTAATTATATTTTTACTTGGTTTTAAGGATTAATTAGAATATATTTTTACCATTTAATCCAATTTTTTCATTCGAATTAATTTCCCTTTAAAATTGTACATAACCAATTGTCAATCATTTAATAGTTATTTTTTCTTAAAAACACTCTATTTGTTTTTACAACCAGATTTAATTTTAAATTAATTAATGAAACGTTTATTTTTTGAATTTTGTAAAATGGACTTCAATTTTGAATTCGGAATATCATATATAGCTTAGGCTTAATTTTTTGTAGTTTTATGAAAAAAATTAATTTTTGATGAATAGTAAACCCACTTAATAGTAGTTAAAAATTTGACTTTTTCATATAAATGAAAATTTACCACTTTTTTGAATTGAATTTAGAATATATGACATAAATAGATGTTATTAGTGAGTAAAATTTGGTTCAATAAGTTGAAAATAAATAAATTTAATAGTAACTTTTGATTTTTATTTTCTGCGGTTAAAGGTAAATAGCGTAATTTGAGGTAACCAGAATATTATAATAATTCAAAATTACCTTAATACTTATCCTAACCTTATTGTATGAGTAATTTCCCACAATGTTAAACCTTGGGTCGATATTGGGACCCCATAGAGACACTTTTGAATGGTAATGACACTTCATTTTATTTAACTAAAAGTAAAGGAAAAAATGATATAAACAAATATGTCTTTGTAAATTAATTTTTACAGGTTGTTATATAAGTTATCTTTTCTATTATAAATATTAATTGGAATGATAAAAATATTTCCAATATTGTGGTATTTTTTTATAGTTTTTAGGCATTGAATAAATTAAATTATATATGACTCCATAATTGTGTAGTATTAACCTCATTAATAAATGATTTAAATAAATAATATTATTAATATTAAAATAACATTAAAAACATTTCCATTGATTATTTTATGAATTTTTTATACCAAGAGTAATCTTATATGTTACCGCTATTAGTTTTGGACCTTTTGAAACTGAATATCATTATATTATAAAATAATATTATCACACTTTCCTAAAGAGACCCTCCTCCCCCTTATAAACATACCTCTCTTCTACCCAATTTCACGCACCTCTCAAGACTTTTTTCTCATCCAAACTCTGCCTAATTAAGCACCCTACATCACTCTACTCTTTATAAAATCCTTACCTTATCAAAAAGGTACTTCAAGAAACCCTTTTGATTCAATTCAAAGGAGTAGCCCAAATTAAAGGTAACAGTTTCTATTAACTTCTTTTATTTTATTTTACATATCCAACCCCTAAAATATATTTATTTCATTATTTTATAAAAAAATAGAATCCAAGATATTCTAGTATGTTTTTATGGGTAGTATTCAAACTACACTTACACACACCTCCATCTAATGGGTGAAAAACAAAATGTTTCCGTGGATGGAAAACTAACGCCTCATGAAACGATGATTGTTTGATTATATCCTACCGCCTATCATGGTGGCCAATATGATGACAGTATATTTATATGTGATATATATTATGTTTATTTTTTCTTTATAATTATTTATTTTTATTTTATAGTATACCTTTATGGTTTCCATTAGGTCTAAATGCTATAATTTCATTTGAGAAGTGCGGACTACTGCCCCCTCAAAGTGATATGACTCATTAATGCCATATGTGGCATGTATAAAGGATGTATATGATGAAATTATATATGATATTATACTGTATTTATAATATACCTATGTTTCATTATGTTTTAATTCCATTAAAATATGAAATAGAAATAAAAATAGTGTTCATGCGTACGTACAACTTAATGTCTCCATGAATAGGGAATTTCATTTTTTATCCCCAAATGATATGTACTATTATAAATATATATATACTCTATATATAATATATATGATATCTAAATATTTAATATCATTCTGGATATGATTGACTATTGAACACATGGACAAATTTTAAATATAAGGTGTTCATTTTTGACTCAAGTACCAAATATCGACAAATGAAGTTTATTCACATAAATAATTACATAATTTTTATAACATGTTAATAAGTGATAAAAAAGGAATAATAAACTTGAAAAATGTTCTTATGAAAGTAGAAAATATCTTTAGTTTATTATTCAGGACCTTAAAGAAAGATCGAGTCATGTTAGACATGAGGAAATGGACTTCGTCTCAATCTCATTTCATTGAGGTATATTTTGTTCTAATACAAGACTTTGGTTTATACACTTTATAAACACCTTTGAATTTTTATTCAATGGGAATATTTTTCTATAAAGCATTTTTCTAAATGAAAAAAAGTAATTTTTCTTATTAACATAAGAGATGAAAATGACCTTTCTGCCACCGTGAGTATTATTTGATCATTGTATTCCTTAACAGGTCTAAATGTTTTTAAAAGGAAAATAAATACCATATACTATTTTACATATTTTTTGAATTGAAAATGGTTCTGATAATGTCTTAGATACATTAATATATTCAAATTTTATATTATTATATCAATGTGGAAGTGTTATATTTCCTTTATTCTTATGGTATGTGTTAAGATCTTGTGATGGTTATTGGTAATTGATTATGCATACGGGTGGTTTCGTGATGAACCTAGGGAGGGTGAGATCAAGATAGCTCTCCAATACATTGGTTAATGTGACAGAGCTAAACATGAATGTTTCTCCTAATAGATTTGGGGAATATATTATGATGGGTATTCCAATGAAACTCTCTATATAGCTGTGATAGCTATAATGTAAGTATGTTATGGATACCACATTATACCTTTATAATTTATTACTTCTATGTGTTATTCATAAATATTATGATTTCATGAGGTAAGTGAAAGAGTTCATGTTTTGTAACTATTTATGAACTAATCTTTTCATTATTTTTTTAAAACCCTTGATAATATTTTTATTCTCATCCCATGTTTTGAAATGTTTTCACATGACATAATAATGAATAGAGTCAATGATGGGATGAAGGAAAAGCCATGTCGTCTAAAACATGGAACTAGACATGACCCTAATTTTATCAAGAGTTTTTATTTAATGAAAAAAATGGAAACTGAGAAGAACTTTCTACTTTTTAATCTTTTGAGATGTAATACTTATGTCCTAATTCTGTAAAACACTAAACCTGATAAGATCCTCAATGTGAATCATTTGTTTATGTCAGTATTAAGTAATGTTTTATGGCCGAGTCATTATATTTAAATTGTTTCTAAATCTATATTTATGAATTATTCCAAATATCATTTTCCCACCTGAAAAAATAACCCTTCTCATGCATTACAGGAAAAGATCTAGTTTAACGATTTGTATTCATTTTAACTCATGTATCCATTTCACGACATCTCTTTATTTCCTTGAATATACATGGAGAAATTTACAAGTCATGTATCTAGTTCACAATGTGTAACAAATTCACATCATGAACCAATTTCATGTCTTTTTTCAACATATAGTTATATTTCATGTAACATATCCATTATGTTAAAATTTAATATATGAAACATTAATCCTAGATTTAATAGAAATGTTTGAAACAACATTGGATCCTTAAAAACTCCTAGGAAACCCATTAATGACAATTCAATATTTTGTATCGATACTCCATAAAATTAATAAAAAACATGCATCCCCAAAAGTTAATCCATTTCCATAAGAAAGTTCAATTTATATTTCATTAATGGTACTAAAACTCCACTTCTGAAAGAGGTCGAAATCCCAAATGAAAGCGTATTAATAAAGAAAATTATTGATGGACATAAATGGAAAAATATGATATGTTAAATGATTCATGAGAATCTACTGTTGAGTTTTTTCTTTATCAATTATTGTAATAAAAATATTAATTATTAAAGCAATTTAGTGTTCAATCCAATTAATAATACATTATTTATTTATAAGTGAATCCTTATTTTAAAGAAATAATAAATATTACCAATTTTGTTTTCCAAAAATTCATTTTTCAAAAAACTACATAAATGGGTTATTAATGTATAAAAAAGTATAGAAAATAGTAAATGAATACTGATGGAATAAATTAATTAAATTTCATATTTCATTTTAATGATCACCTTAAACTACAATGGGATATACAGAAATTAGTAATATGATGTTAAATGTTGATTACAATAGTCAATTAGAAAGAGGTGTTTAAAATTGAAATAATTTTTCCTTCATATATATTTTATCAAAAGGAACAGATAATATAATTTTTATCTTTATTATGAGTAAATATATTTGGTATCATGAAAACATAGTGAATTATTTTTATGATCCAATCAGTTAATTGAGAGAATATGACCAGAAAAGTCTACAAAATAAGAGGAGAACATATTCAATAGAACTGAAAAAAACATTCTCATTTGGATTATATTTTTTATTACAACATTCTAAATAAGTATAATATTTTTATTCAAATATTAGTTTTAATATTAATGTCATCTATAGAAAATTTTTATGGATTCCGAGAATCCAATTGTGTTGAAATTGGATAATAGGTTCACCCATTATTTAGAATAAGAGTGTAATCCCATTCATATCTTGAATATATTACAGAGAGTCCATTATACATATTAACTCTACTAAATAACACATTGAAAAAATAAGAATATAATAAAGTAAACCATTGTAAAAATTTCAATTAGTATAAAATTAGAAACAATTAGAAATAATATAGTATTAGTTTATTCCATATAATGGGGAACATAAATCTTATAATGAATATTATGTGTCTTATTAATGGAATTTTTTAATTTTGAAATGATGGGAATATAATTATCTAAGGATGAGGGGAATATTTTTTTTCTTTTAGAAATGAATTTAAAAAAATATTCTTTCCTAGTTTAAATTATTTGATATTTAATAACTGAAGTTATAGTTGAAATTATGAATCAAGGCATTAAGTATTAATCAATATAAATGAATGAATTGACAAGTGAATGTTATGAAACATGGTTATGATAGGGTATATAGATAATGGAAATATTTATTTTTTGGATAACATGGAGAATATATGTCTCTTAGTAGTATAAGAAAATATAAGTATATAGAATAGAATGAATAGTAATATTAATCAATATATTATATAAATCATCACAAAATTCAATAAAACAACTGAAAACCTCAAATTTATGATATGAGAAAAGATAACGTATCTTATAATTATGATTTCTAAAATATGGGTAGAAATCCATAATTCTTGATGAATAAGAAAATATATTAACATATATTGGTTCTAATTCACACTAATGAGTAAACTATAATCTAAATTCTTAAAACACATGGTATAAAATATATCATTGGTAATTAATTATTTTATTGGAACTGACTAGATCGTGTTCATATAGGATATACTTTCTTTAATTGGGTGAATCTACAAATTCTAGAAGATAGAAAAAAAGAGAGCCCAAATAATGACCAAAACATAATGATAAAATAATGAAAAAATTTCACCTCCAATGTAGTGGATTGTTCCTTATATATTCATGCAAGAAGACATGATTTATTATCAATGGGGAATGAAAAAAATATTAACATCAAAGAAATGATGAATTAGAATAATAATAACATGGAAAAATTCATTCTAAATGAATGTGTAATTTCAAATAGTTGTTTGGATGAAATGATAATCATAATTTTTTATAAATATAATTTTTTATATTTTATCTGTAGACAAATGAAAGAGTCAAATTGAATTTTTTATAGGATCAATCGAATGATAAAATAATTTATGGTGGTTAAAGTAAATTGTTATATAAATAAAAAAGAAGAATATATGGGAATGTTTGGTGATATATTATATAGATTATTATGTCATTGATTCTCATTCAAGAGTAAGTCCGCTAAATTCTCTAAAAAGTTATTAACCTGAATTTTAAAAATAAATGATATATTTTTAATTTTTGGGTAACAATAATAATTATTATGATATAATATATTTGAGTAAGGATTATAATATTGAAGAGGACACATATTTAATTTTTAATGATTTCAGAATCATGGGAAATGAAGAATGATCCTAATCTTATTTAAAAAATTAATATCCTTCAGAAAAACACCAGCTAATAACATACAAGAAGAATAAAATAAATACTATTAGTGATTAAAATAATATAAGAGATAAATATATTTAATAGAAAACTCATATATTATGAAATGTTGATCACCATACTGAATTACCTAAAATGGAACCGTCATTAATGATGAAGTGGAAGAATTGTTTTATGAGTTTTAGATATGAAAAAATATATGGCCATATACATAGAAAGGAGACACATTATTTTTAGAGAGGATTATTGATAATAATATCAATATAAATAATCTGTGTTCAATCACAATATTGATAGGAGAGGAAATTAAATTTTCAATGAGAAATGTATAGTGTACGGTGTCTATTTAAGAGAATAAGGTATTGATGTTTATGAAAATTATACATTTATCAAATGACTATAATAAATCATATTTTTTATAGTTAAATTATAAAATGATTTCAAAAAAATTAAAATGGATGATAAAAATGGGATGTCCGATTGGTTTTCTCAATGAAGATTCATTTATTATGTAACATGATGAAGTTTTATGTACAAGAAGGAAATCATGTGTGTTTATATTTAATTAATATATATGGATTAAAAAATACTTGAACATCATATGGTGGAATATAAGAGAGGTGATGTTCATCAAAATATTTATATTGTATTTACCAAGGAAGAGGAGAATATTTTATTTCATTGTATGGGTGAAATTAAATTCAGATCCCCTATTTTGAATATTGTTATTGAATTTAAACTTTTTATTATCTAATGAATTAAAATATAAATTCTTAGATAACTCATATAAATTCTCATCATATAATTTATCCAAAATGTAAGTTCTCTTTCTCCATTAGAAAATATATAATAAAACTATTAATTAAATTTGAGATGACTAATATAATTTTATTGTTCAAATTTTTATTTCAACCAAATATAGTAAACATGTGGATAGAAAATATTTTGATCCCCTAGATTACTAGAAAATGATTGAAATATTGTTCAGCTAAATAACCATAAGGGAAAGCATTACGTTTTCCACATATTTTGTTGCCTTTTGACACCCCAAAATTCATTACATGACATCCTTTTTATATAATTCATCTGTGTTTTACAATATTAGATATGTATAATCCCATTCCAATGTGGAATATTATTCATAAGTCCCATATCACTCAATGTATCCGTTTTCTATGGATTTTATTTTCATTACATTTTTATCTGGGTCTCCTTATAATTTTACATCAATAGAGGAGAATATAGAATCATTAATCTCAAGGAATTCAAGGATGATATATAATGTATATTATAAAAGGTATAATATTTGAGCCATAATGATAGGTCGGTGTCAAAAAATAAATCCATCGTGTGACAATGTAATAATCAAATAGAGTATTAGTGTATATGATGATTTATATTACAGATTGTGATTGATGGTGGTTTTATTGTTTGAAACACATGTTCATTTTTAGTTTAATATATGTTGTCATAAATTAGTGTATATGAAATTTATGGATATATTGCTATATGACTTTAGAATATATTTTACTTTCTTAAAGAAAACATATAGATTATGTGGTTGGGATGAGATATATTTTTGAAGGTATATGGTGAAACAATAGTTTGGAAATAGGGACCACACCTTTACTAATGGTCATGAAAAACATCAATGTAATGGATCAAATTACATATGTAATATAATTTATCATGTTATATAATATATTACTTAAATTTGATAGTATTTATAAAGGTCATAATGTTCTTATTATGGTATATAAGATCCAAGGGAAGTTAATGTTATCGGATTTTGTTCATAGATATTATTTTCTATATGATCCATAATGTCTTCAATAATGTTGAAATTTAAATTACTATTTGGATATGTATTAACATATAGATGATACATAATACATCCTACATTGGTGAAATAATATAATGGAACCGTGACCTTGATGATTATTAATATATTTTAGATGATACATATGATCAATAGGGTGTATCATAAGGTATTATTCATGGATATATTTTAGAATGATTCTGAGTCATATTTGTGTTATGTAATCATAATTAGGTAGATAAATAATATTAATCAGAATAATTTTGAAAATAAATCCCACCAATTTGTAAATGGGCCCCATATTATATAAAAATGATAATAGGAAAAAAAATTCATGATGGTAAAATTGAAATTTATTAAATAAAATTGGAATTTGTAGGGGTAAAAAAAGATCACAAATGGAGTGACATGGAAATAAATTATATTAATAAGGGTAAAATGGGATTTCATTTCTAATTGTGTAATAATAATTAGAATACACCCAATTTTGAAGAGTTTCACAACATAGGATGGATGAGAACATGATGAAGAGTATATGGGAGAGACACTCCATTACTCGAGATTTTAAACAAAAATAATTTGAACTGTTCATGACTTAGTAATGATGGCCACAAATTCAATGAAAATTAATTTATTTAATTTTTTCTGTTGTTATGTTTTTAATATATAAATGATAATATATCACATAATATTTCCTAAATATACAGGAGTTGAATAAAATGCATTCCAACTGATGAATCTATGATGAGAAGTGCCATGGAATGGGTTTCCACTAGTAGGGGATACCAAATATATTTTAACAACACTATATCGAGAAATGTCAATTTGCGAATTGGTTTAAATGACTAATTTTTTATTTGTGATAACCTTGGTCATTCTTATGGTGGCTCCTTGAACCACAATTATTCTATATATTTTTTCAGTTAAAATTTGATAAAAATGTTATTTATTATCTTTAAAGAATATTCAAATTTATTTCAGTTATTATAATTTTTGTCCAACAATTTAATTATCAGTTATTGAAAATAATTTAACAAACTTGTAACACCCCAAGATTTCATTGTATGTTATCTTTTCGAAGTATTTCAATAACATAAGCAAAATGAAACACCGAGTTCAAGGGCACCATGATTTACCAAACTAGTCGTTCAAAAGTATTTATGTATAGTATTTACATAATTTTGATTTTTATATTCTCAAAATAATTTTATAATTCATATTATGTGTTTCAAAGACATAATACAATAAGAAAATCATTTTTTCCAAATAAATGAAGTATTTAAAAAAAACTTACCACATTTTAATGGAGAACCCTTCTTAAAAAAATATTTGGCCCTTATATATATAAAATTTAATGAAAATAAATTCTTCTCTATAAGGACTTCAAAATTTAGGTTGGATTAATTTTTGGTACTTTTCTGATATCATTTATATTTGGATGAATAGTGAAAAATTCTACATTATAATTGAAAACAAATTTTGTAATAGAAATAATTTATAGTGTTAACATATGAATTCTAAGGGTTTGGATGTATAATTAGATAATATTTTTACCATTTAGTACTATGCAGATCATTATAAGTTATTCCACATTTAAATTTGACATAAGCACTTGTCCATCTTTTGATAGTTTTTACTTTTTAAAACCCCACTTTTTTAAAAATGGAAATCAATTTTAAAGAAAATAATGAATCATATGTGTTTCTAATTTAGTAAAATAGAATTTATTTTTTGAATTTGGAATATCAAAATTATCTAATGGTGAATTTTTGGTATTTTTCTGAAAACATTAATTTTTTAATGAATTGAGATAAACACTGCATTATTTATTAAAACAGACATTTTATTCAAATAATTATTTATTTTTGAAAATATTTTTTTATTTCAAAATCGATATATATTAACTATAAAAGTACAATGTAATTCATTGGATTCATTTTATAATAAAATTATATGTATAACATTTTGTTGAAATTTTTTCTTTTACCCACCTTCAAGTCACATTTGAAAATTTTCATAAAACGATTTTTTATGAATTCTGTGAATTGAATTATAAAAATTTGAGATACATTATTGATATCATTATGTAAAATTTTGTCCAATATGATGAAAATATTTTTTATTTGTGAATAGTAACTTTTGACTTTTATTTAACACGGTTAAAAGTACATAGGTCAAATAAAGGTAAAAATGATATTATAATAACCCCAACACATGTCCTAATTTTATTTTTTTTGTTTATTTCGACCCAAACCAAATTTAGGAATAAAATATTATCCTATTGGGAAACATGGATTATATTAAGACATTTATTAATATTTTATTTAAAGAAGACATAAAAGTGTTAAATTCATATTTCAATAACTAGAACATTTTTAATATAGGTTTATAAATAAGATCAATTCAACTGAAAAATTATTCAGAATTATAAAAATATTTTCTATATAATGGTATTTTATTTATATGTTTTATAGATTGTATAAATAAATTTACTAATGACACAACGATGATGCTATAATTACATTATCAATGAAAGGTTGAAATATTTGATATTATAAATAATAAAATTAAATTAAATTGAAGCTTTTGATGTCATCCATGAAATTTATATATTAATATGACTTGTTATGGGTGATTCAATTAATTTGGTTATAAGGAATCATGTTTTTATGACTTTCACAAAAACCAAATACTTAATAGTGTCAAAATTTACATAAATGGGTTTCTAAAACAAATACTATATTATTAAATGATATGACATTTGTAAAAATATAAGGTTTGGAAAAATGACTTATATAATGATACATATTTCATTAATGTACAACTTGGGGTTATCTTGGATTTTATAGTATGTTTATTAACAATTTATTATAATAATATAAGAGTGCAAGGTAAAAGTTAAACTACTTAACAAAGAGATAAATCTAAAATATATGGTTAATATGGTGACTTAAACTAGTATAAGTCCTATTGGTTGAGATTATTTCGACCCATAACCTCCTTATCATTGAAATAAATCAATTTGGAGCCACTATAAATCGAATATGATTTTATAATAAAATAATATTACAATCTTTTACTGTAACACCCCGAGTTTCCACGATACACTTCTCATTCAATAATGCAATAGCTTGCATTGTATGAAACTTCGAGTTCTAAAACACCGCGACTAATCAAAGTAGCCGTTATGAATAGTAATAACCACTTTTTAAAATTATAGAAATTTTATTTTTCAAAATGGAATTCATTTTTGTATTCGTAATATCGAAATTATCCTAAGTTGAATTTTTTTGTAACTTTCTGAGAACTTCCAATTTTTTTATGAATAGTGAAAAATACATAAAACAACTTTTTTAATCAAAATAATTTATTGTGATAAATTATACTATTTAGTGGTTTTAAAGTATAATAAAATATATTTTTACCATTTTATCCAATGGTGGTCATTAGAATTAATTTAACATTGAAATTGGACAAAAACAATTGACAATCTTTTGATATAAATTGTTTCTTAAAAACACGCTATTTGTTGTGACAGCGGGAATTATTTATAAAATTAACTAATGAAACTTATATGTTTGGAATTTTGTAAAATATAAATCATTTTTGAATTTGGAATATCAATTATAGCTTAGGGTGAAATTTTGGCATTGTTCTGAAAAACTACGATTTTTGATGAATAGTGAAACCACTAAGTGCTAGTTAAATAACTGATTTTTCATTTAAATGAAATATTACCACTTCTGTGATTTGATTTTCAAAAATCCGACATAAATGGTTGTCATTAAGAAGTAAAATGTGGTTCAATGAGATTAAAATAATTTTTCGGTGAATAGTAACTTTTAAGTTCTTAATCGCGATTAGAGGTAATTAGTGTAGTTTAAGACAAAACAATGTTTTAATAATATGATATGAGCTTGAAAATTGTCATAATCCTATTGGATGAGTCATGGACGACCAAGACAACCCATGGGTCAACTTGGGGACCCCATGGAGCCACTTTAGTTGGAAAATGACATTAATATATATTTATTTAATGTTAAAATTAAATTGACACAAACATGAGTTGTTTTACTAAAATAGTTTTTAATTGGGGATACACAAGTCCAAATTTTGACTATAAATATTCATTAGAAATATAAAAAGATTTCCTACATCATAGTAGTTTTTTTTATAATTTTTAGACATTATATAAATTAAATTATTGATGACATAATTATGATGCAGCGATGACCTCATTATTTAACGATTTTAATAAAATGATAAGATAATGAAAAATCCATGGCTTACACTTGTCCAAAGCCTATTGGATGAGTAGATTTAGAACCCTTATAATCTTATCCTCGAATTATATAAGTGTGGGGCCTTTAGAATCTGAAAAGCATTGTGTAATAATGTAACATTTGAATCTTTCCAAAAGAGCCCCTCCTCTCCACTTATAAAAGGCCCCCACCTCTCCCACCTTATTAACACCTTCAAGCCATTTGGCTCGGCCAACCTCTTCCCAAATACTCTCCCAACTTCCCCCTCTTACTCCTAGAAGCATCACTTTGGTCAGAACTCTTCCCAAGGATGCCTTTGCCTCAAATCAAAAAGAGTTACCCGATTTTGAGGTAATGTCTTCTCTAATGTTATTTTGTTTTATTTTTCTTCTCCAACCCCCTAAAATCTTTTTATTAATTTCTTTTGTAACAACACCAGTATCCTCAATATACTAGGATGTTTTTATAAGATGTATTCGAGATACACTTACACACACCTACATCTAATGGTTAAAGAACATACGGTCTCTGTGGATGGTGAATATCTGCCTCACAAAACGATGATTGTTCAACACTCATATAACACCTTCAAAGGTGTCCATTAAGATGTAACTATTTTTATATATGATATATAATATGTTTATGTTTTACTTATGCTTCTGTATTTCTCATTTATGTCATACTTTATGATTTCCATTATGGGTAAAACGCGATAATTTCATTTTAGGAAGTGCAGACTACCGCCCCCTCAAAGTGATTTGAATCGTTAATGCCATATGTGGGATGTATAAAGGATGTAGTAAATTGTATTATACACTATATTATACTGTATTATATTATACATTTATATCATTATGATTTAATTCCATTAAATAGGAAATAGAAATGAACGTAGCGTTCATGCGTACGTACGGCTTACCGTCTCCATGAACGGTGCATTTCATTTCTTACCTCTAAATGTTACGTAATATTATAAATGAATGTATATAATGTATATATATGATATATATGACATCTAAATCATGAATATAATTCTGGAGATAATGGATATTCTACCACACAAACAACTTGTAATTATAAGATGTTTATTGTTCACTCAAGTACCAAAGATCGACAAAACGACCATTATTAACTTAAATAATTACATAATGTTCATAACATTGTAATAAGTGATATAAAAAGGATAATGAAATTGAAAATGGTTCTTTATAAGGTATATATTAACTCTACTTTATTATTCAGGAGGTTAAAGAACGGTTGAGTCAAGTCAGACACGAGGTAAGGGAACTTCTTAACCCAATTTCTATTCTTTGGGTTAATCTCCTACTTTCAAATTATTTCATGTTATTATTATGTCGTATTTTGTATTTTTTACATTCTTTATGTGTACCTATAGTTAATACACATAATAGATCTATTTTATTTTAAAAATGATCTTTTTAAGGACCTCGTCTCAATCTCCTTTCATTGAGCCATATTTGGTTTTATACACAATTTTCTTTTATACGGTGTATAAACCCCTTTGACTTTTACATTTATTCAAAAGGTTTTACTTTATAATTATGTGATTTTTAAATGATTTCAAAAAAGAGATATTTCTCTCAAATATATGAATATCCAGTGCAAATGTATACGTATTTAACGCAAGCTTAAAAATGTTTTCAGAAAACCTGACTCTCGTGTGTGGTAGACAGGAAGGGATTGGGCGTGGACCCATCATGGCCTGTAATTAGTTGAGTAGTCTCAGAATTAGTTATTTTGTTTTCAGAAGCTTGCATAATGTTTTCAAAATAATACTAGAGTATATTTAAGCAATTTTAAATGTAAGTATCTTCTAAAAAAATTGCATCGGTAGGTCTCATGAGACAACTAGACGTGGAATTGGCCGAGGCCCTTTCCCAATTTGATTTATGGTTTTGTCCGAGGCCTTAATCATTTTAGACGTCTTGGCCGAGGCCTTGACAAAATGTTTCAGAATGTTCGGCATTATACATTCCCTCATTATGAAAGTGGTTATTGATATTTCATGTGATTATTCGACCAGTAGAATATCCATGGGAAGAAGTGAATGGCATTATCTCATTTTACTTTTTCCATATTATGTTGATGTTCAAGTTTAAAAGGCCTTTGTTTTAGTTATACATTGCCTTAAATTTTTATGTTTATTTATGAAAGCTTTCGCAATATTGTTATCCTTACTGAGCATCTGAGCTCACCCCTTTCAATGTTTTAATATTTTCCAGGATGTGAAGAAGTATTTTATGAATGACCTGCAGGGATTGTGAGAAGAGGATATGAGTGTTGACTATGGAGACTTTGTTATTGTAGTTTTTCACTTTATGATGTAATGTAACGTTTACGAATGTATCTAGTGTTTCCAAAGCTACTAAACTAATCGGTCTTTCGAGACTTGATCTTTTGTGATCATGCCAATGTTACAAAGTAATGCACCGGCTCTGGGTAGCTGGGGTCGGGGCATTACAGTTGGTATCAAAGGCTGTTTAGTACTAACCTTGGAAGCTAGATTTAGATAAACTCTGATTAGAGCACGTAGACCTAAGATGAACTTTGAGGATTAGTATAGAAGAACTTCCTAGAATTATGGTATTGTAGAGATTTTGTGAGTTTTTCGAGCAATACATCCCTGTCTGGATACGAGCAGGTAGAGGCGGCTCTGGCACAGATGTACCTAGGGGTAAAACCCAAAAACACCGCTTTGAGCTAGACTCGAACAGGAACCGGTGCACGACAACGGGCCTTGCTGCACTCTTGGTTACGACACTCCCGGGTGATATGCTTAGGATAACTCTCATTTTCTTTACAAATCATTATGAAGGGTTTATGAGTATATACTTCCTCAAAGAAAACATTTTTATGATTATGGATTATATCCATAAATAGTTCAATTTATGTTAAGTGTTTTATAAGTATGGGATTATGTATTTTGATTCATAAACTGATCTAGTTTATGCAATTGTTTAGAAATGGTGCCTAGTGGATGAAATGGAAACCGTATCAATTCACGCACTCCATGTAGGAATTTCCCTCCTGCTCAAGATAAATATAGTGGGGCTGGTGATGCAACTGGTGCTGATCAACTTATTACCATACTGGGACAACTCACTCATGTTATGAATAATAACCTTACTCGTATGGAGAACCCTGATCCGCAACGTGGATGATCAATGTTAGACCGCTTCATGAGGAAACAACCACCAACATTCAATGGTAGTACAAATCCTATAGTAGCTGAGCAATGGATAATTTCCTTAGAGAAAATATTCCATGCCTTGGGGAGTAGTGAAAGGGAGAAGGTTATCATGGCAGTTTACCACCTCACTGGAGATGCTGATCAATGGTGGTCATTGATTCAAAACATGAAGGAAGATGATGAAGTATCAAATATGGAATGGAGGGAGTTCAAAGAGCTTTTCTTAGAAAAATACTTTCCTCGGGACCATCGAGCAGATATGGAAAGGAAATTTCTGAGTTTGAGGCAGAAGGAGGATGACAATGTCGCAAAGTATGAGGCTAACATTACAAGGTTAGCAAGGCATGCTGCCGATTATATATGTAACCCAAGGAGTAAGATTGTTCGTTTCTTTGATGGGTTAAAACCATTTCTCCGTCGAGCTTTAGTATCACAATCCTTCTCATCATACGAAGATATTGTCTCGTGTGCTATCAAGACAGAAAAGGAATTCTCTAAGTCTTATGACAACAAAGTAAAATAAGAGAAGAAGAGAACGGTGGACCAAGAGACAGATAAAGGGAAAAAGGGAAAGAAGGATTTTCCATTATGTGATAATTGTGGGAAGAATCACCCTGGTACGTGCCTAAAATGAATGGGAGTTTGTTATAAATGTGGAGAAAAGGGTCACCAGGCTCGTGAATGCAAGGGAAAGAAAACGTCTGTCAATGTGGAATGCTATAATTTTAGAGAGAAGGGACATTATGCAAATGAATGTCCTAAGCGTCAAGGAAACTTACCTCAGAAAAGGCCAAGGGATCAAGGCCAATCATATGCTGTGACTACAGTTGAATCGGAATAATTAATGTATTGGTGCTTTTGGACTCAAGGATTATATTCTGGTTATAAGAATAATGTGATATATATATATGGATTGTACTGCAGTACTTTTTGATTTCAGTAAGGTTTTAATATGATTAAGGTAATCATATTTTTAGTATGTGACAATAAGAGAAACTTTTCTTTGTTTGGGGAATCTGATGTTACAATTGATTTTTGGAATTAAGAGACCTTTTAGAGAAAGTCTGGACAGAGGTATTTTGGATAACTATAAAGGTTGGAGTGGATTAAGTTGATCTTTGGATAGTATTGTTTAAGGTTAAAAAATTTATGAAGATTATTTTTGGAATATTATGATACTATAGTTTTAGGAAAAGGACAACCTGCAGGGTGGGGCATAACCCGTCGCGTCGGACAAAGCTGCAGGAATCGAACCCACAACCATAGTGCGACAAGCCTTTATTTCCTACCACTACCCTACAGGAAGTCCCTGGTTATTACAAAATAGTTTTAGTAATCTAAATGGCATGTTTTAATATTTGGAACCTTATACAATTAGGATAAAAATAATATTTTTGAGTTCCGTTGCCATTTGGAGTAAAAGTTGGGTTTGTGGTAAAAATTTATTAACGAATGAAAGTATACATAACAAGTATGTATATTCCCTTACGTTCTTAGTAAATCTCCTAAATAAATTCCTCAACATTATAAAAGTTAACTCAAAACAAAAATGTTGTCGGTTAACTTTTCCTACTGGGGAATCAATGATCGTTTAACCAATCAAAAGTTTGTGATTTTATTGTAGTTAAACTTTCTCCTAATCCTATTTTCTATAACTCTCAGTCAGACCTTGATGGTTTGTTTCTCCTCCATATCCATATTTTCATAGAATCCTAGAATGGGATATCTCGGGTGACCTTTGTACTTATCTTACTTTCTTTTAATATTATATATTTATTAACCTCATTTCCGTTGTGGGTTTTCCACAAAGGTATTTTCTCTTTTCATCCTTTTATTTTCAAAGAAAAATTTCAAATTGTGAGGACGCAATTTATTGAAGGAGGGGAGAATGTAACAACCCGAGTTTCCACGATACGCTTCTCATTCAATAATGCAATAGCTTGCATTGTACACAACTTCGAGTTCTAAAACACCGCGACTAATCAAAGTAGCTGTTATGAATAGTAATAACCAATTTTTAAAATTATAGAAATTTTATATTTCAAAATGGACATCATTTTTGTATTCGTAATATCGAAATTATCCTAAGTTGAATTTTTTGTAACTTTCTGAGAACTTCCAATTTTTTTATGAATAGTGAAAAATACTTAAAACAACTTTTTTAATCAAAATAATTTATTATGATAAATTATACTATTTAGTGGTTTTAAAGTATAATTAGAATATATTTTTACCATTTTATCCAATGGTGGTCATTAGAATTAATTTAACATTGAAATTGGACATAAACAATTGCCAATCTTTTGATATAAATTGTTTCCTAAAAACACGCTATTTCTTGTGACAACGGGAATTAATAATAAAAATAACTAATGCAACTTATATGTTTGGAATTTTGTAAAATAGACATCATTTTTGAATTTGGAATATCAATTATAGCTTAGGGTGAAATTTTGGCATTGTTCTGAAAAACTTCAATTTTTGATGAATAGTAACCACTAAGTGGTAGTTAAATAACTAATTTTTCATTTAAATGAAATATTACCACTTCTGTGATTTTATTTTAAAAAATCCGAAATACATGGTTGTCATTAAGAAATAAAATGTGGTTCAATGATATTAAAATATTTTTTTTGGTGGATATAACTTTTAAGTTCTTAATCGCGATTAGAGGTAATTAGTGTAGTTTAAGGTAAAAACAATGTTTTAATAATATGATATGAGCTTGACACTTTTCATACTCCTATTGGATGAGTCATGGACGACCAAGACAACCCATGGGTCAACTTTGGTACCCCATGGAGCCACTTTAGTTGGAAAATGACATTAATATATATTTATTTAATGTTAAAATTAAATTGACACAAACATGAGTTGTTTTACTAAAACAGTTTTTAAGTGGGGTTACACAAGTCAAAATTTTGACTATAAATATTCATTAGAAATATAAAAAGATTTCCTACATCATAGTGTTTTTTTTATAATTTTTAGACATTATATAAATTAAATTATTTATGACATAATTATGATGCAGCGATGACCTCATTATTTAACGATTTTAATAAAATGAGAAGATAATGCAAAATCCAAGACTTACACTTGTCCAAAGCCTATTGGATGAGTAGATATAAAACCCTTATAATCTTCTCCTCTAATTATATAAGTGTGGGACCTTTAGAATCCGAAAAGCATTGTGTAATAATGTAACATTTCAATCTTTCCAAAAGAGCCCCTCCTCTCCACTTATAAAAGGCCCCCACCTCTCCCACATTATTCACACCATCAAGACATTTGGCTCGGCCAAACTCTGCCCAAATACTCTCCCAACTTCCCCCTCTTACTCCTAGAAGAATCACTTTGGGTATAACTCTTCCCAAGGAAGCCTTTGGCTCAAATCAAAAAGAGTTACCCGATTTTGATGTAATGTCTTCTCTAATGTTATTTTGTTTTATTTTTATTCTACAACCCCCTAAAATCTTTTTATTCATTTCTTTTGTAACAACAACAGTATCCTAAATATACTAGGATGTTGTTATAAGACGGATTCGAGCTACACTTACACACACCTACATCTAATTGTTAAAGAACATACGGTCTCTGTGGATGGAGAATTTCTGCCTCACGAAACGATGATTGTTCAACACTCATATAACACCTTCAAAGGTGGACATTAAGATGTCAATATTTTTATATATGATATATTATATGTTTATGTTTTATATATGCTTCTGTATTTCTCATTTATGGCATACTTCATGATTTCCAATATGGGTAAAACGCGATAATTTCATTTTAGGAAGTGCGGACTACCACCCCCTCAAAGTGATTTGAATCGTTAATGCCATATGTGGGATGTATAAAGGATGGAGTAAATGGTATTATACACTATATTATACTGGAATTATATTATACATTTATATCATTATGATTTAATTCCATTAAATAGGAAATAGAAATTAAATTAGAGTTCATGCGTACGTACGGCTTACCATCTCCATGAACGGTGCATTTCATTTCTTACCTCTAAATGTTACGTAATATTATAAATGAATGTATATACTGGATATATATGATATATATGACATCTAAATCATGAATATAATTCTGGAGATAATGGATATTCTACCACATAAACCACTTGTAATTATAAGAAGTTTATTGTTCACTCAAGTACCAAAGATCGACAAAACGACCATTATTAACTTAAATAATTACATAATGTTCATAACATTGTAATAAGTGATATAAAAAGGATAATGAAATTGAAAATTGTTCTTAATAAGGTATATATTAACTCTAGTTTATTATTCAAGAGGTTAAAGAACGGTTGAGTCAAGTCAGACATGAGGTAAGGGAACTTCTTAACCCAGTTTCTATTCTTTGGGTTAATCTCCTACTTTCAAATTATGTCATGATATTATTATGTACTATTTTGTATTTTTTACGTTTTTTATGTGTACCTATAGTTAATAAACATAATATATCTATTTTATTTTAAAAATTATCTTTTTAAGGACTTCGTCTCAATCTCCTTTCATTGAGGCATATCTGGTTTTATACACAATTTTCTTTTATACGGTGTATAAACCCCTTTGACATTTACGTTTATTCAAAAGGATTTATTTTATAATTATGTGATTTTTAAATGATTTCAAAAAAGAGATATTTCTCTCAAATATATGAAAATCCATTGCAAATGTATACATATTTAACGCAAGCTTAAAAATGTTTTCAGAAAACCTGACTCTCGAGTGTGGTAGACAGGAAGGGATTGGGCGTGGACCCATCATGGCCTGTAATTAGTTGAGCAGTCTCAGAATTAGTTATTTTGTTTTCAGAAGTTTGCATAATGTTTTCAAAAAAACACTGGAGTATATTTAAGCAATTTTAAACGTAAGTATCTTCTAAAAAAATTGCATCGGTAGGTCTCATGAGACAACTAGACGTGGAATTGGCCGAGGCCCTTTCCCAATTTGATTTATGGTTTTGGTCGAGGCCTTAATCATTTTAGACATCTTGGCCGAGGCCTTGAAAAAATGTTTCAGAATGTCCGACATTATACATTCCCTCATTATGAAAGTGGTTATTGATATTTCATGTGATTATTCGACCATTAGAATATCCATGTGAAGAAGTGAATGGCATTATCTCATTTTACTTTTTCCATATTATGTTGATGTTCAAGTTTAAAAGTCTTTTGTTTTAGTTATACATTGCCTTAAATTTTTATGTTTATTTATGAAAGCTTCCGCAATAATGTTATCCTTACTGAGCATCTGAGCTCACCCCTTTCAATGTTTTAATATTTTCTAGGATGTGAAGAAGTATTTTATGAATGACCTGCAGGGATTGTGAGAAGAGGATATGAGTGTGGACTATGGAGACTTTGTTATTGTAGTTTTTCACTTTATGATGTAATGTAACGTTTAGGAATGTATCTAGTGTTTCAAAGGCAACTAAACTAATTGGTTTTTCGAGACTTGATCTTTTGTGATTATGCCAATGTTACGAAGTAATGCACCGGCTCTGGGTAGCTGGGGTCGGGGCGTTACATTTACTAAAGTAACCCTCAACTCTTTCATAAAAGGGTACTTACCCTTCTATCAGAATTACTCCTCCAAAGCCATTTGGATGGGCTAAACCCCAGTAAAATCTCTTCCCAAATTCCCTCACATAATATTATAAGCCTTCCCTTGATCAGAAAGACATTCTATGGAGACCTTCTTTTAAATTCAAAAGGAAACACCCAAAAAAGAGGTAATTATTTTATCAACTCTTTCAATGTTCTTTTCTTCTTCCACATTCTCTTTCATTGTTATTTCCATACAAAAATAAAAAATACAGAACCTTATAAATAATATGGTTTTATTAAAAATATGGTACAACCATACTCATTATTCTCTCCATCCTATGAATGATAATGTCACCATGCATGCGTACATACGGTTTACCATCTCCACATCATGGTGTAATTTGTTATTCAACACTATATTAGTTGGATGGATATAATGCTGAGTAAAAGGTGTTTAAATAATGAAAATAAAATTATAATATCTCTACAAAATTACCATATCATTAAATTTTCACACCTTTTAATCATTAAGAAAATGATATCATCGCTCACGTGTACGTACGGTTTACCGTCTCCATGACACGATGAGATTAATTTCCATGTTCACCATTATAAGAGGATTATAAAATTATATATTATTAATAAGTATGTAATATTTGACATAATAATGCTACTGGATATATATATATATATACATGTATATAAATATATATTATTCACTAACTTCTGTTTAATACGATATGAAAACAGAAACATTGTTTATGCGTACATACGACCTACCATCTCCAAAAATGTTGTTTTCCATTTCATATATATATATATATAATACATATTTATATAATATAAATAAGTGATATATAAATCATTTTATAGATTCTGAATTTATTTTAATCATGATCTAAATGATACTTTCAAGAATAACAAGTTAAAACTTATACGATAAAGAAAGTGATTATTACTTGAAATGTTAATATGACATGGAAAATGATTATTAAAAGTGTTGTATAAAGTCATTATAGAATCTTGTATGATATAATAAAAATAAATATGGTTATGGTATAATTTAATAACATAATATGGTCATTATACATGAAGTTGAACATACCCTCGACCAAAGGAAAGTGCATGTTAAGGGTTCATTCCACAATCTCATTATTATCTGAGATTGTTTTTGTGTAAGTATTTTCTGTGAAATATTTATTATCCATTCCTTATTTCATTTAAGAATATTTTGAAAAATATTATTTTATGGTACTCCTTTACTAAAACATAATTTTAAATTATTTAAATATTTATTCATATAAATCATTATCATTAATGTCCATGTTTCCAAAATGGTTTTAAGGATTTATTTATATGGAAATCAATGTTTTAAAATGTTAATTCATTTAAAATGATTCAACACGGTGTGGACCAATTTGATTCAAAAATATCTTTTAAATTCCATAAATTATAAATTGTGCGACTTTTAAATAATTTCTTGAAAAGAGATATTTCACTCAAAGAGTTTTACAGATCATTTTCAACTATATCATCATCCTTTACTCGATATTATTCATGATATAGGATGATTTATTATAATAAAATTTTCCATATTTTTTTGAATGAGTTATGATATTTTTTAAAGTGGATGTGATATTTCTATACCATTATTTGTTTATGGAAACAGTATTCACATTTTTTATGGTAGTTTTAATACGAATGTTTATTTTATGATTCAACAATTTCATATGAGGAATGCATTAGACTTAGTAACAGTTGGAGCCCATTATATCTCCTCGATGCATCAGTAGGTCACATGAGACAAACTAGTGCCTTGGCAGAAGGCCTTGACAAATTTTTTTTTGTATTCATGGCATGAGGCCTTGACTATGTGCTAATGAAGTTTGGTGTTTTGCATTACCTCATTATAAAATTAATCATTAAATAGGATTATTCAACTAGTAGAATATCCATGTGAATGTTTATATGGTAATTTTTTCTTCATTTTTTCCATATTAGGAGCATGTTTATCTTTAATAGGCTAATGTTTTTATTACAAATATTTTTTTAAAAGATTATATTTTATGCTAAATGTTTTACCCATACTGCGCATCTAAGATCACCCCTTTCTTATGTTTTCCTTTCCCAGTATTCCAAGAAGGCTATAATGTTTTACATGTGGGGTAATCTAGGAGAACAATGGAATCTAAAACAATTATTTTTTTTTATATTTGAATGTGTAATGTAACGTTCATGTGTGTAAACTATTTTCCAAGACTACTAAACTAATCGGTCCTTCGGGACATTATTCCTTGTAATCAAGCTAATGTATTAAAATAATGCACTGGATATGGGCTTTGGGGTTAGGGTATAATAGTTGGTATCATATGAATTTTAGTACAAACCATGGATACTAGATTTATAAAAATCTGATTGGAAAACATTACCCAAATATATACTTTGATGATTAGTATGTAATAACTTCATAGAATTTTGTTAATGTACAGATTTTTTCTATTTTCCAAAAAAAATATTTCTGTATCTGGATAAGTGTAGGTAGAGGCGGCTCTGATATAGATGTACCTAGGATTGGAAACTCCTACATGGAGTTTCGGTCTTGTCCCATGTTATCCTGGTACATGATAATGGGCCTTTCTGCAATCTTAGTTATCACACTCCAGGGGGGTAAGCTTAGGATAATTGAAATTTTTTATAGGCCATTATAATGGATTTAGGAGTAAATAATTCATCAAAGAAAACATGAATTTATGATGGTAGATTATATGCATAATCGTTTCAATTTACATTAGGTATTTTATAAGTTTGGATTTATATATTGAAATTCATATACTAACTGAGTGTATTCCATTGTATAGAAGTGGCGCATATTGGAAGGAATGAGAACTCCCATAGTACACTTGATCCAAAGATTAATAGGGATCATATCATTCATGGTATTAAGCCTACATTTAGAATGAAAATAGTCTCCCACATACTCTTATCTTATGATGAATTTTTATAATGTGTTAATAATATAATTAAATTATTCTACAAGTCATATGGATTTGAAGGGAATCAAGAGAAGAAAATGATGGTAGAGAGAAAGATTGATAAAGGGAACATTGGAAAGAAGAATATTCCCAAATGTGGAAACTATAGAAAGAATCACTATAGTAAATTCATGAATGGAATTAGAGTTTGTTATATGTTTTGAGAAAAAGGACACCAAGTATGTGACTACAAGGGTATGAGAAATGTATCAAATGTACAGTTATTCAAGTGCAAGGAGTCAGTACACTATGTAAAACAATTTCCAAATCATAAGAGTATGCCCCAAATGATGTTATTGGATTATAATAAAGTTATGACACTACAACAGATGAAGAGGATTGACTAGTGTTATTAAGTTTTTATTAAAGAATTTTTTTATTATTGTATCAACAATGTACTGGTTATATGAATTATAGAAAAAAAACTATCATACTGCAGAACTATTTCATTGAGGATTTGAGATTATATGGTTGTAAGAAAAGAGACTCAATAGCAAGGTAAATGTTTGGAAAATACATGGTATAATGAAGGATAAATTTTAATATTGTTCAGATACTGAGGGAGTAATTTTGAAATAAGTTATGGTTGATTTTGATAAATCATATTAGGTATTCTTGAATACCTTTAAACTAATTAATTGTTTGTTTATACCATTATTTTAAGAGTTTCAAAATTTTTTTGATATAAGGAGTGTTTATTGTATTCAATAAGGAATAAGGGAGAATGGATGTAATTAATAAGGTTTTATGAATATTCAAGTTGTTATTGTGTCATAAAAGAATACATGATGAAGGTATTCACATGTTATTATGCGAAAAAAAAGAATTTTATTGTGTTTACCTTACTTAAAAATTTTGGTCTATGAGTTTGGACAAAATTATTTGGTATAAGAATAATATTTGTAATGGATTATGTTTGAAATTGTATTCTATTTTTAACTTTAATTCAATTCATAATATAATTTTTGAATTTTTATAAAAATTACATCGCAGAGGTCGGGCCACAACCTCTCGTGTTTATAAATTCCACGAGACAAGAACCCGAAAATTAAGGACGATAAGTGTGCATCATCTACCACTATACTATATGATGTCCTGGTTTTTATAATTTAGTTTTTTAAAATAGTCTGAAAAATGAATTAGAAATTCATTATTTTTGGAACCCTACACTATTAGGATAAATATAATATTTTTGAATTCTAATATATTTTGAGTGAAATGTGAGTTTGTGGTAGGAATTAGTTAAACGATAAATCTCTACCTGTCAATTATATTTAATTCCATTATTATATGAATAAATTAATTCCCAAACATTATAGAAGGGATCTTAAAATCGAAAATGTTTTAACCAAATACTTTATGTTTTGTTGAAACGATGATATTTTAAATCATCATAGATTTATGGATTTAAGGCTATCAATTTTACACTTGTTTGTGATTGACGAAATTAATAACTCCCTATAAATATGTATTTTTTTCATCCAATTATGTGTCTCTAATTTCCATGAATTTTCTCCAAATCAGGATCATAATTTGGTGGTGATTGTTTCATTCCTCTTTCCCTCTTATTAAGACTAAATTTTATAAACCCACTTTTCGATGTTGATTTTCCACAAAGGTATTTTTCAAATTTTAATATTTTATTTTGATGAACAATTTAATATTTTGAGGATGAAATTTATTAATTTATAGGATAAAGTAACACCCCAAGATTCTATAGTACGTTGTCTCTTCAAAGTAATTCAATAACATGCGCTACATGACACACCACGTTTGAGCGCACCATGACTTACAAAACTAGGATTTCAAATGTAGTTATGAATAGTGTTAACTGACATTTGAATTTTATATACTCCATATAATGTTAGAATTCATATAATATTTTTTTAGGCATAATATAAGAACAAATACGTTTTTTAGATAAAAGAAGTTTTTTTAAAAAAATGTAACTTTACCAACTTTTAATGGAGATCCCTTTTTGGAACCAATATTTGTCACATTTATATATTAAATTTAATAAATTTAAATTATTATTCAGAATATGTAGATAAATTATTACATTTAATATATTTTTGGTACTTTTCTGATGACCTTCATGTTTTGTTGAATTGTGAAAAACACTTAATTTTATTTGAAAACATCTTTTTTAATCGAAATAATTTAGAGTGTTAAATTATGAATATTAATGGTTTGTAAGAATAATTAGAATACATTTTTACCATATAATACTATTTAAATAATTATAAAAACATTCACATTTAAATCTGACAAAAACACATGCCAACCTTTTGATAGTTTTTACTTCTTAAAAACCAGTTTTTTGGGTTTGACAACTGGAATTAATTTTAAATTAATTAATGAAACATCTATGTATTTAAATAGGTAAAATATAACTAATTTTTTAATTCATAAAATAAAAATTATGTTAGAATGAATTTTTGGTATTTTTCTAATAATATTCAATTTTAGATGATTAGTGAAAAACATTGCGTTATTGTTTAAAATCAACTTTTTATTTAAATAATTATTTATTTAATTTAACTTTTCTTATGTAAAACTAGATATATAATACCTATATATGTTTAATTTAATTCATTGGATTCATTTTATAAAAATGTAACTTTACCCACCTTCATGGAACATTTTAAAATTTGCATAAAACGATGTTTTACCACATCTGGGAATTAAATTTCAAAAATCCAAGAGACACGGTTGCCATCAGTATATAAATTTTTTTTCAATAAGATTAAAATAATATTTCTTGAGTAGTAAATTTTGACTTTTATTTAGCATGGTTAAAATTAAATAGGGTAATTATAGATAAAAATGATATTATAATTACCCCAAAACATGTCCTAATTTTATTGGATAACTGTATTTGGAACAAAACCAACATTATGAATAATGTATGATACTTTTGGTTCACTTTTATTAGATTATGATATTTATTATTATTTAATTTAAAGAAGGTTTAAAAGAGTTAAATTAATTTTTTAATATCTCAACCATTTTTTAATATAGGGTTATACAGAAGATAAACTCAACTATAAATATTTATTATAATGCTAAAATATTTCATACATAGTTTTATTTTATTTAAAAAATTTATAGATTAAATAATAATTATTATTTGTGACACAATGAAGATGTAATAATTACATTATCAATAAAAGATTGTGATAATTGATATTATAATCATATAATTAAATTTAAATTGGATTTTTTGTTTCCATACACGAATTTTATAGATTAGTAAGACATATTAAGGTTAATTAAATGAATTTTTTTGGAGGAATCATGATCTTATAACTTTCACAAAAACCAAATAATAAATATTGTCATTATTGTCATATATGAGTTTTTAAAAATATACTATATTATTTAATGATTTATTTTTCGTAAAAATATAAGGTTCGGCCAAAGGAACAATATAATGATATATATGTCATTAAATAACCACTTGGGGGTTATCTTACCTTTTTATAGTATGCTTATTAACCATTTGTTATAATAATACAATAGTACTTTCAAAAGGTATTACTATTTAACTAAGATTCAAATCTAACATTTTAGGTTGATATGGTGACATAAACTTGTCTAAAACCTATTTATTGAGAGTATTTATACCAATACCCATATTATCTTATAAGTAAATCAATTTTGTTCCATTATAAACCGAATATGATTTTTTATTAAAATAATATTTCAAAAATTTTCTAAAGTGGCCCTCACATCTCATATAAAAGGGTACATCCCCTTCTCTGAAAATCACAGCTCCTAATCCATTTGGATCAGAAAACCCCTTACCAAATAACCTCCCAACATCATTGAATTAAACCTATAGGCCTTTACTTTTTTATATATACAAACTAAGTATGAATTTTTTCATATTAAATGGAGACACATAAATAAGAGGTAATTATTTTATCACCTTTTTCAATGTTCTTTTCCTCTTCCAAATTCCCCATGTTTATTAATTAAATACCAAAGTAATAACTCTCGTACCCTCTAAGTAGTGTGATTTATTATAAATATAGTACAACCATAATCATAATTCCATCCGTACTATAAATGATAATGTCAACATGTGTGTGTACGTACAGCGTATTGTTTCCACGTTGTGGTGTAATTTTACATTCAACACCATGTTATATGGATGGATATAATGATTAGTAATATGTGTATAAGTAATGAAATTTTCATGATAATTTCTCTATAAAATTAATCTACCATACAATTCAACACCTTTTAATCATTACGGAAATGATATCGTCGCTCGTTTTTATGTACGGCTTAACGTCTTCACGACACGATGAGAATCATTTCCACATTCACCATAGAACGATGATTATAAAAATATATAGTATTAAAAAGTATTTAATATATTAAAACACCATTTATATATATATATATATATCTAATTACATATATCTTATTCATTTACTCTCGTTCAATATGATATGAAAATGGAAACAACGTTTATGCATACGTGCGGTATAACATCTCCATAAATGATGTTTTCCATTTCATATATATATATATATATATATATATATATATTACACATTTTTATATTCTAAATATATATGCTATATAAATAATGTTTTATATTATGGATGTATTTAAATCATTATCAAAATGATAGTATATAAAACAACATGATAAAACACTTACGATAAAGAAAAATATTATTACCCTAAATGTTCATTTGACTTGGAAATATTAATAATTGGGTAGTATAATGTAATAAATGAATCTTGAATGATATAATTAATATGAATATGGTTATGGTATAATTTAGTAACATAAAAGGGTCATTATTAATGGAGTAAAACAAACCCTCGACCAATGGAACGTGCATGGTATGGGTTAATTCTTCAATCTCATTATTATCTGAGATTGTTTATGTGTAATTCTTTTTTGGGAAATATTTATTATCCATGTCCATGTTTCATAAAATACTATTGAAAATTTATTCTTTTAAATTACTATTTAATTATAAATCATTTTAAATGTTTTATGTATTTATTCTAATAAATCATTCTCATCAATGTCCATGTTTTCAAAATAGTTTTAATGATTTATTTCTATGAACAAGAATGTTTTTAAAATGGTAATTAATTTAATCAAATTCAACATGGTGTGAGAATCATTTATTCCAAAATATATTTTCAAATTCATACATTATTTTTTTTGTCACTTCTATATGATTTCAAGAAAAGAGGTATTTCATTCATGGAGTTTTACTAGTCATTTTCAACAATATCATTATCCTTTACTAGATGATATTATTTATTGAGGTTTATTTATTATAATAATATTTTCTATATTATATTGAATGACTTATGATATGATTTAATTTGGATATGATATTTCTATACAATTCACGGATTATGGCTAATATATTTCCATTTTGTATGGTAGTTTAAATATGAATTTATATGTTATGCTTCAAAAATTTAATATAAGGAATGTAGTGGGATTAGTAAGTGACAAGTGGAATTTACTCTAGATTCTTGATGCATCAATAGGAATCATGAGAGAAACTAGTCTCTTGGCCAAAAGCCTTGAAAAAAAATTTATTTGTAGTCATGGCAAGTTGAATTTACTATGTGGTAATGATGTCCGGCGTTTGGAATTTCATTATTATGAAATTAATTATTTCATGTCATTATTCAACTAGTATAATATCCATGTGAATGTTTATATTATAATGTATGATTTATTTTCTCCATATTATGTTCAATTTTATGTTTAAAAGGCTGCTGTTTTTATTACACATCGTTCCTTAAAAGTTTATAGCTTCTATTAGATTCTTTACCCCAACTAGCATCTGAGATCACCCCATTCTTATGTTTTGTTTTCCCATGTTTCCAAGAAGTGTTTTATGTTTGACAAAAAGTGCCAATCTAGGGGAATAATGGCATCCTCAATGGATTATTTATGTTGTGTTTGATGTTTTAATGTGTAATTTAATGTTCATGTGTGTAAACTATTTTCCATAACTACTAAATTGATCCGTCATTAGGGACTTGATTCCTTGTAATCATAAAAATGTATTAAAATAATGCATTATCTCTGATATTCTGGGGTTGGGGAATTACACAATGGTAATGATTTATAATGTATTTTTACAAAATGATTAATATATAATTAGTTTGTTCTATAAAATTATTTTTAAATAATATTTACTTGTTTATTCATATTATTATTTATAATGAATTGTAATTGTTAAACTACTAAATTAATTTTATATGAATTTATTTTACATTTATGAATGCTCCAAATATGTTAAACTTTCTATTTGTAACATTATTTTTTACTTTCTGTGACATGAAAAATTTTCACTTACAATTTCATATAAAATTAAATTACCCTATTACATTTTCATAGACTATTAATATTTTTTCCCTTTATATTGATGGTTTATGTTTACCATTAAAAAAATATTTCATTACATTTATACAGGAAATTTTAATACACCTCCATCGAGTTATATTTATGTTGTTTAATATTTAGAGGTTTTAGATTTACAAATATTATGAATATGACCATTGAAAATGAATTTATATAAATACAATTACGTGGTTTCACATTTATAAAACACTTATAGACAACAATTTATACTTCTAAATCCTTTTGATATTACTGATTTCTATGATGTAGTATATTGTACAATTGATTTTTATACCTCAAAATTTCATAGTAAATGTTGTTTTCGATTCTGTGGAAAAATTTATAAAATAACCCTATATTTTTCACAACATGGTATCCATACTAATGGTTACCGATACACTGTATACAAAAAGAAAATGATTTTGTTTAATATATTACTCATTTCCATTTGTAAGATTATTATTGTAGATGTATTTATATAAATAAATCAGAAACTCGAGTTATTTATAAATAAATTTTTTTAATATTTAATAAATTTTTTATATATTTTAATGAATACTAAAAATTATATTCATTATCATAAAAAAATAAGTAACGAGAAATCAAAATTTTCAAATATATTAGTATAAGTTGATTTATTCATTCTAGAATGATTTTAAATTTAATTTTTTTCAGCATCATATTCCAATTTAGTAAAATGTGTTCAAATGCATTGTTAATGATTTCAGATCTTTTACACTTAACAAAAATAATAAACATTCAAGTTATACTGATTTTTGAAATTTTTGAGAGACCTACCATGTATTAATAATGGGTTCAGTTTGACTGAATGTTTTTTAGTTACTCTATGGGAATTAAAATTTATTATGATTTTTAAGGATCATTTCAATTAAATAATAATATTTAGGGAATAATTTTTTATTGATTATCTCTCTCACAATTTCTAGTAATTTTATATTATTTTTAGGAAATATCTATCTGATTCCATACCTTGTATGGTCTTTTTTTATTGTTTTATTTAATTATAATGAAATGTGGGTATAGCTTCCCGGTTATGATATTAATGAATTAGATGTTGGAAAATGTTTATTCGTCTCAATTTCACCTTGATAATCCAATGGAAAAATGATAAAATAGGTTGGAATATAAAATTTAGTTGATAAATATTATATTTGTTGGATCGCCTTAATCTTACATATTATAAATGTAAAACAACATGGTGGCCAAAAGGGGTTCCCTAAACTAAAAAAACAAATATCAATAATTAAAAAAATATCATATAAAATCAACGTAGATGTTGGGTTTCCACCGGGATGGTTCTTAGTAAAATTTTGTAAAATAAACATGGTTATTCCATTATAACTCGTACGGGCATTAAATTTCATAAATAATTTCTTCTTAACTCTTTATGTTATAATTATATTAATCTATTATTTTAATTTTGTTTTAGGTATAACCCTATTTGTTCAAATGAGTTGGATAATCAATGGAATACAAAAAAACTATTTTTCTAATTACTCTAATACTATAGATTAAGGAATCATGGATCATTATATATTATATAGACTCATTGTAATATGATGTAATGATAATAAGTTCAATTTTATCCAAAATAAATAAATATGTGTGTGTGGAATGTTCGAACCAATATTCAAGATTCTTTTATTTGAAATTTCCAAAAGTATATTTCAATTTTGAGGCTTGTTAAATTTTCATTCCAATTTTTTTTGAAAAAGTAACTTCTTTAATTGAAGATGATGATCCAACCAAATTTCATTGAGAAGTGTTTTTTATTCATATAGGAACTATTTAATGAATTTTCAATATGGTTTAAGATTTTTGATCATAAATATATACAATACGGTGATATTTATAAGATTCACGCCAATAATAAATACTTAACTCATGAGAATATATGAAATAAAAATCTTTTTGAATTAAACATGCTTCAATTACTCATTATTGATAATTTGGATAACTTTTTTTCACTTACATACCAGTTTAAGTCATCAATATCCAAATATTATTCTATTTATAATGTTTTTTCATTATCGTTATTATATAATTTTAAAGCATCATATTATTTTAGAATAAATATTTTATGTTTTTAATAAATTTTAACACTCATTAAAATTGTAAAAACATTGAATTATTTATGGGAGTTTTTTGTGTAATAATATAAACCCTTTAAGATTAATGAATCAATATCTTGAGTGGTCATGGGTGCCTCAATAGTTTGAAACATAATTTTTTTCATTATGGAAATACTTTTTGAGGAAAAAGTGAGAATCCAAAAGTATTATACAATACATTCAAATAAAACGATAAAAGAATTTCATCCAGATCATGAATTCATGAACATCCCCTCCCCAGCAACAATAAGGTGATGTAATGCCTCCACCTTTGCATTATTACTCATCTAGCTATCTCGTGAAAGGTTGCATGAGACTAATACCGATTGCACAACCATACCCTCTAAATCTTAGAAATCCTAATAACAATGCTCTGGTGAATGATTTATGCTCTGATCCTTGTCTGAAGATGAACCATGTACTGTGCTGATTGATTTCACAAATAAAATAACCAATTTAGAAACAATTCCTCAAATAACAGTCCAACAAGAATCCAAAAATAGATCTAAAGATTCAAAAATTAAAATCAAAGAAATCATGGATCCATGATAAAATGTTATCATCACGTCGCCATCCAAACACAAACACACTTTCTTCATGTCAACATAAAAAATTCATCCCCAAGTCACCGTTGGGCACTACACATCCAACCCATCATTGTATTCCATCACTGATTCCATCGTTTCTTAAACCTCCACTCACCATCGAACCAAAACATGATCCAACCATCCATTTGTTGGGGTGAAACACCGCAGAAAACCATGCTGAGAAAACACTAGTAACAGAACAAAAAAGAATATAAACACAAAAAATGAAACCATTGTAGGAATGCAGATGCATTAGAGAACCAACACACTGATAACACAAAAAAATACCTAGGATTGTGAACCATCTCATGGAGAAACAAAACATGGTAGTGTCTAACTAGATGCAACTCTTCAAGTGACATACCCAACCCGCAAGGCACCAGGTTTCCATCGATGCATGGAATATGATACAACACCACTTTGAGATTGGGGTACTGGAACCAAAATCGCAGGAAACCACCATCATCAGATATGAACCAACCAGAGATAAGAACTACCACTTTAGGCATGAACATCATAACTAGGAAACGTACATATGAACCATTGACTGTAGATGAGATAACTGGAGTTGAGGGATGGGACGACAAGCCAACCAGGAATCGAGATTCCATGGAAGGGAAGACGAAGCATGAGACCAAACAAGGATGAAAATCAATTGATGAATGGGGATATGAAATAAAGAAGGGGGAGGCGATGTTGAATAAGAATACAATCCTACACCTCTAGGTCGCCTCTGAAGGGAATCCCAAGCCCCAAGAGTGCAGGGGAGCCCCGTGAGCTCGAGTTTGTGTCCCGTCCATTTCCTCAATTGTCGATATTCCATATAATTATAATATTAATTGTGAAATAAAATAACACTTCTCAATATTTTCTTAATGAATTTTACAACTGATGGTTATGTAATATATTTTAAAATTTTATGAGATTGTTGACCAATCATTGGTGGATAATTAACAGATTTTATTATGTGTTGATGTAATTTTATAGAGAATGCTAAAATTGGGAATCCATTTTTTTTATATTTTATATGCGTCAGATAGTTTTTTGGATGATAGTGACATTAAATTGTGGTTGAATTACTTTTGTATTATCCAAAAAAATAATCAAGGTAATGTAATTATTAAATAAAAATAAATAAATCTTCTAAATGTTTTGAATTTTTTTAATATAAATCAATAGATAGTTTTGGTAGATGAACATTAATTGTACATGAAATAAAAGTTAAATTATAACATATAAGGTAATGATTTCCAAATATCATGTATATATGCTCAAAAACATGACTTATTGAAACTTTATAAAGTGAATATATTCAATGACACTAGAGTGTAGTTCACGTTCATCAAAAATGATTTCATTATAAAAAGGAATGTGTATATAACCAACTTTTGTGAGTCCAATCAAGGATTGATCAACAAAATTCCAAATTTTAATGGTTATTTCATTTGGGTTTCCCATATTATTCTTTATTAGAATTAAAATGAGGTTATATTTATGACACTACATAATAGTGGGGTCATATTTAGAGTTTATTTTCATTTGATGATTTGTACATAAATATAAAATCCTCAATTTTTACCTGATTCCACTACACTTGGATTACCAGCCATTATTAGAATGATTGAATGGTCCGATGCGCAAAATTAATTTCATGGAAATAAAAATAAGGTGAAAATTCAGGACATATAGGGTTGATAATAATTAAATATATGACAGAAAATAATTAAAATATATATGTATCTAGATACTACCCCAAAATTTGGGTTCTCACAATTATATATCATAATTAAAAATATTTATTATGACGATATTTGAATAATAAAGAAATATATAATTACTCGAAAATAATTCATGTTGTTGGATGTAACTTATGTTGTGGATAATGTTTTTTTTATTTTTTATGAATCAAAATCATTCCTTAGAATTTCAAAAATATACTAATAAATTAATCATTAACATAGAAGGCTACAATCATGATCACGCCAAGTAATTGTTTTTTACTATTAGTCAAAATATAAATTTTACAAAATCAGACACGAATAAATATATATATAAATTAATTGAAATGAAATATCCAAAAAATATACAATTTTAAGGGTTATAAAAATAAAAAACATACAATACATCCCCACACAACTCATTATGTTCATCCAAAAAAAATTAACCCAAAATTGATGAAAATATCTGAATGGAAGATGACATATTTACTAATATATGAAATATTGAATATGTTAATATAATAAATAAAAAAATGGAATACCAATGTGTTAGGAATCTCAAATATTGTTCGACGACTATGATAACAAAATGATGTACAATGTATTATTGTGTTAAAAATTATAATAATATCAGATTAAGAAGAATAAATACTAGGAAAAAATATCATTTTTATCAACATTGAACTGAAAATATGTCTTTTTGATGGGAATGGTGTGGAATGATATTAATATAAAATAAAACATAACAACTCCAAAAAATGATTCACATTAACCACATAATAATTAAATGTTCAGAGTTATAGTAAAATCTGACCTCATTAAAATGCATTCCAATTATTTATAGTTGTAAAATTTTGTTATGGATTTATTGGAAAGTACACAGTACTCATTTGAATAATAAAATAGGATCATGATTATCCTCCTACATGACACAAAAAAATCATTTTAATATAATTTAATAATTTCATATAAGAGAAAAGTGTTTTAAACTATTTCCTATAATATCTATAAAAATATGAGTCCAATTAGATCATATAATCTAAAGTTATGCTGAACATGGTGGGAAAAGATTTTGGAATTTTTTCTAGTCCATATTTTTACATCCAATTTTCTTGATGGGATTTCCACAAAGATTTGTAATTATATTTTTTCAAAATTGAATCAAATATTCCCCTTAGATATCATTATATTAATTTATAATTTCATCATTATTTTATGTAAATTTTGGGATCTAGAACCATTTTTAGGATAATTTTTAATATACATTACACTTAATTTTATATAATCCAAGTCTATATGCCCATATTATTTTGATAATCAACTATAGATCCATAAGAATAAAAACATCCCAAAACAAATATTCAATAAAATAATAAAATTTTAAATTTAAATCATCAATAGGATGTGTTCCAAAATATTATTCTTAAATTGGAATATATTAATAACCCTTAAAAATTTATTTCATATATGTTTCAAAATGTGTTTAAATTCTAGAAAACATAGTCCAATGATTTTATGAACCACGTAGCACTAGAAAATTCATAAAATGATATGTAGAATATGTATATTAATTTTATAATGATGTATTAATTAATTTTAATTATTTTCATTTTATATTAATAAGGAAATAAGATAATGATATTAAATATTTGTTCCTTTTTTAAAATAGGGAGATTATCACCACATGATTTTAGTATATATTTTCTTATATATAATTTTCTACATTGCAAAATCTATTGTATTCGAAACCAAACTAATGTAAAACAAGATTTATTTAGTTATTATAATATATTAAAATGCGAGGTAAATATATTATTGTTCATAAATGTATTTAATGTGTAAAATAATGCACTTAAAATTAATAAAATTAATGAGGATAATGTTTCTTGATTATTATAGATTAATGACCAATTTTTTATCAGAAATATTTTTTTTATTATAGTCTACTTTTGTATTAAAAAATTATACTGAAACATGTATGTTTAATGATTTGAAATAAACCTCCCTTGTGTATTTATAGACCAATACATGTTTTGGGTAATAATACAATTCATAGGCATGATCCTAAATCATAAAATAATCAATATTATTTCCTTAAATGAATCCTTTTTAATATTTAATGTGGCCTCACATATACACAACTAATCCTTCACCATTACTTCATAATTGAATTGAAAACCATTATTAATTATATTACTATAAATACTCTCTAAATCATGGGATTTAATTTTCAAATCAAGGACTCATATATCCTCAATTTCAAGAGTTAATCTAAAATTTATTCAATACATAAATGTATGGTTTGTACTCCCCTTATCGAATGTTCTCTATATACTAATAATTGAATTATTTCTAAGACTTTTTTTAAAATAAATTAAATTATATTATAATAAATTATATTCTAAAAATTAAATTTTATTAAACAGTATGTTGTTTATATTAAATAACATGTAAAAACAGATTCGTTATTTGTCTTATATTATCTACATAATGAAATTTTTATGATATATTACCTCAATAATGATTAATAAAATACATACATTTTTAATACCATGAAATATTAATGTTCTTCTCATAAATTTTGAATAATAATGTTTATTTTTATATTCAGTAGATAAATAATTTATATTCATTAATTCGAATTAAATCAAAAATGAAAATTTTAAAAAATCAATATGGTACATCACCACATGAGTCATGAAATAAACATGGGAAGCTATAAATATATAATACATTATCTTAAACACTCTAAAGTTGATTAAACCGTATTCATTTTAAAAAAAACTATTCATTGAACAGTAGCATATATGGATAATTAAATAGTCGACACATAAATATTGATTCATAAAATAAATGATATATTAACGTGTATTAATAAATTATAAATTAATGGTATCTCATAATATAAATATAAATATTCTTATGAAAGAGATGCATAATAGATAAAAAATTTGTGTACATGAGATTTAATCATTTATAATCAATCTGAAATCAATGGTAACCATTTATTTTAAAATATTGTTATCAAATTGATATTTTATTTTACTAACAATCAATTTTGTAAAAATATTTGATCATTCCACATTATGAGAAAAAATATTTTACACCTATATTTTTAATGTTTTTTAATTTTAATCATAGAATTTCAACTATATACCCATCAAATATTAAACTAATGGTTTCTTGTAGGTGGATCCATCCTTATCTCTAAATTTTAGTTTTTTATAATACACCTATATTTCAATATTATTTAAATTTTTAATGGATTTTCTTCTCCCTAGAACAATTATTTCAAAAGGCCACATTCTATTTTCTCTTATATTCATAAAATATATTTGATAATAGCACATTATTCAATTTCTCAAAAGAACAATTATGTTGTTACTTTTTTTACAAAATGATTTGATAGTATTCCTTTTGACCTATTTATATGTGATATTTTTTCCTACCATTATATCTATTTTCATTATGAATATTCCTCTCTCACATTTCATCACTTTATAGAAATAGTTATCAATCATTTTTTATATAATATATTTAAATGAAATTAAATGATATAAGTACATAAAGGGTATTTCATATTATGTTTCAATGTTATACTTTGATAATCATATATCATATTTTTTATATATGTCAAAATCCACAAATGTGTATTGTGAATAAATGGGTATACTATATACTAATTTCAACCACAATTTTCTTTGGACGAATTGCAATATTTTCCTTAATATGTTTCTGGGAAATAATTTTTTATTTATATGTTATGTAATATTTTATAGAATTTTTAATATTTTTATGTCCATTTGCAACAATTATATATGGTACACAAATATATGAATATCTAATTAAATTATATACATCTAATTAATTTATTAACATTTTATATCTCACGATTTAAGGAATATGAATTAGTTGGTTTGGCAAATACCAATATGTTAATTGATGTGTGTGGTTGTCCAATATCCAATACATTTTAAGAAAGACGTGGTAATACCATGTCCTCAATGATATAAGTAGGTGTTCAAGAGATTCTATTATGATATGATAGTCTTAGTGGTTAGATTTTTCCTAAGATATGATGTTTTAACAGAAGTGTTTTCTATATTATAACATCATGTGACTTGCCTTTTTCATAATTTCCTTTGATAATTTTTATATCATGTTCATATATCATTTAAATGTTCAACCATAAAAAATTTTAACTTATTTTCCATTGTGATATCTAAATGATAAATCATATATTCACACCTAGTGTTAAAAAATGATCATTATTTTGTATTTCATTATTTCCCAAGGGAACTAAGTGGAATAATTATTTAAATTTTGTAAGTGTATGTTATTTTATTAGATTGGGATTCAATGATCTAGATTCTATAATTTTATTAACATCATAAGATAATTAATATGTCCTATTTTTTTCTAAAAACATCATAAGTTATTTTTATAATTTTTTTAAAATAATATCCATGTATTATATATTGCCCATGCATTTTATTTTCATGATATTCCAATGATACTATTAGTTCATTAACTATTCAATAAACCTAAAATAAATTATTTATATAATACTTTTGAATAATGTATGGTATTTTTCCATATTCAAATCATGGATAACATATATGATATTTACATATCATAACATAATTCACTCTATAATTAAACTACATGTCACAAGATATTATACATTTTGAAATTATAAGAAAATAAAAAAAAAATTGTAAGATTCATCCACTGAGAAATATATCAATGCATATACTAATATATTGTATTTTAAACAGCATAAATTAATTAGTGATTCGAGATGAATAAATGATAATGATGTATTTAGAGTATGATGAATACAATCAAAACATAATAAAACTAAGATATGTAAAATATTATAATGAGATAAATTATAGAATAAAATATTCAGTAAAATAAAATGATTGCATCTTGTGATTATCAATGTTTATAATTAATTATCCAAAACCCTCTTGTCGTTATTTCTAAAAATACATAATATTGAGTTGTTATTTTTTATGATAATCAAAATAAAAATGTGTACTCACATTCACTTTTTGGAGACTATTATTACCATGAAAAAATGATAAACATCACAATAGTAATTTATTATATATTTTATATAGATATGAATAAATTTTAAATGGAATTTGATGATATATTATGATTTTGAAATTAAAAAAATAGTTGAATAAAATAATATTCTCATATATGGAATTAAAAATATTGATAAATAAATAAAGATATTAATGGATATAATGCTAAGACAAGAGATTTAGGAAAATGAATAATTTATTATTATGGAAGAACATTATTATGATGATGTAAAGGATAATTAATCGGATAAAGTGTTCGTAATTATAAATGAATATATTGTATATCTAATAAATGGAAAATATATTATTTTCATTGTTATGACCTAAATATGATATCACTAATCTTGTGCACAAATCTAATTCTCCATGAGGCCTCATGTGTGCCGCCATACACCAGAGGATACCAACCAACCATGAGGGACCAATGTATGATATTGGGGATACTACTCTCCCACATCAAAGTAAAAAGTAGATAAAATAACAATATAACAACCAATAATAAATAATTTTTGATTGAATTCAATAAATAAACAATAATGAAAATTACTATAACAATAAATGTAATTTTATAAAATTTTAGATATCTATTTAATACATACATCACTTGTAAACCACTGGGATGACCATATGTACAATAATACCTAAAATAAATGGATGTAAATGTAATGTGCTCTACTAATGAGTCCAATCCACACCACATAAACAATTTATAGACACTATCAAACTACATCATGCATTGCATAAGAATCCACATGAGTATCTATGCATGACCATATAATCCTGGGCCTCATCCCTAACAACTATGAATCTATGATCAACCTAAAAATAATACATAACATCTATAGTCACACTGAGGTGTATGTACATGGATGTGAAATAATCTCAAGAGGCCACACCAATAATTAAATTAAAATATTATTCAATAATAGAATTATCATGAAATATGGTCATCCTTTCTGAGACAAAACATAGAAAACATGTAAAAAGTATGATGAACCTATAGTCAATCTCTAAGTCCCCGATCCTGGTCAATATGGAATAGTTCTATTCAGGATTTCCATATTTATATGAATATATATTTATATTACCATATAAATAAATATATATAATTATGAATATACATGATTAAGGATAAATATATATCATAATCTCAGAGAAATCGATCATTTGGCCTTCAATATCAATATCCTAGACATCGTATATGAGGAAATTGATATGGATGTCATAAAACTCATGTTGTGTATTATTAAGATGATATATGGTACAATAATCCCAATAAATTTTAATTTATTGATCCAAATATGTAAAATTATCTCAAAAAGTAACATCACCAGAAGGGGAATGCTCATTCGTACCCTGGGTCATGCGTACTCCCCTCAAATCATTATTAAGAAGGAATCTAAGAATATATATATGGATAAAGAAAATATGGTAATAGATATAAATATTATGTCTCTTAGGCATTACCTATCCAATCTAATTTCACATTCCAAGGTCCTAAATCATTTTTTTTCATGACATTATAACTTATATAATTCTTAATGGCTCACCCTTGGAAAACCTATATAAGGAATTCCCTTTATCTCTATATATGTGTTCTTAATCTTTTAAAAAATAGTATCATTGGAGAATCCACCTATCACTATGGATAATCATTGGAATCACTTTAGGGGAGCATAATTATTAATCTATTACATGTTAAACTAATGGTGAGGAGATCCATGTACACTACAATGATATATTAATCTACTAGGGAGGGTGTAAACTTCTCCATCTCTCAAGAGAGTGTAATCATCCATTAGTACACATCAATGATATGGAATTCCATTTTCGACACCATAATCTATTAACAGATCTTGGGGAGTGTAATAATAAATATATCATGGAGGAGAGTGCTCATAGACATATATAATAAAATTGAGGAGAGATAATTTTCCTCATCACATGTCAATAAAAGGATCTTTTAATCATTGTCATCACTCCGGATAGAATAATCATCAACATGAATCATTACTAGAAAAACCATTCACACATATTGTAATCATATGATCAGTATAATGTTCACAAGAAGTACATATATAAATTAAAAAAAATAAAATAATCAAATATACATGCTTAACTAATAGATCCAAGTAAGTCCCATTGTGTATATGAATAATCGTGAAAATAAAATGGCTCAAAACACGGATCCCAGGAATGAATGCCTAGTCATCCTACTGAATGTGAATGATCCCATGGAAAATTTCTCATCATATTAATGAAATTTAATGATTCATTAGGTTGATAAAACAACCAAAAATATTAATCACCTATATTAGTAATTTTTGGATCAGTGATAAACATTTGATTGTATAAAAAATTAGTTAGGGTGGTTGAGTGCTTGAACCCATCTATAGTGTGACAACCACTTAGGATTAAATGTTTTTCATAGGTTCTATTATAACCACTGGTACCATATCTACCGAAACATGACATACTTGCTCATGGTCGTTCATATATCAAGGAAACAACTAGGTCACACAAAACAACACACATAAGAGGTATTCAACTTAGGATCTTCACGGTCTACATATAAGATAAAGAATCCTACTACGAACCCTTTAGAGTGATGGAAAAGTAATATATTATAAATGGGGTCCATAAATATATTTATATAATGGAATAATTCAATGTATCCTCATAATAGTATAAATGAAACGAATTCCAAAATTGTGAACTCAACACATAAGGGATAAGTTAGATGAATTGATCTGAGGATCCAATAAAAGATATTAAGGTAGGGGATCCTACAATGGATTCCATATTAAGAAAATAAGAGAATAAATTCAATATTAGAAAAATTGTAAATATAATTAGATAGAGGAATCCTTCACATGATCCTATTAAAATAATCATAACCAGAGGAATCCTGCATGGGATCCTTTGAATTAACTATCCTCACAGACTCATTGGAAAGAAGGGAACCTATCACGAGGGAGACATACTAAACTATAAATATACACAATACTAGGTAGTGGGATATGATTCATGTCCAATAATAGTTAATTTACACACTATTAAGAGTCAAATATATTTTATTACTAGGGAAATACCTGCTCTGTTTACTTAAAATACCCAAAACCAATTATGCATCCTGAAATAACCCCACGAGTGTCAACCTCAGGACCTAAGTGGAAGCATACTCAGTATAGATTAATAATTGTTACATTTTTGACTCTAGGTAATCATTCTAGAAATACCCTCAATGGATAGAATAGTAGGAGTACATGGCTTGTGTACCCTTGTACATGGTGCATACTATAATGGCCCCACCAAGGTGTGTTCTCCATATGGACATGTAATTTAAAAGCCAAAGGAAAATCTATTTTGATCTTGTTCAAATAATGTACCCTAGAGGGGTACCTAATCATATGCATCACATGTTCTAGACATGTATATCTCATGTTCTTGTACCTTGACATGGAATGACACCCCCATGGGGCCTTACCATGAACTCAAAAAAAAATTGTTCCCACATCATAGGAAATCTGGCTGGGTAATCAGCCTCACCATCGAGACCTAGTACATGGATTGTATTCCCCCTAAATTTCATGAACATTCAAAATAGTATATTCCACAAAAAGGAAAAATACATGACAAGTGTTCTAGAATCCACACATCATGTACATTGGTTTTCCCTAATTTAAAACCTCCAAATAAACAAAAAAACACTATTTTAACATCAAAAGAAAATGATTGGCCTAATATGGGTTCCAAGAAGTCATTTTTGGGGGTTCAAATTTTAAAAGGTAAATAATATGGGATTTATTGAAAAATATATAGTATAATTCCTTTAGGAAGAATCCATTTATGCTTCATTATTTTCCTCACTACACGGTTACAACATGGCGATCTTCTTGTTTCATGGTCTCTATAGAGTTATCCTTGACCATAAATCTCTTCTTCCATCACTCCCTCTAATTCTTTCTCTCTCGATCGTGGGAAGAACGTTCCATATAGGGCATGATAAATATTTTAGATGAGTTGGAAAAAAATAAAATAAGGACAAAAATGAAATGAAAAATAGAAAAAAAGAAATGGGGGACTGGTGGAACCCATTTTCAATCTAAAATACATAACATAATGAGGAATAAAAATCGTTCCATAATCTATGGTGGTGTCAAAATTTTAATCTAAATATTTATTTAGAAGATATTACCGAAAAAACCATCATGAACAAATTAATATTTTATTTATTAATTATTATTTATTATTTATTTCTCCATAATTTGAATGGCTCTCAAAAAATACAAAAGTCATGTATAAGGGTAAAAATATTATTTTGACACCAATAGAGTGGTAAAAAATTTATTTCATATCATTAGTTAATGGAAATGAAAAATTTACCCCTACAAGAATCTGAGAGAAAATAATTATTTTTTACTAAAATTTCTTGTCCGAAAAAATATGGGTCCTTAAATTCGCCCATAAATAAACCATGTTGTTTATGAGAATCCTGGATGTATGAAATGTAACCACATTCTCAACCCAGGAATTTGTTAAAAAATTTCTATGTAGACTATCCCATCATCAGTCAAATAATATTAACAAGTGTCTCCTACATGGGTGGAGCTTAAGTACAACTAATTTGATACCCGCCACCATAAGAATAAACTTATCATCATATTAAAAAAAATCCACAATGGGAAATGTAAAATGTAAAATTTAAACTAAAAAATAGGGTAACCACCCTCAAAGTTCTGACTATTCACTCCCCACCATAAATCCAACCTTATACTAATCCTTAAGCGCAACTTAAATTGGTTTCCTCATCGACCAGGAATGACATTTAAAAAAATTAATATATGAATTGGGATGATGCTCTCTCAATTTACTGAGGATAATGTCAAGTTAAATCATGATAGTCTCTAAATAATAGTAATATACGATTACATTAGAAAAATTTAAATTTATCATCACGACACAGTCACATAGGACGAGGATAACATTTTTTTTCCAATCTCCCAATAACGTGTTTCCATGACTACACATAGGTCAACAATCACCTGGCACCTAATTTATTTCTGATGATCCTTATAACATGATGCAAATATATCAATTTAGCACAAATCATAGAAAACCATTCACATGGAATGTTATGGAATCATCAACCATTGACTCACACCCAACCACTCACTGATTTATGATTTATACATTATCGTGCACTACCTACACGTACCGTAATCACTAAATCGTTTTCATGTGATTTATAGAAAAATTTTCCTTGACACTTGACATGTTTGCTAAATTAATCTTAAACCACCCTAGAATTCCTCATAAAATCCCTAACCCTAGAATATGCCATGATTTATTCAATTACTACCCATTACATATCATCATTCTAGTCATAAAAATCTAATTTCTCGATGACTGCATTAGAAATATAAAAAACACCAGTATACATGGACTAAAACCTAAAAGTCCATATCACTGAAGAAAATGTTGATACTATTTCACCCTTGGTAATTCATTGTATTCTAAAATAATCATCATGAATATTCCGAAAAAAACCTGGAGAACTTACCATTCCCCTATGTCAAATTGATCATATAAACATTATCACACACTAAATTATAATCAAAGTACTAGGTAAAAACTATTACATGGGTTTCCCTTGGTCATAATTAAATAGTAAAAAACTTGTGTCTGAGTAAAATAAGGGCCAATAGGTGTCCCACCTATCCCTACATATCATTTTTCTAACTAGGTCACATGTTTTAACAACATAACCCAAAATATAAAACCATTATAAATAAGATATAGATCATAATAACCTATGTGGGAATGAATCAGACAATGAAAACTAGGGCATGATACATAATGAATATCCTTATAAATAACTACTCTATGGGGGTTTGAATACCAATGCAGAATATATATTGACCTGAACATCACCGGGTATCTGTATAATGTAATACACCCTAGAGGAGTAGTTTTTGTGAAAATTCATGGTATCATTTACATCATACATAGTTATCTGACTATATAACCATCAACAAGGGTCCACTTAATGGAATATCATAACAATATATGTAGTAAAACACTGTATAGATTGTTACTAAAAATATTAAATAATGAAACCAGACAGTGAAAAGCCTTAAAATGCTATAACAAACAATAATCATGGGGCTTGTGGACATTCTATGTTCATTGCACCTTCTATGCATTAGAACTAAGACATCATCCTTACTACAAAAAATTCCCAAATGTAGATCAAAATCACTTTCCATAAAAAAGAAATTTATATAAAATTACGATCAATGAAGTATAATTCCACCAAAAACATTATTGGAAAACACTATTTAGGTTCTAGTTGACATTTTAACAATTTCCCTATATCGTCAGAAACAATAAAAACATGTAGTGCTAAATAAGGTGAATCATATATCAAAAATATGACACATGAGTTTCTTTTCTCCATTTATGGAGAAGTTTCAAAATATATCCTTGTACTCTTACTAATAGGAAAGAGCCAGGATTCCATAATAAATATTAATATCCACACTACATGTGTGTCTCTCATGGGTAATTTCACATAGAACTACAACATTATATTTCATAAAATAAATCCCATACCCCTTGTAAACAAGACAATATACTGGAAGAAGTGTTCATGATTCACCAATCTTATATCCATCACAGTTTCTTTCAAATTCCTAATACTCTTGTCTAACATATCCCAAATAGAATATCCAAGTTATGGAGTTTCTTTTTATACTATTTTGTAAAATCCATATGTGAATACCCCTAATATTGTGTTTTGAGAAGTTCACCATGACGCCTGAAGAACCCCTCCTTGTGGTCCATAGTTTTTTGACCGGTAGTGAGGGCCTAGGGTGTGGAAGTGGAGAGACTATTCCATTTTATGAGAGTAAACAACGATTGAAATGACTAGATAAACACTATGATGTAAGTAGTTAGAGTTTAGTGGAAATAAATAATATGAAATATAACATATTATACTGATAAATTAAATTTTATAATTTCCCGAACAACAGTGTCATTCTTGCAACATTTTTCATTAACTAGACTGACCATACATAAATTAAAACATAAATGACATTAAATAAAATTAAAATGATATATTATTAATTCTATGTCAAAACACAGGCCCCATCCCTAAAATTTATCAAACTATATCAACATTTACATAATACAAAAAAGTGAGTAGGTCTACTCAATCATGAAACTATAGTGTTTAGGTCTATCCACCATGCTTCTATGCTGAAATTTAAAATATAAATATGTCTTTATATCCACTGATGTGCACATGAAAAAGTGGGAAAAAATATTTATATTACACCACAACAATGGACCTATAATATTTTACAATATGTTCATTTTCACGAAATATGCACCACCTAGCAGATGAAAAACTAAAATGACAAGTAAAACAAATAATGTGAACTACATTTGATCATTTGGTCTATGCTCCCAATCAATTAAGAAATGTGATATCATAGATATATATATTAATATGTGTATATATTCATGTTCCCATACATATGTATAAATAAATAAATATCAATATCAAATAGTATGATGATAGAAATACGTTAACTAATTATAGTCGATCATGGGGATTGAAATCAAGGTCTCCTTGACATACTATGAAATGGAATGAGTTTGATCCATACCAAGGAAGTTAGTTATATATAATTTGATATTTGGAAATGTAATCCAATTCGATAAAACATTATTAGTCCACATCAATAAAATTATACAATAATGCTATGTTTTCATAGGGTGAATCTTTTCTGAATCTTGGGTTCCCTTATATATTTCTCGAGTCACTATAAAGGAGGATTATAGGGACGAAAATTTGGAAATCTAGTAAATGGTTACTAAGATATATGACATGTTGATAATTTTATTTCAATATATTCAAATTTCAATTCTCTAGGTTTTGGACCATAGGATGTCAGGAATATTAAATTCAAGGAATCCCTAGGGGGATCACCATTAAGAGATCTATAAAAGGAATGTCCTCAGGATCCTTGTACATGCTCGACATCTACTCTAATGAAGAGTATCACAAGTGTATTCACAATACCCAATTGGGTAATCTTATGCATCAATCAAGGAGAGTGTAATAATCCATCGAGTAGACATAACATCAATGATAAGGAGAACCATGTCCACCACCATGAACTAGTAATCGACCAGGTAGAGAGTAATCTTCACAATAACATAGGAGGGAATCATAATCCAATAGTATACATCAATGATGTTTTTCATAATGTACAACAACAAGATCTAGTAATGAATCAGGGAGAGTATAATCATCAATATAATTTGGGAGAGCGTAATCATCCACATGTATAGTTAGATAATGGAGAGGGTAATCATCCACATTTCATGTCATACAGAGGGGAGAGTAATAATCCTCATCACTCGGGATAGAATAATCATCCATGAGTACAATTAATAAGGACATCATGCTTGTATATAATAATTATAATAGGATGATGAACTAGATTCCATGACACACAATTGAAAATCCCAATAATCTAATAATAAAATATATATAAACCTAACAACCATAACATCTGTAGTAACACTAGGAATAGAAATAAACCTGGAAATAACAAGGCTCAAAATTTTGGATCCAAGGAAATAATTTCTACGCATCCTGAAGATTATGAAAAATAATAAGAAGAATATCTGGGCATTCCTATTATAATTAATTGTGCACCACGATTGAAGAACTTCCTTCAACAAGAAAGAATATTTGGTAATATTTTATGGATTAGTAATAAAGATGTCACATTATAAACAAAAGAGTTACGGTTCTTGAATGCCTTAACCCACCACCATATCTATAGAAAATTTTACATTCATGATCGGATTACGTTATATTGTGACACAAAATAAAATATCTCCACAAACTGAAAATATTATCTCATGGTTTGTCAGACATCAGGGCACCCACTAATCCCTCAAAACAACACAGTGGAGAGGAATTCTAAATGATGCCATCATGGTTTACCAAAAATAGGAGTACTAGTTGATACCCTTAACAGGGAAGGTAAGGGATTATATCCTACATGGTATGCTTCATAATACGTTAGAAGAGTTATCTTACATAGGATCCATTGAACATTATATAGAAAAATGTGTCCTATAAGGGACCCTGAACAAACGAGTACCAATTCAGAGGCATCCAACCTATGATCCTGTGAATGATATATATGTAAGGGATCTTATAAGCGATTCCCCAATAATAATGAAAGTAAAGGTATCCCATAAAATAACATTGGTAATTTTATGATAATAAATTCAACCTATATTAGATTTTGTAAGTATAAACATATGTAAAAGAATTCTACATGGGATTATTAGATGAAAGTAACCACACATCATATTGGGGTAGAAAAATTCGTATCATAAGAATATGTTCTGTTGGAAAAAGATACCCAAACATAGTACATGCAAGATACCACATGACCCATCTCAAATCATGGTGTCACTCTCAAGAGACAATTGGAACTGATTATTGGGGGATTCACCTATAAACTTAGGAAAAATCATTAAAATAATCATTATGAGTCCAAAAACCACCCCAACAGTTTCACTATCATGAATATATGAAAAACTAGTCACAATAAACTACTCAAGGGTCCAGTTCTGACATTGAAGAATAGTAAAGGGAAACCACTAAAAAGGGTGGAAAATGAAGAGTACATTACTTGTTTTCCCTAGTATGAGGTATATCCCAAATGGCCCCACACGTTCTTGCAATCCATCTAAACATAGAGTGTAAAAGAGAGATTATGTGAATTGTACCCTACATGGGGTACCATCCATTGTAAAACACATTTCATTGCCATATATATCTCCTATCAATGGTCCTTCACATGGTGTTCTAACCACATGGGATCAGAATTTGTACTCTATACACTTGTATTCCTCCTACATGGGATATCATTCCGGGTACTCAACTACATGCACAAATCCTAGTGCATAACATTTATAACACATACATAGAATTTGCATCAAAAAATTTATCTTCACCAAAACATCAAGAATACAAGACACTTATTCCCTGACCCACACATCGTGTAGACAAGATTTTCCAATAAAACACAAAAATTTCCAAGAAACAATAATTATCTTACAAAACCTATAGTTCAACCCATGGGGGGTTCCACGAAAGAATAATATGGGATAAAAAATTAAAATTTTAAATCGATGAGGATGTATAAAAAAACATGAAAACATCATAACTTTTGGATGAATCCACCAATTCTACTCATGATTCCGTACTCCACGACTACCACAAGACAATCAGTCGCATCCAAAGCTCCAAGGTGGTTCCCTCTCCCACCCATATATATCTGCATATCCCTCTCCCAATTTCTCCCCAATCACTTGAAGGGGGGGGGGGGGTCCACATGTCCATACTCGAAAATCGATAGGATAAGGATGAAATGAAGCGATTGAATAAAAATAGAGTAAAAATAAAAGGGGTAGTGGCCCGAACTCAGTTCACTATCTGAATTTACGTAATACCATGGAAAAACGCCCATCTAAGGACTCAACGGACAAAATATAATTTCAGTATGATGCTATGTTAAAAATATCTACTGAAAAAACAATATGAATAAATTGATATTTATTTTATTTAATATTGAATATTAGTTATTCCTCTATCATTGAAACAACTCAAAAATCTAATAAACTCATTTTCTAAGGTTAACACCCTATTTTGGGACCAATGGAGTGGTCAGACAGCTTATCTGAGTCCACATTCTAAGAGAAGGGATGAATGTACTCATTATAAGAATCCAAAAGATAAAATTTAAATTCCCACTAAATTTTGCAGTCAATATAAATATGTTCCCTTATAGTTATACATATATAAAAGATAATAACTAGATAGATAAATGAGATGTCTTGTATAAAAATAAAGATCCTGCTACCACACAAAAATAATGTAACTCTCTGTATACTAAAGGAAAATATGATATTGATGTGAAGCTGGTTACTAGTCCTATTAAGTAAATTATAATGAAGATGTAAGAAATTTAGGTTTTAGTATACCACCTCATAATTCAGTCACCCAGTTTACTAGATTGAGTTGGTTACTAGACCTCTAGTCAGCCTCCCTATACAAAAAATTATTCTTAATAGTAGTGGGGACGTAAATAAAATAGAAAATAGAAATTTCAACATCTTAAAGAGTTACAATATATAAGATATAAAAATAATAATAAATATCATTATAATGTAATTAGAGTAAATAATATAACATAACACTGGAAAGTAATGGATGAAAAAATAAATCAAATAATAGTGAACCCTCTAAGGATATGGTGGAATGTTTATAAACTTGAACTGAAAAAAATTCAAATTATTGAACATTATAACACAAAAAACTAAAAATACCCATATTTGGTACCCTATGTTGGTCTCACCTCCATGATCCAACACATCATGGAAGTAAAAATAATATATAAGGACCATTACATTTTTCAACCCTGCATCCATGTACTTGCCATGCGTACTAAACAATGCTACAAATAAGGTTTGATTAAAACTCAGTATGTCAACAACATTATTTCTAAAAAAATGTTTGATAATCAGTGAATACAATAATGAGATAACTAGGGGTATTGATAAATATATTAAATTAATACAACAATTAACATAACTCAAAATCATGCTATCATGTCTCGGAGAATATAGGCCAACCATAAAAATTGTAACCACAAAACGATGGATTAATAACATAACTAGGACCAGCCATATAATAATTACAAAACACCGGAAAAATATATTCTATATATTTATATTATCATAACATGGACAAGACTTATAATAATTAATTTATTACGGAGAATAACCATTTATTTAAGCATCTTATCATAATATGGACAAACACTATAGGAAAAACATAAATATTGGGTTAATCCATTTATATCATCATTTCAACATCAAGGAGAATATACTTTAATGTAATAATTTCATTATAAATTTGAACATAAGATATATCATCAAGATTAAAATATATATAATCATAATTCAAAATGGTGGATTTGGTCAATTACAATTTATAATTCAATTACCCAATTTAATTTGTCAATTTATTCCTGAAACATTGTCTTTCTAATGAAAAAGTACAACCTTTTCCAAAATGAATCTACAATATCGGATCACCTACGTCCCATGTAAGAATAAAACATAATGTAATATTTTAGCCATATTTTATTATTCATGGGTTTTTTTCTTTATGGTAGGCATAATCCAGTTCTCAGTACCATTAGATCAAAAGGGATTTAAGAAATAATCAAACTCATGATTTTTAATTACAATTATTTTATTAATTGATGCAAATGTTATGTATGAACAATTATAGAATATTTAAAATTTATAAATAATTATAAATAGACCATATATTTGTTTATAGACCATATAAATTAATTTAGTTGTCAAAAAAGCTTCCCAATTGTAACTCAAATAATAAAAATTGTTATGAATATCCCAATAAGAAATAAAGATCATTCAATTCCATGTTCAAAACCCAAAACAACAATGTTTTTGATGTTCTAATGATAAATAAAAGAAATATATAAAGATATAGAGAAGCATAAGGTATAAAAATCATCTAGGAAATGACATATAAGAGAGACATCTAAAAGGGAAGTAATGTATCCAAAATTACATGGTGTCTTACTAGGGTATGAGAGGGAGGAATTCATGGTGGCTAAATAATTATTCAGTAGTTTCCATATGAATAGATTATATCAATACCAACATAATACAATCAATCATGATTTATGTGTCAAAAAACATGAACAATATTATGGTCCTTCCGGTATTATAATATCACTGCAGTTTGAATTAATAGTTAATCATAATATTAGTTTCTAAATAAGATCTGGGGATTATATATTAAAAAAATCCAAGTTTCATTGTTTTAATTTTGGGAGATCTATAAGTAGTCAAACACTATATTTCATGGAAGAAGATATGATTGAAATATAATAAAAAATTGGTCTGGTTTTTTATCTTTATATATTTTTTGAGGTATGTTGTAAAACTTTCATGATAGGGTATAATATATCTAGACAGAGTGTAAGTGTGGGATTCACTATTTGTTCTAGATAATCAAAAAATCTACATACCTTTTTATAGTGTGAATCATCGGTTCAATTATTTATAATGACACAAGAAATCGTAAAAGAGATTGAAATATGTTTTATAAATACAATTAGAAGAATAACCTATCATTGTAAATTTTTTACTAGATTCAATTGACATATCTCAAATAGTATTAGACATCGACTTGATTCCATAATATTATGTTTGGAGTATTTAAAAAACTAAAAATAAATTGGGTAATGTGAATTTGAAGTCATGCCATTGAGGGGAGATTAAAAGAAAAGGTTGAACATTCTAGAGTATTATCTGTACAAGTGTATTTGAAATATTAGAGATCCCTTTGAAAAAATGAGTTATGATGATCAGTATTCCCATTTTTTATATTTAATATATTTATATTTTAGAATTATGTATTAAAATTCATTAAATAGATAAATTAAATTCATAGAAATGATTATTTGTATGGTATTCTATAAGGTTAAAAGTAGATTAAAAAGTTACTTTTTTATCCCCCAAAAAGTTAATTTTACCTTGTATCAAAATAAGAATAGTTAATGGAAAAAAATGATTTCTAAATTGATATATCATTATTTAAAACATGATTATGGTTCATTTAGATTTTGTGATAATTAAATGACCCCACATACTTTTTAGAAAATATTGTATAATATCAATAAGGTAGTGATTGATATTTTATGGAAATGATAATGTTTTTAATTACGGTGTTGAAAAATACATTCCCCAAAATTTAAAATATATATATTTAATATCAGTAAGGTTTATTGATTGAAGAAAACAATATTAACTTATATTGAAATATATTCATGTAAACCATTTTACTGTACTAATTATAAATCAAAAGTTTTATTTTAAATTTTTTAATGTGTCTTTTCAGTTACATTGAATGTTCGCAAAAATATGTATTTCAACTTTATGTTAGGTCATGTATGAAAATTTTGCCTATGAAGAGATGATGACGACTCCAAAAAAATACTGCGTAATAAAGAGTGTAGAAACAATCTTGTTCTAGCTGAAAATATATATTATAAGTAGAATCTATATACATTTTATGATTTATGACATGTTCATCATGTGAACGCCTATAGTTAACATTATAATATGTACATTATAAAATATATTAATGTAAGAGATGAAGATTCAAAAATAGTTTTCTAATATTATGATGGAGTTGATGAAATTTCAAATCTATGATTACTACAAAAGTTAAAGGAGATTTATTATTTTGATAAGAGACTATTGGATTTTTGAGTTATCATACAAGGATGATTTAAAATGAAATATTTTTCAATTAATTTTTAATATTTTATACTTAAAGGATGGGGTAAAATATGTTTGAAGCTCTAATTGAATAGGTTGTGGAAATAATTGAAATTATATATTTGTGTACTTATTATTCTACATGATACACAAAGTATTTTTCTTAATATAATTAAGTAATTTTTTTCATAATTTCCAAGTGTTATATGAGTTGTTTTGATGTGAATGATATTAATTACATATATTTCATGAATTTAAATGTTTATTTAATAATGTTATCAAATTCTTGGGATGGATCTAAAACTTTTATATTTGTTTAGTTTTTTCTATGATATTGAAATTATTCATAAAATAAATAGTGAATCATGAAATGCTTTATGTTTATGTCATAAATTTTTTAGAGGAAGCGTAAATTCATCTAATCCCTTCATCATAAGAATTTTCAAACATTTGTTCAAAATTTAATAGATATTTTTCCCACTCTATATAATATTTTACAATTTTGTATGATATATTGATATACAGAAGACATTGGGAACACACATATGATATTATGTATTTTGATATGATATATAGATATAATATGATATTCATAACATGAATGATTCTTATGTCACATAAAATATTTGAATCATGTATGTTATTTTTTCTGTATAGGAAAAAATTTATATCACATATTATATTAGATATAATAACATATTTACATCTATAATGAAAATACACATACAAAGATATTGTATATTTATAAAATCAGGGATGATGGGAACTTCAAAAAGATACATCGAAAGAATTTTTTTTGGGTGATAATAGAAAAAAAATTATTTAAAAATTTAAAAAATGAATTGTGAATCAAGAAGAATATATGAGAAATTGATTTTCAATGTTTATAAATATAGATCAATTTAGGTGAAAATTTTGAAAAATAATATAACCCCAAATTGAATAAATTTATATTTAAATGATCAATAAATATCAATTTATATGATATAATGATTATTTAAATCAGGTTATATATCGGAATCTAATTTTAACTCTTTCTATAAATTAGGAAGATTTAGTTGTGATGTTTTATAATGATAAAAATAGAAAATAGTGGTCAGAAAAGATTTTCATATACTTTTAGACATCAACAAATGAGTCATTATATTATATATTGTTTTTGTTCCATATTCCTATTGATATAGGAATAAATATTCTATTGAAATTTTTAAATAATTCCCCATGAAGATACTAATGAGTATTTTATCAGAATAAATTGAGATTTTTATTTCTAAAAATAAAAAGAATAATAACTAAATATGGGTATTCATAGGAATATTATAAAGATAATAGGTTGAGTAAAAAGGAACATTTATGATTGTTTGTTCACACCCATATGGAAAAGGTGAGGATAATGAGATAAAGTTCATGAAACCAATGGGCACCATAGATATCAATATTTAATAACATGAAAAATATATTATAGATATCCTAATATAAATTATTTAATGATGTGAAAGAAATTATATGTCTTATCCAATAAAGGTATATCCTGATACCAGTACAAGATAGATGATGTCCTTATGTGTTTTATAGAAAGAAGAACCTGGTGTTGAACTAGTTGTGAATAATTTTTTTGTTAGCATAATATTAGGATATATATAAAAGTAGGTTAAAAAAATTCTATATGAATTATAGATATCATAGAATATAGTATATGGTTGACAAGAATGATTATATAATTTAATACACACACTTATATTATTTTTTTTGATTCATACATCTAAACTCGTGCTGATGATTAATGAGTTAATGCGATCTGAAGATCATGGTTGGGAAATATGTGAGTGGAACCTTGGATTATATTATGAATAATCATTGGAGATTTTATTTTTAAAAAGACTTTGTAACATATTTCTATTATGGATGATCAAAATATAGTGGAATTGTATTTTTAACAGAGTTGTTTCAGATTTGCAATGTTTTTAAAATCTCAATTATATTGTGAATATACTCCAAATGGTTGGATGATATTATATGATGGATGGGGAAAATTATAATCCATGGGTTATACTTAATATATTCATAATTATAATTGTGATTAGTAAAACATCCTAAAAACACACTTATAATTTTTAATACACTTTTTAGTTTAATATTAATTTTTTCGATGATATCAGTCACAATAAGGGAGTAGTCACTCACCATTGTAGTGAATTTTTTTTAAATACGTTTTGTTTCTCTATAAATTTAGTTTATGTGATGGATTGCATCTATGTTTGTTATGATAGAAATTTAGATCCCATGTATTATTATTCTAAAATATATATTAAATTAATATACATGGAACTTTTTAATATAAGAGTATTAAAATATAATGACTTAGTAAAAATCAGTTACATATGATTCCCCTGACCCTTATAGTTGACTATACACATTCATGAGAAGTATAATATAGAATCTCAAAATATAAAAGCAAAATTTTCATATTAATAAATTTAAAAGAAATAAATTAATTTAATTTATTGAAATAATATTGAATATTTATTAAATATTGTGGAAAATGTTAAACAAAATTTACTGTGAAAAACTCATGGGAAACATTAATGGTACTAAAAAATCATTGAAAAGTGATTATAATAAAATAAAATAAATAGTGAAATTGGATTACCCATAGTATATATTATATATAAAATGGTGTTATACTATACATTGTATGAAAATAATTGGAATAATATTGAAATTCAAGTGATGACAATTGAATATTTTAATAAGAATGATTATGTGAAATTTTAATTATGAAATATGAATTATAATTTGATCAGTTGGGACACCAATGGACTTCCACGTAATATAATAATTGTAATGATTCTTTAAAGCATTCTTTATATTTTTACAAATATTCACTATTTTACCATTTATACACATGAAACCGTAGTTTAATAATATTATAAAAATGTTATATTTTTTAAATGTTAGAGGAGTAACTAAATGAGACAATTCATAAGAAAACAATTGAATAACTATTTAAAAATATGTTTTTATCAAATATAAATTCCAAAAAACCATTTTTAACAATCTATTTACACGAAAATAGATTTTGATGAATCAATCCCAGAGAAAATAATTTCATGCATATAAGTTCAGCATTTATGATTTCTATTGGGAAATTTATGTTTCAAGAACACGTATATCCCACAAAAAATAAAATTTAAATATTAATTTATGAAAATATTTTAGATATAATTTTATATTTATGGTGGGATTATTATTTTTAGTTTCAAAGTTAAATTTTTTAAATTATTGTATAATCACCCCTTCTCAAAATTCCTTAATGATCTCCTTGTAACATACATTTTTTTAATGTCCATATTTTGTGTTCATTTGGATTTTGAGGTGTATAGTAAAAAAATAGATATACGAATGGATTTTGGAAAAATACCATAGAGAAAGCATGATTGAATCATGCACAAAGTTCTTGAGGAATGATGGGAAGGATGATTTTTTAAAATGTGAGAATGCATAATGTGATACCCTATAGCGTGGAAGGATACTGTGCCTCATGGATTTCATGGATAGACTCTATGAAATGTACCATTCATATTTGTATTTTCTTGTGGTTATTTAGATTGAGCGTAATGTAGTTTTATAAGGGGAAAATGTAGTTTAGAGTGGACTTTGTGTTTTGGAGGCTCACGATTATGGTTTCGGTGTTCCTCAAGAGATGTGATTTCAATGTTGGGGTATATTCCACTATTTGGAATTTGGGATTTAGGTTCTTGTCTAATAAACCTTAAGTAATATTATGTTATAAATGTAGAATACTCCTTGGAGTCACATAGGATATGATTCATTCTTTCTATTAGTTTAGGTGTAGATGTTGTGGGTATCATTGGGTTTTTCGGAAGTATAGTACAACCATTGTAGGATCTGGGGAGATGGAGTGCGGATACATCATGGATCTCAAATGGAGTTTTGAATTTTGTCTATGTGAGTGTATCCATTATTGATAAAATTTACTTTTAAGATAAACATTTTGATATTGGCAAGGTGATGGTAGTTGTACTATGGTGCTAATAATATTTTAGGAGTAATAAATTTGGGACCACTTTAGAAATACTCTAATTTATATTAAATATCATTTGAACCTTAAGTGAACCAATTGCCTTTTTTAGTGATTTTGATACCACCTTTCATGTATATAATCACCCCACATATGTTGATTGATTCTTTTTTTATTTGAGATATCATGAGTATAATGTGAGATGGAAAATTGGAGATCTACGATTTTTATCCATTATTATTTTTGTATAAAGTTGTATATTACATCACAAGGTAGTGGATTCTTGAAAATTACATTATTATGAATCACTATGAGATTATCATTAAATAATTACATTATCTGATAATTAAATTTACAAAAATGATGAAAATAAATTGAATTGAAAAGTCATTATAATTGTATAGTGATCACATGTGGATTTAGTTTGTTAACGATGCCTCATGAAATTTTCAAGATAATGTGGTATCAATTTTGAAGGAATACTAATGTATTTTAAAATTTTCATGAAATTGATTAAATATTATAATTATTTTAATTGTTAAATGAATAATGAATGAATAATGTGAATGTAATCAAGATTTGTTTTTTTTCATTATTTAATATGAACATTTTACATATGAATTAATATGGTTGGAATATTTTTTTATAGTTATCACATTATTTAACTCTATACATAAAATTTTTTATTTAAATACAATAATGAAAATGGTTATTTTGGGATATAATTATATTATAAAATTATGTCCAATTAATTGTTTATGTGACATGTGTGCCTATTATTATGGCCTTGGGTTTCCTATAGTTTTTGGTCTATAAAATTGGATTTCCTAACATATATATATATATATGAGATAGAGAATGATATATCCTTGAAATTATCATTGAGTGGGAATGGTGTTTCTGTTATAAATAACATGAGTGGATAGTGGGGATTTATTGTTTCATATTAAATAAGAAAATATAGAAGATTTTACATATTACATAGGTTGAGGGATGGGATTACTACATCAAAATTATAGTGTTTGGTTGTTAGTTTTTATGAGTTGAGTGATTGTAATGTATAGTGTTGTATTAATGTTTTGGGATTTTAGTTGGTATTGATTTGGGTAAACTCATTCCCTTTTTGTTGATATTTTATTATGATGGCTGGGGGTTTTATTTTGACTCATCACTTTATAATATATTCATACAGTAAAACATGAGTGAATCATTGGTTTTGGTAGATTAGTATGATTTCTAGATTTCTCATGTTACGAAATGGTAGAGACAATTATATATAAACCTAAATGAACAAATTTTTTCCAAGAAGAATCATAGGATTTCTGATAAGTGATTAACATGGGCCATATAAATTTTTAATTAAATATCATATATCATGTAATAGAATATATATATTTTAACCTGAATTATAAATCATGTGATCATATAATTAAATGAATTAAATGAACCATAATTAGTAATGGGATTAATAATAAATGAATATTAAATTCAAAATATCTAAGATGATTTGACAATTGAATCTAAATATTGTTCCTAGTATGAATGTATGTGATCTAATTTAGTAGAGCATTATTGTATTAACAGAGTGCCATGTAGGATGATTGATACAGTTGAGTCTATATAAAAGAAAATCTCCCTTAGATTTCCATGTCATTTAGTTTTCTTAAATTTTATAATGTAACTTGATCCTCGACCTGAGGAATTAATTTACATGTTCTATATATATATATATTGGACATTGAGTATTTTCCTCAATGTCACGGTTGGTGAGGTATTGAATAGTTAACTTCTCAATCATCAACGCTCACTTTTAATATTTACCAAGATGTGTATCCTTATCTGGGATATAATAGAATATGGTATAGGATACATGTATACAAGAATATAATGGATATTTATTATATTATATATTTATTCATATTATATTGTACATTTTTACCATAATCATTATTACATGGTAAATGACTCCATGATGTATATTTATAAATACCATGAAAATATTTTATTCTATACTAACACCTGATTGTGGATCAGATGGGTTATGTTATAATGGGGTAATGTATTTGATATGAATGTGAATGTTACACCTAATGTTCACGAAGTCTTATAGAATGAGTTATAGCCGTTGTTCTTTGGAATTGGGCTTTGAGGGTGAAAAACTAGAGGTACTGAGGAAGAAATATAATATTATTTTTTATATTTTATGATTTTGGCCAGATTGCATGTAATCATTATTTAGAGAGGTAAGAATAGTTGGAATGTGTTATAGTGTTACCTATTTATGCGATGAAGTGGATATAAATATTTATTCAATGGATATTATTTTAAATTTTCACATTTATAATAAATATTTTTGGAAAGATCCAACAATGTATAAATTTATGGTCATCAAATGCATATAAACAGTTTACTTTCAGTTCATTAGTACATGTTATGTGATCATGCATTATGATTGAAGCTTGGAACGGTTGATCAAGTGTTTTTAATGTTCATGTTCATTTCATATGTTTTTTTAATTTATGTTATATTCAATTTTTATGACTTATCAATACATATTAGGACTGATTTATTCAATATGTATTATATATTAATAATGTAACAAATTGTGTTATTTAACATTGTTTTTACAGAATTGTGGAAATTACAGCGATTTATATGCATTATATAGCCTCATTTCTATCCCCTAACATATATAATGATTGAAGTATCCATTCAAGGATTTATACATCTTTTGTACCAACCATAGAGGGTACTATTTGTAGGGGATATCAACAAGATAATTAATATGTCATCAAATTCAGTGATCATGGTATTGAAAAATATATGACCCTAAAGGACTTTCCAATTTAGATTTTTGACTAAAAAGAGAATGTGTTTCATTTCCATATAATACATTGGTTCATGTTTTGTGGAAAATAGTGTCCTCGAGGGGATCACATGGGCGTGGGACTCATAAAACCATGAACAATATCTAATTTTTTTCAAAATTCACTAATCAATTTAGATTATATCTTTTTTATTTTCTTATCTATGAAATAATGAGAAAATTTTTCAGTTTTATTAACCTTCATACACTAATCTATTAGTTCTGATATCATTATAATGATATCCTTGAGAGGTATCTTTGTAATGTCCAATTTTTATTCAAGGAAATTTCCTTTTATGATTATTCTATATAATCAAATGAAATCACAACAAAACGAACTACTAATTGATATTCGACATTTAAACATAAGTTATTCACTTTTTTGTTTTGAATTTCTAAAATCAGACATACATGGTTGTGATCAGTATGTAATATGGAGTTTAATATGACCAATTTTTTTCATGAATAGTAACATTCCTTAATGAATTGTAATTTTACACCTATGAATCGTGAGATAACCTAATTAATAGTAACTATTCACATTATAGTATATAAATAATATTCATGTGGTAGTACGATATACCGATATCTTGGAATAAGAAAATAAAAGTTCTAAATTTGTTATTATTCGAGTATATAGTGATTTTAATTAATAATTAAATTAATCAAATTTAGAAAATTATTTCTGAAAAATATATTTCATCTTTGGATTATATACATAAAAAGGTTTAGGGTTATTTTTTGGTATTTTTCTAAAATACATGATTTTTTAGGAATATTAAAACATGATTATTTAAAATAAATGCTAAATAATGGATTTATTGAGTCAATGATGTTAATATGATTATATATGTCCAATTGGTTCATACTCACATTCTCTTATTATTATTTTTCATCATGGAATAATCACTATTTTTGGTCATGAAGGAAAATAATAAACTAATGAATTTAATGTTATGAATACATGCATCTCATTCCCTATAATTACCACCATTTTTTATCTCTTATCCTCACTCATATCAAGCCTTGTTTCATTCTTATTTTATACCCAAATCACTCCCCAAGATTTTACCCCACGTCCAAAAGCCCTTGTAATCTAATTTAGACCAATTCTTCTTCCTATAAGAGGCTTTTAGATGAGATAATCTCAATATGTAAATTCCTTTTTCAATTTGATTTATGTTTTTTTCTTTTCTTGTTTCTTTCCTCAACTCCCTTCAACCAAATCGAATGATAACTCGAGTAAAATACATGTACTGGAAATAAATATTTCTAATTGGATAATCAATTTTCGTCTCTCCTTTCCACACAAGTTATATTAAATAAATGATAATACCATTTCAGATTTGTTAATTTATTGAAATCCAGGACGGGATGTTATCAATTTCTACTATGATCTTCAATTCTAGTCATGAACCCATTTTTATACTTGAACACGAATATTATATGAATGTTGTTTTTATTTATTATTATGTAATCCTTATGTACTCATGATGTAAAATAATTATACAAGATAAGATAACTGTGGGAAAAATCCTAAAAATTAAATTAACAGTTTATCAATAATGTTATGTATAATGATTCGACTTCACTACAACATCAAAATTAAATTCACAACCATGTAATATTTTATATGTGAACTAATATCATATAAACATAATTCTAGGAAACCAGTTTTCATCATACATGATTATATGTTCATGAAAATAATTAAATCCATCAAAAACCCAACTAAACAAATGGACCAAAACGATTAATTTGAACCACATAACCCATCAAAAAAATCATGAATAAACCTAAAAATGTTATAATAAATATTTTAAATATATAATAAGTTATATAATGGATAATTAATAAAATTAATTTTCTTATTCATGTCAATAATGACATGTGGATAACTCCAATAGACTTAACATAAGGGATCCTCTCTATTTCACTTTTCTTCCAGAATGTCCTCCATGATATGAAATTGTATGTGTAATCCCTAATGATGGGGTATGATTTTTCCCCTCCGCCATAATTACATCATGATGTATAAGTTATGAGAAAACCCATTCTATCTAATCAATCCCTCTAATGTACACATGATACCATTCCAATAATCCGAAAGGAGTTATACCAAAACCGCCTTTATTCCTTAGGGTTGCTCTGTATTTCATTATACCGAAATGAAGTTGTCATTTTTTTATGAAAAATTTTAGATGGTGTTTATATGCTCTAAAATCATGTTGAAATATCCATTTCTCATTATATTTTGGGGTTATACATTATTTTATGTTATTCCCTCCTCTATACATACAAATAATCAAACTCATTTTAAGGGAACTTCCCAAATTTTTTCCCAATTTTATATTCTCTCTGACCAGTGTTTTAAGCCAAACATGTCAATATAAAATCATACATTTTATTATTAAATTAGTCTTGGTTAAAATTTTGTTTTATATAGAATATTGTTCCCTTTTCTATTTTGAAATATTAATAGTATTATCCATAAAATCACAAGAAAATGTTTTTATCAAAAAATTTCTAAAATACATTTCTTATATATTTTCAATTTAGTTTTACATCATATAAAATGTTAAATTACTATTTTACCTATTAAACATTCATCTATGTTGTAATTACATTCATTTAGGGACACTTTCATGACACACCCATTAGTAGTTATTTATGTCATGATTGTGGTACCTAATTATTTCCATGGGTAACCCTTAGGTTTATGTATGTTTTACCGTGTACAATTAATTATGTTGAATACATATTCATGAAATATATAATGGGTTTTACCATATAGAACTGAAATTAATTGGGTAATGTTTAGTTTCATGATACATTATGTGGTATGATCTTGGTGGTTTTCCTTGTCTTGTGATACAATGTGCAGCGGTCTTGGCAGTTAGTATTGGCATGTGATACTATTGGAAACCATCTTGGAAGTTATCATTGACTCATACTAAATACATTTTTTATTTTTCTCAAACATTTCTATTGTTAAATTTTTTAATGATCCCAATTTTATATGTTATTATTCCATAGGTTACAAGCCTTATTATACCATCATGTCATACATTCAATCCAATGTGTTAATGATTTTTTCTTATGGTTATTCTCTTACAAGGATTTTACCATATTATAATTTCCATGTTATCCCTAGGTTATCCTAGATTAATTTTAGTTTTATTTAAAATTATATACATATTTGTATTGGTAACAGAACATTAAATAAGTTTTTATTTACAAATTATCATACGTTTTACCTATAGTAATGGTTTTTTGATAAACCTTTAAGGTGGTAAGGGAAAATATAGTCATATTGTCCATGAAGTCACTGAATGGATATATCACAAACGATGATTTAATTTTTATTGTAAAAGGAATATATGAGATATATGATGATGTATATTCTATTAAAAAATATAATTCTAGTTTATATATTAATATGGAGTTATCATGCTAATTTGGAAAGGGTTGGTTTATATAGGTAGAAGAGAGAATGAATTTACAAAATAACAAATTCAGATTTTACCACTTGAATATCATAACTTTCAAATCTCCTTATGAATTATGGAATTGGCCTTTTATTAATTGTATAAATGTATCACCTCGACACTAGAAGCCCAGATCTGGTTAATTATTTTAATACAATGGCATGATTACAAGGAATATAATCCCAAAGTACTTGTGTTTTTATAATACATGATGAAACTCAATACATATATATAAAACATATTACATTAGGAAATGAAACAAAATATAATACATAACAAATTCTAATATTGAACGTCGTAAAAAACTCAATAAATGATCTATTTATCATAACCAAGGAATGGAAAAAAAAAAATTTAAAGCAGTGAGCTTAAATTCTATGTTAGGGTTAAGAAATACAGTGGAAAATAACATTAATATCAACCTTAGTCATGATGAATAACTAAAACACATTCCTTTAAAAATAAACATGAACACATTATAACCGCTATTAGAGCTGAATAAATAATTCTATAATAAAACATAATCTTGTGTATTCTAATAGTCAAGTGAAAACAAGATCTATTAATAATATTTTTATACTGAGGAAAACTCATATGCTGGATATCATAAACATGCGTTCAAGGCCTCTTTCCAAGACTATAAATAACCATTTTGTTGAGGCCTCGTTCCCGGACCTAGTTTTTCTCATGAGACCTAATAATTCACCTAGGGACTACAATGGGCCCCACACAACACTATATAATTCCAATTACTTACACATATGAAAATGGATAAACATAAAAAATATACAAAATCATATTGAAACCAACATATGAAATGTAAATATTGTGCCCCGAACGTTAATCATAAACACAAACCATTTAGATAAAATTTGTGAAATGATTTAAAATAGAAAATACATAGTCAAACTAGACATAAGTTATTCAATTAAAAATAGTAGATTATATCATATGAAAAAAAACCTCAATGATGTAAAATATTATCCAAAATATTTGGATCTAGATGATGATACTTCTAAATGAGACCATTGAAAAAACCTTCAGAAAATAATCCTTAAACATTCCAAAGTGTCTTATACCACCATGACACATTAAAATTATAATCCCATAGGATATAATGAGAATTAAGAGACTCCTTATATTATATTCCAAAGGTATTTACATACACATCCGGAATGAAATAAGTTGTGAACAAGGACTATATCTCAATAAAGTTAATTTGAGATGAGAAAAATAATTTTTCCATTAGAAAGAAGAGTTCTCTGGGACTATCATTTTTATTTGTCATGAAATCAGATTGAAATCATGTATATCCTAGAAAATAAATTTTAATTTAATTGAAATAATATTTTAGTCTTAAATAAATTATTAATGAGGTGAAATCATTTAAAATGTATTTTTAATGGAGCTTTATAAATAAAACATTTTACATCAGTTTAGGAAAATATTAATGGATTTTAAAGAAAAAATGCATGTATTTTTTCATAAATCCACCAATGAACCAAAAAATATTTATCATGTTAAAAATTTTGATTTAATAATGATAGATATGGCTGAATACATATTATATAGTGAACATAAAAATAAGTTATAATTTGAGAAGTATATTGTATTGACCTTGTATTTCGGGAAAAACTTTTTTGAAAGATCATTTTACAACATATAACATCCCATAAATTAAATTAGTATTGTGGTTGTTACACATATATAATATTCACAAAGAATTTATGATGAGTATATACGCATAAATTATAATATCATTGAGGTGAGTATAGAATAAGGGAAATCCGACTAAAAAATGGAGTTTTAGGTAGATAACACATAAAACATTTTAAGCAATAGAATCTTATTAAAAAAAATTAATAATAATCAAATTTACATTTATTATAAGGAAAATAAATATATTCATGTTATGAAACATAAATAGGATGTATACATACATTATACACCACTAGTTGTAGTGAATATATAATATCTCACAATAATATATTTTAGATGAAGAAACCCATGACCATACGTTCGTTGAGGTTCTTTACCAAATTTTAGGGACCTAGATAACAAAAATGAATGAATAAATTAATATTTAAATAAAATATTATTTATTTATTTAATTTATTATAACCTTATTATTTTAATTCATTACCTTTTTGATGGGTTTATGAGGACAAATTTTATTTAATTGGAAGAATTTTGTTTCCTTGGTTTTCATGATCATTTTACTTGTATTCTTGAATGGAAGTTCATTTGAAATGTTTTAAAAAATAGAGAATTTTTTAGATATATTATTAGTAAAATTAACGGTAAATAAATTATAATATAATGAATTTGGATATTTACCATGAGGATGACGTTTTTTAGAAAAGATAATGATAAATGCTTGGATTAACATTGAGGTTTTCTACATAATGGACAAGTTTTGAATTATTCTATATTATTTTAAGGGATTAACTATAATAAAACAATAAATAAGATGAAATACATATATTATCATCTAGTTCTGATATAATTTTTTTTCATGACAATAATTTATGATGGTAATAAAAAATGATACCCCTTCGTCATTGAATGTGGATGATTAGCACACCTGAGATGGTGTTTCATTTATAGTATACAAGAATGGGAAATGATATATGAGAAAGAATAATTACATTATCATGAAAAAATTATAGTATATATATGATAATGGTGTCATCAAAAAAAATTATGAAAGGATGTGAGGAAAGAAAAAGAAACTCAAAATAAATTAATGGTTGGGAAATCCCTTATGATAAATTTAGAATCCTTACGGCGTCTCATAAAATTTCATAAAATAATTTGATGGGATAAAATGGTTATATAATAATTATTACAGAATATAAACAGTAATGAGTATATTTAATAACATATCCTAAAATAAAACAATTTAAATTAAAACAATATACCCCAATAAGAGTGCTTGAAAAATATAGATATTTTTAGACGGAAATTTTATAGCATTACAGCTATGCAACATGGTTTTAGAAAACATTAAGAAGATAAGGGATAGGGATAAAAAATAAATAAATGACTCATAAAATAGTATAGGTATTGAATAATATGGAAATAAGAATATGGTTTTAAAACATGTAATACATAAAACATAAATTAAAACATGGATGGAAAAGAAAAATTGAGAATTCTCTTACCTTTTAGAGTAACACCATTGACATTAAGGTTTGGACATTGAGGGATTTTGGACACATGGTAAGGACTAATTGGGAGGTAATAATACCATATATTCATGTATAATGGGTTTTTAATGAATGAAAACAAAGGAATGAGTGGGTACATATAGTAAATGAGAGGGAGTTTTCAATAAATTTAAAGGCACACCTCATTAGCGGTTTTGGAAAAACAATGACATTGACCATGGTATTGGCCCATTATATTAGCCACATGGGACACCTCGAATAATATTTTACTGAGAAAAAGTATACACACATTTATTATTATTTATTACTTCATTATGATGTCATTAAACACACAGAACACTCAAAACTGTAATTTTACTATTGATTAAATATTCAAGTATTTTTGAAAAAAAATCACCCTCAACATTTATCGATGTGTAGAACTATAAAATAAATGCCATGTTTTTAAGAACATATTTTAAATATTTGTAATTTATTTTTTAAATAAAATCACAAATTATTCCCAGAAAACAACATTAAAACAAGAACTAATTTTATAACACATTGAGATATTAAAAAAGGTCTAATAAAATTATATTATAACAATAAGACAATAAAGTAAAAACTTTTTTTTACTTTATATGAAAATATATTTTTATTTAAAATTATTAAATTAATCATAAAATTGTAATTAAAATATTTACGAAATAAAAAATAATAACACTTATACTATGATGCTTTTTTCACATACAAGTTGTCTAAATTATGTTAATACACTCATGGGTAAAGATTGTATTTTTTTATCCAATTTACTATTCCTTACTATTCCTTTAATTTCATAAGCATTTTTTACTATTCATCCAAAATTGATTTCGTTTTATACCTCTAAATCCATTTTTTCTAATTTTCTATAAAACCGCTTTAAAGCTTAGTGGTGACCGTACATTCAAAAAACAGAAACTGAGTACCCCAGATTTCCTAATACAAAACTCAAAATATGTTTTTCTTATCAAACACTAAATATATTAGTAAACGTAACTACGTATGTTAGTTTTTAAAAATTAAAATGATAGTAGTAGAACATTTATGTTTATTGGTTAGGTTATAATTAATTGTTTTTGTAGATAATCCTTGTTTCATGCATTCAATATTAAATCTATTTATCAATTCATGTGGTGTCATATTATTTCCACCTCAATATAATTTAATCCTTTCAATTTGAATCCTCACATGAAAATTAAATAATTCTACATAAAATTTTCAGGAAATCCCACCTCGTAAATAGGGTCAATAATATATCCTCATAAAATGTGTTAAAGAAAACTATTTAGCACCAAAAAAATGTATTCTTTCGAATGGGTGACATTAGTGACTAGTAAAAACATTGACATAGAAGAAAAATAGAACTATGATGTTTTGTTTAAACATGAAAGAGAACATGTTTAGATAAATCCGGATTACTACTAAAGTACAAACAACAGTAAAAAAATCTTCAATATTATCAATGATCTTGATGAAAGGGAAAATTTTAATTTAAAACTCCTTTCGTTGAGTTGAAGAATTTTTCCACTCAATAAGATTTGATATATATGTTTAGATTTAAAAACTCATTCATTTATTACACCTTGAGTTATCTATAGTTTTTCACATAGCATAGGTTACACCATATGGCGAAGTAATACATTAAACACTAAAATTGAAAACAATGAACAACATACACCATTTCATAAATGGTTTGATGAAATAAGAAATATAATTATTCAACACTTTAGAATGAATGCCTTTGACTCTCCATGAAAAACATATCATTAACCCTCAATCAACATGAAGAACCACTAAATGTTCTCATTAAAAACATGCGAATAACTTTATCAAGTATCAAATTGAAATATGGTAACCACATGAATTTCCATATTGATTATGAATTCTTTTTTATTCCTCGAGTCAGACAAATGTTATTGGATATATTCTTTATGTCCAATTTTTGTTAAAAGTCCATGAATCATAGAATAGACCACTTCCCAACAAGTCAATAATATGTTCAATGGTAGTCATTACTTATAAGAAACAATCATTTCATCATCATTATCTCAAAATTAAATATATATTAAGGGTATTGTTTACCTCAATCATTCAATTTAAAAAAAATTAACTTCTATAGAATATCATTTCATGGTACCATTCAACTTCTGGTTTCAAATCCTTAATGAATATATATGTCATTACAATCGTCTTATATTACAAAATTATATAACCAATACACAACTGGACAAATATTCAAATGACATGATTCATTAATAGGAATGTTAACCCTTCCACATCATCTGTAGTACTATTATAACTTGATCATTGTTTGGTAAAATCATTCAGGTCATATTATTTTGATGTTTGAGACATTGATTCACAATGTCTAATCACCTTATAGTTGAAACATTGTACATCATAATAATTTTCCAAACCCTTGAAATCCTGACATTTTTGCCCTTTTTTCCACACTTATAACAAACACCCATTCCCTTCAATACTTTACCAGGGTGATCATTTCCTCTGTTATCACTTTAAGGAAAACCATTCTTCACAGTCATCTATTTATCCCCATATTTCAATACGATCCTATTATTATTTTTCTTCCCTTAAAATACATAGGACTCCAATAAGTCTTTGCATATCTTGTTACCACATGATATTATTTACTCATATGATGATGAATCTTGGGAGACACTCTTCCATTGAAAATATGTCTTAATGCCCTTAGAGATGTGATCCTTCTTACTCTTTTCATCACCTTCATTGGTGAAGTTTTCATTCCCTCTAATAGGTTCAATTAATTATCAATTTTTATTATATAATAGCTCATAAAAGTAGTTAATATCTTTAACTCTAAACATGGTATAGCACATAACATAATTTTATGCATCATAAATCCTAGACCAATATTCTTGGGTTACATTAAGAGAATTAATATTTCATAATGGTGTGTAAATAAAATATGTATTATCCTACGAATATCCCCTAGGAGTGTAAAACCGGGTGTGCTGTTTGGCCCATTATTGTGTACTAGGATACCCAGGGTCAAGCCTAAAACTCCTTCTCAATGTTATTACTCTTAGGTACATCTGTGCTCAAAACACATCCACCTGTCTTATCCAGACAGGGATGTATTTTCTTGAATGATCCACACAATCTATTTCTTAACAATACTGGTATGTTCTCGTATGTTTATCCTCATAGCCTATATTATGTATTTGTTCCCAAATATACATTTTCTGAATCTTGTTTTTGTTTTTTCTAAAAAACATTCTCTAATGCAAACTGTAACGCCCCCAACCCTAGAAGCCCGAATTCGATGTATTCTTTTAATACATTGGCATGATTAAAAGGAATCAAATCTTGAAGGAATGACCAGTTTAGTAGTCTTGAAGAAAATTTTCACATACATGTAATTCATTTTACATTTGGATAGGAAACAAAATATGATAAAAAATAAATGCAATTAAACTACATCCTTAAAAAATCAATAAATGATATCTTCTTCATAACATAGGGAATGAAATACAATTGAATCGGGTGGGATTAAATTCTAGGTAAGGGTTATGTAAAACGATAGAAAATAACATAAACATAAAAATTCGGTATAGTGACTAACTAAAAAATATGCATTTAAAAATTAGGTTGAACACATTATGGTCGAAATAAGACCTGATTAAATAATTTCAAAATAAAACATAATCATGGGTATTTTACATGTAGAATAACCACTTGAACTATTAATACTAATTTCATAATGAGGGAAATTCATATGTTATACACCATAACCATACTGTCAAGGCCTCATTCCAAGACCATTAATAGAAAATTTCAAGGCCTCATGCCAAGACCTAGTTTTTCTCATGAGACCTACCGATGCGGCGAGATGATTTTGTGGGCCCCACTCAACATAAAATAATTCCAATGCTTTCCTCATTTGAATGGGTATAGACATAAATAACATACACATTCATATTGAAACCAATATATGAAATGTAAATAACATTCCCCAAACATTAATCATAAACACTTATCAGTCATTATAAATCGGTGAATGGTTTTAAAATATCACATCCATTGTCAAACTATTCATAATACATTCAATTAAAATGGTATATGATATCATTTTATATAAAACTCAATAAATTGCAATATTCAAAAAAGGATGTTGACATATATTATGATACTTTTGAATGAGAACATTGAAAAATACTTGATAAAATAATCCTTAAACATTCCAATGTGTCCCATACCACCATGAAGCCATCAAGAAATAAATCCTTAGAATATCATTAGAATAATAGAATATTTTTATTAGATACCAAAGTTATGTACATACACCAAAATATAGAAATAAGTGGTGAACATGGCATATATCTCAAAAATGTTAAAGGGATATGAGAAAAATCATTTTTACTTTAGAAAGAAGTGTTCTTTTGGAAAATCATTTCTATTTGATATTAAATCAGATTGTAAACATGTACATAAATAAAATAAAAGTTTAATTAATTTTTATTATATTCTATTTTTATATAAAGTCTTATGTAGGTGAAATCATTAGAAAATATTTTTTTAAAAAGCTTTTGAAATAAATTTTCTTGGGCAGTTTAAGGAAATTATTATTGGATTTTAAACCTCAAAGGCATGATTACTTTCATAAATGATGAAATGAACCAAAATAACATTCTTATTATACAATTTTTTAATTTTACAAAAATTAATATGTAATATAAGAGATTATATTGTGGAACTTAAAAACTGGTAATAATTTGAAAAGTTCCTTGAATCGAGCTTGTCTTTCAAGAAGAAGTTTTTTAAAACATCCTTATAAAACATATAACTTCCCATAAATGAGTGTGTTATTATGGATTTTAATAATAGAGAACATTAATACATAATTTTTTAAGAGTAAATATGAATTAATAATAATATCATTGAGGTGAGAAGAGAAAAACAGTAACCCAAATGAAAATGGAGGTTCAGGTAAAATAAACATAAAACACAGTTACCAATTGAATCTAATGAACCAAAATTAGTAATCATCAATGAAAAATTTATTGTCAAGAAAAATAATAGATTCATAATATGAAACATAAATTCGTAGTATAATTACACCATACACAACTAGTTGTATAGAATATAGAATATCTCACAAAAATGTATGTGAGATGAAGAAACCCCACACTATAAGTCTGATGGTGTTCTCCACTTGATCATAGTGTCCAAGATAACCAAATTATATCCATTAATTTAGATATTAAGAACCTATTTATTATTTTATATAATTATTATATCCATATTTGGTTAATGAATTTCCTTTTTAATGGGTTTGGAGGGTTTAATATTATTGTTCTTTTAACATTTTCTTTCTTGGTTTTCATGAGCAGTTTAATTTAATTCAGGAATAAAAGATCGTATGAAATGTGGTCAAACGTCCAGAATTATTTATATATATTATTAGTGACATTATATGTATGTAAAATATCTTATAATGAATTTAGTTATATAACATGAGTATGACATTTCTGATAAAACATAATGACGGATGCTTGGAATAACATTGCAGTTTTGTGCATAATGATCTTGTTATGAATAATTATTTTATATTATGAGGGTGTATGAATTGGAGAAAATTATATAAGATGAAAGAAATATATTTTAATTTTTTTCAACTATAATAAAATTTTCATTTCCAGAATTTAATATGGTAATAAAAATTGAAAACCCATCATCCTTCAATGTTGTAAATTAACACACCTCAGATGGTGTTTTATTTTTTAGTATAATGGAATGAGAAAGGATAGATGATGAATAATTACTAATTTATCAAGAAAAAATTACAGTAAATATATGATTCTTTATTAATCACATAATTTGGATTAATGGATTCTAGGAAAGAAGAAAACATAAAATAAATGAATGGTTGAGAAATCTATTACAAAAAAATCTGCAGCCTAATGGGGTATCATAAAATTTCATAAAATAATATGATGATAGAAAAACAGTATATCTTAATTATTAAATAATATAGAATTTAATGGGGATATTTAATGACATATCACAATATAATAATTCTAAATTAAAAGATAATAACATCATAAGAGTGTCGAAAAAGAGAGAGATTTTGAGACAAATATTCTTCAGCATAATGGCTATGGAAAATGGTTTTAGAAATCATTAAAAAAGATGAGGCATGGGTCACCCATTCATAAAAGACTCATAAAATAGCATAGGGAAATAATATTACTGATATAATAAAATGGTATGAATACATGAAATACAAACCACATAATAGAGAAATTTAATGGAAAAGTGATATTGAGACTTCCCTTACATTGTATAGGATCTCCTATGACATGAATTTTGGGACCTTGGGGCTTGAGGACACCTTTGGAGGACTATTATGGTGGTAATAATACCAGAAATTTGTGAATAATGAGTTTTCAATGAATGAAAACTATTTAATGTGTGGGTATTTATATGAAATGAGAGGCATTTTTTATTAATTTATAGAAACATCACATTAGTGGTTTTTTCATAACCAAGTGATTTCCAACGGTATTTTCCCATTGTATTAGAAACTAGGGAAACATTACATTATATTTTACCATTAAATTGTCAATCCATGTTTTATATTATTTATTAAATCATTATGTTGTCATTAAACATACAGAAAACCCAAACTATATTTTTTAATATTCACAAAAAACATGTATTTTTTAAATATCCAATAAATTCACGCCAACCATTTTTCATCGTGTAGAATGAAAAAAAGAAGGCCATTTTTGAAAAATAATTTTTTGGAATATTTTTGATTTATTTTTTAAATGATATCATTATTTATTCCAAAAATCATGTTCAAAACTATATCTTGTTCTGTTACACCTTGAGAAATTAATCATGGTCTCATAAAATTATATTATATTCCTAAGAATATATAGTAAAAATTTATGATTCTTTTTATGAAAATATATTTCCATTTTAAATTATGAAATTAATCATAATATTGTAATTTAATTATTTAGTACATTCAAAAATACTAATACATATACTATGATCGTTTTTTCACTTATAAGATTCCTAAATATTGTTTATACACTCATGGGTAAAGGTTATATTTCTTTTGTCCAATTAACTAGTCATTACTATTCATATGTGTATGTTAATATTCATAATGGTATGTTAATATTATTCAAATTTTGTTTGTTTTATCAAAATCTAGATATCTTACTGAACGTAATCATGTATATGATTTTTTACAAATTCAAATTATAGACACAGAAAATTATGATAATTTTTTTGTTTGTAAATTCATGGGGTGTTTTAACAAACACATAAATGCGTGGAATAGACTTCAAAAGTAAATTTGGTGGAATATTTACAAGTTTTAATCCTTATATTCTTTAGCATTACAGGTTATGAGGGGTAGTACTGATATAGGTAGTAGAGGGTTATTTTTTATTATTATATGGATTAGATTATTTTTGTTTCTCAAGATAATCAATGATGACGATTGCTATTTCTAAATAAACTAAATTTTGAAGGATGTTTCAATATATTTTTTTACGTCACCCTTACATGATCTATGACTCAAAAAATCATGTATTAACATTATAATATTAAATGTAGAAAATTACAATATTTCACCATTCACCCAAAAACTCAACCCATTTAGAAAAATCATAATAATTTACCCTATGAATTTTTTACATTTAGAAATAAAATATTGTATTCATTTTAATAATATAATTTTATAAATATGGTACTATTAATTTTTAGTTAAACTAATAATTTAATAAAAAAATATATATTTTAATATTATAATCAATTTTATGACCCATTTAAAATTTTATTAAAGTGACCTTAATTTATCTTATAATTACAATTATTCATAAAATTAATTTATGTATATATTTTATAAAATTAAATTTTCATTTTAATAATTATATTAAGTATAAATTTAGAATTAGACAATTACGTTTCACAAAAATACCAAAATTAAGTTATCCTTTTAAAGAAATTGACATAAGTAATTTTTATTTTATATCTATATATATATAATTTTCATTTATAATGTACCAAATTTATATTTATACATTCATAGTTGAGATTACAATTCTAACATCCATATTATTATTTCTAATTATCATATTATTGTTTCAATGGTTAGGTTTCTATTCCCATTGTAGAAGTTCCCTAATTTCTATAAATATCTTGTATTTTATTCATTATTCACCTGCTTCTATTTTATATTAAAGCTATATATATACATTCATCTTTAAAATGAATATTTTAATTTCAAAATTATTCTATCTTTTTAATGTTTTATTAATGAGGGTGTTTGTTAATTCTGATCAAGATGATCCATATAATAATAATATTATTATCTAAATTTATATATATTGTACCTATATACAATTCGGAATTCTTATTGGTTTATTTTAAAAAAATTCACTCTTAATTTATGAGGATAATTTTTTCATTGTGTTCTCTATATGATATTTTTGTTCAATTACACATGAATTGAAATTCCATTGATATAAATTTTTCCTGTCACATTCAAATGATTAAATAAATTTTGTGTTTTTTTAATGAAGTTTATCCATCCCATTTGGTGTTATCCACATAGACATATGTGTGTATATATATATGCATTTTTGTGTGTGTGTGTCTATCTTTCTGTCAACAAAATCACCATATAATTTATAAATTTCTCTTATATGAGATATATATATATATATATATGTCTCGATGTACATGGGAATAACAATGGATATGTGTCATGGGTTTCTAAGAACATTTCTAAAATATATATTTATAAAAAAAATTAAAATTGGTTCATATAATATTAAATCTAAGGTCATTTTTCAACTATCAATTTTTCGATTTTATTTTTTTCTTGTGGTTTAATTCATTACTTGTCGAAGCATAGTTTTTCGAAAAATATTTTATCATTTCAAAATGTGAAAGTTTTTATTTCAACAATTAATTTTTTTTGTACATTTAAGAAAATAATTTTCCCTATCAAGTGAAATATGATATTAATATTATGGATATATTTTACATGGAAATAAGTAAATATTTATTTGATTTATGGGGATTATCAAATTAGATCCCTGAGAAATTTTATAGGTATACATTCCAAGTAATAATGGAAATGTATATCCTCCCTAGCAATTGGAATATGCTAGAACACGACCTAAACATCCTCACAATGAGATGGATGAGTTATCATTGAGAAATTAGATTAAAACTCTTTAATGGATCATGAATGGGAAAAGTTATGCATGGATTAATAACCAAGAGTATGAGGATTCAGAGATGAGGCCTATACATAGGGAAATCAGGATACCCATTACGAATGTTGTAATTATTAAACTTTGTTTATTATTTTTTTTATACAAAAATTGTATAAATTATAATATGTGATTTATTTTTAATAAAAACGTTTTTATATATATTTTTCATTTGAAAATATTTTTTCCATAAAATATAAGGACCCTAATTGTTTTGAAAATGTATTTCCATTTTAAATGAATGAAAATTATTTATTAGGTTTCTAAAAAACATATAAACAAACATTCCTCTATTATGTATATCAAAATATTATGAAATGATATTTTATTTATAACTATGAACATGATAATTTTTATACCTATATCATTAATATTAATAATTATGATCATGAATATTATTATCACATTAGTTTCTGGTTGTGGTTCAACCCCAAACCACTATTTAAGCATTGATTTATTGGATCATGACTTGTATTGTAAAGAGATGGTACACATTTAATTTTTTTAGTTAGACATTATTACATCATTCACATAGTATTTTACTATTCTATATTTATAAGGATTAGATATATATTTTTATAGAAGATGTAGAGGCATTTGATGGTGGATTATTGTGCTTATTTTCATTACATGGGAGGGAGACCCGAGTGACATAATATATTAGGGTGATTTTTCCTTGGATTTTTATGTTTATATTATTCTAGTAACTATTTTATTTATCATGCACCACAAACATATTTATTGCACATTAATATTTTTATATTTATATTAAAATCTAATTATTTGGGAGAATTTTTTCCCTCTGGATTTATAATGATTCCCTAGAATATATCATCACCATGCGGTGGATGGGAATAATCCTTATATATATCCTCAAATTTCTCATGGATATAAATATAGGAATATTTCAGTTGGTTCATGTGAAAATTTTATGATAGGTAACCCTTATATTATATTGAAAAAAATGTATATTGAGATGGGATAGTCAGGGCCTTATATCTTTTTACAATTAAATGTTTGGAATATAATTTTAGTGTGGAACCTTTGTTTATAGTGGTATGTCAGCATTCATTTTTAAATATTAATCATTATTAATTTCTACTTGTTTTATTTTCATTTTAATTTCTGATAGTTTTACTTTTTTAAACCATCAATGGGTGATTTTAGGACATTGGGTTTAAAAATTCAAATGGGGATGAAATAGTATCACACATTATGTTAAAAATAATTTAAAATCCATGTGGATCTATATTACATGGTTTTACATGACATCCAATTGTGGATACTATGTTGGGAAATGGTTTTATAAACTTTGTTTCCCTGTAATGTTCAACCACTTGTCCAACCTATGGACTTCTTATGATTTTAAATAATAATTTTTTGTGTTATTTCATGATGTTATTTGAATGTGAAAATAAAATATCATTTATATTTTAAAAAAATTTAACATGGTTTTATGTTTGAAAATTTAATTTTAAAATAAATATTTGAATATTTTTAAATGTATATATTTGAACAATAACACAAATGTTTTTGGTGGAAGTGATTAAATTATAATAAAATGTAATAAATGAATTTATTTAAAATGGCTGAATATATTTTTATTTTTTTGGTAGTAAAATAACATCAAATGAACACATTGGAATCATAAAAATTTTTGAAGTGGAGTTAAAAGAATTCAAAATTAAGGTGAAATATTTGGGATTCTAACTATTAGTGATGATTTTAAATAATAACATAGAGTATTTTAAATACAATTTTCTGGGAAATAATTATTCATATGTTGCTTTTAGAAAGTGGTTATGTAATATTGTTTGTGAAGTTTAGTTGTTATTTTATTTTTGGGTTGGAATTTTATTTTTTAAATTCTTGTGGTTATGATTATTTGTAGTTTTTCTATTAGATTACCGAGTTTTCATGGTTATTATAATGATGTGTCTCAAATTAGTGTTGATTTTGTTCAATATAAATAACCGTAAAATTAATTATTGAGTTATTGACAATTAATTTCATTGGATTCCTTGACTGGGGACTCCATTTATTTGGGATTGTGATCTTTAGGATCATGAACATGACAAAACTCTAAGAATATTTGTAAATAAATTTCCCTTCCTTGTGAGTTGAATAATTTTTGTGAATACAGATTTGATTTTATCTTAATTTCATCCTTGAGTGATATATATAATTTATTAACCCTATTGGATAGGTTTTCTCATTGGTGATCAATGCCTCCAACTCAATTCATAGTGATTGGAGTCATGTTTTTTAGTTCTTTTGAGGGATTGAAGATTGGATGTTTTGGGTCTGTTCTTGTGAACTAGGATGGGTGATACACCTAGGATAATTCATATCCATAATAGATCCAACATTATATGATTATTTTTACTAGATTCTTGGAGTTCAAATTATGGTACCTAGATATACCACCTCAATTGCAGCAACTATAAGACTACAATCCACTTCAATATAATGGGTCACATTGTGTATGTGGAATTTTTTTTCAAAACCTATTAAATAATATTTTAATCCATTAGTTTTATTTTTCTAGGTGATTTAATCCATATAATTTTTTAGACATTTATGTTTGGGTATATTGAAATTATGAATGTGTATTCAATTGTGTCTTTCATCTATTCCTCATTCTTCTAGAGTCTCTAATCATTATTTTTTCCCTTTATTGTAGAATATAATAAATTTGGAGTTTTTAGATAGTGGAAACCTTATGGTATATATACTATGTATCACTCTAAATCACCAAAATTTTCTCTTATGGGGTTTGACTTTGGGGATTGATTATTTTTTGTGATTGAGTTTCTTTCGTTGTTTGTTATTTTGGATATTTTTATTTATTATAGTGTGTATTAATACTTGAGTATAAATGAGAATAAATGTTTTATATATATTTTATATGGTTGGAACCATGTGTAGTTTTACATCCTTTTCCTTAATGACTCAATTATGGGCACCTCATGGATGATATTTGTGGTGAGGGACTATTTGAGTCTTTAGTTAGATGTTCTTTGGAAGATTTATTTAATCTAGGAATCCATTGTGTTATGTTTTAGTAACATTAATTCATATATACTTAATATTTTTTACGGAGTACCGTGGTTTTTTTAGGCTCATTTTATATTATTGACATCAACACATTTCTCTTATTTTATCCATTTGAATCAGTTGGGGATTTTTGGGGAAGAAATATACATGTTATGGAAACTTATCGCACCCTAATGTTTCATTTTGATTAAATATAAAATTATTTATTTGTTTTTCATTTAATACTCAATATATAGGTTGAGTTTCTATGGTAATATTTATTTTTATAGTTTTTCAATAGTTTCTTAGTATGCACATTATTAGGGGAAATCATGTACTGACTATGTGAAAGAATTTATAACTAATTAGATATTACATACATTGTTGGTGAATGGGCAATAAAACTATGAAACTTACATAGGTGGAATTCCCAAGAACCTATATTATTGGGTCAAAATTTGTAATAGTACTTCAAAAACCATTAGATCAAACTTATGAAATTCATAAATTTTGGATAATTGAAATCCCCAAAATACCCCATCATATTTCTCTCCTTATACCATGACCCATATCCCTCCTATATCTCTATATTCATCGTTCCCACATACGGGTCCCCCTTAGAGGTATCTTCCTCTATTCCCCCCCTCTAATTTAGGATATCTCTCCCCTTATTTTCATATATTATATCTTATTATTATCACTCCTCCTCAACCACAATTATATTATTCCCTTTTCATTATTATTTTCATTTTACCTCATGTTGTGTGAAAAAACAATATAAAACATAACTTTATTTTGTGTGTTTCATTTAATTGTACTTAGTAATTGGGGTTTTTGAGGATTGATTTTAGGATAATTCATTATACAAAATTTTAACATAGAGGTTTCCATTATTTTTAAGATGTTCTAGTCATTTTTTCCATTATGGAATTTTTTTTAAATTATATATTTTCAAATTTTTAGGATCAAATTATTTAATTAGGATGTCATTAAGCTTATCATAGGTTATTATCACTTTAATTTCCAATGTAAATAAGTTCTAGGTATGTTTACGCTTAATTTAGTTTTTCCTACATTATAACCTTTCAGGATTAAAATTTTATTCCAATATTATGATATAAAATAATAGTTATTATTATGTTAAAATAAAATATGAAGTGGAAACTAATTTTCACATGATTTCAACAGATTATTGATATTTTTTGCATAGTTTAATTTTGGTAGTGCCATGGATTATTTTATTTTTCATAACATATGTTTTATAAAATAAAAAAAAATTACTAAAAATTTATGATGTTCTAAAAGGAATTGTTTCCTTTAAAAGAAGAGTTCCTATATTTATTCACAGTGATTTTAAATATTTTTTAAATAAATCAAATCCCATGTGGTTTTGTTCACATATACATGTGGAAAATAATAATAACTTATGGAAATATTGGGAATTTAAAAATTTAACAATAATATGGTTTTTATGAAAATTTAATGATAAATCATGAATTATAATTAGGATTCCCAATGGAAAATTAATGTGGTAAAAATATTGATTTTCCATATTTTTATGTATAAGATTACTTATCTTTATTTTAAAATTAATATTTTAAATTTTCATATTTTCTATGTGGTTGTTTTTTGGATAATATTTTTGATTAATTATTTGAATATATTTTTCTGCTTTATGTGAAATATGAAATATATTTTTTATCTTATTTTGACCTGTTAGGAAATATAAAATTATTTTATCTAAGGGTAATAGAACATAGGAACCCTAGGTACATTATTTGGAAGACTGTAATGTGTATCCCATACTAGGAATATCATCTCTATCCTTTGAAAAACTCTACAGATCTAACTAAACAACACGATGATGTAATGGATTGGTTACCTATGGGACAATATTTTTGACCACCTCCACGAATCATGAATGTGAATTGTTTTTTCTTGTCCAATCATAATTTTTATGACAATTCATGAATTTGGCATAAACATAGTTCTATTAACCTACACTTTTCTATATTTTATTCTATTTAGGAATGAATAGCTTCCTTATAATGTATTTTAGTAATGGAGGACACTTGCTCTGCATTGATTAATTTAGACTATTATAAAATAGAGATGGTTAGATGTAAATATATTTACAAATATTAACCATTAATAATATATTTATTATATTTTTATATTTTATATTTTTATACATTAAGGGTTATGATATTTATGACAACTATAATTAGAAGAAGTGATTTCCTTGAATAGTTGGATCATACATTATCAATCTTTTTAATAAAATTTTTCAATGGAGCTAGATTCACTTGGATTTTACATTTACAAACACCATTAGGTGATTTAACAACTGAAACTTGAATGAAATTGTTTTAGAGAGACGTTCCAGAGTGTTAAGCTCACATAACAAACCATTTGCACAGAACCACCCCAAGAGAGTTCCAATAATGGAATCATTACACATTTGGATAACACTAGGGTAATAAGAGTATAAGTAGCTTTAACCGAGTAGAATTAATATTTATATATTTATAATTATAAAATAATGATTTTTTATCACTTTCCATTTTAAAATTATATCTACAATTACATATGATTTGTTCAAACTCATATTTTGATATGGTGAAACAAAAATTATATATTTTGGATATGAATCATTTCAAAAATATTATAGATAAATTAAAATTTATTGAAATTAATATTACATTCATATAATGTTATTAATAAATAATTTTTTTATATAAAAATTTTAATGTAATTTTTTATTTACATTTTATTATTTATAACGGCTATAAAATTGTTATTGTCAAAAAAAAAATTCTGGTACACATATATTTTTATATAAAAGTATAATTTCTCATAATTATGAAATTATATTGATAAAAAATATCATTTCTAAAATAATTATGGTTACATTATTCTATGTTTCATTTTTTTCAAAGGGAATTGATTTTTTAGGGGAATATTAAATATTTTACTTGTATAATATATGTATTATGACATCATAATGGCCCAAATTTTTTGTAATAATGTCTATATAAGTAAACCATGAAAAAATATATAAATCAATTTAAAATAATATCTAACATATTTTATTTTATTATTTTTCTAAACATTTAATGAATCCTCTAAAACATATATTGTATTTATGGTATCGAAGGAAATTACTTATTAATAAGACTTTCTTCCAAAACAATAATGATGTTATATTCATATGTGTAGATATTTTACATATAAAATATATAAAACAAATCGTATTTGTATGAAATTATGGGTAAAAAATATTGTAATTTTTTCATCATATCGAGTTGAGTGCCAACATTTAGTAATTAATATATATTTCAACACCTCTTTAAATATAAATTCTATCCCAACCCCCTGCTCGTATTATCTAAAAAATCATTGTTCATCAATATTTACTCACTATCCATATATAGAATCATCCACTATTCTTTTGGTTCTCTTAATAATTGCTTCTAAAACATTTAGAAACCAAATCTCTAGGAAAGGGATTTTATCCTCATCTAATTTACTTAATAACCTTATTTTTATTATTCTTTTTACATTCCAATTACCCTAGTTGTGATATATGTTTACACATCCCTTTTAAATTAAAAATAATTTCCATATAATTAGTAATAAAAATTTAATCTCATTAAAGGTTTCCAATAATCATTATGTTCACCTGTTATTCAATTAAAAATTTCTTATGATTTCAGAAGGAAAATATCTGTATAATGAATATCCTTCCACATTTATACTCATTATAAATAACATATATTCACCAATACTTCATTGATTTTTAAATTATAGGAATATAATTGGAATTCCAAAATCATGGTATTTAATGTCTTGAATGTATTTATCATGAGATATGATCTATGTTGAACATTAATGCACATACATGATATAAATGTGAAATCTGGGATCAAATTTATATATCCCTTCATTGACATGGGTATTTTTTTTATTAAATGGGATATCATGTATGTTTTAGATGAATTTATTATTAGAATACTATGTAATGATGTCTTAGTTGTTAACCATGTCATATTCTTATGTTTTCATGCTTAACTTTGTTTCAACATTCCAGTGTTTCCATAATTTTACCAACATATCTTGATTCGATGTACATGTAAATTATAATCACCCATTTTATATCCCTTTCATATTACACTTGAAAACCCTTAATTACATTTATCATGATTTCAGAATCCCTAGTTTTTAAATGAAAACATGATATTGGATAGCACACATGATACACAATGTTTTTTTTAAAGTAACAACATAATATTGTTATTTAATATGGTTGTTATCACAAATAAATTAGAATTATTATATTGAAAATGATTATTTATTTTATGAAAATATGCTCTAAACATTTTATATAATGATTCATTGGTTACCAAATTGATTATGAAATAAAATATAAAACAATATAATATAAAAGATTTGTTTTTAGGAAAAACTATTTAAATAAAATTAGGTGAGTTTATAAAATAACAAAATCACTATGGACCAATTTTATTAAAAAATAAACATGTAATGTATTTAATTTAATTTATAAATTTATTATTATTTGTTTTTTAGGCATGATATATGGATAAATGAACTTTTCATATAAAAGTACTGTTTTTAAAAATCAAAATTTGTTTTTGGCATCTCGATGGTGAACCCATTTTAAATATTGTTTTGGGAAATTTTTTAACATATATGTTACAAAATAAACTTCTTATTTTATATTGGGACATGAAAATTTAGTTTGGATAAATATTCTGTATTTTTATGATAACTTTTATATTACAATGAATTATTAAAAATACATAATTTTTTTTCTAAACATATATTTTAGCTTATTTATTTATATTGTTAATTATAATTTAATATTCAATTATAGAATATTTTTATTATGTTTTTATCATTCATTCTAATTTTGGTCATTTTAAGCTATTTATCATTGATATTTCATATAAACACATGTCAATTTTTGAGGTTTTTTTACTTTTACAAAAACCATGTATTCTTGTATTGTTTTTTTGGGTAATTCCTCGGTCAAAGACTGAAGCACCATTTATTAATTAAATAAACAACAGTTTACATGAGTTTAAAGGATGGTATATTATTAAAATCTCTTTCAAATATGTGAAGTAAATCATATGGCAGCGCATCCAGCCAAATCATGCTCTGGTGGACACATTTGATGGCAAGGGCATCCGCAGCAACATTCGCTTCAATGAAGACATGTGTGGCAATGTAGTCAATCTCCTAGAGCAAATTCAGGCAATTCATCCAACGCGTTGTGAGCGGCCAGGCAAGATGAATAACTCCGTTCCAAATGGCTTGAACAATGGTGTTAGAATCTATTTCAATCCACATTTTTTGTCATCCTATTTGGAGAGAAAAATCAACAGCATGGATGACTCCAAGCATCTATGATTCAATGGATGAGGAAATCCCACACCCACTGTAAAATAAACCTTAGAAATGGTCAGAAGAATCTCTAAAAATGGACCAACAGTTGGCAGGTCTAGGATTTCCTTTTGAGGCATCATCGATATTCACATCAATCCAACCCGGATTCAGTGGTTGCCAGAATACTTCAAAAGGGTGGTTGGTCTTCAGGAAAATACCCGGGACATAGATACGTCTGAGGATCTCGAAGTCTCCAATATAATTGATGCAACAATCTTTTTGAATTGAGGCAGCTTCATGTATTGCAATGAGAATTCGAGCTTTTCCTGCATTGAGACATAAAGAGTAATTATTATGGATAAGATCGTTTCATACATACCAGATTTCATGTAGTAGTTCCTCCACTGGTGCAAGAAACAAATTTTTGACTTGCTGAGAGGCTTCATGTTTAGTACATTTCTTCAAAAGTAACCAAATCGGGTCATATAAGGTGAATGAACAATTAAAAAGCTCAAAGATGTATTTCCATAGAGCCGAGGCCATAGCACAAGGCAAGAAAAGATGATCAGAATCCTCCCTATGAAAATTACATAAATGACATTTGGAGAAAAGTTGAATACCAAAGGCTTGAAGTCGAGTTTCAGTGTGAAATATATTGTGAGAAATATGCCAAATAAGGGTGAACCTAGAGGGTTTGATCCAAGTCTACTTGACGGTGCCACCCATTTATAATTAGGTTCATTTCCAGAGAAGTTGTGTATGCAGAAATTTTTCGAGTCAAGTATTCCATTGGGAGAAGTTTCCTAAACAAGGAAGTCCCCAAAAATGGAGAAGGTATAATTTTCAATGATTTGAGCTATGCTGATGGGGAGATCATGCCTATCAAGCTGCATAACATCTTTAATAGTATGGCTGGTGTCTACAGGAGTGTTATTAGGAGGCAGCATAGAAATTAAAGGATTACCCATCCGGTTGTCAAAACAGAATTTAATGTTGGAGTCAGTGCTGACCATCCATCTAGAGTTATCCATAATCATCTGATAAGAGTTTCTAATATAGGTCTAGATCGAGGAGTAAATTAAATCAAATTTTCCTATTAAAAGTTTATTTAGGAATCTTTGATTTAAAAATTCATAAGCTTTAGAGTTTATATTAATGAGACGCCAAGTGAATCTCACTTGCAGGGCATCATTGAACAATTTTATGTTTTTGATGCCAATGCCTCCATTATCAAGAGGTTTACAACAGGTCTTCCATGGGATGGTGACGAGTTTCCTTTCAAAGATACCTCCCGTCCAAATGAAATTTTTTTATATAGGTATTGATTTTCTTTAACGTACCTATGGGCCATTTATAAATCATGAGCGAGTACACCAACTTAGAGAAATGGTTGATTTGACAAGAAAAATTCTACCAGCCATGGAAAGGGATTTCCCCTTCCAAGTAGAGAGTTGATTTATGATTTGATCAGTGATATTAGAGAAATAAAATGATTTAGGACGTCCCCAAAAAATCGGGACGCCTAAGTACGTGAAGAAAAATAAAACATCATTAATTCCAAGGATACTGGTGATAGTGGTTTTCCTTCTAACATGGAAAAATTTTCCTAAGAAAATATGAGATTTGTTCAAGGAAATAGTTTGGCCAGAAATGTTCTCGTAATGATAGATATATTGCCTAAGACATTGAATATTTCTTTGATCTCCCTTTAAAAACAAAAATAATATCATCATCATAGAAGAGATGAGTGGGGACATTGTGGTTTCTAGCATCTTGAATGGGTTTAAGATTATTTTGATCGACCAGATTATGAATGAGTCTGCTAAAGTAGTCTTCCAAAATAACAAACAGAATGGCTGAAAGTTGATCTCCCTATCTAACACCTATAGATCATTTGAAAAAACTCGAGGGGTTCCATTTATTAATATGGAAATGATAGCAGATTGAAATAAGGTCTGTATTCCCTGGATAAAAATCTCATGAAAACCAAATTTTTTCAAGACACCAAATATAAATCCCCAATCAATTGTATCAAAGGAAATTTTAATATCAAGCTTGATGGAAACACAACCTCCTCTATTTTTTTATTGAGATGTTGGTACTTTCTAAGGCAAGACAAATGCAGTCTTGGATGGATCTATTTCTGATGAAGCCAAACTAATTCCATGAAACAATTTTGTTGCAAATCGAAACCAATCTGTTGGAAATGATTTTGGTAATGATCTTGTAAAGGGTATTGATAGGATCAATTGGTCTAAATTGATTAATTTCAAAAGCATTATCAACCCTAGGTATTAAGATGTGGAATTGAGCATTGACACCCTGAGGAAGGGATCCGTGAGTGAAATAGGACCTTACCAGTTTACAAACATCTGAACGAAGGGTGTACAAGTGATTTTAATAGAAACCATTGTTAAAGCCATCCGGTCTGGGAGCACTATCTGGCATTAAGATAAAGACAGTGTCGTTAATTTCATGCTCCAATGGAATAGCTATGAGAGAGTCATTGTCTTTCTCATCCACCATTAAGGGAATAATATTGGAATCGAGATCAATGTTTATCTCAGGGCCATTGAAAATGTCATTAAAGTAAGAGACAACATGAACCGGGATGGACTCTTCTTAGTCAATGATCATGTCATTGTGAATCAGTTTAGTAAGTGGACGATTGGATTTTCTGGTTCTTTGGAGAGAGTTATAAAACATGGTATTTCTATCCCCATCAGCCAGGCATCTGGTCATAAACAGTTTCTCCCGAATTTTATCATTGAAGGGGAGTAAAGTGTTTAGCTTAAGAGCTGCATTACCCTCCAGTTGAGGTTCAAGGGTGAAGTCAGTGTTAGTACTACGTGTTTGGATTTGATTAAGCTCATCTTCATGACAGGTGATGTTAGAATCCATTTGTAGGCTCTTGGTTTTACACCAACCTTTGAGATCTTGTTTTAAAATTTTCCATATGAAGATACAGGGAAAAGAGTAATGATGATGGTTCATAGAATTCCAAGTGTTATTAATCAACGTGACACAGTCATGGTCTAGAGACCAAGCATTATTGAATTTAAAAGGGAGGGGATTTCTGAGTTCATTAGATAGGGAGCTGAGTAATATGGGATGATGGTCAGAATTGAGCCTGGGAAGTGTTATACAAGAGACATTTTCCCAGATGTCCAGGGCCTTCATGTTAACAAAGGCCCTGTCAGGCTTACTGGAAATAGTTTATTATAATGTATTTTATACAAAGTGTATTTCGCCTCAGTAAGGTTAACATCAAAGAGATTACAGTCTTCAATAGCAGATCTAAATTCTCTTGTGGATATAGAAATATGTGAGGGTCCAATTTTTTCAGTGGGACTAAGAATAGCATTGAAGTCACCACTAATCACCCACGGATCCAGAATTGAGTTAGCCTTGTCAAGAAGATCTTTAAAAATATTTCTTCTTTGATGATACACATTATTGACATAGACCATCGTGAAATAGATGTTCTTATCATTCCAGATAAAATAAGAAGTGAAATTTTGTTCAGTGGTTTTAAAAACATTGATGTTTTTAAGGGAGGGGTGATAAAATATCCACATAGAGTCCGTCAAAGGACCATTTTTGCAGGATCCTAAGAAGTTGTAATGAAGAGAGCCAAGTCCCATGAAATTACTATTGAAATTTTCCTTGGGTTCAGAGATGGAAAACAGCTGATGATTATGGGTGTTTAAGAGCCTCCTAAGTGTTATGTAGGTGTCATTGTTGGCGATGCCTTGGCAGTTCAAAAATATGAGATTCATTGTTACTTATGTTTTGGGTTAGAACCCCTTCTCTTGGATTTCCCATAATTCTTCTTCCACTTATATCATCTAATAATAGGGGGAAGTAGATTTCGATTTGTTCTTAATTGATTTGACATTGGAAGATGAGGATTTCAGCATTGCAGGCTCAACAGAATGAACCGAAACAGTGGTATCAGGAGTTACAGGTTGAGTAGAACCATTCTAAGAGTGTTATGGATCTGTTTTGTCAGCAGGATCAACATTACGTTTTAGTGCTCCAATTGAGTTCGGAGAATATTTTTGTTTAGGGGAAAGGAGTTTAGGAGATTTAGTCAAGGGAGAGGGGGAGTCATCCAACAAAGGGAGAGAAGTAGGGGTGAAAAGTTGTAACTGTCTAGAAGCAGAGTCATGCTTCCCTAAAGGGGGTGTGGATGTCTCCATGTGGGGGTAATCAGATTGAGGTAAGACATGGAAATATTTTTCAGTAGAGGGGGGTTAGGAGCATGAAAATAAGAGATTAATACAATAGAACCACTTTTTAAATTTTCCTCAATCTGCATGCTTGAAACATAATATACATACTGGTCAATCATATTCGATTTTTCAGGGACAATGATAAGTGTTTTAGCAGTAGAATCATTAACATCAGTAAGAGTTTCAGTAGGGACATTGTTCTGGTTCTCATTGATGTTCATGTCAGAGATAGAGTTTTTGGTCTTGGTAGTTATATTAGAGATCACACAGGAAGTAGTATTACTATTATCAACAGAATCATGAGGAATAATAACTGAGTTACCTCTTTCTGGTGATTATTCCAAGTTACCAGGTAAATCCGCGGGGTCATCATGAGAGGAGGTTCCTCTTGCTGACTTCCTGGAACATTCATATATTTGTGATCTGTCCCAGCCCCATCCAGACCAGATGCAGTTCCAGAGTTCTCAATGATCCTGCAAGAGGTCATCTTCGAAGCAGAGTCATTATGTGCAGGGTCATTAGGAGTAAAAAGGGGGGAAGTGGGTGGCTTATTGTTGTCAATAGTAGTTCCCTTTAACTGCAAGTTGATAGAAGTTTCATCCCAATATTTTCTTATTCTTTACCTAATTTCCCCCATGATTTCCCCTCAAGGGAGGGAAAGCTATTAGATTTCATGACCCAAACATCATGTTTCCTATTAGGTGGGTCAGTTTTCTCTATCATAGCTTTACCTTTCTTATTATGTCTGATTTCTTTCCAATCATTTTCAGTAGGGGGGTAAAATTTCATTCTAAGCACTCTACAGTTAGAAACATTATGCCCTATCAAGACCTCACAAAAAGGTGGTTTCCTTTCATATTCTACCCTGATATTAGTTCGATAGTTTGGAGCATTGATGTTTATGACCAACGACGTTTTAGAAGCAAAATTCAGCTCAAACATGATTCTATCAAAAATTCCAAGGTCTCCATTCAACGTTATATGGTCAATTAAAATGGGAGAACCTATTCAAGAAGTTATGTCATTTAAGATCTTAGGGTGCCAAAAGAACCAGTTAAGACCACGAATACGAATCCAGACTTGTGCCAAAGAGTTCCTATGTGTGTGAGGATTAATAGAGACATCCCAATCTGAAATTCTAAGGAGACCTGGTTTAAGATGAATATTACCTAATCTCCAAACCTGTTCAAGTTTCTCCTGAGAGTTGAGAAGAATATGATAATACCCTTTGCTGATGGGGATCATCTTCCAATTGGCCGAATTCCAGCAATGTGCAATTCTACTTTTGAGATCTGTTAGAGACCAGGGTCGGTCACCTGTGTTATAGATGACACGACCACGAACCGAGTATTTTCACTATGATTCCTTTTGCTTCAGCGCTTCGAGATCTGCCTCAACGGAGAATACACCATCCTCTAGTTTTTTTAAGAGTGGAGTTCTATGCTCCATCATGCTACTGAGATCCAGGCCTTGAAGTGCATCGCGGAAGGAGACAGGTAAAGTCCTAAGTGGAACCTCAAGATTCCCCACTTCGAATTTGGAAGATTCAGCATCTAAGGTCGCCGGAGTGGCCAAGGGGTGGATTCCAATTGCAGATCAAAACCATCCATCGACGAAGATTAGGTCGAAACTAGGTTTAGGGTTTTTCTCCGCAGAACTTTCCCGAGCTCTATCCCAGATCATGTATTGATAATAGAGATTAATTTTAAATTATGTACGACAAATGCTATTATTTAACATTTGAAAAATTTATTCTATTTTTGTATCCATTGGGTGAAAATTATGAAAATAGATTACTTTTTTAGATTTTATGAATAATAACTTTGGTAATTATTATTTACCACAATTAATGGTAAATCAGTTAAATTAGCGAATCAAATAATATGATATGTATAACAAAACTAATAAAATAGATGAAAAATTTATATTGGATGAATAAAACTTGACCCTTAACAACTATGAATTGGAATTGACTCATTTAATTGGTTTTTTTATGAAAGGGATATAAATATTATTAAAAAAGGAAAGTAATATCATGTTACCCTCTTATTTATTATAAGTTTAATAATGGTAATATATTGATAAATATGATATATAATAGATAATAAAATTTTTACTGATATATAATAAAATAATCTACATCAAGGTAATTTAGTTATAATTATTTGAGATTACAAAATTACCATAAATACGGGAAGAATAGCTGTAAAATATTTATTTTATTATTAAAAATATCAAATAAGTGATATGAAACATATTAAAATTATTATATTTTTAATTAATTAACAGTAAATGTTTTATGTTACTATGATATATTAGAATTTATTTTGTTGGAATTTTTTGATGTTATCTCTCTATTTAGATTTTATTTAAAATTAATGAAATGAATAGTATTTTAATTGAAAATATTGATATTTTTTAAATGTAGTATTTTGATAAATTATTTAAAAATGAAAATAATATTTTAGAATTAAAAAGTGCATATGATAATATATAATGTTCCATTAAATTTAAATTTATGGTAAATTTTACTCATACAATTAATATTTATATACTCTTATTATTGAAAATATTGTTACTACACTTAAACGTAAAATAGACTAATTAAGGGTAAACTGAAAATAAATGGATTAAAATAAAAACTATACTTGTCAAAAAATTATTTTATGAAATTATTTTCCGCTATATTAATATAAAATTTTACATAGCTACAGATAGATTCATTTGGATTTAAATTTTATTTTATATTAATTTAGTATTTTATGTGTTTTCAAGGGGGATCATCCCCACGCTAATAATAGGGACCATCTATTATCTTATACTCCCAATTTAAAAACCATTTTTTTAAACCATGACCTACCTAAACTCCTTAATAAAATACCCTACCACATTCATTGGGACTTATTTTAGGAATACATGCCACATTAATGTTTTTAATATATTTTTCAAAGGTGATCAACAAAATAGGAGGTATTACATTTATTTAATTATTTTTATTTTATTTCTTCTTCCAAATCCTTAATATGTCCTCAAACTATTATGAAATAAAAATATACTATTCTAAAAATTTTGAGATTTTATTATGTTAATATCATCACCTGAATACTTCTATAATTTTATAAAATGGGAAATTAACATTTCATTCATGTGTACGGTGGATTGCTCCCTCACAAACTTAAATAGTTTTTTCTTAGTCACCATCATTAAAGACTGGTTATAATGATGGAATTATTATTAATATGTTAAATTTATTAAATAATAATCATAATAAAGTAGTAATATATCAATTACATTTTTTACATTCCATGGACATGAAAATGGTAGCATCATTCGTAAGTACGTGTGAACTATCAACACCACGAAGTGATAAGGATCGTTTTTATTCTCCATCCGACATAAATAATATGTATAAGTATATTTTAAATATTATAATAAATTTTTTAATATAATGATGATTATTTAACATAAAAATAATTATTACCTTATTCTTTTAATGATAAATAAAAAATTGAAATGTTGATCATGTGTACGTATGACCTACCTTATCCATGATTCTAATGTTGTTCATTTTTCATAAGAATGCATAATGTGTTAAATTAAATGTATAATAGATGTTTAAATATGATAATAAATTTCATAAATATTAATTTATTGATTATGGACTTATGAAGACATGTACTTTTGACATCCATCCATGTTCATTTTCATCTTGAGTACCGAATATCGACAAAATGCTCGATGTGAACAAAAATAATTATGTTTTTTATATAAAATTATAATATAAAAGGTATAATAAAATATATAAATGTTCATAAGAAAGTAAATAATTAACATAACTCTATTATTCCTGAAGATAAATACTGTGCATGCAGATTAAGACACAAGGTAGGGGACTCTTTAATGGAAACATCATTTTCAATGTTGTAATGATTAATTTTTCTAAATAGTGGTTATTTAATTCCATTATTTACAAAATGATTTCAATGGATTTATTTATATGGATACAAATATTTTAATATTTTATTTACATTCAATATATCAAATTTTTATTGGACACTCTAATTTAAAATTCTTCCTTTTTAATATTTTAATGGTGTTTTAAAAATGGATTTATTATTTCCATAACATGGAATCCTTTTTAGCAAAAAATTATTGAAGAAGATTTAATAATTTTATTTCTCTTTTAATTTTTGATGATTACGTTATAATTTAAACTATTAGTTTCTAATATTCTATTTTCATTTAGGAGTGTGTGGATTTGTAGAAAATAATAGAATGTGATTTCAAAGATGAAATGTTGTTTTTTCATTTATGATTGTTTTATGTGTTATCTTTATGTTATCATTATTAAAAATGGTTAATGTATATAGGTGTTTCTACAATAATATTGGTGTGTCTGAGCCCATGATAACTCTCCACAGCCATAGGTATTGAAATAGAGTAAACGGAATTGGTTTTTTCTTAAGCGATGTTGGGAATATACTATAATTGGCATTCCAAATATAACCATGATAGATACTTCTTATTTTGTTTTGAAATACACAATTTAAGAATAATAAAGTTTTTAAAAGTTACCTATATTTTTTATAAATTTTATTATGTTTTTAATGAATATTATTATTTCATGAAGTATTATAAATAGTTTTTGTTTTATGGGTGAAATGTATAACTCTATTAAAAAAATTCATGAGATTATATGAATTTCTAGACTAATGTTTTCTTTAATTACTTTATGTCACTTACTAAGCTTTCTGTGAACATTCCATGTTTAAAAATGTTATTAATAGGTCATAGTATTGGTAAGGATAAATAATATTCCATGATTAAATTATTGATGATATGTATTTAGAAGAAATAATGTTTTATTTTAAAAGGGTTTCCATTGGGGAGAAAGTGGCTACATAGTATAATATTTCACATATAATGAAAGGGTATACATTATAATAGTATTTCATAAATCTATAACACTATTAATTGAAATTATACTCTATCATCAATTCTAGTTTAAAAACACTAAAATAATTTATTTTTAAGGCCGAGTCCATCTAGTGGGTTTCATATAAATGGTTTGTAAAATTTCAAGATAAAGATTTTTATGAAGAGATAGGGATGTCATTACATGTTTATAAATTTATGTTTGATGATAATTTTAATGTAATAAAAACCACTTCTAAGGCATTATGTTCTGACATATTTTGGAGACTAATGGTATTTTTGGACACATTCACCTTTGATAAAATTATGGTATATTAGTTTTATAGATTCCAAATGTGAGGTATGGATTAAACTTGAGGTCATTTTTTTTGTTTTTCAACATTTTATCTCATATTAGGTGTGTTTTATAAGAATGACATTGTTCTATAAAATGGGAAACCATTGTGATGGATGAAAACACATCTCATTCAGTAATGCCATGTTTGTTGAACCCATAACCAAAGAGATAAAATGATTTGTCACCTACCACTGGCCTACATGATGCCCCTGGATAGTTTGACTTTTTATCATTTAGTTAAATTATTTTGTGGAATAATAATATGTTCTTATTAGGAATTAATGTTTTATCTATATATAACCATATTATTGGAAAATGATTGGGGATTATTTGAAAAAAGTTATTTTGGAATATGTTGAATATTTTCGGAACCCAATATGATTACGGTAAATATAATAATATTGAATTTTATTTGAGGAGGAATGGTTGAATTATATTTTTAATGAATATATGATTTCATTGTGGGATTATGGGTAATTATGACATTTATGGAACTGATTAACCTATCTTGTTGAATATTTGATTATATTAATTAATTTTTCTAATGAGACATTTAGAGTTTTTGATGTCACTTAGAGTAAAATGTTATAATGTATCATGGAAGACAACGTGATCAAATCCTTATTAATTTTGGGTTTGGATTATTTTTAGAAATGTTGAGGAAATTTATTTATTGAATTCTCTTTTTATATTTTTTTGTATAACGAATGAATTTTGAGGATTAAAATTAGTTTTTCATCATCAAATAGTTTTTTTTATAATTTTCATATACAAACAATATTTATTTATTTTAATGTTTCATGAATGGATAAATAATAAGTAAGTATTTTTTTGATAATGTGATTTTGATGATGTTTATTCATCTTGAATACTCATCATTTGGATTAAAAGACGAGTTTGTGGTGGGATCTGAATATATTATTAAAACACTACTTTCCATGTTAGTATATCTCTTTATGTCCTTATTATATGTAGTAAAGTAATTCCTTAAAATAATGAAAATTATCATAAAAAACAATTTTGGTTAAATATTCCAACTATGAAATCATTGTCCATTTAGACAATCATTAATTTATGGTTGAGTGATTGTTAACTTTCTACTAACCATTTTTTCTACCACTCTTCATTATAAAATGATTGTTAATTTTTCGTCCCTATCAATGCTTTTCATACATGGAATCCCAGTTTGTCTAATCTCCAGTGGCCTTTATACTACCATTTCTTTCATTTATTGTGGTAGTTTTATTAATCCATTTTCCTTTGTGGGATTATAATAATGTAATTTTGAAAATTCATAACTTGGTTACCATCCCCATATTTAAAATTATAGGACTAAACATCCAAAAGGGGTTAATAATGTAAAATATTATGTTAATAATAGGAAACACTATGCTCTATAGCATATGTCACGACCAGCCTTCGCCAAAGACAGGGAAGGGCCGGAAGATTTCCCGGCCCTTCCTTCATTAAGTTTAATGAGAGATAATGACCACTGAAACCCTCCTTCAATAGTTCCCGGAGTGGTGACTAGCACCAAGTGTATAGAATCACATACTAAATGGAAGGCATTATCCTTTTTCTTTTAATAGTATCGGGAGATAAGATGGTAAATCCCAACAACACCAAAAGTAGAAAGTAAAAGTAAAGACAAGAACCATTCCAAATGCATGTTACAAAAGTAAAAACCAGAAGGTACAAAGTCACTACAAGGGAAAAGTAAAAAAGAAAGAAAAACAGAAACTGCAACTACCCCAAAGGTCCGAACTAGTATGGTCTCGCGCGATCCTCGAAGTCCTCCTGGAAACCTGAAAGCAGTTTTATATACGTTGGGTGAGTATACATGTATACTCAATAGGGAAAACCAAAAAATCTCATGCACAAATGGGGGATCGTACTAAAGTCCCATGAGAAAAAGAGTAAACCAAACACCTAACAAGGTAAACTATCCACCCAAGCCTCACCGAGGAACAATCCCCAAATAAAGAAAGTCATGTAATGTATAATAATATCACATCGATGTTTGGTTACCCCACGGAACTTTCCCAATTGTTATTGAAGACATCCTATGCATCAAACCAATCCCGCCATTCTCACCACAGTTCCACTACCACACCCCACCCGCACACACCTAGGCCATAATCGAACGCATTCCCACTGCCGAATCCCGCCCGTGCACACCTGGTCCACGACATTCACACGTAACCACACCTGCAAACACCTAGGCCAGAAAAACCACCCCCACGCACGAAGACACCTGGGCTAGAAGATCTACTGCCACGCCCGAAGACACCTGGGCCTCGTCCCAATGATACTTGGGAACCTACCTGCCAGCACACACCTAGGCCATAACCACCACACTACCCCACCCGAAGGTTCCTGGGCTAATAGTGGACCTCAGGCCATCACAGCTTGCCCCAAGATACTTGGGATATCCGGGAAAGGGAGTAGAAAATGAGCTAATAACCATCCACTAATAATAGTTTTGGGGAAAACACCCTCCCCCATGAAATGGGAGTGTTCAGAACTAAGTGATCAACTGTGGTGGGGCGTGAATAAGAAACAAAAAACTACAAGTATATATAGGTAACAAGCACTCTCCCAAGTTTAGGTTTTTTAGCCAGCTTAAGGAACACAACAACACTCAAGTCCGAATCACAACTCTCGCCATCAAAACCCATATGTCCCATTAGTTTTCATGTTCAATACTGATGTTTAAAAAAGTTCTGCATCTACTTGGGTAATAAGTAAGCATAGGCACAAGTTCAGGAAAACAAACAGCCAAGCATTAACTACATCATCCACACCCAGTTCTCTCATAAATCCGCAACAACCAAAGAATACCCCAAGATACAACCCCATGTCCAAAATCCCATATCCAAAAGTTTCTCATGAATAGAGCATTCCACCGAAATTCATGATATAAACAAAGTAACCACACGGTCTTAAAATTCACAACCACTGAAAGAATTACACAGGGGATCCCATCCCCAATTTCACAACTATCGAGAGTATAATAATAGGGGATCCCATCCCCACCCTCATCACCAAGAAAACGACCGATGAAGGAAAAGAAACCAAACCACCACCACTAACACAAGCAGGCCCATGCCGGTATTTTCAGATTTATAAGATTTAACACACTCCATGATCTCAATTTCTGTGTGCTTTAACCGGGGTTATCACAGAAGGATTGATCCTGGAGGCTAAATTTATTTAGCCTGATATACGTGATTAACCAATTTTATTTTCATTTCAGGAGTTGACAACTACAAAACAAGCCATTTAAAACATCACCAGGGGTTCATTAGTTCACTGATAAAGACCACCAATGGCCATGATTTTCAGTAGGCGTAAGCCTGCAAAATTCAGAAAAGAAGATCCTAAAATAGAGCAGCGTCATCAATCACATCCCCCCCTTCGTTCTTTATAGAATCACTTAATTATCTTTATTTATGTTTGGATCATCCAATTCTATAGCATCAAAAGCATTCCCACCTCGCATGATACACAAAAGAGAGAGACGAAGGAGAAATTCCCTACTTGTTGATCAATGATCGACGCTGAGCCTGGGCGCGGAACATCACGTATAGCGATGCGGCTCGCCTAAACGAAAAGTGGTTCATCTGATCGAAGGGTACTACTAGCACATGGTGATCATGAAAAGAAGAAACCCATGATGAAACTTTAGTTTATAGGGTCCGGGGACGGTTGAGATAACAACGTGGAACCGTGTAAGGAGTGGGCATCGTGGGTTGAACACGCATCCCCACACGTTATTAAAGGGTATGACATTTTAAACTGACCCACACACTAGGTAATTCATTAGATATTTAACTAAAACATTGGGCATTACTGGGATTTAAAACAAGCTTAAATTGGTCAAAATAGAGTTTAAATATCAATTTGTGCAAAAAAGGATCACTACTGGAAAAACCCCGTGGGGGTAGGCGAGAGCCACTGGTAGCTGAGAGCTACAGTGGTTGATAGCTACCTGTAGCCAGGCTACCATTAGGTGGCAGTGACCGGTAGACAGAGCTATCGGTAAGCTCTAGCTACCGGTAGATCGAGCTACCAGTAGGCCTGCTACAGGTAGGCTAGGGCTATCGGTAGGCCTACCGTTACATCAGTTTCCTAGACCAAAAAACCAACATGAGATTTTCACAAAGTAACGGACCCCTAAAACCTGGTCCATTACATCAGATACCACTTAAATGATTCTCGTCTCGAGAATCAAAACAACCCAGAATGAAAGAGAGGGTCTGAAAAACCACCTCAAAAGATACCTCTTAGTAGTGAATTCCATTGTTAACTATGAACACTTTCCTGTCGAGAACCAAGCAACATACCATGTAAAACTGCCCAACCATGTGGGTTGGGGAGTCTCATTCCCCATGTCAAGATACTATCCGCTTTGGGTGGCACTGACTCGCCCGCACGGGTTTAATCTCATCCACCTTATTTCCTCTTGATTAGGGGTTGGGGCCTCCCCACCCCATAGCCAAGACTTTTCAAACACATTTAGAGGAAAGAAAACCAGTATCTCATAGCCATCAAGGTAAAATGTTCCACCACAATAGCTATAGACCGAACGTCACAAAACTCAAAAAAACTCTGGGTACTGGGCATGCATCTGTGCTTCCCTCTCCAACATAATCTCCTCAAACCCATGATGTCTCCATAACACACGAACCAATGGAATGGTTCTCCCAAGAAGCACCTTCTCCTTGCGATCCTCGGTCATCACTGGTCTCTCCACAAAATTCACATCGTCCTCAATGTCTAGCTCTCCCCAGCAGAGGACATGTGAATCGCCGTGCACATACCGATGGAGCTGGGACACATGGAAGACATCATGTATCCTTAGTAGCAGTGGTGGTAATTCTAGATGATAAGCCACTTCTCTGACCCGCCGAAACACATTGAAGGGCCCAATGAACCTGGTAGAAAGCTTACTACCTTTGTTGAACCTTTGTTTTCCTCGCTGAGTGGAGACCTTCAATAACAGATGGTCTCCAACCTCAAACTCTAAGGGCCTCCTCCTGGTATCAACAAAAAAATTCTGTCGGACTTGGGCCACCTTCATCCTTCCCTGTATAAGATGAACTTTTTCCGTCGTGCTCCATACCACCTCTAGGCAAAGGATGCCCGCCTCTCCGACTTCTGTCCACAACACAGGTGAGTGGAATGGCCAACCGTACAAGGCTTCAAATGGGGCCATGCCAATGGTAGAGTGATGGATATTATTGTAGGAGAACTGTACCATAGGAAAGTGTCGCACCCATGATCCTCCTGAGTCGAGAACACAAGCCTGCAACATATACTCTAAGGTCTGGATGTTGTGCTCTGTCTGTCCGTCTGTCTGGGGATGTAAAACCGTTCTAAGACGCAGTTGGGTGCCAAAAGCATGTTGTAATCCACTCCAGACTCACGAGGTAAGCCGCGCATCCCTATCCGAGACTATTGACCTCGAAACTCCATGAAACCGCACAACCTCATCCACGTACCTTCATTCTAAAGCATCCACCACACTTGACTCTCTGATTGCCATTAAGTGGGCTGATTTCATCAACCAGTCCACTACCACCCATATGGCGTCGTATCCCCCTTGGACCTTGGGTAATACCACGAAGAAATCCATCGAGATGTCGTCCAACTTCCACTCGGGGACATCTAGAGACTGCAGTAGGCCACCTGGAACTCGATGCTTAGCCTTCACTTGCTGACACACTAAGCACTTGGCCACGAACTCTTCCACTGCTCGTTTCCCTCTAGGCCACCAAAACTATATCTTCAGTCCCTGGTACATCTTGGAAACTCCCGGGTGTACCTCTAGGGGTGAGTCATGGAACTCAATAAGAACCTTGTTGCGCATTGATTCTAGAACAAACAACCTTCCCTAGAAAAGCATCTGGTTCTGACCATCCTCCGTCCACACTTCCGGAGCATTCCTCTGGTCAACTCGGTCACGCATCACTTCGCACTCTGGGTCTCCCCACTGAGACTCCTCCACTTGATGCAATAGGGAAGACTGCACTGTCATCTGATACAGGAAGCCTCTACCGCTATCCATCCTCACATCCAGGTGTAAGGCAGTTAACTCCTCCATCGCATTCTAGGTGTCAGCCGACTCTCGGAATGCATCCTTCTGTGATATCCTGCTCAAGGCATCAACCACTACATTCCCCTTTCCTGAAGTATAGGAATCCTATAAGTCATAATCATGGAGGAACTCCATCCACCTCCGCTGCCGAAAGTTTAGGTCCCACTGGGAGAAGATATACCTCAAGAATTTGTGATCTGTGAAGACCACAGAGCGTTCTCCGATGAGGTAGTGCTGCCATAACTTCATTGCAAAAATGACTACTGTAACCTACAGGTCATGGGTGGAATAATTACGCTCATGAGGGCATAGCTGCCTAGACCAATATGAGACCAACCCTTGTCGCTGCATCAACACACATCTCAGGCCCTGTCCTGAAGCATTACAGAACACCTCATAAGCCACCCCTTCTTCTCGTATTCTCAGCACTCAGTCACTAAACAACTTCTCCTTCAGATAGCTGAAGGCTAACTCAAACTTCTCACTCCACACAAACACCTGGCCTTTCTTGGTCAGGGTTGTTAGAGGGGCTGCAACTCGAGAGAAGTTGGTTACGAACCTCCGATAGTAACCTAACAGCCCGAGGAAACTACGGACCTCTGCCACATTCTTAGGTGATTCCCAAGAAACAACTGTCTCAACCTTTGATGGGTCCACCACTACCCCCTGCTCGGACACCACGTGCCCAATGAAGTGCACTTATCATGTCCATAATTTGAATTTTGACAACTTCCCATAGAGACGGTGCTGTCGGAGGTCCTCCAAAACCATCCTTGGTTGCTCGGCATGGTCCTCCTCTGATCTCGAATAGATCAGGATGTCATCGATGAACACAACTATGAACCGATCCAGGTACTCCCGGAAGATGGAGTTTATAAGCCCCATTAACATAGTCGGGGTGTTCGTAACAACTAAGGGCAAGAATTAGAACTCGAAGTGTCCATATCTGCACATGAAGGCCATCTTTGGGATGTCACTCTCCTTTACTCTCAGTTGGTGGTACCCAGACCGCAGGTCGGTCTTCAAGAACCATCCCACACCTTTCAGTTGGTCGAAAAGATTGTCTATACTCGGATAAGGATAGAGATTCTTGATCGTCACCTGATTCAGCCTCCTATAGTCTATGCACAACCTGAGACCACCATCATCCTTCATTGCAAACAAGACTGGAGCACCCCACGGTGGCGCACTCGGCTGAACATAACCCCTCTTCATCAGATCGTCAATCTGAATCCGCTAGTCTCGTAGCTCTGAAGGTGCCATCCGATAAGGTGTCATCGAAATCAGATGAGCGTCGGGCTGCAGGTCTATCCCGAACTCGATATCACTTTGAGGGGGTAGAGTTTTCACCTCCTCAGGGAAGACGTCTATAAACTCACAGACGAAACTCGAGCACCTCCACCATATCGTCATCTACTGAATCTACTGACATATCATCTAATAAGGAGAGGATGGGTTCCTCTCGCCTACTACCCTTTTGATTTCTCCGCTCACCGATGAAAGTAACATGTCGGTCTCCCAAGTACGAGAACACAACCCTTGTTCGGAAGTAGTCGATGATGGAACACATGGAGAATAGCCAGTCGATGACTAGGATGACATCGTATGGCTGTATCTTTAGTAGAAGAAGATCCCTAAACGACTAATGTGGCCCTATCATCAGTATGCATCCTCGACAAACAAATAACAAGTCTGTCTGACCTCCGACTAGTTTTCTCAGCACCAGGGGCACTGGAACTCTCTGAGCATCTAGACCCAAAGCACGGTCTAGACTAGGTGTGAAGAAGGAGTGTGAAGCTCCTGTTTCGAACAAGGAATAAGAAAGGGTTCTAAACAAACTGATCGTAACTCGAACAACCTCCGGCCCTGCTGGAACTGCTGCCTCCATGGCATGTAACTTTCCATGCTCAGCCCCTCTTCCCCTTGGCTGTCGGCCACCTCCCCGACCACACCCCGATCGAGGTCCCTGAGGAGCGCCCTGAGGTTGGCCTCCTCATGCAACGTCTTCCCTCAGAGGAGTAGGAGCTCGATGTCCCTGTTGCTGCTATTGGAATGGCCTAGCTGGAAGCTGCTGCTGGGGCGAGTGCTAGGGTTGTCCACCACCTCCATATTGTACCTGGTCTGGGCACTGACTCCGGAGATTCCATGGCTCCCATAGACGAAGAACCGCTGTCCCGGGCCCGATGGAAAAGGGTGAGGACCGGGGGACCGGAACTAAAACTACTGAGGCCTGCTCCATGTTGGTCGGAACTTGGAGGGTCCTGACACTGGAGGCCTGGTGCTGACGGCCTTCCCCTTTGATGGTCCCAGCTGGATCTCCTCTCGTGACACACCTCATAGTGCATGCATCATCTCCACCACTTCGGCCTTCTTTTGGACCTCCAAGTATGCCGGGAGGGTAAAAGGGGTAACAGTATACTTGAGGGAGGGTCAGAGTGCCACCTCTAAACGCCTTGCTCGAGACTCCTCATTGGGAATGATGTCTGGAGAAAAATGTAGGAGGTACTTGAAATTAATTCCTAGCTCCCTCACTGACATACTCCCCTACTGAAGGGAGAGTATATCCTATCTCTTTTGTGCCTTCATCGTCCAAGCAAGGAATTTCGCCCGGAACTCCCTCTCGAAATCAGCCCATGCCACCTCAGCCTCTCTCTTCTCCCCTAGGTAAAGCGTCCACCCCAGACACGCCGCTCCCCGCATCTGGATGACGAACAGAGGAACCTAGTACTTGGTCAGATCCCAGATCAAGCAGAAGGATATCACTAGCTCGTCTATCCATCCCTCCGTCTTCATATCAGAGGTTCTTCCCTCATACTTCTTGAGGATCTATCACTAGAAGTCCTGAAGTGTCTTCTACCACTGGTCATCCTCTTCCCCTCAATCAGCTCTCTGTCGATCGGTTGTGGTAGTGTCCGGGGCCTTGATCTCCCGCACCAAACATGGTCTCCTTCCAGGTGCCATAGCTGCAAGGTAAACAAGGAATGCCTAAGCCCATGCAGTGCAAAATATTGTTCTTAAAACTTGTTAAACTTTTTATTTATTCTTAATTCCCAAGACACCACAGAAACATGAGAACACAAGTCATTATGATGCATGTACCTTTCCTAGGGTCTCTACCCTGCAGTCAGCGATGCCTCACTTTGTCGTTTAGTAGATCCAGATTCCTTGCATCGATCATGGGGGCCCTAATATCTCATGTCTTAGCCGGTATTCCCTGGCATAATTCACGCACCAAGGTCACCCAACGCTGTTTCCATACCATCCCATGCAATCCCCACTTTGCCTAACTCCAGACTCCATCCTATCTCTCAACCTCAGCTCTGATACCATTCTGTCACGAACCGCCTTCACCAAAGAGGGGGAAGGGTGAAAAGATTGCCAGGCCCTTCCTTCTTTATGTTGAGGGAGAGATAATGACCCTCGAAACCTGCCTTCAATAGGTCCCGGAGTGGAGACTAGAACAAATGGTATAGAATCACAAAATAAATAGAAGGCATTAGCATTTTTCTTTTAATAGGATCGGAAGATAAGATGGTAAATCCCAACAACACCAAAAGCGGAAAGTAAAAGTAAAGACAAGAACCATTCCAAATTCATGTTACACAAGTAAAAACCAAAAGGTACAAAGTCACTACAAGGGAAAAGTACCCAAGAAATAAAAACATAAACTGCAACTGCCCTAATGGTCCGAGCTAGTATGGTCTCTTGTGATCCCTGAAGTCCTCCTAGAAACCTAAGAGCAGTTTATATATTTAGGGTGAGCATACAAGTATACTCAGTAGGAAAAACCAATGACTCTCATGCACAAATGGGGGAACGTACTAACGTCCCGTCAGAAAAAGAGTAAACCAAACACCTAACAAGGTAAACTTTCCACCCAAGCCTCACCAAGGCACACTCTCCAAATAACGGAAGTCATGTAATGTATAGATATAACACATCGATGTTTGGGTACCCCGCCCCACTTTCCTACTAGTTATTGAAGACATCATACGCATCGAACCAATCCCGCCATTCTCACCGCAGTCCCACTGCCACACCCCGCCCGCACACACCTAGGCCATAACCGCACGTAGTCCCACTGCCGAATCCCATCCGCACACACCGCGGCCACAACTGTCACATGTAACCATGTCTGCAAACACCTAGGCCAGAACAACCTCCACCATGCCCGAAGACAACTGGACTAGAAAATCCACTGCCACGGCTGAAGACACCTAGGCCTCATCCTGAAGATACTTGGGAAACTACCTGCCCACACACACCTTTTCCATAACCACCACACTACCCCTCCCGAAGGTTCGTGGGTTAATAATGGACCTCATGCCATCACAGCTTGCCCAAAGATACTTGGGCTATCTGTGAAAGGGAGCAGAAAATGAGCTAATAACCACCCACTAATAATAGTGTTGGGAAAAACACCCTCCCCCATGAAATGGGGGTGTTCGGCACTAAGTTCTCAACTTAGGTGGGGCGCAAATAAGAAACACAAAACTACACGTATATATATAGTTAACAAGCACTCTCCCTAGTTTAGGGTTTTCAGCTAGCTTAAGGAATATAACAACACTCATGTCTGAGTCACAAATCATTCCAACAAAACCCATTTGTCCCATTCTTTTTCATGTTCAATACTGGTGTTTAAATAAGTTCGGCACCTACTTGGGAAACTAGTAATCATAGGCACAAGTTCAGGAAAGAAAACAGTCAAGCATTAACTACAACATCCACACCTAGTTCTCTCATAAATCTGCAGCATCCAAAGAAGACCCCAGGATACAGCCCCATGTATGAAATCCTAGAGCCAAAAGGATTCTCAACAATAGAGGATTCCACCCCAATTTTTGATATAAACAAGGTAACCACCCAGTCTTAAAATTCACAACCATTGAAATCATAACACAATGGATCCCATCCTCAATTTCACAACTACAGATAGTATAATAACAGTTGATCCCATCCCCACCCTCATCAGATAGAAAGAAGCCTGTGAAGGAAAAAAAACCAAACCACCACCACTAACACAAGAATACCAATGCCGGTATTTTCAGATTTATTAGATTTAACAAACTCCATGATTTCAATTTCTATGTGCTTTAACCGGGGTTATCATAGAAGAATTGATCTTGGTGGCTCAATTTATTTATCTAGATATACATGATTAACCAATTTCATTTTCACAGCAGGAGTTCACAACTACAAAAAAATCCATTTAAAACATCACCAGGGGTTCATTAGTGCACAGAGAATGACCACCAACGGCCATAATTTTCAGTAGGCGTAAGCCCTCAAAATTTAGAAAAGAAGATCATAAAACATAGCAGTATCATGAATGACAACCCCCTCTTAGTTCTTTATAGAATCTTTTCATTATATTAATTTAGGTTTGGTTCATCCAATTCTACAGGATCAAAAGCATTCCTACCCTACATGATACACAAAATAGAGAGACGAAGGAGAAATTCCCTATTTGTTGATCAATGATCGACACTGAGCATGGGCATGGAACTTCATAGATAGCAATGCAGATCACCTGAACAAAAAGAGGTTCGTCTGAACGAAGGGTACTACTAGCATAGGGTTATCGAGAAAAGAAGAACCCCACGGCGAACCTTTAGTTTATAAGGGCCGGGGACGGTTGAGATAACAATGTGGAACCGTGAAAGTAGCGGGGGTCGAGGTATGAACACGCGACCCAACACGTTATTAAAGGGTCCGGCAGTTTACACTGACGCACACACCAGGTAATTAATTTGATATTTAATTAAAACAGTGGGCGTTACTGGGCTTTAAAACAAGCTTAAAGTGTCAAAATAGGGTTTAAAACCCAATTTGCGCAAAAAGGAGGACTACTTGAAAACCCTACGGGGGTAGGCGAGAGCCATTGGTAGCCGAGCCACCGGTAGGCTACAGCCACTAGTAGACCGAGCTACCGATAAGCTGCAGCCACCAGTAGACCGAGCTACCGGTGGATATAGCTACCAATAGCTGAAGCTACCGATAGACCGAGCTACTGGTAGACAAAGCTACCCATAGGTTGTGGCTACCGGTAGACCGAGTTACCGGTAGGCATGATACCAGTAGGCTAGGGATACCGGTAGGCCTACCGTTACATCAGATTCCCATTCCAAAAACCCAATATGAGATTTTCACGAAGTAATGGACCCCTAAAACCCAAGCCATTACAGCATACATGATACAACACATCCAGCATAAATGAAGAACATAATATTATTATTTAATATCATTGTTATCACATATCTATTAGAACTGTGATAATAAAAAAATTAAATGAATTATGAAAATATTATTTAAACGTTTTATGAAATAAATATTCTGTTACTAAATTAATTAGTGAATTGAATAAAAACAGATTGATTAGAAAGGATGGTTTTTTCTATGAAACTAATTGAATATAATTAAGATATTTTATAAAATTATAAAATCATTCATTATATAATTCATTAATGAAATATATATTTATTATATTATGTTTAATTTTAAAATTCATCTTATATTTTTTCTACAAATTATATATAAATAAATTCCATTTCACTAATAAAGGATGAATTTGTCAAAAAAAATGTAGTTTTCCATCCATTTGATGGAGAACCAATTTTAAATTCATTTTTGAATCTTTTATATATTATATTTTAATAATAAATTCTTATTTTAAATAATGAAATAAAAAAATCAATAAAATATTGTTATTTTCTGTTAACTTTAATGTTTTGTTGAATACTGCAAAATACTCCATTTTAATTCAAAACTGAGTTTTCATATAATTTATTTGTATTATAAAATTATGATTTTAAATTTTTTTAATGAAAAATTAGATTTAATTATTTTAATTTATTCCAATTTTTAGAAATTGAAATAATTTCACATTGAAATTTGATATAAACACATGTTAATTTTTTTTGATGGTTTTTGTTTTTATAAAACTCATTTTCTTATTTTGACAATAAGGAATAATTTTAAATTAATCAATTGAACTAAGTGGTTTAAATTTTCAAAATTGGATTATATATTTGTAACCATTGGGTCCAAATTATGTAAATATGTTCCCTCTGTTTTTTTTTATTTAATAAATAATAACATCTGTATTTTTTATTCACCATAGATTAAGGTAAATCAGGTAAATTAAGGTAACAAATACGATGATTAGGATAAACAAATTACCATAGCACCAAAAAAAATATTATTGGATGAATAAAAGTAAACCCTTATAACCTAAATATTTTAATTGACTCATTTAATAGAGTTCTCTCCAGCAATATGATATAAGTATTATTAATACAAAAGAAAGGGACAACATGTCACCCTCTAATTTCATTTAAGTACAGTAATTTTAATATAATGATAAATGTGATATAAAATAAATAATAACTAGTTTATAGAAATATCATGATATTATATAAATCCTGGGAATTTATTAATAATTAAAATATATTACATAATTACTATAAATATTTACTCAACAGGGACCGATTAATTATTTAATTTGAGGATATAAAAAATAAATGATATAAAATTCATTAAAAAAATAATTAAAACTAATTATAGTACTCTGTAAATTATATACGATAATATGACATATTATTTTATATAAAATTAATATTTTGATGTTATTTATCTGTTTAGATTTTCTATAAAATCAATTAAATAAATGGTATCGAAATTGAAACTATTGATATATAATAATAATACTATTTTATATATTTATTGATAAATCATACAAATAACATAAAATTAAAAAGTAACTATTAAAAGCTTCCAGACATCATAAAGTGTGATTTTGTAGAACAATTTACACCATATAGGTAATTATTATGTCCATTTAATGTTGAAATTAATTTTAACAAAATTGAAACTAAAATAGATTAATTTAGGGTAAACTAAAAAAATAAGGTTTAAAAAAATAAATACATGAGAGTATATATAACTATACAGAAAATATTTTCTACATAACTCATATTGGAATCAATTCGATTTAAAAATTAATTTATATTAAACTAATATATTCAGAGTTTCCAATGGTGCCCCTCCCCTCTCCTCCAACCATGTTATAATAACTCCAATTTCCTAAATATACATAGATGTTATTATGTTAATATCATCACCTGAAAATATTTTCAATTTCATAAAATGTTAAATTATAATTTCGTTCTACTAGACGGCAGACTACCTCCCCACAAACTGATATAGTTCGTTTTTATCACCATCCTTAAATACTAGTTATAATGGTGTAATTAATGTTCATATGAGATATTAATGACATGTTAATCATTATAATATAATAATATATCAATTATGATCTTATTTTCTATACAAAAATATATGATTGTGACATTCGTGCGTACATCTGAACTATCACCTCCACAAAGTGATGTGAATCAGTTTTATTCACCACCACAATAATATGATATAGATATGTATATTTAGATTATTATTATGAGTATAATAATATATTGATAATTATGGAAAGATAAAATAATATGTATCTTATTTCCATATATATTAATGAAAATCGGATCGTTAATCATGTGTATGTATGACCTACCATCTCCATGATTATAATGTTATTCCTTTTTCATGAAAATATTTAATCGATTGATTTAAAAGAATAATGAATATATATATAATAATAATAAATTTCATGAATATTATTATAGGGATATTTTATTTACAACCTCCTAGATTGTTGACATCATACCAAGTTAAATTTTGACTGAAGTGCAGAATATCAAGAAAATGCCTGAAGCGAACAAAAATAGTTAATTTTTTTACGACATGATAATATAAAAGGAATTGTAAACATTATAATTTTTCTTCAGAAATTAAATAATTAACATGAGTTTATAATGTAGTAATATAATGTTTTATTTGATGATTCATATTCATGGTAAGGGACTCTTTAAATTAAACATCACTATAAATGTTTTAATGATTTATTATTAAAAATATCTATTATTTATTTCCATGTTATCAAAATTGTTTTAAAAAAATTATTTATATGGAAATGAATATTTTATAGTGTTAATTTCTCTAAGAATATTAAATTTTTTATGGGATACTTTGATTCCAAAATATTATTTTTAAATATTTTATTTGTGTTTTAAAAGAGAATGATTATTTCCAAAAAATGGAATTTTTTTAACATATGATTCATGAACAATATTTCTTGATTTAATGTTTATTTAATGTTTTAATGTTTACATTACGTGTATACATTTTTATTTTCTAATATTGTGTTTTCATTTATGAGTGCCCATATTTTTAGAAAAATTGAAATGTGATATCCATGTGGAAATATTATTTTTTCTGTTTATTATTTTTTATGAGTTATGATTATGTTATGGTTATTTAGATTTTTTTATTACTATTTGTGGTGCCCTAAAACATTGAGGGCATCTAAACCCATAATATCTCCCTAATACATTTGGTAATGATATGGAGTGTACCAATTGGGTTTCTATTATGAGATTTAAGGAATATACTGTGATTGGTATTTCAAATGTAACCATGAAGGTTACTCCCTATATATCTATGAAAGATATAATGTATGAATTATATAGATTCCACTATATACCTTTATGTAGTATTATTTGTATTCTGATTTAGATGAATCCAATGGATTCATGAGTTAAGATAAATATTTTAAATTTTATGGGGTAAAAATATAAATTTTTGAAAAGGTTTGTAAGAGTTTATAAGTATTCATGGACTAATTTTTTCCGTATTTATTTTATGTACCTTATTGATAGTTTTGTCCTCATAAATTTTTTTATAATGTTCTTAATGTGTCTTAAAATTGGTAAGGACAATTAATATTCCATGATGGATGTAGTGAACATATTTCAGGAAATAAAATAATGTTTTACTTTAAAAGGTTTTCGATTGGGGGAAAAGTGGATATGAAGTGTAACATTAAAAATATAATATATGGTTCTATATTGTAAGTGTTTTTCCTAATAAAATAAAAATATAAAATTAATATATCATATAATTTCAACAATTGTTCAAAAACACCAGAATATGTTATGTTTTATGTCGGGTCCTTATTATTCTATTCTTTAATTATCCCCTTTATGTGATTCATAGATCAACACTTTCTTTTGTATATACCTTGGTTATATAAAAAAATTTTAAATGAGAAAATAAATGTAAGAGAATACTACGGTTTTATTATATATTTTGGTTGTACACATATTTAAATTTATTTGTTTACATGTCTCATTACTCAAATAATATTTTATTTCTAGAATTTTTGGATTTTTATCTCTGGATATTGAAGTAATAAATCATGATGTAAGGTGTATTAATGACAAGGTTTATTATAGTTGGTTTCTGAGAATGGAATAGTAATTTTTGAATAATTGGATAATTAAAAATTAGTGAAATTGTTAGGTATAATACAAAAAATATTTAAAAAACCTAAATTATTGTAATGGATATAATAAGTGGTTTTGATGAAAATAATCCTTGTATAGATAATCCAGGTGGATATGGATTTGGCATTGCTTTACCTTCAGTTAATAACCCTAAAAAGGTTTCATTTGGTATTAAATATATCAAAAGTTAGTTTATAAAAAATATTCCTTTTTAATGCCTCATTTTCCTATCCTATGGTTTTTTATTCATTAATTCAGAAGCCCCTTACAATCCATCATCATGGTAAAAAATATCCATAAAATAATATCTTTTAAAGATTGGACATGGAAAAAATACCATTAATAATAGATTTTTATATTCTATGAAATTTATTTCATTTATGAGTTATTCCTTAAATTTTTAATATTTCCCTTTTAAGTGTTTTAAAGTTTCAAATTATATTAAAAAATTTTCCATTTATTAAATGAATTGATGGAAATATGAGGAACTGTGTTCGCATCCAATGTGGTGATCAACTTAAGGACATCAATAATTATATGATACTCTCTAAGGGATAATGATATGGGATCATCAAGATAATACTTAACCTGATAACTCAGGTCTTCTTCATAAAAATTAATATTTTGAAAACCAATCTTCTAACTATGAAAGATAATCATTCATTTGAAGTCATTATGTGTCCAAGGAATCTGAATTTTAGTTATCATTATAATCCAATAATAATGGAATAATGGATGTTCACTTTTAAATATAACTTATTTTCTATTCAATTCTATTAGAAATTCAATTTCATATTGGTTTTTAATTATATCAAGTGTGAAGCTGATCAAGGGTAATAAATGATACAAAATATAAAATTCAATGGATTGATAAAAGTTATTATTTTAAATAATTCTATAATTTTATTTAAAATAATTTGTTTCCCTTTACTCACTAATTTAAAATAGGGAGATATTTCTTTTTCCAAAATTAGAAGGATGATGAATCCATTGGGTTGTGTGAGGAAAACATCATAAGTCATTTATAATATGTCTTAATAATTTTCATTGAATGAGAATGTAATGTTGGTTTTTTAATTAGTGAGTTAATGTTGAGTCTATGAACAATTATAATGGATAAAAACTCTAAAATTTATAAGTAAATTTTATGATGTTCTATCAAGGATGAAAAAGATCCCATTGAATCTCTGGGGTGTCATCGGTCAGAAGGTAAAAACTATAAAATTGAGTTCAATTTTTTGCAGAGATGGTGATATCATATAGTGGAAAAAAATCCCAAAGTTATTTTTTAATTTTTTTATAAAATCTTAAATTAAATTTTGTAACGGGGTTAAGGTTATTATATATGTGTGGGAAGGTTGGGACACTCACTATTGGATGTCTTAATGAGAAACACACCAATTTCATTGACAAAAAGAATACTATAGTCAACCCCTAAAAATATTTACAATTTTACATCTCTAATAAGAAAGGAATCTATGGGAATTACTAAAATATTCTACAAGATATTAATTAAAACCAACTAAAATAAATTCCAAGTCCTTGAGAGAAGGTGTGAAATTTTTTCATCACAACTGTTGAGGTGGAGAATGAAAATAACAAAGGTATAGGTATTATATTTTTCCATTTATAAATAAAAACTTACTAGGTGATTATGTTTCAACTAATTATTTTTTATCACGCTTGTTTAGTAAAACCATTAACAAATAACCTTAAAATAAGGAATTTGGGATATTGGTAAAAATCGAATTTGTGGAAATTATTTAATCCAAATTATATAAATCAACCATATACCATATTTTTTCAATGAAATTATCATCAAATGTTATGATAAGCACTTTAGTTGAATTCCATAAAATTCTAGGAATTTATTGGATTCCATTATATTGAGCCAATACTAATTACTATGGGAAGGAAATTTACCAGTATATCATGAATTATATTTCTATTAAATACAACTGTAAGTAAAAGGATAAATATCTTTTAAATTAAAAATCCAAAACATGGATATTATTTTGGTATGACATAGCATACCTAATGAAAACTGTTGAGAATATAGAAAAGATCAACATTGATGACATTCCCATTGTGTGGGAATATTTTATTGGGATTTTTGAAGATTTTATTGGACTTACTTAAAGGTTTCATGTTGTTTTCTAAATAAATATTATTCCCAGTTCATTTACAATATCCAATACTCCGTATAGAATGGCCATTGTTGAACATAAGTAGTTAAATTAGAAACTATTGATGAATATCGATAAAGGGTTTATGGGCCAAAAAGTCTCACCATTATATATATAAATCCTCATCATCATGAATAATTATGATTAATTGCATCTCTATATTGGATTCCATTATATTGAAAAGTTCGCAATAAAGAACAAGTATCATTTGTTTTGGATTGGTTACTTTACTACAAGCAATGTGGTGGTCGATGCTTCTCTAAGAATGATAACCAGTCGAAACAATATTGAATAAATGTAAATAAGGTTTATATCTCCAACACAACATTTTTTAAATTTAAATTAACTATATTTTCATAATTATTGTCTTTAGAATCCCTGATGGTCTAGAAATATTCTTGGACATTAAAAATTGATACAATAGAGATTATAATAACCAATATGTGTCATCCTATTTTGATGATATTATTATCTAATCAAAACATAATGTGTAACATGAGGATCATTTATATATCATAATTAAAACTTTAAAAGAAAAATAATTATGTGTTAATTATTGTAAATGTGAGTTATGGATGTAGTATATATCATTCTGGGAGAATATTTTCAACAATCATGGGATATCTATTATTCCTTCACAAAAATAAGCAGTTGATGGATGAAATATTCCATCATCTATGAATGTTATATATTTTTTTGAAGGATTATATGGGTACTATCATATATTTTAGAAAAAAAATTATTTTAAATCCAATTATCCATGCTAACTCAAATAGAAGTGATGTTTTTAAGGAATCATAAATTCAATGAGTATAACTACCTATATTTTAATATAACTTAGTTTATAATTTATTAAATAATGGTTTATAAAATATAACCTAGAATATTATGAGGCCCCGAGTATTTTGAAAATTAGGGACATAATAAAATAACAAGGAACATGGGTATAAAAATATTATTAAAACCACATTAACGTTCTCTTAAAATTTCATTGCACTTCACAAATTGCATGTGATAACCTATGGGTGTACATAAGTAAGGGTTAAGGTTTGAATACTAGTAAGGGAATAATAAAATGATAGAATAATTTAAAGATGTATATTTGATTAAGGAATAAAATTAGGGTAACATAAGAGGATTGGGAATCATTAACCTAAATATTTCATCACGATATAATATGCTAACATAAAAGGAAACATAGGAATATAGAATAAGCATAAAACAGGACCCAATAATTATATATAAATGATAAAAATCAGAAATCATAACATAGTGATCATAAGATAACCTCTGATGAACAATAAAAGCTTTCTCATGGGATAAAACCATTAACCAATTCATTTTAGGTAAATATAATTCCACTATAATGCCCCAAAATTCTAATGTAATATCATTGTATTCAATAGCATGTATGAAATTCAACATCAAGAGTGTAATGGAATATATTATCGAGATATTTTATAAATAGTTAACTATTTTGAATAATAATATTCAATGAAATATCTTGTAATTAATATGATACTGAGTTAGTGTGTGTCGCATGCGGTAATGAGCTTCTTCAATGGCTTCTATTACACTAAAAACCAAGATTTACGTAACAATGATATAATAATAATAGTAAATAATAATTTAGTATAATAATATAAAACATAAAAATTAAATTATTTTTTATGAATATAATTAAATAAATTATGAAAAAATGTGGCCTATTAATAATTTATAATTAATTCATTAGTTACAAATTAATTGGAAACGTAAATATTAAGAGATTGAATATAATGCAATATTTATCTTCTCCCAAAGGAATTTTTCCGTAAAATTTAAAATAATTACAATATTTGAATAATTTTAATACAATATATTTGTTATAAATTCAATAAAATAATTTTTATGTTCATCCAATATATTTTATAAGCATAAGACAAGAAAACCCCCAATTTTATACATCAAAATGAATAATTTCTTAAATATGGTTTTATAAACCTTAAATAGAAAATAAATTTTAAAACCACTTTTTTATGTTTTATAAATTTTATATGTAAAAATAAATATTATGTTTCTGAGAAGAAAGTAAAAGTTATCATATTGGGAATTTTTCATATTTTTATGAGATGTTTCTTTTTTTGGTGAATAGTGAAAAATAGTTAATTTAAAATCAAAATTTATTTTTCATCTAATATATTTATAAAGATGATTTATATTCATAATTGGTACTAATTTTTAACTATAATTATATGTTATCAATTTTCCAAAAATTTGTCTTTTGTATCAATATCACTTAAATTCAATAAATAAGCATAAAAACTATTGAATGTTTTACATTAAAAACCATCTTTTCCTCGCATATTTGGGATTAAATTTTAATTAATTTCCTCGAATTAAATGATTTATATTTGAAAAAATTGATTCTGAATTTTTAATTTTAATAATTTATAATTTATAATATCTTAATGTTAATTTTTTATAATAAGAAATTTGCTGAAAGTGATAAAATTTAATTACGTTGATTTAGAGAAAAATTAACCTAACAATGGACTAAACCATAAACATAACTGAAAAAATTACCAAGAATCATTTATAAAAGACACTATATGTTTATATTCCAACCCTAGCCTCCGATGGATATAATATTTAACATTATTGGTTCCAATTTTCACCAAAACAATGTGAGTGGAATTCTCTTTTAATAAAACTACAAGAATAATACTCCTTCTCCCCTATAGAAAGGCACTGACCCCACTCACTAATTCACACTACTCAAGAACATTGTCTCAAAAAAATCTTCTAAAAATGAGAAAAAATACTCTTGAGTAACCCTAGATTCCTAAATGTTGGCATAATGGTGACCAAGTAAGAATTTTATTATAAAACAAAATGATTTGCTCAAAAAAGAGGTAACATTCATCAATAATCACATTCATTTTATATCCTTATCAACCACCTAAAATCCCCTTATTAAAAATATAAAATAATAAAATAATAATCATAAAGATATTGATACTTTCAATTTCTTTTCTTATACTTACCTTCATAAACACTTCAATCTATTGGGTAACAAACTTATTGTTTATGTCTACGGATAACTATAACCTCGCATAATGATGTCCATATTTTTCCATTACCACCTATCACGGTTAAGAATTATGATTGAAAATTATTTATATATTTTATTTGAGATATTTATTATTTACTTATTATTATGTACAATTTATTTAAAAATAAATTCATTCTTTCAATTTTTTGGAATATGATAACATTATTTGGGGAAGTGAGGAATACTACCTGGTCAAAGTGACATGATTCCTTAAAGCAATACAATGAATTTATAGAAGAATGGATTTAACAAATATTTTTACATAAGAGAATAAAATAGTATACAATAATTTTATTATACATATATTTCATTCACGTTTAATTCTTTCTATATGAAAAAGAAATGTAAGTAGTGTTAATGTGTACGTATGACCTACCTTCTCCATGAACTGTATATTTCATTTATTATCTCCAAATATTATTGATTATTATAAATTCATATAAATTATATATATATGATAATTACATCATTGATATTATTTTATTTTATGATGAAATCATTATGGATGTAAGAAGAAAAAACAACCTGTCAAAAAACAAGAAAAACATGCCAATTAACACATAAAATTGGGAAAACATTAAATATTATAAAAAAGGTTAATTGGTAATTATAAGAATACAATATATGATATTATAATTATTATTATATTTATTTTTTAATTTATTGAAATTTTTTAAAACATTATACATGAAGTTAAATATTGTTATGCCGAGAGAAAATGCATGGTAAGTGATTCCTTTCTAAGTTTTCTTTCTATAAAGTATACACCATTTTCAAAAATTATGTATTTTGTGTGATGTATATAATAAAACTTTTGATATATTATCTAATTAATTTTTTTATATTTATGTGATTTAACTATTATTGTTGATTTATATCTTTTATCGGGCTTCTGATTCAAAATTTACCAAGTTGGAAGGGACTTCATCTCAATTCCTATTTTTTGATACATAATTTTTTATTTGCATCAAATTTATTATATATGGTTTCGATATCTCCAATGTTTAATTACATATCATGATTAACTCATTATTCATGATATTTTTATTTTCAAATTTATTTAATTAAAAAAATAGGATTTGAATTAAGCGTTGCCATGTGGAAAATTATTTCATAACCATATTTCTTTTTTTTGGGTTATATGGATTCCTCAATGTAATTATAATTATAAGAATATGTGTGTAATAAATTATTACCCTCTATGTTTTATTTCAAATTATTTGGTTTTTATTTACAATTTCCACAAATAATCTATTTGTCGATTTATTTTCACATCAACATTATGGTCGTTTCAAGGTTTTACTACAAAATATCATTTTATATAGACATTTTATAATTGAATTTCAATCAGAGGAAATTATAGTATCATTGTTTAGTAAACAATTAAATTTTATTAACCTATAGTTATTCATGACCTATATCATTTAACAGTACAACTTTTCAATTATTATGTTCTAAACATGACATAGAAAATGTTATTAAGAAAACCAAACTTAATTTTTTATGTTAGTTAGAGAAAATGTATTCTTCTAAAAAAAATTTATCATAAAAGGTTAGAAGATGTTATTTAAGAATTAAAAGAAGATTTATTAATGAATTTTTTACCATTTTTTTCTTTTAAATTTTTTTCTAATTAATCTTATTTACAATTTATGAATAAAACATATTTTTAAGATTTTTACCTTGTAAAAGGAATGTTTTTTTCAAATTTTATTGACTGTATTGAGTAAAAAAATTTCATTTCACTGAAACCACATTTTCATGTCTAAATACATATTTTTTATAGTATTTTAAAATTTTAATTTTCAAATAAATGTATTTATAAATTTTTTTGAAAATAAAAAGGATATATTAATCAATAAGGTTTTTAAAAGATCATTATATAATATTTCCATTCATCAAAGAAAAAACCATTTATATTAACAACGATTAGGATTTATTTTGTAAATAAAATGCATATATGTTATTTTGATGATTTATGATTGATTTTTCCATGGATAGTATTGAAATACAATTCTGTGATTACATTGTTAGTACCCTTTGAGATATATAATATCCTTTGATAATTTATCATTTATTCATTACCTTCATTTAGATTCAGTTATTTATTATCCTTACTATTATAATTATGAATTATTCTATTGATTAATTTCAATCACATATAATTGATTAAATGGAATGTGTATTTAGTTTCTTACCTTTTCATACATATTGATCATTATCAAGTTATTTTAGTGGAATTTTGTTAGTTCATTGAATTTATATATTTTCTATAAACATCAGTATAATTATATTTATTACATTGAATGAGTGTTTATTTATTAAATTTATATATTGACTATTCTCATTGATTGATTATTTATTCCTCTATACCAGAGCCTTACTGATCATTTTAGCTCAGAATTTTTTTTCCCTACCCCATGAATTGAAGAAGTGTACTACGAAATATATACATATATATTCTATTTGGGAATAACGTAGTGCTAAAATGAAAAATAAGTTATATTAAAATTAATGTGTTGATTTTTAATACAATAATGTTGTATATATCTTATTTAATATTATAACTAAAATATTTGGTCTATTGGAATTTGATTCATTGTAATCATGTAAATGTAATGGTAGAATTCATAGACTCTTGGATTCTGGGGTTGGTTCGCATCATCCAGTACCATCCATCACATGCCTACCACCTTCATTCATAATTTTGTTACGTAGATCATACATCATAAGGATATATTTATCATTTCTAATAACAAGATTTAGTATTTTTATCACATAATATTAAGTACAAAAAATGATATATATATATATATATATATATCTATGTAATTTATCATAATAAAACATAGTGATTGTATTCACTACAAAATTTTTGGAATATAATATCACTAGATAATATATTCCAAAAATAACAGCTATTAATAAAGATTCATAGGTGTATTTAAAAAGAGTGAAAGGTGTATATAATGAATTATAAATAATTATTACTGAAATTGGTAAGTATAAAAATATATCCCATCAACATAAATTTCTAATCCATATACATAATATTGATAAGTTTCAAAAATAAAATAGAGAAAGAGAGGATACATTTCCTTGAGAGGGAACATATACAAGATTCAATATTGATTATTAAGATCTAGGGGGTAGAATGGGAGTTAACAATATATGAAAATATAGATATACCTTATTCTCTTTGGTTTCATAGTAAAGTTTAATGGATAGTTTTGTGGGACTTTATAAAAAAAAATGGGTAATCCTTAATAATTTCTCATTAGAGGTTTTGGACCCTATCATAATATAATAAAAATCATACACATTCCCATGGTTAAAATAATGTTTCCTTCTAATGTAGATGTGATTTAATCATTTTATAAGGCTAATAATATACCACATTATAATATATTGAGTCGTGATGTTGAAGTGGAACATGTTAGTAATGAAATAATTTTAATACGATAATATATAATATATGTTTTGGAGGATTATTTAGAGTATTATAATATTAATCAAATCACCAAAATAAAAATTTAAAATAAAGGGGAAAAATTATATTTTCCATCGTTAATCATTATAGTATTTATTATATCATGAGTTATATTTTATTATATCCAAATACATATCTACTATTTATATGCTACTAAATTTTTACCAAAAAAATTTAATGTCTATGAAAATTATGGAAAATTAACTATTGGCTAATTTCAACATTATGATTTAAAAAAAATATTTTATAAACATAATTATCTAAATAAGAAAGTTATTTATTAAAAAAAATAAATATTTGTTGAGAAATATATGTCCATATTATATTATTATTTTTTGGACCATATAAAAATTTATATTTAACATCATTGATTAATATTATCATTAATATATGAGTAAATATTATTTACTAATTTTATTTTATTAAATTTGATAGTTCATTAAGAAATTATAAAATTCATGAAATTGTTTTTCTTAATTGAAACTATATATTTCACTAGAATACTATTTTTGTTTCAACGTATTAAAATATTATTTTAATAAAACTCATTATTTTTTCATTTATAATGTACAAATAAATGAGATAAATATAATAATTATTTAACTAAAAATAAATAATTATGTATATATATATATATTCATACTAATAGTGTCAAGATACATTAACCCTTAATACAGTACTATATTCTATATGGCTAAGGTGTGTGATGATGATACATTTTTTGGACGGTTCAGTAAACATGGATTTGGTTGACATATCAATATTAATGAAATTATCTAGTAAATGGTTTATTTCATGCATTATATATTGAATAATTTCATGGTTTTGCTCAATGGAAAATATTTGTGATTTTATCTATATTGGAAGATCTTAACAATGGGATACATATGGTACAATTTTTTTGGTCAAGGCCTTCACATCATCTATTTTTTCCTATTTAACAATATAATTACCCTTAAAATATAATGATGGAAATTATCACTTTATAATGACTATATTATCAATGGTATTTTAAATAATATATAATATAACATATAAAGATACAAAATTACTAAATTATTACTTTTTTGTAAATATTTATTAATTAATAAAGATTTTATTCATTGGGAAATAAAATTTCATTTATAAGACTTTGGGTCATTAAATTCTTCCATAATTCATAAATTTTTCATTGAAATATGTTTTTATTAAACAATAATAGATCAAGGGTACTTCCCTTTCATTACCACTTCTTGTTCCCTTGTTATATCCTTAAACATGGGGTTTCTCAAAAATATATTGACCTTGTGAGTTATCTTTTGTTGTAGACTCTATCATTATGTTAAAATATCCTCTATGTATCCTCATAGAATAAAGTTTAATTATCCAATAGTACCCCCTATACAATCATCTAATGTAAGGGTTCTGATATATTCTTCCCTAATTGGGATACATGGAACACATCTTATATATTATAAGGGTTATGTGGAAGTTTTAGTCAATAGATAGTGGCCCACACTTTTAATACATATTAATAACAGATATTTATACTAAAATTATTCACAAAGTATAAATATCCTTTCCATTATCATTTAGTATGACCATATTTTTAAATATTTAATCATAAAAAACTAATTGACAATTCATATACATTATCTCCCACTATATTCGTCATAACAATAACCCTTCTTGTATTTTTAATACATGATACCATTATTTAAAACCTAAGGAATTGAAACATAATAAAGATTGAACTGAGATTATAATTAAGGGTAAACATGTTATATATTAATAGAACATGATCATATGTTTATCTGAACATGATAATTTAATTTGGATACCACACCCAACATATCATAGAACAAAAACTTATTTCGTGGTATAATTATAGAGGTTTGTAAGACATGAATCATAAAAAATCAATGAAACTAAAATATGATATCATAGAATATGCATACTACATGTGATTTTTTTCACTCAATTAATTATATAAAATAAATTTCGATGTATTAAAGGATCACTACTAGAACAATCATAGTAGATTGGGTTTACTCTCCAAACCACATTAATAGTCAAGGTTGACTCCAAAGACAATCATAGTGGATTTGTATAACTCCCCAAACCATTGCAGTAGTTAGGTTTCACAACCAATACTATCTTAGTATAAAATTACATTACTAAGATGGTTTACTCTGAATATTATCATAGTGTATTGTGATCACTCTGAAAACCATCATAGTTGTGAGGCTTCACTCCTAATAATATCATAGAGGAAAAACCCATACGAGACCATGTTCAATACAAATTAAACCCATATTTATCTCATTTGATATTCATTATTAACTTTATCATTGTAAAGAGATATAGATCCCTCCTATCTATGTTATTAGAGTAACCACCCAACCTTTCTATAACATTACCATTATTATGTGTTAAAACATAACAACCATCATTGGTTAAAACACAACCAAAATAATTATTTTTATTGATAAAATAATAAAATAATAAATATTACATATATATATATATATGTCATTGGATCATTAATAGTTTTTTATCTCATATCACATGAATATTAGATTGCATTTCTAATAATTTCATCATGGTGTAACCTAAGTTAAAGAAATAGGTTCCTTAAACATTTCACAATTTCATCAGTTAATATCTCATTATATTCAAGCATGATTCATTAAAATATGTTAATTTAATCATAAAAATTTATAAAAATAATACACTTGAAATCATTGGATCATATCATTAGTAATGGTTAACTGAAATCAAAAATATTTATTCATATATGGAAATATATTTTGAAAATCATGTAGAATATTTTTTTAGGAAATTATCATTACACTTTGACATCAAGTATTCAGAATCATAAATGATCTAAAAATGAAAAATAATTATTTTAAAATAAAAGTGAATGTAATTTTGGATTCATAAAATCATTGACTGGTCATTGTGGTGGAAAATATCATTTATGTCCCACACATTAAAACTAAGGCTCCTTTAACATTTCTAAAAAAATAAACAGTTTCTTGTTAATAAAATCAAAAGAGGATTACCATGTCAACATTTTTAATAATTATGACATTGGTAAAACTTATTTTAAAAATTAATTTGATACAAATAAAAAAAATTGATTAGTTTTAATAAACATGGACATTAAAGAAAAAGTATTTTGGACCAAAGTGGGAAATAAAGTCAGTTTTCCATACAAAATAGATTGGACAATTGCAATCATAAATTGAGCTATGTGAAAGGAAACATTTTTATATTCATTAAATAATAATAGGATAATAAAATTAATGGGAATATTGAATGATATATCCGAATATTTTATCCTTGGATACTTAATCAAAAAAATACATATAAACAATGAGATAATGACATTACATGTTAACGACTTTGGTATAATTATAATTATATGAAAAATGAAATTAATAACTCTTGATATATATGTAAATCTACATAATGATCATATGAAATACAATAAAATAAATTCATGGGTAGTATAAACACCACAAAAAAGAGAAGAAGGTTGTCAATATAGCATATGTCCCTTAAACATAATAGTGACATGAAAATCCTTTAACTCATGTCTCCACAATCTATTTACATGTTCTAAATCTCTTTTATATTAAATATATATTTACATTAAATCGACTAAAGACAAATAATCATACATATAAAACATTATATAATACACTTTTACCCTTTTTCTACCCATTAGTAATAATATATTATTAAAATCATTATTCCTGGTGATCACTATTCTGTTTTTATTATGTGTTCAAATTCACTAAGATGAGTCCTAATAAATTAATAAATGTTACATAATCTCAATTTGTTAAATATTTTTTGAAATATAATATATATTTATAATATATTTATGTATAATTATCTAAAAATGGTATATATATAAAATGAGTTATGTCGTTCGATGTTGTGACAACTCTTTAATGGGCATGAATATGGTTACAATTTTCTCTAAAATTGGAAAAAGTCAAATGTACATATAAATTCATATTAAGAGAATAATTATTATATAATTCATATCATATATAACAAAAAAACTATATTTTTTTAAATATATTTCCAATTTAATTGAAAAATGAGTTACATCGATTCAACAAGGTGGTAGTCCACACATACATAAGAGTGACTTTATTATTTTAAAAATTATTTGAAGGTAATATTATTAATGTGATTTTATTATTATAGTATTATAAGTAAATCATAAATAACATATTAAAAAATTTACTCAATCATTATATCTTGAAGTAATATGAAGTAGTGGACACTGAATTACACAAGCTCATGAGGCGGTAGCCCATCGAACACCTGATGAATTATTTTCCACATTTTATGGAAAAAAATATACAGGTGTGTTATTAAAATATCAGGATAAATAATCATTATATTTAATATAATAATTTAATTATATAAAAATGGTAAACTATTATTTTAATGATGTAGAAGAAAAATAAAATAAAAATTATTATATAAGAATTATACATTTTCTTCATAAAATGTTTTTAGGTTTGTACCCTATGGCATCATAGGAGGGTACTAAAATCCAAGTTGAACTATAGGAATTATGTAGAAAATTAATAAAGATATTTTTTACGTCCTGGTTGAACCAAAAGTATTTTGAATTGTGATGCGGAATGGAGTTGGGCTTCCATTTTATAAAAGGGAGAGATGATATATTTTGATTTTATGAAAAAAAGGTTATACTGATATTTACACATTCCGGAAGGCTCCTAAATGTCATTATATTTAACAATATTTTATATAATTTTAATATCTAGTCATAAAATACTATTTTGATATGTTTTATCATCTTTTTAAATGACATCAGTTTAGTTTGACACCCGAAAAAACGATTTTTGAGATATAAAATAGCAATAAAACTTTATTATCATTAATACTAATTATGATAAAATATTAAGATGAAATTTCTATATAATATTAATTTATCTTATTTATGGTATTTACTAATTTTTATCAGATTTAATAATGACAAGTAGATAAATTAAATTTATAATAAAACCAATAAGTCGGAGGAAAAACAAATTTATATAAAAATATTTTTACAAATTAAGTAAAAAAAATTATATAAAATATTCATCATTAAAATTATTTTAATGATATAAATTGAATTTCTAAAAAATTGAACTAATATTAATATTATAATTTTTGAAAACAAATTTATATTATAATTGATTTATTCAAAAAAATAGTTTTCAATAAAACCCATTATTTTTTAACATTCATTAAATATTCTTATTCAGAAAAATTAAAAAAAAATACCTCTATTTAAATTATGAAATTTTCTTTCCGAAAATAAGAAGTGTTTTTCCAATTTAATTTTATAATAATAAAAAATTTACTTTTATTTTTTTCAAAATTATCATTAAAAACATTTTACAAGAAAAATTTATTTTCAAAGAGGACAAAGAATTCACTAAAAATTATGTATTATTTATCAATATATATTATTTATCATAAACAATTATTCATAATTTTAAAATTTCAGCTCATCCAATTAATTCATATTATTTTTAAAATCTAGTTTATAAGGGTCATTTTCAAACAGTCTTATTAATATTTTATTTTGGTTCATTATTTTTCAGTGTTGTGTTTAATGCATGATACCAAATTTAATAAATTGTATTAACAAATATTTCATAAAATATTTTGGTTTTACATTCTACTGTATGTACAATAAAATTATTCCGTAAAATTGTATATCATTTATAAAAAACCGAGGAGACTAATATCTCATCATATCATTATGTTCTTATGTAGCTTAAAAAAGTTTGTAGTTTCACTATAACTCATTAACATTGTTATTTCTCATGTTTTATAGAACATTATCTCTATGATATAGAATGTTATGATTTTATAATTTATAGAAAATATCAAGATTCAATACCAAGACTTCAATGTATAGTTTATGTGAATAATCAAATATGTAATTTTTTGAGAGAGATACATGGAACAAATCATAGAATTTAGAGCAGTTTAGTGGAAGAACTTAGTGACATTCAACCTATTCTACTAGATAAGGTATAACAACATAGAAAAAATACCATAAGGTCATCTTTCTTTATTTTTAATCTCATAACCTTCATTCATAGAGAAATTCATAATAGAACCTTCTCACATAATTCAAATTCTACATCACATCAAAGATCACTAATATATCATTTCATTCAACACTAAGAATCATTTTTGTGTTTTTAAATTTCTATAACATTTAATACCATCTCATAAACTACATCATATACCAATATCATTATGTTTCCAACATCATCCCAACAAATTTGAGTTGGAAATTTATTGTTTTATTAGTATTCATATTGATCCATAAGAATTCTTTCGTAAAAGATATTATTTTATAAAAACTCATCTGGATGAATGTGTTGAACCCTTCCACTACTGAAATACATAAAACATGTTCTCAACAAATAATATAGGGTTTTAATAGTTCTTATTCAATTAACATATGTCTCTGGTTGATATATATTGCTAAAATAAAACATTATATTTAGATACAACAATAATAATCTCCATAAAATTAATTTAATCCTCATATCCTAACCAGTTATAATAGCTTGTGTCTCTAACTCTATCATTACCACTTACTAAATGTATATCATTGAATTATAACCAATGGAGAAATATTCTCTAATCTTAATGAAGATTTCTTAGTTTTTATTTTATTTTACTATAACCCTAATGGAATTATGGCCATTATACATTTGTAGACGTATGCAAATAATTTATTTGCTGATGTTTTCATATTTTAATTCATTTTTGGGTAATGGATTTTGTGTCCCATTATACTTTTTCACATATACTTAAATTTATAAAATCCCATGAATCATCTTAAAAACACTACAATATCTTTCTTCTTTCAATCCCACATGATATACTCCTTCAAATCACTCCACATCATAGTAAATCTAGGATGAATAGAGAATGTTGAACTATGAGGATACTATAATGGTTCCTTTTTCTAATTAGGTATGGATAGATAACAAATATGGTTCAATAATCATTTCACTCCATAGTAATCATGGTTAAACTCATGTATTTTAATTACCTAATTTTATAGCCACACATCTTCCTTATGCACCACATTAATATTCACAAAGATAGATGGTTGAATACTTATTTGAAAAAATTATATTTCTCACCTTATATCAATATTTTCAAATACTTTCTTTAATATTCATATCAATTCGATCATTTCTGATCCTCGTCAGGGATAAACTAGCATGATCCTTTCATCACAAATAATCATCCAACTTTTTCACATTCCCATGGCCAAAACATTATTGATAAGTTATCATATTTATTCATCTATAATCATCCTCATTTAAGAATATTCCACTCTTTTTTGTGAATATATACCTTAAAATTTTATGATAAGTATATATAAATAATATTTCTCACTAATGGTATTTCCTCCATATTGTTAATTGAAGTCATTCCATAGCTAACTGAAAAAAATGAGAGTGGAATTTTTTTGATCCATCAATCATCATGGGGAATATGCTACCTCTATGCTATTTTATATGAAAATACACTTGAAACCCTATTCAATACATCAATATAGATTTAAATCCATTCTCCATTTCCAGGTATTGTATGTTAGTTTACACCAACTAACCATCTCTTTAGTAACATAATAATTTTCTCACATTAATCTTTATAATGTAACATGGTTTCCTTTCAAGTTAACATGATTAGTGGATTAGATATTCATGCAAAATTCAGTACAAACAATCTATATTATCCTTTTATAGCCATAAAACCATGGATATAATTCACTTTGGATAGTATAGTCCATTGTTAGATAACATTTTTCATTGTTGGATCTATCTATATATATTTGTGATTGAGATTATATATCCCAAAAATATACATTCTGTATCCAAAACCCACACTGTTTTAATTTTTCATACATCATATTCTCCATTAGGGTCTCAATGAAACTATCATTTGATATTAATGATATTACATACACATTAAATATTTAATACTATCATATATAAAATCTACCAAAAACTAATAAAGGTAGTGTGGCAATACACTATTCATTAAATCCCTAAATATGGTAATATAATTAGTGATGAATGTTTTCATCACTATATATCCATAGTGTTCATACCTTGTACCAAAATAAATCTTCGTTATAAACTCTTTATAGACCCTCAATTGATGATATCCAGAATGAATTTTAATATATGGATATTATTGAGATATATGTAGATGATCAAAGAAGTCAACCATAAGAGGTAGGGGATATTTTTTATTCAAAGTTATATTTTCCAGTTGTTGGTAATAAATACAGTGTAACATTGATCAGTAATATTTCATAAAAAAAATTCACCTCAAGGTGAAAAATGTGTCTAAGTGAATCCCTTTTCATAATTCTTATAGTGTTTATTCTTTAATTAATGCAACCCAATCGAGGACATCGTGTATGGATTCATTAAAATAGTTATACTACATGGAATGAGTATTGGTTAAAAATAAAATTCATGATTTATTGGTAGAATAGAAATATCTTTAGGGAAGGTGCTTCCACACTCCCACCAAATAATATTAACCATGATAATGATTTTAACCCTATAAATCTTTGATAAACACCCAATTTAATGGTAATCAAGGCCCGTAAAATCAATGTGACTTCCATCAGAAGTCCATATTGACTGACAGAAAATTAACTTTTTTACTATCAAAACACTTTTGGGGAAAATGTGGGAAACCGCACAACCATTAAAAACAAGAAACAACCATGGAATAGTATTACTCAGAAATAGACCACATGATCTACCCCATCCCATCGAATAAAACGTGATGATAATCCTTCACCATTGAATAACCACTCATCTGGCGGTCTCGGGCGGAGTTGTACGGGCCTAGTACCGATGGAAATGTCATACCCTCTCAAACTACTAAATCTGAATGTTTTGTAAGGTGAAAGATGCCTACTCTAAAAATCATTTTATGTATACCCATGTAGTGTGCTGGTTGTGGAAAAACCCAAAAATTCATCAACAAGAATGCAGCATCATCAGCACAGATCACGGAACCACGGAAATTCAATTCATACTGAAAACCTCCCAAGCATTATAACACCATCATTCACAATGAATGCAGATAACATCTTCTTCATCCTGATTGCAGATTAATTCAAACATGAACATTGAAGTGAATCCTTGAACAAAGTAGCATAATCAATCCAAAAAATAATGGAAAATTCACACAACAACACTAAACTATAACCAATCCAACAAATCTCATGATGACCTCACTAATTGCGCAAGACCCTATGGAAAACCATAACCATAGTAGGAATCCCAAAAAAAATTGCAGAACTAAATCCAATGCATGAACAGCAGGAACCAAGTCCAAAACCAAAGCACGAAGATAAAAAATTCAATATCAAGAAACATCACCATGTTGCTAGCCACCTGAGCTCCATAGATCACCGAAAAAAGTCCCCACTGAAGACCAAAATTAATGTCCTGTCACGACCATCCAAACACACACAGGGACCACAACGGACAGCCGACACAAACACCAAAGGATATGAAGTAATCCTAAGTCATGGAAAATGGATCTCGGGCACTGGGTCATCTTCGAGCTACCAGAATAAACCCTATTCCACAAAGGGGGAGTGAGGCAAAAAGAAGGCCAAACTCAATGAAAAATGCCGATACAACAGAGTTCACAAAGGCGCATGAATTCACCATGAAAGAGAAACCACCCCAATCTTCCAATCCAATGCCGAGGATGAGCGTCGTGCTGACATGAGGTGAAAGAGATGCTGGCTGCGATGGTGAAAACGCCTAGCAGATGAGCGCCCCTTACGGGCCCATCAAATTTCATCATCCTAAGTCTATATTAATCATTACACTAATAAGTGATCATATGTTTGTTTTGTAAATAAAACATGACTTCCCTTCCTTGGAAAATAATCTTGCATATATGTTAAGGAAGCCAATCTATGCCTAATATAACATAAAATTAAACCAATGTTAGAATATAAATATTTCCATGACGCAAAATACCATAATCATCAACAATAGGAGAATCATAGATATTAGATGAAATTATAGTACCATTTTTTGTTTTCAATTCTAATTCAACATATAATACTTGAGTATATTAATGTAAATTAAAATAGGATTTTCATTAATTATACAACTATGCACATGTTTGGTACACAATTTTTTTATCATACCTATTACCTCATCAACACCACTATTCTATCATAAATTTCTTTCTAAAACAACAAAAAGTTTTCATAACCATCATGAACCATTAATTAGAATGATTAATTTGAAAAAATCCTTAATATGATGTCAAACTATAGACACCTTATTTTCAATCATTGACAACTTATTCATAAACTAGGCCACTTATGGTCATCGTCTATTTAAATCCTTCATGGTAGTATATAAAGTGTTTCATAATTTCTAAAAAATAAAACCTTTTAGTGTTATTACCATGATGATTTTTTTTTAATATACACCTATACTTATATTATCTCTATAAGGATTTAATTTCTTGGAAATAATTCTCTTATCCTTAACAAAAAATAAAGGACATTTTCTTAGAATTTCACAATTACTAAGACATATTCTTAAGGGTATCAGTAATGTTTTCTCATCACAGTTTCTAAAGTTTATATAAACCTATATCTAATAAAAACTATTGTTGCCCACACTTTTCATTAATATATATCACATATTTGTAAATGAATATTCACTACATAACATAATTATCCATTCTAAAATCATTTATGTCTACTTCCATTGGAAACATAGATCCATAAACAATTGGTTCATCAATGAACTCCATTATTTCCCGCCAAATTACTCAAAATCAATACACTAATTAGATATATCATAAATGATACCAAAACTAATAATGTGTTCAGATGAATCCATAGAAAGATAAATCTCTTATTTTGAATAATGGTAAACAATGGGGATATCAACATAACATTATAATACGTATTTCAGAAAAAATTAAATAAAAATTTAAAACCATACCATGTTTATCATGGATCATAATCTTGATTCATGGGGTAAATTATTGTAGTTCATAAGACATGAATCATAAGGGAATCACTTATAATAAGATGATGGAAAATTTCATGGGAATAAACCATTAGTTTTTAGGAATACACATACCTATATAAAATTATTTCATTAGTCCTGAAGGATTAATTCCAATACTACAATAGTTAACTTGGTCCACCACCCAGATCATCATTGTAGTAATGGATGAATCCCTATTCTATAATATTAAATTTTTTTTAATTTACAAACCATCTAGTAACGGAGGTTTCCTTCAGAAATCAACTCACATAATGGTTTAATGTAAATATTGATGGAGGATCCAAAGGCAACATTGGTCTGGCGGGTTTTGGTTCCATTTTCAGTGATTTTATTGGGAAATGCCATGGATTATTATTTGGAAGATGTGGTACGGCCTCGTATTTGGAGGCCAAAATGGTTGGCATGATTCATTCTTTTTATTTTATCAGTCCAAAGGGATAAAAACTCTTTGTAATGAGAATGACTCCACCACTATTGTCCAAGATATTTGGAATGGTGTGGTCCATCTTGCTTGTCCTCATACTAATCATTGGATGAGATGACATGTTTCACTTATATAGATCTAATACATTGTCACTCATAACTTTCAGGAGGAGGAAATTGGTAAAGTTGATATTTCCAATAAGGGAATCAACATGGGCATTAATTTTTGGGATGATTATCCTATTGATCTTATCCCTATTTATGAATTATTTTATTATGATTTCTTATTTCAAACTCATATAGGTCCTTTCATTTTTTTAATAAATTCTGCTTTGGTCATTGACCGAGATACAACCTTAAAAAATGTAAAATATTTTCGTTTTAAATTTACATAGATAATTTTAAAATAATATATGAAACATTTAGTGGTCATGATGGTATAAGAATAGTTCATTCAATAAATGTGAAAACAATGATTATATTCACATTTTTGTTAAATTATATTTGTATCATGTTCGTAAAATGTAAAAAAGAATAAATTAAAACCATGTAATAAAAATTAGAATTTTGTAAAGTAATTATAACTATTTATTGAATAATAAAAAATTTCGTAAATACATTTTTTGACACATGGGGATGAATGAAAATGGTTTTTCAACCGAAGAGATAAGTAATGTTTTTTCTCCTAAAATTATTCTATTTTAGTATTAATATATTAAGAGAGAAAAATGAGTGAACATAATTTTTTTTCATTGAAATAACTAGAGGAAAATAAATTTTATCAATTTCTGAGACTTAGATAAAAATATGTATTCCTCAAAAATTTAATCATAAATAATCCTGATAAATAATGAGATTATAGAATAAAACAATTACCACTTTGGTATCATTCTAATAGTAAGACCCAACAATGATAAAAACATATATGGATATTTAAATACATTTAATTTTCATAATAATAGTCCAAAAATATAGTATTCGGTATTATATACACCACATAAAAGAGCAAATTGGTGATTATGGAATGTGTCCCCTGAAAATAAAATTGATGTGAAAATCCCCTACCTAATGTCTTGACATTCTTCATACACGAATGACCCTCCTGTATACTAAATTTCGATTTAATACAAATATATTTGGGAACCATAATCATATATATCATACTATTTATGATTGAATTATAAATTTTTATGACCCATTCATTTATAATTATTTACTAAAATTAAAATATTGTGTGATAACTGCTTCGTTTTCATGCATGTTATGGTTTGGGGCTTATGGTATGTAAAATTTAATCAAATTTAAATTATATCCATTATTTTAATAATGATTCTGATATTATTTTTATTAATTATAATTTTCATGAAATAATCAATTAAAAATTAGATAATGAAAATGTATAACATGTTTCCTGGAGAAGGTATGTAATATAAATGCATAAACAATTTCTCCATTTTATGGACGGATGGAATAAAAGAAAGGAAAATATCCGTTCAAAATTAAAGAATAATTATTATGTATTTCATATATTATATATTCTATATGTCTATCATTATTAAAATCCATATCAATATTAAATGAAAAATGAATCACACTCCTTCATAGAGGCGACATTCAACAAAAACGCCTAAGAAACCTTATCATTTCAAAGTTGATAAAAAGGTAACAAGGTAGATGTTATAAAATAATTGAAATAGTATAAATATTTCATAAATATCATATATAAAAATTAAATAAATCCTTATATTTATCCCTGAGAGGAGGTGTTGGAAAACGATTGATAGAATATTGCGAGGGAGTAGTCTGTCAGACACAAAATCTGCAATTCCTTTTCCCATTTGATGATAGATTATATATATTTCATTTAATATACAAAAATAAAATAAAATATTATTATATGGGATATAACATGGTTATTATATCATTGATTTTCTAATAAAATTCTAATGAGGTGTATGAATTAATAATATTAAATGGTGTAGTTAAAAAGTATACATCTTCTTCAGAGAACCACTATAGTATTATACCCAATGATTTATTATATGGGTGAAATAATAAAAATAAACCATCTATGGAATGGATAGGTAATTAAGGGATATATTTGTTCAATTATTGTATTGTTTATATTTAATTTGATTTTTGATGCTGAAAGGAGAGTGTCTTCCATTTTATTGTTATTGGAGAGGATACATATGGACTTTTTAAAAAGAAAAATTTATACAAATGTGTTACACATTTAAAATAGATAAATAATAGTCCACTATTGATTATTATCTCACATTTGGTTTAAATATGGAAACAAAATAAGATATGGATATGTTTTTTTTATTGTAAAACCTTATATTTTTTGTATAACACTCGATAAACCATATTTGAGTTTAACTGTCATAAGTCATTTTTACTTCCTTTTCTATTTTGTATTACAAAAAACTCTGTTGGCCAGATTATATAATATTTATTTTTATTATTAAAATTATTGAACCCATTTATTTAATTCAATTCATATATTTGTTTAAATTTATTTTAAAAATAAACTCATAGGCTTGATCAAAAAAATGTTTTGAAAAGGAAAAGTCTTCAAGTGTATAAATTGTTTTTATATCATATATAGACATCATATTTATTAAAATAAAATATACTTGAAAAATAATGACATAATTGAACTATTAATAATTATAATTAAATTTTAAAAAATATAATTATTTAAATTATTTAAATGAAAAATATGTTTTCAATAAAAAACAATATTTTCAGTATTCTTAAAAAAGTAAAAAAACTTCTGAAAAATATCAAATATTGACATTTAGATAATTTTGACATGTTTATTTAAAAAATATAGTTTAGGTTTCATATAAATTTTCGTAATGTCAAAAATATAACACTAATTCAAATAAATCAATAATATATTTCTTTGGGGAAATGTTTTTCAAAGAAAATAAAAAAAATTACTATATATTATGTAATTTTTTATAATCATATTTTATTTAACATAAATCACGGTAAATAATTGTCAATTTTTTTTATTGATTTTATTTCGTATATGTTTAATAGATAGAATATGATAGATATGTTTATATAATTGTATTAATATTATATTTAGGCAAGTTAAAAATTATTGTTTTATATAATATAACATATAAAATATATTACATTTATTTGAAAAGGAAAATATATCATTAAATATCTTGGTGTTACACTATTTTCCACAAATATGATGTGATCATGTATCTGAATGGTGAAGATGAATTCTTTAAATTTTGTTCCTTTATTCGCAGACCTCATCACATTTATCCATGATGATTTATTAAGTAACACTTCATCTCTGAGTTCGATCTCTAGGTAAAATTGATGATTGTGTGAATACATTTTCTATTAAATTTGTTTTATTTTCATATAATTTTCAATGGTTTTAAACATATATTAATCTAATGGAAAAGATTATATAACATAATCTTCCTCTCTCTAAATTCATCCCAACATGTTAATCTCTTAATTATCTTCTAAAATAGAGTCACATATCATTCCATTAGCATGATAGATTGAAAAATATTTTTATATGATAACTACACTAGGGTAAGGTGTTGATCCAAATATACTTGTAAATCTATTGAACATAATATCATCATATCCTATATATTTTTAATGGTTATATTCTTACTGTCCATCCATCTAGGCTTGATAAATAGTATAAAATCTTAGTTTTGTATCCAATTCTTACTAAAATATTCTCTATTACTACAAGAAAAAGCACATATATTTTTTAGATATGATGGAAAGTGTAAATCCTTATAGTCTTACCAATACCCTTATATATACTGTAGAATTGATCCTAATAGACCTATTATTTTATTTGTAATGAAATTTTGGGTATTTTTATGGAAATTTACTACCACCCAGATAAACATATATGCATTATATATCCTCAGAGTCCAATGAAAAAATCATGGTTATTTTTCACCTTTACCATTATCATATGGGAAATTGTTGAATCATAACCTTTGTTTTCAATCATTCATCATTGACATGTCTGTATACCAAGTGTCAATAAAAAAATTATATAATCACCATCTTCAATTTAACCCATTAGAATTTTTTAGTGAGATCTATATACACCATAGTTATTCCTAGAGTAATAATAATTGATGAGTTATGCACATTAATATATAATTTTAATCATTTTTTGTTTTTTTAAAAGAAACTTATTGGGGTTCGAAAACATAAAATTCTTTCTTTAACAATCTTGAACTCTATAACATTTTCTATAATTTTATATGGATCCTCATCATCTAAATGGGCATTGTTTATCCTATAATGATTGGATGTTTTAGTGGTTATTTGAAAAACATAGTTTGAATGTCCTTTCATTATTTTCTTGTACATACATTTATGGTACATGAGGGTTATATCCTTTCAATTATCATCATTGATAGGGTTTGTAGATCATTTCTACTCTAGGAATATTTTATTGTGTTCAGCTAACTAGGATGACAATGTATTGAAAAATCATAATCATTAAATAGATCCAACAACCTCCATTGGTGCATATTGAAATCCTTTTTGATAAATATCTATTATAGGATTAATTATTCATATATATTTCACACACCTTATTGTAGGGATTATTATGGCATATATTTGATGGGAAGATCACTAAAAGAAATTATAGATCAATTTTCTATATAGATCATTTAAAAAATAATTAATTATATGGAAGAATAAACTATCTGATTTTAAAAATTCATGAGAACAAAACCTAATACCTTTTATAATTAATAACTACATGCAACAAATACATCCCTGTTGGTTGTTAATGTGATTGAAATTCCATTGATCTTCTTCTTCATTAACTATATAAAACTCTCCTCACTTTAACTAGTCTAGTAAAACATTACTCACTTTAAGGCTACCTTGGTTATTTGGATAAAAAATCAAGAGAAGTGTATCATAAATTGAAATTTAACCCCAAAGAATATATGGAAAATATTTATATTTCTGCTAATTTTCATATAATCTATCCCTAAATTGCTTCCAAATTTGATGGATCCAAATATATTCCATTGTTTCTAATACATTATATAAGAATGTTAATTTATACCACCAAGACCCATATTTACAATAATTATCATATAAATTTCCTTCTTTATGGTATTAAATATAGTATTACAATGCCCCTCATGTTCCTCCTTTATTTTTAGGTACATAAAAATACCTTCAATAAATAAAACCCAAATTTTTTATGTAATCTCTAAAGACTATATACATCATGTCAATGGATATAGTTATTGTATTTGAGAGTCCAAATAGAATCACTCTCAAAATTTTATCTCTATACCTTCTATGATAATTAGCCTTTGTGGAATCCTCATTATTCAACATTACATGATAATATATAAACCAAAATCAAATTTTTAGAAGTTTTAGGCCACACGTAGTTGATCGAATAGGTCATAAGTCTATAGAAATGTTTTACTTTTTATTTAATTTGATATATTTATTTTTGGGATGATAAATGTATAGGTTTATTGACCCATCCTTATATTTTAAAATGAAAGTATCAATGCACCCCATAGTGATGAAAAAGGGTGTCAAAAACATAATCTAGATTATCATGTCACTTATTAATCATCACTTTATGTTTCAAATTTACATTATATATTATGTCTTTAACATTTGAATTTGCTTGGCTATAATATTGGTTGAGAAATATTCATACCATCTAATTGGAAGAGTAGTTAATTCCTCAGGAAATAGGACATCGAATTACCCAAAAATTGGAATGTCATCATGGATGATATTTACATATCCACATTAATTTGAGATAGATAACCTTACTTACAATGTTAAGATATTCATTATTGAGATGATTATATCAACGAAGTTATATCCCCCTCCATGAACTATGATATAATCATAGATTGATTTTTTTGTTGATTCAGATTTTATTACCTCAATAATTTATGTTTGATTTATATAAGGAAAGCTAATCCATAGCCAAAATAAAATCAAAAAACACTCTAGGGAGTCCAAAAAATATTTTAACATAATCCAAATTTTTTTGAATTGGGTGGAGAAATATTATTTGGATACAACGATTGAAAAATTTCCATCTTCACTCATATATCGATATCCATTTTTTTAAGTGGTCTTTTAATAGGGCTACTAAGGATTTGTGATATGAAAGAATATGTAAATCTAAGATCAAGTATTACTATTTATATTCTTTAATGAATAATATTGTACCTTACACTACATCATTATTGGGATCCACCTCAGTTTTTGTGATTTCATAAGCTCTCCCTTTCTCTCTAGATCATGATGGTTGTTGTCATATATTTTTATAAATAACCAATCACTTAGTGCATTTATTCACATAGTTTTATTTTTCCTCGAAGATGAATCATTGGATAATATAATTAGGTTTAAAATAATAATTCTATTATTTATCTATATTGTTGGGTTTCTCATATTTGTAATATGTATCCTGGTTACCTTCCTTCCCAATCCTAAAACAATTACAAGTCCCCTTATGTAAATATTCCAGATTCATCTTCCAAAACATTTTTTTAAAAATTGATGTTGTACATTCATAACCCCATTATAATTCCCCATAATACCCCCACAATTAAAAATCATCCACCCCTTCTAATCTCTTTACACTTGAGACCCTTGAGAATAACTTGTCTCTATTTTAACATTTAGGCGAAATTAAAAAATTCAATCCTTGATATTAAGTATTTAATAACCAAGGAAATACACAGAATCCTATTTAGACCATAGTAGATATAGTCAAAATTTATTTTAGGGTTAATGGGAAAGTTGGAGTCATATTATGAATGTATTGGGATGTTCACCTCATATTCCTTTATGGATTCATCATAAATTTTCCTGATCAAAATTAAAACCCTTTATATTTTTTGTCAGCGTGTGTGAGAAAATGTTTTATCCAAAAATACATCCTATAATTAATTCCACATCATCTTTTCAATATACACTTTTGGAAATTTTATTTTTAATATACTTCCACCATTTATCGTATAATCCCAATATATGATAATTAACAAGAATTTACTTCTCTTTTTCTAGGCATTTAAGGATAGAGAATATATTATCATTGAAGTTTATCTATAGTTCAATTATTAAAGAAAAAAATCCAGTGAAGGTCTGATGAATTTTTTATGAAAATGATTCCATTGATACTTCCTCTATCATATGGGGTGTGGGTATTCAACCAAAGTTGGGTATCTAATAAAATCATGTGTTAATTGGAATTTTATTTTAATAAATTCACTAATCTATTTTACCATCACGCTGGGAGTATCATTTTAGTAGTCATCATGATTTCCCACCACATTTGTTCTTGACCTAGTTTGTCCAATATATTGAAATTGACAAAAATAAATGGAAAATTATGGAGAATAATTTTTTTAATATTAAACACCAAAATTATAAAACATGTTAATTAAATTTAAAAAATATAAATATAATTTTCCCTTAACATATGAATATCTAGGTTTCATTATATGTTATCCATGACATCTTTTATAACAATGATTATAGGGGGAATTTTTTGTCACATAATAAAGTTCAAAATAGCTTCCAAATTTATAAAATAATATCACCTAATATTTTTAATATTGTTGTCCATCAAAAGGCCTCCTTTAATTCTCCAGTTGATGGTTGTGTCCATCCCATTGCAGACATTTCATAGTTATAACCCCTAGGTGCAACTATACCAGGGCCACTTCCACATGAAATATATAGATGTGGATTTTTTTTAATAGAACCCACAATGTCTATAATTTATCAAAATTTATTGTTATTTTCTAATCCAAATGCAAAAAATAATGGGACATTATTTTCATACCAAAATTGACAACCTATATTTTAATATTTCGTAATTAATGACTTATTACAAAAACATGGAAATAATAAAATACCAATAATAAATGATCTATATTTTAATTGATAAATTGGTATCATAAAACAATAACTATGACTAGGTGTACATTGAATTATTTAAATCATTATAAAATTATCTTAAAATTATATTTGTCTACCAAAATTGAATGGGATAACCTATGGAAGTACATAATAAATGGGTGAGATATTAATTCTTCTAAGGGAATAATTGAAACACCGAATAAGGTATAATAGTACAGGTCAATAACTTTTCTAATCTGGGTAACAGAAGTGGGGTGAGAGGCATAAACATGAACATAAAATCAATAAACAATATGATAACATACAGTAATCATGGGAGTGGGGAAACTACATAAGTCATAATATCATGAAGTATGTAACTGATAACCATTAAGAAAACACAACATTGTGTTCTTGTGAAAACATTTCATAATCCAAATATGGTATCTAATGAGATAAAAACATCAAATAATTATTTGGAGGGATAAATACTTTTGGGTCCACCAATCACAATCAATTCATGAACATGCATAAATTTTCCACACAAATCATACAATATAAGGATATATTTCAACACTTTAATACCATAATTTTGGATTGTTTCTCACATGATTGAATTTCCAAAATCAATTAATGATATGAAAAATCATGTTTAATACCCTTTAATTGTAATTTGTATGGCTATTAACTATAAAAAAATTTGCAAATAAATTGATGGGATAATTTCAGCTACAAAACAGAGGTATATAAAGATTCATGTAGGGGTCTAAATAGAGAGATATGGTTATCTCATGACATGAAAATCATTAATATAATTTCAATGTGTAAAAACATATCCAAACATCCTAAATATGAAATAAAAATCCCTAATATAACTAATGTGATTGAATAATAACGATAAAAACATTATTACCAAGCATGAGTGGATGATTCTAAAATCATTGGAGAAGCTTCAAAAGAGATATGGGGAACTGAGGTGGATCAGGAGGGGGATATCTATCAAAAATTCACTATCCAAATGTTTTTATTAGAGAGTAATGGGAGGTTGAGTGTATTTTTATTGAATGTGATGTTAATTCATTATTGATTTATAAACATACAATTTTTGATCAATTTAATAAAATAATCAAAAACATAGTTTTTACCGATGTTTTCACCTTAAATTATACAAATGTGGTGTGGTTTTCAATATTTTATTTGGAAATGGACTTAAATCATTAAAATAATAATTTTAGTATTGTAGAAGTGAGACATGTTCATAAATTAATAATTTTAAAAGTATAGTATATAATATAGTAATTTGAGGATTCATTAAGTGTTTATAAAAGTAATAAAATAACATAGAAAACACATTATTTTCAAGGGAAAACATAATATTAGTCTTGTATACAATATATTTTATTTGTTACAAAATTTTATTTATTTTATTATCTCATTATACATATAGAATATTTATTTCATATTTAATTTTTCTCTAAAAATTAACATCCTCAGATAATTTTGTACAATTAACCATTATTTTTTTGTGAATGTTTCGAAAATAATATATATATTATCATAATAATTCTATTAATATGAAAATTGACACTTATAAATTCAAATTAATTATTTATTGAAAATTGAAAGTTTCTTAGGAAATGATAGTTTTTATCCATTATAAAATTACATTTTTCTTTATAAAATTATAACATAACTTTTTTTATAAATATTATTTTATAAAAATAATTTATTAAAATGATATTCACTTAAAAAACTCATTAGATTTTAAATAGTTCGATCTTGATTGAAACTACCTAACTCAAGAAAATAAAATTATATTTTTATTATAATAAAATATAATTATTATCAAAATCATTATTTAATCATTTATAATTTAATAACAAAATTGTTAATTATAATCATTGTTTCATGAAAAATGAAAAATATATCATTTCATATTGTTATAGTCCATTAACATTACCCCTTATCACACCATTGGATTCCATAAGGGTATAGTGTATGGAATGGACATTTTATTGGCGTGGTTTGGTGAACATGGTTATAGGAATGAACATTATAATGTTAAATATGTATCATAGTGTATTTTTTCTCATGATTTAGTTATTGATTTTCATCGTAGTATTGGTAAATAAAATGGTGGGTTGATTCCATAACACATGGAAGTTTCAATAAATTGAATTCATGTAAAATTATCGTACAATTTGAGGTTATTTCTTCCTCTCTATATTTAAATTGGACTTTTCATAAACAGTAATATATATTCAATTAACAGTAACTATAACACAACTATATTGTCAATATCTTTTTAAATTTATCATTATATAAAATAAAATTTTCCTAACTACCATATATAGGGAATGAGAATTATATAACATGATTACTGTCACAACCCGTCCCCTGGGGCCTATGTCGTGACTACCCCACGCCCGCCTTTCATAGGAAAGGGATTGGCAACTAGCACGAAAATGCATTTTCCCTGAAACGGGAAGGCATTATCTTGAAACCGTAACAAAAACATGGTACGAGAACACAACAAGAAGAAACTGTGAATTATTATTCTGTAGTAAAAGGTGTGGTGAAAGTAAAATGGTCGGAAATACAAGCCCTCGTGAAAGTATGAGTACAACTGAAATGTAAATATACAACTGTAAAGAACATTGCAACTGAAAAGGGGAAAATAGCTACTGATTCATCCATAGAGTATCCTACATGAAGGGTAGGTACAAATCGACTCCTAAAAACTCCAATTTTATTTGTATACTCCTTACAACTCCTGGTCCTCACTCCCTCAATCCTCATCCCAGCTACTAATCGACTGCATAAGGCACAACAAGATGCCGGCATAACCTGTGCAGGGGTGAGTATATCGATACTCAGTAGGTACCACGAGACCCCGAAGGTCTCTTATAAATCCACAAAGAAAAACCACATGGTTACACCAAAAAGGTATATTACCACACAGGTAGGGTACCACACAACATGACCTCAACCACAAGCCCAAAGTAAAGACATCACAGACGAGGATTTATTCTAGGGGTAGTAACAAGTAACATCCACAGTCACAACGTTGAATGCCTCAACTACAGTAGAACTCGACCTCTATCGTGTACAGTGGTCATGCCGTGTCACATAGAGGAACATCCCAGTAACCTTGTACTACTGAGGTACTCCTCCTATTGATTAGCATGGGTCTGATGTGTCACATAGATGTGCTCCCCATCATGGGTCTTCCACGTCACACAGAGCTCCTCCACCCCCCATGGCCTACTGAGGTACTCCTCTTGTCGAGTACCGTGGGTATTCCGTGTCACACATAGGAACTCCTCACTATGGCTCAACCTAGTCACACATAGGCACTCCCCACTAGGCCTATTGAGTCACTCTGAGTCGTAATGGTCTGCATCTATCAAGTCTGATCTAGTCCTAGGGTTCTGTACATAGAGCTCTTGGGAGAACTACTCCCTAAGCCATTGTTCATACATAAATTACACCTAATTAATTTGAATATGTATCCCAATGGTTTTACATGTCATAAAGGACCCAAATAAATATACGGCGCTTCAATCAGACGTCGAGTCTGTTGGTTATTAGTGTTTCTGTTCCAAGGGCCTGGTTGGATTTGTGGTTTGATCTAACACGGCCATACTCCGGATTTATCCAAACCTTAAGTGGAGTATACCAAAAGGACCATCATGATCCAATAATTCAGGTGCTACAGACAGTTCGTCAAATGGATGACTGATTCTCATGTTACGACCAAAAAGGAGAAACATGGTCAGGATGGGCCATGGTCCGTTCCGACCCCGGTCAAACTGACCCGGCCCACGAAGGGACAAACCAGCCTGTTGGGCCTGGCCCACTGGGAGAGGCCCGCTGTGGTGGCATGTAGTGTGGCACGCCCTGCCAGTTGTGGGGTCTGCCCTAGCCAATGCATTGGGGAGCCACCACACAGGTCACCCGAATGGACATAGGGTCGTTCGGTTATTGGAGGCAGGACATGTCGGAGAGAGTCCTGCTTGGTGCTTTACTGTCGGGTAGTTCGTCAGTCGTTCCTCCTCCTCCCAGTGGCGCGACGATGTTGCAGTCCCATGCGGCCGGCCTGGTTCCTGGCGGACTTCGGCCTCCACTGCGGCCAAGCGGATACGGACTCCTGCTCCACCAATGGCATGGAAGCATGCCACTGCTCCACCACGCGGCTGGCTAGAGTGTCGGCTGCCTCCACTTGCTCCACTGCGGTCGACGGGCGGCGGCCTGCAACTCAACTTGCGGCGCAGACGTGCACTGCTCGACCTTCCTCACTACCAGTCGGGATTTTTCTTCCATCTTTTTCCAAGATCCATTCCAGCATCATTCCAATCCCAAAAATTAAAAGGATCACATATTCACGATCCTCATGACGAGGGATCTGCGTCAACATATCGCACTCAGAAAAACTATGTGATTCTAGAATCAATAAATCTTAGACGTTGAAGAATGCACGAATAGAGCACGAAGAATTAAAATAATGAAAATAAAATTCTTTGTGTGGGATGATGGAAATGTTTGTTAGGCCATCATCATCTCGAATTTAGGATATGAAGAATGAATAAAGTAAATTCAATCATAAATAAAACCCCTACCTCATGAATGATGGTGACTGTACCTTTGTTGAAGTGGGTCGGTGTTCTTCATCCCCATAACTAGCTTCAAACGATGTCACTTTTTCGTCGATCTCTAGTTCATGTATTTTGTGTCACTCGTCACCTCCCACTATTACCGGCTCTGTTCTCAATGGGTTGGGTGTCACTTCACATTGATAGCATTTCGTTGCTTGGTGAAGCGGTGCCGAAACCTCTTCCAAATCCCCATATAAATTGGAGGGGGTTTGCAACATTCATGGAATTAATGGAGGTCCATTAATTATTAACCTTCAAAATTCCCAAATCATGCATTTTTTTGGAATGATTGGTCAAGCCATTGATTGGATTAACACGTTTCCGGTCCCATGTTGATGCTTTTCTATTTGAGGAAAAGAAAGATAATACAAATTTACTATATTTTTATTATTATTAATTTAAAAGGCCCAAATTCAATCTTTTTCCCTGACCTACTATAGTCAACGTGGGGCCTCCCATAACAGAATTTTGGTGATGTGGATTCAACGGTTCCCTCTGATGTTTAATCTTAGAATTGTTTCAAAATTTACAATATGCCTCTCGCGTATTTACTGAACGTACCCAAAAAATTATTCAGAAAATTATTAAGAGTCACCCCCAACCTACACTGGTCAAGGCTAGGCTCTTCATTAGTGTAACATTCCCCAACGAACCCAACAAAACCCTCTAATTTCAAATCTGATATACTATTTATATGTTATGGATTTTACAATATTATAATTGTAACTTAGATAATTTATTTACATCCAATAACTAACATTCACGGGTGACCCACACCAGCCAAAGTTAGTATCTTTTTAAATAAATCATTCCCTCATGAGTTTAGTTGTGGACTTGGATTTTCATTCCGATCTACCGTTTGTGGGTTATAATGATTTGATAAATAAAATTATTTATTTAATTATATTATTTATAGTTCTTCCATGTTTGTGTTTTCTCACAGGTGGACCGCGTATACTAAACATAAGTCACACCTATAGTAAAACCGAAATCCTGAATGCAATGGTGCCCTCATATTTCTATTCCGGAAAACCCTTTAATAGTTATTTAACTTTTTTAGTCAAACTTCTAACACATGTTAATTGAAGCTTCTCAAAACTACGATAGATCATTCCGGGCACTCTGGGCCTTGGAATCATGTGACATTTGATTTCAAGGTCTCGAAATAAATCATTATAATAAAAAAAATTATAAAGAAATTTCAGGACATTACATTCTCCCCACCATAGATGTTTACATCCCTGAAAGCCACAACAACGGAAAAACAACAAAAAGAGGGTATTAAGCATAAATATGTGCCTCTTCCTCCCATTTTCTCTCCTAGTGGTTCTCATTCTTCCAGTGTACACAAAATAGAGGTATCCACCACCCACGAAAAAACCATTAATGTCTATCCTCAATCTCTAATAGAACCTCCCTAAAAGTCACCCCATCCTCGAAGTCCATCTCATTGTGGTCGATGACATGTGATGGATCATGCACGAATCTCCTCAGATGTGACACATGGAAAACATTATGCACATGGTGAATCTATGGGGAAAGACATAGATGGTATTCCACCTCTCCCACTCAATTGAGAATCTAGAATTTTTAAATGAACCTCAGAGATAAATTTTCGCCTCGACCAAATCTCTGCAATCCATGTCAAGGTGATACTCGTAGGAAGACATGGTCTCCCTCCTCCTATTGGCATAAGTGATCTGACAGCTCTGAGCCATTTTTATTTTCTAACAAGTCAGGCCACATGATACAAACTATTCCATTACTTCCTTCATCCAGGACCATCAATACTGACACTGGAGGTCATGGTACATCTTCTCCACTCCAGGATGTATTGTAAAATTGGAAGTATTAATCTCCTTCCACACCTCCTATTGAAGCATCACTACTACCATGGTTCGTCCTCTGTAGTTAAAGTCATTCTACCCACGTTTGAGAGATTTATTAAGGGACTATATTAAGGATATCTGATTACGTCAGGCCTCATAGTCAACGTCTCAAGCTATTCCCCCCGATTATTCCTGAAAATTTGGGGGAGTGACAGTCATAGAATGGTGGTAGCTTCACCATATTTATCCATGAAAGATATCTGTTGTGCCACTAGCTGATATGAAACCTCACACAGTAGTTGTAGACCAGACCACCTGCTGAGTGCATCTCGTACCACATTCCCCTTCCCTGGATTATAGAATATCTCAATTTCATTGTCCTGGAGGAACTCAATCCATTGTCACTACCTTGGGTTTAGGTCTTTATCAGAGAAGATACACCTAGGAATCTTGTGATCAGAGTAAGAAGTTAACCTTTCACCCATCATGTAGTGTGACCACATAATGAGTGAAAAGTCCACTGATGCTAATTCCAGGTCATGGGTAGCATTTTTCTACTTCTCAGTCCCTGTCCCATCTCCTAAAAGCTCTGATGACACTTTTACATACACAGGAATAGACCCCCCCCCCCCCCGTTGTCGTCAAAGATGACATGGGTAACACTACCCCTGAGAAGTCACGTACAAATATTTGGTAATACCTAGACAAAGAAGGAATTAATGTCCCTTTAGGGAGGTAATTCTTGAAACATATTTTGAAAAGATGTCCACATGCTCTGCCACTCCTGTTTGGAACAGAAAACTAATTCTGCAATAGGGATAAGGATGGATGAATCAATAGTTGTCGGTCACACCCTACTATAAATGATTTTATCGTATGCTGCACGAGTTTCCTTTTTCACCGACCAAGGAAACCCCTATTCCAATGTGGCAGATAAACCACACCCTTTTCCCTAATACATTCAATCTGTGTATGTATTGTGGATGCCCAGTCCATTCCCAAACTAATGTCATAAGGACACAATGATACCACCAAGAGGATCCAACTGAATATCTTGCCTCAAGTGACATGTAACACAATCGGTGTAAGTGTGATTAATGAGTGTCCTCCCAAAGGTATCTCCATATGTGACGGTCATGTCAATGGTTTAACCGGAAAATTTATGTCTTGGACAGGATTCATGGAAAAAAATAATGATTGGTACTTATGTATATTGATACAGAAGTTAGTAGTATACACAGATCATTCCTTAAATCAATCCAAGAGCTCTTGGGTCTCACTATTTGATTTCATACAGCTACTCCCTTTCCATGTCCTCCTGCTCCCTGAGCCTGGTGGGGACCGCATAGACGTGGTTGTTCTAACATGTTTAAATGTACACCACCTCGTGCTACTCTCATAGATCTGCATCCATGTATGCATCCCTATAGATACATATATCCATAAAACTTCCTCTTCTTAAAGCATTTTACATTCCCATGTATCTGAGACCGGTTCTTGTTTCCTGCTCGTACACTACAATCATTCAACGAATGTATCCACTCAGCCAAAGAATATTCAACCAAAATTCTCATCTCTATCACCCTAACATATGTAGGAATGAATAGAGGAATAGTGATGGATCTAATGTCTATGAACACACCTTTCTCGTAGATATGAGTCCTGAATCATTGATCGTATCATATTCATCTAATACCAGGAATGGTCAGTACGCCTCGATGAAATTACATCCTAATAAAGCTGTAGAAGCTCTAGGAATATCTTAACCACATCCTCAAGTGATTCCTTAGCTGCCTATGATTCGGGCTTGTGTCATAACCTGATGGGTATCTGATGATGAAACACCTATAAGGTACTATTCCTTCATACATCCACTACCGGTACCACCCGTTGTAACTACTTACCAACAGGCGGTGATATAGCTGACAGACTACCTGAAGGTACTATCTTGCGTAATAATCCCCAAACTAAAGCCTCATAACAATAAAGACCTTCCTCATGTTCTCTCACTGGAAAAAACTAACAGCTAAGATCACTATCTGCTCTACCGGTGTCTCAACTAGGCATAAAAATCTAGGCACAGCCTCCAGCCAGTCCTCAGATATATGTGAACTTCTCTCACCACGAAACATCGGAGGCCTATTTTTCAAGAACTCATGCAATTCACTCAGTCGGTGCGCACAGTCTGCCAGTGCGGCTAGTGGTAACAACGTCCCAATGGTTGGTGGTGTTTTTGGTACACCACATGAAGGTTCCATCACAGTAAGAGGGCCCTGCACCAGAGCCTCGTTGCTCAGTGGGCCGTCATCGTATACTCTCTCAGGAATCCTAGATGGTTATCTTTTTGGAGACATCCTAATATAGAACAGGTGTTCCATGGTCATTATGTTATACCTGGTGAGCTGACTCCAATGAAATCAGAAAAAAAACTATTCAAAAACACTCAACATTATTGTTTTCTTGCACTAAGTCAGAAATAAGAATTCAAGGTCCTGATGTATGGATACGTTGGCCATCGAAACATCATTGGACTCTGCAAATTGAAAAACAAACTCAAAACACTTTACACTATTTCTCCACATATAAAAGATCAGATTCATAGTTCCGTTGTTGAACCAAACTCCTATGATACCAATTTTTCATGACACGTCCCCTGAGGCCCGTGCTATGACAACCCCAAGCCCTCCGTCCATAGGACTGGGGCTCGCAACTAGCACAGTAAGATGTATTCCATAAAACGGGAAGGCATTGACATTAATCTTGTAAAAACACACGGTCTGAGAACACAACTAGAAGCAACTATGAAGTAAAATTCTCTAGATAAAGGAGTTATAAAATTAAAAGGAGACCAAATACAATCCCAAATGAAACTACGAGTACAACTGAAAAGTACGTATACAACTGAAATGTACATTACAACTGAAAAAAGGACAACAGCTATTGAGTCTTCCTACGAGGTTCCGACCTGAAGGGTAGATACAGATCAACTCCTCATCACTTCAAATATACACATTTTCTCTACACACCACCATTTCTTGGCTCCCTTAAACCTCCGCATAGCTGCTCGTCGACTGTACAATATACAACTAGGTGCCCGCGTGGCTCGTTCAGGGGTGAGTATAATAATACTCAGTAGGGACCCCAAGACCCTGAAGGTCTCATAGAATTCCAAAAAGAAAAAATCCACAAGGTAACACCATGAAGGTAAAGAACCACATAGGTAGAGTACCACATAGCATGTCCTCAATCACAAACACAAAGTTAAGATAGCTCACACAAGTATTTATTCGAGGGGCAGTAACATGTAACATCCCCAGTCACAATGTCGAACTCCTCATCTGCTGTAGAACTCCTCCGATGTCGAGTATATAGGGCACGTCGTGTAACATTGAGCTACATCCCACTAAACATGGACTACTGAAGAACTCATCTAGTAGAGTACCATGGGTCTGTCGTGTCACACAGAGATGCTCCCCACTATGGGTTTGCTACGTCACACAGAGGCGCTCCCCCTCGTGGCCTTCTATGGTACCCTCAAGTCAAGTATCGTGGGTCTGACATGTAACACAAAGATTCTCCCCTCCATTGGTCTGCTACATCACACATACGTTCTCCCCACTAGGCCAGTCGAGTCACTCCATGCTGTAATGGTCCGTAGTCGTTAATTCATAGACAGTCATACGTTTCCGTATGTAGGACATTTAGGTGAACCACTTCACAAGCCATCGGTCATACCTTAACAACCCCAAAGTCCCACGAATATGTATCCTAGTGGTTCGTCACCTCCTAAGGGGTCCAAAACAACAAATGATGTGTCAATAGGACTCCCGGTCTATATGTTATTAGCATATCTGCTCTGAGGGCCTGGTTGGATTTGGGGATCGATCCAACTGGGATGTACTCCAACATTATCCAAAACTCAAGAGTAGTATACCAAAAGGACCGTCTCAATCCATGTATTCTGGTGCCAAATACATTTCTTCCAACAGACTCCTTGTTCTCATGTTATATCCAAAATAGCGAAACAGGGTCTGGATGGGCCCGAGTCTGGTCCGACCCTGGTTAGACAGACCCTGGCCAACCCAGCTATCTTGGGCCACAGCTGGCCCGACCCATTGGGCCACCAACTGGCCCGACATGAAATGGGGCATCGTGACCCATGCTCAGCATGGCCCATAGGCCAGGGCCTGCTCGACCACGTGTGTGGTCCACCCTAGCTGATGCCTGGTTGGGGAGGCGCCCCCAGGTCACCCGAATGGCCAATGGGCCATTCGTTTTATGGATGTGGGACCTGCCAGACCGGGTCCTGGTCTATGCGCCAAGGGCCGCAATTTTGCTGGATGGTCCTATATCTCCTAGTGGCGTGACGAAGATGTTGTCCTCCATTGTCGGTCGGGTGCTAGCCGAACTTTTCCCTTTGCTGCGGCCCAGCGGTCACGCCCTCCTGCTCCACCAGCGGCAATGAAGTGCACCGTCGCTCTGCAATGCGGCCAGACACATTTTTGGCCGCCGCCAGTTGCACTACTACACCCGATGGGCAGCATCTTCTAGATCAACTGGTGGTGCGGACTTGCACCACCCCACCATCCCCATTATCGTCCGGGTACTAGCTGCCGCCTTCTTCCTCGAGCCATCACGGCTTCATTTCAAGATTGAAAAATAAAAAGATCACATATTCCCATTCCTCAGGACAAGGGCTCCGAGTCCATATATCGCACACATCAAAAATTTGTGTTTCCAGTGTCAATAAATATTTAGTGTTGAAGAACACATGAAGGACCAGTGAAAAATAAAAACATATAAGAGAAGGTATTATGTGCGGGATGATGGCCTTGTTCATTTGGAATCATTGTCGTGAATTTAGGATATGAAGAATAAATAAATAAAATTTAAACATAAATAAAACCCCTGCATCAAGAACGATGGTGAGCACACATTTGTGGAAGTGGCTCGATGTTCGTCGTCCCACGCAACTATCCTCCAACGGCATCACTAGTTCGTCGATCTCTGGTTCAGGGTTTCGATGTCGCTCATCACCTCCCACTAGTACAGGATCTATCCTCCAAGGGATTGGCATCACTGCACTTTTTCAGCACTTCGTTGCTTGACAAAGCAATGCCGACACTTCTCCACAAGCCCCATATAAATAAGGGGGGGGGTGTGCAACATTCGTGGAATTAATGGAGTCCCATTAATTAGGAAAAATTTTAATTTTCGAACAGGTCAGTTACATAGAATGAAAGGTCATGCCATTGATTGGATTAACATGTTTCCGGTCCCACGTTACCACTTGTCCGTTGGAGAAATGAAAAAAATTAACATTAACTAATTTATTTTTATTATTTTTTTAAAAGTCTTAAATTGAAACTTTTTCATTGGACATACTGCGGTCAAAGTGAATCCTCCCTCAAGTGAATCCTTGTGTTGTGGATTCAACAATGGCCTCATATTTTTAATCCATGCACGGGTTAAAACGTTACAAAACACCACTTGTGCGTTTACTGAACGTACCCGAAAAAATAGTTCGGAAAATTATTTACAGTCACCATCGACCCACACTGGTCAAGGTTAGGCTCTGGATAAGTGAATCATACCCCAATGAACCCAACAATACTCTTTTATTTACAATCCAAGAAACCATTTAAATGTTATGGATTTTACAATAAATAATTTACACATGATTATTTTATTTACATCCAAAAATTAACTTTCACTGGTGGACCCTGATAGCCAATGTCAGTATCCTGATAAAAACATCATTCCCTCCTGAATTCAGTGGTGGTCTTGGATTTTGAATCTGAGCTACCGTTTGTGAGTTATAATTTTTGAAAAAAAAATTATTTAATTATTTTATTTAGAGTTATGTCATTTCCGGTTTTTCTCACTGGAGGCCCGTGCTGACTAATCATAAGTCGCACCTAGGATAATCTCACCATCCTAAACACAATATTTCCCTCATATTTCTGTTCCGGGTAACCGTTTAAGATTTATTCAACTTTTTCTAGACATCTATTTAAATTTGTTATTTACATCTTAACAAAACATCTACGGATCATTCCTGGCGCTCTGGGCCTGAGAATCACGCACCATCAGATTTTGTGATCTCAAAATAATTCCATATAATTAAAACAATATACAGAAATTCCAGAACATTACAATTACTACTATTTAATTTAAAAATAGTTTTGGTTGTTACAAGGAGTGGCGTGAAGGCTGAAAGAAGAGGCTAATCACTAAAACTATTATTAGATTACCCATTAGTGGATAAGGCTTAATTGTTTACATTAATTCATAAAAACATGATTTGGATGTGTTCTGAGGAATGAAACCAAATGGATAGAATACTCCTTCCACCAATTAATGATCTAGGAGAAGAACCAAGTAGCCAATGATTTTTAATATGCAATAGTGATCTTCGTTTTTGGAATCTTGGTGACATTATCTCATTGAGGAATATTATGATATCTATTGAGATAATAAAATCCACTTGTATAAATTTGAAAAAAAAGGAAAATCAATATTTTCTAATTAATTTTTTCTATCAGATCATTGATTATTATTTTTCATTCCATTATCAACTTCAGATGATGAACAATGTTGCATATGCTCAGAGTAGAAATGACACTAAAACCCTATGCACCATTTGGATTGAATGAGATCCAATATTCTTAGATAATGAGTGGATTGTAATTGTAATAAAAAAGTTATATTCATCCTATAATAATCAAATAACAACTCAACCATATATTCTTTAGTGGTCATTGATGCATAAAATTATAATGAGGAGCTACATAGAAAGGTAATGAATATTTCAGAGTTTATATTTTCTAATGATGGATCTATAGTGTTTCATAAATTGATAGGTATCATAAAAATACCAAAATAGAAGATGGATATTCTAGATGGATTTCATATCACATTTTTTTTACATTCTTACAGGGATAACTAATATGTATGGAAACATAAATCAATACATCATGTGGTAGAAAATGAACATAGATATTGAATATTTTGTGACATGATGCATAGTATTCTAACAAGTCATGGATGGAAATAAAAATTATATGTGCATGATGAAACAATTTCTCATACCATTTTGGTAATGGGGAAACAGAAACCCTGAATTTTTTTAATAGACACACAAGGATATCTAAAGGAAATAATGATGTACGGTTAGTTGTTTATTTACATAAAAAGATAGTGCATATAATTTTTATAAGGGAATATTTATCTCTTAAAAAACTCATCAATATTTATATTAGGGAGTTTGTAAGAATACATAGAGTATCACTACCCATTATTTCCAACTTGGGAAAAAAATTTCGTATAATATTCTACAGAATCCATCAGAAAGTATTGGACACAATGATGAGTTTTAGAAATATTTACCAACCGTATAAAAATTTACAATTTATGTTAATTATTCATATATTATAGTATATTTTTATCTCTTATTAAATATATTTACAAATAGGTTAGGAGTAGCACCATCTCCTTGTTGAGCTCTAAAATAATAGATGTTTTCATTATAGTATTAAAAGAGTCTCTTATGAGCCTCTATATGGAAAGATGTGTCAGAATCCAACATGTGAGGATGAATATAGAGAGTAAAAGATTATTGGACATGTACTTATCACAAAAATTTCATAGAAGTATTAAACTAGTGAATTTAATAAGAAATATGTACAATGTCTACATAATTGTTATGTTGGTAATAATTGATGAGACCTAGTGTTTTACATCATAGATAAGTTGAAACTTTTTATATCATAATAGTATAATTTAATGAGACTTGGTATGAAGTGAATTTTTATGATAATATACATCATCGCAATCTATATCCTTAATTTCATCAAATCTGTGGCCTATCAACAAACACTCCCACCGAACCTATCGAAAGAGCATGATGTCTTCCAGGTATCTCTTTTGAGATAGTAAATACTATACCACTCATATATACTAAATCTATACGTAGTAAATTTGGTGAACAATATTATAAAAAAGAAGCAGTCAGTAATGATATAATATTATAAATAAAATGTTCTATGAAATATGAAAATTAAATTGATCAAATGGTTGTGGAGGAAAAACATGTTTTAGGAAAAAACATGGGAATTAAAAGTTGTAATAAAACAAAATAATCATGATTTGTTTTATTATATAAAATGAAATTTTGAATGAATTTTTTTTGAAGGGGTAAATAATGTAATGAATGAAACATCTATTAATGAAATTACATTTTTTGAATGGTTAAATTTCTTTTTATGTAATGTAGTCATAGAAAATGAATGAACTAATAATCTTATTATGGAAAATTATAAAATATAGTAATTTATAATTTAAAGGCCTTTAGGAATCGTATTAATTAACAATATAGTTTTTATACATTTATCAATAATATTAGAATAATTATAGTTATGATAAATATTAACTACCCCAAATAAATGTAGTGAATGCATCGACCTGTATGATTTTACCCTTTCAATCCCACTTATTATGGCTTCATATAGAGATGGAGTCACTGATGTTTTTGTGTTACCAATCCTAATATGAAATTCAATAATTCAAACATAGAATGAAATTTTTAACCTTGATGTTCATGATTATCAGAATGATGGTCAAAACACTTTCACAGAACCACCCAAAGAAGGTGCCACTATCACACCCCACATCTTTAGGATATAATACCGAAAAATGGTTATATATTTATAACATTGTAGTATGAATTTTTAGTTTTCGTTGGTAATAAAATATTTATCAATTATATATCATTTATTTTTTATTTTATGTATAAAATTATATATGAGTTTATGACATATTTATTTTGTTATGAAGATAATAAAATTTTATTTTTGGAAATTATAACATTTTAACGCTATTTTTGATAAATTCAGAAATTGTTTGATAAATATTAGGTTCATTTAATGTCATTATTAAATAAATAATATATATATAAATTATAATATAATTTAGTTATGTTTAATATAATTATAATATGGATTATAAAATTAGTATATAGATAAATACAATTATTTTATAGTAAATAATTCTTATTTTCTAAAATTTTAAATTTTTATATTTAGGTAAATAAATAACAAAAGAAATATATTTTTTTAAATCCGCCCACTACAGTAAGAAAATGGTAAATGATTCATAATTTATTTGAGATAGTAATTTTTTTGGAATAAATTAATTATAGTATAAATATATATTATTTATTATGAAATAATTATATACCAAAAGTGATGTAATGAATAATATAAAAAAATACATGACCAAATATATTTATATTAACAATAAAATATATTTTTTATTTTATTCAACTATTTTTGAAAAAAATATATTTAATCCCCCAAAACATGTAATACATTTTAATGTTTTAAAATAATTTTTTTATTAACATGCCTCACATTTACACCACTTAATGTATTATTTTAATATTTTCAGTTCATGGAATTTGGGAATTTTTTTTAAAAAAAATTATTTTTTATAAACCATATAAGTAATCATTTAATTTTATCTTATTCATTTATCATATATATCCTAAATCCAATGTTTAAAAGGTCATAAATAATTCCACTCTATTTTCTACAAACATCCAAACATTCTCCCATTCCTCTTCATATGAAACCCATTTTTAATGAATTTCAACTCTTTATTTGTCTATAAATACCCTCCAAGATGTTTAAATATATTAGTAATATCATCTAATTTTTTTAGAGCCACCTTCTCAAGGTAAGGTATTCCATACTTCTCCCCATTATTAATTATTATTTTTTATTATGCTGTTTAATTTTGAAATTTTCAAGTTGAAATATGTTTCTACACATTACATATTCAATTTTTATGATTTCAATGTAACTAGTGACCACCTTTCACTCTAATTAAAATCGTCCCAAAAATTATTATGTTCACCGATTTTTCTACCGAAAAAATAAAATTAATTTTCATTCAAAAAAATCATTTAGAAAATAACCATCCCCATTTCCACTCAACAGTATTCACCTAGAATTCCTAATACTAAATTTATTGGGGAGATCGATATATATGAACCAAAATTAATATTTAAGTAATTAAAAGTTACAAAAGGAATTATTATGTTTTATGATCTTTGTGGAACACTAATATTTAAAAATATGTGAATGTGATTGGTGGGAATGAAATTGTATAGCCCTATAATGCATTGGATAATGTTTCATATCATTACATTCCATTTATGGTGAATATTAGGTCGTAATAAGCCCACCATATTATGTTTCATTAACTAATATCATTAAATTATTATTATAATGTCATGTTTTTTGATTTTATATATTTCTATGTATACTGAATGTTATCATCTTATGTAAAATTTTATATTCATGTTTTTGATTCTCACCCCTTTTGACACCTTCATATTCCACTTGACAAAAATGAATTAATTTAATATACTAATGATATTATTATTTCCTTACATGAGGTTATAGTTAAACCCAATCCTATGTATGCACCAAGGTTATCCAATGCATTTCAATAATATTATTGTCATTTCATGGAGTACAATGGGATTTTTAAATAATTTTGTTTTATTCGTATTTCATGTAATATTTTTTTTATATAATTACCCATATACATAAGGTATTTTGTGATATTGGGATTATATTATGTTTCTCATTATGTAATAATGCATTAATTATTTTGTATTAATGAAATATGTTCTCATATCTGCAACCCTTGGTTTCCCACTGTACCTGATTTGAATATTTAGCTTTTATTATTTATTATCAAAATACACGACTTTACATAATTTTTTTTACAAGAAATATTTCTTGTAAGTCATTTTTAAAATAAATTTAATTTTTTAAATGAGTTTTATCATTATAATTTTACATCCTAATATTTTTTGTATGAAATAATATGTCTTATAGAATACATGTTACACCACATCGATCTTATGGAAAAAACAAAAAGATAATATGTGAGTGACACCATTATAAAATAGACATTAGAATTTTGGGTATGAACATGTTTATAAAAATTATGGAAATATTTTTATCTCATTTATATATACTGATTTTGTTTTACTAAATTAATTATAATTCAAGACAACCCCTTTTTAAAATAATATGTAATCATTTTCTAAAAAACATTTTAAATGAGGACATGTGTGTTTTATACCAATAAAAAAGAACTCTTGTTGGATTATATTAATGAAATATAAATAAATATATAAATAAATATTTATATATTCCATATATTGTTTCATTCTTCAATTGTTTTCTCATTCCATTATTTAAAAATAAATCCAAATTTCCACATAAAATATGTATTTTTATGTGGGTATTTTTTTGGTTTTTTGATGGGGTGGATTTTTTTAAACTAAATGTTTATATTTTTATAAATTTTATTTTAAAAACTAAAATTAATTTTTTAGTTCTTAAGGTCAATAATATCATATGGTAATTTGTTGTTATTTTTTTGGTATGTTTCATTTTTGAATAATTGATAGGAATATTACATTCTAATTGAAAACTAAAATTTCATATATAAAAGTTTTAATTGAGATTTATATTTCAAATTGAATATAAAGTAAAATTAGGTCAATATTACTTCAATTAATCCAATTGTGGTCATTTTAGTTATTTTAATATATAATTGGTATATAAATAATATTCATTCATTTGAACATTTTCATTTTAGAAACTCTCTATATCGTCTCCACTACGTGATAAATTTTAAATAAATTTTTCCACATCCTTGTTTTTTATTTTTTTAAAAAAATATTTAAAATTTTAAATCAGGACAAAAAAAATTAAATATTCCCTTTTTATTTTTGGTCAATATGAATATTAAATATAGTAATTTAATTACTACAGTTATGGGTAAATCTGGTAACTAAGGATAAAAATTATATTATAAATTTTATCCAAATACCGTAACTCATTTGATAATTTTATTTAATGATTAATTTTCAAAAAAATGAAAATGTGGGTCGAATTTATTACCTCTTAGAGCCACTATGATGTCATAAGACCTTTTAATATTTTAATTTATGAAATTTCATACTTGTAACACTATTGTATTTAATAAGTATTTTATTTTAAATATATGTTCTTTCATATGATATATCAGAAAAAAAATTATAATTTTTGAATATATAATATTTATCTTTAACATGGTAATTTATTTTTAATATTCAGGGAAAAAAATCACCTTAAAGGATTTTACAATGAAGATGGAGTAATTGTTTTATTAATGTAAATTTCAAATGATTGTCATAGTGAATATTATAATTAAAATAATTTGACCTATTAAATGTTATTTTTGAATTTTTATACGGTTTTTTAATCATACTAATGTATTACAGTAATTTTATATGTTATCTTTTTGTATTGATATTTTTAAAAGTAAATGTAATTAATAGAGTCAAAATTTGGATTTATGATATTCTAAAATTAATAATATTCTACTAAAATAAAAAATAATAATAAAAATATAAAATTTGGTGAACATATTGGGGTAATGTTTTAAATTTCATAACTTATTCATTTATATTTTAATTTTAATTTTATACTACTTATAGTAATACTTTAAAAGTAAAAATTCATGTTGTAACGGTAAGAGATAATGATGTTCCGTAAGGGTTAATAAAAAAATATAATGGTATATACATTGTAAAAACATATATGAATTTTATTTAATGATTCTATTTCAACCAAAATTCATCTTATATTTTAAATAAATTGGTTTTGATACTTTTTTAATTAAAAATCATTTTATTTTGATTTATTATTTTGAGGAATTCCAAGACTAACCCACTCCTATAATATAAAACGACTAAATATTTTAAAATTAATTCATATATAAATAAAAAATTCAGTAAATAACTGTAAAATTGCATGCCAATAGTCTCTCCAATCAATCTAGAGGGATTATTTGAGGTATAACCCTCACCATATAGGTATAAATGGGTCAATCAAAGGATATTTTTCAAATGGGAGGTATCATTTTGTTCAACTATTTCTGATTTCACATCATCCACCTACGAAAAATAAAATTCAACCATGAAAAAATAATAACTGTAATATAATACGTGTATATATATGTGATTACGTATTTGTTTTTATCCAAACACATCTATTATTCCATCAAAGAGGAAAATTATTCATTGCTCGTGAGTAAGGAAAACTACCGCCTCACGAAGAGATGTAATTCGTTGTTCGTCAACATCTATTTTGAATAGTTATAATGAAAGAAAGATTTTATATATATTATATTAATTAATTATTTATTATTCTTTAAATTTTGAAATATCATTTACATTCTTTCCTCTCTACGCATAAGAACATTTTAATGATGTTCATTCGTGAGTGTGAATTATCACCTCCACGAATCAATGTGATATGTTTTTATCACCAAATCACATGAATGATATATATAAGTATAGTGAAATTATTAAAAATGTATTTCTTATATTATTATCATTATATAATGATAAAATTGTTCTTATCTTCTTTCTGTAATGATCATAGAAAAGTGGAAATTTTAATCATGTGTACGTACGACATGTTGCTTCTTGGATTGTAAGATATTTTATTTTTCTAAAAAAAAAATTAATGGATTGATTTAAAATTATAATTGATCTATAATGTTGAGTATTATTTAAGAAATACTATTATTCATATTGTGAACTAATTACCACTTTTATTCTAGACATCATACTAAATTTATTTTTGACTTCTGTTCCGAATATCATTAAAACCTCTGAAATAAACATAAATAATTATTTAATTTTTATAACATTATAATAAATGATATTAAAGGACAAAAAATTAATTAATGTTATAAATAATTTAAATATTTAACCTATTTTTATTATGCAGGAAGATAAATAATGAATTTAATTTTTTGGAATCTAGTTCAGGGACTCCATGTTAATTTTATTTAATTGATTCATTTTTTATGTTATGCACCTATATTCATTTCTAATGTGTATGTAAATTCATTTGACATGTTATATCATGAATTTAATTTTCTTATGATATTTATTGCATATTTAAATGTTACTCTTTAATGTGGTATATTATTCGACCTATTATAATATAGAATGTGATTTCATTACTCAATTTCCATTTATTAGGGTCATATTATTCTTCATTAACTATTTAATGAAGATATTCTGTGTGATAATATTTTTATTACACTATCTGTTATTTAATAATATATTATATTGATTTATAGTTTATAAACATAACCGATTCATTTCATTAATTCTCACTTCCATTATATGATCTTGGTTAGGGAGTGTTTCCCAAAAACATATTATTAATTTCATTAAATATTAATTTTATTAGTTATTCTCATTCATTTACATGTTATTAAAATAGTTTCTATGAATGTAATTATATGAGCCTGAAATTTTTATAAAGGAAATTTTTAATTTCTCTAAACTATTTTTAAAATGAGATATTTTTTACGTTCTTATATATGGGAATTTCATCTGAAATCCATGTTTTAACGATATTTATTCTAATATTTATAGAAAATTTAAAAAATGAATATTTTATATACCATGTATAATGAATGGATATTGCTAGATTTATGAAACAATAATGTCCTCATTCATCATTTATAAGATAACATTTTTATTTATTTTTTAAATAATTTATTAGTGGACATATTTTTATAAATGAAAAAACATCTGAATAGAAATTTTATTTTCATAGTATTGTTTTTTATGAATTTTTTATGTGTTATGATTACATTATGTATCATGGGAATTGGTTCTGAGGATGATTGGATTCAATAAAAAATATGTTAGGTGATATCATTATTTATCTTTAATGTATTGGGTAATGGTACCATGTTATCTTAATAGGGTTCTCCTAAGCAATTATAAGAATATTATATGGTGGACATTCCAAACGTAATTATGAAGGTTTATCCATATGTATCTATCAAATCTATATTTTTTTATTTGTGAACAATAATATAATGTCCCAATTTTCTGGCTTATCTAATATATTCTATCTTATTTTTTTCATGAAAATCATCTTATTTTAAAAGGTAAGATAATGTTATTATTCCAATGATGGTTCCATTTTTCGATAAAAGGGAATATCTATAATATGTGGCATTAGGGATTTTTACAAGACTAATGGTATCCTTTATCTTATGTTAATTACATAGATTTTTTTATGATTAAACATTTGAAAAACGTTATTCATGTGATTTCAATGATGGGTATTGACAAGAATGAGGTCACGATGAAATTTTTTAATATATTTCCAAAAATGAAATCAATTTTTAATGGAATTATTTTTTTGGGAAAATGGATTCTATGTATATATTTTCACATGCAATGAATGGGTTTTCTAAGTTATAGTTTTTCTTATCTATATAAAACTCTAATAAAAATGATATTTGGGGAACTAATGCGAAGTCTAGTTTTAGAATAACTATAATATGTGTATTCTAAAACTTGGTACTTACAGTCGGCATCCAATAGGGGTCTAGAAAAATTAACTGATTGGGATAGCTTTATAAGAGTTACAGATGTCATAATGGGTTTAAAAGTTTATGTCTGATCAAAATTTAAGTGTCTTATAAACCCTTTTTAAGGATTTTTTTTATGAAATTTTAAGGTGAAAAATGGTATTTATAGAGACATTCATTTTTTAGATAATTAATGAAAATATAATATTTGGATTCAAAATGAATTTCGGTATATAAAATTTGGGTTAAAAACAAATTAAGGTAACTTTTTAGGATTTTATCATAATTTTAGGAATGATAATGTAAATACATAGTTTTAGAGAAAGGGAAATTTGTACACCAAGGGATGACTTTCACATATGGTAAGGAATGATAGTTGAACCCACTACCAATGGAAGAAAATGGTGAATCTCCTTCCACTAGCCTACATTATTTATTAGTTAGTATGTATTTTTTACGCTATCTGGAAGATAATGATTAGGTTCCTTTTGGGATAATTGGATTTATCATGTTGAAGATCATGGTATTGGAATATTATTTTGGGATTATGTGACTAATATTTTTCTAGATGTTGGTCACTATTAATGGAAAACTATATGACTAATGTAAATATAATACAATGGTTATCATCTCAATGGATCATTCCGGTACACTGGGAGGGGTTTGAATCAGGGTACTCATGTTTTTACCAATTCACATTTCTTCTCTCTGAACGATTTTTATTTGGAAGGTCTCCACTTATTAGATTGAATATATTATACATTTTAGAAGACCCAATTATACCATATGCAAGAATAAATGTAAAAAAATCATATAACATATTATTTTTACGTTGTTCTCCCCTAATGTGGTTGACTATGTTCTTATTGTGTATGGGTTAATCTGAGACACATATTTCTACTCTGAATGAGTGAAAAATTACTAGTGGGTTGGTCATGTATCACACTTAAACCATGGTGGGTATGTATGAAATATTAACTAAATTATAGTTTCTTCCGAAAAAATGTTCTTTATAAATGAATCCCACTGATGTTTCATAAATAAAACACTTAATTCAATTATAAAGGTCAAAATAACATCAAGATATCACTAGAACACAACAATGATCTTCCTATTTGGGAAACTAAATATTAATTAATTCTACACTTTCTCACATCAAATAAAAATATATGACTACTAGTGAATATAATCAACAACACATCTAGCTAGTAAACTCAATGTACTCACCTAAATTGTAAAGTATAAAACATCTAATTCAACTGATTGTGGTAATAAAATGAAAAACTAAATATATATTCATAAATAAAAAATATTTTTCGTCAAAGATTCATTAAATAATATTGCTTCAACTCACTTCAATTATAACTTACATAAACATCATATCTTCGCATGCATATATTCTACATTATCAAAAGAAAATATTCAATTCATGTAATTATCCACTTTATTTATTTCTCATCTCTTTGTAATAAAAAAATATCAGTATAGTATATATTTTTTTCTTATTTTACCTTGTATAAACTGCATAAATAATCATGACATCCAAATATATTGTGTGACCTTAGTTATATTATCCTTTTATCATCCTTGTGACAATCCAAATAAATTGAAGTGAAATTTTCACTTAGTACTCATAAAAGAGGAAGACATAAAAACTCTGACACATTTTTTTATGCTATACATTGTTTGTGGTATGTCATGTAAATTTAAAAATTTAATTATACAATAACACAAACTGCATCACATTAATATTACAACATATTTAAATTTTATACTGTTAGTTATAGTTCTGTGTGAAAGAATATGTTCACATGCATTGTATATTTTTTCTAAGTTGTGTGTACGACACCATATTGCAATAGATATAAATTATTTAATTATGAAATTAAATGTTCCATGTAAAATATATATATAAGACATCAAGAATAGATATACATCATATTTTTGATGTAATGTCAATTATAAACGCTAACACAATTGTTTTTATCTTATGTATTCGTTGTTGCTTCATGGAAGCAGTTTCATTGCGAATCAACTGAGTGTGATAATCAATGGTCAACTACTCAAATTATTTTCATAAATATTATTTCATAAAAAACATTCAATCAACAATAATTTTAGTGGGTATATAATTATCCTTCTCAAAAAACTGTATTCCGCATAGCCCTCTTCTTAACGTAGCTATAATGTGGCATCTCAAAAACAGTATGAGATGTATCCTTTTGAATTATTTTTTTACAATATCATTCATAATTTTTTTTGAAAAATATTATTTCATGATATCATTATGTGGAACCTCCATGAAAATAATTAGAATATAACAACAATAATCTTAATGTATGGAATCTCCTTCACTAATACAATGTGTGTGATCAATGCGGGTTCTCTCTCAAAAAATAGCACTCGATTATCAGTTATAATATAATAAATACTTAACAAATGATTGTGATAAAGGTATTTATAAGAAGAAAATATATTATCATAATATTCAAGAAAGACATAGAAATAGGTGGGCGTGAATATTAATTGTTTCTTGAACCAGCACTGTCAAAAAAATATTTTCTTGAACACATCATTTAATTTATTTAATCTTCATTAAAAATGCCAAAAAAATCTTCTGTTATTTTTATGATCTTTTGATTCTCAGAACTCTCAACTAATGATTAGATATCATGGTTATACATACTATATATATGAAGATTCAACATCAATGTAAATATCATATTTGCTTAATGATTCTGTTTTTAGTTTGATCCTAGTTTTATCATGAAAAATGATAGATTTTTTTCGATCATAATTTGATCATTACAAAACTATGATGATGCTCGGAGATTGTTGATAATGATACTACCTATGATTCATGGAAATATTTTTTTATACCTTCTCTTGGATGTCTTGTGGGATAAGATGATGGGATACACTAATAAAGATGATTTAATATATATGAAAAATCAATGAATTGATTACACGGTGTTGGTTCCTTTTAAAGATAAATTTTATGATCCCATATCAAATCCCCAATTTATTTGCCACTCCATTATACTATATGATTCGAAATTATCATCCCAAAAATTGTTACCGATAGCATACATGACCCCCTGGCATCGCCCAATGTCGTTCTAAAGGAACGCTCACTTCCTACATGTTCCCCTCATGAATGACCTCTTTTGATATTTCCCAATCTCAGACCTATTTTATGGATTCCCATAATTTTTAATAGGATGGAAAAAGTAATTATCACAAGATACAAAAGAATCAGATCAAAAGTATTCTGTCCATATTCTCAAAATATTCATTATGAAAAATTTCATGGACATAATATTTCATCATTCTTTTAACTCGTCAATTCATCAACAAATTGATGATCAAGAATCTAAGATCATGAGAACATTAACTTTCTTCACTTTTTTAAATATATTTTCATATAAAACAATAATTAAAAAAATAACTCATTTTTCATTTATAATCATTTGTTTTTATCTCAAATCCCTAATGATGCAAGTTTTCTCAACTACAAACAAGCTCTATACTCATTAGATTTAATGTTGATTTACGTAAAAAACATTTACATACATTGTATCCTTGAAAACATGTGAATATTTCATTAGTTGAATTCAATTATAGAACACCAGAACACATAAATAAAAAACCATAACATTGATTTCTTATTTATCACATGTATTAAAAACAATTTCAACACAAATATTACATTGAATTAATTCGGGTTCTTCAATCTCTTTCGTTGGATTTTTTTAATTATATTTTCTTATAAATGTCAATGTTTTTCCACCCTATAGGATGATAATAAAAACATATACATTAGTATGGGAAATAATTCAACATAATTTATTCTCTAACAACTGAACTAGTCTTCTTCTCTCATTCAATTATCTCATTACATATGATTTTCCACTTATTAGAAATTCAAATTGATCCCATTGAGAGAAGTAAATCATAAAAATTGTTTATTTAATGATTTATAAGTTAATTATCTATATGTATAGCTGGGTTAACCCATATAGAAATAAGAATGAAAAATTTTGTTAATAAATATATCAATAATTTTTTCATATTATTATGACAATACTAAAATTTACATTAAGGGGATAATCTTAAAGTTTCCATCGAATCTCCAACATTTATCTCAAAAAAAATATTTAAAACATTCAACTTCAAGAATTTAGTTATCCATTCTTATTTTATATTACTTTTCAATCAAATTATATTATTCTATATATCAAATACATAATTTTCAATCATAAATATATAATATAACATAACATTTTACTAACAAGAATCAATTTATCGATATTTATATCTTCACTTAAATCCATTACTAGCTGGATGAGTTTCAGTCATGTTATTCCACATGAATGAATGTCATTAACAATGATATTCAAGGGAAATTTTAATACTTATTGAAATGAGGAACTCCATGATAAATATACAAATGTATGCTAGATAATATTACCACTACAAATATATCTTGAGTACTTCCCATTAAAATATTCCCCATCATTAATTACTGGTATAAATGAAACAAACACAAAACATACATTGGAATAAGGTGGTTTGTAAATCATTTTCAGTAAGAGAAGCAGGGATGAGAATTATCTCTATCCCCATAATCTCCATTTAATTCTTCTACTTATTTCAGGAAACACATCATTATTTATCCTTATTTTAATTTCCATATTTTATAATTTAAATACAACATGTACTTCTGGTTTTCTTCAAATTTAAACTTATATTGAACTGTATTCTTTGCATTAGCGAGTAGTTGAAATTCATTTTTTTGTTCCTACTCCATCATTTTATCCAATTACTGCTACTCTTGCCAAATTACTATTCATTCTGTTGGTAAATTCTCAGATATATTATTATATGTAGACTCATTCTACAGAGTATAATTTTTAACATAACAATCCAATGGTGTTCCTCATTTGTTCTTCTTTGGAAATATTTTTTCAGAAAACCATGTCATTCATTTTTTAGCAATATTCCGCGAAATTCATCACCATCCACACAAATCTACATGTCACGACTCATCCTCAGGGCCCGTGTCATGAGTACCCCAAGCCTGCCTTCCATAGGCTACGGATTGGTGACTAGCTCCAAAGGTGTAAATCCCTATGCTTGGAAGGTATTTCCTTTATATAAAGTAGACACATAAAATTAGAGTACACAATTAGAAGAAAAGCACTAATTAAAAATGAATACAAAGGTAGTGCTGAAAGTATAGGTGGATGGAAATAAAATCCTAATTGTAAAGTACAAGGAAAATAAAAAACATCTTGAAGGTTTCTAGATGCTCTTGGATCGTCCAACACAGATCCTACTTGAAGGGTAGGTATAGATAGCCTCCTCAGCGCTCCACGTCTGTCTGTCTCCTCTGGGTACCGTCTCGTCGAGAGGTTCACCTCCGGGTACCGTCTATTCCTTGTACACTCAGCCTTAGTCAGCGCTATCCGTCATCTTCATCCAACACAACGTGGTGCGGGCAAAGCCCGTTCAGGGGTGAGTATAATAATACCTAGTTGGAGAACCTGAGACCCTCAAAGGTCTCCCAGAATCCACTAAGGATAAACCACAGTAGTAAGATACAATCACAAAGTATCAACAATCATTACTTAGCTATATTCCCAAACATATACCTATATTACCAATCACAATTAGGCTCCAACTATAATGCCCAACCACATTACATTACACAAGTGTAGAAACACTCCACAACGAAATTAGAAAATAAGTTGAATGCAATAGGTACAACTCACTGAAGAATTAAATGTGGGCTTCACCACAACACAACCATGAAGAAACATCCATGAAGAAACATCCATGATGAAACATCCACCATTACATAGGTATATTCCCATATATATACCTAAGTCATCAATATTACACATCTCATACATGAGGTAAATACAACGGTAATGACTCAGCTAACACCAGGTATATAGAACTTAAAAGAGAGTAAGAGATGATTAGATGTAGCCACTGAATCATCTTTCACTGTAGAATGATAGATATCTATAGAAACCTAAAACAATAGTCTATCAAAGCTGTCGATCCTTCATGAAATCTCCATAAAAAAGTCATTTTTTTCGAACCCACAGAGGATCAAGGTCCAGTCTCATCCCGGTTGAACCCACGAAGGATCCAGGTCTAGTATCATCATTGTCGAACCCACAGAGTATCCAGGTCCAGTCTCTTGCTGTCGATCCCACGGAGGATCTAGGTCAAGTCTCATCACTATAAACCCCATGGAAGATCCAGGTATAGTCTCATTGATGTCGAACCCACTGATCACCCAGGTCTAGTCTTGTCATTGTCGAAACCACTGAGGATCCACGTCCAGTCACATTGCTGTCAAACCCATGGAGGATCCAGGTCCAGTCTCATCACTTTCAATGTCACGACCGTCCTCGGGGCCCGTGCCGTGACTACCCCAAGCCCGCCTTCCATAGGCCAGGGGCTGGCGACTAGCACCAAGGCGTAAATCCTAGTAAAAAGGGAAGGCATTGCCTTTGTAAAGTAAACAAGCACCACAGAGTAAGAAAGCGGAAGAAGTAAACACTATGTAAAAGCTGGTACAACAGTAAGTGCGGAAATGTAAAGGGGGCTGGAAATACAAGCCCAATTGTAAAGTACAACCCAAAGGGGAAAACAGCAACTGAAAAGTAAAGACGCAACGTCGAGCCATCCACTGGAAGTCCCACCTGAAGGGTGGGTACAGAAAGGCTCCACTGCTCCTCGGGTCCAGCCGACCGCTCCAAGTACGTCCCGCCCAGTGGTCCACCTCTAGGTACCGTCCTGCTCTGCAAGCCTCCACCACGATCAGCGTTGTCCGTCGTCTGCAACCAACACAATGCAGTGCGGGCATAGCCAGTGCAGGGGTGAGTATAAGCTACTCAGTAGGGACCCCGAGACCCGCGAAGGTGTCCCAGAATCCACAAAGGATAATACACAACGGAAAGATACAATCAAGAAGTAACATCCGACACGGCATAGGTATATGCCCATACATATACCTAAGTCATCAATTCTCGCTCGGCTCCAACATCTGAGCTCAAGTACAACCCAGTCCACACAGGGAAGCAAAACGTAAATCCAAACAGGATAGCACAACACAATGCACAAAGGAAAAAAAATGTAAATCCACACAGGATAGCACAACACAATCCATAATGGAAATAAAACAGGGTTTTCAGCTCACACATGTATAATTCTTTGAATGACGATAGAGATGACCCCTGATCCATATAATTCGTCGGACCCACAAAGGATCGATAGGTACTAACCCCCGTAATGACCCACAAAGGATCTGACCCATAAAGGATCGATAGGTTACTAACCCCCATAAAGACCCACACAGGATCGAGCCCACAAAAGACCTGTAGGCACTGGCCCACACAGGACGGCTGAGCGCTGACCCATATAGGATCGGACCCACCGAGGATCGGTAGCACTGACCAACAAAGGATCGATGAGTGTTGTAATCGTCGTCGTCGAATCCATTGAGGATCTCTGTACAGTCATCGTCGTCATAGTAGTAGTCGCAGCCAGCTCTAGAGTTCTCGCACACAGCAAGCTCATCCGGGAGGGTCCGCTCCACGAGCCGAGAGGCTGATACATCAACTGACACCTAGTCCAGAGTTGATGTATCCAAAAGTTCCGTATCACCAACAGGAACTCAACGTCACAGACGGCGCGTCAATCGGATGCCCGGTTTGAGAGATATTGGCTTTTTCGTCCCAGGGGCCCGGTTGGTTTTTAAGGAAAAACCAACCCGACCGTACTCCACCTGCATCCAAACCTCGGGCAGAGTATTCCAAAATATCCACCTCACTTAAAGGAATTCAACGAAGTCGACGACATGACGATCGGACGTCCAAAGCTCAAGATATGAGTGTTTCTACTCTGAGGGCCCGGTTGGTTTCGTGTACGAACCAACCCGGCCGAACCCAAAGTATTCTGAAAACTTGAGTGTGATATACCTAAACGAACGTCTCAATCCATGGATCTCATCGCCGCTGACGGCTCGTCGTTCGGGGGCCCGTAGCTCAAGATACGGGTAAAAGACCGAAAACGGTCCGAAGAGGGGGGGTCTGGGCCCGGACCGACCCGGCCCAACCCCCCCAGGCCGGCCCGAACTGGGTCGACCCGACCCGGGTCTGGGTCTGACCCGTTTCAGCACGGCCCGACACGGCCAGGGCGCGAACCAGCCGGTCGGGCCGGCTCGGGTTGCCTCGGCCGAGCGGCCGAGCGAGGGAGCTGCGGGGCGCTTCCCCCGCGGAATGAAGGTGTCGCGGCCCCACGTGGGGCCGCGCTGGATCTACGGATGCGGAAAAGCCGCGTCTCGTGTGTGCCGGACCCGCACGGCCGTGTGTCCGCTCGTGCCGCCGCAGCCGCGGCTGCGCCTGGGCGCCGCCGCCTCTGGCCGCTGGCGCAGCCGGTGGGTTCCACGGGCCACCGGAGTTCCTCTGTTTGTCCGATTTCGTTTCCGCCTACGCCATAGCTCCTCCCGGGTCCCGTACATCACTGCGGGAGAAACGAATCACCTCTGCGGCATGTTTTTTCATCGCCTGCCAATCCACACATCAACGAAGAACTGCGGAGGGTTGTCGGGCCGTGTTTGTTTGGCCCGCACCCTCCGCGTTAGGTGATAACAATCGGGAATAAAAATATTCAACACATGAATAACAAGCAAGGCACAATTTTAATAAAATTAAAATTGAACTTGATTCGGGTTCTTTGTTTTAAAAGAAACAATCAAGGGAATTATTTATTGTTCTCAAATTAAAATCCCTACCTCGCCGTAGTCGCCGAGCATGCGTTCATCGCAGAATTGATCATCGCGGAAGGAGGTGATCGTCGCGTCGCGAAAGGGCATCACGTCGTCGCAGAAGAGCGTCGCGTCGTCACGGAACTTGGCAGCACGTCGGCGAACTCCGAGGATCAAAACATATAGATTTAATTTATAATAATTAAATCCATATTGTTGTTATAATCCACAAAGAATTTAAAAGGAGCGCAACCCCCTACCTTGTCGTTGTCGATCGAAGGTTGTTGCGGGGTTGGATTGTCGCGGACGAACGTCACGGAAGAAGAATCACTGGCATCGCGGTACTTGGCGTCGCGTCTTGGATCTCTGAGTGCTCGGTGTTCTTCTTCTCCCTTCTTCGGAGGCTGGCGTTCTTCGTGTTCTTCGCGTTATTCGCTCTCTTCGCATTCTTCGCGAATGAGGATGAAGAACTTGAGGTTTCGGTCAAATCCTCTCAACGAACAACCCTTAAAAAGAATAGCATTGGTATTATTCTATTAACATGCCAACAAACGAAAAAATATAACTTAAGTAACGACCCATTAATTCATAGAATTAATTCAACGAATAAAACTGCCCAATGAATTGGTGCGTTAAGAATTTAAGAAAACGTGTCAGTTGACTTTCATAATGACGGGTTTTCGCAGGGGCGCTACTTAGAGGAAAAGAAATGGTGGGGCTCGTGCGGGCCCCACCCCACAAATATCCTACCAAGAGGGTAGGATATTCTGAATTGTACCCTATCCGCTTTAACTTAGCTTAAGAAGCTTTAAGTGGCTTTTAAGTGGCTAAAGTGAAATAAAAATAAAGTTGCCGCGCCACTTTATTTTATTTCTTAACTTAATGCCCAAAAATTAAAAACCACACCCGAGTAAATGCAACTCCGGAAGAGGCGTTTCAAAGCATGTACTGGTGCTGTGATTCCATCAGTGCCCTCAGAATTCGATTCCAAGCACCGGTTCAAATGTTAGAAAAATCTGCTCGTTCATTCACTGAGCGTACCCAAGGCAAACTTCAGAAAATGATTCCGGGCACACTGGGCCTCGGAATCAGGTGCCGTCCGAAACTGTGTTCTTGTAAAATTCCAAAGAAAATTAAGAAAAAAATTTACTTGAAATTTACGGGTCTTTACATCACTCCAACCTCAGGGATTTACATCCCCGTAAAGATACATCGTATAATAGGGAAACAAATGTGGGTATTGAGCACGTATCTGAGCCTCCCGCTCCCAAGTGCTCTCTTGGAGGTTCTCGTGCTTCCATCTGATGTGCACAAGAGGAATCGATCATCCACATAGGACCCGCTCCTGTCAATCCTCGATCTCCATCGGGTCCTCTGCAAAAGTCTCCCCATCATCCATGTCTAGCTCCCCATGGTAAATGATGTGTGTCAGGTCGTGCACGTATCTCCTCAGCTGAGATACGTGGAAGACGTCATGCACCCGGTGCAACTGAAGTGGTAGAGCCAGGAGATATTCCACCTCACCAATCCTGCTGAGGACCTGGAATGGATCGATGAAGCATGGAGACAACTTCCGCCTCGGCCAAATCTCTGTAATCCAGGTCGAGGTGAGACATGCAAGAAGACGTGGTCTCCATCCTCTAACTCTAGTGGCCTCCGCTTCCTGTCAGTATAAGACTTCTGCCGGCTCTGAGCTGTCCTCATCCACTCCTGGATGACCTGGACCTTCTCTATCATGGCCCAGTACATCTTTGGTCCCACAAGTGCTGACTCCCCAGGGTCTGTACAGCAAAAAGGAGATATGCAAGGTCTATCGTACAACTCCTCATATGGTGCCATCCCGATGGTGGAGTGGTAGCTGTTGTTGTATGAAAACTCAACCAAGGGTAGGTGGTCCTCCCAGCTGCGACCAAAGTCGAGGACACATGCGCGGAGCCTGTTCTCGAGAGTCTGAATGGTCCTCTCCGTCTGACCTTCCATCTGAGGGTGAAAGGCGGTGCTCAAACGTAGATGTGTCCCGAACGCCTCCTACAACCCCTTCCAAAGCCGGGAAGTAAAGCGAGCATCTCGATCGGAGATGATAGATAATGGCACACTATGAAGCCGTAAAATCTCCTGAACGTAGAGACGCCCTAATCTCTCCACTGAGCCCTGCTCTATGATGGGTAAGAAGTGAGCCGACATGGTTAGTCGGTTGAAAATCACCCAGATGGAGTCGTGACCTCTGGAAGTGCATGGAAGTCCAGTCCCGAAGTCCATAGATATGTCGTCCCAGTTCCACTCCGGGACCTCCAATTGTTGTTCCAAGCCTGCTGGTACCTAATGCTCTGACTTCACCTGCTGGAAGGTGAGGCATCGAGAAACGGACTCTACCATAGCCTTCTTCATGCCCGGCCACCAGTGATGTCATCTGAGGTCCTTGAACATCTTCACCACTCCAGGATGTACCGCCAAAGGAGATGTGTGAAACTCTCTCAGAACCTCCTCTCGTAAAGCAACTGGTACCAAGGTATGTCCTCTGAAAAAGATGTCGTGCTCTGCTCTAAAAGAGAAGCCATCAGGTGCCTGTCCTGAGGATATCTGTGCACACCGCATCTCACTGTCAGCATCCCCACGATGTTCCTCTCTAACCCGTTGCAGTAGTGGGGGGTGACTATGAGAGACTGGAGGAAGGCTGCTCCATCTCTATCCACGAAGGATATCTACAAAGCGGCTAGCTGCTCTGTCACCTCCTCAAGGAGCTGAATGTCCGTCCTCCTGCTGAGAGCATCGGCTACTACGTTCCCCTTCCCAAGAGTATAGACTATATCAATGTCATTGTCCTAGAGGAACTCGAGCCATCGTCGTTGTCTCAGGTTCAGGTTTTTCTGAGAGAAGATGTACCTGAGACTCTAATGGTCAGAAAAGACTGTAAAGCTCCTGCCCATCAGGTACTGTCACCATTTCTTCAGAGCGAAGACCACTGCTGCTAACTCAAGGTCATGGGTAGCATATTTCTGCTCATGTGGCCTCAACTGACGTGATCCATAGGAGATCACTACCCGCTCCTATATCAGGAGACATCTGAGTCTGTTCCCTGATGCATCACAGTAAATTATGTACCCCACTCCCTCCTCCGGAAACCTTAAGATAGGTGTGCTGGTCAATCTCTGTCTCAGTTTCTGGAAGCTCTGCTGAGATCTGTCTGACCACACAAAGGGTTTTCCCTTCTTCATAATAGATGAGAGCGGTGTCGCGACTCTGGAGAAGTCTGGCACAAATCTCCGAATGTATCCAGCTAGTCCCAAGAAACTCTGCACCTCCATCACGCTCCTGGGTGGCTCCCAAGCTAGCACTGCCTCGATCTTCGTAGGATCCACTGCAACTCCCTCCTCAAAGATGACGTATCCCAAGAAGTGGACCTCACGTATCCATAACTGACACTTCGAGAGATTTCCATAAAGTTGGTGCTCTCGGAGTGTGTCTAGTACAACCCGCAAGTGGTAGGTGTGCTCCTCCTCAGTCGTCGAGTATATCAAAATGTCGTCGATGAATACCACAACAAATCGATTGAGGTATGGCTGTAAGATACTGTTCATGAGGCCCATGAACACTTCTGGAGCATTGGTTACGCCGAATGGCATAACCATGAACTCATAGTGGCCATACCGACATCTGAAGGTCGTCTTCTGCACGTCCTCATCTCGATCTCTGAGCTGATGATAGCCTGACCTGACGTCTATCTTTGAGAACCACCGTGCTCCCTTGAGCTGATTGAAGAGGTCATCAATCCTCGGTAGCGGATATTTGTTCGTCACTGTCACCTGGTTCAGGCGATGATAGTCGACACACATTCACAAGCTCCCGTCTGCCTTCTTGGCGAACAATATCGGGGAACCCCAGGGTGAAACACTAGGTCGGATGAATCCCTTGCCTTGCAAGTCCTCCAACTGTACCCGTAGCTCTCGAAGCTCAGTGGGGGCCATCTGATATGCTGGAGTGGATATCGGGGTTGTCCCGGGGTAAAGATTAATTTGAAAGTCTACCTATTTGCGAGGAGGTAGCCCTGGAACGTCGTCGGGAAAGACGTCCGTATACTGATCCACCACTACAGGAAAACTAGGCCTCCGCACATCAACAGCTCCTAGGATGAGGCTAGCCAAATGATGAGTGATGGGATTTCCTCCCCTCTGTGGAAGTCCATCCTGTGCTGCGAAGGCTCCCTTCTCACCGGTGAAGGTGAACCTGCTCCCGTGGGTGCGTACACATCGCACCTTGTGCCTAATACAGTCAATCTGTTCATGGACTGTAGATAACCAATCCATGCCTAAGATGACGTCGTAAGGCCTCGACGCTGCTACAAGAAGATCCCAGCTGAAGCTCTCACCTCCTAGAGTAAGCTCACACTGCCTGCACTAGTGTGTAATCGTCGATTCTTCTCCAGTAAGAATCTCTAGCCATAAGGATCGAGCCAACGGCTCTTTCAGAATCTCCGAGCTCCGAACAAGGGCAGTGGATATGAAAGAGTGATTCGCTCCTCTGTCTATAAGAACTGCAGAAAGGGTGGAATAGACACAGATCGTACCTCAAATCATCTCGGGCGCACAGTGGTTGTAGGCCTCTGATACCTGGAGATGTGCCTGTCTCTGCCCGCCAGCTCCCTGTGGTCAGGGCGGGCCTCCTGGTGGTGGTGATGGTAGAGCCTCAAAGCGTCGCCCACCACCTGCTACTCGCCCAGCTCCTCTTCCTTGTCCGCCTTCTCCCTGTGGACCGTCACGGTCGACCCTCTTCCTCTGCCTGGGAGGCCCATCAACTTTCTACTGCTCCTCGGCACAGTGGGTCAGGCAGTAATGAGCCATGTGACCCTGCCCACCGCAAGTGTAGCACTGCCTGCCTCTCGAAAGACTAGCTCTGCGCTGTGTGCCCCGCACTGCTAAGCCAGTGTCCTGAGGTTGTCTACGTGAGGGTCTGGTCTGCCTGGACCCCTGAGTCATCTGTCGACTGCCTGCTGCAGAAGACTCTACGATGTCCCGCCCCACGGTAGGTCTCGCTGCTATAGAAGTCTCAGCAAGAAAGATCTCGATCAAAAGGGCTCCCTCCAGTACTCCTGCATGAGTCAAAATGGTGAGGGAGATCAGCGATGCACAGATCTCATGTCTCAATCCCTACACAAAGTTCTGGGCCCGGAAGAACGGGTCTCATACCATGTCGGTCGAGTAGTGCGAGAGATCAGTGAATCTCGCCGAGTACTGGGAAACCTTCATGCTGTCATGTCGCAGCTGAAGAAGCTCCTGGATGCACACCGCAAGAAGGGTGGCCGGGACGATCTGTGAGCGGAAGAGGCCCGCAAAGTCTGTCCAGATGAGAGAGGCCTCATCGTGCACCTGGAGCATCAACCTCCACCATCGTCCTGCTGCTGCGTGCAGTAGGCTCGCTGCGAGGATCACCATGAGGTCTGCTCGTGTCCTCACTAGTCTGAAAACTCGAACAACTGCCTCCAGCCAGTCCTCGGCTACCTGGGGGTCCGTCTCCCCGCGGAACCTGGGCGGTCGCTAGTGCTAGAACTCATGCAGTGGACTGAGGCGATGTGCATCATCCGCAGCTGGTGCTGGAAGCATCAGTGGCTCGGCGGGTAGAGGTATCGCCGGTGCCTCCGCCGTCAAAGGGCCCTGTACCGAGGCCTCATCGCTCGGCGGGCTGTCGTCACGTACGACTCTCGGAACCCTAGCTGGCTGCCGTCATGGGGCTATCCTGAAAAGGAAACAGGTGCACCATGGTCAGAACAGTATAACTGGTGAGCTGACATAAAGTAATAACAAAGAAAACATAAAACACACATGCAATCAATGTTTTTGTGCATTAAATTGGAAATCAGATTTCAGGGTCCTGGTGTACGGATACGTCGGCCGCCGCACCAACATTGGGATCCCTGGACTGATAACCACACCCAATACGCTAAACACTATTTCTTCACACAGAAAAGATCAGAGTCTGTGGTAGAACTGAACTCCTCTGATACCAATTTGTCATGACCCGTCCTCGGGGCCCGTGCCATGACTACCCCATGCCCACCTTCCATAGGCCAGGGGCTGGCGACTAGCACCAAGGCGTAAATCCTGGTAAAAAGGGAAGGCATTGCCTTTGTAAAGTAAACAAGCACCACAGAGTAAGTAAGCGGAAGAAGTAAACACTAAGTAAAAGCTGGTACAATTGTAAGTGCGGAAAAGTAAAGGGGGCCGGAAATACACGCCCAACTGTAAAGTACAACCGAAAGGGGTTTTCATGCATTAAGTCAGAAATCAGAAGTCAGGGTCCTGGTGTATGGATACGTCAGCTGCCGCACCAACACTGGGCTCCCTGTACTGATAACCACACTCAATACGCTAAACACTATTTCATCACACAGAAAAGATCAGAGTCCGTGGTAGAACCGATCTCCTCTGATAGCAATTTGTCACGACCCGTCCTCGGGGCCCGTGTCGTGACTACCCCAACCCCACCTTCCATAGGCTAGGGGATAGCAACTAGCCCCAAGGCGTAAATCCCGATAAAAAGGGAAGGCATTGCCTTTGTAAAGTAAACAAGCACCATAGAGTAAGCAAGCAGAATAAGTAAACACTAAGTAAAAGTTGGTACAACAGTAAGTGCGGAAAAGTAAAGGGGGCCAGAAATACAAGCCCAACTGTAAAGTACAACCGAAAGGGGTTTTCATGCATTAAGTCAGAAATCAGAAGTCAGGGTCCTGGTGTACGGATACGTCGGCCGCCGCACCAACACTGGGCTCCCTGGACTGATAACCACACACAATACGCTAAACACTATTTCTTCACACAGAAAAGATCAGAGTTTGTGGTAGAACCGAACTCCTCTGATAGCAATTTGTCACGACCTGTTCTTGGGGCCGGTGCCGTGACTACCCCAAACCCGCCTTCCATAGGCCAGGGGCTGGAGACTAGCACCAAGGCGTAAATCCTGGTAAAAAGGGAAGGCATTGCCTTTGTAAAGTAAACAAGAACCACAGAGTAAGAAAGAGGAAGAAGTAAACACTATGTAAAAACTGGTACAACAGTAAGTGCGGAAAAGTAAAGGGGGCCAGAAATACAAGCCCAACTGTAAAGTACAACCGAAAGGGGAAAACAACAACTAAAAAGTAAAGCCGCAACGTCGAGCCATACACTAGAAGTCCCACCTGAAGGGTGGGTACAGAAAGCCTCCACTGCTCCTCGGGTGCAGCCGACCGCTCCGAGTGTGTCCTGCACAGTGGTCCACCTCCAGGTATCGTCCTGCTCCGCAAGCCACCACCACGATCAGCGATGTCCATCGTCTGCAACCAACATAACGTAGTGCAGGCATAGCCCGTGTAGGGGTGAGTATAAGCTACTCAGTAGGGGCCTCGAGGCCCCCGAAGGTCACCCAGAATCCACAAAGGATAATCCACAGAGGAAAGCTACAATCACGAAGTAACATCCGACACGGATTAGGTATATGCCCATACATATACCTAAGTCATCAATTCTCGTTCAGCTCCAACATCCGAGCTCATGTACAACCCAGTCCACATAGGGAAGAAAAACGTAAATCCACACAGGATAGCACAACACAATCCACAGAGGAAACCAAAACGTAAATCCACAGAGGATGGCACAACACAATCCACAAAGAAAAGCAAACATGGTTTTCAGCTTACACAGGTATACTTCTTCGAATGATGATAGAGATGATCACTGATCCATCTACGTTGTCGGACCCACAACGGATCGATAGGTACTAACCCCCACAATGACCCACAAAGGTTCTAACCCACAAAGGATCGATAGGTAACTAACTCCCGAAAGACCCACACAGGATCAGGCCCACACAGGACTTGTAGGCCCTGGTCCACACAGGACCGCTGAGCGCTGACCCACACAGGATCAGACCCACACAGGATCGGTAGCACTGACCCACAAAGGATCGCTGAGTGCTGTAGTCGTCGCCGTCGAATCCACTGAGGATCTCTGCACAGTCGTCGTCGTCACAGTAGCAGTCGCAGCCAGCTCTAGGGTTCCTGCACATAGAAAACTCGTCCGGGAGGGTCCGCTCCATGAGCCGAGAGGCTGATACATCAACGGACACCTAGTCCAGAGTTGATTTATCCAAAAGTTCTGTATCTCCAACAGGAACTCAACGTCGCAGACGGTGCGTCAATCGGACGCCCGGTCTGAGAGATATTGGCTTTTTCATCCCAGGGGCCCGGTTGGGTTTTAAGGCAAAACCAACCCGACCGTACTCCACTTGCATCCAATCCTCAGGCGGAGTATGCCAAATGATCCACCTCACATGGAGGAATTCAACGAAGTCGACGGCACGTCGATCGGACGTCCGAAGCTCAATATATGTGCATTTCCGCTCCGAGGGCCCGGTTCGTTTCGTGTACGAACCAACTCGGCCGAACCCAATGTATTCCAAAACGTTGAGTGTGATATACCTAAATGACCGTCTCGATCCAAGGATCGTATCTCCGCTGACGGCACGTCGTTCGGAGGCCCGTAGCTCAAGATACGGGTAAAAGACCGAAAACGGTTCGATGACGGGGGGTATGGGCCCGGACCGACCCGGCCCAACCCCCCCGGGTCGACCCGACCCGGGTTCGGGTCCAACCCGGTTCGGCGCGGCCAGACTCGGGTTGGCTGAGCGGCCGAGCGAGGGAGCCGCGGGGTGCTGCCCCTGTGGAATGAGGGTTCCGCGGCGCCGCGTGGGGCCACGCTCGATTAGCGGACGCGGAAAAGCTGCGTCTCGTGTGTGCTGGACCCGCGCGGTCGTGGGTCCACTGGTGTCGCCGCCGCCACAGCTTCATCTGCGGCGTCTCTGTCCGGCGGCGCGCCGGGGCATCGCCGGTGCCGCCGCGCCGGCGGCCCGCGCCACCGGTGGGTTCTGCGGGCCACCAGAGTTGCTCCGGTGGTCCAATTTCGTTTCCGCCTGCGCCATAGCTCCTCCCGTGTCCCGTACTTCACTGCGGGAACAACGAATCACCTCTGCAGCATGTTTTGTCGTCGCCCGCCAATCCTCACATCAACGAAGAACTGCGGAGGGTTGTCGGGCCGTGTTTGTTTGGCCCGCACCCTCCGCGTTAGGTGATAACAATCGGGAATAAAAATATTCAACACATGAATAACAAGCAAGGAACAATTTTAATAAAATTAAAATTGAACTTGATTGGGGTTCTTTGTTTTAAAAGAAAAAATCATGGGAATTAAAGATTGTTCTCAAATAAAAATCCCTACCTCGCCGTAGTCGTCGAGCGCCTGTTCTTCGCGGAATTGATCGTCACGGAAGGAGGTGATCGTCGCGTCGCGAAAGGGCGTCGCGTCGTCGCGGATGACAGTCGCGTCGTCGCGGAACATGGTGTCGCGTCAACGAACTCCGCTGATCAAAACATATAGATTTAATTAATAATAATTAAATCCATATTGTTGTTATAATCCAAAAAGAATTTAAAAGGAGCGCAACCCCTACCTTGTCGTTGTCGATCGAAGGTTGTCGCGGGGTTGGATTGTCACGGAAGAACGTCGCGGAAGAAGAATCTCCAGCATCGCGGTACTTGGCGTCGCATCGTCGATCTCTGAGGGCTCGGCTTTCTTCGTCTCCCTTCGTCGGAGGTCGGCGTTCTTCGCGTTCTTTGCGTTCTCCGCGCTCATCGCGTTCTTCGCGAAGGAGGATGAAGAACTTGAGGTTTCTGTCAAATCCTCTCAACAAACAACCCTTAAGAAGAATAGCGTTGGTCTTATTTTATTAACATGCCAAAAATGAAAAAAGATAATTTAAGTAACGACCCATTAATTCATGGAATTAATTCAACGAATAATACCACCCAATTAATTGGTGCGTTAAGAATTTAAGAAAACGCGTCAATTGAATTTCATAATGACGGGTTTTCACGGGGGCGTTACTTAGCGGAAAAGAAACGGTGGGACTCGGGCGGGCCCCACCCCACAAATATCCTACCAAGAGGGTTGGATATTTTGAATTGTACCTTATCCTCTTTAACTTAGCTTAAGCAGCTTTAAGTGGATTTTAAGTGGCTGAAGTGAAATAAAAATAAATTTGTTGCACCACTTCATTTTATTTATTAACGTAAATCCCAAAAATTAAAAACCACACCCCAGCAAATGCATCTCCGTAAGATGCGTTTCTAAGAAAGTACCGTCGCAGCGATTCCATCGGTGCCCTCAGAATTCGATTCCGAGCACCGGTTCCTAAGTTAGAAAAACCAACTCATTCGTTCACTGAACGTACCCGATCCAATCTTCGGAAAATGATTCCGGGCACACCGGGCCTCGGAATCTGGTGCCGTTAGAAACTTCATTTTTGTAAAATTCCAATGAAAATTAAGAAAAAAATTTCCTTGAAATTTACGGGTCTTTACATTCAAACCCATAGAGGATCCAGGTCGAGTCTCATTACTATCAAAAAAATGGAGGATCTAGGTCCAGTCTCAGCACTGTTGATCCCATAGAAGATTGAGGTCTAGTCTCGTCACTGTGGAACCCATGAAGGATCCAGGTCCAGTCTCATCGTTGTCGAACCCACGAAGAATCCAGGTCCAGTCTCGTCATTGTACTCTTGATTCTGGGAGTGTCCGCTGCTCGAGCCATGTGGCGATATGTCAAATACCATGTATTCATGAGTTAATGTATCTCGTAGTTTCATCTCATCATAATAATCCTGAGGCAACAGACAACACGTCAATCAGACGCCAGGTCTATGAGTTATATGAATTTATGTTCCTGGGGCCCGGTTGGTATTTAGGTTCAATCCAACCTGCCAATAACGCAATTGCGTCCAAAACTCAAGTGGGTTATTCCAAAAGAACAATCTCACTCCAAGACATCCATCGCCATAGGTGGTTCTTCAATCAGTCACCCGTAGCCTAAGGAGGGGGTAAAAAGGTGTATTCGGGCCAAACGGGTCTAGTTCCGGTTTGCTCCAGTCGGACCGACCCTATCCACAAAAATGACCCAGTCTGAGAAAACAGTTGAGCTGAGGGAATGACCTAGCCTGAAGGGGCAGTCGGGCCTGACAGGTGGCCCGGCGGAAGATGGCCCGACCTCAGGGCGTCCTGGCTGATGGTGGCCCGGCCGTGGGCTGCCTGGCTCGGGGCGGCCCGACTAAGGATAGCCATGCCGATGGCCGCCCGGCCGAGGGCATCCTGGCCGGCCGGCGCCCTACGTGGTAGGCGGCTGGCCCGCGTGGCGGGCGGCTGGCCCGCGTGGCTGGGGGTTGGCCCGTGTGGCCTGCTGGCCACGCCTGGGGGGGGGGTTACACCCCTACCTTCCGAAATGGTCGCTGCACAACGCGCTGGCCTGGTAACTCCGAGACACGAAGGGTCCCGCCTGTAGCGTGCACTGGCAGCCGACTCAGCTGACCGCCCTCTCCTTACGGTCGTGGCCTATGGTCGTGGTCATGCACCACCAGTGTGGTGAAACGGTGCCACACCCCTTTTCCACGGCCCGCCCTGGCCGCGACTCCCTATTACTTCATGCGGCGTGACAGTGTCGCACCACCATCTGACCGCCACGACCCTCCTGCCCATGAACCTTTCTTCCGGTGTGGTATGACGGCACCGCACCCCTCTAGCACTGCCACGGCCCACCTAGTCGCGGCTCGGTTCTTTTTCTGGCACGACAGTGCCACGCCCTTGTGGAGACCTGGCGGCCTTGCACATCTGGATTTTTTCATGGCTGTCTCATTGTTAGTCGTCACGTGTACCGCCTCTGTCATCAACAAACAAGAACAAACCAAAGGGGAGAGTCGGGTCGTGTTCATGCGGTCCGACCCCTCCTTGTTATTGGGATATTATTCGGTCCTAAAAGAACACAACATATGATGGTGTAGAAAGGGTAAAATTCAATCGTAAAATAATAACCCCTTCCTCGTATTTGTCGATGGTTGATGGTGGAAGGAGAGTAAAATAGGACGTTGATTTGTTGACATCGGGAGGCATCTAGGGAAGAAGCGTCGTCGGCATTCTTCGCAGTAGGCTTATTTTCCTTTGGGTTGGACGAAGAGCATTGAATAATTTCTTCCTTCATCGGTTGTATGTGGAGTTCTTCGTTGAAAGACAAAAGGCTCCTATCTAGCTCTCCCCTTTCTCTGTTCCACCCAATATTAATGCCCAACAAAATAAAATAATAGGTTTTTCTATTATTTTATTGTTGGAAATAATTTTAACATATTCAAATTTAATTATGTTACTTCACTTTATTAATTAGTGAAGTTGTCTTAATTAATTTGGGGGATGAAGGTCAAGAAGTTAATGAATTCATTAAGTGAATTGGGACATTAATGAGGGGAAGGAGGATAGTTTACATCCCACATAGATGGGGGGTTTAGAGGTGTTCCAAAATTAATGTGGAGTTAGAAGAGTTATGAAACTTGTGTGGGACCCACTAAATAAAAACATCCCAAGAGAGGTTATGTGTGGGTGGCCCCCACCCCTAACCTCCACTTGGAGGTTTTATCCACCATAATATAAAATTCAATTAAGTCTTATTTATATTTATTTTGTTTTTAAAAACATCAAAAACTATCTTCCACTCTCGTTAAAACACATCAGCGGTGAAGTTATCACTAATAAATAACTGATGCTATGAGTTCAATGCTGTCCCCAGATTTCATTTCTGAGCACCAGTTCAAAAGATATAAAATCTCCCTCGTACGTTTACTAAACGTATCAGAGGAAAATCTCAGAAATTGACTCTGGGCACATCGGGCCTCAGAATCATGTGTCGTCTGAAACTACAAACTTGAAAAATTCCCATTAATTTATGAAAATAAAATTTCAATGGAAGTTATGGGTTTTTACATTATCCCCACCATATGGATTTAAATACCTATAAGCTACAACTCACACTAAGGAAACAAATGGGGTTACTGAGCACACATCTGAGATTCCTGCACTCATGTTCTCTCCTGGAGGTTCTCGTGCTGCCACCGAACGCGCACCAGAGGATTCGACCATCCATGTAGGACCCGTACTTCTAGATCCTAAATATCTACTGGAACCTCCATGAAAGTCACCCTTTCATCGATATCCAGCTACCCATGGTCGATGATGTGGGCATGGTCATGCATGTATCTTCTTAGTTGAGATACGTGGAACACGGCATGCACCCGGTGCAACTGAGGTGGAAGAGCCAAGCGATAAGCCCCCTCGTAGATAGAGTTAATATTTTCATTATTATTTATATGTTTTTAAATTATTTAATCCCTCCCAATTATTCAATGTGAGTTTATTTACATCATTTATGTGTTTTTGGTGTATTTTGGGCTTAATTGTGAGAATGAGGTAATTCTGTAAAATTGTCAGTTTTATATAGCTTCTGTTTTTTGGGCATAACTTTTATAATATGGGTCCAATTGAAGTGAATCTTTTTTTAGGATTCCTATACTTGTGGACTTAAATTGTTCCTTCTGTACCAAGACCCAATTCGAAACCCAATGGTACAGAAAATTCAATAAAGTGGAGAAATCAGTTTTGAAGGCAGAATGGACCCCACTTCATTAAATATAGAATATCTCCTTCACCCAAACTTAGAATGAGGTTATTCCAGCTGTTGTCGACAGAAGACTTGAAAACTACGGTTCGCATTAAATTTCATATATAATTGAGCTCATTAATGCTTCCTTTTGGTGTGTCCAAGTAGAGTGGGTGAAACAGTGTTTGGCGGCCAGAAAAGTAATGGTCATTGATTCGGCCATATCGTTCTTTACACATGTCCAATGACTCTATAATTTTTAGGGTCGATACAAGACATCATTTACAACATTCTATAAGAAGGGAAATCAGTGAGTTTCAGCCGGTGTGTGGGAAGAGCAGAGGAAAACTTCTGGAGAACAGAATTTGGAGCACCAAATTTTCTGTTCTTTGTTTTCTCTCTTTCGTTCTTCTTAGTTTTGTAATGAATTCTTCTTTACCCTTAGTCACAATTACCCTTAACATGGTGGGGTAAACTTATGTGTGATTGGGGAAGGATAGGTTTTCCATGTTGTATTTCATGAGCTCCTTCTCTTAATTTTTTAAAATCCTCTTCTCTTATGAGAATCAGCCTCAATTTCCTATAATAGTTTTTATTATCATGTACAATTGTATCTGATTTTAGATTCTGTTGTTCATTTATATTTGGTCAATGATCAGTATATCTCTCCACTATGTTCTGGTTTATAAACGATGGAATAGACCGGGACTTAGTGGTGAAGTACTCGGTGATCACTGGTACATGTGTCAGGAGTAGTGAATGTTCTTGATTACTTGGGATAAACAAGACCCGATTATGAATTGCCTAAGATAATTGGGAGTATTTTCTACAACTCTATTACACATTGGATGTAGAGTAGACCAACCTAAGATTTTATTAAGGTTTATTATCACATTTTTATTTGACCAAGGGAGTGAGAAGAAACGATTGTGGATTCTCACTCTTAAAGGTTTAGCAGAAGAGAATTGGATAAATTGGAACTATGATAGAATTAAAAATGGAGAACCAAATCTAACCTAATCACCCTTATCATATAATAGTTTCAATTAATTGTTTTATAAATTTTTTCTCAATACATTTATTAAACCTCTTTCCTTCACTCTTGTCTTTTCAAACTCAATCTATTTCTAAAAACATCCTCACTTCTTTCAATTATTTTACAATGACAGCTTAATTGGCGTGCACTCCTCTTTGGAGAAAACCTAGAATAACCACTGTACTACATTTTAAATTAGGTAATATTTGTTTTTTCACACCCCACGACATGCACATGTCAAAACATGGCGCCGTTGCCGGGGAGGTAGCGCCAACATTTCTTTTCTTTTCTTTTCTCTCTTTTCATATTTTCTCTTCAAAATTCCATGACTCGAACCTCAAAAACTGAACCTTTACCCATAGATCTTGAAATTTAAAGAACATTGGTGAATAGACATAGAAACATTAATTTGGAATCGGAATTTGTTGAAGATCCCCTAGAAGACTCAAGTGATACTTCAAGTGTTCACTCTGAGCCTGCCATCATGGCTGAAAATCAAAACCTAACTCTTAGAGAACTCTGTCCACTACAATTCCTTAATCAAAACAATCAACTTGTCATGCCAGTGTTAAAAAATGATTTTGAAATGAAACCTAACATGATTCCTTTACTTCCAATGTTTCATGGTTTGGCAGGTGATGATCCAAACAAACACATTAAATAGTTCACACATGTTTGCTCAACATTCAGACCCTGTGGAATTACCGAGGAGCAAGTAAAGTGGAAGGCATTTCCATTTTCATTGGATGGGGATGCAAATGAATGGTGGTACGGCCTACAAGCAGGAGATGTAAATGATTGGAATGACCTGGTAAGATGTTTTATGAAAAGATTCGTCCCCACCTCTAGAAACACATCCATTCGGAAGGAAATCAACGCCATATGGCAATCATCTGGAGAAACCCTTTACATGTACAGGGATAGATTTAAGAAGCTATCTGCCAACTGTCCGCATCAAGCCATTGAGGAACACCACTTTCTTGTCTTATTCTATCAAGGAATACGAGACAATGACAGAAACCATCTTGATGCATCATCTGTAGGTGCCCTGATTGACAAGTCACCAGAAGAAGCCAAGTGCTGATTGAGAAGATTTCCCAAAACTCATAGCAATTTGGAACAAGAGGTATTGGAACAAGAGGTATTCATGAGGTACACACTTCTCATCCATCACCCTTATTAGAAACTAAGTTTTAAGAGATAATTAGAATGGTGAGGCAGATGGCCTTGAATCAAGTTAGTGACCAACAAGCACCAGCTAAGGTATGTGGGTTATGCTCATCTCCTGATCATTTCACTGACCAGTGTGCTGAAATATAGGGAATGGAAAGTTGTCCAGCAGCCTTTCAACCAAGGAAGTTCCAACAAAATCAAAGATGGAGAGAGCCTAAACAAGTCCAATATGGGTTTGGAAATCAGCAGAATCAAGGTAGTCCCCCGTACCAAAATTAGTTTCAAAACCAACCCCCATTCCAAAATCAATTCGAGAACCCTCCACCATTTTAACAAAAGCAGTTTTATAATCAGCCTTCTTACCAAAAACCAACCAATCTCCAATGACCCTATGAGTAACCATTCATCAGTTCACAACCTCCAATTCAAAACCAGTAAAAATCTGAGTTTGAAGGACTAAAAGACATTGTTAAAGATTTTTCCAACAAGTTTGAAAGTCTCATAGACTTTCTGACCAAAAATCCAGGTAAACAACCTTCCCAAACAGTCCCAAACCCAAAAGAGAATGTTAGTATTATAACTACAAGAAGTGGAAAAGAACTCCAACCACCATCCACCATTGAACCTGAAACAAGAAAAAATGATCTGGGTGAGAATGATGTTAGAAATGATGAAAATTCTATGAAAATGCATTGGGAAGAAGATAAGAAAGAGGAGGATGTTAATGATAGGCCAAGAAGGAAGAAACAAGAAACACCATTTCAATAGAAAAAACGGAGATGAAAGATATAACACTACCATTTCCATCAAGGATGATTGAATCAAAGAGGTTATAAGAAGAAGCACTGCAAAAAGAAATTCTGGACACCTTCCAGAAAGTGGAAATCAACATACCTCTGCTTGAAGCACTCAAACAAACTCCAATGTATGCTATGTTTTTGAAGGATCATTACACCAAGAAAAGGAGACATCATAGGAATGAGAGGATCAATTTGGGAATAAGCGTCTCAGCCCTTATCACACCACAATTGCCAACCAAATGTCATGATTTAGGGACATTTTCTATTCCATGCACCATTGGTTAATTAAATTTCTCTAATGCATTGTGCAATTTAGGTGCATCAATTAATTTATTTCCTCACTCAGTATATAATTATTTTCAGATGGGAGACTTGAAAACCACAAGAGTGGTGGTCCAGCTTGCAAATAGATCCATATTTTTCCCAGCAGGAGTTCTGGAGGATGTCCTCGTAAAAGTCAAATATCTTTTATTCCCTGCTGACATTAATGTGTTAAATATGAAAGACGATAGGATCCCATCACACTCACCCATCTTTTTGGGGAGACCATTTTTGAAGATAGCCAAAACCATTATCAATGTCCATGAAGGGACACTTACCATGGAGTTTGGAGATAGCACTGTCCACTTCAATATTTTTGAATCCATGAGGCACCTATCAGATGATTATTCACTCTTCACACTCTCCCATGAAGATGGCATAGATCCAATTGAAGAATCAGGTATGTTTCATGAATTTTTATCATTAGGAGATAATTTTTCCATTAATGATATCACCGAACATATGGATGCCCAAACTCTTGGAGGTTCTGATTTCCTGTTGGAAGAAGAGGTAAAATCTGGTTTCATTGATAATTTGTTAAATGATGATGAAGATGATATGATTTGTTGTGTGCAGGATGTCAAACCATTGGAAGTGGATAACCTCAATTTAGTTTCATCTCGTGAGCATCCTCCTGATCTAGAATTAAAACCACTCCCCACTAATTTAAAATATGTTTACCTTATGGAGGGGGAGAAATTACCAGTAATAATTGCTAATAATCTATATCAAACTCAAGAAAAATCATTGATTAAGCATTTGATAGATAATTTCCAAGTAATAGGGTGGATCTTAGGTGATATCCCTGGAATAAACCCAAAAATTTTCTCACATAGAATTCTTTTTGAGGGAGATTCCAAACCTATCAGACAACCCCAAAGGAGGCAGAACCCTACCCTGATAGAGGTTGTGAAAATAGAGATTGAGAAGTTATTAGAATCTGGGATCATCTATCCCATATCAGATTCATAATGGGTTATCCCCATCCATGTAGTCCCAATGAAAATTGGCCTATCCATTGTGAGGAATGAAAAGTATGAATTAGTCATTGTGAGAATTCAGAATAACTAGAGATTATGCGTCGATTTTAGGAAGCTGAATCAGGTCACTCGAAAAGATCATTTCTCTATCTGGTTCATTGATCATATGTTAGAGAGATTGGTAGGGAGAACTCATTATTTCTTTTTGGATGTATTTTTAGGTTATTTTCAGGTACACATTGCCCTAGAGGATCAAGATAAGACTACCTTTACTTGTCCTTTCCGTACATTTTCATACAAAAGGATGCCATTTGGATTGTATAATGCTCCATGTACATTTCAGAGGTGTATGGTAAGTATATTTTCTGATCACATTGAAGATTTCTTGGAGGTTTTCTTGGATGACTTCACATTTTATGGAAATTTGTTTGACCATTGTTTGAAAAATCTGGAAAAGGTTTTGAAAACTTGCATTGAAAAGAACCCTGTTTTGAGTTTTGGAAGGTGTAATTTTATGGATGAGAGAGGAATTATACTTGGATATTTCATTTCTCAGAAAGGCATTGAGGTTGATAAATCAAAAATTGATGTGATAAATTCCTTGACATACCCAACTTGTGTGAAACATATTAGATCATTTTTAGGACATGCCAGATTCTACAAAAGGTTTATAAAATATTTCAGTAAGATTTATCTCTCTCTATAGATTACTTTTGAAAGATGCTGATTTTGATTTCAACAGTTCATGTAGGGAAGCATTTAATGAGTTGAATAAGAGATTGATTACACCACCAGTGATGCAGCCACCAAATTGGGAAGAACCATTTGAGGTACTTTGTGATGATTCAAACCAATAAGTTGGAGCTTTCCTTTCTCAGTGATTTGAGGGTAAGCCACAAGTCATTGCATATGCCTCAAAAACCTTAGATTCGGCCCAATTCCACTACACAACAACAGAAAAAGAGTTTTTAGCCGTTGTTTTTGCTTTAGAAATATTTAGATCGTATCTTCATGGAACTAAAGTCATTGTGTTTTCTGATCATGCAGCTCTTAGGTACTTGATGATGAAGGCTGATGAAAAACCAAGGCTAGTAAGATGGATGCTACTACTACAAGATTTCAACATAGAAATCAATGATAAGAAGGGATCTGAGAACCAAGTGGCTGATCACTTAAGTAGACTACCCAACACCACTGATGTTGAAATTCCAGACACTGAACCACTAAATGATCGCCTTCCAGGAGAGAAGTTGTACTTTATTGAAGGAGAAGTACCTTGTAATTCTATCATGGCCAATTATCTGGTAACATCTCAGGTCCCATCTCATTTAAATTATCACCAAATTCACAAATTGAAAGCTGAATCTAGATATTACATCTGGGATGATCCATTTCTATGGAAGATTTGTAATGACCAAATGATATGAAGATGTTTGCCTAAAAATTAAATTGATTCTGTCTTTATGTTTTGTCACACATTTGCTTTTGGAGGCCACTTTGGACCTCAAAGGATAGCAAGGATGGTTTTAGAATCTGGACTTTATGGGCCAACACTTTTCAATGATTCTCGTGAATTTTGTAAACGGTGTGAAAAATGTCAATTTTCAGGAAATATTTCAAAGAGAAAAGAAATTCACCGAAAGCCACTTTATTTTTGTGAAATATTTGAATTTTGGGGGATAGATTTTATGGGCCCTTCCCCAATGTCATTTGAAAATTCTTATATTCTGCTTTCTGTTGATTATGTTTCAAAATGGGTGGAAGCAAAAGCCACAAGAACTGACGATGCTAATGTTGTTTGTGATTTTTTAGGGCTAAAATATTTTGTAGGTTTGGAGTTCCTAGAGCCATCATTTGTGATCAAGGGACTCACTTTTGTAATTAGAGAATGGCGGCTTTGTTGAAAAAGTATGGGGTGCATCATAAAACATCAACTCCATATCATCCACAGACTAATGGGCAAGCTGAAGTGTCCAATAGGGAAATCAAAGGAATTTTGGAAAAGACTGTTAATCCAAATAGGAAGGATTGGTGCCAATGGTTAGAAGACACATTATGGGCTTACAGGATAGCTTACAAAACCCCAATTGAAATGAGTCCATATAGGCTGATCTATGGGAAAATTTTCACCTACATGTGGAATTGGAACATAAGGATTACTGGGCTGTGAGGAAGATGAATCTAGATCTTGAAAAGTGCTGGGAAAGAGAGAAGATTGCAGTTACATGAGCTGGACGAAATTAGAAGGGATGCATTTGAAAATTCTAGGATTAAAAATAGAGAACACGAATGGATCACGACAAAATGATCCAACCAAAAGACTTTCATCCTAGAGAAAATGTGTTGTTATTCAATTCAAGACTCAAGCTAATGCCAGGTAAACTTTGTTCCAGGTGGGAAGGTCCATTTATAATTACTCATGTATATCTTTTTGGTGCTATGGAGATTGTGAAGGATATATTTAAGGATCCATTCACTGTTAATGGGCACAGATTGAAGAAATTCCTTGGGACCATGCCATCAGATCCAATGGAGGAGATCACACTCCTCCAACCTGTTTATCAATAAACTCCATCAGGTCATACCTCTCCTTTATATTTTCATGATTTTTGTGATTCAATTTCCAATATTCTTACATGATAAATACATTTGAATGCATTGTTGACACTTCATCATTTAAGTGTGGGGGAGGGAACCTTTGTAGTGTAGGATTTTTATGTGTTGTTCGTTTTCCTATTTGTTTTTTAAAAAAATGTGAGTGTTTAAAATTTTGTGTGTTTATTTTTCAATATTTGTGTGTTTTTGAAACTTTTGAGCTGAAATTATTATCATTGATATTTTTGAAACCCATCTCCATGAGTGAAATAATTTATTCCTTGAAACTGAGATTAAATGAATGCTGAAAATGACATTGTTTCTAATTCAATTCTTTGTGAATTTCATGAAAAATACTCTGTTTTTTGAATCTCATGCCACATATCACTGTCTTTGTTTTTTAAAATCACATTCATGTGAGGCTTTTAAACCTATTATTTTTATATTCTTTACATTCACCTCACTTCTTGAGAGAACCAAATCATGCTTTATTTAACCAGAATTTGATTTATTCCTGTCAAAACATGAAGGTTTGAGGTACTTGTGTTTTTAATTATTGAGGCATTTCTTTGGTTTGAAATCCCCCTTTTCAATATAATACCTTTCATAATGTCCTACCTTGACCATTTAATCCTTGTAGCCCATAGAAGCCATGAACATTCTGTTAGGTTAGCCACATTACAAGCCAACATTCCCTATCCAACCTACTCTGGAATAGAAATTTCATGATCTATTTGAATATAAGTGTGGGGGAAAGATGTCTTGTATTGTACTAATTTTTTTGGCTGATACTTTAGGTGAAAAAAATGTTGAAGAGATGTTATTTCTGCAAAAAAATCATCATTCTGCTAAAATCTGTGACTTTTATGGAGCTTTCATGATGAGAGAAGTCGTGCCTTTCTGGAGCTTCTAATGTAAAAAGAAAGTTGTTCCTTTTCTAGAGCTTTCAATAAATATTATATTTGAGAAGATAGAAATGTTTCCTACTGAAATGATGAACTATGATAACATTCCTTGACATTTCCTGGAGAAGGAGTTTATTTTCTTCTAATGGGAGTGAAGAGAAGACCATACTTTTGTGAAAATTAGAGTAATGCAATTTTTCTTCAAAAACAGCCAAGCCCTCTTCATTTAGCCTCCGAATTTTTACATATAAATCCTACCAACCTAAAGACACAGAACAAACTTAACATGTCCTCAAGATAAACATATGTCTTTGACTCACAGTGGGTGGAGATGTTGGAATTTATCAAGCCTATGGTGACCCTTGTATGAGTATGGATGAGAAAGACATTGCTAAAAAATTTAAATTTGTGTAATGAGAGATAATGAAATTTAGGTAAGTGTTTTGTGTGGATGGGATGAGAAATGAAGAGTAAATTTATTGAATGATCCTATTATGAACATTAAATAATAGAGTTTGAAGAGGCATGTTATATTTTGTTTGTTGTTTTCAAACTGGTGGATCTCATGGATATGTGTTATGAATTTACATTGAATTTATTTTGATTCTGACTTGTCCTGGAGTCCAAGTGATAAGTGTGGGGGAATTGATAGAGTTAATATTTTCATTATTATTTATATGTTTTTAAATGATTTAATCCATCCCAATTATTAAATGTGAGTTTATTTTCATCATTTATGTGTTTTTGGTGTATTTTGGGCTTAAAAGTGAAAATGGGGTAATTCTGTAAAATTGTCAGTTTTATATAGCTTCTTCTTTTCGGGCATAAATTTTATAATATGGGTTAAATTGAAGTGAATTTTTTTTTGTATTCCTATTCTTGTGGGATTAAAGGTTTCCTTCTGGACCAAGACCCAATTCGAAACCCAATGGTACAGAAAATTCAATCAAGTGGAGAAATCAGTTTGGAAGGAAGAATGGACCCCACTTCATTAAATATGGAGTATCTCCTTCATCCGACCTTAGAATGAGGTTATTCAATCTGTTGTCGATAGAGGACTTCAAAAGGACGGTTCACATTATATTTCATAAATTATTGAGCTCATTAATGCATCTGTTTGGCGCGTCCAAGTGGATTGGGTGAAACAGTGTTTGGTAGCCAGAAACGTAATGGTCATTGATTCGGCCATATCATTCATTACACATGTCCAAGGACTCTCAAATTTTTAGGGTGGATATAAAACTTCATTTCCAACATTCTATAATAAGGGACCTCAGTTAGTTTCAGCCGGCGGGTGGGTATAATAGAGGCAAACTTCTAGAAACCAGAATCTGGAGCACCAAATTTTCTTTTCTTTGTTTTCTCTCTTTCTTTTCTTCTTCTTAGTTTTGTAATTAATTCTTCTTTCCCCTTATTCACAATTACCCTTACCATGGTGGGGTAAACTTATGTGTGATTGGGGAAGGTGAGGTTTTCCGTGTTATATTTCATGAGTTCCTTCTCTTAATGTTTTAAAATCCTCTTCTCTTATGTGAATTAGCTTCAATTTCCTATAACAGTTTTTATTAACATGTACGATTGTATCTGATATTAGATTCTATTGTTCATCTATATTTTTTCAATTATCAATATCTCCCTCCACTTGGTTCTGGTTTATAAATGATGGATTAGACTAGGACTTAGTGGTGAAGTACTTGGTGATCAGCAGTATGTGTGTGAGGAGTAGTGAATGTTCTTGATTACTTGGGATAAACAAGTCCCGATTGGGAATTGCCTAAGATAATTGGGAGTATTTTCTACAACTGTATTACACATTGGAAGGAGGTTAGACCAACCTAATATTTCAGTAAGTTTTATTCTCACATTTTTTATTGACCAAGGGAGTGAGAAGAAACGATTGTGGATTCTCACTCTTAACGGTTTAGCAGAAGAGAATTGGATAAATTGGAACTATGATAGAATTACAAATGGAGAACCAACTCTTCCCTAATAACCCTTATCATATAATAGTTTAAATTACTTGTTTTATCAATTTGTTCTCAATACATTTCTAAAACCTATTTCCTTCACTCTTGTCTTTTCAAAATCAATCAATTTCTAAAAACATCATCACTACATTCTCTTATTTTAAGGTGACAGCTTAATTGTTGTGCACTACTCTAGGGAGACATCCTAGGATAACCACTCTAATACATTTTAACTTAGGTAATATTTTTTTGTCACACCCCATGATAGGCACGTTTCACTCTCCTACCCTGTTGAGGACGTGGAAAGGTCCGATGAATAGTGGTGATAACTTTTTGTCTCTGCCAAATCTCTATTGACCTCGTCGATGTGAGATCCGTAGAAAGACAAGGTCACCATCCTTGAACATCATAGGTCTCCGTATCCTATCATCATATGACTTATGCCTATTCTATGCATTCATCATCTGCTCCTGTGTGATCTTCACCTTCTACATGGTAGCCTGTACCACCACTGGTCACACTAATGCTAACTCCCCTAGGACTATCCAGCACAGTGGCGATCTTCAAGGATGACCAAACAAGACATCAAAAGGATCCATACCGATGGTGGAGTGATATCTGTTGTTGTAGGAAAACTCCACCAAAGGCATGTGATCCTCCTAGTTGTGACCGAAGTCAAGGACGCATGCACAGAGCATGTCCTCGACGGTCTGGATGGTCATCTCGGTCTAACCATCTGTTTGAGGATGGAAGGTGGTGCTCAAGCGAAACTATGTCCCGAAAGCCTCTGGAAACCCCTTCTATAGCTGTGATGTAAACCTTGCATCATGGTCGGAGACAAAAGAAGATGGTACTCCATTTAAGCGCACAACCTACTACACATAGAGGTGTCCCAAGCTCTCTATTGAGCCCTTCTCTCTGATCGGTAGGATGTGGGCCAGCTTGGTGAGTCAGTCTATGATAACCCATATAGAATTGTGACTCCTGGATGTACATGGAATACCCATAACTATGTCCAAGGGTATCTCATCCCACTTCAACTCTGGGACCTCTAAGGGTTGTACCATGCCTTCTGGTACCTGGTGCTCTGCCTTCACTTTCTGACAAGTGAAGCATCGTGACCCAAACTCTATTACTGCCATCTTCATACCTGGATACCAGGGTTGTCATCGATGATCCTGATACATCTTCGCCACTCTTGGATGTACTGTATGAGGGGAAGTGTGGAACCCACTCAACACTTTTTGCTGAAGTGAAACTGGTACCAAGGTACGTCCTCTGAAGAGGATGGTGTGCTCCCCACCATTAGAAAATCCATTAGGTTCCTGCCATATGGATATATGAGAACGTCGCATCTCACAGTCAGCATCTCAATGTTGTGCCCCCCGGACTCACTAGAGAAGTGGAGGAGTGTCTGTGAGAGACTATTGAAAGGCTGCTCTGTCTCTATCCACAATGGATATCAGCAACACAGTCGGATTCTATGTCGCCTCTCCTAGCAGCTGAATGCCAGATCTCCTACTGAGATAATCTTCTACAACGTTCCCCTTCCTAGTAATATAGACAATCTCCAAGTCATAGTTCTGTAGAAACCCAAGCCAACATCGATGTCTCAGGTTCACGTCCTTCTACGAGAATACACACCTGAGACTATTGAGATTGGAGTAAACCGTAAAAAATTCTCTCAACAAATGATGGGTGCGACTAGCCATTTGTAAAGAACACGAGTACACCCTTCTTCGCCTACATCCTGCAAGAGCTGCTAATATTTCTCCTTTGTCGAAAAAAGAAATATGATCTCATACCCGGGTTGAACCACATCCATTTCCAAGTATATTAATTCCTGAAATGAACGGTACTAATTCATTCCATGGACGACATCGCAATGCCTCGATGCTACTACAAAGAAATCCAACCGTTACTCTCGCCTCCAAGGATTAAGTCACATTGTCGGAATTAGTGTGTGGTCACTAGGTCTCCTCCAGTAAGAATCTCGAATGTGAGGGTCAAGTCTATGGTTTTAAATGAAAAATATCAGTATCAACCACACAAAAAGGAGGGATAGAAAACGTCACAAGGACAATTGTATTTTATTACAACATCTCAATGAAAAATAGACACAAAGCAACCACAAAAAATGACAAACACGAGTCTAGATACATCATGAACAAGGGCCCTAATGCCTGGAGCTAGTCCCACTCCTATAAACCTACTCTATGAGATTGAGGTGAACCTTCTAGTGGGTGGTAGTAGTACTCAATGACTCTGGACAACTTCCGCTGAAGGACCTCCTCCACTGCCTCATCCTTCGCTCGGCTGATGCTCAAGATCCTACCACTGCATTTGTCTTAGTGGATCCTCTAACGTCTTCTGATCAAATGTGTGGGGATTCAGATAGTCCCGTGCTCTGTGACACCGTTTCTTGTAGGAAGAACAAACCATTATTCGTTCAATGCTCCCTTGGCCTTAGGTTCCCCCACACCCCCGATGCCACATTATGAGGTCATATAAAAATAATCTAACATGCTTGTGCCCCAGTGTAATCTGCCTAATCCATCATATAGATGACTCAGCTACTGTCTGAATGCCCTGCTGCAAGTGTAGCAGCTCCTGAGCACACACATATCGTATTGTAACTGGTAAAAAATCCGCCATGAAAAGACCCTAAAAGTTCCCCCAGGTGAGGGTCATCTAGTCATAAAAATGGAGCATCAGGCTCCACCACCTCTCAGCATCTCCCTATAAGAGACTAACATCTAGCTGCACCATCAAGTCAGCGGGTCACCCAACTGTGTGGAAAACTTATGCTACAAACTCAAGCCAGTACCCAACCATCTGAAAATATGTTTCACCTTGAAACCTCGGAGGCCTCTATCATAGAAACCCATGAAACAAACTGAAGTAGTTCTCACCCTCTACTGCTGGGGCTAGAAGAAATGGTATCCCAGTGGTTAGTGATACCACTGGTGCCTCTGCTGTAATGGGGAAATGCACCGAGGCCTCGTCGCTCAGTGGGATACTATCACGCTCTCCGCACAGAAACTGCGCCAACATACTAAGTGAAGACATTCTGATAAGAAATTGGTGCGCCATGGTAAAAACAATATACATGGTGAGCTAACAAAAAGTAATTACAAAGAAAACTTTTCAAAGGAAACACACACGCAATCAGTGTTTTCGTGCACTGATTTTGAAATCAGATGGCATAGTCCTAGTGTATGTATATGTCGGTCGCTGCACAAACACTGGATTCCATAAACTGATAACCACACCCAAAACAATTAACACTAATACCATTAATAGAATTGGAGTCGATGTTATGTGGTAAAGCCGACTCCTCTGAAACCAATTTGTTACATTCTGTCCTCAGGGCCCATACCGTGGCTACCCCAAGCATGCTTTTTATAGGCCAGGGGCTGGCGACCAGCACCGAAGGCATAAATCTTTATGCTGTGAAGGAATTTCCTTTATAAAAAGTAAACACACACAATCAGAGTACACAATTGTAAGAAAAACACTATGTAAAACTGATTACAATGGTAGTGATGAAAGTAAAGGGCCCTGGAAATACACACCCAATGGTAAAGTACAAGAACAAGAAAAAATAGTTGGAAGGTGACTAGTAGCTCCTGGATTGTCCACCATGGATCCTACCTGAAGGGTAGGTATAGATAGACTCCTTAGTGCTCAATGTCCGTCCGTCTCCTCCGGGTACCATATCATTGAGAGTTCCACCTCCGGGTACCATCCAGTCCTTGTAAACTCTGCCTCAGTCAGCGTTGCCTGTCGTCTGCGTCCAACACAACACGGTTCGGGAAAAGCCCGTGTAGGGGTGAGTATAACAATACATAGAAGGGGACTCTGAGACCCTCAGAGGCCTCCCAGAATCCACAAAGTATAAACCAAATTATTAAGATACAATCACCAATTATCAACCATACATACTTAGGTATATTCCCATACATAAACTTAAGTTACCAATCACAATCCGGATCCCACTCTTGAGCCCAACCCCATTTTGTTCCACAAGTGTAGAAAAACTCTAAAATGAAAGTAAAACACAAGGTGAATCCCATAGGTACACCTCATAGAAGAAAGGTACATCGACTTCACCACAACACAACCTCGAATAAACATCCATGAAGAAAAAAACACCCTTACATAGGTATATGACCATACATATACCTATGTTGTCAAGAGTACACATCTCATACATGAGGTAAACATGAAGCTACTGACTCAGCTCACACCAGGTATAAAAAACCTAAAAGTGAGTATGAGATGATTAGTTTTAGCCACTGAATCATCTTTAACCGTTGAATGATAATTATCTGTATAAACAAAAAATAACAATCTATCGAAGCTTCTATTCCGTCATGGGATCTCAATATAAATGTCGTTGTTGTCCAACACAAGGAGGATCCAGGTCCAGTCTAATCGCTGTTCAACCAATGGAAGAACTAGGTTCAGTCTCGTCACTGTCGAACCCACAGAGGATCTAGGTCCAGTCTCATTGATGTCGAACCCACGAAGGATCCACGCCTAGTCTAATCACTGTCTGACCCACGGAGGATCCAGGTTCAGTCTCATTGTTGTCGAACCCTTGGAGGTTCTAGATCTATTTTCATCAATTTCGATCCCACAGAGGATGCAGGTCAGGTCTCATTGTTGTCGAACCCATGGAGGATCCAGGTCCAATCTCGTCACTATCGAACTCATAGAGGATCCATGTCAAGTGTCATTACAATCGAACCCACAGAGGATCCAGGTCCAGTATCGTCACTGTCGAACCCACCGAGGATCCAGGTCCAGTATCGTCACTGTCGAACCCATAGAGGATCATGGTCTAGTCTCATCGGTGTCAAACCCATGGAGGATCCAGGTCTAGTCTCGTCATTGTATGCTCGATTCCAAGAGGTTCCGCTCCTCGAGCCATGTGGTGATACATAAACTTCCTTGTAGCCATGATTTTATGTATCCTGTAGTTTCATCGCATCATAAGGAACCCAATGCGGTAGATGACACATAAATTGGACGCCCGATCTGTGAGTTATATACATTTTCGTTCTAGGTTCCTGGTTGGTTTTTAGGTTCAATCCAACCCATCCATACCCCAACATCATCCAAACCCCAAGAGGGGTATGATAAAAGAACCGTCTCGCTCCAAACCTTCCATATCCACTGGAGGTTCATCAATCGGACACTCGTAGAATAAGGAAGTGTAGAAAAGGTGTAATCTGGCGAAACGAGTCTAGGTCTGGTCCATCCCAGTATGTACGACTAAGCCCGACTCGGTCTATACCGGGGTCCGCCCCGGTCAGTGAAAATGACCCAATCCACGAAAAAGGCCTGAGCATAGGGGACACCCTGACCCGATGGGGCGGCCCGGACTGACGGGTGGCCCGACCGAGGGCAGCCCGACCGAGGGCAGCCCGGCCGTGGGCAGCCTGGCCGAGGGAGGCCCCACCGGCTGGCCGGCCCCCATGGCTGGTGGCTATCCTGTGTGGCTAGCTGGCCACTCCTGTGGGGGTGGGTTACACCCCCTTTCCTTATGAAATGATCGGCACACGACATGCTGACCATGTAGTCGTGGATCTTGAAGGGTCCTGCCTGTAAGGCGCACCCACGTTAAGCTATGTCGGCCACCCTCTCATGATCGCCATGGCCAATGGCCGTGGTCCTTCACCAGGAGTGTGACACGATGGCAGTGCGCCCCTTCGCTGCGGCCCACCTTGGACACGATTCCCTGCTACTCCGCGCGGTGCGATGACACCACGTCATCATCGGACTACTGCGGCCCTCCTAGCCGTGACCCTTTCATCCAGCACAGTGTGATGACACCGCGCCCCTCCATCACCGCTGCAGTCTGCCTGGCGGCGGCTCTGTTCCTTGTGAGGGTGCGGTAGTGCGGCGCCCATTCAGCAACCCGACAGCCATGCGCTTCCGGCTCGTTGTCGGTCTCAATGTGTACCAGCTTCATCGTCAATGAACAAGAGCAAACAAAGGGGAGGTTTGGGCCGTGTTCACACAGTCTGAACCCTCCACGTTATGGTGATATCATTCGTTAATCAAACCACACAACATACGACGAGGTTCGGTGGGTAAAATTCAAACGTAAAATAATAACCCATATCTTGTATTTGGAGAAAGTTGGCGGTGGAAGGAGAGGAAAAGCAGACGTCGATTCGTCGTTGTCCAGAGGTATTCGGGGAAGAAGCATCATTGGCGTTCTTCATGGTCGGCTTCATTTCCTTTGGTTCGGATGAACATCGTTGAAGAAGTTCTTCCTTCTTCAGTGGTGTGTGGTGTTCTTCATTGGAAGAGAAAAGGATCCTCTCTAGCTCTCCCCTTTCTCTATTCCACCCAATATTAATGCCCAAAAAAATAACATAATAGGTTTGCCTATTATTTTGTTGTTTGAATGAATTTGAAAATATTAAAATTAAATTAAGTTACTTCACTTTATTAATGGGTGAAGTTGTCTTAATTAATTTAGGGGAGGAAGGTGAAGAATTCAATTAATTCATTAAGTGAATTGTCACATTAATTAGGGGAAGGTGGAGAGTTGATATCCCACCTAAATGGGGGAGGGGGGTTAGTGGTGTTCAAAATTTAATGGGGATTTTGAAGAGTTAAGAAACTCGTTTGCCCCCCCCCCTAAATAAAATCCTCCCAAGGGAGGTTATGTGCGGCTGTCCCCCACCACTAACCTCCACTTGGAGGTTTTATCCACCATAAAATATAAATAAGTTATATTTATTTTAATTTAAAAACCCCATAAATATCTTTCACTCTCGTTAAAACGCAACTGCGGTTAAGGTCTCACTAAGCAATCACCGACGCTGGGAGTTCAATGGTTCCCTAGAATTTCAGTTCTGAGCACCAGTTTAAAAGATATAAAATCCCACTACTACCTTTACTGAACATACCCAAAAAAACATCATAAATTGATTTATGGAACACTAGGGCACAGAATCAAGCGCCATCTTAAACGGCAGACTCGTAAAATTACCATGAATTTAAGAAAAAAATATTTCCACAGAATTTCAAGTTCTTTACACTACCTTATTCATTTTATAATATATTTTATACAACTTCTCATGAAATTTTATATTCTCAACTACATTTTCATCCACTAAATTTCTCAATTCATATGATATTGATATTAATTTCTTATTATGATTCTACTTAATTCCACTTGAATTAGTGTTTATAACCTATTTGAAAAAAGTAAATTATTGGGATTTTTTTCAACAGTAGAAGACCATTTTCATTGGTTTGAAATTCATATAAATATTTTTCTTGGTTGTAGCATCAATCACAATTTTACTAACTCTCTATTACTGCTCAAACCCCAAGGAAGGATTTTCTACATTTTTTCATTTCCTCTTAATTTCATATGGTCTTCTCATCATATCTGCATATGAATTATGCATGGAGGGTAGAGACCATAACTCATTATAGTTTTTACCTCTTTTATTACTAGAACTAAAAAAGTATTTAATACAATTAAACCTATTCTTGACAGATATATTAATCTTCGTTTGTGAATTATTTTTCACATATGTAGGATTTCAGTTCACATAATATATTGTCTCTGTTAATGTTGGCCTTCTATAATTATAATTTATAAACATAATATTTCAATAGTCGATGGGCTAATTTCCAAAATTTCAATCCCCAAAATAATGTACAATTTTTTTGATATCTTATTATATTCTAATATTTCGCCAGATTTGGCGTCATGTTTCTTTTTGATAATATGATAAATTATCTGAGATATTTTTGGGGGACAAGAATTACTACACTTTTCATGACTACAATTGATAAAATTATGGATTTTTATTTAGTCTTCTTCATCCATTAATCAATAGAATTATTTTATGAACATGTAATTTCATGATAAACATTATAATTACAAATAAAAACTTTTGGAATAGTGTTTTCCAATTTCAGTGAGAATAGATGAGTTTTATATTTAGATAATCCCAATATATTGTTTCCACTTGAATGAGTTTTGTATGAAATAATTCTGTTTTTGGATTTAATCGTAAAATATTTTATAATATCAACATTGTGTGAATATCCATCTTGAATATTATCAATGTTTCTAAACATGACCTCCAACACAAGATAATTTATATTTACAGACTTCTTCTGATCATCAAGTTCATTCACCATATATTCACATTATTTTTGTGAATTCATTAATTGTGCGTACACCTATGTTTTCATATATAAGACCATTTCAATAAATGTCATGTTGAGTAAATTCTTCTTATCTTTATAAGCCGTGGGTTTTTCTTCCCATTTATTCATCATTTCGTGAAATATATCAGTATGAACTTATCATCCTTCCATTAATGATTTGAACATTTCATTAATTCTATTTTTCTATAACTCTATAAATAATTATTTAAAATTATTATAGGTTTTATATAGTTTCTCTAATTCACATAACATTTCGGTATAATCATTCCCAGTCATGTCCTTAAAACAAGTAGTCTGATGTAATTCATCTTGAATCAAACTAACTCTTTCAATGAAGTGAAATATAGAATACTCTTTTAAATATTCATCCATGATGATTGTAATATAGTTTTCATTTATTTATTACTGAAAACCATTAATATTTATGTGAGATTTATGATATTACTCATTAATAATAATCATCTCTCTAAGTAACATCACAATGACTTCTTTCTGACACACATTTTTTCATTGTTGTTCTTTGACATAAGAGAAATGTTAATTTTGATGTGTTATAGTTTATTTAGAGAAACTAATAAGTTTTTACAGAATCATTCATCTATGAAACTAATTTTCCAAATCATTATCTATATCATTATCTTCCTTTTCATCAAATGAATTATCATCAAATAGTCCTTTGATATTATAAAATATGTAAGTCAAAACATTAGTAGAAACATTATTATATAATTTATTATTTCTGAATAAAAATCAAAATGTGATTCAATAAATTCTTATTGTTCTCTGCATAAACCACACTCATCAAAAGGATCTATATCAACTGAATTTACAGGTAAAACAAATATAATACCATTATGACTATTTCTAGTTTTTGATTCATCGTCCTTTTTCAGAAATTTCTTTTTATGAATTATTACCCCCTTTTGTATATTTTATTCTTGGTTTTTACATTTCCTTGATTTTTGGAATTAAAAGATATGGGAACTGAGTTATTATTTAGAGAAAATTATTTTACTTATCCGAATTCAAATTTGAACTTCATATTTGTATAATACAATGAACTGGTAAGGTAAGATATATTTAATCATACATGTAACATATGTTATGATACAAATTGAAGTGTCCAATGGATCATGCATGTACACTGAGAGGGGGTGAATCAGTCTAATCATGTTTTTTACAATATTATTTTCCTTTCTATTACCCATTTTTATTTTAACCTTCTATACAAGCTAAAGTCAATGGATCCTCCTTGTTAACAAATTAAAAAATACCATATAGATTAATAAAATTAAATGAATCACTACACATGGTATTTTTATAAGGATCTTATTTAATGTGGGTGACCACATCCTCACTATGTTCAGAATGATCTAAGACATAGTTTCTCCATGATCAATTTAACAAAAATTACAAGTGGGTTGGTCAGTTATCAACCTAAAACCATTGTTTATAGGTATGGACCATTGCCCAGATTATATTGGTATCCAACCAGTTTTCCTTGTACTAGAATATGACTATTGTTTCATTAATAAATCACTAAAGAAAATGAGAATGATTATAAAAAACTTCAATCTTCCACAGAAACACAAAATTGATCTTCATATTCGATCCACAAAATATAAACTAATTTTGTGCTTTCTCACTTCAACTGAAACTTGATGACTTCCACTGAATATAATGAATAACAATACATTCTAGTCAGCTCGGTATTCTCTAATAAATTGTAGAAGATAACACATAAAATTCAAATAATTATAGTAGTAGAAGGAATAACACAAAATATATTAATAAACAAAAAAGATGAATTCTTATTTGATTTATTGAAAAATATTACATAATCTCGACACAATTATTACACACATAAACATCATGTTTTTTTCATTCATGTGTCTCTCAATAGCACATGAAAGTATTCAATTCATGTAATCTACACTTAATTTATATATGTTCATTGTGCAATAAAAAATGAACAACACAGTGTATTCTATAGATGATCTTTATATAACTACACAATTCATAAATAATCGTTCAAAACAACATTATTATGAGACATTCTTCATAGGATCCTTTGAACTTCCTTCCAAAATCTGATGGAATATAAGTGAAATTTTCATTTAGTGTCACAAAAAATTATACATCGAAATTGTACCAATATTTTTTAACACAATGCTTTGTATGTGGTATGTCATGTGCATATAACGATTTAATTATAAATTCTTACAAATTTCCCCACATTAATCTTTCTACCTCTGTACATTTAAAATTTTCACATATACATATGTATGCAAGAATATGATCATATGAATTGTACATTTTTCCCTACTATGTGTGACACCAAATTCAATAGGTGTAAATTATTTAATAATTCATGTTAATATTTCCAGAAATCAGAATACATTTGACTACATTCATGAATATCATTCTTCATGGTGAAGAACTATATATGATAAACATTGAAATGGCTTTTTCTTGCTTATGTATTGTTGGTTTCATTGGATAACCATCTTATTCATGAAGAAAATGTGTGTGCTAATAATAGGTCAACTTTTTGAATTCATTGTGAATCAAATCCTTTCATAATAACATATTTTAAAAATATTCTGCTTCATGGGTTTTCAATTCTCTATGGGAAGACAATATACGTGCGATACGATTATACTTATACATGTTCATTCCTTATGCCCTCACAAAAACACAACACGAAGTCTAATCGTTCATTTATATGATTCAATATCCTTTAAAAAAGTATGTTTGAGTATATTATTTTATTATATATTTTTGTGGAACCATCATGGAATCTCCATCGCAAATACGAACTATGTGATAAATTCTATTTCTCTCTCAAAAAATGTTCACAATTCACAAATGTGAGATAAGAATCAAAAACTGAATGACCCTAATCATTGTAAATAAATGAAACTCATAACTCCTCATAAAAATTATGAAACATAGTGAAATCAGTTTTTTTGTAAGATACACATTGAAAACCATTACCGTGGCAGGAAAACAATTTTTTTGTAAATATTGCACAGCTTTAATTCAATCTTCATTATCACATGTAAACAAATTATTATGTAAAAATCGATGATCCTAAATTTCCCCAAACAATAAAATGATTATAGAAAATCTAGGCTTGACCTATTCTGACGAAGAGATTCACTATCCCCATAAATATCATATTTTCAATACGCATCACTTTTTCAATTTGATCTCAGTTTTATCCTGAATTATGATCTGCAAAATATTTGATCATATTTTGACCATCAAAACACTCAAATGAAGATCGAAGACCATGGATCAAGATATTATTAATCTAACATGTAAATCCCACTGTACGAGTTTCCTTAGAGGGTTTCCTGGAGAATGCGATTGGAAGTACTGAAGCAGATGATCTAATAGCCTAGAATAATAAAAAAACCGATCACACTGATGTGGTTCAGTTTGGAGATACATTGCATGATCCCACATCGAAACGTCATGTGATTTTCCTCTCTCTTATAATAAATTATGAGGCTTAAGAATCTCAGAAATGGTTAGCGGGATCACTCTTGAAATGATGTCCATGCCCCGTAACACCCCACACAATGGCTCCCCACTTTCCCATGGGCGTCATGTTGGCACCTGTAAGATAGTTCCTATAGGTATGACCTACTTCTTAGATGCCCATAATTTTGAGTAGAATAGAAAATAATAATTTTCATATTAGACATAACAATAAATAATAAAATACTCTATCCTTCTTCAAAAAATATTTATTAAGAATCTTTTCATGAATATAATATTTTATATTTATTTTAACACAGAAATTCATCAATCATTTAATGATAAAATGTCAAATATCATGAAAACAACATTAATCTTCATTTTCTACAATTCCACTTAAATAAAACCATTAATTACCTATCATATATCTTTTTATAATGTTATTATCTTTTGTGTCGAAAATCTAACACTAAAGACACATGTTTTCTGGAATACAAACCAACTTTACAATTATCATATTTATTGTTAAATTACATATTAAAGCATTTACAACCAATTTATCATTGGAAACTTATTAATATTTCAGATGATAAATTTAATGGAAGAACACTAGAAAAACAACAGTCAATTATGATCACATTTACATTTTATTAATCAAGTGGATTCACTAAATTTCCAACACAAGTATTACATTCAATCAATTTTGAGGTTTTTATGATATATTATTTGAGGAATTATAATTGAAATAAATTTTTGAAGTATGTAAATTTTTATTTTGGAAATATGGTGATTTAGGTAATTTATGGAAATGATTGTCATGATTTGCGATTATATTAATATGGAAATTTCATTTTATTTTGAGATACTAGGAGATATTGATTTTATTTAGTTATTTGTGATGATATTATTATAGAAGTATAGGTGATCAAATACATATTTTTTGGGTTTTAATCTTATTAAATAATACTTTTAATGAATTTTAAGGATATATATTTGTTTAATTGTATTTTCTAACCATTGGGTGTTACTGTTGAATTTGGGAAATTAATGTTGTTTTCATCATGTAATGGTATATTATTTTGGGTTATTATATTATTATAACCTAACTATTTGGGTTTTGGTTAATGTATACATAAAAATGATAATTTAGTTATAATTTGGTGGTTTTATTATCTATAGAAAATGATTCTTATGATTCATGCAAGAATTATTCATCTTAAATACTCATCATTTTTATAAAAATATGAAATTTTTCTAGAAATTGATTAATGGATTAAACATTAGATGTTATGTATGTATATTTAAAAATAATCTCCGTCTAGGTTGTTAAATAATTCATAAACACTATGAAAAGAATATTCCAAAAAATTTCATTCATTTAATTTTCATAATATGAAATCACTAACCGTTTAACCCATAAATTTTTTATTATTTTGTGATTATTCACTATCTAATGACTCTGTACTCTGTCACTATCATTAAAAATCTAGTAGATAGTTTTCTCTTCCCTATCCATAATTTCATACATATAACACTTGTCCATGTCATCTTAGGTGACCTTCGTACATTCATTTATCTCTTTTGAAATGAATGTTTTAAAAACTTGTTTTGATATGTGATTTCTATAATGCTATATTGAATAGTAGAACCCTAGTTACGAAACCAATGTTTATATTGCATTGAAAAGATTTATTAATTTCTGGAAAATGTAACATCTATATATTTTAAGAAAGAAAACACAATGTTCAATAGCTTATATGACACACCACATTGAGAAAAAATGAACTAGTAAATATTATTACCTAAATGTTTTCATTAATACCCGGTCATTTGAAATGATGGAATCAAATGAATATACATTATAATGACAGTATGGATTACTCATATTTATATAAAGAATAATTTGGTGAAAAAAACTCATTAAAAATAAAAATAAAACCCTTTTGAAAATAAAAGAAAATATTTTTCTGTGATTTTTTATGACTAAAAATAATTTTTTTATTAAAATCATAAACCCTCTATTGATGGATAAGGGGGAACACATCATGAAATCAAATATATAAATAAAACTATTCCCCAATGATCCAAAAGATAATCAATCTAGTTCAAGAAAACAATTTCATTCCTAAAAATAAATATTTTTCAATATGATATATTGAATATATTTTTAACATTAATCATATCTGTTTTATATATTTGATATAAAATCATGTCCAATTTTCTGCATAAAAATTATTTTTTAAGGCTTTTCTACCGATTGAGGAGCACTTATTTTAAAACTAAATTTTTACAATTATACATTTTGACTAAAAAATTCGATTTAATTTATATAATCTTAATTTAAATATTATAATAGGGTGATTTTATTTAATTTTATATGATATTTTTTATTTTATGATGGATTGTGAAATATAATTCATTTTAATTTAAAACTGAATTTTCATCTAAATAATTTTTTATGCACAATTAAATTTTTAATTTTTTATAAATTAAAAATTGATAATTTATTAATTTATTAATCCAATTTAGTTCATTTTAATAATTTTTATATGAAACATTAGATATAAAATAATTTAATCTCTTATAAATTTTATGATTAAAAACATATTTTATCATCATATTTACCAAATTAATTTTAGCTAAATATATATTTTAAATTTGTAAAAAATGACTCAATATTTGGAATCATAAATTCCAAATTTATTAAATAGATCCATTTTATTTTTGAATAATATTAATTTTAAAGAGAGTAATTTTACCACAACAGATTATTGAAAATCAGGTAATTGAGGGTACAAATAATATTATAAATATTATCCAATCTCCTTTACCCTTGTCCAAGTATTATTTTAAGAGTAAATTTTAACCCAAATCACCTTTGGGTTGAATTTATGACCACTTGGATCCACATGGACGTTTTAATGCCCCTTCATACATTTTAAATAAGGAAAAGTCAAACTTTTCACCCTAATGTTCTTAATAATTTGAAAAATTTTAATATATGGTTATCTAGAACCAATCATAGACACTAAATATTCTTCTAAGAGATAACATATTTATATTCAGCATAGTAATTTGTTTTTAAATTTTAGGTGAAAATTAATTATCTTAATAGCTTATAAATGATTAAGTTGTAATTATTATATTAATATAAATATAAAATAAATGATATTAAAAAGTTTAATACGAAATCGACATAATTTTTCAGATAAACTAAATATTTAAAATGCTCTGATATATTATTTATTATTTATATTATTTGGTTTGAATTTATCTTTTTGGATTGATTTTTTTAAATTCGGTGTAAAGAATAGTGTTAAAATTGACATTTTCAATATTTTAAGATAAATAATATATTATCAAATAATTTTTTTGGAAATTATAAACATTTTCCAAATTAATTTTATAATGTTTAAAATTTCATCAATAATTCTTTAATTGGTATATTTAAAAATTTTATAGTAACTATATTCACCCTCTAAGAGAAGAAAAAATTTGTTTCACGGTAATAGTTACGGTATGAGAGGTATTTGACCCAAAATAATTTTATATTATAAATAGTACACTTTTTACCCTTCTAAATTGAATATTTGTATACATATATTTAATATTTTGAGTAATTTCAAGAGTCCCCCTCTCATATCTTACAAAATTACTCCACTAATTCTCATTTATTCACACACAAAACCCATTTTGGATCTTACAATCCAAGCATAAATAAATTATAAAATTACCTAACCACATTATAGAGTTATTATATACGCTATAATGCTCACCTTATGGTTTTATGTTTCTAATTAATGGAGATCATGCAAAATAGATATATCATTTTTAATCAAGTGTTTCTGTTCTGTTTCTTCTTCCACCTCAATAAAATATTCTTCAACCATGATAAAATAATAAATATTTGAACATAAATATAATTATATATTTTTTTGATAATGTAATGATCCATATCCGTATCGAATTTCTTTAGATTGGATAATTATTCATCATCTGTGTGTACAGTGGAGTATTGTCTCATGAAATGATTTAATTCATTTTCCATCACAATAACATATTACTGGTTATAATGACTTAATTAAATTTTATATATCATATTATTGAAATATTTATAATTATGGAATGATAATCTATCATGTCTATTATTACTCTTCAATTAATATAAAATTGATAGTTTCATTCTTGTGTATGTGTGAATTATCCCCTCCATGATGAGATGTGATTCGTTTTTCATCTCAAACTAACATGAATGATATATTTAAATATAATTAAATGATTAAAATTTTATTAATGTTATTAAAATAATTATTTAAAACCAAATTAATTCTTACCTTCATTCCATAATCTTAGTGACCCCAAACTTGACGTACATGGACATTACATTACTTTTACAGAATACTTAATACATAACAAAAACCAACACTCAAGGATCGTAATAGTTTAGTGTCTTTCGAAACTCGAAACACAATCTTCTAATCAGGGTGAATGATCATCAACATCTCCCACAAAGATCTTCCCTTTTTTTTCTTACCTAAAACCTTTCATTATATCATGGGGAAAAGAAAGAATAAAAAGGATGAGCTCAAATGCTCAGTATGGGTAAACATATAGAACATAAAACAATCCATAATCATTTGAATGAAAAAACTTGAACATAAAATCTAAACAACAAAATCTTGAGCAAAGACCTAAATCATGGATGTACGTAAGGAATATATCATAAAGGAACATCAATCAGGGATAAATATAATGGAAATAAAATATGTAATTATGGCAAACCATTAAGCACTTTAAATGACTTCCATAGTAGCCAAGGCATTAATTCCATAACATTCTTAGTGGACCAAGTCCCTTTCAAAATCGAGTTCACTCCCCATTCCAGTCCTGTAACAATAAACACAATTAACATACCATTCCATCCATGTTTATCTCATGAGATATAAATCTTTATGTAATAAATTGGGGGGAGATATGGGTCCCACCCATCTCATAATGAAATCATTTATCATGTGCCACAAAATAAACATACATCATTCATAATAACCCAACGAATAACATGGATTTCATAAACATAATCCCATCATAACATAATCCATATAAATGAAATGGATATCATTTCATCATTAGAAAATAACACTATGTAAATAATAGAGACATTATACTTGATACATAAACATGCTAAATACTATCATCTTAGATGGAAACTAGTTTTGATAAAACACTTGAAATGAATTCATGAGGAAAATATCCTTTCTTCTTTAAAATTATTTTCTTTTCAAAAAATTCCATGCAATTTTAAATGAAAATAATTTTGTTAAAAATAATCATGAAATCTTGTCGAGGAAGATTCATGAAAATTAGGCATTATGAAATCGAAAAAATCCATTCGTGTCATATAAGTTAAAAAAACATTCTTCTTGTACTTTTTCCAGAAAAGTAAAAAAGTACATCGTATGGTAATCAAAAGAATGATTCCATACATACCATGTAGTAAAAGTCAAAATGGGTAAAATAAAATAAAACATAAAAGAAACCATTTTTAGAAAATAGGGACATGGTTGATAAATATACCCAAGTAAATACTTTCCAATAAACAATCTCTGATAAAAACAAGATTGGAAAAGGTATCCCTTACCATATGTCCAATTTCTTCCATATGTGTCTGAGACTCCTGTATAGTGGGTTTAAAAATACAATTAACTTGTAACATAACCATAATAATATTTATGATGTCACGACCCGTCCTCGGGGCCCGTTCCGTGACTACCCAAAGCCCGCCTTCCATAGGCCAGGGGCTGGCGACTAGCACCAAGGCGTAAAATCCCAGTAAACAGGGAAGGCATTGCCTTTATAAGTAACAACCACACAGAGTCAGCAAGCGGAAAGTAAAGTGCAGAAAAGTAAAGGGGGCCGGAAATACAAGCCCAACTGTAAAGTACAACTGAAAAGTAAAGTACAGCAACTGAAGAAAAGACGGCAGCCTCGTGTCGTCCACTGGCAATCCCACCTGAAGGGTGGGTACAGATAGCCTCCAGGCTCCACGGGTCCCACGTCCGCTCCGAGCACGTCCCGCCCAGTGGTCCACCTCCAGGTACCGTCCTGCTCCACGCCCCAACCGTGATCAGCGCTTTCCGTCGTCTGCAACCAACACAACAAGGTGCGGGCATAGCCCGTGCAGGGGTGAGTACAAGCTACTCAGTAAGTACCCCGAGACCCCCGAAGGTCTCCCAAAATCCACAAAGGATATAGCACAAAAGAAAGATGCAATCACGAAGTAACATCTGACTCGACTTAGGTATATACCCATACATATACCTAAGTCCCCAATTCTAGCTCTGCCCACGAGCTCAAGAACAACTCAATCCACAAAGGAAAGCAAGACTCAAATCCACAAGGAGAGTAAACAGTAAATCCAGATAGGATAGTTCAACACAATCCACAAAGGAGAGTAACATACGATTCCGCTCAACCAGGTATACTTTTTCAGATGACGTCAAAGATGATCACTGATCCATCTAAGTCGTCGGACCCACGAAGGATCGATAGGTACTAACCCCCGCAAAAGACCCACGTAGGATCGGGCTCACACAGAACCTGTAGGCAGTGGCTCACACAGAACCGGTAGTAAGGACCCACATAGGATCGGGCTCACACAGAACCTGTAGCACTGATCCACGTAGGATCGCTGAGTGCAGTAGTCGACACAGTCCACTGAGGATCTCTGCACAGTCGTCGCCGCAGTCCACGAAGGATCTCTGCTCTGCCGTCGTCGCAGTCCACGGAGGATCTCTGCTCTGCCTTCGTCGCAGTCCACGGAGGATCTCTGCTCTGCCGTCGTCGCAGTCCACGGAGGATCTCTGCTCTGTCGTCGAAGTCACAGCCAGCGCTACGGTTCCCGCACATAGCGAGCTCGTTTAGGAGGGTCCGCTCCACGAGCCGAGAGGCTGATACATCAACTGACACGTAGTCCGAAGTTGATGTATCCAAAAGTTCCGTATCGACAACAGGATCTCAACGCAACAGACGGCGCGTCAATCGGACGCCCGGTCTGAGAGTTATTGGCATTTTCGTCCCAGGGGCCCGGTTGGTTTTTAGAGCAAAACCAACCCGACCGTACTCCGCATGTATCCGATCCTCGGGCGGAGTATGCCAAAAGTTCCGTCTCACTTAGAGGAAACTACCACCGCTGACAGTACGTCGATCGGACGTCCGTAGCTCAAGTTATGAGCGTTTCCGCTCCGAGGGCCCGGTTGGTTTCGTGTACGAACCAACCCGGCCGAACCCAAAGTCTTCCGAAACCTTGAGTATAACATACCGAAACGACCGTCTCGATCCAAGGATCGTGTAGCCGCTGACGGTTCGTCAATCGGAGGTCCCAGGCCCAAGATATGGGCGAAAGACCAAAGAGGGCCCGAAACGGGGGTTCTGGGCCCGGGGCGACCCGGCCCGAACCCCCCCTTGGGCGGCCGCACCGGGTCGGCCCGACCCGGCTAGGCCGGGTCCGGTCCGGCCCGGGCGCGGCCCGGCCGACCGGACCGGCCGGCTCGGCTTCGGCCGAGCGGCCGAGGGAGCCGCCGCGGGTCAAACCCGCAGCTTTGGAGAAACGCGGCCCCGCGCGGGCCGCGTGCTGGGTGGCCGGACCGCGGACGCGGTCCGGCGCTTCGCCGCCGCCGCGGCTCGGCCGCGGCGGACTCCTCCGGCGGCGCGCCGGGCGCCGCCGGAGTTGCTCCGGTGGCCCGTTTTGCCTCCCGTCTGCGCCATTGTTCCTCCCGGGACGCGTCCTTCACTGCGGAATCAACAAATGGCCCTTGCGTCGTGCTTCTGCCATCGCCCGCCAAATCCGCACAAAAAGGAAGTTCGGCGGAGGGTTGCCGGATCTTGTTTGTTAGATCCGCACCCTCCGCGTTAGTCATAAACAACGGGAGAAACAAGGAAAAACCAATCAACAATTTTAAATAAATTTAAAATTGTTCCGTGATCGGTTCTTTATTTTAAAAGAAATAAAATCACGGGAAAGGAAAATATTTCAAATCAACCCTTACCTCGCAGCTGTCGTTGCCGAACGAGGGATCGTCGCGGGATTGCTCGTCGCGGAAGAAGGAGGAATCGTCGCGTCGTCGCGGTATCCAGCGTCGCGTCGCCAATCTCCGGATCAAGAACAAACGGATTTAATTAATTTAAATCCGTTGTTATTGAAATTAAAAAGGGAGAATTAACGATCCGATTCTTACCTTAGTTGCCGAACGAGGATCGGCTGCGGAAGAAGAGGCGTCGCCGAAGAACGTCGCGGGTAAAGCTCGTCGACGTCGCAGATCTCGGTGTGCGTCGTCGAATTTCGGTCGCCGGCGTTCTTCGCGTTCTTCGCGTTCTTCGCGTTTTTCGCGTTCTTCGCGGGGAGATGAAGAAACAAGATCCTCTCAAATCCTTTCAAAGGATTTTTAGGTTGGTCTTATTTTATAAACATGCCAACACATGAAACCGGTTAAGAAACGATCCATCAATTCGAAAGAAACGACCCATTTAATTCACGAAAGAAACAGCCCATTTAATTCACGAAATAAACCGCCCAATTAAATGGTCTGTTAAGAATTAAAGAAAACGCGTCGGTTGACTTTTCAGTTACTTTGACGGGTTTTCGCGGGTGCGTTACTTAGCGAAAGAAACGGCGGGGCTCGTGCGGGCCCCACCTCACAAATATCCTACCAAGGGGGTAGGATATTTCTGGATAGCATCCTATCCTGTTCAACTCAGTTCAAGCCGCCTTTAAGTGACTTCAAGTGGCTTCCAAGCAGTTTAAGTGAAATAAAATAAAGTTGTCGCACAAACTTTATTTTATTCTGACTTAAAGCCGCAAAATTTAAAAACCGCGTCTGAGAAAACGCAACTCCGGAAGAGGCGTTTCTAAGCAAATACCGGCGCTGCGATTTCATCGGTGCCCTCAGAATTCGATTCCGGGCACCGGTTCAAAAGATTGAAAAACCCGCTCGTCCGTTCACTGAACGTACCCGAGCCAAACTTCGGAAATTGATTCCGGGCACACCGGGCCTCGGAATCAGGTGCCGTCTGAAGCTGCGCTCTTGTAAAATTCCCAAGAAAATTAAGAAAAAAAATTCCTTGAAATTTGCGGGTCTTTACATTACTCCCACCTCAGGGCTTTACGTCCCCGTAAAGATACATCAAAAACTAGGGGAACAAATGGGGGTACTGAGCACGCATCTGAGCCTCCCGCTCCCAAGTGCTCTCCTGGAGGTTCCCGTGCTGCCATCTGACGCGCACAAGAGAAATCGACCGCCCACGTAGGACCCGCTCCTGTCGATCCTCGATCTCCACCGGGACCTCCGCAAAAGTCGCCCCATCGTCCACGTCCAGCTCCCCAAAGTCGATGATGTGCGTCGGGTCGTGCACGTATCTCCTCAGCTGAGACACATGAAAGACGCCGTGCACCCGGTGCAACTGAGGTGGTAGAGCCAGGCGATAAGCCACCTCTCCTATCCTGCTGAGGACCTGGAAAGGCCCGATGAAGCGTGGAGACAACTTTCCGCCTCGGCCAAATCTCCGTAAACCACGTCGAGGTGAGACACGCAAAAAGACGTGGTCACCATCCTCGAACTCGAGTGGCCTCCGCCTCCTGTCAGCATATGACTTATGCCGGCTCTGAGCTATCCTCATCCTCTCCTGGATGATCTGGACCTTCTCTGTCGTGGCTGGGACCATCTCTGCTCCCACGAGTGCTGACTCCCCAGGGTCTGTCCAGCACAACGGTGATCTGCAGGGTCTGCCGTACAACGCCTCGTATGGTGCCATCCCGATGGTGGAGTGGTAGCTGTTGTTGTACGCGAACTCCACCAAGGGTAGGTGGTCCTCCCAGCTGCGACCAAAGTCGAGAACACATGCACGGAGCATGTCCTCGAGTGTCTGTATGGTCCTCTCCGTCTGACCATCCGTCTGAGGGTGGAAGGCTGTGCTCAGATGGAGCCGCGTCCCGAACGCCTCCTGCAACCCCTTCCAAAGCCGGGAAGTGAAACGAGCATCTCGATCGGAGACGATAGACGATGGCACACCGTGAAGCCGTACGATCTCCTGGACGTAAAGACGTCCCAAGCTCTCCACTGAGCCCTGCTCTCTGATGGGTAAGAAGTGTGCCGACTTGGTGAGTCGGTCGACAATCACCCAAATGGAGTCGTGACCTCTGGAAGTACGTGGAAGTCCAGTCACGAAATCCATAGATATGCCATCCCACTTCCACTACGGGACCTCCAAGGGTTGTACCAAGCCTGCTGGTACCTGATGCTCTGCCTTCACTTGCTGGCAGGTGAGGCATCGAGAAACGAACTCTGCCACAACTTTCTTCATGCCCGGCCACCAGTGCTGTCGCCTGAGATCCTGGTACATCTTCGCCACTCCGGGATGTACCGCCAAGGGAGAAGTGTGAAACTCTCTCAGCACCTCCTCTCGTAGAGCGACTGGTATGAAGGTACGTCCTCTGAAAAGGATGTCATGCTTTGCTCCAAGGGAGAAGCCATCAGGCGCCTGACCTGAAGATATCAGTGCACGCCGGGTCTCACAGTCAGCATCCCCACGCTCAGCCTCTCTGACCCGCTGTAGAAGTGGAGGAGAGACTGTGAGAAACTGAAGAAAGGCTACTCCGTCTCTATCCACGAAGGATATCTATAAGGAGGCTAGCTGCTCCGTCGCCTCCTCAAGTAGCTGAATGCCCGTCCTCCTGCTGAGGGCATCGGCTACCACGTTCCCCTTCCCAGGAGTATAGACTATCTCAAAGTCATAGTCCTGGAGGAACTCAAGCCATCTCCGCTGTCTCAGGTTCAGGTCCTTCTGAGAGAAGATATACCTGAGAATCTGGTGGTCAGAAAAGACTGTGAAGCGCTCTCCCATCAGATAGTGCCGCCAAGTCTTCAGAGCGAAGACCACTGCTGCTAACTCCAGGTCATGAGTGGCATAGTTCTGCTCATGCGGCCTCAACTGACGTGATCCGTAGGCGATCACGGCCCGCTCCTGCATCAGGACGCACCCGAGTCCAGTCCCTGATGCATCGCAGTAAACTACGTATCCAACTCCCTCCTCAGGCAACCTCAAGATAGGTGCGCTGGTCAATCTCTGTCTCAGCTCCTGGAAGCTCTGCTGACATTTGTCTGACCACACGAAGGGTTTCCCCTTCTTTTTCAAAGCTGAGAGTGGTGCCGCAACTCTGGAGATGTCTGTCACGAATCTCCGATAGTATCCGGCTAGGCCAAAGAAGCTCCGCACCTCCGTCACGCTCCTGGGTGGCTCCCAAGCTAGAACTGCCTCGATCTTCGCGGGATCCACTACAACTCCCGCCTCAGAAATGACGTGCCCCAAGAAATGGACCTCACGTAACCAGAACTGGCACTTTGAGAGCTTGCCATAAAGCTGGTGCTCTCGAAGCGTGTCTAGCACAACTCGCAGGTGGTAGGCATGCTCCTCCTCAGTCGTCGAGTATACCAAAATGTCGTCAATGAAGACAACGACAAATCAGTCGAGGTATGGCTGGAAGATCCTGTTCATGAGGCTCATGAACACTGCTGGAGCATTGGTTACGCCGAACGGCATAACCAAGAACTCATAATGGCCATACCGACACCTGAAGGTCGTCTTCTGCACGTCCTCGTCTCGAACTCTGAGCTGATGATAGCCTGACCGGAGGTCTATCTTTGAGAACCACCGCGCTCCCTTGAGCTGATCGAAGAGGTCATCAATCCGTGGCGGCGGATACTTGTTCCTCACTGTCACCTGGTTCAGGCGACGATAGTCGACACACAGTCGCAAGCTCCCGTCCGCCTTCTTGGCGAACAAAATCGGGGAAGCCCAGGGTGAAACACTGGGTCGGATAAACCCCTTGCTCTGCAAGTCCTCCAACTGTACCCGCAGCTCCCGAAGCTCGGCGGGGGCCATCCGATATGCTGGAGAAGATATCGGGGCTATCCCGGGGTACAAGTCGATGTAAAAGTCTACCTCTCTACGAGGAGGTAGCCCTGGAACGTCGTCGGGAAAGACGTCCACGTACTGGTCCACCACTGCAGGAAAAGCCGGACTCCGCACGTCCACTACTCCTAGGATGAGGCTAGCCAACTGATGAGAGATGGGCTGCACTCTCCTCCGCGGAAGTCCATCCTGTGCTGCAAAGGTTCCCTTCTCGCCGGTGAAGGTAAACCTGCTCCCGTCGGTGCGAACACATCGCACCTTGCGCCTAAAACAGTCGATCTGGGCATGAACCGTGGATAGCCAATCCATGCCCAAGATGACGTCGTAAGGCCTCGACGCCGCTACAAGGAGATCCCAGCCGAAGCTCTCGCCTCCTAGAGTAAGCTCACACTGCCGGCACCAGTGCGTAATCGTCGAGTCTGCTCCCGTAGGAGTCTCTAGCCGTAAGGATCGAGCCAACGGCTCAGTCGGAATCTCCGAGCTCCGAACAAGGGCAGAGGCTATGAAAGAGTGACTCGCTCCTGTGTCTATAAGTACTGCAGCAAGGGTGGAATAGACACAGATCGTACCTCGAATCATCTCTGGCATGTCGGGGTCGTAGGCCTCCACTGCCTGGAGCTGGGCCTGTCCCTGCCCGCCAGCTCCATGTGGTCGAGGTGGCCCTCCTGGTGGTGGTGGGGGTAGAGCCAGGAAGCGTCGCCCACCACCCGCTGCTAGGCCAGCTCCTCTGCCTCGTCCGCCTGGGTGGCCCCTCCACCGTCTGCTGCTCCTCTGGTCGGCGAGTCGGGCAGTCACGAGCCATGTGACCCTGCCCGCCGCAGGAGTAGCACATCATGCCTCTCGGAAGGCTGGCACTGCGCTGTGTGCCTCGCACTGCTGAGCCGGTGTCCTGAGGCCGTCTGCGTGGGGGTCTGGTCTGCCTGGACCCGAGAGTCATCCGTCGGCTACCTGCTGCCGAAGACTAAGCTACCTGCCGCCCTGCGCTAGGTCTCGCCGCTGAAGAAGGCTCTGCCAGGAAGCTCTCGATCAGGAGGGCTCGCTCCAGCACTCCCGCCTGGGTCGGAATGCTGAGAGAGATCAGCGACGCCCGAATCCCCTGTCGCAAGCCCTGCTCGAAGGTCCGGGCCCGGAAGAAGGGGTCCCGTACCATGTCGGTCGAGTAGCGAGATAGGTCCGTGAACCTCGCCGCGTACTGAGCGACCGTCATGCTGCCCTGGCGCAGCTGGAGAAGCTCCTGGATGCGCACCGCTCGGAGGGTGGCCGGGACGAACTCAGAGCGGAAGAGGCTCTCGAAGTCCGCCCAGAGCAAGGATGCCTCATCGTGAACCTGGAGCATCAGGCTCCACCATCGTCCTGCCGCTGCCTGCAGGAGGCTCGCTGCGAGAATCACCATGAGATCCGCTGGTGTCCTCACTAGCCTAAAGATCCGTACCACCGCCTCTAGCCAGTCCTCGGCGGCCTGGGGGTCCGCCTCACCGCGAAACCTGGGCGGTCGCTGGCTCTGAAACTCATGCAGTGCCCTGAGGCGACGTGCATCGTCAGCGTCTGGTACTAGTAGCATCGGTGGCTCGGCGGGTAAAGCTACCGCCGGTGCCACTGCTGGCAAAGGGCCCTGTACCGAGGCCTCGTCGCTCGGTGGGCTACCGTCGCGCCCTACACTCGGAACCCTAGCTGGCTGTCGTCGCGGGGCCATCCTGAAAAGGAGAACAAGAGCACCGCAGTCAGAACAGTATACCTGGTGAGCTGGCACAAGTAATCATAAGGAAAACTTGAGACTTTCATAAGCAGATCAGTATACCCGGTGAGCTGACACAAGTAATCACAAAGAAGACTTGAAACACACACGCAATCAATGTTTTCATTCATTAAGTCAGAAATCAGGAGTCAGGGTCCTGGTGTACGGATACGTCGGCCGCCGCACCAACACTGGGTTCCCTGAACTGATAACCACACTCAATACACTAAACACTATTGCTTCATATAGAAAGAAAGGACGATCAGAGTCTGCGGTAGAACCGACCGCCTCTGATACCAATTTGTCACGACCCGTCCTCGGGGCCCGTGCCGTGACTACCCCAAGCCCGCCTTCCATAGGCCAGGGGCTGGCGACTAGCACCAAGGCGTAAAATCCCAGTAAACAGGGAAGGCATTGCCTTTATAAGTAACAACCACACAGAGTCAGCAAGCGGAAAGTAAAGTGCAGAAAAGTAAAGGGGGCCGGAAATACAAGCCCAACTGTAAAGTACAACTGAAAAGTAAAGTACAGCAACTGAAGAAAAGAAGGCAGCCTCGTGTCGTCCACTGGCAATCCCACCTGAAGGGTGGGTACAGATAGCCTCCAGGCTCCACGGGTCCCACGTCCGCTCCGAGCACGTCCCGCCCAGTGGTCCACCTCCAGGTACCGTCCTGCTCCACGCCCCAACCGTGATCAGCGCTGTCCGTCGTCTGCAACCAACACAACAAGGTGCGGGCATAGCCCGTGCAGGGGTGAGTACAAGCTACTCAGTAAGGACCCCGAGACCCCCGAAGGTCTCCCGAAATCCACAAAGGATATAGCACAAAAGAAAGATGCAATCACGAAGTAACATCTGACTCGACTTAGGTATATACCCATACATATACCTAAGTCCCCAATTCTAGCTCTGCCCACGAGCTCAAGAACAACTCAATCCACAAAGGAAAGCAAGACTCAAATCCACAAGGAGAGTAAACAGTAAATCCACATAGGATAGTTCAACACAATCCACAAAGGAGAGTAACATACGATTCAGCTCAACTAGGTATACTTTTTCCGATGACGTCAAAGATGATCACTGATCCATCTAAGTCGTCGGACCCACGAAGTATCGATAGGTACTAACCCCCGCAAAAGACCCACGTAGGATCGGGCTCACACAGAACCTGTAGGCAGTGGCTCACACAGAACCGGTAGTAAGGACCCACATAGGATCGGGCTCACACAGAACCTGTAGCACTGATCCACGTAGGATCGCTGAGTGCAGTAGTCGACGCAGTCCACTGAGGATCTCTGCACATTCGTCGCCGCAGTCCACGAAGGATCTCTGCTCTGCCGTCGTCGCAGTCCACGGAGGATCTCTGCTCTGCCATCGTCGCAGTCCACGGAGGATCTCGGCTCTGCCGTCGTCGCAGTCCACGGAGGATCTCTGCTCTGTCATCGAAGTCACAGCCAGCGCTAGGGTTCCCGCACATAGCGAGCTCGTTTAGGAGGATCCGCTCCACGAGCCGAGAGGCTGATACATCAACTGACACGTAGTCCGAAGTTGATGTATCCAAGAGTTCTGTATCGACAACAGGATCTCAACGCAACAGACGGCGCGTCAATCGGACGCCCGGTCTGAGAGTTATTGGCATTTTCGTCCCAGGGGCCCGGTTTGTTTTTAGAGCAAAACCAACCCGACCGTACTCCGCCTGTATCCGATCCTCGGGCGGAGTACGCCAAAAGTTTCGTCTCACTTAGAGGAAACTACCACCGCTGACGGTACGTCGATCGGACGTCCGTAGCTCATGTTATGAGCGTTTCCGCTCCGAGGGCCCGGTTGGTTTCGTGTACGAACCAACCCGGCCGAACCCAAAGTCTTCCAAAACCTTGAGTATAACATACCGAAACGACCGTCTCGATCCAAGGATCGCGTAGCCGCTGACGGTTCGTCAATCGGAGGTCCCAGGCCCAGGATATTGGCGAAAGACCAAAGAGGGCCCGAAACGGGGGTTCTGGGCCCGGGGCGACCCGGCCCGAACCGGGTCGTCCCGACCCGGCCGACCGGACCGGCCGGCTCGGCTTCGGCCGAGCGGCCGAGGGAGCCGCCGCGGGTCAAACCCGCGGCTCGGCCGCGGCGGACTCCTCCGGCGGTGCACCGGGCGCCGCCGCCTCCGGTCGCCGGCGCCGCCACGCCGGCGACCCGCGCCGCCACCCCCTTCCGCGGGCCGCCAGAGTTTCTCCGGTGGCCCGTTTTGCCTCCCGTCTGCGCCATTGTTCCTCCTGGGACGCGTCCTTCACTGCGGAATCAACAAATGGCCCTTGCGTCGTGCTTTTTCCGTCGCCCGCCAAATCCGCACAAAAAGGAAGATCGGCGGAGGGCTGCCGGATCTTGTTTGTTAGATCCGCACCCTCCGCGTTAGTCATAAACAACGGGAGAAACAAGGAAAACCCAATCAACAATTTTAAATAAATTTAAAATTGTTCCGTGATCGGTTCATTATTTTAAAAGAAATAAAATCACGGGAAAGGAAAATATTTCAAATCAACCCTTACCTCGCAGCTGTCGTTGCCGAACGAGGGATCGTCGCGGGATTGCTCGTCGCGGAAGAAGGAGGAATCGTCGCGTCGTCGCGGTATCCGGCGTCGCGTCGCCAATCTCCGGATCAAGAACAAACGGATTTAATTAATTTAAATCCGTTTTTATTGAAATTAAAAAGGGAGAATTAACGATCCGATTATTACCTTAGTTGCCGAACGAGGATCGGCTGCGGAAGAAGAGGCGTCGCCGAAGAACGTCGCGGGTAAAGCTCGTCGACGTCGCAGATCTCGGTGTGCGTCGTCGAATTTCGGTCGCCGGCGTTCTTCGCGTTCTTCGCGTTCTTCGCGTTCTTCGCGTTCTTCGCGGGGAGATGAAGAAACAAGATCCTCTCAAATCCTTTCAAAGGATTTTTAGGTTGGTCTTATTTTATAAACATGCCAACACACGAAACCGGTTAAGAAACGATCCATCAATTCGAAAGAAACGACCCATTTAATTCACGAAAGAAACAGCCCATTTAATTCACGAAATAAACCGCCCAATTAAATGGTCTGTTAAGAATTAAAGAAAACGCGTCGGTTGACTTTTCAGTTACTTTGACGGGTTTTCGCGGGTGCGTTACTTAGCGAAAGAAACGGCGGGGCTCGTGCGGGCCCCACCTCACAAATATCCTACCAAGGGGGTAGGATATTTCTTGATAGCATCCTATCCAGTTCAACTCAGTTCAAGCCGCCTTTAAGTGACTTCAAGTGGCTTCCAAGCAGTTTAAGTGAAATAAAATAAAGTTGTCGCACAAACTTTATTTTATTCTGACTTAAAGCCGCAAAATTTAAAAACCACGTCTGAGCAAACGCAACTCCGGAAGAGGCGTTTCTAAGCAAATACCGGCACTGCGATTTCATCGGTGCCCTCAGAATTCGATTACGGGCACCGGTTCAAAAGATAGAAAAACCCGCTCGTCCGTTCACTGAACGTACCCGAGCCAAACTTCAGAAATTGATTCCGGGCACACCGGGCCTCGGAATCAGGTGCCGTCTGAAGCTGCGCTCTTGTAAAATTTCAAAGAAAATTAAGAAAAAAATTTCCTTTAAATTTGCGGGACTTTACATATGATATCTTATATGATTCACTAACGACTTTATATTATCCGTTCATTTGTCAATTCCATGTTAAAGTAGCATTTTGGGTAAAATCGTTTCATTTATCTTCCGTGTTTTGACTTGTAACAATTTATATGATTACCTAGATAATGATTACATAATTACAGAATATAAAAAATTATTTTCATATAATATATATTCATAATATACATATATATAATAGATCGATAAATGGAATGAAATACACTGTTCTTGGAGACTGTAGGCCGTACTTACGCATGAACACAATTTTTTCGTTTTCTTATTGAACTAAATAGAATTAATTAGATGACATAAATATATATATACATAAATATAGTATAATTATTATGTCATATATTTCGGGGTTACTTATTATACATACTTTATAATCATTCTTGAATTGTTAACATGGAAAATGAATCTCATCGCGTCGTGGAGAAGGTAATCTGTACGTACGCACGAGCGATGATATCATTCCCATATTTATTGAATGGAATTGGAGTGGATGATATAATATCTTAGAATAAGTATGATGTTATAATAATCATATATAGTTATTCTTTACACCATTATACCCATCCATGTAAGGTGGTGGTGGAAAAACTGATTACACCATGGCGTGGAGACGGTATTTCGTACTTACGCACGTGCAGTGATTTCGTTTTCCGTAGGATGGTTAGAAGGTGAAATAAGGTTGTTTTATATTTATAATAACATATCTGTATATAGATAATACATATTTTATTACTTTATAATGAAACTACTAAATAAGAGGAAGTAGAAGATGAAAGAAACTTGAAATAGTCGGTAGAAGAGATTACATCTTCTCCGACCGACCTCCTTTAAACTTTTTCTTATGGCACTAGAATTGGTATATTGAGAAGACAATAACCTCTATGATATTACTATATATGTTTATACGAGGAATTGGTAGGGGTTTTCCGAGCATCAAGTCTCAAAAGGGTGTGTAGAGAAGAGGGAAGGGGTTCCCTTTTTATAAGGGAGGAGAGGGGCACCTTTGGAAAAACATAAAATATTATTTTATTTAAGTGTTAATCTGTTTATAATAGCTCCAAATTTATTTATTTCGAAGATAAAGTGGGGATTGGTATAAATCCTCCCAACCAATAGGTTTTAGACAAGTTTAGGTTACTATTTTAACCTTATCTTTTAAATTTAATTCTATGTTATGTAATTTAACTTTTACTGTGCCTTCTTGTTTTCTTACACTATATGGTTAATAAACTTACTATAACAAGTCGAATGAACCCAAATTGATTAATTATTAATATATATAACCATATCTAAGTCATTTGGAAGAACCATATATTTTTGGAATATAATAAAAATTAATAATATAATATTTATTTTAAAAACTATTTTATGTCAATTTTGACACTATTTGGTAACCGATTTTTTCTGATAATCATAAAAGCACGATTAGTTCGAAAAAATTTAATTAAATAAATAATAACATGTCATATTAACCTAAAAAATAGTGTAATTCATAAAAAGTATCAAATTATATTTATTTGGGTATTTATAATATCTATTATTTTAATATTTCATTATTTTAGTAATTACATCATCACCATTGTGTGATAAATAAAATAAATTATTTAATACCTAAAAATTATAAATAAAATACCATTAGTTAGGAAATATTTTTATCCTTCTAATGAATATTTATAGTCTAATTTATCTTATGTATAAACCTATATTAAAAATGCTTTAGTTATTAAACATAAATTTTAACTATTTTAACTCTTCTTTAAATAAAATAATAATAAGTTTCTTAATCTAATCCAAGTAGACATAAAGGGTAAAATTTTATTCATAAGGTTATTTTTTCTATTCATAAAAAATTGAACGTTTTTATAAAAATAACAAAAATTCACCCTAGGCTAATTTCGATATTCTGATTACAAAAATGAAGTCCATTTTGAAATATAAAATTTATTAAATTTCAAAAAGTTGCTATTACTATTAATAATGGCTAGTTTATATAATATTTTAATAACATATCGTTGTTTAGTGATACTCAGTATTACGTACAACACACGCTATCGTGGAAGGTTGAAATTGTGTGTAATGAAAGCCAAGTCAGGGTTGTGAGTAGTGCGAGATTCATTTGTTATTTCATATAATAGAATCCTAGCATATTTCATTTTTCTATTTAATATATATATATACACACTCAATGTTGCATAAAATAACATCTATCAAACGAACTTGAAATTGTGTGTAACACAATCCAATATTAGTGTTGTGTATACTGCACGGTAATACGTTGTTGCGTATAGCACAATATAATCTTGGTGTAGGATACAACAGAATATATGAATGAAATTAAATGGAATATATCTTATAAAATCCCAGGGTGTTACAATAATGGTCTTCGAAAAGTGGGAATGTTACTCTTTAATTTGTACAACCTATCGTCTCCATAATTGTAGCATATTTATGTTTTCATAGACACTTTCCATGTATACATTTTAAATAATTATTGAATTATAGATTTATTTATTATGTAATTAATTTTACTCTCTATTAGATGGACTAATGACCACTTTCACTATTGATGTCATCTTAAAGTCATTTTGGAATCAAGCACAGAATATCATTATTGTCCGATCTAAATATAAATAATTATGTAATTGAAAAAACATTTTATTATGTTTTATAATATTAATAATAAATATAAAAAATGTTATAATTAAACATAATAATTAAACAGTTTTTACTATTTATTAATATAATGAACATATGTGTTGTTTAGGACTGAATTTAAAGAACTTCATCACAATTTTCCATTGTTGAGGACTATTTTTGATGTTATAAACATATATTCTTTTCTTAGGTATATATAAATCCCCATTGTCATGTTATATGATGACATTTTTTATTCTCATAATGTTTAATGATTATTTAAATGTTTATATTCATGTTTAATATGATTCAACTGATTACCATGTAGTAAGGGGTTTCATAACAAAATTTTCATTTATTATTTTAATTGTATACATCATTGACTATGTCACTCTATTATTATGGGTTAAAATACACATGATTATATTGTGTTTTATATCCACATTGTATGTGAATTTTCATCGATACATATAACATATTCATTTTATTAACACCCAATTTAATTAAATAATATCGTTAATAGAATCCTTAACAAAATAATCATTTTAAAAGTTTTATAGATGTATTTTAAACATATTTCAATTTCATGTTCATTTATTTAGTATTATTTCTTATAATGTCTTTACATGGGAACAAATTTTTTAAAAAAATTATTTTATAATTTTTCTCATACTTTTTCAAATGATATTTTTTTATGGATTATGATTTTCTACATTAATTTAAAACCCTTTTTCTGAAGTTACCTTATCTACTAATCTTAAAAAATTCAAAAGGAATTATTTTTTAAAATTATATGGGATGAAGCTATTTTCCTATTAACATGAAATTTTAATGTTTTAAATAATCGTTTACATGTTTACAACATTTTTTCAAATAATTTTTTTTATTTATGAGTGCGTCACTTTTTAAAAATTAATGTTAATTTTAAAATGGAAATGTTATTTTAAAATAATTGTCATTATTCGTATTTTATGTGTAATTATTATTTTAGGTTTGCTTAGGAATTTTTCACAAGGGTAGGTATTTTTGTTATAAATCTAGGGAGAGTTATCCCATTATACCCTTCCAATGCATTGTGTAATAAGAAAAAGTTAAACAGATTTGATTTCTACTTAGAGATTATAATAGTATACTATGGTGGTTATTCCAAATGAAAATATTTTGGTTATTCCATGTGTATCCAAGAGATCTAAAGTATTATTAAAAGTGATCCATGAATAATTTCCCCACTTACCATCTTATAATTTATATTCTTTTTTTGAGTTTCCATGAAAGAAATTTGATTTTTAAAATGTTAGATAATGAGATTTTTTTAAAATGAGTGTTCATTTTTAATGTAAAAATAAATTGTTTTATGAACCATATTATTTTTTTACTAGACTAATGGATCCCATTATATTATGTCTATTACTGAGATTTTTTTAGTCATTCCAAATTTAAAAAATACATGATTTCTATGGTCAGTAGGGATAAGGATGTGTACAAGATGAAATTTTTTAAATATATAACGAAATAAAAAATTTGTTTTTAATGGATTTAATTTGGATAAAAAATGATTAATGAGTATACGTTTCAACTTGTACTCAGTGGTTTAACTATGTTATATTTCCTCCAAACACACTAAAACTCTAAACCTAAAAGAACATCTTGAAATTAAATTTTCTTATAATTTTAAATTAACTATAATATGTTTTGATTAAGGTTGGTTCACTAAAAAATATTCATATACCTTTATATTTTGAAATGTTATTTCATTTTTAAATGCTTGAAAAAGATCATTGGATTAGAAAAAAATCAAAATGAATCTATGATGTATTAGAAACAATGATAAGTGTATAATTTATTAAATTATTATTCAAGCTATATATCCTATCATTAAAATACCTAAAATGATTTATGATCAGCAATAAAATAACCATATCATTTTAATTTATTAGTTTCATTCCAAACTATACATGGAGAATTCATTTGTTGGATTGTAACATAAAAAACACTAGGTGGTATGTGTATTGTTTTATTAGTTTAATATTTTTGTTTTTTCACTATCCATATTGGAATTTAGTGATTTATATAGATTAAGTGTATATAAATATACTTGTGTTCAAAGGAGTCTAATCCAGTTTTAGTTTATGTTATATCAATATAATTTTGGGGAGGAGGATCGCTTATGGGAGGAAAGATTAGTAAATATGTTTATTTATTTCATTTCATTTTACTAAATTAATTTACTCTAATTAATAATTTATTTATAATGGATATATGTCATATAAAATTATCGTCCACAATTTGATTCTCTTTTTAAACATTTAAATATTTAGAGAAACCAGTCCCACCAGATTTACATTGATGAACATGTTCTACTTTCTAGCTTAGAGTGGTCAGGTTGAAGGATCCGGGATTTTGTTGGATGGATTTGTAATCTATTGGTTTGGTGGATATGTTTGATATTTCAAAAAAATATATGATAGGTACCCCATTGTTATTTTGAATGTAATGGTAAATGGTTATAGAACTATCAGGACTATGGGCTTCAATATAAAATATAGATTTTCCAATAAATTTATCATTTTACCATGAGGTTCCATTAGACGTGGGATTTTATTTTTTAATTGTCATCATTCAGTAATAATTAATTTTTTATTTTGGAATTTATGGATTATATTTGTAATTTTTTATTGTTTTGTGGATGGTTTGAGAACTTATGTATTTGATGGATGGAAATATGAACAAACATGCATCAAGTGGTGAGATCACAAGACCAAGAAACTGAGGATGTGTCAGAGTACATAATACAATGTCACAACCAGTGGATGTTATATTCATGGTACATCGTTTGATAAAACATGTGGCCTCATCATGAAGAACCAATAGTTACATTTATTGAATATTCTAGTTTGGAATTCAATTTACTGGGTTTTTTTGGCATGTTTTTTAAATGAAAATAAATATTTTTTAAATTGATAAAGGGTTTTTTGAGAAATTTAATTTTAAATAAATATTTTAATTTTTAAATATTTATTAATATTAATTGAATGATCAATTTTATTTGTCAGAATGATACAATTTTATTGAAAACTAACATAGAAGTTTTTTACAAAATCATTTTAATGTACTTTTATTTTTTGAAATATAAAATTAAATTTAAAAGTGTATATTGAATTAAAAAACTAGTTTTCATGCAGTGTTTAAAAAAATAAAAATTATTGTGGACTATATGGAATTTCAAATGGTTAATAATATAAAAAATAATTTCTCAAATGATCCAAAACATACTTTTTGAAGAAAGATTTACAATTTGGGTGACTTTGAAATGACTATTTAAAATTACATTTTTGAAATTAAATTGGCATTTTATTTTCCTTTTCATATTGGATTTTCCATGTTTAGATCATTGTGTTTTTAACGATTTTTCCATTAAATAATTGGATTTTGATCTTTATGATGATGTCCATTCCTATAATTTATGTGGAGTAGCAAAACTAGGTTATCACTTAGTGTGTAGAGACATTCCACAATATCCTCAGATGTTTTTTCACTTCAACACTTCTATAAATCATTTCAATAAATATATTTACCATCATGAATATATTATCAGACTTGTTATCATCATAACAAAATATTTTCAGGAAGATGATAACCAATTTGTTGAGTTAGTTTCAAGGGGTTATATAATGGATGTCAAAGGTACATTAATGGGTACCTAGATTGATGATACCACCATCCTATTTCATTTCCTTGATTTTTACTTAACTATTGTGACAGTTTTAAAAGTTTCTTTGTGTTTTATGTGGGGAATATAAGGCTTACACATCATCAACCCCACTACTATAAGGATAAAATCAACTATCATTCATTGAACAACATTTTATATGAGAAAATTTTAGTAAAAAATTATTACATATGATTTATATTACATTTATTTTATTGTTTTGAGGTGATGCAAGCCCTATGATTTTGGGTACATTGATGTTTGTTTTAATGTAATTCAGTAAGTGTTTTTAAATTATGGTTCCATTTTGAAATTTTTTTGTATTATATATTAGTTATAGTGATTTAATTGGGGTGTAATTTCATAATAGTGTCCTTTAATATTAGTGGAATAATATTGTTATGGATACCATGTATAAGTCTCAATAATGTATTTTTATTCCTACTGTGATTATGTATTTTCTAGTGGTGATTTTTGTAGGTTCTAGGCATAGTGGAAGCATGTGGATGTTTTTAACCCACTTTGATTATTCCATTATCAAAGATCTATCTGAGATCTATCATGATGAAAAAATGTTGAATCATCAGAATAAAATTAATAATGGAAGAAAGGAGTGGATTCATAGAACCATCGAGTGGATCATCATATATTTGTTATTATTTATTTAAGTAAATGACATGAATTACCTTGATTTACTTCTCTCTTTATTTATGTTTCTAGTCATAATCCTGTGTTTCAATCATTTTATTGTAGAGGCCTAGTGTTGGATTATTCTAGTAGGGATACACATGTTCTCGATCTATCTATAGATGTCACTGAAATAATCTATAGGTTCTAGCATGGATGAACCTTTACTTGCGATATCCACATTCGATCACATTAAGAGCATCTTCCAAAGCACTCTTTTGGATTCGATGGAGGAGGATATTTCTTATAACATGATATAATTCTTGGTGTGAATAAATTATCACTTGGGTAGAGAGAATTATCTAGAACTATTGTTGATAACCATAAAGAACAGTTCAGTTAATGATAATAATGTAATTTGTATTTTATTACATCGAATAATAAAATGAATTAGTTAACAGAAATAATTTCTACATTATATCTCATTATTAGTAATTCCCTATAACTAATAATAACACTAGATTATAACTATTATTCACATTCTCTTAGATAACTAAAACTAATATTATTTAAATAAATAATTAATAATATTTCTTATAAACCCAAAGATTAAATCCACAACTTATATATTAATATAAACGATGTGTACTTTTTTGTCCATTTTCATTACTTCCACCACCACATTTATAAGATCTTTAATAATGACTATTTATTTCTCAAATAAATATCACTTCACTACTCACTAATAAATATTTTATTTTTCCCAAAATATATTTTCTCAAATAACAACTATTGAAATAAATCTGATAATGTATAATTAAATAATTATTAAACCACAATCAGGTATAATAATTATTCAACATGTTAAATGAATATTTAACTATGATACTGGGACACAAATTGTGTGTGACCCTCTAAGACTCTTTCTAATTTGTATAAGGTTGAGCTAGTATAAATTTCAAATATATCAACTAGAAACATTCCACAGTACCTATAGAGAAATAATTGAATGCTACCATGATGTGTCATCTCTTATGAACACTTATAGTGTAATACAATCCCCTAGTCTCGATATCTCAAATAATGTGGATTGTGTGATAGTTCCATCAACCCATGTGCTCGATTATTCTTTCATTGACTACTCGGAAATTAATTTTCTCATTCTTTATCTAGGCAATGAATTTATTTAGGCTATATTAATTCCATCAAAGGGGATGAGATATCAACTTTTGTTATGGAATAGAAGGGAAAAATCCTTTCACCCATTACCTATTAATGTATTGTTACTCGTGATTCACCCAACATATCCAACATCTCTGAGAACAATGTTTCATCACAGGTTCCATCAATATTTTTTATTGTGCGCGTTTTAATACCCATTAATAATGATATTATAGTCAAAGGACCATTACACACATCCATAGATAGGAACATCCAATGACACTATGAAATGTGGATTTCATACTGGAAAGTCTCATTCTTGTAATATCCTCTTGGGTATTACCAAGGGCGCACACTATGAGAAGGTACCTCAACGTTTTATGTTTCCTCACCTCTAATAGTCTGTATCATTGGTGTCCCTCAAATAACATTATCCATCCATAGAACCTTTTGTTAAAGAATAGTGTAATGACACTTCTGGGTTCTTAATATTCCTAGGATCCTCTATGAACCTTTCGTGTAATAGAAATCCTCAACACATAATCACATTAATTTTCATATAGAATAATAATCATGATGTGATGTGGTAATTTTCAATATATGTTTATCATAAAGTACAAAGTAGTTGGTCCTAGGACACTAACTCTGACCAACTCCTACTCGGTCTAGAGCCAACTTCTATAAACTCTTTAACCTTGTAGCTCTCACACGATATTCATGCTTTTTCTGAGAGAAGAGTTTAGTCATGGGGTCTACCACGTTATCTTCCATGGATACTCTACCCATTGAAACTTCTCCCATTTAATAGAAATCTCTCAAGAGGTGATATTTATAGAGAATGTTTGTTTTCCATTGTTGGGTCCATAGTTCATTTTCAAGGGCCACTGCAATAGTATTATCACAATATAATGTGATTTGATCATTACAGATGGGCACCACATCAAGCTCCTGGAAAAATTTCAAAATCATAGAGGCTTCCAAAGATGCACCAGAAGCCGCTATATATTACTAAATTTCTGTTGAATAATCGACAACTAGCTTCTTTCAACACCATTAGCTCACTGATCCTCCATTGAGATAGAAAATATATCTTATCTTTGACAGCAGTTCATTCTCCTCTATTGGAAAACCAGCATCTGCATACCCTCTGATGACAATCTCCTTGTCTCCTCCATGCACTAGGAACATATCATTAGTTCTTCTCAGATACGTAAGTATAGTATTAAAAATAGTCTAATTTTGTTCTATTGGATCTACTTGGTAACTTCCTACCATTCTTTGTGCATTTGCAACATCGACAATGTTACATAACATGGCATACATGATGGATCCTTTAGCCGAAACATATGAGATATTACTCATCTTATCACTCTTCTATTGTGTCTGAGGACACATTTTCATAGAATTATGTAGGCCATGTGATACTAGATCCAATCCCCTCTTAGAATTTTCCATACTATATCTATTTTGTATCTGGTCAATGTATGTACCCAAACATAGTAGAATTAGTCCTTTGGATCAATCAAGAATAATCAATAACCCTTTAATGTAGTCTACATCACCAAAGACTTTTATGATGAAACACTTGTTCAACTAGTCCTTAACTATCTTTAAGACCAGTACATCATTTCCAATAACTAATTTTTCATCAACATATACTATGAGGATAATGAATTCATTCCCATTATACCTTTTATAAACACATGGATCACATTATTTCTTAATGAAACCAAATTACTTTATGGATTCATAAAATCGAATGTTCCAAGACATGGATGCTTACATTATTCCATAAATGGATTTCATCAACATAAAAACATGTTTGGATTCACGTTTACTCACAAAACCTACTGTTTGTGTCATATAAAAATCATCCTGAAGGTTCCAATTAATGATTTCTGTTTTGAAATCCATTTTACAAATCTCATAGTCATGGTATGCTGTTATGGAATGTATGATTCTTATGGTTTTAAAAATGGAAACGGGTGAGAAGGATTCATCATATTCAATTCCATAAATGGAAACACCATTGTAGAAACAAAAAAGGGAGAAAAAGGATATCCCAGCACCATTCCCATTAGCATTGGTTGACTTAAAGAATGGTAAAGAAGAACGACTTCAACGGGAAATTCAGGAAACATTTTGAAATGTTGAGATTAACATTCCACTACTGGATGCAATAAGACAAATCCCTAAATATGAAAAATTTCTAAAGGAGCTTTGTACTAAAATAAAGATGATGGATGGAAATGAAATAATCAACTTTGGAAGAAGCGCCTTAGCATTGATCACACGACTGATTCCGCAAAAATGTCAAGATCCAGGGAATTTCACTATTCAATGCACTATCTTTTCTTTAAATTTTACTGATGCACTATGTGATCTTGGAGCATCGATAAATGTGATTCCTCACTAAGTGTCTTCATTTTTTCAGATCAGAGAACTAAAATCAACTCGGGTGGTGGTATAATTAGCAAACATATCCACCGTTTTCCCAGCTAGAGTCTTTGAAGATGTACTTGTAGGAGTGAGAGGATTAATCTTTTTAGTAGACTTTTATGTCCTTGCCATGGAGGAAGACCGAGCACCATCCCAATCTCCCATAATACTAGGGAGACCATTCTTGAAAAAAACAAGGACAATAATCAACTTGCATGAAGGAACACTCACCATGGAGCTCGGAGATAATACGGAACACTTCAATATTTTGATAGGATGAAACAACTGTCTAGAAATCAGTCACTTTATGAAATATCCCATGATGAAGGTATAGAACAAACTGAAGACTCAAGTATGCTTCATCACTTTTTATATGTTGGAGAACACTGTTCATTTGAATTTTATAACTCCCATGAACCTGAAAATTATGATATCATGTTGAAGGATGAAATAATGTCTGATTTTTTCGTTGATTTGTTAAAATGAAGTGAGATTATTCTAGAGAAATAAACATTAGAAGTAGGAAACCTAAATGAAATATCATCCCTTGAACAACCCCCATGTTTATAGCTGATTCCTTTTCCATGTGTCTTGAAGTATGCTTACCTAATGGAATGAGAGAAATTGCCAATAATCATTTCCAATAACCTATCCCATTCACAAGAACAAACATTGATTGAACTTCTAAAAACGAATGTCAAAGCTGTAGGATGGATTTTAGGTGATATTCCTGAAATCAACCCCAAGGAATGCTCTCTCTGGATATTTTTAGAAAGTGATTCTCAGCTAGTTAGACAACCTCAATGAAGACTCAATACCACAATCATGGAGGTCGTTAATAAAGACATTGAGAAATTTTTAGCAGCTGATATCATTTACCAAATCTCTGATTCTCAATGGGTCAGCCCAATTCATGTAGTCCCCAAGAAAACTGGCCTGACCACTGTTACAAATGAATGAAATGAGTTTATCCCCATGAGAATACAAAATAGATGGAGAGTGTGTATAGATTATAAGAAGCTAAATCAAGTTACAAGAAAATATCACATTCCTATTCCATTAATTGATCAGATGCTTGAAAGGATAGCTGGAAAAACTCATTACTATTTTTTAGGTGGATTCTCATGATATTTTATGGTACCAATTGCACGAGAAGAACATGAGATGACAACCATCACTTGCCCTTTTGGAACATTCGCCTACAAAAGGATGCCTTTCGGGCTATGCAATGCCCCAGGTACTTTTAATGTTTTATGGTGAGTATTTTCTCGGACCACATTGAGGATTTCTTGGAGGTGTTTCTTGATGATTTCACAGTTTTTGGAAATTCATTTGATCATTTCTTGGGAAATTAGCAAGACGTTTTGAAAACAAGCATTGAAAAGAACCTTGTCTTAAATTTTGAAAAATGTCATTTCATTTTTGAAAAAGGGATAGTGTTGGGGAACATAATTTCACAAAATGGGATTGAGGTTGATAAATCAAAATTTGGTGTAATAAAATCCTTAACATATCTAACTTGTTTCAAACATGTTATATCCTTTATAGGGCATCCAGGATTTTATAGAAGATTCATCAAGGATTTCTGTAAGATTTCTATCCCTCTCTCAATATTACTTTTATAGGTTTCTGACATTAATTTTGATTGTCCGTGTAGGGAATCTTTTGATGAATTAAAGGAAAGGCTTATAACACCACTAATAATGCATCCACCCATTTGGGATTACCCTTTTGAGCTACTTTGTGATGCATCCAACCAAGCAGTGGGAGCCGCTCTATCACAGAGAGTTGACAGAAATCCTCATGTTATCTCTTATGCATCAAGGACCTTGGATGAAACACAAATAAATTACACAACCATATAGAAGGAGTTCCTTTCAGTCATTTTTTCACTAGATAAATTCGGATCTTATGTTCTAGGCACTAAATTTCATGTTTTTTGTGATCATGCAGCTCTTAGATACTAAATGAAAAAGGAGAATGCTAAACCACGCTTGGTGAGATGGATGCTACTCTTAAAAGAGTTCAATTTGGAAATCAAAGATAAGAAGGGGACTGAAAATCAAGCGGTTGATCATCTAATTCGACTACCCCACACTGCTAAAAAAGAAATCCCAAAGTAGAACCCACTTAATGATGAGCTTCCGGGTGAACAACTCTACATCATCAACAGTGAAGTACCATGGTATGCCAAAATTGTAAACTATTTGGTAACATCTTAGGTACCCTATCATCTAAACTCTCATCAGCAACATAAGCTTAAATCTGAATCATGATTTTACATTTTGGAAGACCCATTTCTGTGGAAAATTTGTAATGATCAAATCATAAGAAGATTCATTCCAATAAGTGAAATTGAATCAATGTTTGAATTTTGTCATAAATTATCTTGTCGAGGCCAGTTTGGACCTCAGAGGACGGCCCAAAATGTTTTAGAATCTGGACTCTACTGGCCCACCATATTCAAGGATGCATATGAATTTTGTAAAAGATATGAAAAATGCCAATTTTCTGGTAACATATCAAAACAACATGAAATGCCACAAATACCAATATCCTTTTGTGAAATTTTTGATGTTTGGTGCCTAGATTTCATGGGACCATTCCCAATGTCATTTGAAAATTCAAATATTATTTTGGTTGTAGGCTATGTTTCAAAATGGGTGGAAGCAAAAGCAACCGGAACTGATGATGCTAAAGTTGTTTTTGATTTTGTCAGGGCTAACATTTTCTGTAGGATTAGTGTGACACGAGCAATCATCAGTGATTAGGGAACTCATTTCTACAACAGGAAAATGGAATCATTACGGAAGATGTATGGGGTGAGTCATAGAACATCTACCCCATACCATCCCCAAAAAAATGGCCAAGCAGAAGTCTCCAATAGAGAAATCAAATCCATTCTGGAGAAGACTGTTAAACCCAACCGGAAGGACTGGAGCCAAAAGTTAGATGATGCATTATGGGCATACATAACGGCCTATAAAACACCGATAGGAATGAGTACCTATAGATTAATATACGGAAAGATTTTCCACCTTCCTGTGGAGTTGGAACATAGATCATACTGGGCGGTCAGAGAGATGAATCTGGACCGTGAGAAAGCTGGGAAAGAAATAATATTTCAGTAGCAGGAGTTAGAGGAAATTAGAAGGGAATCTTTTGAAAACTCAATGATCTATAATAAGAGAACACGGATGGACCATGACAAGATAATTCAACCAAGAACCCTCAACCCTGGAGATCATGTGTCACTATTCAAATAGAGACTTAAGCTTATGACATGTAAACTTCGTTCCAGATGGGAAGGCCCCATTACTGTTATTCATGTATACCCATTCGGTGGTGTGCAGATTCAAAAGGAAGGAGGAAGAAACCCATTCACTGTAAATGGGAAGAGGCTGAAGATGTTCCATGGGACCGTACCTCAAGAACCAGTGGAGGAGATCACACTCCTTCATCCTGAATACAAATGAACACCTATCAGGTTTCATCATTCCATTACACTTGATTAAATGAAGTAACTCCATCTTTTTGAAACATACATAAAATTCCATTTACATGAATTGAGGACACTGCATCAATTAACTGTGGGGGAGGGAATCTTGTACTCCCATAGATATTTCAAAAAATTTAATTCTTTTTCAAGCCAACGACATTAAACAAATGTGCTACTGGGGGGAAACCTCCATTTTACCTCATTGTTCACTTGTCCTCTTAGTCATTTACCACCATGATTGAACTGGAATGCACTATCAATTTCTGTCATTTTAATATTTCAGATCCATTAATGAAGAAGTTGTAGTTGTATTATACATCGTGAAGAAAAGAATCCATTTCACAGTGGAGTAAGAGTTTCAATTCTATATTATCCAACTTTATTCCCTATATAATTAGTCTTTTAAAGAATTAATCAAAACAATACATGCCCACTATTGAATTCATGTCTTACTTGAATTATATAAGAGACATGAGTTTCATAGAATTCCAGTGATTCCATGTTTTAGTTTTCAATATTAATAAGATTGAATAATTAAAATGGATAATTGGATGATTAAAGTTAAGCAAGGATATTGAAATAAGAGCTCATGATTTGAGGGAATTAATTGATTCATGTAAATGAAATTTCCCTTCCATTTTTCATTCTTTGAATTCCTAAAATTCATGTGAATTAATTTGTTATTATTAATCATGCCATGAGTGATTGTGCAATATCATATTCTCATTCCTGAGAGGATTTCTAGACCAAATATTTCCTATTTTTTCGTGATCATATTTCTTGAGTGATCTTGGGATGTGCCACCTGCTAGAACTTGTATGAAACTTGTTAATGATATGACTATAAAAAAATAAATTTAAAATGATTGAGACACCACAATGGCTAGACATATATTTACTTGAGACCCACCATTACATTTATCATTCGTTATCCCATAGAATCCATTAATTGCCTTATAGGTTTAAGCCACATTACGAGCCGATATTTCCTTACCTACCCACACTTTTAGTATTTTTGCATGGTAATTCAAGTTTGATTGTGGGGTAAGGGCCTTTTGTGTGCATTTATTGGGACATGTATCATTTTTGGGTGGTGTAATGTGTGCGTCATCATTCTTGGAAATGTATTATTAGAAAATTGGGCATGAGTCATCATTTAATTATGATTATTTCATTTCATCCAGTTCTCCATAAAAAAGAGAGAAAAAAATTAAAAATAAAGTTGTGCCTGTCTGGAGCTTTACAAAAAGAGAAAATAATGTTGTGCCATTCTGGATCATTACAAAAAAATAGGGAGAACTTGGATGATATCATTCATTGTAATCATTTATTGACTCATGTCCCATGTCATTAAAAGGGGAGCGGTGTTGTGATTCACATTTCACTGGAATTTGAGTGAGGTTCATCTTGTGTTTTCACTTGATTAATCATGAATTTTACATAAGAGTTAAACCTCTTACTTCTGGCCTTGAATTATTTCAATCATTTACCCACCAACCCTAAGACACAGATTCATTTGAACCTTTATTTCAATTCCCCATGATTTTATGTGTGTTTTGTCTTTACAATGTGGAGAAAGTAGTTCCTTTACAAGCCTATGGGTAAGGAGAATGTTCTCATGATTTGAGCATAACTCCACTATTAAATATATCATGAGCGATGAGAGAAAAGATTCAAAAGTGAGGTAGATCATGATTTGTCATGTTTAATAATAATAAATTGAGAATCATGAATGAATGAAAGGAAAATATCCATTATTTTTCAAAGGGGAAAAGTAAAATGCATGAACTGATTGTTTATTTGAAAAATGGGAAATTTAATTGGTATTTTTTTTGGAACTAGAAAATTTGATTGGACATTGATAATCATTTGATTTTATTTCATTTGAAATTTAAAAATTGGTGACATTAGTGCCCATTGAATTCCAAGTTGAGATTTTATGCTTGAGGACAAGCATATTTTAAGTGTGGGGGAATTGATAGATAAAATATTTTCAATTAATATATATTTAATATCATTGTTTTAAACCCACAAAAGTGTTTCTCTAAGATAAATAGTTTCATTTTTATGATTTTGGTGTTATTTTGAGCTAAATAGTAAAAATGGGCCATTTTGGATTTTTAACAGTTTTAAATTAATTCTATAGTTTGGCCATAACATTATATACACTAATCCAAATAGAAAAATTCTTTATTTTCCAGATTTTACACATCTAGGGCTTTATTTACACTTTTTTGACTAAAAGATAAATCGTCCATATGGAAGCTCAAAAGAAGCTCACAAGTGGGAGAAAGAAAACTGTTTTTAGTTCTGCCTAGTTTTGGTGTGGGATACATAACTCATTCATGGTGGGACCAAATGTTATATTCGGTGGGTGGACGCACAAGGAGTTTTAGAATAACTTTTATGAAGGAAGGGCTGCGGGATTTGTTCGTTTAAGGGTCCATCAAAGCTTCCTAATCTGGGGGTTGGCATTTTGGAGAGTCTGACTGGACAAAATAAATGCTCAGAGGAAAACAGCCATAACCCTCGAAATACATGTCCAAATCGGCTGTGATTTTGAGGGGAAACGCCCAAGAAAATTGTGAACAACATTGAAGCAAACTCAACACGTGAAGAGGTCATTTATTGGGTCCCAAAAGCGAAAACATTCGGAGGATAGAAATCTGGCTATAAAAGGAGGAGAGCTCCTACTCCTCAAAGCATCCCATATTACATCCCATTCCTTCTGGGACACCACAATCAGAGACGGGAGGAAGCCAAGGGACACTAGGGGAAATTATTCTTTAGCATCATTCTCTTTCTTTCTTTTATTTTTATTTACTTTTGAATGTCTCCCCTCACCTGCATCGTCTCACTTACCCCATCCCGGGTGGGGTAGTTTCATTTGAGTGATCAGAAAGAGGGGAGGCTGGACCTATGTGTTGTGTTTGATATTTTGTGCTTGAAATGAATAAAAGTTCTTCTTCTTTCTTATTCTGGTTTCAATTCATAATTCAGTATTAAATTCTGAATGCGGTAGTGTTATGTTTTTGATTCTGAAATTATAAATTTATTTAGTCGATGATCACATCTCCCTCCACCCAATTCTAATCAGTGTACAGTGGAACATGATTAGGGTTGGGTGGTGATTGATAGGAAGTTGTCAAGCACATGTGTAGGATTGTATGTCGAAATGTTGGTTTATTAGGGAACAAAAATTCCAAGTCTGGGATTACTCTAATTAATCAAGAGACCATCTACAACCCTAAGCACATTGGAAGGAGGATAGACTAATCTAAGGTTTTAGAAAGAAAAATTCTCATCACATCTGTCTGACTAAGGGAGAGAGAGGACTCGGTAGATGATTCTCTCTCATACAAGTTTAAGGAAGAAGAAGAGATAAAATTTTGAAGCCATGATGTCACAACACTAGGTCTAGCCGAACCCAATCTGATCACCATCATTATCATTTGATTAAATCAAACAATTTCTATTTTATTGTTTCTCTCATAGGCATTAAAATTAATTAATACTAATCTTTTTAAGAAAAACTACAAAAAGTGAAAAGCTTGTTTTATGTGAACTCCCGTTCAGGAGACTACCTAGGATCAACTACTATACTATTCTTTGGTAAATAATATATTGTTTTGCCATGCCCCACGATAGGTGTGCGTCATTTGTCCTTATACATAAATTTCCATTTTATTATCTTTCACACATGATTTTCAATATTAATTGGGAAATAATTAAGTTATTAACCATGATTAGGATAATATTTTTATAGAAGATGGTCTTATTTTAGTTCCTTCTTGCAATCCTTTTTAATTCTGTAATTGTGAGATCGTGACAACACACCCACAATAAATAAATTATTTAACTGACAGAAATAAAATTAATGGTTTGATCATGAGCATGTTATATTGGTTAGATTATTTAGCGGTTGATTAAATATCCCAAGACCAAGGGTAGAAACACCTTGATCCCTTTGGCTTAGTGTTTATAGCATTCCACATGTCCACCATATTATCTATGTGGATTGATTTTCCATTGGCTCCTAACATGAGACACCTCCATTAGCATGGGGGCTCCATCCATTACATATTCAATAATCTCAATAACAGGTGAGGGGTAAAACATGGTTTTACATAAAAGAATGCTTCGGCACAGAAGCCCTACATATTAATGAAGTGAACGCTCACAAGATACAAATTTTATATAAATAAATAGATTAAAATAAACCATCCATATACAAAGGTCCTAGAATAGATCATGATCATCCTTACATGCAATGATATTTACACATAAAAAAACAACCATTCAATTATTCAATCGTTCCTAGTTATGATAAATCATGCTCGAATAAAATAATTTTCCTTAATCAGTCAAAACTTTTATCTTCAAACCCTTTAATTATTTTCATTGAGATTCTCATCCATCATAATTTTTTAAAAATAATTTTATTTAAAAATATCTTTGTACATAAATTTTACCCTAGAGGCACCCCGGTGAATTTCTGTTCATAACTACCCAACGAGTAGAAATTAACATTACATATTTGTTAATTTAAATACATACATATATATATATAACACCTATCACGTGTTTTTCTTCAGATTTACTCCCTCACTAGCGTACACATATCATGGGTTTGTATAATATCATAATAAATTTTAATAAATATGTGTAATTTGGATTAGTAGATGGTGTGTAATTCTAACTACAATGCATGTACTATCATTAATCTTCTATCTGAAGTACACACAGATGGATAAAATGTTGAAATGTACTGAAATTATTGGAGTACACGACGTGTCCAGTGGGCCACATTCCATGTAGTATCAATGTTACATGATCTCTAGACTAGAAATCCATGTATGGGTCATATTGTCAATCCCTAACCCAAACAGAGTATATGTCATTTCTAGTGGGCCACACGGTGTGTAATACAGAAACTGTGGGCCACCTATTCCTAGTCAACACACTAAGAAATAAAAACATAGATAAACTCCAATGAAACTGCTTGGATTGGAAGACCAGTCCGATGGATTGAACCTAGAATACACTGTGTGTACTACCGAATACACGATGTGTGTTCTGGTTTTTTATGGCCAGGAACCATTGGCACCTCCAATTGTGATCATCCATTTTAATTTAATAAATAATAAATGAAAATATTGTTTCTGTAAGCTAAAAAAGAAAATGAAGAAGAGGAATAGATATTGAGATACAGATTTACAGATTAATTAACATGAATTAAACAACTAAATTATTAATTTCATAAATAAATAGTGAAAAAATAAATATTTATAATCAACTATACAACCCCTTAGATGCCCCTTATAGGTTTCGAGTACAGCTGAAGAGGGTAATTGGTGTACCCAACATTAATTTTTCCATTAACAACGATCAATCTGAGATCTTTCATGATGGTAAAGCATTGGATATTCAAAATAGAATGAAGAAAAAAAGAAAATAGGGGATTCCAAGAACCATAGAGAGGATCATTAAATATTGGAAATTAATAATTTATTTAAAATATAAGAATTACCATGATGGAATTATATCTTCATTGATGTTTGCAATCATGATGTGATGTGATCTGTCATCGTGTTAAAAAATCCATGTGCAGGCTTCAACTATTTGTGATCCACATGTGTCCACATATCTATAGAAGTCACTGAAGGAATAACTTCATGCTACCATGGAAGAGCCTTAGCATGTGATGTATGCCTTCGTTCTCCTTTAGAGTATAATACAAATTTATCTTCTTAATCTGGTGTAGGAGGATCTCTCTCGTAACATGAGAAAATTCATAACGAAATGGAACACTCTCATGGGTTGACATATATTTCAAGATATGTTGTCCATAACCACAAATAATTGTTTGGCTAATGATAATAATGTAATTTAGATTTTATTACATTGAATAATAAAATAAAATAATTTTCTAAAATCATTTATTAATTTCATTTAATTCATTGTAAGACCTCTTTTCTGATAATAACAGTTGAAAATTATTGTTTCCTAACATTCTCAAAAATAATTACACCTAATATTATTTAATGAAAAAAATAATATTATTTCTCACATGTCTTCAGAAAAACATCACGGGGTGTATATAAATATACACAACTTGTACTTTTGTTTTTCTATTTTCGTTATTTATTCTACCACATTGATTAGACATTTAATAATGACCATTTATTTTTTTTAAATATCACTCCATTAGTCACTAATAAATATATTATTCCACCCATAATATATTATATCGAATTACTAGGGTTGAAATAAATGTGATTAGGCATCCATGAAAAATTATTATAGAACAATCAGGAATGATATTTATTCAAATTTTTAAATAAATATTTAACTGATATACATGGACACACATAGTGTGTGACCCTCTTGGAATATTTCTAAATGGAATTAGGCAGGTCCTGTAAGTCATAGGTTAGAATCTAGGAACATGCCATGTCAAACAGAGAGAAAGAATTTAACACCGCAGTGATATGTCACCTCCTACGAACACTAACCATGTAATGTAATCCCTTTGTCTCAATATCTCAAATCAAGCAGGTTGCATAATAGTTCCATTAAACCATGTGCACGATTATTCTTTGTTTGACTTTCCATAATTGAACATTCCCATTCCTTACCATGAACATTGTTTTATTTATACTATATCAATTCCATCAATGGGACTGAGATATCATCTCCCATTATGGAACAAATGGTATATATCCTTTCTCACAATATCAATTAATGAATTATTACTCATGATGCACCCAACATATCCTATCTCACAATGAACAATGTGTCGTCATCTTTTTCTCAATACATCTAGGTGTAAGAGTTGTAATACCCATTAATAAAAATATTAATTTATAAGGAACAATCCACATTTTCAGAGATAGGAACATCCCATGACCCTATAAAATGTGGATTTTCTACCCGCGAGTCTCATTCTCATAATATCCTCTAGGATATTAACAATTGTTCACACCACAAAAAGGATTGTCAATGGTTTATGAGTCCCTATCTCTAATGGCCTATATTATTTGTGCCCCTCAAATAACATCATCATTCCATAGAACGTATATTCTTGAATATTGTTATGGTCATCTGGGATCACAACATAGGAGGGATCTCCTATTACCTTTTTTTTAAATAGTAATATTTTGGACAATATCTCATGAATTACCACGTAGAAGAACAATGAAGATGTTATAAGGTATTTATTGAAACAATTTTATCATAATGTAAAAAGTAGTTGGATCTAGGCAACAAACTCAACTGTTTTTAGTTATTTTTTCCCTTTTTAAGATAATATGTACAATTATTACATTTGTTTAGAGTGATTTAAGGTTAATGGGATTATATAAGGATTATTTATTTATAAATGTTCTCATATTGTGGTGAAACCACTATGTTAAGTTTGAAATAATTCCACTTGACAATTCATGTTAATGTCCATCATAGATGATCATTTGGGTGTGGGAGTGTTTGAGAATTTTGTTTAGTGGTTCCATAAGAGATGAGTTGAGTTTAGTTGTTCATCATGTTTCAAAACACATTATTTTGAAGAATACCTCCACTATAATTAATGGAATACATGAAAAACCCAATTCCATTTTATGGAAACATATCTTTATATATAATAAATTCATTAAAATAAAAAAATTAATTAAAATTACTTGGATTAATGTTCATAAAATATAAATACCATAATTAAGGGGAATCATACATTAAATGGAGTTCATCACATCAATTTCGGTGAACACTATTAAAAGTGGACTCAATATGAGAATAATAAAACCCTGTTTATAAGAATAAAAAAATAATATTACCCTAATCTACATAGAGTTCTCTCAATTAGTTTTGAAGGAAATGTAGGATGAATAATGAAGAAATATAAGATAACAAAAGGTGAGATCCCATATCCTATGATGATAACACTATAGAGTATAAAAATACTTGGAATCTATGGACGTTGAGGATTAGGAGAGGAATTCATATCTATGTTTCCGAATGTGTTAATTCATGTGTGTAAGGGAGAGGAATATGGGGTACATTTTATAAATAAAAATGTGGATGGGTAATTAGGTTAAACACCATAATTTAATTTTCTTCCACAGTGCACATGGTTTGGCCACATGGTTGGTCATATCATGTTCTAGTTGTGTCCCCTCTTCTAGAGGTTCCTGAACACGACACACGGGGAGGAAAATATATTAACATAATGATGCTATAATTAGAAAATGTTTCTCTATATCAATTTATAATCATGATAATATGTACCCAGTCTCCATTATCAATCTTCAAACCATGCACTATATATAATATTATAAAATTTCTAAAAAAATGTAATAGGTTCAGCTCTGAATTATAGAATATTAATTAATAAATAAATAAATAGTTAAAAAAAAAGGAAAATAATTTTCATGGTGTCATAAAACTCTCCATTATAAATGTTTATTCCCCTATATAACTTTCATAAAAATATTGATTCATGGATGAATGGGTTTTGATCCCAATACATAGGAAAATCTTAGTGAAATATAAATAAAAACTATAATTTATGAACATGTATGCCAATGTTATCCTCAATATAGAAATATTACACAACGTAATTGTCCAACTATCTTATCGGGAACAACTACAATGTACTCTAAAAAATCAAGGACATCTCAGAGAAAGGGAGACTTTGAATCCATGAATCCCCATCATAAAACCCAAGGAATAACAAGACCAGAATGTGGAATTATGGTAAAGAAATAATATATACATGACCATGGTTTTAAATGACTATCCCAAGTTACATCCTATGACATAATATGGAAACTTTTATCCAGGGTGACATTTGTTGGGAAAAATAAAAATATTATTCCCTAAAAAACAACATAGTATCTCAATATGATAAAAGGCACATTCTTAATCAAATATCACCAGAACAACACACCTAAACAACTTGAGAGGAAAAATGTTCTGGAATCAGAAATATAATCAATCAATGGTGTTTCCACTGCCATATTATAATTCTACTAGTACATAAACCCTCATGGTTAATATTCAATACATAAATAAATTATGATAATAGATCAAGAATAATATTACCACAAATAGGGATAACCTAGGGAGAACATTCATAATAAGGCAATAACATATTTTAAATTATTAAAACAAATTAATCCTAAAAAATAGGTAATTGGGTATAGACATGGGTTTAGATAAGGATTGACATGATACTTTTCTTATAGATCATTACAAATCAAGGAATATCATTAAATTAATAAAATATAACACTCATCCCATTCACCTAGATGCTCACTAAGGACTCCTACTATACCTCCCACAATGGAAAAACCACAACAATTGGATAACTTCACATCAAATCCAATAATTTCTCGACTATAAATTGAATAAAAAAATTTAAAAAAAATAAAACATATTACAAAAAGGTAAACTAAAATATTAATAAATAATATGCACTAATAGGTGAACACTTAAGAAAAATCCATGAAGTTCCCAAAGAATATCAAAAATCATGAATAATTAAATTAATTACACATACTCCGTAATTATCCAGATCATGTCCCAAATATTGAACTAAAACCACCATAAAGTGGGTCCACTTTTAGAAAACAAGATTCTAGTTTAATACTAGGATGAGACTCACCAAATTCATCTAGACATTTTTCATGATGGGAAAATAGAATAAACACAAGTAACAAGCTTAAATAATAATTCCATTAGAACTTACTAATAAATATAAAACATATCTAAAATTCATAAGTTGAAAAATAAATCCCCTTGCAAAAATACATTTTAAATAATTAAATTTTCAATAAACGGTCTAAAATAATTTCATCCCATTAATAAAAACAAGATGAAAATATATTTCTAGAACTCCGCCTGCACCAAAAGTTTCAATTTAACCTTTTTAAAACATCAAATATCATTAATCATGTCATTATTTACTTTGAAATGATTTATAAAAAAATTATCATATATTTAAAAATTAATGATATAAAATTACCACAAAACCCCATTCATTTTTTAAACAATTTATAAAAAATTTAATATCTAAATTTATCTACTAGATTTTTTAGGATTACCTGTTTATAACGTATAAAATAAAAAATTATCCTGAAAATTTTGAACAAGATTTTTTTAAAAAATTAAACCCCTTGAATTCCCAAAAAATGAAGCATATCATAATCCCACTGAATTAATCAAAGAGAATCAAACACAAAATTTTAAGGGGATCAACTTCCAATTTCCATCTCATCCTCATGTCATTAGGGACTATATTGTATTGAAAAAATAAATTTTTGGTCATATAAAAGTACATAATTAGGCTACACATAAATATCCAAGACACGCGAGCTGATGGGGTACCACAACTTCACTATAGTTTTCATCACCAAAATAAATAAATATTATAGGTGACCAAATATAAATGTATAAAACACAAAATATAAAAACATCCAACCCAACATCACATTGAAACTTGATTTTCTTAATGAGGAATATTTCCAAAGAATATCCCTACACCAACCAATAGATTTTGGAAGTCTTATATCCATATATCATAGTAAAAAATTAATAAGGGATACATTAAATCCTAGTCCGACATTAAACATTGTTCGTCTGATACCATATTATTAAAAAAATTTAACTTGTCCATATTTTTGATGCATTGATTAGAATTAGACAAACCTGATGGAATCACCCATTCCCCATAAGATGGAAAAACTTCCTAGATTTTTAGTAAACACCACAAGAGAATGATTTCACCCATATATTAAACTATAATTAAATATAAATATTTTTCTATACCCATCCACACATTGTCAATTATTTATAGACTCATATAATAAATAATGAATTATAGGGAAAATATATGAAATTAAATAATACTTCTTCTTATCCCAGCCCCCATCACCTATAAAAAGTATTGAAATAAGATTCATCATTTATGGACTCCTTTAAAAATAATTTTCTATCATTTTTGTAAATAATTGTAGTAAAGGATGAATGAGAGGGCATATTACAATTATAGGGCAAGACAATAGATAATTGATGAATTTGAAAAATTTAATCTTACCAATTCATATAGTACTGCACTTGGATTACATGATAAATTAATCAAAATATTAACACCAGCATCTCTCTATGTGACTCTACAAGTGGCCACCTAACAATAGAATCTCAATTCATCGTGTGTGATAAAAAATATTCAGAAAAGTTGAAATGATTATTTTCATCATTGAAAAAGATTTAGAGGTATACAAAATAAACCACGCACCCTGTGTGAATATTTATTATTAAGGATATCATAAAACTAGTGCGAAATTTATTATTGAAGTTTATGTTTTCATGCATAAATCCATAATTGACAATTTCATTCTAAAAACAATATTTTTTCATTCTTTAAATAAAATCAATCACTATGAAAAAAATTATCAAAATAATCCATTATTATTAAAAAATAATTTTAAAACAAATTTCAATGAAATTTTAGAATCACCCTTTTGAAAATAAATTTTATGATAAATATGCTCGATGATGTTATGGATAACACATCATGTCATTATATGATGGAGACATATGTAAATGGAACTATATACATTATACTATGAATTAAATTTCTTTGCCTAGTAGGGAACCAATAAGGAGTCCATGCACTAACATAAGTGTATTGGGTCACCTTTCCATGAAACCACATCTAATTGACCTATTAAGTACTTCATGTTGTGTCCTAATTGTGTGATATCATCTATCCATGAAACCCCACTATTATTCTCTATTAATATATAAAAAACTGACTTTCCACAATACATCATAATCCAATTCATTCATCAAAATTATCAAATTCCATTTTTATATTATTTAATATCTAAAATAAATTGAAAATACTTAAAATACCTCTGATATAGAAAATAAATAATCTAAACTATCATAAAATATCTTAAACAAATATAGATACCCATTTAAAATATAAAAATTATGGTATATCGTGAAAATTGGGCTATTAAAATTTATTTTTGAAGTCCCTTAAATCCCTATTTTAAAAATCATTCTTTCGTATCAATTTTGAGATCCCAAATTTTCCATCCACTGTTATTCCCATAAACTCCTCCACACACACACATATTTATATCAGTTATAAAATTTACATTTTCACATAACATGTTGTACGTGTGTGTGTGTTTGTGTGTCCACATACCCATGTATATGTGGATGACATCAATATGGAGTAAGAAAATTAAAATAACCTAACACATTTATAAGAACTATGAAAACTAAAAAAACCCATACATTGAAACAAAAATAATGTTTTAATTAAAATATTATTTATAAGGCTCATTTATGAATATACTAAACATCCTCTTTGTATCAAATTTCCAATATATTAAAAAATATATTTTTGAATAAATGTCCGCTATAAGTAATGGAAGCTAAGTAAAACATGGTATCCATTTTTTTGAGGCTTTTAATTACATATAAAAAATTCATTTTGAATAAATAATAATATATTTATAATTAAAATATGTAAGGGTTATGTAATTTAAATACACTAAACAGGGGGAAACCTACAATAAATGGAGTGGAAATCATCATCTTGGAAGAATTCATCTATAATATGTTTCATGATGATCCTTATGTACCCTACTGAATAACAATCACAAAATACAAACATCGTAAATGGGAAATTGTTTTTCCAAGGAGGTCTATGGACCTCTATGGTTGGATAATTAATCTAGAAGAAATAATAAATTAGAGTGAATTGATATAGCTAAATCCTAACCCTTTAAGATCACAAACAAATTCTTAAATTTAAATATTTGAAATCAACAGTGGTGGGAGTCGGGCTGATGATTTTATGGTTTGGGGTCTCACAAAGTTGGGTCAAGATATATAAAGGAGGTATATAGGGATATACATGGATTTAAATTAAATGTATTTGGTATTCAACTAATAATTATAAAAACTTTAGATCAAGGGAACTTATAATGGGGTGGAAATACTATTGGATAAACCATACACAAAAAATGTTCCCACAACTAGAGGCTCTATAATGAACTACATGGGGATATATAAAGATTACATAAATATGTTTTTATCCTACTATATGTCATTTTCATGATACAGAAACAAGTGTATTTTCTAAAAATAGTTTCCTATAACTTGGAACGCATCATAACCCATTACGTAAATTTCAAAAAAATGAAAATTTGTAACTCATTTAACTATGAAATCAATGAAATAATTAAAAATAATGAAATAAGTAAAATAAATATGAGTAATTGTGATCATGTTTTTATAAAAATTTTAATTTTTCTGAATTTTCCTCTATATTGTATACTTTTTTTTCTTTAGTGGGAATGTGACCATGTGGTTGATTGACCATAAGAAAAATTAGATTTTCCATAAGTCATATGTTTAGATGACTCGATATATTAATAATCCACAAGTTAAAATAATGACAATATACTAATCGACCTCATGATGAAATTTAGGAAATGTGGATCTATTACAACAATTATAGTCGAAAAATGACTTTATTATAAGTTATTTTACCGCTCACACAAACTTCAATTGACAATAAGTTACTGGATTGACCACACATTGTGGACTAATCCAAAAAAATAATGTTTTCAATAAATATTTGGTCCCATAAAACTACATATATTCATTACAATACTTTTATACACACAATAAAATAACTTTTAGAAACTATATAAAATAATTAAACTCCCGGGATAAATTCTCATGCACAAGAATCATATAAAACCATCTAGAAATTGTATTATCAATGATTTCACAACATATCAACTCTATCCACAATGACTCATAATTCATGTTTTCTTCAACATTGATTTCAATACAAATTTTCAACATCAAACTATTCCTTATTTTTTCACAACTCATTGGAATTTCAATATAAAAATTATATGATATCCTTTAAACATTATTAATAAAAACCCCTCAAGCAATTTTCTCTAACCAGAAAATTCAATATTAAAAATTATTGTCGATGGTATGGAATCTTATCCTTTAATAGATATTAATTGTTTATAAAAATATCAGAAAATTAGATCCAATTATTTTTTAGGACTCTCTTAAAACCTGTCTGGATAGACATTCCAAGGTATCCAAACCATCCAATATTGAATTCATAAATTTAAGACACACATTTTATTTCCAATTCTATAATTTTTAATTCCTATTTCATAACTAGATTCTATTCTCCATAAACAAACTTCTATGAAAACATTAACTTCCACATTACACATTAAGTGTATACAATAATTACAACATAAAATCACATGATCTTCAATAGAACATCATACTATACATCACAGTTCTGATGCATGAATTATAAATCACATTCAAAAGGATATCCATTAACAATTATCAATATAAATTCTATATAAAACATATTTTAAATATTTAAACACCATAATCTATAAGAAAACTCATAATACAACTCCTATATATATTATTATACTATGTTTTCCATGTAATTCCTACCATTGCATTTCATTTGATCAAAATGTTCTATAATACAAAATCATTATTATTTAAAAAAAGCATGATGTTTTATTTTCTAAAACGCGAAATTTTATACAATAATTCCATTATGAATATATAGTTAAAACAAAATCATTATTCACCGTCCCTTATTAATGAATAATAACATGTCTTTTAAATTATATATTCTAAAAAAACAAGAATTGAATTCCAAAACATTTACAAAAGATAATATAATATCAATGGAAAACCGTATTCAGAATAAATTTTCAAAATCCACATTTAACCAATGTATAAAATTCATATGTATTAAATACTCTCCAATATGAAATTTATTTCAATAAATACCCAAAATTGAAATTCCAATTCGATTACATAATATTTTTTTGGCATTATTTTGTATAAATAAATAGTTTTAAATAGAATAATAATCTATGTTTTTTTAATTTTACTAATTTTAACACATTTATTTTAATGAAATTTATCCCCAATATACAACACATTATTAAAAGAATTCCTATTTATTTAGTAAACCCATTATATGGTTAGACGTATATGACAAAACTATCTCCCTTAAAAAACATTAAAATAAAATCATGTATTTCTAAATTATTTTCAAAAATATCAAATAGAACATCGACCCACACTGAATAAGTAACATTATTTCCTGTAGGATATCAGTATATTTGGAAATATAATGATTTCGATATTTGAATTTAATCTTTAAAAGTTGTATATTAAATAATAATATAATTGGTTTCAAAAAATAAAGATATTAGTTGTAAGTTATTAATTGTCATATTTGTTAAATAAATAATGAAGAATGAAGGGAACATGGTTAATAAGAAAAATATAACTTGAAAATAGAGGTAATATATTAGTGATAATTCACTTAAAATATATAGATATAAATGAAAAAATAATCATATCCAACTAAATTAATGGACGAAATATTTGTTTTGTATTGACCAATACATCACCACTGTATATATCGAAGGAAAAACTATATATATTATATAAAAGATCTATTTAATAAAATTTCATTTGGTTCCTTAGATAATATGATAACAATATTCAAGAATATAGAATATTAAATTTGTTCCTACATATCAATTTCTATTAATTATGTAATAATCTATAAATTGATTAACTACATATTGATCCCAATATATATATTTTTTATTTCCATGCCATATTTTCTAAGACATGAAAAAAAAATCATCACAAGATCTTATTAATTATATAATTTACCTAGATTCCCAATAGTAACATGTTTTAGACAGTAAAAATGACAATCATTCATTTTTATGGGTTATATTTTAATTATAAATTACCTTAATTATATCCAATTAAAAATAAAATATCGATTAAATATTAACATCTAACTAAACCAATATTTTACATTTTGGGAACTAAATACTTAATATTTGTTCAGGTCACATGCACTACTATTCCAATATTTCTATATAATTTATATGGGATGGTAAATAGTTATATGAGTCATGACATATATTTAAAAAATGATTAACCAATTTTTTTGCAATCAAAGGACTTCAATAGATTTTATAGGGAATCTAACAAGAAATATAGGTAATTTGGTTTTCTAGTAGTAAAAAAAGAACAAAACAAGGACATAAATAAATATAAAAGTAATATAATCTACCAAATCCATAAATAAAAAAATTATAGATAAGGAAAATATTATGTCTGCTCATTAAAATAAGTACATGATGTATTTTTAATAAAAACAAGGAATATGACTTGCGACAATGATGTCAAAATAATCCATTTTCTTTTTTATATTTATATAATAATATTATTTTTTAATTTCATGTTTTCCTAAGGTAAAATTTATTTTTTTGGGATTTTATAGGGAAAAATGGTTAAGATTATATTTTGTAAAATTATGCAATATTAAATAATTGACCTAAATAATGGTGATTCATGGTAACAGTTAGATTTCAGAAATTATATTTTATAACGTAGTTTAATTTTTTAATTTTTGTCCGTATACTTTTTTATGGTTTTTTTAAATAGAACTATAGAGGTTATTTTTGTAATCCCATATTCATTTTCGAAATAAGTATATGGAATTGTTAATGAATTTTAAAATATGATTATATAGAAGATATATAATATTATTTCATCTTAATAATTCCATTTTATCCCTTATATTTTGATCAATGTTGCTTGGTTAAATTAATTTTTCTAATGATTAATAAAGGGGACCATAAAAAGGAATCAACATTTAAAAAATTATTCTATCATGTTTTCATTTTATCATTAATATTTTTATCTTCCATGTTTATGACTATTCCCAAACTCAAATTGGATTTATAAGGACATGTTTTTATTTACACAGGTATCACACCTGAGTCATTTAGAATGGGAATCCATAAGTGATTTTGAGTGATCATTAATCATATGAGGAAAAGTTATATTTATCTTTGTAAAAATAGATAATTGAGTATCTATAAGCTCCATGAACCTTGATCATCAGTTAGAAAACATATTTTTATATGGTTTGGTATATTATTGGTTTAAACTATTTAGCAAAAGAAAACCATTTTTAACTTTTTATCGATATATTATCCATTACATAATCTTGTGGTTTTATCCTAAAGTTGTGTGAATTTCAATGAGTAATGAATAATTATATTATTTTTAGGTTTATTATTCAAGGAATCAATATATTGAATATTTCACTAAACTAATCAAAATGTCCCCTAATTTAGATATTTTTTATTTTATAATGGATATGTTCTTTGTATAATCCCTTTCATCTAGTGCTTAATTTTTTTGTTTGATTGTATACTAACTATGTCAATTAATGGGATATATATGGAATTATTTGATAGGGTATTTTTCCATGTAATCCTATGAAAATGGATTTTATAACTCAAAATATTAACATTGTTAGTGATCTGACAGGAGGAGAGTGAAATACCAAAGATTGCTTCTAATGTATGAAGTGTAACCACATTAGGCCCTCTAGTTCAATAGTTCTCTTGAAATTTCATTTGTGTGAAATATCTGACATCATAAAAAATTTCAATTTTGAAAAAAATCCCAATTAGATTCATACCCATATTTAAACCCATAGATTATTTAGGGAGAATCTTCCACTTGAATCCGAGAAGATATTATCTTATTTCATGAGTTTTCACATCTATATAATCTATATTTTTTGTAATTTCTTACATTTCATGTGTACACCATGCATCATTTTTTCTAATTGATGATAGATAATTATATTTGAAAATTTGTTTTTCATGAATCTCCTGCACTATGTCTTGGTGATGATTATTTCAATTTATTATTATGTAAACTAGGTTTTGATATTTTTTGATGGATAACATAGGGATGGATTAGATATATCATATGAAATAATGAATAAAATCATGGTTCCAGATTACTCAATGGGATCTACAATGTTTATATTTTCATTAATAACCATTGAGATTGATGGTCTAATAGTTTTTCCCTTGATTATCTTTATTTAGTTTAATGTAACAAAATAAAGACAATGTTGTTTCTTATTGAAGTGTCAATTTTTAATGTGATGAAAATATTTTATGAATGATGTTTTCTTGGTGACATATCCATGTGATATTTTTTATTCTTATCAAGGATGATGGCTCTTATAATATTTAGAGTTCATAGATTATATTTGGTGAAATCATATTTATTATGGTTATGATAAATCATTAAAGTCTGGTTATCTATTGGTTCACCAGTTTCAGAAAAATTATGAATATTGGGGAGACCTAGTTATAGTATATATATATATATATATTCTATATTCTAGTGATGTTACCTATTTAGATTTTTTTTACCATTATCTCTAGTGACAGAAAATATTCTAGAGGTGTTTGTATCAATTTTTTTTCTACTCTAGTAGGGGAATAGAAAGGAACCTGTTTGTTTGATGTGAGTGCATGTTATAGTTCTTGATTTTAAATAATTATATATATATATATATGTTAATAAAAATGTATTTTATTTATTAAACTCATTTTAGGATTCATATCGTTAAGGTGAATGGGATTTCATAAATTGATTGGACTATTTTCCCAAGTAGTGGGTTGCTCTTGTCCCACCTTATTGGGTTCATGTTCCGGAAATAAAACACTGGGTTGGCTCCATTTAATCAATCAATCAATATTAATTGTTTCCATTAAATAATTTTATTGAGATATTTCTAATGGAATGAAGTTTCATAATTTGGAATAATTATAATAACCTGAATTTCCATTTTTTTTCTTTATATATATTTGAATAATTTCTCATTTCTATTCATTATGTTATGGGTTGATGTTTTTTTTTGTTTTTGACAATTTTATTGGGACTACTGGTTAGAATCATGGCTTAGTATTCATTATTCTAAGTATCATGTGACATGATCAATTCTAGGTAGTGGAAATCAAATAGATAATGCATAGTTTGGAAAATAATGGGAATTAGTTGTGAAAATGGTTTGGGTTTGGGTTTTTTTAGTTCAATATTTCATTCTTCCCATCACAAATTAAAATAACCTAGGTTCCCCGATAATCTTTTATCCAAATTCCATTAACCACTACATATTATTCTTTATTTGGTGGTAGTGTTAATTCTTCAAATTCGATGTTTACGAGATCTCATTCTTTCTCTCTCGTGCTTTTTCATTTTTTTTCTATCCTTATCATATGCATGGGTCCATGGTTTGCCTATTTGAAGGTGTAATTTTATTTTTGTTTTGGGGATTGGTTTTAAGGGACTTGAGATATCTTTATATGACTATTATGGTGGATTCCATTTAATGAGAAAAATACTCATCGCATTTTTTATGTGTTTCTAAAAAATAATATTTTATTAAAATGTTCTATGTTTATCTAATATTTAAAAATATTTTAATGAAATTAATTATCTATATAATATCTTGTTTTTTTTGAATGGTTCACTTATATAGGGATCATTTTTCCCTATAAAATCAATAGATTCCATAGTGTAATGGAACATTATTTTCAATTGGTTAATTAGAAAATTATAGTATTAAAACAAATATTTGGTTGTTTAATCGAGGTAAAATGATTGGTCATGATTTTTTGGTCCACATTTTGTTATGAATGTGTTTTTACCCTAATTTAAAGGGGATTTACTTATATTAAAATGGTTTAACTGATTTTATAATGTACCATACTTCTATTAAAACATGTATTACATGTTTTAAAAGGGGTTGTGTGGATCAATAAGATCATTTATTGATTTCCATTAATTGATTAAGACTATTATTTGGTGTTGTGGTATGTTCCCTTTGGTTTACACGTTAATTTTCAAAATATTATTTAGAAATATATTTTGAATATTTTAGTTAATGGATTCAAGGAAAATTACATTTATAGTGTTTTGTGATTGCTGAATTTTTAGGGTTGTGGTGTAATCCAAATTTAATCTCCAATATTATCATTTTTATGGTTATATTAATTTTTAATGATTAAGTTAATTATGATTAATTTTTATCTAATTTTTATTTTTTTCTTTTAATTGAAAGGGTTGTGTTGGATATTGGATTTTAATGTATTTTACGATTTATTGGATTTGGTATATATAGTGCTAATGAACATAAAGATGTGTTAATAGTGGAAAAACACCATTATCTTTGACATGAGGTACCCTACAATACTAAGAAAGGTGCCAAGGGATTTCAATTATTCTTGTTTATAGTTACATATTTTCTTTCCACCCAATATTAAATGATATAACTAAGATAGAGGATATTTCACACATTAGACTAGTTGAGTGTGATTCATTTTTTAACACATATCTTTTACAAAAAAAATCATAATTTTTTACATAAGGATACACAAAGAATATATGAACCGGACATAAGTATCCTTGAGAAGGTGGTAATTTTACTATATTGTATAAAATATACAAGGGATCACATCATCTATGATCTAATATTATAGAAATATTGGGAGACACAATACATATATATCTAAAAACATTAATTAAAGTAGAAATATATTATTATAATGAAATTATGAATTCTAGTATATGTATGTATTCATTCATTTATAAATTTTTGGAGTCATTCAGAATAGAATAACAAATAATGTGTTGGATCTAATACCAATTAATCGAAATAATATATTCTAAGCTATAATAGGGCTAATAAAGGAAGAATAATATTGAATAGAAAAATATAATAAAATATTTCATATAACTAATACCGTAAAAAAGTAAAATAAATGTATAGATAACATAATTAAATAAATAATAACATGGGTAATAATAAAGGATTTTTTATTGAATGAATACATAATATCAGACATAAAAATAATACTATAAATGCTTTGTTGGAGACAACAAACGTGAACAGTTAAGGTGTACGCTTAGTACCCAAACTATTTTGACTCATCAGACATACCAATGCATTGAGAGTCTATAACAGTCCCCTCCCATTAGATATATAGTCTAGTTCATTAATCGTGTTATTTTAGTGAATAAAATCAATTGCATAATTCATATAAAATATCATAATGAGTGACTAGTGTATAAAATGAGAATATTTTCCATATTAAATAGAGATAAATATGATTATAATCCATAAAAATAAATATATGGAATGGTATTAATATATCGTATCTCTAATAATTCATATGATTCATAAATTTATATTGAAAAAGATTAAAATACATTTAAAATATCATCAGATGATTTACTAGGGAAAATACAATATTCATTTTCTAAAACATATATAAAAACTTCAAGAATATTTGGTAAAACAATATCTTTAGAAAAACACTCAAAAATATAAATGAATAATCAAATAAATTGGTAGTTATGATTGTCGGAAAATCTGTTACAGTGGTGTATGTTTAAATAGAAACTTTTATAACACCATTTATAAATTGATTCTCATTTACAAAATTGAATAAATATTCCTTGTATAAAATTTAAAATAAGATTTAAGATAATTAAAATTTTCTTAAATAAAACCTCAATAAATTGTAAAAAAATATTAACACATAAATGAAAATTTTGAAACAGAATAATAATATTCCCAATTAAAATGAAAATGTGGTATTTGTTTTATAATATTATCTTGGACAGTAATAGTAGAAAAGAAACTAAAAATGTAATTAATACTTGAAACCCCTAGAAATATCCATAGGAGAATAAATATTTTGGGGTTTAATGTATTAATATCATATAATTATTCTAATCTAAACATAAACACAAACAATCTCAAATAATGATTATATTCTTAATAAATCCATAAAAATTGTATCGAATTCATTGAATGTTATTTTAATCGATGTTACATTAAATATTAATTTTTAAAAAATATTTTACCGGCCAATATAAATACTTATTATATAATATATGATTGAATTATTAAATTTCATTATACTTTTATTCATAATTAATTATTAAAGTCATATTTTCATATTTTGAGGTATTTTAATTTTCATGTATGTTTTAGTTTGGTAGATTTGATTCTTGTATATAGATAATGAATTCATATTGACCATAATTTTAATATTATTTTAATATCATATTTAGTTATTACCAGTATATTTATAATCATCATTGGATTATAGAAACTAGAAATGAATCACATCGCTTCGTGGAGGCGGTAGTCCACACACACGCACTAGCGACCTTATAATTTTTAATGAGTTTATATATATCAATATAAATTATATATTATTTTTAAATAATCCTAATTATGTAATTAATATCAAATTTTTTCAATATTCTCATTTTTATAATTGACCATGTAAATTAGTTATGAAAACTAAATTATACTACTATATAGAGATGGCACGTCTTGTGTTTGCATGGTTCATATTTTCTATTTTCATATGATATGATAAACATAATAACTTCTAAATAAATTTATTAAAAATTTAATACTATTTTATTATCATTATGACAAATTTATATCAAAATAAGAATAAAAAACATTGAAATAGTTAGTAAAGATGACTAACTTTTCATCATTAGACTTCCATAATATCTATTATTGAGGAACACTGGAATGTTTCTCTAGAAGACCATTATAGATAAATCATGGATATGAAATCCTAGAATAAATTAGGAAGGGTTTGGCTGAACATGGTCAATCAGTTTGTTATAAATATTGGAGTGATGGGGTGTCTTCTTTTATATGAACGAAGGTGCTCTCTTGAAATTACATAAATTATTAAATTAATATAAATTAATATTCATGATCAAGTGGAAAAAATTGATATATTTAAAACATATTAAGAGGATGAGTTTAAATACTATTATATTAATTTCCTTCAACCTTCATATATTTTTTCTTGTCCCTTAACTCTAAATTTACCCCCAACCATCATGACTCCTTTTGAAAATTCTCACTAAATCGATGATTTCACTACATTAGGGGTTAATAATGTGACCATAAAAGGAAAAGTACCATAAAAGTCACAGTGATGATATTTTAACCCATATACCATTCATTTGGAATATTATGGGTTTTATATGAAAATAATATGATTTAATAAACTATTATTTATTATAAAATATCATTAATGACATTTTTGGAACTATTCATTTAATTTTACTTTAATTTAATCATTATAGATAAATAATTTCATTATAAACCCTCTACACAACCAATTTATTTTATATTTTACCAAAAATACGGGTAACATAACAAATCAATGAAATTGTAATACATTTTATGTTTATACATTCATATATATTATTTTTCTTAAAAATTGAGTAGTGTTGAGTAAGAATTGAAGGTAATTATATAACAACTGTAAATTAAAAATAAATTACCTTTAGGAAAATATTTTCATTATTCTCAAAATAAATATTATTTTTCATACAAAACATATATTTATCCTTATGTGAACATATATGATAAATTTAAAATAGAGTGGAATTTTATATTTTTTATTACATAAATTGTTCTCCATGTCTTTCCCTTGGGAATGTTTTCTAATAAAAATTGAACATAAATCATAATAGGAAAAGGGTAAAAATTATTTTAGCCAATAGTAATTATGATGATAATTGGTGGCCCTATCTGTAGGTTTTAACCTGGGTTAACATGATTTACATTTTCAACGAAGTGATGAATTTCTAATTTTTTAACAATCTATTATGAATAAAATTAATGTTGAGATTATTAAATTAAATTAATAATAATTATTAAAAATATGGTATCAATTTTAACAAATTTGAAATCAATAAGTAGTGGAAATACATTTTTTTATTGTATCACAAAACAGTATGATAATCATTTTTCTAAATATTTTTTATTTTAGTGTAAAAAAATATTTATTGCAAGATCATGTTTAATGTTAATCCAAAATATATAAATTCGATTATATTGATAAAAATATTTTCATTTAAAAAAAATATATATAAATATAAATATTTCAAAATACTAGAGAACAAAATATTGTTATCATTACTAAATGGTATTTTCACTCATCACTGAATGATATTTAATTTCATAAGAACCCAAAAATTTCACATAATTATAATAGTTAAATTCTTATAAAATAAATTCTATTAATTTTCTATCGTAAATTTTATAAATATGATACAATTTTATTATAATTTACAATCACCAAAGGTAATGAATTACCAATTTTTAAGGAAACATAGATGTAAAGCATAAAATGATGTTTGTTGTTTATTGACAGCATAATTATTTCAAATAAATAAATATATAACCATTATATCAAATTATCATTTGTATTTTCCAATAAATAGTTACTATTCATACAACCAAATTGTTTTCAATGTTTATAATAGTCACATTTAATAAATAATATTTTCATTTTGTATCATAATTTTAATGAAGTCTATTGTTGAGCGTTAAGCTAGACATCGAGTATTTTATTTTTTTATAACTAAAATCTTTAGATTATAAACTCTCCCACCTTATATAAAATAAATTCTGTGAAGTTTTTTTATTAGTTAAGAAATTATCAATATGTAATACTACTTTTACATAAAAGAAAGATCGAACAACGATGTCCTAAAACATCCATTGAAATGGGGAATTAGGAAATGTAGTGGATACCTAAATTAACACAATTTGAGGATCCTAAAATTGTATAATATCTGTGGGGAGTAAAAATATATTTATTTCAGAGAAAATAACACCCACGTTTTAATAAATTGTTATAAATAAAATGATTATGATAAAGCTAATGAACAAAAAATAATAATTAGCTGTGTAGTAAATAGACCCTAGATTCTTTGAAAATATTGGTAAAATAAAAATAGTTTTTATATTTATATTCTTTTACATTAATGATAGTGAAAATAATAAAATAAAAATACCTTATTTATTCCAATTTCATAAGAAAAATTTCATCCTTTGGTTGTGATTCGATCAATTTCAACATAATCTCATACTCTATGAAATGAATATATAAGTTAAAATTTCAATTCCTAATGAACTAAATTTTAATTTTATCATATTATAAGATCTATAAGAATATAAAAAATAATTATGCATACCTAATTATATTTATCAATAAATTATTATTTCTATAAGGTATCTAATATGGTTAAATATTCAAGTGATAAAAAAATACATTAATATCATAAACCATAAAAATAATACCAAAATTTCAAATTATCCTTATGACGCCACCAAAATATATTTTACCACATTAAAATCCATAAAATAAATAATATTTGATCATATATATTTTTTCTAAATCAGCCTAATGATCTTTATATAATAAGATCAGTCTCTAATTAGGATGTATAAAAAAAATATTTACCGAAATTATATACTACCAAAATTAATCTAATAATTTACATAAATGGTTATAATTGAAATTAATTCATAAATAATAATATATGATTCCATAAATGTACTCAATAATAATTCCTTGGAATTGTTTTTACCTTAATCAAATAATATATCATATATAGTGATTAATCACATAGTTAACATATAAATTAGTATATCCCATAATTATCAATATGATGTATAAAAAAATATACAAGCACTTTTTTCTAATAAAACATAATAACCTCAATATCAAAGATAATTTAATCCATTTTTGATTTCAATATCTGTACACTTATGTCAAAATTTTATAAATGACTTTTTCCTCAAAAATCAATATCAATAAAACATAAACTAAAAAATAGGTGAATTATCCTAAATGTATCCAAAAATATACTTAATCATGAAAACATCCCATCACATATAACTCCAAATAGAGTACCTATGAATTTAGACTAATGATAAATATTAACTTCATCAACGCAGGACTCTTTATGTTTGTCGTGTATCACTATGGAATATCATTAGTTTTCATGTTTTCTATTCACTCAATCATAATAATGGATTATAATGATATTTTTAATCATCCCAATAATATCACATGTGAGTTTGAAACATTGTATTCAATAAGGTAACACTCATAGTGAAATATAATGATGGTTATTGTATACATGACAAAATCTTTTTCGAGTTAATACCACTAGATGCATTTACTCTAAAATGATGTCCTCGTATAGCATCCAGAGAATGACGTATCAATAATAAGGGCACCTATTCTATTAAATTCCAAAACCATTAAATTTTATTCTATAATAATTCATATCCTAAAAATATTTAATAGGGTTATGTTTAAGGAACTATTTTATTCTCAATCTAGTTCTCATGGTTTCTATTTAACCTTAATATATACCTACTATAACACCCAAACTTTAATTGCACAGTGTCGGTCTTTTTTTACTACATAGGAAAAAATTTCAAGGGATTTCTTCTTTAAATATCTATTAGTTTAGTAATATTACATTACTATATACATAAATGATTCTCAACTTTCATATAATAACAATAAATATAATATAAATATTTGTTATTGATTTTATTAATTCTTCTAGTAAATCCCAAAATTCATTCATAGATCCATCCATTGAATCACAGGGAAAGGAAAGAAAAACAAAGGTTATGGTCAAAAGATTAGTAATGAAAATAAAAATAAATAATCTATAATAATTTAAATAAAATATGCATAATATGATCGAGATAAACAACAATGAAATATTCCATATATCTAATATAATAAAATTGGGAACATCCATAATAATAAACAAAATTATATAATTGCGTGGATAAAAATAACTTCTTCCATTATGTTATAATGAATAATTTTGAACATCTTAATCATACATCATGGAAATATTCTAGAAAACATACAAAAAAAATTTATAGTTATTCTGTATATGAAAAAAAATTCTCATGAGACATATCGAAAAACGATTATAATGTGAAATAATAGTTTAACTAGGTTCTGACATTCATTTTATGTGATTTTATACTCTTATATAATAATTTTAAATTTAAAATAATTATATTCCAGAACCATGTACATACTTATAATGACATATATTATCCACTTGTGGAATTTAATTACTCATTTATTAAAAACTATTTATAAAAATTATTTTATCTAGGTGTCAAATGTTTGGTTTATAGGTATGGTTTGCTTCAGTAGTTGTTGTCCTATCATATTTATCATTTTTCCATCATATTAATAAATTTAATCATGATATAAATAAAAATAAATATATATATATATATAATAAATCATGAATATCGTTCATGGAAAATAAAACACATCACTTCATGGATGTGGTATTCCACACGTATGAATGAGAAATGTAATCATTTTTTAATAACTGTAAGGGTATGGAGGTAAAATTATATATTATATTTCCAAAGGGAATTTTTTTTTTCACAAATAACATATATATTCCCTTGTTCCATCATTATAACCATCCATGTAATGTTGTGATGAGAAATTGATTACATTGCTACATGGACATGGTAATCCATATGTACGCACGGGTGATGTTTTCAATTATAGATTTTTGGAAAAAAGATGAAAATATTTCCTCCTATAATCATAATTAAATATCAGTTTTTTTATTGTACTATATATATATTCTTATTTTTTTATAACATATTTATAGTATTTAGAACATGAAATAAATTTCAAAGAATATATATAGTTGATTTCCACTTCTTCAAAAGAAATCCCTTATATCGATTCCAAAGTACCATTGGAATGGTCATTTTAAAAATAATGAAACCTATATTTCATGAATATGAATTTTTATTTGTAAATTTGGTAGGATAATGATGATCTATGTTTCTAATGGTGTGTATATAATATAGGTTATTGGTGTCCTTTTATATGTGATCATAGGGGTACTCTTGAATTTATTTATTGTATTAATAAAACAGAATTTAATTTAAAAAAATTGATCGAAAAGGGTATATTTCTAATATTTGATTAGTATTATACAATATACTCTCATCCAATAATATTTAAACAAAGTTACATGTTGTTTTATCTGTTATCTCTTTGTTTTAACACCCAATTAACCATTTTGACAGTTATTATAAAAAAATACATTTCTACTCATTAAGAGGCATCAATATCAAAATAAAATATAAAGTTATATAAAATAAGAATATGGAGGATATTTTAAATTAAATACTATTTTATTGTCCAAATATGATATTTTTTTTGAATTTTTATCATTTACTGAATTATCATTTATCATAAAAAATCACTAATTCCGTTTTTTAGCTATTCCTTTACATTGAAAATAATTTCATAAATAGAGTTTTATAATTAGAATATAAACCACTTACATATCCAAATAATTATATATATATATATATTTGTTACACACTAATTGAGGTATATTATATTTCTTTAAATAATTCTAAAGACATATTTTTTTCAATTACATTTATAAATAACGTATTTTTATTGAGTTATAATTAATGGTAATTATATTATCAATAAAAATATATATAAATTACTTTCAGGAGCATAATTTAACTATTCTCACAATAATCCTTAATATTCATTCAACAATCATTTTTATCCATATCAGAACAAATAAGACTCATTTAAAAGCAAGAGAGTGGCTATTGTTAATTTTCTTGTAAAAGTGTCAAATAAAAAAAATATCCACAAAATAAGAGGATATGTGTCTAAATTCATTCATATAATATGAATTATTATAAACAATTGTTTCCTTATAACTTAATTTTTAACAAGGTCAAATCGATTTACCCATTACTATTTATGAATTCTTATGATTCTAATATTAATTATGAATAAAAATTAATACCAAATATATAAAAATATTAAATATTTTATCAAAAAAATAAAATCCATTTTACCTAATTCAACAACTATTTTTGGAACAATTCTTTTCACAAATATCTAAGAATGTCAGAAGAAAAATATATTTCTAAAAAATTTATTTTTATATGTAAATGTATTTTTATACCAGAATTATGATTAATTAAAATAAAAAAGGCATAAATATATTTATTACTAAAAATTAATCTAATGTAATTTCTAAACCAATACCTTCCAAAATTAATCTTTAAAAATACTATGATATAAAATATTATTTTCTTTAAAAATCAGTATTTTCACTTCAAAAATATAAATCAATCCTTTCAGAAAAATCAATAAATTTCAAGAAAAATTATTATGGAAATGATGATTCGCAAAAATAAATAAATTTTACAAAATAAAATTATCCAAAATTTAATATATTAATTTAATTTTACATTCTTAAATGGTAATACAAAACACCTTTTTAAGGAATAATATTTTTAAAGTATAAAATTACATTCTGAAAAATTGACTACTTATTTATAATCAATAAATCAATATTTTATTACTTTTTATTTCCTTTATAAACATTTTCTTAATTTTTTTATAGTTCTAGTATAGTGTATGGAACTTGAATTTGGGTGAATTGAGTTCCCAATAATTCTTTTTGTGTAAAAACCGTTTAAATGAAATCCACCAATTGAAATAAATTATCCAAATAAATCAAACGAGTATTTTAATATAATTTATATCGTTCAATATATTATTCAATGATTTATTATTACATTGTTAAACGCACATAAAATTTACATTATCTTTTGAAATCAATAAACCCTATAAAATACATTTATAAATACCAGTTATGATTATCTCTTATTGTACATGTTTTATTTGTATCTTAAAAACAAATTCAGTTTAAAAAATTCTAATTTACAAAAAAACAAAACAAAATAAAATAGGGGTTTAGTCCCATGATGAGGCCTAATAAACAGCAATTATAAATCATCCACTTCAGCGAAAATTCAGTATCTATAATTTTACCCAAAACGTGGGTGTGGTATTTACACAACCATATACATGATTTCTAGAACACATAGAGACCTCATCTACATAGGCAATTGGAAGAAAAAATACAAGATAAATTGGGATCTAATCCATAAAATTATGGTAATTAAGATTATGAGTTTTGGAAGAGAATATCCCACATTTTATTATTGTAGCGATTGAGTTACAATATTTTGATAATCAAGAATAAAACATTGTTTGAATGTAAAAAAATTAAAAAAATAATTAATTATGGTTTAGAAAAGATGTTGATACATGTTGTGAGGTGCACTAAATATATGAGTCTCCTTGGATAAGGTTTCGTGAGGAGCAAGAGAAATTTCAATAAAAGTAGTAGTAAAACAAAGCATCAGAAGGATCTCTTTTTCTAACTTTAATAAGAGATATTGATATCTAGTTTACTCCAATCCCTAATAGTAAAAATGTTTGTATGTATTTTGTGTGTAAGTTATCATGTAATCATCCTAATAGTATTAAAAAATTAGTTCACATTATCATGTGTTTACTCTCACAGCTAGCAAACTCTCATAGAAGAGAGAAATTTTTAATATTATATTCTGTATGGTGTAGTGCTCATTTTTATTACATTTAACCTGGTATTATTATTCTTCAAACCATGATCTAAAATTGAATTTAATGTTTCTATGAAATAGTTGGGAATAACCCTAAAAACATTGTTGCATTAATTTCATTAATATATCTATTGAGATTATTTTATTCAAATGTTTTTGAATAAAGATAGTGGAAATAGTTGAAAATAACTCATGTCTAGTAGTGATTCGGGATAGTAGTGAATTGGGATAATGTTAGGTCATCTTAAGGATACTCATATTATGTGTCGACTCCTACGATTGTAGGGCATCTGTTGTGACACCTCTAATGGTACTTCATTGGGTGGTGAATCATATCACATTAGGTCATCTGGTGGTGAATCTTTTGATGGTTGGCCTTTTTGAAGTCACTCATCTGATGGTTGGTCATCTGGTGGTCACTCATTCCTGTTGGAAACTCTTTTCGGGCAGTAGGGAAAATTTGGTGGTGACAACTTTCTAAAGGTACGTAAAGCCTAGTGCTGAATCATTTCGAGATGTAGTTTACATCTTTATGTGATACTCTTCTACACTTATAAAAAATTTAAATAGATTTTCAAATAATATAAAATACTTTCATAAAAAATAAATCCATTAGAAAATTTACTAACATGATTTTTTGCATTAAAATAAAGAGGCCCCAACAATCTCCCCCTTTTTAATTATAAAAAATCATCAATTTTTAAAAACTATGTATAAAATAAACTATAATGACCTGGAAAATTTCAATGTAATTTTTTTAACGATTTGTTGTTTTTACGAGTCTTCAAAAATTAACGACATGTGGTTCTGAGGCCCGATGCATTATGAATAATTTTTTTAATTTTTCAAGGAATATTCAGTAAATGTGAGGGAAACGTTTTCTATTGTTTCAATTGGTGCTTGAATTAAATATCTATGGGAACTAATGAATCTGAAATGCATGGATTCTTCAAGAAATGACTTAACTTCGGATGACAAGGGCCGAGTGGAGATATTAATTTTTGGACTTTCTGAGAAAAATAATAAAATTATTTAATAAAATTATTTTATTTTTTTCTCTTCGTTGTGTGGGGGAAGATGATGATATAAGGAATCAACATTGATGTGATGAGGTAGTTTAATGAAACACATGTATGAACCATATTCTAAAATATAACAGTGAGTTTAATAGTACGAAACAATGTTTCTTTTTCATAAATGAAATAACATTACGATGTGATGACATGTAATTATGGAAATGATGTATTGGGGTACTATAAATAGTTTTACATGTTAGAAGAAAATAAGGAGGAAGGATTTGGATGATTTTCAGGTGAATCTCTAACACACATCTACCCTAGAAAAGAACAATGACTGAAGAAGAATATAGAGACCCATACTTTACATACATTGTTATTACATCCAAATTGAAGTACACTTATTACAACATATAACAATACCACCGTAGGATCGTATAGGTATAGTGTCTTTAGAAAATGGGAAACACAACAAACTGGTTCATAAAGCATCTACATTGTCTCCAACTTATTTCATCATATCTAGAGTCCCTTTTTGTATATCCTACTTAATAACCTTCTTCCTGACCTGGGAAAAAATCAAACCAAAGGGTGAGCTCAAATGCTCAGTAAGGGTAAACAAAATAAATATCAATCACATCATATTAATAAGAACATAAAATTTTGGATATCTTAACAAGAAAATAAAATCATAATTTCATAACATGGGATAAATCATAGAAGTGAAATGTAATCCCAATATTCATATCATAAAACTTGAAACTTTTTGTCATACACACATAATCATAGATAATCATTTCTTAGTAGTCAAGACTCATTGCCAAGACTATCTTAGCGGACACATTCCATTTCTATACCGAGTTCACTCCTCGTTTCAGTCCTGTTTCACTGAACCAGATTAACCTGTCATTCCATCCATGTGAATCTCATGAGATATAAATCATTACCCAATTCATTAGAGGGAGATATAGGTCCCACCCATTTCCTAATGAAACCATTCTTATGGGTGCCACAAAATCATAAATCATACATTATAGCAAAACCCATTTAATAAAAATGGGATTCTTAAACGTCATTCCATCATAACATAATCCATATAAGATAAAAGGAGTTCATAAAAATAATTCCATCATAACATAATCTAATCAATGTAAAAATATGGATAGAAACAGAACCCTATATTATCTTAGATGGAAAATAATTTTGATAAAACTCTTGAACTCCATTCCTGAGGAAAATATTCTTTCAACTTCAAAAAAAAGTCCTTTCTTAAAATGTCATATAATTTTAAGCTAAAATATGTTGATTAAAAATTAACTTTAAAACTTTTAAAGGAAGCTTCATGGAAATAATTTTCTAAAATTCCATTCAGGCGATATAAGTTAAAAATACATTCTTCTCGTACTTTGGCCGGAAAAGTCAAAAAGTACCTCATACTAAAAAATACAAAATATTCATTTCATATCATTTACTAAAAACACACCAATGAGTAAATTTGTATTTAAACAATTTTATGTTGATGGAAATAATATTACATATTGAGGAAACATTGATGTGGATGATAAATGTGCCCTAGTAAATTCGGAAGTATAAATAATCTCAGATAAAAATGAGATTGTGCGATTTTCCCTTACCTTAGGTCTGATTTTCATCATAAGTGTCTGAACCTACTGTATAATGATTTAAATAATGTCATTTACTTATTCCTGAATCATACTTATTGTTATGATATCATATATGGTCATATTCTTAGATTCTTATTAGTAATATTTCATTGATACTTGTTATTCGGGTGTTTATTACTTTTTGTTCCTATGCGTGTTTTGTCGAATAAATTATTATTCATCATTTTTGGTTATAGATACATAATTTCCATAATGGTATTAGTGTAATTTATATCATATTTATTCATTTATATAATCATTATGCAATGAAGATCATGTAGAACAAGTCGCATCACATCATGGAGACGGTATTTCGTATTCACGCACGAGAGATGATATCGTTCCCATGATCATGAAATTGTATTGGAGTGTATGTATGCTATTTCAGAATCAATATCACTTTACAATAATCATATTTTGTTAATATTTACATCATTATACCCATCCAAGTAAGGTGGTGGTTGAAAATAGATTACACCACGACGTGGAGACGGTATTCGGTACGTACGCACACACGGTGATTTCGTTTTCTATAAGATGGATAAATGGTGAAATAGGGTTGTTTCATACTTATAATAACATATCATTATATGAGTGATACTGATTCAATTACCATATAATGAAAGAAAAAAAGAAGAAGAATTAGAAGATAAAATAAATTAGAAAGAATCGGTAACTGACATTATCTCTTCTTTGAAGCACCTCTTCTTAACCTCCTTTTAGGGAACTAAAAATGGTCCTTGAAGAAGAGCAGGACCTCTAGGATGTTTCTAGGGAAGGGGAGAAGTGAAATTGGAATGGTTTGGCCGACCTTGATGGCACAAAGTGGTGTGAGGAAGAGAGGGAGGAGGTGCCCTTTTGTAAGGGAGGAGAGGGGCACCTTATGAAAACATAAAATATTATTTTATTATAAAGTCATATTCGGTTTTTAATAGCTTAAAATTGTATTATTTCGAATCTAAGGTGGGGATGGGTCTAAATCCTCTCATCCAATATAATTTAGACAAGTTTAGGTTTCTATTTTAAACATATCATTTAGATTAAACTTTATGTTAAATAATTTTACTTTTACCCTGTCTTCTTCTTTTCTTACACTATAAGGTTACTAAACATACAATAAAAAGAAACAACAACCCCAATATATTTATTATTAATATATATAACTTTATATAAGTCATTTGGAAGAAACTTAGATTTTTAGGAATAAAAAAACTCTTAATAATATAATATTTGTTTTAAAAACTGTTTTATGTCAATTTTGACACTATTTGGTAATTGATTTTTTCTAAAATAATAACAGAATGTTTAGTTAGAAAAAAGTTAATCAAATAAATACTATCATTTCATATTAAGCTATAAAATTATTGGAATTCATAAAAAGTTACAAATTACATTTATTTGGGTATTTATAGCATCAATTCTGTCAATATTTCATTAAGAAGATAATTACCCCATCATCATTGTGTCATAAATAAATTAAATTATTTAATTTCTAAAAATTATAAATAAAATACCATTATGTAGGAATTAGTTTTTGATTTCTAGTGAATATTTGTAGTCGAATTTATCTTATGTATAACACTATATTAAAAAATTTGTAGTTATTAAAATTTGATTTTAACTATTTTAACTATTCTTTAAATAAAGTAATATTAAATTTCCTAATCTAATCCAAGTGAGACTAAATGGTCTTATTATATTCCTAATGTTGTTTTTGGTCTAATTAAAGTTATAAAATAGAATTATAACATGTGTTAAGGTAATAATAATATCATTTTTACACTTAATTACCCTATTTACTTTTAACCGTGGTAAAAAAAGTAAAAAGTTACTATGCACCAAAAATTATTTTCATCTCATTGACCCACATTTTAGTCCTTGAAATTAACTGTGTTTCTCAGATTTTTGAAATTCCACTCACAGAAGTGGTAAAATTATGTTTTATGTGAATTTGCAAATTCTCCTTGGAGGTGGGTAAAAGACGGTGAAAAGTTTAATAAAATTTTTATATATCTAAAATTATTATAAAATGACTACAATGAATTACATTGAACGTATATAGGTGTTATGTATCAATTTTGACCTAAAATAAATTTAAACAAAATAAATAATTAATTAAATAAAAAGTCGGTTTTTAAATAGTAACCTAGTGTTTTCACTATTCATCAAAAATTGAAAGTTTTCAGAAAAATACCAAAATTTCACCCTAGGCTAATTTTGGTACTCCGAATACAAAAATGAAGTCCATTTTGTAATATAGAATTTTAAAAATTTCAAAAAGTGGGTATTACTATTCATAAAGGACGGTTTTAATAATATTTTAATAGCATATCGTTGTTTAGTGAAGCTCGGTATTGCGTACAACACAAGCTATCGAGGAAAGTCGTGATTGCGTGTAAAGAAAGCCAAGCTAGTGTTGTGTGTAGTGAATTATTCCTTTGATGTTGTATATAACATAAAAACAAAACATTTCTCATAAAAATCACAGGTGTTACATTCTACCCCCCTTAAAATGAATTTCACCCTCGAAATTCGTCACTTTTTTACAAAAATATGAGGATACCTCTCCCTCATCATATCCTCAAGATCTCGTGTAGATTATTATAATTGTTGGTGCCTCTATAAAACATTAACCAAGCCAGTGGTCATGTTCTGTAGAACTTTTTCGCTACAATCCAGAATCTCTATCGGTTGTTCTTTATAAGAAAGATCTATCTCCAGTGGTACAACTTCTGAGCTGAGTACATATGGAGGATCGGGTATGTACTTTCTCAGGAGACATACATGGAATACATCATGAACTTGAGAGAGATTCGGTGGAATCTCCAATCGGTAAGATACCTTTCCATCATGATCCAATATTTCGAAAGAAAAGATATACCTACGGCTCAGCTTTCCCTTCTTTCCTAATCTCATTACACTCGTACAACGAGATATTCGTAAGAACACATTACCACCCACTTTAAACTATAGGTTTTTTCATCGGTTGTTGTCATAACTTTTTTGACGACTCTGAGCTGTTCTTATGTGTTGTTGAATAAATCTGACATTTTCTTCCATCTCATCAACAAGATCAGGTCCTAATAGCTTTCTTTCCCTAACTTCATCCCAGCAAGTTGGAGTTTGGAATTTCCTTCCATAGAGAGCTTCATAAGGAGCCATCTGAATACTGGAGTGAATGATATTATTATAAGAAAATTTCACCAAAGGTAGGTGTTGATCCCAACCACCTTTGAAATCCATAGAGCAATCTCTTAAAATATCTTCTAGAGTTTGAATTGTCCTCTCAGACTAACCGTCTGTCTAAGGATGATAAGGAGTGTTGAAACTCAACTATGTATCCAGAGTATGCTGAAGACTTCTCCAGAACATTGAGCTAAACCTCATATCTCGACCACATATAATGGAAACGGGTACTCCATGAAATCTTATAACTTCCTTTATATATATCCTGGCAAGATGATCCAGAGAGATATCCTCTCTAATAGCAATGAAGTGTGCTGACTTTATAAGAGGATCACCTATGACCCAGATATCATTATTGCCTTTGGATGTTTTCGGAAGTCCAGTGACAAAGTCCATAGTGATGTTTTCCCATTTCCATTCAGGTATGAGTAATGGTTGTAACATCCCCTAAGACTTCTATCACTCAGCATTAACTTGCTGAAAAACCAAGCATCGAGAGACATATTCAGCAACATCTCTTTTCATGCCATCCCATCAGAAGTACTCTTTCAGGTCCCTATACATCTTCGTGCTTCCAGGATGAATAGTGAATGAAGAACTATGAGCCTCATCCCGTAGTTACTTCTTTAATTCTGGGATGGGAGGAACACAAACTTGTTTCCTGAACTTTATTATCCCATCACAATAAAGGTTGAATTCGGGAACATTTCTCACCTTCTTTTGTAACTCTACATCTTCTTTCTGTGCCTATTTAATCATCACATGTATAGAAGGTTTATCATTAATTTGAGAAAGATAAGATATCCACCCTTCCATTAGAATTCCAAGATCTATCCTTTGTAAACCCATAAATATTGGATCATTTGTGATCCTCATCATGGATAAGCTGGCATGGTCCTGTCAACTTAATGCATCTTCCACCTTTTTTGATTTCCCTGGGTGGTAATGAATTTAGCAGTCATAATCCTTAATAAACTCCAACCATCTTCTTTTGAGCATATTCAGCTCCTTTTCTGTGAAAATAGACTTTAAACTTTTATGATCAGTATATATATCACACCTTTCACCATAATGATAATGTCTCCAAATCATTAATGCAAAGATTACAACTGCAGACTCCAAATCAAGAGTTTGGTAATTTTTCTCATGGATTTTCAACTATCGTGAGGCATAAGCTATCACCATATCGTTCTTCCTAAGAACACACCCTATCCACTTCTTGGATGAATCATTGTAGATCATAAACCTTTCTCCACTATAAGGAAGTTTGAGTATAGGTGCACTGGATAACCTTCTTTTTAACTCCTTGAAATTCTCTTCACATTCCTCCGTCCACACGAACTTAACTCCTTTTCGAGTCAACCTGGTGAGTGGATTAGTAAATCGTGAAAAATATTTCACAAAACTTCGATAATATCCAGCCAAACCAAGAAATATTCGGATCTCATTTTATATTGTTGGTCTCGACCATCTTTTGATAACCTCTGTTTTTGTTGTATCCACAGATATCCTCACTTTTGAAATTATGTGACCCAAAAATGAATCTTTTTGAATCCATAATTCACACTTGGTAAATTTGGCATAAAGCTTATCCTTTCTCAGTGTCATCAATACAATTATAAAGCGATCTTCATGTTCTTACATGCTCTTTGAATAGACAAGAATATCGTCTATAAAGACCACCACAAACTGATCAAGATAGTCTCTAAAGACTCCATTCATCAGATCCATGATGATAGCAGGGGAATTAATAAGAACATATGGCATCAATATAAATTCATAGTATCCATACATTGTACGGAAATCCATCATTGGTATATCCTTCATTTTGACCCTTAATTTATGATACCGTGAATGAAGATCAATCTTGGAAAAGTATTGAGCTCCATGTAGTTGGTCAAATAAGTCATCAATGCATAGGAGAGGATATTTTTTCTTGATACTGATCTTGTTAAGTTCTCAATAATCAATGAAGAGTCTCATTGATCCATCATTCTTCTAAACAAACAGAATAGGTTCTCCCGAAGGTGACGCAATAGGGCATATGAATCCCTTATCAAGATTCTCTTGGAGTTTCTTCTTCAATTCTTGCAACTCAATTGGGGCCATTCTATAAGGTTTCTTTGAAATAGTCAAAGCACCCAGTACGAGTTCTATTGAAAACTCAACATCACGATTTGGTGGAAGACCCATCAATTCCTCCTGAAAGACATCATCGAACTCTTGTACAATGGGAATATTCATAATTGTGAGTTTCTCTCCAACCATTTGACATAAATAACCTCCCTTTAGTGGAATCAAGACCCATAAAATGGAATAAATTTCCACTGGAAGGTTATGTTCATCCTTGCATCGATAGATGATCCAAGATTGATCTGGAATATGAAATATGACTTCCCTTCTTTGGAAATTAATATGAGCTCCATATAAAGATAGCCAATCCATTCCAAGAATCACATCAAATTCCAATATAGTAAGGATCACAATATTTGCAAGAGGCACTTTCCCACAAACTTCTATTGGAGAAGAATTATAAAATTTTGATGTGACTGTTGTTTCATTAGGAGTTGTCACAGCTAACTCAACATCTAATTATTGAGGTAATATAGTGATAACATTATAACACTCTTCAAAAATAAAAGAGTGGGTGGATCTAGAATCAAATAAAATATTTTCTACATTAGATTTGATGGTAAGTGTACCTTTCACCTCTTCATTATCATTCTCCACAGCGCTGATAGAAATTACATGTGACTTTCCTTTGACTTTAGCCTTAAGATTTTTTTGACGTCGATCATCATCAACAGCCCTTGGATATGGGCATTTATTAGAATAATGCCTCATTTCCTTGAACTTGTAACATTGAAGTGTAGGAGTTTCACTCTGTGTAGCCTTTTCTTTGTTTGCATCACTAGACATATTCTTCCCATCAGTGCAGCATTTAAATTCCCGATGACCTTCCTTTCCACATATGAAACATTTAATTGTCCCATTAAGACAGATCCCTCCATGTTTCTTTCCACACTTTGAGCATAAGGGAAAACTCATATTCTTTTCAGTGTGCTCATTAGATTTTCCTTTGATTTCCATTTTCCTCTTCTTATCAAACCCATATGACTGATGGGTTATTCCAATCTCTATCTCAACCTTGAGAGCACATCGAATGATTTCCTCATAGATATTGAAGTCCCTTATGGATAACTCCCATCAATTAATTGGTTTTAAGACACTAAAGAATCGATCAATCTTACTCTCTAGTTGGATAATAATCCGAGAACCATACCTTGCAAGTCTTGTAAAATTTGCATCATAGGTACCAACTGATTCATCATCATTTTCATCAGTTCAAGAAACTCCGTCTCCATCTTTGTTCGAAGAATATGAGGGAAGTACTTATTGAAACATAAGTTCTTGAACTCGTCCCATTCCATGGAATGAATTTTATCTCTTGGACTCGTATTCTTGATAATATTCCACCATTGATCAGCTCCACCTTCCAAATGATAAACTACTAAGATGACGTTATCAAGTTCAGAAAATTGAAGAACTGAAAATATCTTTTCAGTGGTACTGATCCATTGTTCAGCAACTAATGGATCAGTATACCTGCTGAATGATGGTGGACGCTACCTCATGAAAGATTCAACAGAATGTTGCTCCTTCCTTTTCTCATTTGGAAGTACTGCATGATGCATAGCTTGAGGAAGTTGTGTTATCATGGCTACAAGATTTTTAATTCCAGCTCCCATAACGTTTGGTTACTCAAGGGACAATCATTACATTGCCCGTCGCATTCCGTGTTAACACGGTTCCTTCGAGTTCCATCCATTGACTAAAACCAAGAAGAATAGTGTGAGAAACACTAATTATAATAGTAAAACCACATAATCAAGAATAAAATTTTACACATAAGGTCTTACCTTAGGTTATTCATGGCCATTTATAAAACACTAATATTGTGGTCTATGGTTAGATATATCCTTAGGGTTAATACTAAGGCTTTCACATCCTAGTTTCCAACGGTTGACTATACCATTCCTTTGATACCAACTATAACGACCCATACTTTACATACATTGTTATTACTTCAAAATTGATGTACACTTATGACAACATATAACAATACCACCATAGGACCATATTGGTATAGTTTCTTTAGAAACTGTAAAACATAAACAAATGGTTCATAAAGCATCTACATTATATCCCATTTATTTCATCATATCTAGAGTCCCTTTTTGGCATATCATACAAAATAACCTTCTTCCTAACCTGGGAAAAAACATACAAAAGGGTGAGCTCAAATGGTCATTAAGGGTAAACAAAAGAAATATCAATCACATCATATTCATAAGAACATAACATTTTGGAAATCTTAACCTGCAAAAGAAATCATAATTTCATAACATGGGAAAAATCATTGTAGTGAAATGTAATCCCAATAATCATAACTTAAAACATGAAACTTTGTGGCGTACACACATAATCATAGAGAATCATTTCTTAGTAGTCAAGACTCATTTCCAAGACTATCTTAGTGGACAAAGTCCATTTCTGAACCGAGTTCACTCCTCTTTTCAGTCCTGTTTCACTGAACCATATTAACCTGTCGTTCCAGCCATGTCTATCTCAAGAGATATAAATCTTTACCCAATGCATTGGAGGGAGATATATTTCCCACCCATATCATAATTAAACCATTCTTATGTGTGCCACAAAATCATAAATCGTACATCATAGCATAACCCATGTAATAAAAATGGGATTTATAAACATCGCGACATCATAAAAGAATCCATATAATATAAAAGGACTTCATAAAAATAATTACATAATAACATAATCAAATCAATGTAAAAATAGGTATATAATCAGAACCCTATATTATCTTAGATGGAAAATAATTTTGATAAACGCTTGACCTCCATTCTTGAGGAAAATATTCTTTCTACTTCAAAAACATTTTCCTTTCTTAAAATGTCATATAATTTTAAACTAAAAGAAGTTAATTAAAAATAAACGTGAAAAATTTTAAAGTAATATTCATGGAAATAATGTTCTGAAAGTCAATTTAGGCCGTATAAGTTAAAAAAACATTCTTCTCGCACTTTGACTAGAAAAGTAAAAAAGTACCTCGTACAAAAAACTACAAGATATTCCTTTCATATATTTTACTAAAAACTCACCAATGAATAAAATTGTATTTAACCAATTGTAGGTGGATATAAATAATATTACATATTGAGGAAACATGGATGTGGATGATAAATATTCCCTAGTAAATTTGGAAATATAAAAAAACTCTTCTAAAAATGAGATTGGAGATTTTCCCTTACCTTAGGCCCGATTTGCTTCGTAAGTGTCCGAACCTCCTGTATAATGATTTAAATAATGTAATTGACTTATTCCAGAATCATAATTATTTTTATGATATCATATATGGTAATATTATTAGCTTCATATTAGTAATATTTCACTGCTACTTGTTATTCGGGTGTTTATTAGTTTTTGTTCTTAGGCGTATTTTTTTGAATAAATTCTTATTATTCTTTTTAGGTTATAGATACCTCATTTATAGAACGGTATTAGTGTAATATATATCATATTTATTCAGTTAATTCATTTATATAATCATTATGCAATGATGATTATGTAAAACGAGTTGCATCACATCGTGGAGATGGTATTCCTTACGTACGGGCCTAAACCAACAATACTCGGACCCTCTACTAAATGTGTCCTTGGATCGTTCATCATGGAAAAGAAACAAAAGAAGTGGAATGATATTTGTGGCTAGTGGAAGGACGACAGAATTCCAGTGGCCCGTAGAAAAAACTGCTGGTTCACCATGACGGTGGCGGCTGTCGGTGGTCGGAGGAGACTCGCAGCAACTGGTCGCAGGAGGTGGAAGGTGGTGCACTGTGTTGCACAAGACAAAGGGGTCAAGCATACACCAGGATAGCTGGGGGAAGCGGTCCACCTTTAGGCTGATTGATCAATATGTGGGCCGGCCGAACGGGTCGGACCCGTGGCCCTACGGACCATTGCAAGTGGCCCGATTCCCACCCAGTGGGTCAATCCAACCATAGCTCGGGCCCACGAACTACCAGTGCAGACCCCAATGGGTTTGACCCAGTGAACCTGGTAGACCCTAAATGGGCCGGACCCGAGCGAGGTCTAGTAGACCCAGGGATCCGTTGTGTCGGGCCAGCCTAACCGAGTCGGACCAGGCCCAGACCCTCCCGGCCCCCGAATAAAGTAAACTAGTAACTGAAAACTGTGTGTCCATTTGACATGCAATCAAAGGCATTGGGAGACCTTTAGATAAGCGGTCCCTTTGGCATATCATGGCAGGCCCAACCACGTTGTGATGGACCAAGGTGCAATCACAACTGTTTCACATAAAGGGGTATAACTAACATATCAGTCATTTTATCGACGTTCCATCTATGGCATAAGGACCCTTGTGGGAATTATTTCCTTTCGAGATACTCTAAGTGGGTTTTGATAGAGTTTGACATGCGACTTGTGTTGGATCAGACCTGAATCCAACTAGGCCCTTTTTACAAAAGAACCCATATCTCACAAACCCAACGTACGATCAATGCATCGTTTGTCACATTGAGAACAATATAATGGGGAGGTCCCATGTGTATAATTTTATGGGGCTTCATACCAATTGAAATATGACTAATGTCTTTTGTAGCCATGTATTCTGGAGATTAGGTGTGCTTTGTGTGGGAATATAGTGGATAGCTATGACATGAAGATGAAGAGTGACCAAGGAAGTTCAACATTAGAAACTCTAGTTGGATGATCTAACAATATGACTAATAATCATTAACTCTTCTTCAGCAGCCAACACACGGTCAGCACCAGTCACCAATATAGGTCTTCACCAGCGACCAATATGGGTCATCAACAATTACTAATACGTGTAATCACCAGCAACCACTATGGATCAGCCCCAGTGACCAATACAGGTCAGCATCAAGCGACCAATACAGGTCAGCATATAGTGACCTATATGGGTTAGTATTAGGGTTACTATAAATAGGATTATCTGACATTAAAACATGTTGAACCTATCCTAGTAACCATGATGTTATACCGTTAGAGTGACCTGTCTCTTTGGATTTTTCCTCATGATATAGATCATGCTTGTGATATAACTTTTGTGTTATTTTCTGTGATGTTTTCCGTTATGGATTACTAAGAGAACTTCAGGGGTATCAGGGTGCCTACTATGAATTGTTATACTCACCCCCGCATGGGCTCTTCCCGCACATGTTTGTCTGGGGAAGACTACTGATGCTTTGTGGTTGACATTAGAGGGTTGGGACATTGTGGATCTTGGTGTGACTGGATCAGTCGTGATCCTCTTCTTCAACATCAAACTTATATCTACTACCCACCAGGTAGAGCTCTAGGACAAATGCGACAACTGATGACTTTCTTTTCAATTTCTAGGGCTTGTATTCTATCCCAATGTTTTTAGTTTACACTTTTACTTGTGGTTTTACATTATTATAGTGTTTATTCCTTACTTTTATTGGATTTTTACATTAGTTTTCCTTTTTTAGTGTCTAATGATCTCTAAGGAAATGCATTCCCTGTTCGGGAAAACCATTAGGTTCTTGTCGCCAACCCCTGGCCCATTGAAGGCGGGCTTGGGGTAGTCACGTATGGCCTTTATGGGACGGGTTGTGATAAATTGGTATCAAAGCGTGGTCAGTTCTACCAGAATAACTAAGAGTCTACTTTTAATGAAGAAATTGTTTAAAGTGTCTTGATTTTAGTTTTTAGTACATATAGTCTAGTATTGGTGCAGCACCTGACATTTCCGAACCACATGACCATGAATTCTATTTTCCAGCTCGGTACATGAAAACACAAGTTGCTAATGTTTTGAGAAGTAATCTTGGTATTTATTGAGTCACCTCACTAGGTCTTACTTATTGATTGTGGCACATCTATTTCTAATATGATGCCTCCAAAAATAATGCCAGCTAGGATTCCGGTTAGATATCGTCATAGTGGCCCACCGAGTGATGAGGAATCAGTCAGGGACCACTCACAGTGATGGATACTTTGGGTAATGTACCAACAACACCACAAGGTGTTGATCAGCCTATGCTACTAGTGGACAATACATGCTAGTTGGGTGCATTGAATTAGTTCAAGGAATAGTGGTCTCTGAGGTTTGGAGGAGAGGAAGACCCTCAAGAAGCATAGGACTTTCTTCAGGTGGGTTTTCAGGTCTTTCTCTTAGGAGAGAATCCCGCCAAGAAGATGGAGATCTTGTCCTCTAGAATTATTTAGGGATCGGTAGAGTGATGGTTGAGCTCGAAACTCTATTTGCATTTGAGGATGACCCTCATAAAGCCAGACATTGAGAGCATTTTCCAAGAAATTTTTGTTACATAGAATCTATGCACTATATGTATTCAGGCACAACTGCATCTATAGAAGGGCGGCTAGACTGTGGATCAGTAATCTACGAGTTTACTAACCTCTCCATATACTCCACTGACATGGTATTAGACCCTTACTTCAGTTCCTAGACCATTGAGTTTGTGATCCAATGAGATATCAGAGCTGAGACCATTTCTCTCATCATCCTAATGTAGGCTGGGGTGGTAGAGTGAGATTTATTGATGGAGGGCATCCTTGTCGAGCAAGCACCGATAGTGAGATCCCCTACCGGATGACAGGTAGTTGAGACATTTGTAGATACTAGTAGATAGATGACACTAAAGCCCAAGTTGGCTATACTTTTCATAGGGAAACCCCAGGATGTAGATTCATAGTTCAGAGGCTTGATAGGGCTAGGGAGACACCGGTGAGGCATGCTATGTTTTTTCCATCGGGGTATAGGGTTACAGAGCTCGTGAATATCTAACTCCCCATGCAGATGATTGGCAGACTCTAGAGGGGCCATCGAAGAAGCGGCAGTGGTAGGAGCATGAACTTCATCTCGGTGCTGGATGAGGCAGTGGAGTAGTACATGAATCGTGAGGTGGTAAGGGTCAAATAGCACTACCCCCACCACCCACAAGAGGTGAAGAATTATCTCATGGAGTTGGTGGATGTGGAGAGGCCCGAATACAAACAAATAGAGGCTCATAATCCAGACATCCCTTAGATAATACGAGGTCTAATTTGTATCTTCCCAACATTAGCAGGAATGCTTATCGACATGGTTTCTAGCCATTATTTCCTTATCAAAGACATAGTTATAGACTCTGAGATTATGACAGATCATTTAGCCCAACTTCTGTGTTGGGATACACCTATGAGAGGAGATTCAGTGGTCACACACTCGTTTTCACAGTGTGGTCTTACCCTCGGAGGATAGAGTTTCATAAGGGATCTTATAGTAGTGGCGTTGAATCTCTATGACATCATTCTAGTAATGTATTGGCTATTAGCAGTTCACACACATATTGACTGCTTGAGACGTATAGTGCAATGTACGCGCAATGATGGCGGATAGTTTTAATTTATTGGTGAGAAGGAAAACAATGCAGCACGAGATGGACTTCCACTTAGGAGGGAGAAATTGATTACATATCAGTTGAATTGGATGACCTTCAACCAGGTTGATGCAGTGAGTCCATAATACCCAACAGTGGTGGAGAAGTATGAGGACTTTGTTCCTAAATATGTCATAGTACTACCTACTCGTAGAGGCGTAGACTTACACATTGAATTGTACCTAGGAAAAAAACTGATATCTACACCATCATATCGGAATGCTCCTACGGAGATCTGGAATCTGAGGGTATAGTTTCAGGAATTACAGACGAATGGGTTCATAAGGACTACTATTTCTTCATGGGCATCCCCAGTGTTGTTTGCATGGAAGGAAAACCAATATTCTAGGCTATGTGTAGACATCCAATGCCTAAAACAGGTGACTATGAAGAGTAAGTATGCTCTCCCAAGGATTGATGATCTTCTTGGTCAGTTTAAATGAGGAAATTGGTTCTTGAAGATATACCTCAGATCAGGATATCATCATCTTTGTGTACGGGATGAGGACATCCCAAAGACGTCCTTCAGATATCGGTACAGACATTACAAATACCTTGTAAATTTATTTGGATCACGATCACCACTGAAGTGTTCATGGGTCTAATTAATAGGATCTTCCAAACCGTCTAAGATTGTTTTTTAGTGGTCTTCATCAACAAGATCATGGGGTACTCAGCATCCGATGAAGATCACATTGTAAAGTTGAGGAAAGTTCTGGACACACTCTAGGAGAACCTGTTATATGGGATGCTCTCGAAGTGTGAGTTCTGAATACAGAAGGTCCACTTCTTGGACCACATCATCTCAGATGCTGGAGTGGTAGATGATATAGTGATTATTGAGTCAATACATTCTTGACAGCCACCAACGAGTGTTACTGAGGTTCCAAGATTCTGTCAATTTTTAGGCTACTATTAGTGGGTCGTACATGATTTCTCTAGAGTAGCAGCACCTATGACTACCTATGATAAGAGGTGGAAGCCAATACTATGGTCAGAGACATTCCATCAAAGCTTTGAATAGATGGGGTAGAGAATGATCGTCACTCCCATCCTGATGTTACTGGAGGAGGGAACAAACTATATGGTTTATTGTGATACATAAGGGACCGGAATCGGTTGCATCCTGATGCGGGGTCATTCAGTGATTGGTTATGTCTCACAATAGCTGAGGACTCTTGAGAATAATTATGCAACTCATGAAACAGATTTGGCACCAATAGTATTCGCACTAAATATATGGAGACACTATATAATGGGTGACTGGTTCATTGTTTACTAAGACCACAAGAGTATCACATATATTTTGACACAGAAAGATCTGAATTTGAGACATTGACATGGGCTATAGTTCTTCTAGGTCTACGAATTTAAGATAGTCTATACTTCTAGGAAAGTGAACGTAGTGGAAGATGGACCTAACTAGAGATTGAGTTCGCATCTACTGAATTAGGGTTCAGGGCATTTTTCCTCACATCAGAAATACTATGTGGATAGAGATGAGACATTCTACCTTTAGTCGATGTTATTTTCCCTTCCACTACTTGATAAAGTCAGGGAGGTTCATCTCTGAGATAGAAGCAGCAATACAACATGTTTTGAGATATCCTTAGGCCACACACCTGACAGATACTCTAGAGGTAGGGAGCATGCTATCCTTTTTAGAGGACGTACTATTGTACCAGTGTCTCTATGGGAGGAGGTGCTGAGAGAGTTCCATACTACCCTCTTACAAGTACATTGAAGCGTCATGAAGATGTATTATGACATTCATAGTTAGTAATGGTTTTCAAGAATGATGAAAGTTTTGCAAGTGTTTTTTTCTAGATGCCTCACTTTCCAGTAAGTGAGGGAAGAGAACTAGTTACCAACTCCCTTGACCCAACCCCTCGAGATATTATAGTGGAAGAGGGAATGTATATCAATGAAATTCCTGACGGGGTTACCACTTACATCCAAAATAGAATGATACCATCTAGCTGATCATTGACTGACTAACCAAGTCACCCAGTTCCTTGCTATTCTAGAGGGGGGTTTGGTATAAATAATGGAACTTCTCTATGTTCAAAAGATCGTGAAACTTCTCAGGATTCCTTTTATGATAGTATCAGACCATGAAGAATGAATCAAATCCCAGTTTTGTAAATTATTGCAGGAGGCTTTTCGGACATAGCTTCACTTGATCACAACTTTTCACCCAATGATAGATGGTCAAACTAAGCAGACCATCCAGACAACGGAGGAAAAGCATTGTGCATGTGTCCCAGATTTTGGTCGTAGTTGGGAGGACACCTACCCTTGGTGGAGTTCAGATACGAGAAAAATTTTCAATCCACAATTGGTATGGACCCTTTTGAGGTGTTGCACAAATAACAATGTAGATCACCCTTGTGCTGGGTGGACCTAGGAGAGCCAGTAATTGTGGGCCCAGAGATGGTACATGCTACCACTAAGAAGGTGCAAGTCATCCGAGAGCAGATGAAGACTGCACAAAACTATCATCATTTAAATTCTGATAGGCGAGGGAGACCACTAGAGTTCTAGGAGGGGGACCACATATTCTTGCGAGTCTCCCATCGATAGGGATTGTGGAGATTTAGCTGAGGCATTAAACTCTAACTGAAGTTTATCGATCCATTCCAGATACTTAGGGGGATTGGTGAGGTGGCATACCACTGGACACTGCCACAGTAGTTAGAGAGGGTGAACAACATCTTATATGTATAACAGTTGAGGAGATACATGAATGGCCCATCTCACGTCATCGACCATGACGAGATGGAGATTGATTACATGGTGACTTTTTCAGACTACCCAGTGTAGATAGAGGATCCACATAAGTGGATATTTCATGGGCGGTTGTTACCTCTTTTATGAGTTCTATGGCAGCACAAGAATCTCCAGTAGATCACATGGGAGTGAGAGGCTTATATGTGTGCCCAGTACCCATCTATGTTAGTGTAGCCTTGTTTTCCATTCTGGGAACATAAATCCCCAAGGTGGGTAGAATGTAAAGACCCATAAAAATTCCATGTAATATTTTTTAAATTAATTTTGATTTTTAAAAGACTATGAAAATTAAGGGCATGTGTTTCCAAGGACCAGTGTTCCCGGAATAAACATTGGAACTTTTTATAAGGTGTGTTCTGTAAACATCCGGACTATATTTCATTCTTTTGAATTAGTGCTCAGATTAAAAATCCAAGGGAACCATTGAATCTAGAATATTTGGATTCATCTAGAAATGAATTAACATCGGCCGACAAGGGAAGAGTGGAATAGTTAATTTTTGGAAATTTTGAGAAAAATAAAATAATGAATTAAAAAAATTATTTTATTCTATTCTCTCTGTTGTATGGTGGACGAAGATGTTGTGGGGCAATGAGGATGTGGCAATGGTGAACTTTAATGAAAAACCCGGATGCCCCATTTTTTGTAACATAATATTGAGTTTAATAGTGAAAAACCACTATGTAGTTTAATAAATGAAATAGTGTAATGACACGATGTCACTTCATAAGGGAAACATTGCAACGTGGTTCAATAAATAGGTCAATGGTTTGGAAAAAATAAGGGGAAAGGATTTGGAGGATTCTCGAGAAAAGATTTGATGCACTTCCACCCCATCAAAGAATGAAGAATAACAATGAACACATTTCGATGGTCCGAATAGGGATTCTTTATCCACACCTTAAACCCTATAGGATGAACGTGCCACAACAAACTTCCTAAAAGGTAAGGGTGTTTTTGTGCCTCAATGTTCCCTCTCTACCCATTCATGAAAAATATACTGAATGCGGACCAACTGATTATCATTTTGATTCACATCTCCTGTAATCACAAGGATGGTTGTTGTAGGATCTTAATCTTGGGGATTATTTCATTCTTTTATAATTTTAATTTTTACTCTTGTTTAAAATGCCAACACCGAGAGTGCGGTATGAAACCAACAAAGCCCAAAACTTTTGCTAAACTTTTCCTTGGGGAGTTCTGTGTGGTGGAGCAAAGAATGTGGAAAAAAGAAGTTTGAGGCCCACGAAATGATGATGACATTATTATGTGCTGTGAAATCAACCATCGGCACAACATGTCGATGGCGACATGAGGGAGAAAGAGGAGATCTGTGCTAACTTGCTGCGGGAAGTGGAAGAGGGCATGATGTTGCGCACCACGGTGGCCAGAGGCAGTAGGCCTGAGCCATCCATGCGAGAGATGGGTGGTGCCTACATGAAGTACTGGAGGGACATGGTAGGAGGGGTCGGTGTGGACCCAACGTCGTGCCATGTCATGCTGAATCAAATGGCCTTGCTTCTGCAGGGCTAGTTGGGTGAAGCAGTCCACCTTCAGGAAGACCGGGCTGGATGCGGGCCAGCCGAATTGGTAGGACCCATGGACCAACAGGACAACGCGGGTGGGCCAAGCCCCCCTGGTGGGCCGAGCTGACCCTGACTGGTCGGACCCAGTGAATCGGACCACCCCTGAACGGGTTGGGCCCCAGCAGGGTGATGTAGACCATAGGACCCATTGCGTTAGGCCGGCTAACCGAGTCGGACCGGGCCCATACCTAACCGGCATTAAAATAAAGGAACGCTCGTAAATGACGAATTGGGTGTCTGTTTGACTTGACGTCAGAGGTTTTGGGACCACTTTTGGAATGCGGTCTCTTTGTCATATTCCAACAGTCCCAACCAATTCGGGGCAAACCGAGGTGAGATCACCCCTATTTCCCAGAATGGTGTGTAACTACCATATCGGGTGTATTATTCACACTTCGTCTATGGCATAAGGACCCTTGTGATAATTGTTTCCTTTGTAGAAACTCTTAGTATATTTTGATGTTGTTTGACGGGTGACCTGAGAAGGATTGAACTTGAATCCAATCAGGACCTTTTTACAAAAGTGCTCATATCTCACAGACCAAGCGTCTGATCGACGTGTCGTCTCTCAGGTTGGGACCACTATGATGGTCAGTCCATTGGGTATGCATTTTGTGCAGCTTCATACTTGTATAAATATAATCAATGGCATGAGGATCAGAGTTTTCTAGGGATCTAGCATGCTTCGTGCAAGAATCAAGTGGTAAGCTATGACAAAAATATGAAGAGTGACCAATGCAGGCCGGCATTAGAAACACCAATGTGGGATGATCTAGGTGTGAAAATAATCATCCCTACATCTACAACAATGACCAATACAGGTCCGCACTAGTGACCAACATGGGTCAACAACAACGTACAATACGGGTTAACACCAATGACCAATAAAGTTACCCACCAGCGACCAATAAGAGTCACCTTCTAGAGACCAATACAGGTCAGTATATAGTGACATGTACAGCTAAGTAGTATATTTACTATGGATAGGATGATCTGGCTTTACGACTAGTCATCCATATCTTAGTAAGCTTAATGTCATACAATTAGAGTGAACGGTCTCTTATTCCTTGTGCAACAGGATTTATGTCATTCTTATGATATTAATTTTGTGTTATATCTTGTTATTATATTCGTTGGGGATTATTGATAGTCCTTTGTGGTTGTCGAGATCCCAACTGGGTATTTTTATACTCACCCCTACATGGGCTCCACCCGTACATGTGTTCTTCTGCAGACTACTAACACTCTGAGGAAGACATTGGAGGTTCCGGACATGGTGGAGCTTGGCGTGACAGGTGCAGTCGATAACCACTTCTTCAACATCAGACTTACAATAGGTACCCTCCAAGTAGAGCTACAGGGAAGATGTGAAAACTGTTTAATTTAATTTCAGTTTCTAGGGCTTGTATTTTGGCCCACTATTTTCAGTTTACAGTCTTACTCAGGGTTGAACTTTACACTACTGGTTATAACTTACATTTTTGGGTTGTTTACTTTAGTTACCATTTTTGAGTGTGTACAGATCTCTAAGGCAATGCCTTCCCTATTCTGGAAAAGCCTTCATGTGCTAGTCTCAATCCCCTGTCTTATGGATGAAAGGTTTGGGGTATAGACATTCGGTCCATGAAGGATGGGATGTGACATAAACATTGGCCTAAAATTGATGTATTTCAAAAATGAATTCAAATTTTTTTTAACATTAAAAAACATAAATAATGACTCTGAATAATGGTAAAATAAAAGATAATTAATGATGGTATAAAAGATATGGTTGGAGAGGATAAATATAATATCATAAGATTACATTAACAAAATTGGTTAACCACAAGACATAAATGTAAATATAAAAACATGTTCATAAATTTCTCTGAAATAAATAAATTCCAAATGTATTATCCCTATTTTCGGATTATCTAAAAGGGGTGAAATGAAATATTGAAGGAAAAAAATTAAAATATGAATAATAATAATAATAATAATTCAATTCTGATAAAAATTATTTTATTAAATCCAAAAAACAAAACAATAAAGTCTCTATAAATGATAAAATTATAATCAGGATCAGTCTTATCCTGGGTAGTAGAAACAACATGTGTTATTCCCCTATCAGAGACTAGATGAATAGCTGTGGAAAATGTGGTAACTAGATAAATGGAAGTGTTTACAATAGGAGGAGAATGAGTTAGTATCTCCCAAATTACAATCCAGTGTAGATGTTGTATAGCCACTTTGGTAGACAGGTTGAAGCGACAAAACCATGCAGGTAAAGGATTATTTGGATCCAAGGAAATATTTGGACTAAAATGAATTTGATTAGTATTTTTATTAGGGAAGATAGAGTTCACAATCATGGCCACATGATATACAACAACATTAACATACACATGATATGTTTTATCCATAATAATTTTTCATTCACGCTCCATGGCACTAAAGAAGTCTTTATTGTCAAGCACAAACATTAAAGAACATGTGACCTCTCCTTCAAAATATTGAAATGCTTCTTAAATGATCATATATCTGGTAGCATCTGAATGTTCATAGCCAGAAACAAGATTTGTGAGATTAATTAATTCCTCGTGTATATTTTGTAAAGTTAATATTAAATATCCATGGTAATAATTTACCAATCAGTTTTGGATTCATTTATACTTTCCCTAACAAAATTTTAAATGAGTTCACCATGCTGTTTAATATTTCTCAAATACTCATGATGGGTAGAATGATAATCTCTAAAAACAACGTGATTCACTTCCCTAAAAAAATATTATCATCTCAATATCAACTGAAGAGAAGGTAGGCAGAGCACTAGAAGTAAAATCTATGAAAGTAAATGCCTCCAACCTCTCTAAAAAAGAAGAAAAGAATGAAATAAATTGTTTCTTTGTGTCCTCCACCATATGACACATTTCTGTATTATTGTTATATAGTTCTCTATTCCAAATCTCAACCTTGAGGATGCGATGACTAAATATTTTTTATGTGTCATACTACTAGATAAAATAAGTTCATACATTTGTTTGACTATGTTGTATGACCCGTGGTGCCTAATTTACAATAATCCTATCAAAATTAAAAAAAATACTCTATTTAAATGTATCTAGATCATCTCTAGAAACATAATCAAAAGGAACATGAGAAGTAAGAGTACGAAAAAGTCTAGTATATCTCTCTCTCCATGAGGAACAAGAGCATATATAGGCATAGTATTGGTAGGAACATCTGAATGAAATGACTAAATCTCCCAAGTAGCATCAATCTTCTCAACCAAGGATCCATTAAAATCTATCTTAAATATTACGGGGAAGAAGGCCACCTTTCATTTGTCTATTCGACATCCAATCCATAATAATATAATCAAATCCTCAAATAACATTGGAAAAAATCCCATTAATAAAAATAGGAGACACCCATTCTAGCATACGAAAAAATAGCTAGCTGAATGTCTATAGGATAAACTATATGTTTAAAAAAATTGGGGATTCCTCACCCTAAATATATTCCCTCATATAATCTCTAAAAAAATAAACATCATGTACATCTTAAAAAACACGATATCTATTAAAACAAAATATAATATGTTATAACATGATCTGCATTATTTTTCTAAGACACTCCATGATCATCTTGACCATCCTGACCAGAACTATCACATGTTACATCTAAATAATCATTTCATTCTCAAAATAATCTATTTCTCTTATTAGATTCCTACATTACTCATAATATTTTTCCTTATCAATGACATTCATAATTTCCTTACATTTTTTAGATGATGAATTCTTAAATTGGACTTCTATTGAAACCCTAGTTTCCTCTTATTCATCCCCTTGAATTAAAATACATTCTCACATATGTTGAGATATTTGGAGGAATATATAGAAATAAATCACCCGTATGGAACATAGGTATGTTAGGTTCACTACCCACCCTAATTGATATTTTAATCTCATCATTAGGTGCTGAAACCATCAGTACTTTTTTACCTTCAACAAATTACTCGACTACCACATCTAGGTTCAAGACAAGATCAACAATGTTTGTTGGTCTCATATAGTGACATATGTGATTAAAATCCTCAAAGATATTATCATATTAATCCACCAATGTTATAATCTAGGTGTTCCTATTAACATTAATTCTGTTATAGATTAATTGTTTCAAAAATAGGATCCACCACACAACACTTCATCATCATCATCTTCATCATATAAACCCTTAGCCCCATGTATTGATGAAACACACTTATGATAGAAAATTGAATTATACTCGGATGCTGTATTTATCATATCCATCAAAGAACCATTAATTATCTTCAAAAATTTATTCACACTCCTAACTTCATCAGGTATAATATATTCACATCATGATATATCATAGCAAAAATGTGTACGTTTCTCAGGAATGACATTTTTTTGTAAAAACATAAACCACAAATTTCACTCTCTATACAATTCTATTTCAGTACGTCTTCTTAGATATCCATCTCTTTTAAGCTCTTATATTTCATTCTCATATACTACAGAATTAATATCACTAGAAATGGAACCTTTATTTTTAGTCAATATTCATTCATTTGGAACTTTAAATCACTTTTCTCAATTATTCATAGAGAAGTGTCAGATCCATCAATATATCATTCTTCATATCCCATAATTATTTTTTAGAAAAAAAATCTAAATATTGATAAAATTTGTTAACCATCATTGGATTTAATGGCCTCTCATTATTTTATATCATTTACATCCATCTAAGATCCCATATCACCCTAAGAACCATTAATGTTCTAGAAAAACCCATTTAAAATTTATTTATTTATCAGCAAACACTATATGATATGTGAGTTGTGTGTTATGTGTCTTTAATACAAGTCTGTTTGATTCATCCCTATTCTCTTAGAAGTTCATGACAACTTATGAGATGACATAACAGGGTTCTATAAACTTACCATTTTAATAGTGTGATGGTTCAAGTGAGTATGATAGATGAAAGAATGCTAATAAATAAAGGGTCACAGATTGGTTCGGCGGAAGAAATATACATGAAAGAGAGTGAGTTGAAATTTTACTATATCCCCAATTTATATTTCTTTGGTAGTTGATAAAAATGTGAAAAAATAAAAAAAATTAAAAATAATACCAAAATTAACCAAGATAAATAAAATTATAAACTATTACTTATTTTTTAATAGTGGGTAATTTGAAAATGAGGGTAATCTCCAATGGTGGGTAATTTACAATGGTGGGTAATTTACAATGGTGTGTAATTTAGAATGGTTGGTAATTTTAAATGGTTGGTAATTTTTATTGTTGGGTACGCAAAATTAATGTGTAACAAAAATTAATCATTCAGAATTTAGGTTTTTTGTTTGTTAATCCCCCAGAATACAGTGGTTATGTAAAAATAAAATCAAACGGTTGTACAATTCATATTAATCCAGGGGATATATAACCTTTTAAAAAGTTATCTCCCTAAAATTTATTTCTTAAATAAATAGTATTTTTTCAATTTTTATACAAAAGTTTTCTTGAATTACTAATAGAACTTATTTCAATTCATTTTATAGGGACTAGTCTGAATTGATATCTATAGTCTAGTATATTGTGTTTCATCTATAAAACATGAACATAAAAATGGCATAAATCTAGGTATTCAGCTTCTAAATTGGATAGTGAAACGTAATTTGTTTACTACACAAAGATAAAAAATACTTTCCTAGAAGATGACCTGTTCTAGAGGTGCTCTTTATATCTAACTTATATCTTCCTAAATCAGTGTATGAAAAACTACCAATGAAAAATTTCTTTCATCTAGGTTATAATAGTACAAAATTTTTTGTTTACATATTGTAAATTAAAAAACTTCTAAATTAAATTAAATGTGAATTTATGGGGTTTCTTGTATACAATCACATATATATACTCCAAATGTATTATAATAACAGCTGGAAGTTACCTATAATAGACATCTAATCATATCTCTATTTCTTTTTTTATCCAATAACCTTCTAGCTTCAACCAAATCAAATATACTTATCATATAAATGGTAGTATCACTAATTTTATAGTTATCCATAACGAAAGAAAAATACGTTTTTTTGATGTACATTTATTTAAAATAATTTATCACATATTAAAAAAATGAAAACCAAGATATAATTTCACATCACTTATTAAAATATTTGAAATTTAATTTGAATCATTTTTAAAAAATTAATAAATAATAAAATTTGGGAATATCAAAAAAATAATATCATCGAGATAAATTTTAAGAAATAAGAATCAATTTTAAACAACATTTCTAAAAGGTGTATGATGAGATATACCTTTTAAAAAAAATTAGAAATTATAAAATATATAATACTATCATACAAATATCAATGAGGTTTTTTCAATAAATATATATCATTTGATAATATAAATACATGATTTTGAATATGTGTATTTTCTAAATTTAATGTTTATTAAAAAATCATCCTAAACTATATATCCATTTATGAAATCACTTTTGAATTCCATTTGATATTGTTTGAAATTGAAATGTCTTACATAGGAGAGTAGTTTTCTAATAGTTTCTTATTTGGATATATGTAAAAAAGGATTCCTCTTATTTAATACCCTCTTTAATACTATAACATTGTGAAAACAAAATATAATTATCTCTTACTATAGTGCATGATTCATTATCCTAGTCTACAGACCCCCGTTTTGTTTTTATAGTCACGAGATATTCTGGGCCATATATGTGTTTACCAATATTTTTTCTTTGAAACATATTTTGTTCTTATTATATAGACACTAGAAAATCATCATAAAAATCATCATTAATGTTCTTATATTCATTTTTTGATAAGAATACTTGATGTTCATTTGAATTCATAAGAGAACCTCTAGTTTGAATACCAAAATATATATTTACAAGTATAAAACCTATTGTATGGTATCTATAAATCCTAATATCTATTTCAAAATAATGTTTTATCAACTCTTGGTCTTCTACAATTATAGGTTTCTGTTGTGCATGTTCCTCATATTAGATGATTTTTCATCATCTTTCAATGAATAGTCAAAAGGGAGTGAAGTTATATTCATATTTGATAGATCATCCTTAAGGTTTTATAAATAAGTATTAAGATCATGTGGATCGATTTAATCAAATTTGACAATCACATATTCATCAAATGTTTTAGTTATTTTATTAAACACCATGTACAAATTACAATAAGTTTAATAACTAATTAAATTCATTCATTTCTATTAGAAGTAATTTTTTTTAAAAAAAAATGCATATTCTTAAAATTAATAAACAATAACAGGAAAACTCTAATGTATTTGACTATATTCATTATAATATTGAAATTTCATAAGTGGTTTTCATATGAAAAGTGTAGTTAATCCACTTTTTATTATATAACAGGATGTATTCACAGCCTCTTCCCAGATATAAATAGAAAGGATATATTCCTTACGTATCATTTTGGAAATTTCTTGAAGTCCCCTCTTTTGTAATTATATAGAACCATTTTGTTTTGGGTTCCTAAGATAATTGTATTAGTTTTTATAGCCTTTTGTTAGAAAACAATATTCCAATTCTTGTTTTTTGAACTCACATCTAGGATAACTTCATATCATCTTAATCCTAAGTCCTCTACTATTTTAGGAGTATTTATCATAATTGGAAAAGTAAGAGAATAATTACCTTTTGTGAGATAAAAATAATAACCAAGTATACCTAAAAATGTAATTTACAAGGAAATAAAAAATGTTCTTACCATATAAACTAGAAACATGGGATGGTCCAATCATGTCCCTATAGTCACTGTTTAGGTGTTGAGACGTTTAATATTATTCATTTTATTTGAAACATTTCTCATGTTGTTTCCCTTTTGATTGGGGTTATAGACTTTATCATTTTGGAATTCATAGCTTGGTTTATCCTTGACTATCACATTCCTAGTTATAATTCTATGTTATCTAATATTGAAATTTAATTGACTTTAATTCCGAGGAAAATATTTATATTGAAAGGAATATACTCAAGAACCATTTTGAGAAAAAAAAGGAGTCTAAATTAACTACACAAACATTGTGAATTCTAAACTATGTAAATACTAAATGATTTTTTCAATCAAAAATATTACGTGAATTAATTTAAAATTTCACATAAAATCAATGGTCAGATAGCTATGATATTATTAGTATAAAGTATTTAAAACAATCAATAAATAATAATTTAAAATTTATTCTATGTTCGAATAACATTATTTTCAATGGCCAATTATTTTGACATTGGCATTGTAACCTAAAGAGACATGCCCACCATCAACATTTATGAGATTCTTGAATCTTGATTAATCTCCACATATTTTTCTAACAAAACATTTTCCATGAACCATATACATCTACTAGTTCCCTTAAAGTATATTCTTCCCACAAAAAAATTGAGAACAAATATAACTTATGTACTACAAATTATTAGGTACAGAAATGTCTGTAATTAAATCATTAGGAACCAATATTTTCATGATGGGGTTCCGATATAATATTTTCAATTTTAGGATTTAAAATTATTTATTGGGTCTAGTTTAATAAAAATGAACAGTATATTTTACAAAAATATATTTCTAAATAAATCTATTCTTCCATAATTCTTCTTTGTCGTAGTTGATATCCAAATCTATTTAGGTAATTATAAGATATCTATTCACCAATTGTCTATGTGATATTATTTCTGCTGTTTGTAAAAAAATTAATTAGATTATCAATTATCCATTACAAATTTTCAATTTATAATTTTCCTCCTATATATAATATTTTTTCCTTTTTCGATAGCAATGATGGATTTATAGTTAGCAGTTCAAGCATATTGTTTCTTTAAAAGTTTTTATTTATCCTTAAGATCATAGATTTTATCTTCCAAAATGTTAAAATATTGTAAAATATATTCATCATAAAAAAATTTCTTCATCATTTTCATCTTCATAATGATTTGATATATGTAAAGTAAAATTAAGAATGACATCATATTCCACTGACGTGTTTGTTTTAAAATAGTTATTTCCTATATCATGTTTTCATTCCTTGGTTGAGTTTGGGTCACTGCTTTTATCATTAGAATCACTTTAGGTTTCATTTATTTCATTCTTATACATCTTAACATTTTTATCATATTTATTTTTATATATCATTTTGTGATAGTCTATATTGAAACCCCTTTTCTCATACATTCATAGCATATGATTCCATTTTATGTGTCCACTATTTTCAAATAATTCTTCCCATTTCATATATTGTCATATTTTCCACTATATGTTATTTTCATAAAAAAACTCCAATAAATAATTTCAATCCTCCTGGCCAGATAGGACATCTCTTCATCACTATCTGTTGGGGATTCTTAATCACATATCCTTTCATTTTGAATATTCACATTTTGTTTTGAGGCGGTACACGTGAATTCTAAAGACTTCCTATTATGTTCATTTCCTCTTCTCTGTAGACATTAATTTATTCCATAGTCATCAATAAAATTCTTATCATATCCTTAATAGGTTTCTTACATATATATAAATATTCTTTAATTGAGTTTGAGGTTCAACACAATCTTTCTGGAAGACACCTCAATAGTCCAATTCTTTGGCCTTTTTCATAAAAAAGTATCTCCCAATGAGTTCATTGTGTTCAAAATCACATTGAACTAGACAGTCTTGTCTAAAATATGATCATCTTGTTTCATCATAAAGGTATCATATTTAATTATATAATTATTTAATCTAGCTTCCTTAATATTAGTTTTTACATTATAAGAAATGGATAATGTATCTAAAATTTGATTAGAATTTTTGAATGATTTTATTATATTGAATTGTATTTCACCGAAATAATAGTACTGGGTTGTTATGGATTTACAGTTATTATTATGACATGCTTTATTGGAATCAATCCAAGAAACTCTTGTAGTTTTTGAAAATTCATATTTATCTTCTATTGTAGTTCATATATAAAAAACATGCTTTGAAGAAGGATTATCATCGTAATTATCCTATCATTATAGTTAGTAAAATTAAAATCTGTTTTAAAGATGTTAGTATAACCTAAAAGTCTATTGTCCATTAATTGACTTAATTTATAACTAATATAAATTAAGGGTATCAGTTAAATAAAACTAAACTCATAGTCTAGAATAATTCATAAACCATCTTTGTGAAATGATTTTCTTGAGTTATTTACTCAAGAGGGGATTTTATTTGAGTCCCTAATAGTATTTTTTGTTAAAAACACATTAAAAAATTTCAAATTAATATAATTTTTCTCATTCAATAAAAATAGTTGATTAATATAATTTTGATCTTTTATTATACTTATAAGACATATATTATTTTATATTTGAATAGTATTGTCATTTATTTATCTTATTAATTAAATTTATTCAATAAAATACTTATATAATAACCAGTTAATATTTTCTATCAATGTAGCATTTTTTCGTAAAATCAAATATTGCATAATGAATTATAAATATTGAAACCAAAAAACAAAAAATGGAATAAAATAAGGGGTTTTGTTTAATGACAAGACCCATTAACCTCCAATTGGAAATCACCAACTTACAAGAAGATTATATAACTATAATCTCATTCACAACATGGATTTTTTATTTACACAACTGTGTATAATATTTCTGGTCCATGAATAGACCTCTTCCACAATAACCATTCGAAGTAAAAAATGCATGCCATAGAATGATCACTTCCAAATCAATCATGGATATATTGATGAAAATAAATTTAATAGATATAACATTTGTCCTATAGTTTTTTGGGAAAGAGTTAGTGTATTTTTATTAAAAAATAAAACAATACACTTCTCGAATGTAAGAAAAATAAAATATTCATGAATTATGGTCTAGAATAGAACATGACTGTCGGTGTGTAAGGCTCCAAATTTTTATGTCCCCTCATATGGATCTTAGTGAGGATATCATGTTGTTTCGAAAAAACTCTCACTAAAATAGAGTGTAAAATATCTATCATTTTCCAGACTCTTGGAAAATATCTTGATTTAATGTGAAATCCACTCTTTCAGAGTAAAAATGTTGTCAAGTATGTATCATGTAATTTCTTATAGTATGATCCTATTATTATAGATAAATTATCAAACATGATCATGTATTATATATCACATCGTGAACACCCCCACAAGGGAGACTTTTTTTAATATAAATCCATCCATGTTTGAGTTCCATATGATGAATAATAAAACTAATCTTCTATATCCTCAAATTTATCTTTGAAATTAACATTAATTTCTCCCAAATATAGATATGGATAATCATTGAATAACCATTTCGGTTAATTTCATTAAAATTACCATTAAGATCATTTAATTAAAATGCCTTAAACCAGAAATGGGGGCACAAGATGATGGTGACTTGTGTGTAGTGGTGACATAGTTTAGTGGTGTGTTACTCTGGATGTAGGTAATCGATTAGTGACTCATATTCTATAGTGACACATCTAACAGTGAGCCATATACTTGTTACTGATCTAATTTTATATCATCCATCAGTGACTCATCTTACTCTATGTCATCTAGCTATAAATTATCTGATTTTGTGGTTATCTTGAGGTGAATCGTTTAATGGAATGTAATCTAGTGGTGAATCATTCTTAGTAGTGACAATGTTATGGTGGTATATATGGTCTAGAAGTAACTTATTTTTGGCAGTAGGAAATATATGGTGGTATGAAAAGTCTAAAACAATGTAATGTCTATATGTAGTCAATGTTTGATAGTGAATCATTTCTATATTTATGGAAATTTCACAAATTTTCCTTACATTATAAAATTCAATCTTAAAAAATTAATTCCATTAGAAACATATTAAACATTATCTATTAGAACTAAAATAATAATGTTCCCAAAATATCTACATACACACCCAATTAAATTTTTAGGTTATAATATTCAAACTTATAAAATAAAATTATTATAGTCAGTTTTCATTTTCTAAAGATCATAGATGCCTGTTCATCAATATATATAATATAGTATTCTTTTTGATGATAATATTTTTGGATGATACATAACAAGATATATAAACCTTGACAGGCACATTTTTCTTGAGTAATAAGATAAATTTCAAAATAACATGAAATATGGATATAAAAGATTTTCATAAAATACGATGGAATGAACGTAAAATCCATTGATCATCTAATACTATACAGGATATCCTATGGATGTACATAAAGATGGGGTGAGCTATAAACTATAGTAAATTAATAATCATATTATGGAATGGACTATTGTATAGTATGTTGGTGAAGGGGAATAACATGGGGATATAAAAAATGTATTAATCATATTCTTGAATATCATATCATGAGAAAACATGATAATATCCTAATGTTATAGGAATGTGGATATTAACATAAACATTCCATCACAAGAATTTGTAAATGATAACCACTGCAACATCATAACATAGACATCCTAGGATAACTTCTATTTAACAATTATAGGTATCTCTTATGAAAAAATACATTTCCCAATACATTGAGGGGCTATTTTGTTGTCGAACTACCATAAAAATTCATATTGTGTACATGATTTTTTGTTCCACATATTTCATACAACCTATGAAAATATTTCATCACTTTTAATCCCATTATTAAAGAGAACGGGTTATTTACATGTTTTTCCCTAGTCCATAACATGTATATTCATGAAGGTGATTAATTATTTGTGGAAATTGGGATGGGTATTTATAAAACACAAATATGAAATAGAAAATATTGAGAAAATATTGGAATCATAAAAGGTGTACATAAAGATTCTAGGAAGGATTTAATGATAGTAAAATGTTGTACTAATTATAGAGGAATAATAAGGATGTAAAATAGATATGTAATTACACATAATAATATTAATAATTTCTTATCAGTATTCAATGTACAATTAAATTACTTAAATAATAATTAAGAAGATATAATTTCATACATGAAAGTATTCTTCTCTAATTTTTTAAGTTGCATCATAATTTCTGTGGAACTCTAATAAATTGATTTAGAGGGTATAGTGAGAGGAAATTATTGATAAATGGGTTTTGACTAAAGAGAAATTAGAGTTTGTTTTGGTATTTATTATAGTGGTCCATGGTTTTCATATATTAATATAACCCTTTTTAGAAGAATACTCAATAAATTTCATAAATACATTCATGAGGGACATTATAGATTAGGTTATTAGATAATAGAAACATAATATTATTATTTCATGAAATATCATCAGCCTAACAGGAAATGATCTTCTAAAAAGTAATCCTCTAATGCATACCCAACATAAACCATTTATCTTAACTTGGGGAGATAAACAAATGAAAGGGTGAGATCATATAATTAGTAGTGAATTCATTTGAAATATCAATCCATGAATTTATGTCATCATAAATTAATAATATGATTATTTTATCAAGAACATGACATAACATGTTCAGACCAAACCTTTAGTAAATCATATACACGAGTTGTGGAATATTAATTTATCATTTCATAAAAAAGGGCTGTAACAGTGATAAATTACCATAAATCAATCATAAAACCTAATCTCTTTCCACAAAAGCATGCCTCCATCATAAATAAAAAACAATTCTATATTTTAAAGACAAATTTCAGGACCATAAATGTAGTGGAACAAGTCTTGTAACTTTTTTCTCAATTAGGATCAAGATGCACCTATTTCCGATATTAGATTTGGGAACACCTGTTTCGCATAGTGTACCTGGACTCACTTGTATCCCAAATTAGATCAATCATATCTACAAGTTACAAATTGTTATATCATGAGATATAAATCATTACCTAATGAATTGGAAGGAGATATAGGTCCCACTTATATGGTAATGATAACTATACATATGTTAAAAAAAATATTACATAACAATAATATTATCATAACATCATAACGTGTATAAGGGAAAAAGGTTTCAAAAACATTTAGTCAATTCACCATTGCATAACCCCTAAAAAAAATTGGGTATTAAAAAATTTTCATCAATATAAACAGTAGTCCTTTATGTAATTAATAATGATGGAATCAAGCAATATTATCCCTACTAAATCACAAATAAGATCAATGTATGTCATCTAATATGGAAATGATATTGAAAGAATACATGGAATTTTTATTTTTTGTATATAGTTGTTTGAATTTTTAGAACACTTTTTAAAACATAGAGTACATAAATATCCATTTCATTAATAAAAATTTTTAAAACATAAAAATTTATTAAAATAATTTTCATTAAAATATCTTTTAAATCTATTAGGTAAACGTCAAATAATATTATAATGGAATTAAATTCATTCCATACTCATTCTAATTATGATTCCCTTCACATCTAAAAAAAAGGAAACTATGGAATGTTTGGAAAATGATATGAGTATTCCCATTAAGATAATTTTTAAAAATAAATTTTCTCTAATAATTTCTTTAGTAAATCATTAAAATAATTTTAAATAATTTTTCATAACAATTTTATAAAATAAATTTGAATAATGATGATTTTCGACTGAATAATGAAATTAAAATGATTTTTTAAAACATTATTTTTAACACTTGAGTTTAAGATAGTGGAAAATGAATGGGGAAAAATTATAATAAAATAACCCTATAATAATAAATTAAATGTGTTTATTTAGAGATTCATTATAATATCTCATCATTATAATCAATTTAATGAACAATATCGATGGACGATGAGATTGCAATACATGACTTTACCACTTTTGTAACTCTGAATTTTTATCCCCAAGAAAGAGTAACACAAAATAGAACATTAAAAATAATTATAATAAAAAACATTATTATATTACATGTCAATGTGTTAGTATATACCCCTCATAAATGATAATAGTTTCATAGCCTAACCTATGTCACAAGGAAGTAAAATTGAGACAAAAATCAATAACTAATTTAGTACCATTTGAATTATAAACCCAATAGAAGATAGATCCTAAAATTAATATTTAAATACCAATAATTAAGATTATAATCAAGAAAATCCTGGAAATTATGTAGTCCATACTAATGAAATACTACAGGGATATAGAATATGTCTAAGACAATTAAACAGAGAGACCAAAATCCATTACCTTACCTCTAAAATTCATTCATAAACATTTGAATCACATGTATAAAAAATATAAATTTATTATATATATATTTACAGAAAAAATTTATATATAATACCATATATTATTTACTAATGCAATTTTATAATCTATTTGTGGCCATTTCGTTGTTAAAATCACATTTTGGGTGATAAATGCTTTATTTTTCATGTAGGTGTTGATTTGGTGTTTTAGATACTTGTATTTATATAATGGTTATATCATTTAGAGAATATTAAAAATGACATAAATATCATATAAATTACTTATATATGTATTTATTTTAATACATTTTAGTTATATATAGAAATCAAATAATCAATTTTGGGAGAAGATAGGTCATACATATGCATGAATTTTGTTTACAATTCCTCGAAAGATGGAAAATTAGAAAGGTAAATAATATGTCACCCATATAGAATCATTATTTTGTGATATATTTCATAAATAATATATATATATATGTGTGTGATTTATATTTCTGTAATGAATCCCTATTAATGTTAAAGTAAAATATAAATGGAAAAAATGTCACATCATAAGGCGGTTGTACTCCATACACACGAGAAACATTATCATATCCCATATTAAATGGAAGGTAATAAAATGTATATGAAATATCATAATTAAATAAGTATAAATTTTTATATACATAATATGTATATTTTAATGTTTTCATACTAACAACGTATTATAAATAATGATGGAAAATTATCTACATCGGTTTGTGAGGGAATACTCCACCATAGACAATCAATGATTTTTTCTCAATTCCTGAAAGATGTGATTGATAATAATATTCAATTAACATAATATAATAAAATAATATGGTATATTTTTCTGTTATTATATTGGATGTTTGAAAAATAATTTTAATTGGTAATAAGAAGAATGAAATATAAGAATCGTTATGAAGACAATTACAATTGATTAGACAAACCTTATTTGGATTTATTATTGAGGACATTAATGTTGTTATTTTGGAAGGAATACAATCAATGGAACATGGATAACAATTTTTGGGATGTATTTTAATAATTTTTAACCAATATATATATATAGGTTTTAATATGTGAAGGGTGGTTGTGGCCTTTTATATTAGATGAAAAGCAACCCATTAATAAACTACATTTAAATATGCCAAAAGACTCAGAAAATAATAAATTCATTCTAAAGTAAAATCATAAAAATCAACATTTATTAAATGTTTTTATTTATATTATATAAATATGTCTATATAGTAGGAATTTAACTTGATTTATAGTCATTTAAATCATTAAAATTTTATTTTAACCCTCAGTAAACCCATTTTAACCATACCTGCAACAATTATTTATTATTATATTTCATTATTCATTATGATAAAAAATTAACTTGAATGTATTACATAATATTAATTATTATGATTCCAAAGAGGGAACAAATGTTTAATAATTACATTCAAATTAGATGAATATTTAAATTTTAAATTAATCCCACATAGGTGAAGAGAATGATTGTTTTGAAAGAGATGTTTTTCCAAATGTTTAATATTATTTTATTTAAAAATTAATTTTGAAAATAATTCAAATGACCAATTTTTTTTATTATTTATTAAATAAAAATAATTTTACTAGTAATATCCTTTGAAATAGAATGTATTTTTTTAAAATTATTAATAGGAATTATAATTCTTCATAAAATACAGTATTGTTTATTATTAATAAAAAATTAATATAATATTATAAGTACTAAAAATTAAACATATATTATTTTTGGAATGTTGATTTAAATAAAATATTTTCCTAATTATTTTTATAAAATTATTGAATCATTATTTTAAAATAAGTATGAAAATTGTGACAAGAATCTTTTTTTGAAAAAACAACAATTTTTAGCAAAAAAGGGTTCAATTATTAACCATTATCATGAATAGAACATAAGACAAAGGTTAATAATTTTATTGAATATATTATACATAAATTTCCCAAAAATAGTCCAACCAGAAGTTTTTTTGTTTAATTTATTGAGTTTAGACACATTTCTCACAAAACAAAATGTTTTTTAAAAAGATTATTTCCTTTATTTAAAACGATTTTTCATTTTATGGTTCAATTAATTGACCTAAAAATACATAATTATATAGTAATGTGTAAAAAACAATTTATAATCCAATTAATCATTTTCTTACCCATAATTCCGATAGTGGGTTGATAATTATCATATTAAATAACAGTATTTTAATATTATGTAACACTGAGTTTAAACTCGGTGTTTTGTGTAACTCAAGATAAAATAATTTTTTTATGTAATGCACTCTAACATAGTGTTTATTTTTATTATCAATAATGAAAATTATTAAAATAATAAAATAATTTATTTGATAAAATAATGTGGACATACAATCTATCCCCATTCAAATGAATTTTGAACACAAAATTTTTCACCTTGGAACCAACTACTGAGGATACTTATTCCTCATTACATAATCATATTCCCAAATAAAATAATAAATATAGTATTTTTACCAAAAAATTTAGCAATTTAGTGGTCTTATTGTTTATAAATTTCTCTATTACATTCAGAATCTGAAGCGTTTGTTCCTCATATGAATTTACCAGCTCCACTTGTATAAACATGGATATTAATACATATGATGGATCTATTATGTGTTTACCTTGAAATGATAGATTTAATAAATAATTAAAATGAGAGGGGATGAGTATAATAATAAATCTATGGGATTCTGTCATGATTTGATCTATAATTATAAAGGATTGATATTCCTAGGGTTTATATTTCCTTTATTTATGAAGAAATCTGAATTACATTGTGTTTTATTTGATTACATTTTACTTCACTGATTACTCCATGAAATTAAGATAATATTGTTTAATTCTTGATACAAAAATGGATCATAGGATCCATAATAGAGTGATATTTTATTTTTCTATCTACAGTTTTAAAAAAATTGTTGTCACAGGCTATCCAATATGGATAAATCATTACATTGTGAAATAATACATTAGTCTAAAAAACTCATCCAATGTTTAATATTAAAAAAATTGTTAATTTTTTAGCCTTAATATCCTTTTTAATTATTAAAATCACAAACTTTAAAATGAATTTAACCAAATTTACAAAGTGGAAGATAATATTTATCTCAAAAACAAGATGATGTAACTCTGGATTATCACATACTAAACATATGAATTTTTTCATCTTGTATTATCTTAATAGATTGTTATAAATTGATTTATCATTACACTGTATTGGTAACATATATTATTATTTATTATTTAAATAAGAAATTTTATTAGATATATTTATTAAATCTTAAACTGATAAATAACGCATCAATGATATAATAAACCACTTTGTCAACAAGTAATTAATCAGTTCCAAGGTAATTAGTACTATCTAAATTAATTAATCCATATCCATAATCTCTTTATCACAATATAATTATCTCAACATTATAAACCTATAAATTCTTTTATTTCACATAATCATCTATTTCACATGAAATATCTTCTTTCCATTTAAATCACATTTCTAGTTCAACATCACCATTCAACATATTAGTGGAAATCCTAATAAAAACCGAATACTTAGTAATCATTATGAATTTAATAATTCATAAATTCCAATAAATAAATACATTAATAATTATTATATATTTTTAAAACATTATATAGTATTCATCATGTTTTTCTATAATAACTTTTTCATTTTAAATTTAATATTTATTCTATCCAACATCAAATACGGAACCATTACATGTACCAACTTTCTGACTCTCATCTTGTGATTTCAACTTATGAAATCAATTTGTATAATTCAAATCCATTTTAAATATAAAATATGGATCAATTAATTATTCCCTATTGAATCCCTTATTCCCATACATTGCATTAACTAATATTGTCATTTTTTCAGGATATTCGCTTACTCTGGGACCTTACCCACATGAAAAAATATTCTCATTCCATTGAGATATTCCTTTGAGTGCTTCGTCCCACATTCCAAACCTATAAGAAACCATGTCTTCCTTCCTCACTGAACTCCTCCACCCGATATCTCAATGACCTCTATCTTTTTATTCATTGGTGATTCTGAGAGTTGGTTTTGGCAGAATTTGTTAATCATATATCGTGAAAATTGATTAGGAATAATGGCAACATAATTCACTATAGTTATAATCTAATTTGTATTTGTATCAAAAAAATCATTCATGTTGATCCATTTATTTATGGTTCCCTTCATTGAATAAAATGATATAACATAGTTTGAGTTAAGATTATCGTAGAGAGGAACCACCTAATAATGAAAATTCACTCATATAGTGTCTAAATCATGAAACCAGAATTTCAATATATGAAATCATATTATTATCCTAGGTAACTAATTATCATTATATATAATTAATTATTGATGGTTTGGATGGATTTTTTAATTTCACAAATCATATAACACATGACACTCAAACCTTGTATTCAATACGGCCCATTTTCAAGCACCATTGATGATAAAGTCTATCTCAATGATCCCATTTTAGTTTTATTAACCCTACATAAATTTTTTCCACATACACATCCACTAATATAATCCATAAAGGGATTCAATTTTTAGAAATAACTCAATATATCATTCTTCAAAACTCAATGTAAGTTTCTAAATCATTTACTCATCCATTGACTTATATTTAGAAATGTCCAAATACAAATCCATAGATATTTCATTAAGGTTTTTTCTTACAATTGATAGAATTATAACTTAACCATTCATTTTACACCAACTATAAATACCCCTTTTTTTCATACATAAATCTTATATCTTTTATTTATGAATATTCATTACATTTATGAAACACATAATTTAGGATGATAATAGTTTAGTGTATTTACAGACTAAATAAATTATATTATTTCATTGTGATTGATCATAAATGTCTCCCACAAATATTTTATCTAATATTAATCCTCTTAGGTATACCATACATAAATCATCCTTCTTATCAATATGAAGGAATCATATGAAATTGTGAGTCAAGTACACAAAATGAGTAAACAACGGATATACTGGTCTATGATTATATGAATGCATAAGTTAATAATAATGGTATCTAATCAAGAACATAACATAAAAATTTCAAAACCAACCAGTCATATATTAATTACATTATTCACCACGTAAAACATTATAATTTGAGAAAACATGGTCCATAAGAGCCATAAATCATTATAAATCAATCATGAACCACAGGGTAATGACATAAAACTGTGGAACCCTAATTAATTTACAAAAAAAATCACATTTCATGGTTAAAAATCAATAACATAAACATTGTGGATATGAACATACCACCTGTTTCTGATTCTCGATCAGGATGAAACTATTTCCCATAGTGGACTAGGACTCATATATTTTCGAAAGTGGTTAATGCATATCAACTTGTTTCCCATTTTTATCTAATGAGATATAATGCTTCACCTATTTCATTAGAGGGAGATATAGATCACACCCATCTCATAATGGAAATCATACTTTTTGTGACATAATATCATCAAACATTATTCATATCATCGCATAATAATACATAAAGATAAAATCAGTTTCATAAATATTTATTAAATTTTTCATTTCATAACCCATGATATAATAAATGGGTATAATGAAAAATTCCTCAACATTAACATTTAAGATCCATATAAATAATAAGGCTCATATCATTCAATAATACCCCAAATAAAACATAACTAACATCAACGGATTCCATTATAGATGGAATATAATTTTAAAAGATCAAAATAAAAATTTATGAAGGAATATATCTTTTCTGCATTGAAAACACATTTTAAAACATAAAACATTTTCAACATCCATTTCATTAAAAATATCTTCATAATTAATAAATAAATCATTAAAAACATTTATAACCTTTCATTTTGTAAATATCAATTCTTCATAAAATATTTTTTCAAAACATAAACAATTTAAAAATTACATTTGTTTAAAATAAAATTTAACAATTTAAATTTATTCTTCATTCAAAATGATGGAGGTAATTTTCATTTAGGTCATACAAATCCCAACAATGATTCCATTCCCATTTTCTATAAAATCTAAACAGGGATTATTTAGAAAAAAAATGAATATTAATTAAAAAAAAATTTAAAACATGGGTAGAAATGCTATTAATGAATCATTTTGACCTGGTAAAAAAAATTTCTTAAATTTTTACAAAATATATTTTTTGAATAAAACAGGTTTTTGACCGAAGAGATAAATAATGATTATTTTTCAAATAATTTTTTAAAACTATAGAGTACATAAAGAGATTAAAATGAAGGGAATCATTTTCCCTAATGAAATAGACATTGGAAAATAAAATTCATTAATTTCTTGATATATTGATCATAATATTTCAACATTAAAAATGTAATCAAAAATAATCTCGATGAACAATGTGGTTGTAAAATAAATTCCTACCACTTTGGTAACATTGAAATGTGTGTCAAAAAAATCAATAACATTAAATGATTCATAAAATATCATGATAATAAATAAATAAATTATTTTTCATGTAAATGCAGATGTATATACCCCTCATGAAATAAGATTGGTGCAGAAAAAAATATATTTCTTAAGAAATAAAAATAAGATAAAAACCACTTTTTGATTAGGTATCCTTTGAACCATAACCCCTCAATAAAGATAGATGACACGAATATGGAAATAAAAAAAATTCATTAGAATTATCATAAAATGCATTAATGGGAATTATATACCCCACATAAATTAAATTGATGTTGAATATGGAATGTGTCTCACAAAAGAAAAAAGTAAGATAGAAGTCTCATAACATAATTGTCGACTTCATTCATACAAGTTAAAAAAACATATATAATTAGTGAATAAATTATAGATATATTAAAGAAACATAATTATCTATATAGTAAAATATATAATTTTCGTTTGACATTTTATCACATTTTCATCAATAATTACTCATTAAAATTCTGTTTTGAGTGATAATTTCATTTTTTATCAAGTACATTTGGATTTTGTATTTTTAGTCCTTTTATACTGATCATTGTTCTATAATTTACCTAATATTAACTAGGATATAAATATCTTACATATTAAATATGTAGGTATTTATATAAATCCATTATAGTTAGAGAAACAATTCAATTACACCATTCATATATATGATAGGCCGTATGTTTTCATGAACATTATTTCCATTTCACCAATTGATATAACATAAGAAAGGTAGACATATATCACCCTAATATAATAATTATATTTTCATATATATAAAAAATAATATATATATATATATATCATTTATATTAATTTAATATATCCTTATTAACATCCATGTAAAATGGAATTAAAAAATACATCACAATGATTAGTGAGGTGGTAGTCCGCCAAATAAATGAGCATCATTATTATTATTCAATGTAATGGAACCTAATAATTTATATGCGAAATTAAATTTCAATAAATATCTTTAATTTACAAATTCTACATATTTTTATTAACAATATCATATTTCCTTCAATATAAATCAGAATATAGAATCAAATCACATCACTTCATGAGGTAATAGTCTATCATATACATGATAACATTATCATATCCCATAAAAAATGAAATGTAAAGAAGTTATATATGATATATTAATTAAAAAATTATAATTATAAATAACATCATATATATATATTAAATACATTAAAGACCCATAAAATTCAAGGAAATTTTTTTCTTAATTTTTTTGGAAATTTTACAAGAACGCAGTTTCTGACGGCACCTAATTCTGAGGCCCATTGTGCTCGGAATCATTTTACGAAGATTGGCTCGGGTACGTTCAGTGAACGAACGAGCAGGTTTTTCTAACTTTTGAGCTGGTGCTTGGAATCGAATTCTGAGGGCATAGATGGAATCGCAGCACCAATATTTTCTTAGAAAAGCCTTTTCCGGAGTTGCGTTTTCCCAGGTGTGGTTTTTATTTTTTTGGGGTTAAGTTAAGAAATAAAATAAAGTGGTGCGAAAGCTTTATTTTATTTCACTTAAAGCCACTTAAATCCACTTAAGCTAAGTTAAGAGGATAGGGTGGAACCCAAAATATCCTACCCACTTGGTAGGATATTTGTGAGGTGGGGCCCGCACGAGCCCCACCATTTTCCCCCTAAGAAACGCAACCTCGAAAACCTCTTTTTTAATGAAATTCAACTGGTGAGTTTTCATAATTTCTAAAATCCCCTATTAATTGGGTTGTTAAGTCGTGATAATTAATTCATCGAATTAATGGTTTGTTTCCTAACATTGATTTTCTTATCTTTTGCATGGGAATAAAATAAGACCAACACGTGTTTACTTGAGGGTTGCTTTTTGAGAGGAATTGGAGGAAGCTCTAAGTCTTGGATATCTTTATCCTTCTTCGTGAAGAACGTGAAGAACGTGAAGAACGTGGAGAACGCGAAGAACGTCGGCCTTTGATGAAGGGCGACCAAGAACGCCGGATCCTCAGAGATCGACGGCGTGATGTGACAATCCTCCTTCTGCGATGCTTCTTCCACGACATTCCTTCCCTGCGTCAATCATCAATTAAAAACCGATTGAGGTAGGGGGATGCGGTTCTTTAATTCATTGTGAATTTCTATCCTCAACATGGGTTTAGTTGATTCAATTAAATCTGTGTGTTTTTAATCCTTGGAGTTTGACAGCGCGACACTGTGTACCGCGACGACAGCGACGCCCCTTCTGGGACGCGACAATCTTCTTCTCTGCGACGGTCAACTCCGCGACGAACTCACGTTCGACGACAACGTTGAGGTAGGGGTTTTTATTCTTTTAAATCTTTGTGATTTATACCCGCGGCGTATGATTAAATATTTTTTGTGAGACATTTAAAACCGCTAACGCGGTGGGTGTGGACAAACGAAGAAGTCTGAACCCACCGCCCTTTTCGTTCTTAGTGTGCGGAACGGCGGACGATGAAAAAACAAGCCACACAGGCAATGTGAGGTCCTCGTAGTGAAGGACGGGCCCCGGGAGGGCTTTTGGCGAAGACGACGCGTTTTTCCGACCACCGGAACTCATCCGGTGGTCCGCGGAGCAGCCCACTGGCGCGCCTCGCCGGCACGGCGACACCGGTGGCAGGTGGCGGCGGCAGGGCACGGTCCTGCGACCGCGCGGGGCCGGAGGGGGACGGGACGCGGTAGCCGACCGCGTCCGCTGGAAATGGCGGCCCCACGCAGGGCTGCAGCTCCTTCACGCGGGGGCAGCGCGCCCCCCGCTCCGCCCGGCCGTAACCGGCCGTGCCGACCCGCTGGCCAACCGGCCAGCGCCATCCGGGTCATGTACAGGTCCGGCCGGGCCGGGTCACGTCCAGGCGGGTCAGACCCGGACTCGTGTCGGGTCGACCCCGTTCGGGCTGACCCAGGGGGGTTGGGCCGAGTCGGTCCGGGCCCAGACCCCCCTTTTTCAGACCTTTTTAGTCTTTTGCCCATATCATGGGCTGCGGACCTTCGATCGACGCACCGTCAGCGGCGATGTGATCCTTGGATCGAGACGGTCGTTTCGACATATCTTACTCATGGTTTCGGAGAACATTGGGATTGGTCGGGTCGGTTTGTACACGAAACCAACTGGGCCCTCGGAGCAGAAATGCTCATAAATTGAGCTCCGGACGTCTGATCGACGTGCCGTCGACTTTGATGGATTCCTCTAAGTGAAATGGATCATTTGGCTTACTCCAACCGAGTTTTGGATGCAGGTGGAGTATGGTCGGGTTGGTTTTAACTTAAAAACCAACCGGGGCCATGGGACGTAAAATCCAATAACTCTCAGACTGGGCGTTTGATCGACGCGCTGTCTGCGACGTTGAGTTCATGTTAACTATAAAAAAACTTTTGGATACATCATCTATGGACTATGTGTCATTTGATGTATCAGTATCTCAGCTCGTGGGGAGGACCCTCTCGAATGAGCTTGCTGTGTGCGGGAACCCTAGAGCTGGATGCAACTGCGGCGACGACGACAACTGTACAGAGATCCTCAGTGGACTCGAAGACAACGAATACGACAAACAGCTATCCTACATGGATCAGTGCCACAGATCGTGTGTGGGTCTGATCCTATGTGGGTCAGCACTCAGCGATCTTGTGTGGGCCAATGCCTACAGATCCTATGTGGGTCTGATCCTGTGTGGGTCTTTGCAGGGGTTAGTTACCTATCGATCCTGTGTGGGTCAGATCCTTTGTGGGTCATTACGGGGGTTAGTTACCTAGCGATCTTGGGTGGTTCAGATCCTTTTTGGGACATTGCGGGGGTTAGTTACCAATCGATCCTTTGTGGGTCAGATCCTTTGTGGGTCATTGCGAGGGTTAGTACCTATCGATCCTTTGTGGGTCCGACGGCTTACATGAATCAGTGGCTATATCTGATCATCTCTATCGTCATATGAAGAAGTATACCTGTGTGAGCTGAATCCTATTTTGATTTCTTATGTGGTTTATCTTGTGCTATCCTGTGTGGATTTATGTCTTGTATTCATGTGTGGACTGGGTTGTACATGAGCATGGATGTTGGAGCCGAACTAGAATTGATAACATAGGTATATGTATGGGAATATACCTAAGGAGTGTCAATTGTTACTTCATGATTGTATCTTTACATTGTGGATTTTCCTTTGTGGATTCTGGGAGACCTTCAGGGGTCTCGGGGCCCCTAATGAGTAGCTTATACTCACCCCTGCACGGGTTATGCCCGCACAACATTGTGTTGGTTGAAGATGATGGACATCGCTGATCGTGGTTGAGGCTTGCGGAGCAGGACGGTACCTGGAGGTGGGCCACTGGGCGGGACGTACTCGGAGCAGACGGTTGGACCCTAGGAGATGTGGAGGCCATCTGTACTCACCCATCAGGTGGGATTTCCAGTGGATGGCTCGAAGATGAGTATTTACATTCCAGTTTTTGTTTTTCCCTTTCCAGTTGTAATTTACTTTCAGTTTGGTTTTGTATAATGGCCCACTTACTTTTCCGCACATACTGTTGTACTCAGTTTTTACGTAGTGATTACTTCTACTATTTTCTTTCTCTGTGGTGTTTGTTTTCTTTACAAAGGCAATGCCTTCCCTTTTACCGGGATTTACACCTTGGTGCTAGTCATCAGCCCCTGGCCTATGAAAGGCGGGCTTGGGGTAGTCACGGCACGGGCCCTGAGGGCGGGTTGTGACAAATTGGTATCAGAGGAGTTCGGTTCAACCGCAGAACTCAGGACTCTGATATTTTTCTATGTGAAGAAATAGTGTTAAGAGTATTGAGTGTGGTTATCAGTCCAGGGAGTCCAGTGTTGGTGCGGCGGCCGACGTATCCATACACCAGGACCATGACTTCTGATTTATGACTTAATGCACAAAAACATTGATTTCATGTGTGTTTCAGGTTTTCTTTGTGATTAATTAATGTAATCTCACCAGGTATACTGTTTGATTTTGGTGCACCTATTTATTTTCGGGATGGACCCACGACGACAACCAGCTACGGTTCCGAGAGTTGTGTGTGACGACAGCCCACCGAGCGACGAGGCCTCGGTACAGGGCCCTTTGACAGGTGAGGCACCAGCGGTACCTCTACCCGCCGAGCCACCGATGCTTCCAGCCCCAGCCGATGATGATGCATGTCTCCTTAGTGCACTACATGAGTTTCAGCACCAGCGACGGCCCAGGTTCCGTGGGGAGACGGACCCCCAGGCTGCCGAGGACTGGTTGGAGGCAGTTGTACGAGTTTTCAGGTTATTGAGAACACCAGCAGACCTCATGGTGATCCTCGCAGCGAGCCTACTGCACGCGGCAGCGGGCCGATGGTGGATTTTGATGCTCCAAGTGCACGATGAGGCATCTCTCCTCTGGATGGACTTTGAGAGCCTCTTCTGCTCGGAGTTCATCCCAGCCACCCTCCGTGCGGTAAGCATACAAGAGCTTCTTCAGCTGCAGCCGGGCAGCTTGATAGTCGCCCAGTATTCGGTGAGATTTACGGATCTCTCGCGCTACTCGACATAGATGGTACGGGACCCATTCATTCGGGCCCGGACCATTGAGAATGGATTGAGGCATGAGATCAGGGCATCGCTGATCTCCCTCAGCATTTCGACTTAGGCCAGAGTACTGTTGCGAGCCCTTTTGATCGAGAGCTTTCTTGCTGAACCTTCTTCAGCAGCGAGACCTACCTCGGGGCGGCACGTAGCAGAGTCTTCTGCAGGAGGCAGTCGACGGATGACTCATGGGTCCAGGCTGACCAGACCCTCAGGAAGATGACTTCAGGAAACTGGCTCAGTAGTGCGGGGCACTCAGCGCGGAGCCAGTCTTTCGAGAGTCAGACAGTGCTACACATGCGGCGAGCAGGGCCACATGGCTCATGACAGCCTGACCCGCCGTGCCGAGGAGTAGCAGACGGTTGAGGGGCCACCCAGGCAGAGGAAGAGGGTTGACCGTGGAGGTCTGCAGGGAGCAGGCAGATGAGGCAGAGGAGCTGTCCGAGCAGCAGGTGGTGGGCGACACTTTTAGGCTCTACCACCACCACCACCAGGAGGTCCACCCCGACCACCGGGAGCAGGCGGGCAGAGACAGGCACAGCTCCAGGCAGCAGAGGCCTATGACCACGGCATGCCCGAGATGATTCAAGGTACTATCTATGTCTATTATACCCTTGCTGCAGTTCATATAGACACAGGATCGAGTCACTCTTTCATATCCACTGCCCTTGTTCGGAGCTCGGAGATTCCGACAAAGCCGTTGGCTCGATCCTTACGGCTAGAGACTCCTACAGAAGCAGATTCAACGATTACACACTTGTTCTAGTAGTGTGAGCTTACTCTAGAAGGCGAGAGATTTGGCTAGGATCTTCTTATAGTGGCGTCAAGGCTGTACGACGTCATCTTGGGCATGAATTGGTTATCTATAGTCCATGCACAGATCAATTGTATTAGGCGCAAGGTGTGATTGTACGCACCGACAGGAGTAGGTTCACCTTCACCGGTGAGAAGGGAGCCTTCACAGCACAGGATGGACTCTCGCAGCGGAGAGGACTGCCCATCACTCATCTGTTGGCTAGCCTCATCCTAGGAGCAGTTGACGTGCAGAGTCCTAGTTTTCCTGCAGTGGTGGATCATTATGCGGACGTTTTCCCTGACGACGTTCCAGGACTACCTCCACGTAGATAGGTAGACTTTTATAATGATCTGTACCCCGGGACAGCCCCGATATCCACTCCAGCATATCGGATGGCCCCCACTGGGCTTCGAGAGCTACGGGTACAGTTGGAGGACTTGCAGGGCAAGGGATTCATCAGACCCAGTGTTTCACCCACGGCTTCCCCGATATTGTTCGCCATGAAGGCGGACGGGAGCTTGTGACTTTGTGTCGACTATCATCGCCTGAACCAGGTGACAGTGAAGAAAAAGTATCCGTAACCGAGGATTTATGACCTCTTCGATCATCTCAAGGGAGCACGGTGGTTCTCAAAGATAGACCTCAGGTCAGGCTATCATTACCTCGGAGTTCGGGATGAGGACGTGCAGAAGACGACCTTTAGATGTCGGTATGGACACTATGTGTTCTTGGTTATGCCATTCGGCGTAACCAATTCTCCAGTAGTGTTCATGGGCCTCATGAAAAGGATCTTTCAGCCATACCTCAATCGATTTGTCGTGGTCTTAATCGATGACATTTTGATATACTCGACGACTGAGGAGAAGCACACCTACCACTTGCGGGTTGTACTAGACACACTACGAGAGCACCAGCTTTATGGCAAGCTCTCGAAGTGTCAGTTATGGATACATGAGGTCCACTTCTTGGGACACGTCATATCTGAGGAGGGAGTTGTAGTGGATCCTATGAAGATCGAGGCAGTTTTAGCTTGGGAGCCACCCAGGAGCGTGACGGAGGTGCGGAGTTTCTTGGGACTAGCTGGATACTTTTGGAGATTTGTGCCAGACTTCTCCAGATTCGTGACACCGCTCTCAGCTCTTATGAAGAAGGAAGAACCCTTTGTGTGGTCAGACATATCTCAGTAGATCTTCCAGGAGCTGAGACAGAGATTGACCAGTGCACCTATCTTGAGGTTGCCGGAGGAGGGAGTGGGGTACATAGTCTACTGCGATACATCAGGGACCAGACTCAGATGTGTCCTGATGCAGGAGTGGGTATTGATCGCCTATGGATCACGTCAGTTGAGGCCGCATGAGCAGAAATATGATACCCATGACCTGGAGTTAGCAGTAGTGGTCTTCGCTCTGAAGACATGGTGACACTACCTGATGGGCGAGAGCTTTACATTCTTTTCTGACCATCAGAGTCTCAGGTACATCTTCTCTCAGAAAGACCTGAACCTGAGACAGCGACGATGGATCGAGTTCCTCTAGGACAATGACATTGAGATAGTCTATACTCCTGGGAAGGGGAACGTAGTAGCCAATTCTCTCAGCCGGAGGACGGGAATTCAGCTTCTTGAGGAGGCGATAGAGCAGCTAGCCGCTTTGCAGATATCCTTCGTGGATAGAGATGGATCATCCTTTATTCAGTCTCTCACAGTCACCCCTCCACTACTACAGCGGGTCAGAGAGGCACAACATGGGGACACTGACTGTGAGACGCGACGTACACAAATATCCTCTGGACATGCACCTGATGGTTTCTCCTTTGGAGCAGATCATGACGTCCTTTTCAGAGAACATACCATGATACCAGTTTCTTTACGGGATGAGGTGCTGAGAGAGTTTCACACTTCTCCCTTGTCGGTACATCCTGGAGTGGCGAAGATGTACCAGTACCTCAGACGACAACACTGGTGGCCGGGCATGAAGAAGGTTGTTGCAGAGTTCGTTTCTCGGTGCCTCACCTTCCAGCAAGTGAAGGTAGAGCATTAGGTACCAGCAGGCTTGGTACAACCTTTGGAGGTCCCGGAGTGAAAGTGGGCCGGGATATATATGGACTTTGTGACTAGACTTACACACAATTCCAGGGTTCACGACTCCATTTGGGTGATTATCGACCGACTCACTATGTCGGATCACTTCTTACCCATCAGAGAGCAGGGCTCAGAGGAGAGATTGGTATGTCTCTACGTTCAGGAGATCGTACGGCTTCACGGTGTGCCATCATCTATCGTCTCTGATCGAGATGCTTGTTTTACTTCCCGACTTTGGAAGGGGTTGCAGGAGGCATTCGGGATGCAGCTATGTCTGAGCACCACCTTTCACCCCCAGACAGATGGTCAGACAGAGAGGACCATACAGACTCTCGAGGATATGCTCCGCGCATGTGTCCTTGACTTTGGTCACAGCTGGGAGGACCGACGACCCTTGGTGGAGTTCGCGTACAACAACAGCTACCACCCCACCATCGGGATGGCACCATACGAGGTGTTGTACGACAGACCTTGTAGATCTCGTTTGTGCTGGACAGACCCTGGGGAGTCAGTACTTGTGGGACTGGAGATGGTCCAGGCCACGACACAGAAGGTCCAGGTCGTCCAAGAGCGGATGAGGACAGCTTAGAGCTGACAGAAGTCCTATGCTGATAGGAGGCGGAGGCTACTAGAGTTTGAGGATGGCGACCACGTCTTCTTACGTGTCCCACCTCGATGTGGATTACGGAGATTTGGATGAGGCGGAAGGTTGTCTCCATGCTTCTTCGGACAATTCCAGGTCCTCAGCAGGATTGGTGAGGTGGATTATCGCCTAGCTCTACCACCTCAGTTGCACCGGGTGCACGACGTCTTCCACGTATCTCAGCTGAGGAGATACCTGCACGACCTAACGCACATCATTGACCATGGGGAGCTGGATATTGATGATGGGGAGACTTTTGAGGAGGTCTCGGTGGAGATTGAGGATTGACAGGAGCGGGTCCTATGTGGACGGTCGATTCCTCTAGTTCGCATCAGATGGCAGCACGAGAGCCTCCAGGAGAGCACTTGGGAGCGGAAAGCTCAGATCTGTGCTCAGTACCCACATTTCTTTCCCTAGATTATGATGTATCTTTATGGGGACATAAAGCCCTGATATGGGAGTGAGGTAAAGAACCATAAAATTCAAGGAAATTGTTTTCTTAATTTTCTTGGGAATTTTACAAGAACGCAGTTTCTAAAGGCACCTGATTCTGAGGCCCGGTGTGCCCGGAATCATTTTCCGGAGATTAGCTCGGGTACGTTCAGTGAACGAATGAACGGGTTTTTCTAACTTTTGAATCGGTTCTCAGAATCGAATTCTGAGCGCACCGATGGAATCACATTTCCGTTTTTGCAAAGAAACTCCTTTTCCTGGGTTGTGTTTGCTCAGGTGTGGTTTTTATTTTTTTGCGGTTAAGATAAGAAATAAAATAAAGTGGTGTGACAACTTTATTTTATTTGACATAAAGCCACATAAAGCCACTTAAGATAAGTTAAGCGGATAGGGTGGAACCTAAAATATCCTACCCACATGGTAGGATATTTGTGAGGTGGGACCCGCACGAGCCCCACCGTTTCTTCCCCCCTAAGTAACACACCCGTGAAAACCTCATTCTTAATGAAAGTCAACTGGTGCATTTTCTTAATATCTAAACGCACCTATTAATTGGGAATTTAAGTCATGACAATTAATTCATTGAAATAATGGTTCATTTCTTAACTTTGAAATTCAAATCGTTGTCATGGGAATAAAATAAGACCAATACGTGATTACTTGATTGTTGCTTGTTGAGAGGAATTGGAGTAAGCTTTAAGTCTTGGAGATCTTAATCCTTCTTCGTGAAGAATGCGAAGAACACGAAGAACGCGAAGAACACTGGCATCTGAAGAAGGGTGACGAAGAACGCTGGATCCTCGGAGACCGACGGCGCGATATGACGATCCTCCATCTGTGACGCTTCTTCCACGATGTTCCTTCCCCACGACAATCTTCGATCAACAACCGATTGAGGTAGGGTGTTGTGGTTCTTTAATTCATTGTGAATTTTTATACTCAACATGGGTTTAATTGATGCAATTAAATCTGTGTGTTTTTAATCCTCGAAGTTTGACGGCACGATGCCGTGTACCGCAACGACAGCGACGCCCCTTCCGTGACGCGACGATCCTCTTCTCCGCGATGGTCAATTCCGCGACAAACTCATGTTCGATGACAACGTTGAGGTAGGGGTTTTCATTCTTTTAAATCTTTGTGATTTATAACCATGGAATATGATTAAATATTTGTTGTGAGACATTTAAAACTGCTAACGCGGTGGGTTCGGACCAACGAACAAGTCCGAACCCACTTCCCTTTTCGTTCTTGGTGTGCGGAATGGCAGATGACGAAAAAACAAGCCGCACATGATATGTGAGGTCCTCGAATTGAAGGACGGGCCCCAACAGGGCCTTTGGCGAAGACGACACGTTTTTCCAACCACTGAAACCTGTCCGGTGGTCTGCGGAGCAGCCCGCCAGCGCGCCTCGCCAGCACGGTGGCGCCAACGGTAGGTGGTGACGACGCCCAACGCGCCACCGGAAGGAGCCGCCGCGGTGGCAGGGCGTGGTCCCGCAACCGCGCAGGACCGGTGGGGGATGGGACATGGTAGCCAGCGGTGTCTGCTGGCAAGGGCGGCCCCACGCGGTGCCGCGGCTCCTTCACGCGGCGGCAGCGCGCCCCCCGCTCCACCCGGCCGTAACCGGCCGAGCCGACCCGCTGGCCAATCGGCCAGAGCCAGCCATGTCGCGCACAGGCCGGGCCAGGCCAGGCCACGCCAGCCGGGCCAGGATGCGCCCAGCCGGGTCGGGTCGACCCAGTTCGGACCGACGGAGGGGGGTTGGGCCGGGTCGTTCCGGGCCAGACCCCCCATTTTAGGACCTTTTCGGTCTTTTTCCCATATCATGGGCTACGGATCTCCGATTGACGCATTGTCAGTGGCGATGTGATCCTTGGATCGAGATGGTCGTTTTGGCATATCGCAGTCATGGTTTCGGAGAACTTTGGGTTCGTCCGGGTTGGTTCGTACACGAAACCAACCGGGCCCTCGGAGCGGAAATGCTCATAACTTGAGCACCGGACGTCCGATCGACGTGCCATCGACTTTGATGGATTCCTCTAAGTGAGACGGATCTTTTTTCTTACTCCTCCTGAGGTTTGGGCGCAGGTGGAGTACGGTTGGGTTGGTTTTAACTTAAAAACCAACTGGGCCCTTGGGATGAAAAGGCCAACAACTCTCAGATCGGGCGTCCGATCGACGCGCCGTCTGCGACGTTGAGTTCATGTTGACGTTACCGAACTTTTGGATGCATCAACTATGGACTATGTGTTAGTTGATGTATCAGCCTCTCGTCTCATGGAGCGGACCCTCCCGAATGAGCTTGATGTGTGCTGGAACCCTAGAGATGGCTGCGACTGCGACGACGATGACAATTGTACAGAGATCCTCAGTGGACTCGACGGCGATGACTATGGCACTCAGCGATCCTATGTGGATCAGTGCCACAGATCTTGTGTGGGTCTGATCCTGTGTGGGTCAGCCCTCAACGGTCCTGTGTGGGACAGCGCCTGTAGATCCTTTGTGGGTCTGATCCTGTGTGGGTCTTTTCGGGGGTTAGTTACCTATCGATCATGTGTGGGTCAGATCCTTTTTTGGTCATTGCGGGGGTTAGTTACCTATTGATCCTGTGTGGGACAGATCCTTTGTGGGTCATTACGGGGGTTAGTTACCTATCAATCCTTTGTGGGTCAGATCCTTTGTGGGTCATTGCAGGGGTTAGTACCTATCAATCCTTTATGGGTCTAACGACTTAGATGAATCAGTGGCTATATCTGATCATCTCTATCGTCATACGAAGAAGTGTACCTGTGTGAGCTAAATCCTGTTTTGCATTCCTATGTGGATTGTGTTGTGCTATCCTGTGTGGATTTACGTCTTGTTTTCCTGTGTGGACTGGGTTGTACTTGATCTCGGATGTTGGAGCCGAACTGGAATTGATGACTTAGGTATATGTATGGGCATATACCTAAGTAGTGTCGATTGTTACGTCGAGATTGTATCTTTACTTTGTGGATTTTACTTTGTGGATTTTGGGAGACCTTTGGGGGTCTCGGGGTCCCTTCTGAGTAGCTTATACTAACCCCTACACGGGCTATGCCCACACTATGTTGTGTTGGTTGTAGACGACGGACAGCGCTGATCGTGGTTTAGGATTGCGGAGCAGGACGGTGCTTGGAGGAGGGACACTGGGCGTGACTTACTCAGAGTGGAAACCTGGACCCTAAGAGATGTGGAGGCCATCTATACTCACCCTTCAAGTGGTATTTCCAGTGGACGGCTCGAAGATGCGGCTTTACTTTCCAGTTGTTTTTTTCCCTTTCCAGTTGTACTTTACATTCAGTTTGGGTTTTTATACTGGCCCACTTACTTTTCCGCACATACTGTTGTATACAGTATTTACTTAGTGATTACTTCTACTGCTTCGTTGCTCTGTGGTGTTTTTTTACGTTACAAAGGAAATTCCTACCTTTTTACCGGGATTTACGCCTTGGTGTTAGTCGCCATCCCCTATCCTATGGAAGGCGGGATTGGGGTATTCATGACACGAGCCCCGAGGACGGGTCGTGACAAATAATTCAACAAAAAAAATTGTTTGAAATAGTGATGGAAAACAAACTATGTCGATCCACAAGAAATTAATCTACCAACCACATGATTGACAGTTTAATTTATAATATCAAGGGAGAGGTGATGTGTATATGTTATTACATTAAAATAAAAACATACATGAATATCGTAGATACTTGTATTGTTATATTACACCTATTAAGAAATAATTTATAGTATATAAAGAAATAAAGAAAAAGAAGAATCTCGGTGAAGACAACTTCCATCGCTTTGAAGTACCTCCTTTGGATTTCTTATTAAGGAAAGTAGTTTAAATTTTGGGGGGAAGAGAAACACTATAACATGGATAATAATTTTGGGGATGATGTTTTTTATATTTTTGGTAAAATATATGACTTAAAAGTTTCGTAAAATTTAATGATGGCATAGGCCTTTTATAATTTTTGGAGAAGAACCCACATAGAAACAACATGGAAATTATCAAATGGAATCTAATTTAATAAATTCATTTTACTTAAAAAAGCATAAAATGTAACTCCCTGACCCTAGAATCCCATATTCGGTGCATTATTACGTATCATTGGCACGATCACAAAAGATTATGTCTCGAAAGACTGATTAGTTTAGTAGCCTTGGAATTACTAGATATATTCATAAGTTTTACATTACATTTTAAAATGGAAAACTACAACAAAATTGTTTCCATAAGAAACACCAATATCCCATTGAAAATCCCTACAGATCATTCATAATATACTGCTTCTCATCTTGGGAAAAATAAAACATAGAAATGGGTGAGCTCAGATGCGCATTAATGATAACAATATAGTGGAAAATTTCATAAATAATATTAAACATTTAAGGAAATGTATAAGACTAAAACAAAATCCTTTTAAACTTAAACATCAACATAATATGGAAAATATAAAATCAAATAATTACATTAACTTATTCACATGGATATTCTAATAGTCGAACAATCACATGCAATATCAATATCCACTTTCATAATGATGGAATGCAAAATGCCATCATTTCATAACCACATAGTCAAGGCCTTGTACCAAGACTACAAATAAGATTCTTTCAATTCCTTGTTCCAAGACACTAGTTTGTCTCATTAGACCTAGCGATGCATCGAGGAGCTATATCGGTCTCCACCTGTCACTTACTAAGTCCATTGCATTCCTCATATGAAATGTTTTTAACAAAACATAAACAATCATATTAAAAGTACCATATGAAATGTCAATACTTTATCCATAAATAATGAATGGTGTAAAAATAACACATCCATAGTAAAACATATCACAAACCTTCAATACAATATGGATGTTTTGTATCATAATAAATCAACTTCAAATAAGATTAAAATCCATCAAAGGATGTTGACATATATGAAATCAATACAATTTTTAGAGAAATATCTATTTGTATTTTAAAATAATATAAGAGTCACAAAATTATTTGGAAAACATTTATATTTAATATATTATTATAAGCCTGTAAGGGAATCTTTGATGATGTCATAACGGCGAAAAATAGAACCACCCGCTATATAAGTTAAAAAAACATTCTTACCTTAATTTTTTTGAAAATGAAATAAAATAAATTGTTTGGAAAATGACAGAAATATTCCTTTCAAAACATTTAGGGTCAAATAAGGGTATAAATTACTTTAACCCATTATCTAGTGAATAGTAAAACTGTTTTAAAATACATTTTGTAGAAACATGGATTTAGATTATAAAGTGGTCCCAATAGATAATTACATATAAATAGCCTTGAATAATTAAGAGGATGTAGAATTAGCCATTACCTTGTACTTTTTCTTGGCCGAGGGTAGGTTAAATTCCTGTATAATGGTGAAATAAGTTTTATTTAATTATAATAGAACCATATACATTAATATGATATCATATATAATATTTTAAAATTTCTTTGTTAAATATATCTTAGTATTATCATTGTTTCACGTGTTAACTGATTCGTTTTCCATTATATGATTTGTTACATAAGTAATGTTTTTATGGATAGGATGTATCTTATAAATTTTTAGAATGATATTAATTATTTAAAAATTATTTTTAATCATCTAATGAAAATTATTCTTCAATGGATAACGGTGGGGAAGGAATCGAATTGCGTTCGTGGAGACTGTAATCAGTACGTACGCACGAGCGACAATATCATTATTTTGATATCAAAATAATATATAATTGGATGGTATATCATATATAAAAAAATATTTATCATGATATGTTTATTATTTACATCAATTAAACATCATTATTATACCCATCGAAATAATAGTTTATTGAATAACAATTACACCACCACATGGAGACGGTAACCCATACGTACACACATGTGGTGTCATGTCCTTCAATGTATGGATAGAATAATGAATATGGTTATACCATACATATAAAAACAGAATAGTATAAAGACTATATTGGAGTTATTATTTTATAATGGAAACAACAAAGAATGATGAAGTGGAAGAAGAAATGAACTTGAAAGAGGTGATGAAATATTTACCTCTTCTTCGGGTTCTTCCTTTTGATTGGATAAAAGGTCTCATTACGTTGGATAAATAAATAAATGATGGCCTATAGGAGGAAGGGAGGACAGTTTAGAGGGTATTTGGGAAGGGTTTAGCCAAGCCAAATGGCTTTGAAGTTGTGAATTAGAGATAAGGGGGAGTGCGCTTTTATAAGAGTGGTGAGGGGAACCTTAGGAAAAGTTAGAAGTATTATTTTATAATAAAATAATTTTATGTTCTTAATGGCTCAAAAATTAATTACCTAAAGTATAAGGTGATGAACAGTCGAAAAACATTCAACCAATAGGTTTCAGACTGGTTTGGGTCACTATATTAACCTTATCATTTAGATTTAACTCTTAGTTAAATAGTTTGACATTTACAATGTCTCTTTGTATTTTTTTATTATATATTTAATAAACAAACTATAAACATCCAAAGGAACCCCATGTCATTCATTAATGATACATTTATCATTATATAAGTCTTTTGGCCGAACCATAGATTTTTAGGAATAGAATATCAAATAATAATATAATATTTGTTTTAAAAAATATTTTATGTCAATTTTGACACTATTGGGTATTTTGTTTTTTCTAAATTCATAACCGATTTATTATTGGAATTAATAAAAAGTCACAAATTAAATTTATTTGGGTATTTATAATATTAATTACTTTAATATTTCATTATTTAGGTAATTACAACATCATCATTGTGTCACAAATAAATTTAATTATGTAATGTCTAAAAATTATACATAAAATACCATTGTGTAGGAAATCTTTCTAGATATCTAATTAATATTTATAGTCTAATTTATCTTATGTATAACCCTATATTAAAAAAATTAGTTATTAACCTTTGATTTTAACACTTTTAATTATTCTATGAATTAAATAATAATAAATGTTCTAATCATATCAAAGTGGAACTAAAGGATCATATTTTATTGCTAAGGTTGTTTTTGGTCGAATTAGACTTATCCAATAGAATTAGGACATGTGTTAGGGTAATAATAATATCATTATTACCTTTAATTTCCCTATTTACATTTAACCGTGGTAAAGAAAAATCAGAAGTTACTAATCCCAAAAAAATATTTTTATCTTATTGAACCACCTTTTACTTACTAATATCAACAGTTTCTCTCATATTTTTGAAATTCAATTCACATAAGAGGTAAAATTATGTTTTATTCAAATTTGAAAATTCCCAAGGTGGGTAAAAGACAGTAAATAGTTCCATCAAATTTTATATATCTAAAATTATTAAAAAATGACTCCAATGAATTATGTTGAACATATATATGTATTATGTATCTATTTTTACCTAAAATAAATTAAAATAATATAACAAATTATTTAAATATATAGTCGGTTTGAACCAATAACGTAATTTATTTCACTATTCATCAAAAATTGCATGTTTTCAAAAACATTCCAAAAATTCACCCTATGATTATTTTTATATTCCGAATTAAAAAGTCATTTCTATTTTACCAAATTCTAAACATATAAATTTCATTTATTAATACAAAATTAATTCCCATTGTCAAAACCAAAAAGCGCATTTTTATGAAATAATAACTACCAAAAGATTGACACTTGTTAATATCAAATTTCAATGTGATGTTACTTTCAATGACCAAAATTTAATTAAATGATAAAAATATAATTTAATTATACTTACAAACCTTCCAAATGTATAGTAGACACACGATGAATTATTATGATTAAAAATTATTTTTCATTTAAAATTTAGTATTTTTCACTTTTCGCCCAAATATGAATGTTATCAAAAAAACACCAAAAATTTATCAGACCAAAATTTTTATGTCCCAATTATAAAGAAGAAGTTTATTTTGTCAAAATTAATATATAAAAGTTTAAAATATTTGATTTAAAAAGGGGTTTCCATTAAAAGAAGGTAAAATTGCATTAAAAAATACGTCTTTTATCTGAAATAAATGAATTTGTTCTTATATTATTTCTAAAAAACTCATAATCTAGATTCTAAAATTATATGGATTATATAAAATTCAAAATTATGTTAATACTATTCATAACCACTTTTGAACACCTAGTTTGGTAAGTTGTGGTGCACTTGAATGAAGTGTTGCGTGTAGTGCAAGTTATTGAATTACATTGAAGAAATAATGTACTATGAAATCTTGGGGTGTTACATTCTTTCCACCTTCAATAAATTTCTTCCTAGTAATTTTAAATTATTCTTCTAAAATAAAAGGCTAAAAATAGAATAATACCTTAGTGGATAACCCACATCGAAAACTAAGTTAATAAAATCTAGTCTTAATAAGAGGGAATGAGAAATGAAAAAGTCACCAAAAAATTCAGATATCAATTAGAAGAACATTATTGGAAATTAGAGAAAAATAATTGGAAGAAAAACGTAAATATTTATTGGGGGTGATTGAGGTCATCAATCACAAAAAAGTGTAAAATTGAGGTTCTCAAAGCCATAAATCTATGATGATTTAAAATATCATCAGTTTAACAAAACATAAGGTATTAGGTTAACAGATTATTGGTTTTATAATCCCTTAACTAATGTTTAAGAATTAATTTTTTCATAGAATAAGATAAATAAATTATACTTGACAAGTAGAGTTCCATCCTATAACTAATTTCTACCATAAACTCATCTTTCACTATAAAATATAATAGAACATAAAAATAATCTATTTGTCCTAATAGTATATGGTTAGAAAAAATTGATTTTATAATTCATCTATCAGACCATCTAAAAAACCACATTATACAATCCAGGACATCAAGTAAACCAGTGGTAGGAGATGCACCCTTGTCGACATTTGGTTGTGGGTTCAAGTCTCACGGCCTTGCAGGACGCGACTGGTTGTCTCTTGACCTTCAGATTTTCCTTTTTATAAAAAATCATAAAATAATCATAAAAAATTCTTTAACATTAACAATAGAATCCAATGTCAAACTTAATCCATTCCAATGTTTAGACTTATCCAAATTACTACTTTCCAAACTCACAGACCAAAAACTATAAAGATGTAAAACACAATAAAGAACCTATTTTCTACGTAATAACATGTGAATACCAACATCATCTATTCTTTTCAAAATATAGTAACACCCAGAATTACCATAAAACCTTATTGATTACATTTATGCTTCTTTATTCCTTATCTAATACTAGATATTTTCCTTATATCCAAAATTTTGAATACTCCAACAATGATGAAATTAAAAACCATTAATCAGTTCTAAGGTAGTCAATAGTATCCAATAGAATTTATCCAAATCAATAAGTTATTATTCCAAAATTAATACCTTAGTATCAAGACTATTTTAATGTTTTGTCTTTATTTCAGAAATGTATTTTCCAGAATGTTTAACTTCTTATTGAGTCACTTTTCTTGGTTCTACTAATATCAAGTCATTAATGAAATATAATTGCAGTACAATCTATATATATTCTATAATTATTATAACATGTAAATAATTAATACAATACTCAAATGACACAATAATTTAATTAAAAGAAAAGAACTCATAATCATTCCTCATTATCTTCGATAGTATTATAACGTTATTATTTTCCAATTGCAGCATTTGAGGGTATAATCTGATGATTTGGACATTGACTCGCGTAGTGTCACAACTCCTTGTAGGTGAAGCATTGTAAATTTGAAACACTCTTCTCACCCTTGTAATAACGTACATGGTTTCCTTTTCTTACAAACATATAACAAGCTCTCATTACCTCCAAACATTGAACAAGGTGATTATTTCCACAATTGTCACATATGGGAAAACCATTCTTTCCCTTATTCCCTTTATCCATCATTCTCTCTACCATCTTTTCCCTCTCTGGCTTCCCAACAAACCATAGGACTTAGACAATTATTTACTTATCTTATTAACTCTTGACACTATATCATTATATGATGATAATATGTGGGAGACTATTTCCTTTCTAAATGTTAGATTATCACCATGAAAGATATGTTCCTTATTACTCATTGGATCATGCGTATTATTGGAGGTCTCATTCCATATACTGTGCGTGATATCTAAACAATAGCATAAACTAGATTTTTTATGAATCAAAATACATAATTCATTACTTCAAAATCCTTTATAATAAATGGCGAAGTTTATGGATATAATCCATAATCATAAAAAAAATTCCTTTAGCATGTATATACTCATAAACCCTTTATAATGGTTTGTAAAGAAAATGAGAATTATCCTAAGAATATCCCCTGGGAGTGTTGTAACCAAGAGTACATCATGGCTCATTGTCTTGCACCTGTTCCCATTCAAGTCTAGATCACATCGGTGTTTTCGTGTTTTACCCCTAGGTACATCTATTCCAGAGCCACCTCTACCTGCTCATATCTAAACATGGATGTACGGCATAGAAAACTCACAAAATCTCTACAATAACAAAATTTTAGGATGTTCTTATATACTATCCCTCATAGTCTATCTTAGATCTATTTTCTCTAATTAAAGTTTATCTAAATCTAGTTTCCACGGTTTATACTAAACTTTCTCTGATACCAACTATAATTCCTCGACCCGAGAAGCCTACAATCGGTGCTTTATTAAGTATCATTGGCATGATCACAAAAAATCAAATCTCTAAAGACAGATTAGTTTAGTAGCATTGGAAGTACTAGATACATTCATGAGGATTACATTACATCATAAAATATAAAACAACAAAAATGTTGTTTCCATAGAAATAACTAAGATACCATAGACTATCAAAACAGGCCAGTCATAATATACTTCATCGCAACCTGGGAAAAATAAAATATAGAAATGGGTGAGCACTGATGTTCAGTAAGGAAAACAATATAAGAGAACCATTCAGAAATAACCATAAACATTTAAGGAAATTTATAATACTAAAACAAAATCTTTTTAAACATTAACTTCACCATAATATGGAAAAGATAAAATCATATAATGCCATTTAATTTTTCAAATTGATATTCTACTAGTCAAATAATAACATGCAATATCAATATCCAATTTCATAATGATGGAATGCATAATGATAGACATTCATAACCACATAGTCAAGTCCTCGTGCCAAGAATTCAAATAAGATTTTGTCAAGGACTTGTGATAAGACACCAGTTTGTCTCATGAGACCTACTGATGCATCAAGGAGCTATAGCAGGCTCTATCCGTCACTTACAAAGTCCATTGCATTCCACATATGAAAAGGTTTAAACATAACAGCAACATTGATACTAAAAATACCATACAAAATGTCAATACTTTATCCATAAACCATGAAAGGTGTAAAAGTAACACATCTACAGTCATACATATCACAAAACCTTCAACATGATATCGATATTTGGTATCATAATAAATCAACATAAAATAAGCATAAAATCCATCAAAGGATTTTGACATAGATGAAATCAAAACCTTTTTAGTGAAATATCTCTTACTATTTTAAAATCATTTAAGATTCACATAATTAAAAAGGAAACATTTATTATGAAAATACTATTATATGCTTGTAAGGGAATCTTCGACAATGTTATAACAGTAAAAAATAGTTGCACCTGCCGTATAAGTTAAAAAACATTCATAGCTTAATTTTGTCGAAAAGGTCAAAAAGTACCTTGTTTGGAAAATGACGGAAATATTACTTGAAAAACATATATGGTAAAATAAGGGTATAAATTACTTTAACCCATTTTTTAGTGCATAGTATAAATGTTTTGAAATACATTTTTATGAATCATGTATGTGGATGATAAAGAGGTCTCAGTAGATAAATACATATAAAAAACCATGAATAATTAAGAGGTTGAAGAATTAACCCTTACATTGTAATTTTCCATATTCAAGGGTAGGATAAAGTCCTATATAATGGTGATATAATTTTTATTAAATTATACTAGAATCATATACATTAATATGATATCATATATGATCTTTTAGTGTTGCTTTGTTAATAATATCTTTGTATTGTTGTCGTTTCAGGTGTTAACTGATTCATTTTCCTTTATATGAATTTTAAATATGTAGTGTTTTTCATGGATAGGATGTATCTTATTCATATTCAGAATGATATTAAGTCGTTAAAAATTATTTTTCATAATCTAATGAAAATTAGTCTGGAATGGATTACGATGGGGAATTATTCTTATCACGTTCGTGGAGACGGTAATCTTTACGTACGAACGAGAAACAATATTGTTCTTTTGATATTAAAATAATATATAAATGTATGGTATATTATATATACATAATAATTATCATGTTATATTTATTATTTACATCAATCACACATCATTATTATACCCATCCAAATAATAATTTATTAAATAACAATTACACCACGATGAGGAGATGGTAAGCCGTACGTACACACATATGGTGTCATGTCATTCAGTGGTTGGATGAAATAATGAATATAGTTGTAACATATTTATAATAAAATCAAATAATATATAAGATACTGGATTTATTATTTTATATTGGAAACAACAATGAAAGAGGAAGTGGAAGAAGAAAAGAACTTGAAAGAGGTGATGAAATATTTACCTCTTCTTCGGGTTCTTCCTTTTGATTTGATCAAAAGGGATCCTTAGGATTTTTTTCTGACTAAAGGAAAGCCTCTAAAATTAAGGCATGACAGTTTAGAGGGTTTTTGGGTAGGGGTTGGTAGATCCAAATGGCTTTGAATATGTAAATTAGAGAGAAGGGCGTGCGCATTTATAAGAGGGGTGAGGGGCACCTTAGGAAAAGCATGAAATATTAATTTATAATAAAATAATTTTTGGTTAGTAATGGCTAAAAAATTATTTATTTAAAGGATAAGGTTGGGATGAGTCTAAAACCACTCAATCAATAGGTTTTAGATAGCTTTGTTTCACTATATTAACCATATCTTTTAGATTTAACTCTTTGTTAAATAGTTTCACATTTACCATGTCTCTTTGGATTTTTTTATTATATGGTTAATAAACACACTATAAACTTACCTGAGAACCCCAAGTGGTTCATTAATGATAATAATATCATTATATAAGGCTTTTGGCCGATCCTTAGATTTTTATGAATTGAATATCAATTAATATTATAATAATTGTTTTTAAAACTCTTTTATGTCAATTTAGACACTATTGGGTATTTTTTTCTAAATTCATAATAGAATTGTTACTACGATAAAAATTCATATAACCAACCCTAAAATGTCATATTAACATATAAAAATAGTGTAATTCATCAAAATTCATATATCACATTTATTTGGATATTTTTAATATCCATTATTTTAACATATCATTAATTAGGTAATTACATCATCGTCATTGTGTCATAAATAAATTTAATTATATTATGTCTATAAATTATAGATAAAATATATATATTTATTAAATCTTCTTATATATCTAATGAATATTTATAGTTGAATTAATCTTATGTTTAGACATCTATTAAAAATGGTTTAGTTATTAAACCTTGATTTTTACACTATTAACTCTTCTTTGAATTAAATAATAATAAATGTCCTAATATAATACATGTAAACCTAAAGGATAAAATTTTATTTATAAGGTTGTTTTTGGTCGAATTACACTTATCCTATAGATTTAGGACTTGTTTTATGGTAATAATAATATTATTTTTACCTTTAATTACCCTATTTACATTTAACTGTGGTAAATAAATGTCAAAAGTTACTATTCACCTAAAATTATTTATATCTTATTGAAAAAAAATTTACTTACTTAATTCAACTATTTTTCTTGTATTTTTTAAATTCAATTCATAGAAGCAGTAAAATTATGTTTTATTCAAATTTGCAAATGCTCATAGGAGGTGGGTAAAAGACTGTAAATAGTTTGATAAAATTTTATATATCTAAACTAATTAAAAAACGACTCTAATGAATTATATTGAACATATATATGTATGATGTATCTATTTTGACATAAAATAAATTAAAATAAAATAACTAATTATTTAAATAAAAAGTCTGTTTTAACTAATAACGATGTGTTTTCCACTATTCATCAAAAATTGATTTTTTTATGAAACATTCAAAAAATTCACCCTAAGTTTATTTTGATATTATGAATTCAAAAATGAAGTATATTTTACCCAATTAAAAACATATAAATTTCATATATTAATTTAAAATTAATTCCTGTTGTTAAAACCAAAAATCACATTTTTAAGAAATAATTACTACCAAAATATTGACATTTGTTTATGTCCAATTTCAAAGTGAAATTACTTAAAATGACCGAAATTGGATAAAATGGTAAAATTATAATTTTATTATACTTTCAAACCATTCAAATTTAAATTTTAATATATAAATTATTTGATTAAAAAAGTTGTTTTTAGTTAAAATTTTGAATTTTCACTATTCACCAAAATATGAAAGTTATCAGAAAAACACCAAAAATTTATCAAAGCTAAATTTTTATGTTCCAATTCTAAAAAAGAATATTATTTTGTCTAATTTATTATATAAATGTTTCAAATATTGAATATTAAAATGGTTTTCAAATAAAATGAGGTAAAATTAAAATTTAAAAATACTTCTTTTATCTGAAAAAATGAATTTGTTCTTATATTATGTCTGAAAAACTCATAATATGGATTCTAAAATTATAAGGATTATATAAAATTAAAATTTTATTTAATACTATTAATAACCACTTTTGAATGGCTAGTTTGGTAAGTCATGGCGTGCTTCAACTCAGTGTTGCATGTAGTGCAGGTTAGTGAATTACATTTAAGAAATAATGTACTATGAAATTTTGGGGTGTTACATTCTCCCCTATTTCAATAAATTGTGTCCTTGAAATTTGAAATTGTTCTTCTAAAATAAAAGGTTAAAATAGAAAAATACTGTTGTGGACAACCCACATCAGAAATTAGGGTATAAAAATTTATTCATAATAAGAGGGAAATGGAAATGAAAAATTCACCACCAGATTATGATATAGATTATGAGAACATTGGTTGAAATTAGAGACACATAATTAGGGGAAAACATAAATATTTATTAAGAGTTATTGAGGTAAATAATCATAAACATGTGTAAAATTGTGGTGCTCAAAGCCATCAATCTATAATTATTTAAAATATCATCGGTTCAACAAAACATAAGGTATTAGGTTAACGCATTATTGGTTTTAAGATCCCATAACTAAAGTTTAAGAATAAATTTATTCATAGAATAAGGGAAAAAAATTTACTTGACACGTAGAGTTCCATCCTTTAACTAATTTCTACCTCAAACTCATATTTCACTATAAAAGTTAATAGAATGTAAAAATACTCTATTTATCCAAATCATATATGGTTCCAAAAAATTGATTTTATAATTCATCTGTCACACCTTTATAAAAAACTACATTATACAATCCAGGACATCACGTATGCCAGTGGTAGGTGATGCACCCTTTTCATCCTTCAGTTGTGGGTTCAAGTCTCGCGGCCTTGCCGGACGCGACCGTTTGTCACCCGACCTTCGTGTAGTCCTTTTATAAAAAATCGAAAAACCAATCATAAGAAATTAATTAACCCTAAAAATAGAATACAATGTCAAACTTAATCCATTCCAACGTTTAGACTTATCAAAAAAAATTCTTTCCAAACTCACATTCCAACATTTATAAATATGTAAAACACAATGAAGATCCCTTTTTCCACGTAATAACATGTCAATACCATCATCGTATATTCTTTTAAAAGATGGTAACACCCTGAATTACCATAAAACGTTATTGATTGCATTCATTCTCAATTTTTCCTTATATAATACTAGATATATTATTATTATAAAAAAATTTGAATACTCCAACAATGATGAAATAAACAAACCATTCACCAGTTCAAAGATAGTCAATAATATTCAATATAATTTATCCAAATCAATCATCTATTCTTTTAAAATAAATAACTCAGTGCCAAGACCACACTAATGTTCTATCTTTACTTAAAATGTGTTTTTTATAAGAATTTTATCTTTCCATTGAGTCACTTTTCATGGTTCTCTAAATCTCAAGTCATTAATTAAACACCACAGTAGTACAATCCTTATATACACTATAATTCATATAAGATGTAAATAATTAAAACAATACTCAAATGACACAATACTTTAATAACAACATAAGAACTCTTAATAATTATTCTTCACCTTTGGTAGTATCATAACATTATTATTTTCCAATAGTAGCATTTTTGTGTATACTGTTATTATTTGGACATTGAGTCACGTAGTGTCCCAACTCCTTGCAGGTGAAGCATTGTACATTTGAAAAACTTTTCTCACACTTGCAATGAAGTACGTAGTGTCCTTTTCATCCACACTTATAACAAACTCCCATTCCCTTCAATCATTTACCAAGGTGATTTTTTCCACAGTTGTCACATATGGGAAAATCGTTTTTTCCTTATTCCCATTATCCATATTTCTCTCTACCAACTTGTACTTATATCGCTTCCCATAAAATCCATAAGACATTGAAATTTTTTTCCTTATCTTATTTACACGTGATACTATTTACTATAATGATGATAATATGTGGGACACTATTTCCTTTCTAAATTTTATCTTAACACCATGAAAGATGTGATCCTTCTTACCCTTTGGATCATGCGTATTATCTGAGGTCTCATTCCATCTACTGGGCGCCGTTTATAAATAATGGCTTAAACTATATTAGTTTTTGAATCGAAATACATAATTCCTAACTTGAAAATAAATTATCATAAATTGAGTAGTTGAGGGATATAATCCATAATCATTAAAAAATATTTCCTTCAGGATGTATATACTCATAAACCCTTTATAATGGTTTGTAAATAAAATGAAAATTATCCTAAGCATATCTCCCGTGAGTTTCATAAGCAAGATTGCTGCAAGGCCCGTTGTCATGCACCAGTTTCCATTCATGTCTAGCTCAAAGCGGTGTTTTTGGGTTTTACCCCTAGGTACATCTATGCCAGAGCCACCTCTACCCACTTGTATCTAGATAGGGATGTATTTCATAGAAAACATACAAAATATCTTCAATACCAAAATTTTAGAAAGTTCTTCTATTCTAATCCTCAAAGTATATCTTAGGGCTATGTGCTCTAATCAGAGTTCAACTAAATCTAGTTTCCAAGTTTTTTACTAAACTTCCTTTGATACCATCCATAATGCCACAACCATAGAAGCCCAGAGTCTGTGCATTATTACGTATCATTGGCATGGTCACAAAAGATCATGTCTCAAAATACCGAATAGTTTAGAATCCTTGTAAGTACTAGATACATTCATAAGGTTAACATTACAATGTAAAATGGAAAACTACAACAACATTATTTCCATAGACAACGTTGAGATCCCATAGACTATCCCTACAGGTGAATCATAATATACTTCTTTGCATCCTCAAAAAAATATAACATAAAATGGGTTGAGCTCAGATGCTCAGTAAGGATACCAATATAGCAGAAACATTCATAAATAAGCATAAACAATTAAGGCAATGTATAAGACTAAAACAGAAGCTTTTTAAAATTGAACTTTAGAGTAATATGGAAAAAATAAATCATATAATACCATTTACTTATTTAAATGAATATTTAACTAGTCAAATAATTACCTGCAATATCAGTAGCCACTTTCATAATGATGGAATGAAAAATGCAAGACTTTCAAAACCACATATTCAAGGCCTCGTGCCAAGACTAAAAATAAGATTTTTCCAAGGCCTTCTTCAAAGACACTAGTTTGTCTCATGATACCTACCGATTCCTCGAGGAGTTATAGCGGGCTTTACCCATCACTTACTAAGTCTAATTCATTCCTCATTTGAAAAGGTTCAAACATAACATAAACATTCATATTAAAACTAGCATACAAAATGTCAATAAATTTTCCATAAACCATGAATGGAGTTAAAATAACACATCCACAGTCAAGAATATCTCAAAAACTTCAATATGATAGTGAATTTTGGTATCATAATTAATCAACTTCAAATAAGCTAAAAATCAATCAAAGGATGTTGACACAGATGAAATCAAAACCTTTTTTAGTGAAATATCTCTTTCTATTTTAAAATAATTTAAGAGTCTCATAATTATAAAGAGAACATTTATTTTGAAAATATTCTTATAATATTGTAATGTAATCTTCGACGATGATATAATGGTGAAGAATATCCACACCCTCCGTATAAGTTTAAAATACATTCTTACCTTAATTTTGTTGAAAAGGTCATAATGTACCTCCTTTGAAAAACGACGGAAAGATTCCATTAAAAACATATATGGTAAAATAAGGGTATAAATTAAATTAACCCATTTTCTAGTTAATAGTAAAAGTGTTTTGGAAGAAATTTTTCAGAAGCATGGATGTGGATGATAAAGAGGTCCCAGTAGATAATTACATACACACAACCTTGACTAGTGATGTGGTTGTAGAATTAACCCTTACCTTGTACTTTTCCTTGGTCGAGGGAAGGTTAAACTTCTTTGTAATGGAAAAATAATTGTTATTAAATTATACTAGAATCATATATATTAATTTGATATCATATATGATCTTTTAACATTACTTTGTTAACAATATCATAGTATTATCGTTGTTTCGGGTGTTAACTGATTCATTTTCCTTTATATGAATTTTACATAAGTAATTTTTGTTACGGATATGATGTATATTATTCATACTCAGAATGATATAAATAATTTAAACATTATTTTTATTCATCTAATAAAAATTATTCTTGAATGGATTATGATGGGGAATGAATCTCATCACGTTCAGGACGACCGTAATCTGTATGTACGCACGAGTGACAATATAATTCTTTTGATATTAAAATAATATATAATTGGTTTTTATATCATATAAATACAGAATAAATATCATGTTATATTTATTATTTACATCCATTACACATAATTATTATACCCATCCAAATAATAATTTATTAAATAAAAATTACACCATGATGTGGAGAGGGTAAGCCTTACCTACACACGTATGATGACATGTCATTCAAAGGATGGATAGAATAATGAATATTGTTTTTCCATATTTATAATAACATCGTAGTATATATAAGACAATAGAGTTATTATTTTATAATGTAAACAACAATTAAAGAGGAAGTGGAAGAATAAAAGAATGTGAAAGAGGTGATGAAATATTTACCTCTTCTCCGTGTACTTACTTTTGATTTGATCAAAAGGGCTTCATAGGTTGGCTTTCTGACTAAAGGAATGCCTATAAGATGAAGGGAGGATATTTTAGAGGGTATTTAAGCAAGTTTTGGCTGAGAAAAATGGCTTTAATGTATGAATTAGAGATAAGGGGGGGGGTACCCTTTTATAAGAGGGGTTTGGGGCACATTAGGAAAAGCCAGAAATATTATTTTATAATAATTTACTTTTTAGTTTCTAATGGCTCCAAAATTAATTATTTAAAATAAAAAGTGGTGATTGGTCAAAAAACACTAATCCAATATGTTTTATCTAGTTTTTTTTCACTATATTAACCTTATCTTTTATATTTAACTCTTAGTTAAATTGTTTGACATTTACCATGTCTCTTTGTATTTTTATATTATATGGTTAATAAACATACTATAAATATCTAAGAGAACCCCAAGTGGTTAATTAATGATAATATTATGATTATATAAGACTTTTTTCTAAACCTTATATATTTTAGAATAGAATATCAATTAATAATATAATATTTGTTTTCAAAACTCTTTTTTGTCAATTTTTACACTATTTGGTATTTTTTTGGTAAATTCATAACAACATTGTTACATCGAAAAAAATTCATATAACCAACCCAAAAATGTCATATTAAACTAGAAAATTACTATAATTCATAAAAAGTCACAAATTACATTTATTTGGATATTTATAAAATAAATTATTTTAATATTTCATTAATTAGGTAATTACAGCATCATCATTGTGTCATATATAAATTTAATTATTTAATGCCTACAAATTATAAATTAAGTACCATTAGATAGAAACTATTTTATATTTCTAATTAATATTTATAGTCTAACTTATCTTATGTATAAACCAATATAAAAAATGGATTAGTTATTAAACATTGATTTTAACACTTTTAACTCTTCTTTGAATTAAATAATAAAAAATTTCCTAATCTTATCCAAGTGGACCTAAAGGATCATATTTTTTTCTATGATTTTTTTTGGTCAAATTACACTTATCCAAAAAAGTTAGGACATGTCTTAGGGTAATAATAATATCATTTTTACTTTTAATTGCCATATTTAAATTTAACTGTGGTAAATAAAAGTCAAAAGTTACTATTCACAAAAAAATTATTTTTATCTTATTGAACCAAATATTACTTAATGATATCAACCTTTTTTCTAGTATTTTTGATATTATATTCACAGAAGTGGTAAAATTAAGTTTTATTCCAATTTGCAAATGCTCCTTGGAGGTGGGTAAAGACAGTAACTAGTTCGATAAATTTTTTATATACAAACTTATTAAAAAATGACTCTAATGAATGAAATTGAACATATATAAGTATTATTTATACATTTTTACCTAAAATAAACTAAAATTAAATAACTAATTATCTAAATAAAAATTCGGTTTTAACCAATAACATTGTGTTTTTCAATAGTCCTCAAAAATTGAATGTTTTCAGAAACATACCAAAATTTCACTCTAGGATTATATTGAGATTGAAAATTAAAAAATAAATTCTATTTTAAAAAATTAAAATAATATTAATTTCATTTATTAATTTAAAATTAATTCCCATTGTCAAAACAAAATGGCGTATTTTTACGAAATAATTAATACCAAAAGATTGACACTTGTTTATGTCCAATTTCAAAGTGAAATTACATCCAATGACCAACATTGGATTAAATGTAAAAAAATAATTTTTAATTATACTTCAAAACCATTCAAATGTATAGTCGAAAACTATAAATTATTTTGATTAAAAATGTTGTTTTCATTTAAAATTTAGTATTTTTCACTATTCACCCAAATATGAAAGTTTTCCGTAAAACATCCAAAATTTATTAAAACTAAATTTTTAAGTCCAAATTTTAAATAATAAGTTTATTTTGTCAAATTAAATATATAAAATTTTCAAATATTAGATTTAAAAACCGTTTTCCATTAAAAGGATGTAAAATTGAATTAAAAAATAATTCTTTTATCTGAAAAAATTAATATGTTCTTATATTATGTCTATGAAACTCATAATATGGATTCTAAAATTATCAGGATTATATAAAATTCAAAATTCCATTAATACAATTCAAAACCACTATTGAACATCTAGTTTGTTAAGTCGTGGTGTGCTAGAACTCAGTGTTGTATGTAGTGAAATTTATTGAATTACATTGAATATATAACGTACTATAAAATCATGGGGTGTTATATAAAATTACTATATATTATTAATTTTTAATAATATAATTAATATATCACCATAGAATAGTAATTTAATGTATTTAATAGTAATTTATTCTATGTCTTTTTAATTTAACCCATGGTAATCCCATTTTTACGAAATCCTCGGTAACTGATTTTTTGTTTTTCATTATTAATTATGATAAAAAATTAAGTTCAAATTTTTAGATAATATAATATATGATGATTAAAAATATGGAATCCATTTTTTCAAACTCAATTCACCAAATTTAATGATAATTATTTAATATTAATGATGCATATATGAGGAGAAAACATGTTTTCAATGAGAAAAATGTTCAAATATTTTTTAAAAATTTAAATAAACATTAATATGATGATTTTTATATTAAACTAAATAGGATTAATAGATATATAATTTATATTATATTTCTTTAAAAAAATATATTAAAATAGTTTTTATTTTTAAAAAATAATTTATATAAATTACAATTCTTAATAATAACTATATTTTTCAATAATAATCAAAAAATTAATCATTTCAGAAAAATCCTAAAAAAATACAATAATATAATTATGAAATATTAATTTTAAAAAATAATTTTATTGCAAAGAAATTATTTTTCATAATGTTTCAAAAATTAGTTTTATAATAATTTCCCAATAGAAGAAAAATATTTTTCAAGAAATAATAGTTTTAATGTGATAAATTTCATTAATTCTTATCTATTATCTTGAAAACAGAAAAATCTATGAAACAAATTTGGTTAAATATGTAATATATAAACATAATTAAAATATTCACAAACCAACCCACTTTATGGCTCGATTTGTAACAACCCTAGGCCCGCCTCCACATGATAGAGGATGGTGACCAGGCCCGAAGGAATAAATAACACAGGGAGGCCTTTGCATAAGTACATATACACACACACAACCATATTGATGTAGATGTGCCTTGGGAGTATGACTTAGAGAAGGAAAACTATAAGGGAACCACCATTCATGAATAACGTCTAGAAGGTACAGGAGTATAGTAGTTTAAGTTTCCATGTTAAGGGTTAAAATACACACCTCGATTGAAATTGTTAGCAACATGAAAAAATAGGAAACAAAATTAATGAGGGAGCATACCTCTTGATCTCCAAGATATTACCACTATAAGTGCTCCAAAATACAAGGTCTCCCTATTCTCATCGGAATACACCTTCTAAAAGTTCACCATTTCTATAATACAAGACAAATGCATGTATATACCATGAGGGGGTGAGTATATACATAACCATTAGGATGAAATGAATGTTTAAGAGGTATAAGAGATAAAATAGGAAGGGAAATATAGTAAATAGTAAACGTTATATTGTAAAAGAGAACAAGTCAACCAAAAAATAGAAATAATAACCCTAGACATGTAGGGGTCACAAAATAATTTGTGGATAAACTACACGTTGAGTATTTTTCACCCATCACATGAGATAAAAACTCATCTAACTATGAGAACCTACACATGGACAGCACGTAGAATACCCTACACATCACCACATCTCATGGGTAGAGAGAAACTAAATCCAAATCTATGTAAATAGATGTATATATATATGTGATCAGTCAAAATATTCCCAAATGATAGAGTAAAAGGATCTCAATCTCATAGATCTGACTAAAAAGAAGTGCATCCAACAATTCCAAAATTCCAAAAAAGATGTCTACCATCTAACACATCTACTCAGATGTAACCATGAAATTCAAACCATTCCTCTCTACTATGTTTCACAATGAAAGGTACAATAAATTAATGTAGGGGACCAACACCCTAGTACGTTAGGGGGAATTCCACTATATAATACTCACTAAGAACCTTCACCCTAGTGCGTTAGGAATGTTCCACTCTGGAGTCACAAGGATAAGGACCCTATATGATAAGGGTTTCTACTCAGTATATAGAGGAATCTAACCCAAGATTATGGGTGGTTCCTCAACATTGGTCAAAGACTGTGTCCTTGTGTATCATGGTGGTTCCACTCTAGTAATTGATGACCTATGTCTTGTCTGATTCAGGGTTCCACTCAATACTAATATATAGAAGACCCACACCCATACATATGGGTGGGGGGTCTATTCTCTTCATCTTGTACTCATTCCCTATATGATTGTGGTGTTCCAATAGGAAGGTAGCTATAGGGGACCAATTTCTATTATGATGGGGGTTCCATTCAATAAGAAGCCACTAGTGATCTCCCTCAAATCTCTATCACCATCATGTGTATCATGTATAGAAAACTTTTACATCATATCTCAAAAACAACAACATAGGTTACCATCACATTCGTCATGTAAAACCCTCACGATAGACTACACATGGACCAAAATCCATGTCCAAATGAAGGAGATATGGATGTATTAAGATTCCTTAAAAAGGGACAAGGGGTACAATAATTTTGTGGGGACCACATGACTTATGGTCTTACAACACATCCTTGATGGGTTCTAGAGTTACAAGTCACCGAGGAAAAATAAGAGTATACCTCTTACAAGTGGACTACAGGGCGCATCCAAGCTACCCGAGACAAGGCTATGTCAATCTAAACGTATCTGTGTAAATGACTCCAGGTATGTGAACATTATTTTATGGTTATGTTATTTGACATGTACTCCCAAATTTATTCCTAACTGTTAGATATATAACATGGAACATCCAACCAAAACAAGGTATGAGGCTTGTATGGGGATACCTGGTATTCTATCATTGAAAACATCTGAAGCCCTAATCATCACATCGAGGAGATACAATCCACATGTTCATCCTTATCCACGGTGTGTAATTTGAATTTTACAAGACTTGTATATCATCTTCCCACATATTGACTCAATCCATTTTTCTATATATCCATCCTTCTTTCCTCATGAAATTGTAATATCTGGTTGTGTTTCATCGTTTCCTGTCATCATTTTGATGAAATTGGATTCTATTGTTTGTTGGGGGGGTCATCATCCAACATTATGTTTCTGATACCAATTATATTGAAGATATGCCCTCTTATCATTGATACAATTATCCAAATCTCATAATCATCCTCTATTTATCCTTTTTTTTCTTCAATTCGGTTCTCTCTTGGAAAACTGTCGTGAATCCGAAAGTCCAATCAGTCATGGTACCACCGAGAAATGACAAATGAGGACAGTGTGGTAAGACTAGTGAAGAACAAGAGTAAAATTTGGTAAAACACACAATAAAATTTAGTTAAATGATTTCCACGATTTCCAATATAATAATCATGAACAAGGTATCCATGGTAAGAAAACATTGAAATAACCAATAGGGTTATCCATTTGCACATGGTCTTCTCATTTCAACCATTGATTACCATCATGTGATCTGTAAAGGTGACTACACCATAAATTTCTAACTCACCCCATTTGATTATTTTCATGGGTCTATGCATGTAACTAATCAATTTTGACACATAGAATAATTAATGACCCCACTCCAACTATGGGGGTAATTTAAGGAAATAAGAAACCTTCCAAACTAACTCCATGATCTCAAATGGCCTAATTAACCACATGGATATAATACCCCTATAGAGGATCCACATTAATCCTAATAATGAGGATACTCTAAAAAAATGTGGCCTCTCTGATTGGAATCCAAGGGAATACGATATATATATATATGTGTGATTTATATATGATATGCACTATCCTCATTCACACACAGATGATATTGACCTTCACTATCTTCTATAGCACCATCTATTGTACGTCAAGATACAACTAATTGATATTTATCCAATATATTGGTTACTAATATGGTCTCTCAGATAGGGCCTGAAAATGGTTCATGTTAGTTTTAGAGTGTTAGTTTTTGTTTTATGAAAGATCTATTATGGTAAGGTGATCTTCTCAACTTCATCCAAACACTAAAAGACAATCCATCTGCATATCCTCCTACACCTAGGTTGTACATTCGGTCTTCCCATTATTGTGGGGGTGAAAGGATATAATAATACTATATTGGGTATTCAATTACCCCTACAAACATCTCCAAAACTATTATGTAAACCCCAATTCATAGTCAGAGACAATCATCGTGGGAAGCCCATGATGAAAAATAATCTCCCATATATACTTATTTCTCAAACTATCCACTATGAAATACTCCATTGTAGAATGGAAGTGCACTAAATTTTTAATTCGATCAAATATCACTGATATGGAGTCATGGTCCTTCATTATGCATATAATTGCAATCACATTTTCCATAGATATGTCATCTCACATCAACTAGTGCATCACCAGGGGAAGTAAAAGGCCTACCACAACATGGATCTCATTATTCAACTACTGAAATATGAGGCATAGAGAGGTAAATTCATCAACTCGTCAGCCCATTTCCTATACTAAAACATTTGATTAAGGTCTTTTGGAATAATACCCACACCGGTATATATTGATAGGTGTGAATTGTGAGACACTCACATCACCTCCTCCTAATTGTGACTGGAACCACCATTCATCCCTGAATATGATGATAGGATTTAATATTTTAGGATATCCATCTGGTGAATCAAACATGGATTTCTATTCACATAAGACCTCACAGTCGGTGAATCCCAACTAGGACTCTCTCATGTGCTTGGTATGTATAGGATTCCTCACAATCTACTGCCGAAAATTTTTAACAATATCTGCCTCCACGGACAGTTGCAAGGAAGCCAACTACTCAAAATATTTTCGCATTATGATATCCTAGTACATAATAATAAGAAAATCATCAATTATGTTTCACTTTCCGAATGTATAGACTTTCTCAAGTTCATTGTCTTAATATAACTCTACTCAATGCTATTGTCTTAGGATCATGTGTATCTGCGAGAAGATGTAATAGAGACACTGATGGTCTGAGTAAACAATAAAACTCTCTCCAAAAGGCAGTGCCTCCACATCCTTAGGTACAAGACTACTGATTCCCTCTCTAGTTAATGATTCATATAGTTATTCTCATGGGGTCTCAACTACATTGACCCATATATGATAACTTCCTATCACGGAATCAAAATATAGTCTATCCCAGCTTTTGAGGCATTGTAATTATAATGACCCATACTTTTCATACATTGTTAGTACCTAAAAATTGAAGTACACTTATTACAACATTTAACAGAACCATGAAAGGACCGTATAGGTATAATGTCTTTAGAAACTGGGAAACATAAACAACTGGTTCATAAAGCGTCTACACTGTCTCCCATTTATTTCATCATATCTATAGTCCTTTTTGGCATGTCATACTTAATAACCTTATTCCTGACCTGGGGAAAGAAAATATAAAAAAGGGTGAGCTCAAATGTTCAGTAAGGGTAAATAAAAGAAATATCAATCACATCATATTCATAAGAACATAACATTTTGGAAATATTGCCCTGCAAAAGAGATCATAATTTCATTACATGGGATAAATCATGGCAGTGAAATGTAATCACAATAATCATAACATAAAACATTATGCATTGTGGCATACACACATAATCATATAGAATAATTTCTTATTAGTCAAGACTCATTGACAAGACTATCTTAGTGGACAAAGTCCATTTCTGAACCGAGTTCATTCCTCGTTTCATTCCTATTTCACTGAACCGGATTAATCTGTCGTTCCAGCCATGTCTATCTCATGAGATATAAAATCTTTACCCAATGTATTGGAGGGAGATATAGGTCCCACCCATCTCATAATGATACCATTATTACGTGTTCCACAAAATCATAAACCATACATCATAGCATAACCCATGTAATAAAAATGGGATTCTTAAACATCATGACATCATAAGACAATTAATATAAGATAAATTAATTCATAAAAATAATTCCATCACAACATAATCAAATCAATGTAATAATAGGGATATAAAAAGAACCCTAAATTATCTTAGATGGAAAATAATTTTGATAAAACACTTGAACTACATTCTTGAGGAAAACATCTTTTCTACTTCAAAAACACTTATCCTTTCTTAACATGTCATACAATTCTAAACTAACAGAAGTTGATTAAAAATAAACATGAAAACTTGTAAAGGAATATTCTTTGAAATAATGTTTTAAAAATCCATTCATGTTGTATAAGTTAGAAAAAACATTCTTCTCGTACTTTTGTCAAAAAAGTCAAAAAGTACCGCGTACGAAAAACGACAAAAAATTCCTTTCATATATTTTAGTAAAAACTCACCGAAGGGTAAAATTGGATTTAGAAAACTGTAGGTTGATGGAAATAATATTACATGTTGAGGAAACATTGATGTGGATGACAGAATACACCCCAGTAAATTCCAAAGTATAAACAATCTTGGATAAAAATGAGATTGTGATATTTCTGTTACCTTAGGTCCGATTTTCTTCGTAAGTGTCCGAACCTCCTGTATAATGATTTAAATAATGTCATTGACTTATTCCAGAATCATACTCATTGTTATGATATCATATATGGTCATATTATTAGCTTATTATTAGTAATATTTCATTGCTACTTGTTATTCGAGTGTTTATTTCTTTTTGTTCTTATGCGTGTTTTGACGAATGAATGCTTATTATTCTTTTTAGGTTATAGATACCTCATTTCCAGAATGGTATTAGTGTAATATATATCATATTTATTCACTCAATTAATTTATGTAATCATTATTCAATGAAAATCATGTAGAACAAGTCGCATCACATCGTGGAGACGGTATTCCATACGTACGCACGAGCGATGATATCGTTCCCATGATTGTGGAATTGTATTGGTGTGTATTTATAATATTTCATAATAAATATCACTTTACAATAATAATATATATTTATTATTTACACCATTATACCCATCCAAGTGAGGTGGTGGTGGAAAATAGATTACACCACGGCGTGGAGACGGTATTCCGTACGTACACACACGCAGTGATTTCATTTTCTGTAGGATGGATAGATTGTGAAATAGGGTTATTTCATACTTATAATAACATATAAGTATATGATTGATACTGATGTTATTAATTAATAATGAAACAACTAATGAAGAATAAGTGTAAGAAGAAATAATGTTGAATGAATCGGTAACAGACATTACCTCTTCTTTGAAGCGCTTCTTTGAGACCTCCTTTTGGGGCACTAAAATTTGTCTTTGAAGAAGAACAGGAACTCTAGAATGTTTCTAGGGAAGTGGAGAGGATAAATTGGCAGGGTTTGGCCAACATTTAAGTCTCAATGTGGTGTGAGGAAGAGAGGGAGGAGGTGCCCTTTTATAAGGGAGGAGAGGGGCACCTTGGGAAAAACTAAAAATATTATTTTATTATAAAGCCATATTCGGTATTAAATAGCTCCAATTTGATTTATTTCAAAGCTAAGGTGGGTATGGGTCGAAAGCCTCTCATCCAATAGAATTTGGACAAGTTTATTTTACTATTTTAACCTTATAATTTAGATTTAACATTAAGTTAGATAATTTTACTTTTACCGTGTCTTTTTGTGTTCTTACACTATAAGGTTAATAAACTTACAATAACAAGCCAAACGAACCCAAAGTTGTTTATTATTAATATATATAACCTTATCTATGTCATTTGGCCGAACCTTAGTTTTTTAGTAATAAAATAACAATTAATTAGATAATATTTGTTTTAATAACTATTTTATGTCAATTTTGACACTATTTAGTAATTGATTTTTTTAAATCATTACAGAATTATTAGTTCGAAAAAAGTTAATTAAATCCATACTAACATGTCATATTAACCTATAAAATTAGTGGAATTCATAAAAAGTCTCAAATTACATTTATTTGGGTATTTATATCATCCATTATGTCAATATTTCATTAATAAGATAATTACTACATCATCTTTGTGTCATAAATTAAATTAAATTCTTTAATGTCTAAAATTTACAAATAAAATACCATTATGTATGAAATATTTTTATCTTTCGAATGAATATTTATACACTAACTTATCGTATGTATAACCCTATATTTAAAATCATTTACTTATTAAACTTTGATTTTAACTATTTTAACCCTTCTTTAAATAACTTAATAATAAATGTCATAATCTAATCCACCTGGGCCTAAATGGCCATATTTAATTCCTAAGGTTGTTTTGATTCGCATTACACTTATCTAATAGAATTAGGACATGTTTTAGGGTAATAATAATAACATGTTTACCCTTAATTACCCTATTTACTTTTAACCGTGGTAAAAAAGTAAAAAGTTACTATTCACCAAAAATTATTTTCATCTCATTGAACCACATTTTAGTCCTTGATATTAACCGTGTCTCTCGGATTTTCTAAATTCCACTCACAGAAGCGGTAAATTTATGTTTTATGTAAATTTGCAAATTCCCTTAGAAGGAGGGTAAAAGACGGTGAAAAGTTCAATAAAATTTTTATATATCTAAAATTATTATAAAATTACTCCAATGAATTACATTGAAATTATATAGGTATTATGTATCAATTTTGACCTAAAATATATTTAAATAATATAAATATTTATTTAAATAAAATGTCGGTTTTTAAATAGTAACCTAGTGTTTTCACTATTCACCAAAAATTGAATATTTCCAGAAAAATACCAAAATTTCACCCTAGGCTAATTTCGATATTTCGAATCCAAAAATGAAGTCCATTTTTGAAAAATAAAATTTAAAAAATTTCCAAAAGTGGTTATTACTATTCATAACGGCTATTTTTAATAATATTTTAATAGCATATTGTTGTTCAGAAAAACTCAGTATTGCGTACGACGCAAGGTATCAAGGAAGGTCGCAATTGCATGTAATGAAATCCAAGCTAGTGTTGTGTGTAGTGAAAGATTCCTTTGATGATTTATATAAAATAAAACCAAAATATTTCTTATAAAAGTCTTGGGTGTTACATTCTACCCCCCTTAAAATGAATTTCATCCTCGAAATTCGTCACTTGTAACAAACATGTAGGGATACCTCTCCCTCATCATTTCCTCAAGCTCCCATGTAGTTTCTTCTAATTGTTGGTTCCTCCATAAAACATTCACCAAGAGAGTGGTCTTGTTCCGTAGGACTTTTTCACTATGATTGAGAATCTCTATCAGCTTTTCTTCATAAGAAAGATCTTGTTCCAGCGGAACAACTTCTGAGCTGAGTACATGTGAAGGATCAGGTGTAACACCCCAAGATTTCATAGTGTGTTATTTCTTCAAAATAATTCAATAACTTGCACTACACGCAACACCGAGTTCAATCACACCATGACTTACAAAAAGGAGCCATTCAAAAGAGGTTATGAATAGTATTATCTAAATTTTAAACTTTATATAATCCTTATAATTTTAGAATCCATATTATGAGTATCTTAGATATAATGCAAGAACAAATTCATTTTCAATATTGCACTTTTATCAACTTTTAATAGTGAACCCTTTTTAAATACAATATTTTAAACTTTTTGACTAAATGGGGACATCAAAAATTTAAAATGAAACATCCCAAGCTTCCACGGTACGCTTTCTTTGAATAATACAGTAGCGTGTGTTGTACGCAACCTTGTGTTTTAACACACATCACAACCAATCAAACTAGCCGTTGTGAATAGTAATACCTACATTATGAAATTATATATATTTTATATTTTAAAATGGACTTCATTTTTGGATTTGGAATATCGAATTTATCCTATGGTGATATTTTGGTACTTTTCGGATAACTTTCATATTTTGATGAATAGTGAAAATTACTAAATTTTAATTAAAAACAACTTTTTTTATCAAAATAATTAATAGTGATAAATTATGAATTTGAGTGATTTTAAAGTATATTTGGAATATATTTTTACCATTTAATATAATTTTGGTCATTGGACATAATTTTACAATTAAACCGAACATAAACAAGTGTCAATCTTTTGACAGTTATTATCTCTTAAAAACACGCTTTTTGTTTTCACAACGGGAATTAATTTTAAATTAATTTCTGCGACTTCTATGTTTTGAATTTAGAAAAATGGATTCCATATTTGGAATCAGGATGTCCAAATTGTGTAAATAGGTAACTTTTATTTTTAGACATTTTGAATAATTACTGTGGTAAATATTTTATTTACTATGGTTAAGGGTAAATCTGGTAAATAAGGGTTAAAAAATAATATTATAATAATACTAAATTATTCTAAAACGTGTCCTAGCCTTATTGGTTGATACAGGTTCGACCATAGGCATCTTTGGGTCGATTTGGGGACCCCATGGTGCCACTTGTAGGTGATAGGGACACTTTATTTTAATTAAGTTAAAATGAATACAAAAATGACACAAGCATATATCTTTTAGAAAAACAATTATTATATAGTGTTATATATGTTGGATTTTAGATTATAAATATTAATTAGAAAGATAAAAAGATTTCCTACATAATTATATTTTATTTATAATTTTTAGACATTAAATAATTTATTTTATTTATGAGACAATGATAATGAAGTAATTACTAAAATAGTGAAACATTAAATTAATTGATATTATAAATACCCAAAAAAATATAATATGAAACTTTTAATGAATTAAACTAATTTTCTAGGATAATATGATATATTAGGATTGATTTAATTTACTTTGTTAGAAGTAATCAATATATTATTAGTTTTAATAAAATCAACTATTGAATAGTGTCAAAATTGACATAAAAGAGTTCTTAAAACAAATATTATATTATTAATTTATATTAAATTACTAAAAATCTAAGGATCGACCAAGAGACTTATATCATGATAGGTTCATCATTAATGGAACACTTGGGGGTCGCTTGGATGTATATAGTAAGTTTATTAACCATATTATATAAAAATACAAAGAGACATTGTAAAAGTGAAACTAATTAACTTAGAGTTAATATTTAAAGATAAGGTTAATATAAGTACCCAAACCTGTCTAAATTCTATTGGTTGAGTTGATTTCGAACCATCCCCATCTTAACCTTTGAATAGTCAACTTTGGAGCCATTGGAAACCGATTATGAATTTATTATAAACTAATATCTCTAGCTTTTCCAAAGGTGCCCCTCACCCCTCTTATAAAAGGGCACTCCTCCTTCTCATTTCTTCACACCATCAAAGCCTTTTGGTTCGGCCAAACTCTGCCCAAGTACTCTCCCAACTTCCCTCACTACAACCTAGAGGCCTTAGTTTGATCATAATGCCAACCTAAGGAGCCCTTTTGATCAAATCAAAAGAAAGAAACCGAAGAAGAGGTAATGATTTCACCCGCCTTTTCCAAGTTCCTTTCTTCTTCCACTTATTATTCCTTTGTTGTTACCATTTTAAAATAATAACTCCAGTATCATATATATACTGTGATGTTATTATAAATATGGTACGACCATATTCAGTATTCTATCCACCCTTTGAATAACATGTCACCATACGTGCGTACGTACGACTTACCGTCTCCACGTCGTGGTGTAATTGTTATTCAATATATTATTATTTGGATGGGTATAATAATGATGTGTAAATCATGTAAATAATAAATTTAACATGTTAATGATTCTGTATATATGATATACCATCCATTTATATATTATTTTAATATCAAAAGAAAGATATTGTCGCTCGTGCGTACGTACGGACTACCGTCTCCACGAACGCGATGAGATTCATTCTCCATCATATCCATTAAAGTATAATTATCATTTGATGATTTAAAAATGAGGTTTAAGGACTTGATATCATTCTGGATATGAATAAGATACAACCTATCCATAAAAAACACGGATTATGTAACAAAACATATAAAAGAAAATGAGTAAGTTAACACCCGAAACGACGATAATTCAAAGATATTTTTAACAAATCAATGTTAAAAGATCATATATGATATAATATTAATATATATGATTCTTGTATAATTTAATAACAATTATTTCGCCATTATACAGGAGGTTAACCTACCCCAACCAAGGAAAAGTACAAGGTAAGGGGTTTTCATCTCACTCCTTATTCCCGTGAGATTCATGCCATATTGCCACCATCACCTTTTGTGTGGTGTATGTACTGCCCATAATTATATTCTTTGTGTAATACACTCTAATTTATGTGTATTTACATATTCATTGTATGATACCTCTTTCATGGGTTGTATGTTTCATAAGTTACCAAATTGGTAAGGGTTATTTCACAATCTCTTCATTATCCGAGGTTGTTTATACGTAATAATCTACTAGGATCTCGTTATCATCCACATCCATGTTTCTTCAAAATGTATTTCAAAACATTTTTACAAGAATATGGGTTAAAGTCATTTATACCCTTGTTTTACTTTTTATAAGAGGAATCTTTCTGTCGTATTCAAGACAAGGTCCTTTTTAACCTTTTCGACAGAATTATGGTAAGAATGTTTTTTTTAACTTATACGGCGGGTGCGGATATTTTCCGCCGTTATAAAATATTCAAAGCTTCCCTTACAAGATTATAAGAATATTTTCAAATTGAATGTATTATTTTATAATTATGTTACTTTTAAAATGATTTAAGAAAAAGAGATATTTCCATAAAATAGTTTTGATTTCATCTATGTCAACATTCTTTGATGGCTTTTAAGCTTATTTGAAGTTGATTTATTATGATACAAAACATCCATATTTTATAGAAGGTTTTGTGCTATTTTTGACTGTGGAAAGGTTATTCTTATGTCACTCATGGTTTTTTTTAGAGTATTGACATTTCATAAGTTATTTTTAATCCGAATGTTTATGTTATATTTCAACCTTTCATTCAGATGAATGTGTTAGACAAGTATGTTCCGGGTTGGGGACCGGTAAAAGTAAGCCCTCCGGTTTGGTCTTCGGTTATTAGAGGAACTCCGGTTTGGTCTCCGGTTATTAGAGGCACTCCGGGTTGGTGTCCGATTATTAGAGGCACTCCAGGTTGGTGTCCGGTTATTAGAGGCACTCCGGGTTGGGTTCCGGTTACAGTTAGCCCCTAGGTCTTGGGACGAGGCCTTAACAAAGAAATTAAAGTTCACCATTATGCATTCCAACATTATGAATGTGGTTATTGATATTGCATGTGATTATTCGATTAGTAGAATATCCATGTGAATAAGTAAATGGAATTATTTCATTTTACTTTTGCCATACTGTGTTGAAGTTCAAGTTTAAAAGGCTTTTGTTTTAGTAATGCATTGCCTTAGATGTTTATGCTTATTTTTGAATGTTACGATATATTGTTATCCTTACTGGGCGTTTGAGCTCACCCCTTTTCTATGTTTTATTTTTCCCAGGAAGTGAAGAAGTAAATTATGAATGACCTGCATGGATATTATATGGGGATATGAGTGTGGTTTATGGAAACAATATGTTGTTGTTGTAGTTTTTCATTTTATGATGTAATGTAAGACTTATAAATATATCTAGTGTTTCCAAGGCTACTAAACCAATCAGTCTTTCGAGATTTGATATTTCTTGTGATCATGACAATGTTATGTAATAATGCACCGACTCTGGGTAACTAGGTTCAGGGCGTTACAGTTGGTATCAGAGGAAGTTTAGTACAAACCTTGGAATCTAGATTTAGATAAACTCTGATTAGAGAACGTAGACCTAAGATGAACTTTGAGGATTAGTATAGAATAACTTCCTAGAATTTTGGTATTGTAGAGATTTTGTGAGTTTTCCGAGAAATACATCCCTGTCTGGATACGAGCAGGTAGAGGCGGCTCTGGCACAGATGTACCTAGGGGTAAAACCCAAAAACACCGCTTTGAGCTAGACTCGAACGGGAACCGGTGCACGACAACGGGCCTTGCTGCACTCTTGGTTATGACACTCCCGGGGGATATGCTTAGATAATTAACATTTTCTTTACAAACTATTATGAAGGGTTTATGTGGATTTACTTCCTCAAAGGATAAATTTTTATGATTATGGATTATATCAAAAAACTATTTAATTTATGTTATGTGACTTACAAGTTTGGGATTAGGTATTGTTATTCATAAACTAATCTAGTGCATGCCATTGTTTAGAAATGGCACCCAGTAGAAGGAATTAGAACTCCAGCAATGCACATGATCCAAAGAGAATGAAGGATCATATCTTTCATGGTCTTAAGCCAGAATTTATAAGAGAAATAGTCTCCCATGTATTATCATCATATGAAGAAATAATATCATGTGTTGATAAGATAAGTAAAGATTTTACTGAGTCCTATGGCTTTGAAGGGAAGCAAGAGAAGAAAAGGATGGAAGAGAGAACGATGGATAAAGGGAAGAGGGAAAATAAGAATTTTCCCATATGTGATAACTGTGGGAAGAAACACCCTGGAACTTGTCGGAAAGGAATGGGAGTTTTTTATAAGTGTGGAGGAAAAGGGCACAAAGTATGTGACTGCAAGGGTAAGAAAATGGTTTCAAATGTACAATGCTTCATTTTCAAAGAGATTGGACACTACGCGAACCTATGTCCCAGTCATTAGACTATGCCGCAAATGATGCTATTGGATAATAATCAAGTTATGATACTACCACAGATGAAGAGGAATGATTAGAGTTCTTATGTTGATTATGTCATTTGAGTGTTGTATCAAAAATGTACTTGTTATAATAATTATGGAGTATATAAGGATTGTACTGCAGTACTATTTCATTAAGGACTTGAGATTGTGTGGAACAAAGAAAAGTGACTCAATAGCAGGTTAAATTTTTGGAAAATATATGGTTGAGAGAAAGATAAACCATAATATGGTTCTGATACCGAGGTAGTGATTTTAGAATAATACATGATTGATTTGGATAAATTCTATTGGATATTCTTGACTACCTTGAAGATGATTAATGATTTGTATATTCCATCATTATTGGGGTTTAAAACATTTTTTGATTGATGAAGTATATCCAGAATTCTATATGGAAAAAGGGAGCATGAATGTAATCAATAAGTATTATGGTAATTCAGGATGTTTCTGTGTTTTAAAAGAATACATGATGAAGGTATTCATATTCTATTACGGGGTAAAAATGATCTACATTAAGTTTAACTTCCTTATAAATATTGGAATGTGAGTTTGGACAGATGTATTTTGGATAAATTCTAGTTTGAGATTAATTTTTGATTGCCATAAAAGGACAACCCAGAGGACGGGCGGCAACCCATCGCGACCGGCAAGGCCGCGAGACTTGAACCCGCAACCGAAGGGCGACAAAGGTGTATCACCTACCACTGGCCCACGAGATGTCCTGGATTAAATAATGTAGTTTTTATTAAAAGGTCTTTTAGATGAATTATAAATTCGTTTATTTTGGAACCCTATACGAATAGTGTAAATAGATTTTTTTTACATTCTATTATCATTTAGAGTGAAATATGAGTTTGTGGTAGAAATTTATTAATGGATAAAACTCTAATTATAAAGTAAGTATATCTCCTTATGATCTTAGCCAATCTCATAAATAAATTCCTCAATATTAAGAAAAACAACTTAGAACAAAAATGTTTTCCTAGATGGTACCATAAATCATCACTAATTTATGGCTTTGGGATTGTTGGCCTTTTCATAGCCATGTTCTCTACCACTCTCCATCAGATAATTTATGGTTAGATTTCTCTTCCATATCCATATTTTCCTATATGGAACCCTAGTATGTGTTATTTTCGGTAATCTTCATACTTTCCACTCTTTATTTTAAATAGAGGCCTCGTTAATTCATTTTTCGATGTGGGATTTCAACTAAGATATTTTGAAACGTCAAAAATGTGTTATCCTAATACCCTATGTTTTGTTGAACCGATGGTATTTCAAATCATCATAGATTGATGAATTTAAGGACCTCAATTTTATACTTGTTTGTGATTGATGACCTCAATCACTACCTATAAATATTTACGTTTTTCCTCCAATTATATGTCTCTAATTGACACCAATGTTCTCCTAATCGAGATCATAATTTGGTGGTGACCCTTTCATTTCTATTTTCCTCATATTAAGACTAAATTTTAGTAACCCAATTTCCGATGTGGGTTTTCCCACAAATTTATTTTCTATTTTCAACCTTTTATTTTCGAAGAACAATTTCAAATTGCGAGGACGCAATTTATTGAATTAGGGGAGAATGTAACACCCCAAGATTTCATAGTGTGTTATTTCTTCAAAATAATTCAATAACTTGCACTACATGCAACACCGAGTTCAATCACACCATGACTTACAAAAAAAAGCCATTCAAAAGAGGTTATGAATAGTATTATCTAAATTTTAAACTTTATATAATCGTTATAATTTTAGAATCCATATTATGAGTTTCTTAGATATAATGTAAGAACAAATTCATTTTCAATATTGCACTTTTATCAACTTTTAATAGTGAACCCTTTTTAAATACAGTATTTTAAACTTTTTGACTAAATGGGGACATCAAAAATTTAAAATGAAACATCCCAAACTTCCATGGTACGCTTTTTTGAATAATACAGTAGCGTGTGTTGTACGCAACCTTGAGTTTTAACACACATCACAACCAATCAAACTAGCCGTTATGAATTGTAATACCTACATTTTTAAATTATATATATTTTTTATTTTAAAATGGACTTAATTTTTGGATTTGGAATATCGAATTTAGCCTATGGTGAAATTTTGGTACTTTTCGGATAACTTTCATATTTTGATGAATAGTGAAAATTACTAAATTTTAATTAAAAACAACTTTTTTAATCAAAATAATTAATAGTGATAAATTATGAATTTGAGTGGTTTTAAAGTATATTTAGAATATATTTTTACCATTTAATATAATGTTGGCCATTGGACATAATTTTACAATTAAACCGAACATAAACTAGTGTCAATCTTTTGATAGTTATTATCTCTTAAAAACACGCTTTTTTGTTTTCACAACGGGAATTAATTTAAAATTAATTTCTGCGACTTCTGTGTTTTGAATTTAGAAAAATGGATTCCATATTTGGAATCAGGATGTCCAAATTGTGTAAATAGGTAACTTTTATTTTTAGATATTTTGAATAATTACTGTGGTAAATATTTTATTTACCATGGTTAAGGGTAAATCTGGTAAATAAGGGTTAAAAAATAATATTATAATAATACTAAATTACCCTAAAACGTGTCCTAGACTTATTGGTTGATACATGTTAGACCATAGGCATCTTTGGGTCGATTTGGGGACCCCATGGTGCCACTTGTAGGTGATAGGGACACTTTATTTTAATTAAGTTAAAATGAATACAAAAAATGACACAAGCATATATCTTTTAGAAAAACAATTATTATATAGGGTTATATATGTTGGATTTTAGATTATAAATATTAATTAGAAATATAAAAATATTTCCTACATAATGATATTTTATTTATAATTTTTAGACATTAAATAATTTATTTTATTTATGACACAATGATAATGCAGTAATTACTAAAATAGTGAAAAATTAAATTAATTGATATTATAAATACCCAAATAAATATAATATGAAACTTTTAATGAATTAAACTAATTTTATAGGATAATATGATATATTAGTATTGATGTAATTTACTTTTTTCGAAGTAATAAATCTGTTATGAGTTTTAAAAAAATCAACTATTGAATAGTGTCAAAATTGACATAAAAGAGTTCTTAAAACAAATATTATATTATTAATTGATATTAAATTCCTTAAAATCTACGGATCGACCAAGAGACTTATATCATGATAGTTTCATCATTAATGGACCACTTGGGGGTCTCTTGTATGTATATAGTAAGTTTATTAACCATATTATATAAAAATAGAAAGAGACATTGTAAAAGTGAAACTAATTAACTTAGAGTTAATACTTAATGATAAGGTTACTATAAGTACCCAAACCTGTCTAAATTCTATTTGTTGAGTTGTTTTCGACCCATCCCCACATTAACCTTTGAATAGTCAACTTTGGAGCCATTGGAAACCGATTATGAAATTATTATAAACTAACATCTCTAGCTTTTCCAAAGGTGCCCCTCACCCCTCTTATAAAAGGGAACTCCTCCTTCTCATTTCTTCACACCTTCAAAGCCTTTTGATTCGGTCAAACTCTGCCCAAATACTCTCCCAACTTCCCTCACTACAACCTAGAGGCCTTAGTTTGATCATAAAGCCAACCTAAGGAGCCCTTTTGATCAAATAAAAAGGAAGAAACCGAAGAAGAGGTAATGATTTCACCACCCTTTTCCAAGTTCCTTTCTTCTTCCACTTCTTATTCCTTTGTTGTTACCATTATAAAATAAAAACTCCAGTATCATATATATACTGTGATGTTATTATAAATATGGTACGACCATATTCAGTATTCTATCCACCCTTTGAATAACATGTCACCATACGTGCGTACGTACGACTTACCGTCTCCACGTCGTGGTGTAATTGTTATTCAATATATTATTATTTGGATGGGTATAATAATGATGTGTAAATCATGTAAATAATAAATTTAACATGTTAATGATTCTGTATATATGATATACCATTCATTTATATATTATTTTAATATCAAAAGAATGATATTGTCGTTCGTGCGTACGTACGAACTACCGTCTCCACGAACGCGATGAGATTCATTCTCCATCGTAACCATTAAAGTATAATTATCATTTGATGATTTAAAAATGATGTTTAAGGACATGATATCATTCTGGATATGAATAAGATACAACCTATCCATAACAAACATGGCTTATGTAACAAAACATATAAATGAAAATGAGTAAGTTAACACCCGAAACGACGATAAATCAAAGATATTTTTAACAAATCAATGTTAAAAGATCATATATGATATCATATTAATATATATGATTCTTTTATAATTTAATAACAATTATTTCACCATTATACAGGAGGTTAACCTACCCCAACCAAGGAAAAGTACAAGGTAAGGGGTTTTAATCTCACTCATTAATCCTGTGAGATTCATGCCATATTGCCACCATCACCTTTTGGGTGGTGTATGTACTGCCCATAATTATATTCTTTGTGTAATACACTCTAATTTATGTGTATTTACATATTCATTGTATGATACCTCTTTCATGGGTTGTATGTTTCATAAGTTACCAAATTGGTAATGGTTATTTCACAATCTCTTCATTATCCGAGGTTGTTTATACGTAATAATCTACTGGGATCTCGTTATCATCCACATCCATGTTTCTTCAAAATGTATTTCAAAACATTTTTACAAGAATATGGGTTAAAGTCATTTATACCGTTGTTTTACTTTTTATAAGAGGAATCTTTCTGTCGTTTTCAAAACAAGGTCCTTTTTAACCTTTTCGACAGAATTAAGGTAAGAATGTTTTTTTAACTTATACGGCGGGTGCGGTTATTTTCCGCCGTTATAAAATATTCAAAGCTTCCCTTACAAGCTTATAAGAATATTTTCAAATTTAATGTATTATTCTATAATTATGTTACTTTTAAAATGATTTAAGAAAAAGAGATATTTCTCTAAAATAGTTTTGATTTCATCTATGTCAACATTCTTTGATGGCTTTTAACCTTATTTGAAGTTGATTTATTATGATACAAAACATCCATATTTTATTGAAGGTATTGTGCTATTTTTGACTCTGGAAAGGTTATTCTTATGTCACTCATGGTTTTTTTTAGAGTATTGACATTTCATAAGTTATTTGTAATCCGAATGTTTATGTTATATTTCAACCTTTCATTCAGATGAATGTGTTAGACAAGTATGTTCCGGGTTGGGGACCGGTAAAAGTAAGCCCTCCAGTTTGGTCTCCGGTTATTAGAGGAACTCCGGTTTGGTCTCCGGTTATTAGAGGCAATCCGGGTTGGTGTCCAGTTATTAGAGGCACTCTGGGTTGGTGTTCGGTTATTAGAGGCACTTCGGGTTGGGTTACGGTTACAGTTAGCCCCTAGGTCTTGGGACGAGGCCTTAACAAAGAAATTAAAGTTCAGCATTATGCATTCCAACATTATGAAAGTGGTTATTGATATTTCTTGTGATTATTCGATTAGTAGAAAATCCATGCGAATAAGTAAATGGCATTATTTCATTTTACTTTTTCCATACTATGTTGAAGTTCAAGTTTAAAAGGATTTTGTTTTAGTAATGCATTGCCTTAGATGTTTATGCTTATTTTTGAATGTTCCGCTATATTGTTATCCTTACTGGGCGTTTGAGCTCACCCCTTTTCTATGTTTTATTTTTCCCAGGAAGTGAAGAAGTAAATTATGAATGACCTGCAGGGATATTATATGGGGATATGAGTGTGGTTTATGGAAACAATATGTTGTTGTAGTAGTTTTTCATTTTATGATGTAATGTAAGACTTATAAATATATCTAGTGTTTCCAAGGCTACTAAACCAATCAGTTTTTCGAGATTTGATCTTTCTTATGATCATGCCAATGTTATGTAATAATGCACCGACTCTGGGTAACTAGGGTCGGGGTGTTACATCAGGTATGTACTTTCTTAGGAGAAAGTCATGGAACACATCGTGAACTTGAGAGAGATTCAGTGGAAGCACCAATCGGTAAGCTACCTTCCCAACACAATCCAGTATTTCAAAAGGACCGATATACCTAGGGCCCAACTTTCCCTTCTTTCCAAAATCACATTACTCTCTTCCATGGAGATATTCGTAATAACACTTTATCACCCACTTCAATCTCTAAGTCTTTTCTTCGGTTGTCGGCATAACTTTTTTGTCGGCTCTGAGCTGCTCGTATGTGTTGTTGAATAGATCAGACCTTTTCTGCCATCTCATCAACAAGATCAGGTCCTAATAGATTTCTTTCCCCAACTTCATCCCAGCAAATTGGAGTCTTTCATTTCTTTCCATAGAGAGCTTCATAAGGAGCCATCTGAATACTGGAGTGAAATCTATTATTATAAGAAAATTCCACCAAAGGTAGGTGTTGATCCCAACTAGTTTTGTAATCCATAGAGAAAACTCTCAACATATCTTCTAGATTTTGAATTTTCCTCTCTGACTGACCGTCTGTCTGAGAATGATATGCAGTGCTGAAACACAACTCTGTATCTAGAGTATGCTGAAGTCTTCGCCAGAATATTGAGGTAAACCTCGGATCCCGATCAGATATAATGGAAAGTTGTATTCCATGCAATCTTACCACTTCCTTTACATATATCATGGCAAGCTGATGTAGAGAGAAATCCTCTCTAATAGCGATGAAGTGTTCCGACTTTGTAACACGATAAACAATGACCCAGATAGAATTATTTTCTTTGAATGTTTTAGGAAGTCCTGTGACAAAGTCCATAGTGATGTTTTCCCATTTCCATTCGGGTATGGGTAATGGTTGTAACATCCCCTTAAACTTCTGTCTCTCAGCTTTAACTTGCTGACAAACCAAGCATCGAGAGACATATTCAGTAACATATCATTTCATGCCATCCCACCAGAAGTACTCTTTCAGGTACCTATACATCTTCGTGCTTCTAGGATGAATAGAGAATGAAGAAATATGAGCCTCATCCAGAAGATCCTTCTTTAATTCGGGGATGGGAGGAACAGAAACCCAATTCCTAAACTTTATTATCCCATCAAAATCAAGGTTGAATTCAGGAACATTTCTCACCATGTTTTGTAACTCTACATCTTCTTTCTGTGCCTCTTTAATCATAACATGTATAGATGGTTGAACATTCGTTTGAGAAAGATACGATTTTCCCCTTTCATTATAATTCCAAGATCCATCCTTTGTAAATCCATAAGCTATCACCACCTCATTCTACATAAGAACACACCCTAGCCCCTTCTTGGATGCATCACTGTAGATCGCAAACCTTTCTCCACTACAAGGAAGTGGGATTACAGGTGCACTGGATAACCTTCTATCCATCTTCTTGAAATTCTCTTCACATTCCTCTGTCCAAACAATCTTAACTCCTTTCTGAGTCAACCTGGTGAGTGGATTAGATAATCGTGAAAAATATTTCACAAAACATCGATAATATCCAGCCAAACCAAGAAAACTTTGGATCCCGGTTACTGTTGTTGGTCTTGACCATTTTTTGATAACCTCTGCTTTTGCTGGATCCACAGATATCCCCTCTTTTGAGATTATGTGACCCAAAAATGAAACTTTTTGAAGCCAAAACTCACACTTGGTAAATTTGTCATAAATCTTCTCCTTTCTCAGGGTCATCAATATAATTCTCAAGTGATATTCATGTTCTTCCTTGCTCTTTGAATATACAAGAATATCGTCTATAAAGACTACCACAAAATGATCAAGATAGTCTCTAAAGACTCTACTCATCAGATCCATGAAGATAGCCGGGGCATTAGTAAGACCAACTGGAATCACTATAAATTCATAGTGTCCATACCTTGTACGGAAATCCATCTTTGGTATATCCTCCCTTTTGAACCTTAATTGATGATACCCTGAACGAAGATCAATCTTGGAAAAGTATTGAGCTCTGCATAGTTGGTCAAATAAGTCATCAATGAGTGGGAGAGTATATTTTTTCTTGATAGTGATCTTGTTATGTTCTCGATAATCAATGTAGAGTCTCATTGATCCATCTTTCTTCTTAACAAACAGAACAGTTTCTCCCCAAGGTGACACATTAGGACGTCTGAACCCCTTATCAAGATTCTCTTGAGGTTGCTTCATCAATTCCTGAAACTCAATTGGGACTATTCTATAAGGTGTCTTTGAAATAGGTAAAGCACCAGGTACGAGTTCTATTGAAAACTGAACTTCACGATTTGGTGGAAGACCCGGAAATTCCTCCAGAAAGACATCATCAAACTCCCGTACAATGGGCATATTCATAATCGTGAGTTTCTCACCAACCATTTGTGATAAATAACCATCATTTATTGGAACCAAGACCTACAAGATGGAAGAAATTTCCACCAGAAGGTTATGTTCATCCTTGTATCGATAGACGATCAAAGATTGATCTGGAATAAGAAATGTGACTTCCCTTCTTTGGAAATTTATATGAGCTCCATATAGGGAAAGCCAATCCATTCCAGGAATCACATGAACTTCCACTATAGGGAGGATCACAAGATTTTCAGGAGGCACTTTCCCACAAACTTCAATCGGAGAAGAATTCTAAACTTTTGAGGCGACTGTTGTGCCATTAGGGGTTATCACAGCTAACTCAAAATCTAATTGTTGAGGTAATACAGTGATACCCTTAGAAAGTTCTTTAGATATAAAGGAGTGGGTGGATCCAGAATCAAATAAATCATTTTATACTTTAGAGTGGATGGTAACTGTACCTTTCACCACCTCGTTATCGTACTCCACATTGCTGATAGAAATTGCATGTGACTTTTCTTTTTCTTTAGCCTTAAGAGTTTGTTGATGTCGATCATCATCAACAACCCTTGGATTAAGAAATTTATTGGAATAATTCCCCATTTCATTGAACACGTAACATTGAAGTGTAGGAGGTGCACTCTGTGTAGCCTTTTCATTGTTCGCATCACTAGACATCTTCATCCCATCATAGCGGCATTAAAATGCCTGATGACCTTTCTTTCCACATTTGAAACATTTACTTGTCCCTTTAAGAAAACTCCCTCCATGTTTCTTTCCACACTTTGAGCATAAGGGAAAACTCATCTTCTTTTTAGTGTGCTCTTTAGATTTTCCTTTGAATTCCATTTTCCTCTTCTTATCAAACCCATATGACTGATGGGTTACTCTAATCTCCATCTCAACATTGAGAGCACATCGAACGATTTTCTCATAGCTATTAAAGTACCTTATGCCTAACGCCCTTCGAAGACTTGGTTTTAAGCCACTAAAGAATCAATCGATCTTACTTTTCGGTTTGATAATAATACCAGAAGCGTAACTTGCAAGTCTTGTAAAATTTTCTTCATACATACCAACAGATTCATCATCCTTTTTCTTTAGTTCAAGAAACTCCTTCTCCATCTTTTTTTGGAGAATACGAGGGATGTTCTTATTGAATAATAAGTTCTTTAACTCGTCCCATTCTATGGACTCAATTTCATCTCTTGGCCTCATATTCATGATAAGATTCCCCCATTGATCAGTATCACCTTCCAAACGATACAATGCTAAGATGTCTTTATCATGTTCAGAACATTGAAGAACTGAAAATATCTTTTCAGTAGTACTAATCCATTGTTCAGAAACTAATGGATCCGTAGACAGCAATGAAGGTGGACGCTATCTCATAAAGGATTCAACATAATTTTTCTCCTTCCTTTGCTCATTTGGAAGTCCTGTATGATTCGTATCTTGAGATAGATGTGTGAGCATGGCTACTAGATTTTTCATTCCATCTCCCATAACATTTGGTTGCTCAGGGGGATAATCATTGCATTGCCCGTCGCATTCTACATTAACACGGTTCCTTCGGGTTCCATCCATTGACTAAATCCAAGAATAATAGTGTGAGAAACGCTAATTATAATATGAAAACCACATAATCAAGAATAAAATTTCATACATAAGGTTTTATACTAGGTTATTCATGGACATTTCTAAAACACTAAGATTGTGTTCTATGCTTATACTTATCCTTAGGATTCTTACTAAGGCTTTCACATCCTAGTTTCCAAAGGTTCATTATACCTTTCCTCTGATAAAAACTATAACGACCCAAACGTTTCATACATTGTTAGTACATAAAAATTTTAGTACACTTATTACAACATATAACAAAACCATGTAAGGACCTTATAGGTATAGTGTCTTTAAAAACTAGGAAACATAAACAACTGGTTCATAAATCGTATACACTGTCTCCCATTTATTTCATCATATCTATAGTCCCTTTTGGAATATCTTACTTAATAACATTCTTTCTGACCTGGGGAAAGAAAACATACAAAATGGTGATCTCAAATGCACAGTAATGGTAAACAAAAGAAATATCAATCATATCATATTCATAAGAACATAACATTTTGGAAATCTTACCCTGTAAAAGAGATCATAATTTCAAAACATGTGATAAATAATGGTAGTGAAATGTAATCACAATAATCATAACATAAAACATGAAGCTTTGTTGAATACACACATAATCATAGAGAATCATTTTTTTATTAGTCAACACTCATTTCCAAGACTTTCTTAGTGGACAAAGTCAATTTATGAACTGTGTTAAATCCTCGTTTCTGCCCTGTTTCACTAAACCGGTTTAACCTGCCGTTCCATCCAAGTCTATCTCATGAGATATAAAATATTTACCCATTGCATTGGAGGTAGATATAGGTCCCACCCAACTCATAATGATAACATTCATTTTTGTGCCACAAAATCATAAACCATAGATCATATCATAAACCATGTAATAAAAATGGGATTCATAAACCTCATAAAAGAAAAAAACAATACATTTAAGATAAAGTAATTCATAAAAATAATTCCTTCACAACATAATCAAATCAATGTAATAATAGGGATATAAACAGAACCCTATATTATCTTAGAGGAAAAATAATTTTGATAAAACACTTGAACTCCATTCTTGGGGAAAATATCCTTTCTACTTCAAAAACATGTTTCCTTTCTTAACATGTCATACAATTCTAAACTAAAAGAAGTTGATTAAAAATAAACATGAAAACTTGTAATGGAAGCTTCTTGGAAAAAATGTTTTAAAAATCCATTCATTCTGTATAAGTTAAAAATAACATTCTTCTAATAATTTTGTCGGAAAATTCAAAAAGTACCTCGTACGAAAAACGACAAAAGATTCCTTTCATATATTTTACTAAAAACTCACCGAATGGTATAATTGGATTTGAAAAATTTTAGATGGATGGAAATAATATTAAATGTTGAGGAAACATGGATGTGGATGATAAAATACACCCCATAAATTCCAAAGTACAAACAATCTCGGATAAAAATGAGATTGTGATATTTCCCTTACCTTAGGTCTGATTTGCTTCGTACGTGTCTGAACCTCCTGTATAATGATTTAAATAATTTCATTGACTTATTACAGAATCATAAGAATTTTTATGATATCATATATGGCCATATTCTTATCTTATTATTAGTAATATTTCATTTTTACTTGTTATTCAGGTGTTTATTATTTTTTGTTCTTATGCATGTTTTGTCGAATAAATTCATATTATTCTTTTTAGGTTATAGATAACTCATTTCCAGAATGGTATTAGTGTAATATATATCATATTTATTCACTCAATTCATTTATGTAATCATTATTAAAAGAAAATCATCTAGAACGAGTTGCATCACATCGTGGAGATGGTTTTCTGTACGTACGCACGAGCGATGATATCGTTCCCAAGATTGTGGAATTGTATTGGAGTGTATGTATACTATTTTAGAATCAATATCAATTTAAAATAATAATATATATTAATTATTTACACCATTATACCCATACAGGTAAGGTGGTGGTGGAAAATAGATTACACCACAGCGTGGAGACGATATTCCGTACGTACGCACGCGTGGTGATTTCGTTTTCCGTAGGATGTATAGATGGTGAAATAGGGGTTTTTCATACTTATAATAACATATCCATATATTAGTTATACTTATGTTATTAATTCATAATTAAACAACTAATGAAGAAGAAGTGTAAGAAGAAATAATGTTGAAAGAATCGGTAACGGACATTATCTCTTATTTGAAGCGCTTCATTGAGACCTCCTTTTAGGGCACTAAAATTGTTCTTTAAAGAAGAACAGGACCTCTATGATGTTTCTAGGGAAGTGGAGAGGAGAAATTGGTAGGGGATGTCCGAGCATGAAGTCTCAATGTGGTGTGAGGAAGAGATGGAGGAGGTTCCCTTTTATAAGGGAGGAGAGGGGAACCTTTGGGAAAACTAAAAATATTATTTTATTATAAAGCCATATTCGATTTTAAATTGCTTAAAATTGATTTATCTAGAAGATAAGGTGGGGATGGGTCTAAATACTATCATCCAATAGAATTTTGACAAGTTTAGTTTACTATTTTAACCTTATCATTTAGATTTAACTTTAAGTGAGACAATTTTACTTTTACTACGTCTTTTTGTGTTCTTACACTATAAGGTTAATAAACTTACTATAACAAGCCAAAATAACCCCAAGTTGTTTATTATTAATATATATAACCGTTTCTAAGGAATTTGGACGAACCTTAGATTTTTAGGAATAAAATAACAGTTAATAATATAATATTTGTTTTAAAAACTATTTTATGTCAATTTTGTCACTATTTAGTAATTGATTTTTGTTAAAATAATAACAGAAGGATTATTTAAAAAAACATAAATTAAATCACTAATAACATGTCATATTAACCTATAAAATTATTGTAATTCATAAAAAGTCTCAAATTACATTTATTTGGGTATTTATAACATCAATTATGTCAATATTTCATTAATATGATAATTACTACATCATCATTGTGTCATAAATAAATTAAATTAGTTAATGTCTAAAAATTACAACTAAAATACCATTAAGTAGTAAATCTTCTTAGATTTATAATGAATATTTTTAGTTAAATTTATCTTATGTATAACCCTATAGTAAAAACTAGTTACTTATTAAACATTGATTTTAACTATTTTAACCCTTCTTTAAATTAATTAATAATAAATGTCCTAATCTAATCCATGTGGGCCTAAATGGTAATATTTTATTCCTAAGGTTGTTTTTCGTCAAATTACACTTATCCAATAGAATTATGACATTTGTTAGAGTAATAATAATAACACTTTTACCCTTAATTACCCTATTTACTTTTAACCGTGGTAAAAAAAGTAAAAAGTTACTATTCACCAAAAATTATTTTCATCTCATTGAACCACATTTTAGTCCTTGATATTAACAGTGACTCTCGGATTTTCGAAATTTCACTCACAGAAGTGGTAAATTTATGTTTTATGTAAATTTCTAAATTCTCATAGCAGGTGGGTAAAAGACGGTGAAAAGTTCAATAAAATGTTTATATATCTAAAGTTATTATAAAATTACACCAATGAATTGAATTTAACTTATATAGGTATTATGTATTAATTTTGACCTAAAATAAATTTAAATAAAATAAATAATTATTTAAATAAAATTTCTGTTTTTAAATAGTAACCGAGTGTTTTCACTATTCATCAATAATTGAAAGTTTCCATAAAAATACCAAAATTTCACCCTAGGAAAATTTCGATATTCTGAATCCAAAAATGAAGTCCATTTTGAAAAATAAAATTTACAAAATTTCAAAAAGTGTTTATTACTATTCATAATGGCTAGTTCTAATAATATTTTAAAAGAATATCGTTGTTTAGTGAAACTCGATATTCTGTACGACGCAAGCTATCAAGGAAGGTCGTGATTACATATAAAGCAAGCCAAGCTAGTGTTGTGGGTAGTGAATGATTCCTCTGATGATTTATATAATATAAAAAAAATTATTTCATATAAAAGTCTCGGGTATTACAGTAATACACCACGCACACCATTCCATGATTTGGTAGTCTTAACACTGAATCAACCTTCACCCTTAGCCTTAACTCTTTGAAGGCCATTTTGGACATCTCATACGAGGTAAACAGTAGTTGTTTTAGTATTATGGTGGTCAAAGTGAATTCCATTCTAGTCAAGTCTTCCACAAACCTCTTATAGAACCCTTCCATGACAATAATTCTCTACTCTAATAACACACTCTGAGGTGGATTCCATAAAATTGAATCACTTATATCATCAAGATACATGGATATACAATTATTATAAATTCTATGTCCTAGAAAGTGAACCTCATGATTCCATAACTTGAACATTAAGTTATTTTAATATATGTGATGCTCTATAATTACATCTAGAACCATCCTCAAATTTGTTGTATGATCCCCCTATGATGTCGAGTATATTGTCCTGTATTCAATTAATATAACCTCAAAACGTTTATGAAATAATGAAAGGTCTTTTTCATCAAATCTATAAGCACAGTGGGGTCATTCATAACACAAGTGGTAATCACTATGAACTCATAGTGTCTGTAGAAATGTTGGTATTCCATCAATGGATTATCTTGCCCAGAAACCCTAAATTGGTGGTAGATGGAAATGAGATCGCTCTTCGAGATCCATCTCACTCCTCACTATTGATCAAAGAGAACATAAATACTTGAAAAGGGATACTTTTTCTTTATTGTGTCCTAGTTCTGGTGATGATAATCCACCAAAATATTCCATCTCCCGTCTACCTTTTCCAAGAAAAACACATGGGCTATCCAGGGGGACACATTGGCCATGAAGTCTCACATATCTTGATGTTCCTATAACTTTATACATAGTTCTAAAATTTCAACAGGATACCACAGATATTCCACATAAGATATCAAAGTGGTGTCTATATAAAAATTGACTAAAAAATCTATATCCCTCCACAGATGTAGTCCTGAAATTTCTTTGGAGAAGATTCCCATTTAATCTTAAAAAAATAATGAATTTAGATGAATGAATATCTGAATACACCAAGGGATGTTCTCAGCATGTGAAATGTGATGGGATTCAATCCCATTTTTTCAAAACTAACTCACCATACCATGATATATCTCTCACCATAAATGATAATAGAATCTTATTAGTGTATATGCATCTGAAATTCATGTGTTGATTGTCAATATGTACTTGAAACATGGAAAACAAGTACAATCCCAATATAGTGTCAAATGTATTCCATAATTAAGAACAATGTCTCACATGGACCTCTATCAAACATGAAATATCACGTACTTCATCAAGATAAATTATACCGAAGAATCACACTTTGTTCAAACCTGAGTAAAAATAAATTGAGTCAGAAAATCAAATGTGAGATCTAGCTATCTAACCATGATTAAATCACTAAAGGAATGGAGTTCATGTGTTTCAAAAAATAATGAGGAATGTTTAAAGTAAAAAAATATCATACCATGGATAATATATTTTTAGTGGGGTTATAAGCACCCATATTTGGTTGTTGTCCCCAGTTCCGACTACCAACTCCAAGAGCCTAATGTGGGCCACCTAGTGGTGGTGGTTGGAGGATCTCATAACATTTTCTACAACCCATATCTTCTCCTACTTCTCTTCTAGTACAACCTCCCATGTGACCATGCTACCCTCACCAGGGAGATCCCTAATCATGGTGCTTCCTCTACAATAGTGGTCTGTCAGTTATCTTCTTAGGATGTTCAACATGTCTGGTTGGGTAGTCTCATGCTACGTGACCCAAATCATTACATGTAATTCAAGTTCCTTCTCCATGATTCATCAATTATCTATTATACCTATATCAACATTCCTGAATTTGATCATTGGGATGTATCCTGAAAATAAAACTTGGTGCATGTAATCTACAAGATACTACAGACAACCCCGCACTGTTGATCCAACTATCAGATCCATATATCTTGAGTCCATTGGAAAATAAGATATCAATCACAAGTGGTTTCCCCATAACCACATCACAGATGGGGATGCCCAAAGGAATCACGCAATAATGGATCTCTCTATGTAGTCCCTTCTCAAACATTTTGTCTTGGATGTAACCATCCCAGATCTTGTTAATGGAATATCCTATATGGTCTGTGTGACTCATTGTGTACTCATCCACCAACATATATCCCTTCTTAATCTCTATAAGTTCATAGATTAGAATTGAGTGAAATGGGGAAAGGTAATTCTCCTCATGGAAGAACAACAAGAAACCAGTCCATGTGAGTGTCGACTCATCATGAATCAATTTAACAAGGATCCACCCATAGCCAGCTGCTCCTAGAAAATTCTAGCTGCTAGTACAACCACTTGATCAATCAATTTCTGGATGTGCCTAATGATAGGGAACATGGAATCATTTCAATACCATCCTGCCTAGTGATCTAGATCATTGTAGAACCTCCATGGATTCTGGTGCTAGAACTCGCATAGTGCTTTTAGAATGCACGCATCATTGGATTCCTCTTCTAGGATTATTTATTACTGGAAAAGAATATGAGCTTATTCTTACCCTCCTAAAAGATGATGCATGAGGGATGGACCATAAAATAAGGCCTCTTTATTCATCAGCTCATCATTATGGCCATAACTAGTATCCTGGATGGAGATCTTAGTTGTTGCATCCTGAAATCTATCAAGATATACCACATAAATATAAAATTATATATATATATATATAACAATGGAGAGCACACTCAATATTGATATTCAATGATTCGATCATATTTAATGCATGTACCATTAATACATAAAATTGATATCTCGATATGTCATTTCAAAATGCATGTAGTCAATGTCCTGTTGAATGGATAAGTTGACTGCCTGCACAATCATTGGATTCTCTATCGTGAGAGTCACAATGAAATCACATTGACACTGGTTCCCTAATACCAACCAAGTCTTCATATGTGGACTACTCCAGAAAATGTATGAATTAATGAACTCCTTGAAAAAAAATATCTCATGAACTGACCCATGCTAGGGGTCGAACTACAACCACCCCATACATGCTCTGATAGGAAAGAAGCTAACAACCAGTATCGAAATCATAACAAACATAGTTCAGACATTACCAAATTAAATGTATGAAAAAACACAAAAATCATGATTTAAAAGTGCATAGGGTGTAATATAAAAAGAAGAAAAGTCCTAAGGAATCACCATTTATGAAAAGAATCTAGACAATACTAGAGTATAGTAGTGTCATCTAAAAATTAAATGGAAAAAATAAATTCCAAAACAAAATACATCCAAATATGAAATAACTAGAAAGCAAAACATTGAGAGATCCTAGCTCCTAATATCCATGTTGTGACCACCGTATGTGGTCCAATGTACCGTCTATCCATAAGCTACTCTGATGTCACTGATGACATGTCCAACATCTACATAAGTCATGAAATTTGGGGAAAATACCATGCAGTGGTTAGTATATTCATACCCAGTAGGAAAAACCAAATGCGTAAGGGAGAGAAGTAAGATATATTGTAGGAATATTTTGAATATATATTGTAAATAATATGCAATGATATTGAAAATATTAACCCAAGAATGAGAAAGAGTAACCTAATCCTAGTATAGTGTGCTCGATAGAGTGTGTATATGATCTTTATATTGAGTCATTTACACCCATTAAATAAAATTAAATTCATCCAACCATGAGAATATAAACATGGAAATAATATGTCACACAATCAGAATCATCACATCTAATGGATATAGAGTAAATCAATCCCAATTTATGGATATATATATATATATATATACTCAGTCAGATGAATCCCAATTGGAATGGTAAATGGATCACCATATCACAACATAGCTCATGAAGAAGAGTTTCTGATAGTTTCGAAGGTCCATAAACTGTTCCTAACATCTAATTCATCTATTCATAAGTATGTATATAAGTAAAACTAGTCCTTTCCACCATTAGGAAATGTTAAGGGGGATCAAAATTGATTTACCTGACACATACCCTAGTATTTCAGGGTTATTCACTCAGTATGTACTCTTAGAGTACCTGCAACATAGTACCTTGGGGGGGAGGTCATATCATGAATCATAAGGACCTGTGTCCCATATGATATAGGGATTACACTAAGTAGGTAGGGGAAGTAAACCCAATTAAATGGGGGTTCTACTCTATAGGCAGAGGACCCTCTCCCTGGTTTGATAGGGGGATAGACAATAGTCATCAATGTCCCACACTCTCTCTGATAGGGGGTTCAAGTCTATATGAAGGAATTCAACACCTTCACTCAATCTAATGGGGGGTTTCTCTCTAGTAAGAGAGGACAAGATCTCTATCAAAAAAGGTAGTTCCATTTATAAGAATTCTATAGAGGACCCATGTTGATGCTTCTTGGGCATTCCACTCTAAAATAATCTTATGGTGATCTTTCAAGATAACTATTGTGATTGGGAATTTTAACAAAAAGCACCTTTGATTGAAACACTTCACATCGTATCGCAGAAGGTATAATAAAGCACACAATCATGTTCTATGTTAAAAAACATTCATGATTGGTTGATCTAATGAAAAAAAGTTCATCCAAACTACAGAGATACATAATCCTGATGGTTACTCCAAAATTATTAATGGGTACATGTTGTCTGAGGGGACGCACACAACATGTGGTAATTATAAACTTCATAGACATTTCCCTAGAGGTATATGGCTCCCAATCCACATTGGAGTAGACACCGTGTAGGTGGATATCATGATGTAACCAGAATACCCAAGTTGTGTATTTTTCTTTCTGGCTATGTTTGTGTACATGAACCCATGTACAATTACATTGGTACATGACTATGATTCATTCCATGTACTCCCACATGGGGTCCTTCCAATGTGATCTATCATATGGATCATCCACCTAGGAAGGAGGTATATGTCTTGAAGAATGGCCACATGCCATTCCATCCTTCTAAACATCTGACACACGAACTACTATAACCATGGTCTATATGTCATGTGACTATTGATATACATGGAATGTAGTCTTTCTTTTTTATAGATTCTTAAATATATTTCACAAACTTTGATTAAAGTTGTTTTATAGTATATCTCACCTAATTTCCAAAAAATATATATGGTCCAAGACATGGTTCAATATTTCTGGCCATCGTTTTCTAGAAATCAGCTTCCATTGTTTATTATGGGGTCCTCAACCAACCCATGTATTTATTATTATTACGTATTCAAATTTTCATCATCCAATCATTGAAATGTTCATGCACAACCCATAAATATCCAATATTTATCCATGTTTTCTCGATCAATTCCAAGCTCATGAAATTATTCTGATTTTATCGGTCTTCTGGGGATCTTTTATGCAAGATAATGTCCAGCTGGGACAATAGGGTCTGAATGATGAAAAATGCGAAGAAAACTATGGTGAAAAATAAAATAAATTTACCTTGAATTATTGACTTTGGGATTTCATGGCTAGTGATTTAGAACTAGGAATGCAGAGTTACAAAATATTGAAATAACGAATTTATTCTAATATATATGAGCATACTAAGGATATAATTGGTGTAAATCAGTAGAATATGTTGATATTATCAATAAATTTATTTAACTAGGGTGTAAAGATGTAATTGAAGATTACTATCTATGTATTATATTATTATTTTCGAAAGAATATTCCCACCAACAATCAAAGGATGTCATTATGTTCACTGCACTCTGATCTTCTCTGATTCAGAATTTCATCATCATTCATGGAGGAAGGGAAGATCCAAAATTAACCCATGGTTCATTAAGCTTTACCTGGATAATTATATGACATGTTATTATTATATAATTCTATTTCGGTTAAGATGAATTCATTAATTATTTTAGTCATTAATTAATCCATTTAACGTATCAACATTGAGCAAGATGTGTGAATGTCACACGCCTACCTAATATAGGAAAGGAAAAGAGTAAACATTGAATTTAAAACTAAATCATTGTATTATATTTCTGATCTTATATTACATTTATGTGTTATTTATTTTTATTTATGAAACATTCCAGAATGATATAAAATATATTTTATATTTTTGAAAATATACTTTTGGGTACACTGAACCACAAAATTAATTATTATCTTAAAACAATTCTCTGGAAATATGTGAAAAAATATTTCAAATATTTTCAATGAAAAATCAAGTCACTAAAATACCATTCCCAAATAATGGTTTCAAAATTATGTTAATTAAAACATGTTTGTTTTCCAAAAAAATATTTTTTGTAAATATTTCATTTATTTTCTCATAGTCTTTATATTTAATTCTAATTAATTTTACCAAATTTATTCATTTTATAATCATAATTGAACCATATATTTGAAAAACATATTTCATCATATTCATACATTCCATTAAAAATGCAGGGTGATAATATTAATTAATAATTTTTTAATAGTTTGTCAGTATTTTTTTAAACCTAGTGTTGCAGGTAACATATGTTAAACTACATGTTTCATGTAACACTTGGAAAACTGATTTTTATGTTTAGTGAAATATATAAGGAGTATTAAATTTTTATTGAACAAATATTTCCCAAAATATCATTGTGTTACATTTATAACATTAGATAGGGGAATTAGTTTTTAATTTCTTATCATTTTTTTACTATAAGTATAAAAATAATCAAAAGCACAATGATACCTGTTGTTTTGACTTATTTTTTAAACCAAATAGGGGTGGTTTTAAAAATTTTAATTTGTTATGAATTGAAATCATTAATTAATTCAATTCAATATTTGGAGGGTAGACATGTTGAAAAAATTTATTTAAAATAATAAAGTGTTAATATAGGTTTTATAGGATTAATTATAGATCCAAATAATATTTTAGAAAACATAAAATATAATATATATTAATGTGGAAATCTATTTGTCGTAATGGTTTAATTTTTTAATTTTTTTAAAATACCTTTTTATACTATTATTTGAAAATAGATAACTTTTATTTTTATAGTAATTAATTTTTGATCAAATAAATTTACTATCATAGGATATTCTAAAAAAAGCAATATTCAAAATTTTTTATATGAAAAAACCCTCTTCAAACTCATAAAAATATATTAAAAATGGGTTATAATGAAAAAAAACATTATAGAGAGTGTGAGAGGTAACCATAGAAGATATTGATGGAGAAGGGGAGATATCATTAGAAACAGATATAATTAAATAAACATGATAAAAAATATATCCAAAATGGGTTACAATGAATAAATTAACTAAAACACCTAAAATAAAAAAATCAACCCTTGGTTGGATTACCAGTGGATAATTCAATCCTCATTAGTAGCATAGTATCATCGTATCAATATGTATTAAACCCTATATGCTTAGTTCCTTGAATATGAAAAAAACCTCTTCAAAATCTAAAAAAATTATTCCTTGTGAATTCTGATAATGTGTCATATTTTACTTCCATGTGGATATCACCCAAAAGTTATCATTTCATTGTCCATGAGAGAGATAAAATATTTTTAATAAAAAATTATATCTTATATATTTATCCTCAACCATATTATGATTTATTTCAAATCCATCCCCCTTTCAGGATAAATTATCATTTTAATGTTCTATCGGACTCATCATTATCCTAGGATCACTTATGCCAACAATGATGTGTCTCACGTGTGTTTTTTGGGGAGGTATGGAGTTTGAATGAATTACTTAAAATTCATTTTGAGTGATTAATGTAATTTTTTTATTCAAAAAATAATAATTGTTCGATTTATGTTCAAATAGAGGAACCGAGTATCTTTTTGATGCAATATATACAATGTTTGAATGTAGCCAATGCTTCTACATTTCCAATGTTAGACACCAATTGTGTATCCATGTAAGTTTTATCCATCATATAATATAATGATTAACTAAAAATTACTAGGATCAAATTGTGGTCAATGTGTTATATATGGCGATTCTAGCCTATAGTACTCGATTTTTAATTCATCATTGGATCGAAGAGCATTTTCCACGGTGTTAAATAGTGGCTCTGGTGCCTCTAGTGGCAGTTACATGGAATTTTTGACCCTATTATACCCTAACTTTGCCTTAAAAAAATTATAATACCCACATTCATTATTTATAATCCCAATGTAACATTTCATAACAATATATTTCCATTTTGGTTTATTTTTTATATTTACATTACATGTCTTACACTTTCATCGTGATTTAAATTTCCTTTCTTTAGCCCTTGAAATCATTGGGATACACTTACATAGAAGTACCCATTCACTTTTACTACCACCTATATCATTTACATATAATTTTTCTACCATTATGAATCATTTTAAATCCATGTATTACCACTATATATCATCTTTCATTCCTTTTATATATCATTTCACTAAATTTATACAATAGTTGAAATCACATGGTACCATTTATAACAGATATGTAATTTTATGTAACAGTAAGATTTCATTATGTACCATATATGAATTTCGAGAAACACTTATTTTGTTCCCAAATCCTCTTATATGTAAATTTAATATAAATTTATCCTTATTCATCTCAAGGACATGATTAAGGGTAAAAAACCACATCCAAATTCTCTTGAATCAAAATGAAAATTTTAAATTTAATATTCATAATTAATTTTTTCTATAATTATATATTCAAATTAAAATCACTCAATTTATTATGAAATTAATTAATTTTATTGAAGCCCATATGAAACATTCAAAATAATTATAAAAAAAATTAAATCCTTGAGAATTATTGGCAGTAAATACAGCCAAATAAAAGTAATTCTGGTCCTCACACATTAACTCTCAATAATGAATCTTTGAGGGAACTAATGATAAAAATATTTAAATATCTATAAAATTAAATGATAGAAATAAAAATATTACACTAAAAATATATTTTCCAAATAAATATCAATATATCATCAAATTATATTAAAAAAAGTCAAACCATATATTTTATTCTTCTAGAGGAGAAACAATGGGTCTTCTCATTTCTTTCATTTTAGATTCTTAATTTATTTCGTTGATAAATTTCACATTATTATCTACCTCACACTAATTTATTTTCTTTCCATAATAAGTGATAATATATATTCTAGTAGTGTTATGATCATTCCATTTTTACATTACACATTCTATAATATTATAAATGATGTACATTCTCCCCATTATAAATAAGTTAAATACCTGAAATCGTGAGGAATTTGAAATCATGGGTTTCATAACTCTTTGGATTATATATGTAGGTATAGTATATAAAATTATTTAACAAATATGAGGTTTCATAAAAATAAAAATTAATAATATCAATGTTATTTTTTAATCAAAATAAAACATTCAGAAATTTATAATTCCTTCTTCCCATGATCAAAATAGTATCATGAATAATGAAATATCAATAAATGATTTACACCCACCAGAGTTTTATATAAATATATAATCATTTTTGTTAATTTTTTTTTAAAAATTCATTTTAATATTTTTCCAAATTTTAGGCTTGTATCGACTCTCTCATCAACCTCCTAACCCCATACGATAAAAACATTGGTATGATAATAATTATTTTTTATTCTTCTAAACCACTTTCCACCAATTTTTTTAATATTTTCAAAAATTCAAAATAATATATGTATAATGAGTGAATCATGATTCTTCCCCAATACCTAGAAAATATCACTCATGAAATTTTCCTTTATAATTTAGTAGATCTTCTTTTCCATGATATCCCTCACCCCACCCTTTGACATAAAATTATCAGTTAATATAAATATAGTAGGATATGAGTGGATATAATTTTCTTATAAAATCGATAATCTCTGATAAAAGAAATCATGGATTACAAGGTATATATAAGGACTAATTTAAAATTTAATCTCACATTTATGCGATAAATCCATTAATATTGGTAAATCATATTAAATATAACTTTGTAAAGTCATATCCTAAATAAGCTTCAATGTAATTTCTAGTAGGTTACATTCCCGATGATCTCTCAATAAATACTCTCAAGAAATAATATAATGTAATATTTCTAAATGTTTTCTCTAGAATGATATATATGAATATATATAATCACTCTGAGAAATTATTATAATATCATGTTAATATATAATAATTTAAATAAATTCAATGAATAAAAAATGGTAGGAAAAAATCCCTTTAATGAATCAACTAATTCCACAGAAATAACGATTCACTAAATTAACACAAAAAATATAATCTTTTAATTAGATTTATTATCATAAAAATTAAATAAAATTAACATATAAATATAAAACACAACATCATTAGATTCCCAGTAATCTTATTTCTCATATAATAGGTTAGTAATATAAAATATATAAATGAGGGTATGAAAATAATCGATAAAAAATAAAATATATTTGTACGGAGAAAATTATAATTATATATTTATATAGTAAATGTAATAACTAGACTGAATTAAAGAAATCAATTTGGTGAATCATGATTTTGGGGGAATTATATTAATCACATAAATGAAATTTACAATTTTATCTCAAAATATATACTTATAATGATAAAAGATAAAATTAAAAGTAAAATAACTTTTCAATTAAACTCTATTACAATTCATTATTACTATTTTGGTGATTATATATGATATTATAATGCACCTAAAAGATATATTTATTCATTATAGCACTTGAACTATGACATTATTTCTTTAAAATAATGTTAGATTAAAATTGATCCAAAAATATTCCTAAAACTAATTTCTAAAAAAAATATATCTAAATTCAAAAAATGGAAATAAACCAAAACTAAACAGATGTATTAGTTTTATATCCCAGTTAAGAACTGGATTTGAAATTCCACCTGATGTGTAGCACAATCATTTATCCCAAATTCGATGGTGGGTGGAGTGTGATTGATTTAAAAAACCCACTCTTATTTCATTCATCTGGTATTCAGTGGCCCCTATTTTTAAGGAAACAATGGATAGATTACCAAAATTACACTCTCATGGAATAGTGATATAGCTTTCATACTGAGGTATGGATTAATTTTTTTTCCCCCATCAAGATTACTACATGAACAACCACTTCTTAAATGAGAAAATCACATTTATGTTATGTTGTATCAATTGAATAATAAAAGTTAATGTTAAATTGTAATTTTATTTTAACAAAACTTCATCATGAACAATCAATATGAATGCATTTCCTTTTAATATAATAATTTAGTGTCTTGGGTTTCTCAAGATAAATCTACTTTCATCTCATTTTGTAGTCCATCCAATCGGTGTTCTACCTGTTTAAGGATATTCATGTGTACTTCATGTGTTAGATATTTCATTTAATCCTATTCCTATATGAAAAAAATAAGAGTTGGATGAATATTAAAATTCAAAATACTGATATGAGATTCTCAATAATGTTTCTATATAATTTCATGATAATTATTTAAAAATATTATCCTCCATCTAATTTGGTTCTAATTCAATCTATTAATTATTGTAATGTAACTCTTGGAGTTGAATATCACTAGAAAATGTTTTACTATCAAGGTACTCTATACATTGATTAAATTACACAACATGGTTGATTTCATAAACATTAATTGAAATATATAAGAACAAAGGTGTTAATGCATCTACTCTCTTGGTGGGGGGATGATTTTGTAGTTTATAATTATCCCATTAACTCTAAAATTGATGTCAAGATCATTGATATCTAATATGTATGTTAGTTCATGAGTCTTCATCATCAATCTCTATATCTTCATTATAGGTTCGGATCTAGATATCGAGATGTTTAGGCAGTTCATATTCATCATATAAGGCCACATATTATCGAACATCATTAAAAAAATATTGATCAAATGGTACACCCTTCTTAGCCTTCAGTCATTGGTAATAAATTTTAGACGAGATTAACCATGCAAAATGGTTCTAGAAATGGGATACATGTGACATAGATATTCATCATTAACATTTCTTCAATAGTATGATCATTATTCCTTTTTAAGATGGGCTCCTCATAATTTTGAATATGTTATTCTTGTGCATGTTTGTAATTTATTAAAGAATAATAGTAATAATTTGTATACATCAAGGAAAAATTATTTTTATAGATATTTTTTATAAAATCACAAGAAAACTATTTACATAACAGTGAAACAATGTAAATGATCATCCGATCAGCTCCCCAAATTGGATCTATGTTTTGAAACAAATATTATAGGGTGGAGTTAATGCTCCAATTTATTTACTTGTAATTCAAATTGTATTACATAGGTTATCTCACTTTAGTAGTTTTATAGCCGACCACAAGAAATCAAAATTCCATTATTATATTTATTTCTATCTCAATATTTTTCAATAAAAAGATACATATAGAAATATAATGTTAATTTAATACTATAGTAAAACATGTAGAAAAAATTACAATAAAATGATGTCAATATTTTCATTGTCCAATGTTTGTTTACATGGATTTGATCATTATTCAATGTTCTTATCAAAATGTAATATAATAAAAAATTCATGAAATTATATAAATTAATTTATTAATTGTGACGTTTTTCATTCCATGAAAACATATTTAGAACACAAAAATACACCATCCATGGTTAATAACATACATTAATTGCGAATGTGGCACATTCCTTAACCTGGATATATCGTAAGTTCTTTCATCCATTGAATAAACTCAACTCCATCATTTGAAGAGTATTATCCCAAATATGGGTAGGAAAGAATGTAAATTAATGAATATAATGAATTAAATAGGATCAAAAATGTGTGGTGTAAGATTGACACAACCGTCTTATTCATAACACTTTCCCTCACTATAAAATTAAAATAAAACACAAATAATTGAAGTAAATAAATGTTACAATTACATGAAAACCATAGATAAGGCCAGACCTTGTGCCATTCACTCAACATTTAGAGTGTGAGAGATCATGGTCGATAAAGAATATAGAGATAGATAAAAAATAAATACACAATAGAAGATGAAATTGGAATTAAAATATACATAATGGGTTAGAATGAATAAATAATCTAAAAATAACTGAAATAATATATTTTCCCTTAACCATATTAAATTTTGATCAGCTAGTTATGCTTCAATAACATGAAACCTTTGTATTTATAGTCATCATATTCTCCATGATCCAGTCTTTTATTCTCAAAATATCATACTAAAAAACTCAATAATTATTTTCTCCATGAATTCGTTCAATGATTCCTCTATTAAATCATTGTTATGGGAACCTAAAAATTAAACATTAATTAAACTTGATATAGATAAATTGTATTTGACATTCCAATATTTATTTTCACATATCCTCATATATGAAATGACTATATTTGACTTCATACTTATTTTTTGATATATTCCTTGTCCCATGTTGTATATGACTCATCATTATCCTAGCATCACATGTTAATTAAATAATGTGTCTCACTAGGTTTTTAATGATGGGATTACGGTCTTACAAAGTGGACATGATTTGATTTGATTGAATCCTATAATTTATTTTTTTAATGTTGTATAATTATGAGATGTATGTTCATAAAATTGATCCAAACTTTTTTTTGTTGTGACATAGCCAATGTTGAGAAATGTCCAATGTTGTTACATACCTAATGATGGCCTCATACGACATAGCACTATACATTTTGATTTTCTTCTTGAATAGGGGTTCTATCTTTTTTATAGGGGTTACAGTATTCTCTAGTTTTAATTCATAGTAATATCACCATATGGTAGTGGAATTTTGGATCATGATTGGGCTTAAATAGTGGAACCAATTGTGTTTTATGGTTTCCTGGGTGAATCATAAAAACAATGGTTTATCCCTCAGTTACTATTACATAGACTTATGAGAAAAATATTACCTTTACTCAACTCCAGTAAACCTTGGTGTACCTTCACCTAGCCATATATTACCTTTATGTAACTCTATCTACTTTTTTATATTGTATCTTATCCATATATAGAAATTTCTATTACTTTTACACCAAACACGAGATCGAGGGTTAACCTTAAGTTGTGGTAACCATACCCTTATGTAGCATCCTCATAAAATTATATAGATTTTTAAATCCAATGGTTAATAATACATATAATATTTCATACCTTTATGTAGGATGTCTCAACCTTTAAATTATGGTGGAAATATGTGGGTACCCTTACGTAGCGGTTGGATACATTTTTTGTTTCAATTGGATACCTTTTTTAAATATGAATTATTTTCAGATACCCTTGTGCTATTTCGAAAACCACTCAAACATAACAGTAAGAAACTTTTCACCCATCTACAACAATTACAGTATGTGTAATGGTAATAAGGAACATCTAAAATTTCATGAATCTAAATCAAAATTTAATGTGAAACATTTTCAATTCCTTTTTTCACTAAATTTATTATTCAAATGAAAATCCCATTCTTTTTAATTTATCAATTAATAACATAGGAAAAATATTTCAAACATTAATATTCGTTATAAAAAGACAAAAAAATCAAGATATTTACTAGATTCAATATCTCATGAGATACATTGTTGGCGTCCATCCTAGTAGGAAATTCACATTATAGTACTTCATCATAGACCATGACCATATACTGAGGTAACTACATTCATGGGGGTATTTGGAGTAATACAACATGGTGGTGGTGGGAGTTATTGAAGGAAGATCCCATCCGTGGATGGAGGCTAGCTAGACAGTCTATGGATACAACCAAAGCTGAGAATGTGTTAGAGTCTTGGGAAATTAAAAACAGTGAGGCGATCTTATCAGTTGTGCGGTGTGTCACACTATCAGTTTGGAATTTTGGGATGATGGAATATGACCTGGAAAATAATGGTAGTCAATGTCGACTCGGTGGTTTTAATGAATGATTGTGGACCCCATCGATGGATCCAAGTAAATGGAATAGATGGTGGTGGTCAGACTAATGATCCCTCGATGTTGGAAGGCTTATTTAGAATTTGAGATGGTAGCCTAAATGTAATGCTCGAATTGTGAATAAAATGCATGTCATATCCCATGTGCAGACCTCAAAAGGTGTTTAGAGTAGGACAGATACACAAAAAAATCAAATTGGATTGGAAGAATAAATTGATACTTCAATACCAATTGAAAATAGGCACCACGTAGGTCTCCATGGGGATATGCTTGTTGATTATCTTTTACACACATTATAATTAGAGAATTATTTAAATTTAAATTTCAATGAAGGGGTTTCTACTGTGTTTCTGGTCGGTGGTCCATCATGACATGTATCGGACCTTGTTTCACTAGGCATATGGTTCATCTGTCGTTCCCCTTAGACAAAATTAAAATTGGGATTATAGAATAATAATAATAATTTATGGCCTCTGTGATTTGGAGTAGCATCTAATGAGATAAAAACCATACCAAATTCATTGGATGTCTACATAATTCCTAGACAACCCACCACATTCATATTATGTACCTGTATTTTTATTCCCCATAAATTATTTAACATAAAAAATTATTTCATCACTTTTAATCCCACAGTTAAGGAGATCATGTTACGTACATGGAATTACAAATAAATTAATTATTTCTATATTTCATTGAATTAAATCTAGTGAAAATGGTGATGGGTATTCACAAAACAAAATTATGTTGTTGAAAATCACGTGATAATTTCAAAAACACAAAGGGTGTGCATAATGGTTCAGGGATGAGTTCAATGATTGAGAAAGGTTTAATCTAATTAAATGAGAATCATTAGGAAGGTATAGGTGTGTATGAAAACACACAGCAACATTAATTTTTTTTAAAATCTCATTATAAAGAAGGTACATTAATAAAAAAGACGGTTAGAAGTCTCATACGTTAGATAGTGCTTGTAAATGTTTAGGTGGAGATTCATAAGTTATTTGAAACACCTTGAGAAGAATTTATATAGGGATATGTAGTGTAAATTTATTCTCATTGGGATTTGACTAAATACTAATGATAATTTATTAAGGTATTTATTTCTTTAGAGAAGGGAATTATTGATTTATTTATAAACCTTTTTTGTGTCATTAAAAAACGCCAATCTAAAAAACTTCTCCTGGATTTTTCAATGGTTAATACACATGAAAAATGGATTTCATTTATTTATAATTCTATTTATAAAACCCATTATAGTAATACAATTAATAATACAGAGGAAATTAATATTCATAAAAGAAATTTATTTCATTAAATGTTAATGTATGTTTTTTAAAATTTACTATTGACTTGTAAAATAAATTAAATAACATTAAAAACACAATATTTTAAAGTATAAATATATTTTTGGTTGTGAATTAATTTTGTAAAATTTGTCACATTACTATTTTTCTATTATATATTCATATTACACAATGTATTTAATTTTTACCTCATAATTTTTTGTCTAATAAAAATATCAATAAATAACCATTGTATAATTTCAGCATGCGGTTTTCAAAAATGATTTTTTTTACCAAAAGTAATTTTTTAAATATATTAATTTATAATTTTAAACGGAATCTTTTATTTATTAAAAATATGAGATTCTATGAAATTATCAAATTACTAACCCAAAAAAATATTTATATGGGACTCAATTAATTAATATTATCAATTAAATTTAAATAAATATTTTTAATAAGACTATTTAATAAATTATCTTTTATTTAAATTATTATAGAAATCATCATATTGAGTGTTTTGGATGGTACTATATATATATATATATATATATACTAAAATACATTTTTTTCTTTATATCACAATCTAATTTTACCAAACACATTATATAATCTTATATATATATAATGTACTAATTAAAATGGATAAATATAGTAATTATTTCATTTAAAATATAATTTAAATATTTATACTACAACTATCTAGATAAATAATCATTTATATTACTAACATAGTCTCTAGGGTTATGTTTAGTAATTGTTCATCTTTTTTGAGTTTGTTAATGGAACAATGTTTTGATGGTAATCTCTATAAGCTCTAAATTCACCCATAAATGAAATATCTCATGTTTCAACTATTGAATATCATCTTGGGATTGTTCAATTTAAAATTGAATTTAGGTAATCTCCCTCAAAGGCTTATATAAATGGGATTCATAAGGTTTTATCCTACTATTTGATGTCGTCTCTTCTAATTTCCATGAAAATTAGTTATTTTTAAAATTATAATAATATATTATTCATTAGGTTCACTATATTATTAATATATTAATAATGGTTAAATTATTAATAGTTTTATAATCTAATTAGAAAATTTTATATATTTTTTAAAATGGTCCAAAAAATATTGTGCACTATTATCTATAAATGTATCACTTAATATGGAATTTAATACTTCACTATATAATTTCATTTATGTTTTTTACGTTGTTTCAATTTAGGTCACATGTTTTATGATCATTAACCTGCTAGTTCAAGGTTATAACAATCTATGTCAAGTATTTTTTTATTATTCCCAATAGTGTGGATTCATGAGAAGTATCCCAATTGGATCCCCTTCATTGTGTATTATCGTGATGTTTCTTATAACTTATTTTGATAATACAATTACCTGTTGGTAATTTATGAATGATATTTAATATTTTTCAATTTTTCGTTCCTTTTTATTTTTATTTTTATGATTTTCATGGATTTTATTTTATTACGGTTTCCTATTATTCATAAATCATATTTGAGGAATGAGTTGAATGATAGTTTTAGGATGAAATTTGAGGTTGTTCAATAGTAAAATATGCCTTAAAATATTTCCTTAAAAATTTATAACAATGAATGTTTGTCCAAACTAATTTTTTCCATTGAAGCAGAATGATTAAAATTTTAGTATTAATATTATTAAGTTTTAACGATAATTATTGGATATTGAAATTATATAACCATTTTAAATTCACTTCTATTAATAATTTATAAATTGTGTGTTTTATAAATTTATAGAATTTTTTCATTATATGTAATTTAATGTGAAAAAATATATTACAATCAAACTATTTTAATTGGTTTCTTTTGGATGTTGATGTAATGGACTCATGGTGTTGTCATACTAGTCTTTGTGTCACAAAATAAATAGTCAAATCAGTTGGTATGTAGTCAATATGTCTTCATCTTGTTTATAGTTTATTGTGGTTAGGTTATGTAGTTTCCACTATTATTTAGATTTGGTTCTCATATGGTTTATGATGGTGACTCAAAAGTAACATAGTGATATTAGGGATTTATTCATATGATTTTTCATAATCTTTGGGTCAGTTTTTTTATCCTCTACGACTATTAATTCAACATAGTTTTATATTCTTGTTTCAGATTGTGATATTTAAATTAAAAAGTGAATTCATTTTTATAGAATTTTTTCCTTAATATTTTGGTATCATTAAATTTTTTATTTTATATATTGATTTTATTTATTTAAAACTACATCTTTTCATTGTAAGTGTTATCCATTTCATGGGGGCATCATGTTGGGTTCTGGGCTAGGACCCATTTCCAATTCTTTTTCAGGAGGGCTATATCAATATTATTTTATCACTGTTGATACCCTAGTACTAATCACCCACATATGGTGGTCATTAATGACATATAGACCTTGTGGCATACAGTTCATGGTGATGTTTCATGACTTCATGGGGTGATTTTTTTTGCTTCCATAAAATATGAAATAGTGATAATCTAAATAAAGAATTTATTCACTTATCATTGCTCCGACTCCAATGTGGGAACCAATAAATCATTTATGATATCCATATAATGTTGGACAATCAAACCCAACAAATACATGATTAAATATAATTACATAACAAATAACAAAAGGGGTTAAATTTAATTTAAATATTCCATATAGAGTTTTAGAATAACATACTTTTTAGGGGAGAACCAATTGTGACTCAACCTAAATATTATATCACATGAGTATTCATAATACAATTATATTTGGTTAAATAGTATAACTTTTCAACAAAAACATATACGATCTGATCATTGGTGATGTTGTAAATATATAATCTGTAACCACAACAAATAGCACTCAATATCAAGAGGGTCTGTATATATTTTCTATGATTTGAGATTTATATCAGAATATAAAAAGATAAAATGTTCCACCCATAACGAGAGGTAGATACAGTAGATATAAATAGATCAATATTGAAGACATAATAAACCCTGTATATGTTGATATTTGTTAATATTAATTAGTGTCTAAATATTGATAACTAGAAATATTAGATTAGGATTATGTAGTGTAAGAAAAAATTTTAATCCATATCATAGAATAAGAGAATATATATTAAGATGTAGTGAATTTATGTTGCTCATCCTAATTAATATTAAAAATGACCTATGTCGTCATAGATATATGATCCTTAGCATGCCTTGTAACTCTTATCTAACATAGATTAAATGTTTAACAAGTCCATGAAAATAATATATAATATATTCACTACACACATTCAAATCATCTAAGAAATATTTTTTTATAATAAATGGTAAACACACTCAAAATAACCAATATATTTCATGGATTATAATAAATTGAAATTGAAAAATTTCCAAGAGTATGATAAAAAATGTAATTACTGAAAAAAATATTGGCACAATTCTTGTATAAAAAAATTGGGGAAACATATTGGACACCCAATATACACTATGAATATGTCACTTGAAGTGGGAGGTTATTTTTTACATTAACTCTAAAATTCAATATCTTACTTGTATATAAAAATAAACTAGTGAATACTACTATTCATTATATATTTCATGTTGGAAAAGAATATCCTACACTGGATTCCCATGTTCGTTAATGATAATTTATTGCAAATTAATATGTTCATGGTCCCATATTGAAAGATAAAAACTAACACATGATATAACTTATTTTAAATTTTATTTACAATGATTTAAAATAGAGTTAGAAGGTAAATTGATATATTAACTTATAAAATATTGATAAAACAGAAATGAAGAAATGGAGATATAAAATTAATAATTATTTGAAAAATAAATTAATTTATGATCATGTTTTTTTAAAATAAATCCAATACATAAATCCATTATGAAATCCTAGAATAAAATAAATCATCAAGGTAGGTTTTGGTTATATTATTAATATTCTCATGTTTTTACGTATGTCCAAAACATTAACACATCCACTACATTTCCTATGAAACACTATTTTAATCCAATTTGAAGTGTGGTTCATTGACATTTAATGCATTTATGATTACATTTGAATACATGAATACCAAAATAACATATATATGGGACCTAAGGAGATGAATTTTTTTTGTAATTTATAATAAAAGAATGAAAAGTACAACTGAATACTCTATTATTACAATATATTTTTAAACATTTTGAAACCAGATAAACATTAAGGATCTCCATCTTACTCCATGATTAATTCCATGGTATGTTCCACCAATAATAGATTATTATAGATTAGAAACCAGGAAATTTATGTGTCTTATAAAACGCATATTATGTAAACCAAATATATAATGTTAAATGTATGTAATTATATCCCAACATAGCTTCATGAATATTTAAGATCACTACATAATCAAGGGGGAGTGGGTTCACATATCATTGTTCTAATAAAACTTTTGGAAATTATTTAATTATTCATTCCAAAAAAATGTTGGTGAAATATCTATTTATATTTACCAATGTTACGGTTATATTTGTAAAAAATATATATTTAACATTGTGTAGAAATTGTATAGGGTCTTCTATATTATCACAGGGTGGGTAATGACTACCATCAAATACCAATGGTGATCGTTACCATTTTAAAGAGATTAGTGATATCCTGTAATCCAATTAAAAAAAATTTCACTACCAATGAAATGTTACTATATAACTACCATAATAAATTATTTATTACATTCCACTAACAATATATTTATTTACACAATAATTTAATAGAAATAATATATCCATAATCCTCAAAAACTCAATGAAAGGTATATTTAAAATATAGTTAATATTATAAAAATAACAAGGAAAAATAGAATTTATCCGATTTGATTATTTATAATAAAAAATGAAATGTAACCAACCCATATCTCATTTTAAACAACAAAATAAGTGAAATCACCAATATTTAATTGTAAAATTGATGATAATCATATGAAATTACATTAACAATTCATAGATAAATATGTTGTATGATATGAAGGAAAACTAAAATGGTATAAGGGTGATATTATATAGACATACTGTTTATTGAGTATGAGATTCCCTCATGAATCCTCATTGATGAAAAATATATGAAATAGAGGATGGGAACTAACCAAGATATCCCTTGATATAATTTACATAAAAAAAATATATAATGATGAATGGGGTTAGTGGAAATATGTTGATGGGGGCCAAAATTTATTACTCTACTAAAATACAGGGGATTTGGATACTGTGTACCTAGTGGTATCAAATAGTCACTCCTACTGCTTATAGAGTCATTATATACACTCTATATACCCACATAGTACCCGATGTCAAAAAAAGATATCAAATCTAGGGATAAATCCTTTATTAGGACATTATACTACAAAACTAGGAACATTCATCTAATATTGTATTTAAAATCATAATAACTCATCATCCTCAACCCAAAAAAATCCATGTTCTCAAATGAAAAATGAACAGATAACCAATACAAGAAAATTAATGATTCCCATGATATAACTCTCTAAATTTGACACTTATTATCACTTCTTATGAATACAAAAATGATTTACCTAAAAAACTGAAAATATAGAAAATATCACATAATTAATTACATTTTGTATATTCATGGATTTTGAGCTAAATAAATTATTTAAAATTCAGTGTTCATTTAAATTAGTAATAAATTATGAAGATGATTTATCCTATAATGTAAATGATTGTTGTTCTATAAAGTAAATATTAAAGTGATGACATACCAACGATTAATTTTCAATACAATTTATATGCAATTATTATTGATAATAATAATTCAGAATATGGGTTTTAGTGGGGTTTATTAGAGAGGTAGTGATATATATATCTATATTAAAGGACTATCATATGTATTTTACAATAGTTCATCATATTAAAATTGATCACTCTAGGTAAGAAATATTTATTTTATTTAATCATATCAATTTCAATATTTTAATACTGGTCATTATAACCAATAATTTTAATGGAAATCATGGTTAATTTATGATCATCCTTAACTATTATTAAACATTACACCAATAAAATTATTAGAAAAGTATATATTGTGTTATCAGTTATAACCATTGGGCCTACATTTATGAGAAAATTTTAATCCATATAATTACAATGAGGTATGTCATGTGATGATAATGGGGTTAGTGATAAATAATGTAACTGGTGATGATCTATACAGTAATTTTTATGTAAAATAGTAGGGATAATATAAATTAGTGATGTATATAAGGAATTTAAAATTGGGGTATTGATGATAAGTGTGGACAGTTATCTTTGTATGGTGGGATTAGTATATACTATATAGTTTTGTGGTCTATGAATGGTGGGGTTGTTGTTGACTATGATGATTAGCTTAAAAAATATATTGTGGATATAATTTTTTATTCCTTAATAAGGAAATGTAATACTAATTCAGAAAAATTATTAGGAAAGGTAGGGTAATGAGACTTAGGGTCAATGATGAGGCCTTGGAGAATAGGTTTATAAATAATAGTTGTCACGACCCGTCCTCGGGGCCCGTGTCCTGACTACCCCAAACCCGCCTTCCATAGGCCAGGGGCTGGCGATTAGCACTAAAGGCGTAATTCTCGATAAATGGGAAGGCATTGCCTTTATAAAAGTAAACAAAACACCATAGAGTACGAGCGGAAGTAATACACAAAGTACAAAAGGAAGTGATGTAAAATTAAATGGGCCTGAATACAAACCTAATCGATAGGACAGATACAACTGAATAGATGTACAACAGAAAAAGACAAAAGCTGGAAGAATGGAAGCAACTCCTGGATCGTCCTCCTCGGATCCTACCTGAAGGGTATGTACAGATAGAGCAGCTCCTGGATCGTCCACCACGGATACTACCTGAAGGGTAGGTACAGATATCATCCACAGCTCTCTTGCCCACCAACCTCCTCCGGGTATCGTCTCACCGTGAAGTCCACCTCTTGATACTGACTCGTCGTGAGGTCTACCTCCGGTTATCATCCAGTCTTCGAACACTCGGCCTCCATCAGCACTGCCCCTCGTATGCAACCAACACAATGAGGTGCAGGCATATCCCGTGCAGGGGTGAGTATAACGATACTTATTATGGACCCCGACACCCTCAAGGTCTCACTGAATCCAACAAGGATAACCACAAATAAGACCTAAACATATAACCTCGACTTAGGTATATGCCAATACATATACCTAAGTTATCATGTAACCCATCACAATCATGAGAAACCATAAAGATTATGAAATCAATGGATAACCACTACCCAGGTATATGCCCATACATATACCTAGGTTATTAAGTGACCCATCTCAATCATGATGTAGACACAAAGGTCATAGAATCAGCTCAAACCAGGATTTTCAATATCGAAACCTTAACTGCTAAAGAGCCCCGTCTCTGGAGTGTACAGTGATCCATTCATGACTCCGAGGTACTGCTCACTAACCTAAGACTGCTGAGGTACTTCTCCTATCGAGTACTCCGGGTCAGCCACCCAAACATAGTAGTTCTTCCCGCTGGGGTATGCCACCCAAACAAAGTAGTGCATCCCCCTAATAGCCTGCAGTGGTACTCTCCAGATGAGTACTACGAGTCTACACCCAAACAGAGTAGTGCTTCATCTGCCATGGGTCTGCACCCAAACAAAGTAGTGCTCCGTCCACTGGGCTAGTGGACTCACTCCAAGTCGAGTCGGTCAAGTAGTCTTCAGGTCTCAGCCGGCTACACGGTCTCCGTACTCCGCACGCTCATCTCCGGGAGGGTCCGCTCTAGGAGCTACTCATCGATACTCCAAGTATCACAAAGTCCCATGAAGAAGTATCTGAAAGGACTGCCTCATCATAGGGGTCTCAACGCAACAGACAGCGTATCAATCTGACGCTCGGTCTGTGAGTTACAAGCCTTTTCTTCCTCGGGGCCCGGTTGGTTTCGTGTGCGAACCAACCCGGCCGTATCTCAACTGTATACCGAACCCTCATAGGGTATGCTCATAGGGACCATTTCTCAATTTGATCACCAACGCCACTGACAGTTCATCAAACGGACGTCTGGTCTGAAAGTTATCAGCTTTTCCGTTCTAGGGGCCCGGTTGGATTTCGGTTACAATCCAACCCGGCCACTATCCAACTACATAAAAAACATAGGTGAAGTATTCCAAAAGTTCTGTGTCATCAAGAGAAATCCAACAAATCGACAACACATCAATCAGACGTCCGGAGCTCATGATATAAGCATTTCCGCTCCGAGGGACCGGTTGGTTTAGTATTCGAACCAACCCGGCTATACTCAAAGTTATCTGAAACCTTGAGTGTAATATACCGAATTGACCGCCTCAATCCACGGATTGAATCGTAGCTTACGGTGCATCGATCGGAGGTCTGTAGCCGTAGATATGGGCAAAATACCGTAATAAGTCCGTGAATAGGGGGTTCGGGCTCGGTCCAACCCGGCCCGATACCCCTGCTGTCGGCCCGAACTGGGTCGACCCGACCCGGGTCCGGGTCTAGCCTACTTGGGTGTGGCCTGGCCCGGCCCGACCTGGGCGCAGCCTGGGCGGCCCGACCTTGTACGCTCGGCCTGGCCGGCGTGGCCTGGCGGCTCACCCCACTCCGGCCGCGGTGTCTTCCAGGTTCTCCGGCGCGGAGCGATGGTGCCACGGCTTGTTCGACTTCAACGGTGTCGCGTTTCTTCGCCCAATCTTTATTATTTTCCACGCGGTGCACCGGCACCGCGTTTCCATGTTCATGATGCAAAAAAATCAACAATCACGGGGGAAGGAGGGTCGGCTGTGTTCGTGTGGTCCGACCTCCTCTCATTATTGCGATACCAGGAGGCTCAAAAAGGACGATAAACATCGAAGATAGTATTCAGGAACAAAAAGAAATAATCCCCTACCTCAAAGAAAAAGTTGAACGAAGGTTCATCGCGAAATTTCACAACGTGGAAGAAGGCGCCGTGGAAGAAGGATCATCGCGTCGCGGAGAAAAGATTCGTCTGCGTCACGTCGTCGATCTCCGAGGATCCGACGTTCTTTTCGACCTTCGTCGGAGGTCGGTGTTCTTCGCATTCTTCGTGTTCTTCATTGAGGATGGAGTGCTTCCAGGCTTTGAGGGATTTCTCCCCAGCCCTCTCGTACAATGAACCCCTTTAATAAAATAATACTTCTCTTTTTTTATTAACACACAAGACAAACATTTTGAAATTCAAAATTTGAATCAATCAATTTATTGAATTAATTGAGAAGTTTAAACTGCCCAAATTAATGAGGCATTTATGCATTAAGTTAAATGTAAGAGTTGACTCTCAATTAAACGGGGGTGCGGGTGTGTTACCTAATTAATTGTGGGGGGTTTCGAGGAAGTTGAAAAGGTGGGGATCATGTGGGCCCCACACCACAAATATCCTACCTAGTGGAGTAGGATATAGTGGGTTCCACTTCACCCACATACCATAGGTAAACCAACTTTAAATGAAATAAAATTGGTTGCACCATTTTATTTTATTCATTTACTTAACCCAAAAATTAAAAAAACACACCCGAGCAAACGTAACTCTGGAAAATGTGTTCCTATGAAATTGTCGGTGCTGCGATTCCATCAGTGTCCTCGGATTTCGATTCCGAGCACCGGTTCAAAATATAGGAAAAACCGCTCATTCGTTCACTGAACGTACCCGAGATAAAATTCTGAAAATGATTCCGGGCACACCGGGCCTCGGAATCAGGTGCCGTCAGAAACTGCATTCTTGTAAAATTCAAAAGATATTATGAAAAAAAAAATTCCATGAAATTTCCAGGTCTTTACATTACTCCCACCTCAGGGCTTTACATCCTCGTAATGCTTTTTACACAAACTAGGGATACAAAAGCAGTACTGAGCATGCATCTGAGACTTTCGCCCCCATGTGCTCACCTGGAAGTTTCCGTACTACCAATGAAAGCGAACCCGAGGAATCGACTGTCCTCGTAGGACCCTCTCCTGTCGATCCTCGACCTCTACTGGAAACCCCGTGCATGGCGTCCTGTCATCGACGTCCAACTCCTTGAGGTCGATGATGTGTGAAGGATCATCCATGTTCCTCCTCAGCCGAGGTACGTGGATGACATCATGCACCTTGTGCAACTGGTGTGGAATGCTCAAGCGGTAAACTACCTCGCCTACCCAGCTGAGGACCTTGAAATTTCCGTTGAACCTCGGAGATAACTTGTCACATCAGCCACATCTCCGTAAACCACGGTAAGGTGAGACCGGTATATGGTCGTGATCATTATCCTCGAACTCTTGAGGTCTCCAATTTCTATATAGAATTGAAACTCAAAACTCCTGCTGCCACGAGGGTAGGGTTGACCGGCTTAAGAATGATCAGCCAATCCCTCATATGCATGAGTTTATCCTGTGAGGCCTAGGGTTTCTTTTTCACCGACCAAGGAAAACCCATCTCACCATCGTAATTAAACCACAACCTTTTTGAATAATACCGTCAATTTTTGTATGAACTGTGATTGCCCAGTCCATACTCTAACCAACATCATAAGGCCTCGACGCTACCACCAAGAGATTCCACCCCAAACTATCGCCTCGAGGGTCAGACCACACTATCGGCGTAAGTGTGATTATCGAGTCTCCTCCCAAGGTATCTCCAGATCTGAGGATCAAGTCTATGGCTTACCGGAAACTCTAGGTCCAGGACAAGATTTGTGAATGGAATGAATGATTCATATCGACATCTGTTACTACAGCAGCTAGAAGTGGACACATAATGACCCTTGAATCATTTTTTAGATCCATTGGGTCACACTCCTTAACCGCATGCAACCCCACTCTTCCTCTGCCCTCCAGCTCCCTGATCCTGGCGGGGACAAATTAGGCGGGTGGTTGTAGCATGTTAAAAATGTACACCACCTCATGCTGCTCTCCTAGCTCTGCCTCCACGTCTGCTGCTTTCTATAATCTTCTCTCATTATAGATTACGCTTCTTGAAACATTTAAGATGCCCGAGTCTCAAAGACTAGCGCCATCATCCTGTTTCATACTGCACTGTGCAGTCTTCATCCGCTCCTTGATGATCTGCACCATCTTTGCCTATGATCAGTAAGAGCTGTTAAGATTTCCTCTTTTCCAAAAAGAGAAACTCGGTCTCATCCCTTGGATGAACCACACCCATTGCCTAATATAGTCAATCCTGACATGAATGTGGCATTCATTCCATGGATGATGTCCTAAGGCCTCGACATAACTACCAAGAGATCCAACTGTCACTCTCGCCTCCAAGGGTTGAGTCACACTGTCGGCATCGGTGTGAGGGAATTAGGTCTCCCTTAGTAGGAATCTCCAAAGTGATGGTCAAGTCAACAGTTTTTAACCGGAACCTCTCAGTATCAACCGAAAAAAGAAAAAAAAAGCAAACATCACAAAGATATGTGTCTTTTTATTACTACAGCTCATAGTACAAAGACACAAATACAACAGCAACATTGAACTAGATATACAAGGGATGTATCCACTAGTTTCGCTCCTACCCACCTTCTTCCGGAGCTCTACCGCCTGGTCCAATGAATGGTTGTTTTCCAATCACTCGTCGCTGCATCTGTCTTGGTGGCTCCTCCAAAGCCTGTGGATCAACTGTGCGGGGGTTCGGACAGTCACGTACAAGGTGACCCTTCTTGCCGCATTCATAACACTTCCTGATCCTCGTACAACTAGCTCTGGTCCTCTTGGACCTCGACATCTTCTGTCTACTGCCCACAGATGACTCAGCAACTGATCGAAAATCCTACGACAAAGGGAGCAACTCCTGTACACGGTCGGGGTGTAGAGCTACTGGCACAAACTCCACCATGAAGAAGGTCTCGAAGTCTCCCCAGGTGAAGGTCATTCCGTCGCAAAACTGGAACAAGTGGCTCCACAACCTGCCTACTGATCCCTGAAGGAGGATGGCAGCAAAGATCACCATGAAGTCTTATGGCATCCCCACTGGCCTGAAGACTCTCACCATAGCCTCCAGCCAATCCCCATCCGCCTGTGGGTCCGTCTCTCCCCAGAACCAGGGTGGTCTCTGGCGCTGGAACACGTGTTGTGCGCTTAAGCATCGTGCATCGCCTACTGCTGAGGCTGGTGGTATCGGTGGACCAACGTATGGTAGTACTGATGGTACCTCCATTGGTGCCTAAACTGCAAGAGGGTCCTATACTGAATCCTCTTCACTCGACATGCTGTCAGTACGCACATCCCTCTGGGCTCTAGCTAGTCATTCGTGGAAATTCATCCCGAAAGAAACAACGTGACATGGTCAAATGATTATACCTGGTGAGATGACCTGGTTTGGGCTGTTTTAAGGGAAAACCTTTGAAAACACACACGCAATCAGTGTTTTCTGCACAAAGTCATAAATCATAATTCAAGGTCCTGGTGTATGGATACGTCGGCCACCCGCACCAACACTGGACTCCCTGAACTGAAAACCACATTCGGTACTCTTAACACAGTCGCTTCACATAATGGAAATATCAGATTTATAAGTTCTGTGGTAGAACCGAACTCCTCTGATACCAATTTGTCACGACCTATCCTCGGGGCCCTTACCGTGACTTCCCCATGCCTGCCTTTCATAGTCCAGGGGCTTGTGACTAGCACCAAAGGAGTAATTCCAAATAACTAGGAAGGTATTTCCTTTATAAAAGTAAAAAAAAACACCACATAGTACAAGCGGAAGTAATACACTAAGTACAAAAGGAAGGGCTGAAAAATTAAATGGGCCAGAATTCAAACCCAATCGAAAGTACAGCTACTACTGAACAAAATTACAACATAAAAAAGACAAACCTGTGGGTCGTCCTCCTCGGATCCTACCTGAAGGGTAGGTACAGACAGCGTAGCTCCTGGATCGTCCAGCACAGATCCTAATTGAAGGGTAGGTACAGATAGCCTCCACAACTCTCTTTCCCATCAACCTCCTCCATGTATCTTCTCACCGTGAAGTCCGCCTCCTTATACTGACTCACCATGAGGTCCACCTCCGTGTATCGTCCAGTCTTCGAACACTCGGCCTCCGTCAGCACTGCCCGTCGTCTGTAACCAACACAACGAGGTGCGGGCATAGCCCGTGTAGGGGTGGGTATAACGATACATAGTTGGGACCCCGATACCCTCAAGGTATCACTAAATCCAACATGTATAACCACAAATAAGATCTCAACAGATAACCTCTACTTAGGTATATGCCTATACATATACCTAAGTTATCATGTAACCCATCTCAATCACGAGGAAACATAAAGATTATGTAATCAACAGATAAACACTACCTCGGTATATTCCCATACATATACCTAAGTTATCAAGTGACTCATATCAATCATGAGGTAGACACAAAGATCATAGACTCAGCTCAAACCAGGATTTTCATTATCGAAACCGTAACTACTGAAGAGCCCCATCTCTGGAGTGTACAATGACCCTGTCACAACTCCGAGGTACTGCTCACTAACCTAAGACTGCTGAGGTACTCCTCCTGTTAAGTTCTATGGGTCAGCCACCCAAACACAGTAGTACATCCCGCCGGGGTATGCCACCCAAAACACAGTAGTTCATCCCCCCTAATAGCCTGTAGAGGTACTCTTCGGACGAGTACCACGGGTCTGCACCCAAACTAAGTAGTGCCCCATCCGCCATGGGTCTGCACCCAAACAATGTAGTGGTTCGTCCACTGGGCTAGTCAACTCACTCCATGTCACGTCGGTCAAGCAGTCTTCAGGTCTCAGCTGGTTACACTGTCTCTATACTCCGCACGCTCGTCTCTAGGAGGGACCGCTCCACGAGCTACTGGTCAATACTCCAAGTATCACAAAGACCCACGAAGAAGTATCTCAAAGGGCCGCCCCTTCATAGGAGTCTCAACGTAACATATGGCGCATCAATCGGACGCCTGGTCTCTGAGTTACTAGCCTTTTTGTCCCAGGGGGCTGGTTGGTTTCGTGTGCGAACCAACCCAGACGTATCTCAACTATACACTGAACTATCATAGGGTATGCTCGTAGGGACCGTTTCTCAATTTGATCACCAACGTCGCTGACGGTTCATCAAACGGACGTCCGGTCTGAAAGTTATCACCTTTCCCATTTTAGGGGCCTGGTTGGATTTTGGGTACAATCCAACCCGGACACTATCCAACTGCAACCAAAAATCAGGTGAAGTATTACAAAAATTCTGTCTCATTAAGGGGAATCCAATAATGCCGACGACACATCAATCGGACGTCCGAAGCTCAAGATAAATGTATTTCCACTCCGAGGGCCCGGTTGGTTTCGTATCCAAACCAACCCGGCCATACTCAAAGATCCCCTAAAACTTGATTGTAACATACCAAAACGACCTTCTCAATCCAAGGATTGCATCGCATTTGATGGTGCGTCGATCGGAGGTCCGTAGCCAAAGATATGGGCAAAAGACTGTAAGAGGTCTGCGAATCGGGGGTTCGGGGCCGGTCCGACCCGGCCCGATACCCCCTCGGTGGGCCCGAACCGGGTCGACCCAACTTGGGTCTGGCCCGCTTGGGAGCGGGCCTGCCCGAAGGGGGAGCGGCCTGACCCGGCCTGGTGCGCTGGGCCTGGCCTGCGTGGCCAGGCGGCTCGGCCGTAACCGCCGAGCGGAAGGGGTGCCGGGGGGGGGGGGGCGAATGCCCCCCGCCTGTTCGTGTAACCATGACCCCCATGTGGGGGGCATCTCCTGTTGGCCAGCCGGGGTTTACGACCCCCGGCTATCTCGGTGACCTGCCGGCCCGGCTGGACGGCCGTGCTACTGTCGTAGGACCCCACGGTCCAGCCCTCCTGCTTCGGTGCCAGCAGCCGGAAGTTGGCCGCCGCTCTCTGCTCTGTCGTGGCCTTGGTCCGTCCGGCATGGCGCAATAGCGCCGCGGCTTGTTCGACTTCAACGGCGCGACGCGATGGCGTCGCGCTTCTTCGCCCAATCTTTATTATTTTCCACGTGGTGCACCAGCACCTCGCTGCCTTATTTGTGCCGCAAACAAATCAACAATCCAGGGGGGAAGAGGGTTGTCCGTGTTCGTGTGGTCCGACCTCCTCCCATTATTGCGATACCAGGCGTCTCAAAAAAAATGATAAACAGGGAAGAATGTATTCAGGAACAAAAAAAAATAATCCCCTTCCTCGAATAAAAAGTTGAATGAAGGTTCATCGTAGAATTGCACGTCGTGGAAAAAGGCGTCGCGGAAGGAGGATCATCGCGTCGCGGAGAAAATATTCGTCGGCGTTGCGTCGTCGATCCTCGAGGATCTGGCGTTCTTGTCGACCTTCGTCGGAGGTCGGCGTTCTTCGGGTTCTTCGTGTTCTTCATCAAGGAAGGAGTGCTTCTAGGCTTTGAGTGATTTCTCCCAGCCCTCTCGCACAACGAACCCCTTTAATAAAATAAGGCTTGTCTTATTATATTAACACACAAGCCAAACGTTTTGAAATTCAAAATTTGAATCAATCAATTAATTGAATTAATTGAGATGTTTAAACCGCTCAAATTAATGAGGCATTTAAACATTAAGTTAAACATAAGAGTTGAATCTCAATTAAAGGGGGGGGGGGGTGCGGGTGCGTTACCTAATTAAAGGTTGGGGGTTTCGAGGAAGTTGAAAAGGTGGGAATCGTGTGGGCCCCACCCCGCAAATATCCTACCTACTGGAGTAGGATATAGTGGGTTCCACTTCAACAACATAGCTTAGGTTAAACCACTTTAAATGAAATAAAATTGGTTGCACCATTTTATTTTATTCATTTACTTAACCCAAAAATTTAAAAAAACACACACCCGAGAAAACGAAACTTCAGAAAAGGTGTTCCAAAGCAATTACTGGCGCTGCGATTCCATCGGTGTCCTCAGATTTTGATTTCGAGCACCAGTTCAAAAGTTAGGAAAACCCGCTCATCCGTTCACTGAACGTACCAGAGCTAAACATCAGAAAATGATTCTGGGCACACCGGGCCTCGAAATCAGGTGCCGTCAGAAACTGCATTATTGTAAAATTCCAAAGAAATTAAGAAAAAAAATTCCCCTTGAAATTTATGGGTCTTTACAAAATTGATATGTTTTAGCATGCTTGTCTTACACTATGGTATACAAGGCTCAGTTCATATTCTTATCAAATGTCTTCAAATCTATCTATAACGTCATATAAAACTCCATATAATTTAATAACCCATGATGTATTAATTCCAAAGGTTTCAAATTCTATTATATTGTATTTTCAATGGTGATTATTACTATGGTTCATTTTTTTAATGATTTTTCACTTGGGAATTTTTTGGGGATTTACTTAGTGGATTGTACATCTTCTAATTATTCTTATAAAATGTATTCCTTTAAAATAAAATGAAATTATTATAGATTGGTAGTGTCCCAATTAGAACATAATGACTGGAATTTACTATTTATATGGGGAATGATTATATAATTTCAACATATATATGTATAATATTTTATAGGTTATGATATAAGTTTGTCAGATATAATTTTCTGGGTTTTTATATTCACACACTATATGAAATATTAGTTTTGATGTATAAATGTTATGGTTCAACACAAAATTTAGGGAAAAAGATCATTGGCTATATTTATAATATATTTATGAGAAAACTATGAGTTATGTATTGGATAGCAGCATTCAATTAACAAATAGTTCATTTGTTTTATTTTTCAGTACTATATGTATATGTGACTAACTATGTTTATTTGTTTAGGATTTTTAATTGTATATGAAATATGTAAAATACAATGAATTACTATGCAATTATTATCATATATTATTATTCATATCATAATTTTATAATTTATATTTTGTGTTATATGTATTTATATTCTTAATATACTATTAATATTGTACTTATATGAAATCAATATAAATATAACCCAATTATATAGATCTAGACCTCACCACTTCTCATATGAACCTATTAAGAAAATTGGAATTATTAGGGACATGTAATTTTAATTCCAAGGGATTAAATCTTGGGAATCACAAAGTTATATCAAGAACCCATTTCATAATGACTTATGATTTTGGTATACTAAAAAATTATACATAAAATTTAGAGAAGCGAAGATAAAATCTATAGTTAAGGTTGAAAAATGTTTCTCTCATGTATATATTAGTAACTATGGTCCTTCATGACATAAGTTTTAGATTTATAGTTTTATGCCACCCATGATTTTTTATTTTTTTCAACATAGGATTTTATTTCTTTTGATATCATGAAATATATCTAACACATTGTATTATATTAAATGGGTATGTTGTTAACATATATTGTTCCAATTGGGTAAGGATTTGGTTATTTTTTGTGATGAAATTACTATTAAATTATCCTGTATGTTTCTGAATATGTTATTATTTGTGATTCAATTCAACATATCCACTTATTATATAAAAATATTTTATATTAGAACATATATTATAATAATAGTACAATGAAAAGTGTGGGGTATTTGTGATGATAGGTACATAGCATGTACACTAAGGATTGAAATATAAATGTATTAAATGTTTTTTAGTAATATGGCATAAAAATTATTGATTTTATTTTATTACAGCACACACATGGCTGTATATTCATGTTTCATTTCAATTTTATCATAACTAATGTAAACTACCACTTGATAATATAGAGGAATTTCACCTTTTATAGGTCTAAGAATATATCTAATGGAGTGGAAGAGAATATAACAATTGATGTATCATAATAATATTAAATTTATGTGAAACTCATAAAAATATTGGTTTTAACATATTAATGTTGATAAATGGTTACCTAGTTGGGAGATCAAAAATTCAACTACCACATATCACATTTTATAAGAATTATTCAATGAATTATAATTGAAATAGTTAACAATAATTTTTATTGGATAAAAGAAATTAATTTTATCACTAATTCAATAAGGATTTATAATGATATAAATTAGGTTCTAGTTGTGTATATTATAGAGATAGTGGATTGGTTCATATGATATATCTTGTTTCTCACAGTACTGTATTGTAGATAACTAATGGTGGATTTGTAAAATATTAATTTGAATAATTTTCCATAGTAATATTAATGAAAAATATAGTTTATGGTATTATATACATCTTATAGATGGTATAAAACGGTGTATTTTTCAAATAAATAGATAATTTTTTTGAGTTATACAACATATTTGGAAAAAGATGTGGCCTTGAAGGAGATAAAATTATAGAGGAAACAATGGCCATTATTTCATAATGAAGTTATAAATTTACCCATAAAACATATATTATGTTGGATTACATGGTTTTGTTGGTGAGTGAAATCTAGTATATTTCCATATTTTTTTATGGAATCATTAGAAACTGTATCTTGTATGGAATCATCCGGAAGATAGAAGACGATGTATTATGATATTTTCATATGTGTTGATTGAAGGGATGTATTCAGTGGATAATCATTTTTAACATTATTATTATGATCCAATACAAAAAATAAGGTGTTTTTTATTATTGACTTTCAAATATAAAATTCAAATGAGCTATGATAATGATTACTCAAATGGATGACAGGACATGTTTAACATTTCTGTGATGAAGGGATTTAGCATAATTGAATGAAATCAGGGGAATAATAAAATGGTTACTTTTTTATACCTAAATTGAACCAAATAGTTACATTGTCATCATTTTTAAGGGAATTCCTATTATAAGTGTACTTATATAATATGATGGATTTTATAATAGAAGTAATATTTTTTTAGGTGATCAAGAATTTTTAGGCTAAATTTATTCTATTTATATGTTGTGAAAAAATAATATAAAGGGTTAATCACATCTATTAGGAAGGGTCTTAGGGAATAATACAATTTTTAGTTATTTATTTAAAATCAATAATAAAATAAATTTTAATTTTCAAAAATGATAAATAATTATGAAATCTATTATATTTCACCATATTCTTATTATACATAGATAATACTCTTTATAAAGAGTATAATTAATCAAAAATAATCAATCATGTGTTTTTATAGTGATTAATTATATAAGACATTAGGATTTTCTAGACCATGATATAATTTATTTCATTGTCATCATTATGATTCACTAGCAAATTTTTTAGGAAAATATATTTATTTTTTCTTGTGAATGATATAAAAAACATAATATTAAGGTAGAAATTAAATCCTTATGAGAGTTTCAAATGTATATGTGGCTCCACCAATAAATGAATTCTAGAAATTGGAGGATATCAAAACATAAGATCCTAAAATATCAAATGATTTATAGAGAGAATAATGAAAATTGTATTTCCTCTAGTTATTGATCAATGTTAAAAGGTATTTAAATTTATACTATATGTATTAAAATTATAATAGTTTTTGAATTGTATTATTTATCTAGTATTGAGTATAAATAACATATGATAAATTCTTACTGTAAATATCTTGTAGTGATGGTAAATTAAAAATTTAATCATAAGAAACTCATGGTTATCTGATTTGTATTAACCATTATATCTTATTGGGGATATCTAGTGTTATTCATAAAAAATGTTGATGCAATTTTATAACTAATTTTTAATTTTTAATGAATAAATATTGGTAATACTGGGAATATTTTTTCAATGTCTTTTATAGTTCAGTAATTTAGTCAATATATATCATACATAAAATTTTTAGTGAATAATTTGATATATGTGCATCGTCATATTATAGTGAACAATGATGATGTTTTGGTGATAAAATTTAAGATCATGAGTATTATATTAGTTTATGATTTATTTTTTAGGGAAAAATATTAAAAATTTATATCTTCAATAAATTCAATATTTTACCTATACATTGTTTTGTTTTTGTTTTTTATCAATTGATACGCTACTTTAATTTTGGCATTTAGTAATATATAATATTATTCTACAAAATATATTAGTTTTTCCAGAAAATAAAAAGAATAATAGAATTATTTTATGTATGTATTATTTATTATAATGTCTATATTTATTGTTATTTTTTGAGAGATAATCTCAGTGGATTTTGAGTTGTAATGGCTATGAAATTTTGAGATTCATTATAAAAATTTGTATGTGGTTCATAGTTTTATTAGAAAATAATTCATTCATTAAATTATATATATAATAATTATATATGATATGATTAAGGGTTATTTCCTTTACTATTATGGTGTTCAGACTTTGATCGAGGGATCACTAACAATGATCAAACATATCGTAGAAGAGGTAAGATAATACTATGATGATATTTATCATTCAAAGTCATGGAAAGAATATATATTATAATATAATGAATATGATGTAATTATCTAGGATTTACATGTAATTTTTTTATTATATTGGAATTTTTTGAGTCCACGAAAATTGACAGCGCGTGATTTCGAGGCCCGGTGTGCCCAGAATGAATTTCTGTACTTTTTTGGTATATTTAGTAAACATATGATCTGGTTTTTGAAACATTTAAACCCGTGATTGGAATTGATGTCTGAGGACACCGTTGAACTCGTAGCACCAGTATTCACGTAAGGAAACCTTTATCTCCACCGCAGTAGGTCGAGGCGGAAAGGTATTCATACACTTTTTTGTGGGAAAATAAAAATAAAATTATATGACATTTTATTTATATTCATGAAACCTCATTTGATTTATAGTAGTGGGGACCACAAGAGTTTTTCCTCCAAATTGAATGCTCGGTGGTGGGGAACAACCGAGCCTAAAACCTCCCACAATTTGAATATAATGGTGTGGACCACCAAAACACTCCTAATGGGAGAAACCCCTTGAAAATCGTATTTAATGTGGAATTAACTCTTGGACGTCCTCCACATTAATTATTATCCAATTTCATTATGCCTTGTCAATTGATTAATGAGGCCTACTTGTTTTGTGCCAACGATAAATGTGTTATCCAGTAAAGAACACGCTCCCCAATGGGGAATATCTTCAATTAAAACAAAACAATGATTGACAAAACGTCGGCGTCACTGACGTCCGTCTATCCCCCAATGACATTATCTCCTTCCTTGCGACCTCTATCCCAAAATACAAGAGGTAGGGTTTTTAATTATGTGTGATTATTTTTTTCCATGTTCATCCTTTATAATACAAATAATGTGGATCAACTCTCTAACAAGTTGATACATGGATGTTTTCTATTGCGGTTTTGTGAATAATCATTGTGGGAGGTTATAGGGTTTGATGCTCTTCCTTCATGATTTTATTAAGCTAATTTCTACTGATCTAATGTGGAGGGTGCGGGGAAAAAAATCATGGCCCGACCCCTCTATCGTTATTCTTGAATGTTGGGTTCTTCTGAATGGAGGAGGATGAAAACCAACCTTGGTGGGGCACGAAAATGGTGGCCGACACCACCGCCAGCCGCAACGACGCGATGGCACCACCCCGCGGCCTCCGCCTACCCACAGCCCCCGCAGACCACGACCTCTACTGCTTGTGACCTCCACTGCATCGCAGCCCATGCACCACCCATGGCCCCCGCAGCCTCTGTCGTCCCATGGTCTTACGACCCCCGCAACCTCTGCCGCCCCTCAGCACTGTGCCGCCCTAAAGCTCTATGCCTCTCTCGAGTCCCTCACGGCCTCCACTCCACATCATGCCGCCCCAGCCAGGCCTTCCATTGCGGGCTGGTCCGGACAGAGTAGGTTGGGCCGAGTTGACCCAAACATGTTCAGCCCAGCCGGGTCATGTCATGTTGGTCCAGCCAGGTCGGACTGGGCCTAGACCCACTTCGACCCATATACACTATTTCGGCCACAACATTGGCATCGAGCATCCTTTTGATGAACCGTCTGTGGTGCCATAATAATTTGAACGAAAAAGTCCATTTTTTATACCCCACTAGAGTTTTGGATAAATTTTTAGTACGGTCGGGTTGGATCAAGCACAAATCCCACCAGGCCGTTGGGAAAAAAGGATAATAACTCACTGATCGGGAGTCTGATTGACACACCCTATATTGGGTTAAGACCCCTATGGAGTGGTGTTCCATTTTAACATTGTATCATTGGAATTAGTTGTAGTTGGATTATTGAACAGTCTCTTGAGAATAGGACCCTCCCGGAGATGAGAAAGCATAGTGTGGGAACCCAGTAGTTGGTTGTGACTTGAAGAATGAATAGAGATCATGTGTGGGTTAGCAGTGAGTGATCCTGTGTGGGTCATCACTGAGCGATCCTATGAGGGTCTGCACCGTGTGATCCAATCTGAGTCAACACCAAGCGATCCTGTGTGGGCCAACACCAAGGGATCATGTATGGGTCAGCACCAAGCAATCCTGTGTGGTTTAGCACCTAGCGATCGTATGTGGGTCAGCACCAAGAGATCCTTTGTGGGTCTGTAGAAGTGACTCATAACAGAGTAATTTGATTCAGTTTTTACATCTAATCAACTCAACTACTATAATTAATTTATACCTCGTGTGAGCTGAGTTCGTATTTGAGTGGTAAATTCCTTTGTGGTAATACCTTTGTGTTATTCTTCTGTGTGGCATACTGGAGTGGTACTTACCATCGTGGTACTCTTTCCATTGTGGAACATTTGAGATTTGGGATTTGGAGTTGGACTCTGTGTTTCCTCAGGATGGATATGGGAATTCTAGATAACTTAGGCATATGTATGGGAATATAACTATGTAGGGTTGTAAGTTGATTTCATGCTTTGTGATTTATCCTTTGTGGATTTTATGAGACCTTGAGAGTCTCAGAGTCTCTACTGAGTATCGTTATACTCACCCCCACATAGTATATTCTCTCACTTTATTGTTTTTGGTGAAAACAACGAAAAATGTTGGTCGAGGATGAGGCTCCCAAGACCAGACTAGGAATAGAGGTGGACCATACGGCGTGTCGGTACATGGAGGAGACGGACGGACATGGAGTGATGAGGAGGATATCTGTATATAACCTTCAGGTAGGAACCTCGGAGGAAGACCTAGTAGCTATCTTTCTCTTTCTTCAGTTTTATAGTATTTCAGTTGTACATGTACCTTTATTGTTGGGATTGTATTCTGACCCCTCATACTTTCAGCACTCTTTTTTCTATATAGTTTTCTTTTGTTTGTATCATTCGATGAGCTTGGTTGTGTATGTTGACAAGATATAAAGGAAATTCCTTCCCAGTTTTATGGAATATTCCATTCAGTGCTAGTCTCTAACCCCTGTCCAATGGATGGAGAGATTGGGGTAGTCCTGACACGGGCCCCGAGGGACCGGCCGTGAAAAATTGGAATCAATGTATTTGGCTCTACCGTAGAACATAAGACTCTGATATTTCTATTTAATGTAAATAGTGTTATTTTTAGTGAGTTTGTTTATTAGTTTATGGAATCTAGTGTGGGTGTTGCAGTCGATGTATTCATACACTAGGACCTCATCATCTGATTTCTGACTCAGTGCATGAAAACACTGATTGTGTGTGTGTTTTGAAGAGTTTTCTTTGGTATCTCATTGATTCGGCTCACTAGGTATAACTTTTTGACCATGGTGCACCTGTTTTTTTTTCAGGATGCCTCCATGCAGACATCCAGCTAGGGTTCTGGATATAGTACACACTTATAACCCACCGATTGATATGGCCTCGGTGCAGGTCCCTCTTCCAGTAGAGGCACTAGCAGAGGCAGCATCAGTACCATTACCCATTGGGTCACCAATGCCACCAGCCCCAACATTAGAGGGTTCACGCTGCATGAGCACGTTTCATGATTTCTAAAGCTATAGGAAACCCATTTTTAGAGGAGATATGGGCCCACATGCGGCTGGGGATTGGCTAGAGTTAATAGTGAGAGTCTTCCGACTAGTAGGTACAACAGCTGATCTCCCTGTGATCCTTGCCGCCAGCCTTCTATAGCTAGCAATAGGAAGATGGTAGATCTTGATGCTCTAGGTTCATGACGAGGTGAATCTTCTCTCGGCAGAATTCGAGTGCCTTTTTCAGGTAGACATTTTTCTAGCGACTCTTCATACAGTGCGTATACAAGATCTTCTTCATCTGCAGTAGGACATCATGACAATGGCTCTGTACTCAGTGAGGTTCACTAACCTCTTATGATACTCCACCGATATAGTGCAAGACCCTTTTATTAGGGCCCAGACCATTGAGAAATCACTTAGTTTAGAGATTAGGGCTTCGATGATATGACATACCATCCCGACGCAGAAGGGGGTGTTAGAGAGAGCCCTCTTAGTGGATGCTTTCTTTGTTAAGCAGTCACCAGCAAGAAGAACCCCCACCAGTCGTCATGTTGTAGAGTCTTATACAACTATCAGCATTCATTTTTCAAGGAGGATCAAGAGGACCAGACCCATAGGTGGATGACCATAGGATTCAGGTTTGGTTTTTTGGGGAACCCGGGGCAGAGCCAGTCATGCCTGGAGTGGGCAGTGTTGCACATGTGGTGGACAAGGTCCCATGGATCGTGACTGACCGACCCGCCATATGGATGTTTAGTAGACGGTCGAAGGACCGCCCAAGCAGATATAGATGTTCAATCGAGGAGTTCCATAGAGAGTAGAAAGACATGGTAGAGGAGCTAGTCGGTCAGCTATAGTGGTGACGATTCGAGATGTTACTGCCACCACCAACAGGAGGTACACCCCGACCACATGGAGCAAGAGGACAGGGGTGAGCTCAGCTCCAAGCAGTTCAAGCCTACGATCACAATGATCCGAAGACAGTACGTGGTACAATCTATGTCTACTCCACTTTAGCATTAGTACTTATTAACACAGGTGTCGGTCATTCCTTTAATCCCACTACCCTCGTTCGGAGATTGAATATTTCGACAGAGTCGTTTGCGCAATCCTTATGGCTATAGACTCCTAGAAGAGAGCATTCGACGATTACGCACTGGTTCTTGTAGTGAGTTCTTAATCTAGAAGGCAAGATAATTGGTTGTGGTCTCCTAGTAGAGGCGTTGAGGCTTTACGTTGTCATCTTTGGTATGGATTGGTTATCTATATTACAAGCCTAGATTGACAGTATTAGGTGAAAAGTGTGGTGTGTCCACATGGATGGGACCAGGTTTACCATTACCGGTGATAAGGGAGCCTTTGCAGCATAGGATGAACATACCAGGAGGAGAGTGCAGCTGGTGACTCATCAATTGGCTAGCCTTACCCTAAGAGCTGTTGATGTAGAGATTCCGAGTTATCTTGTAGTGGTGCACTAGTACATAGATGTCTTCCCTAATGATGTTTTGGGTCTACCTTCTTGCAGAGAGGTAAAATTTTAAATTGAATTGTACCCTGGGGTGGCACCGATATCTATACCATCATATTGGATGACTCTTGTAGAGCTTCATGATATGAGGGTATGGCTGGAGGACCTATAGGGGAAATAGTTTATTTGGCCCAGTGTTTCTCCTTGGGCAGCCCCGATTTTGATCGCCACGATAGTGGATGGGAGATTGAGACATTGTGTCGACTATTGGCACCTGAACCAGGTGACCATGAAGAACAAGTACCCACATCTGAGGATTGACGACCCCATTGATAAACTAATGGGATCACGTTGGTTCTCGAAGATAGACCTCAGATCAGGCTATCACCATCTCAGAGTATGAGATGATGATGTGCATAAGATGGATTTCAAATGTCAGTAAAACCAGTATGAGTTCTTGGTTATGTAATTCGGTGTAACTAATGCACCAACAGTGTTCATGGGACTCATGAACATGATCTTCCATCCATACCATGATCTCATTGTAGTAGTATTCATCGACGACATTCTGATCAACTCAGCTACTGAGGAGGAGCATGCCTATCTTTTGTAAGTAGTACTGGACAAACTCTGAGAGCACCAGCTTTATGTTAACCTCTTGAAGTGCCAGTTTTGGATCCGAGAGGTCCACTTTTTTGGACATGTCATATCGGAGGTGAGAGTTGCAGTAGATCCAGTGAAGATTGAGGTAATAATTCCATGGGAGCCACCCAGGAGTGTGATGGAGGTACAGAGATTATTGGGTTTAGCAGGATACTACAAAAGGTTTTTAATATATTATCCAATGTTTCGTCACCTTTATCAGTGTTGAAAATGAATTAACAACCCTTTCAGTGGTCTGAGAGATTCCAGCAGTGTTTTCAAAAGCTAGGTCAAAGGTTGACTAGTGCCCCCATCATGAGGATTATGGAGGAGGGCATAGGGTACGTAGCCTACTATGATGCAACACAGATCGGGATCATATGTGTCCTGATGCACGACCGAGCAATTATCTCATATGGTTAAGATATATAAGACTACATGGGCAGAACTACGCTACCCATGAATTGGAGTTAGTAGTAGTGGTCTTCGCCTTAAAGATATGGCGACACTATATGATGGGCGAACATTTTACAGTCTACTCAGATCAAAAGAGTCTTTGTCTATCTTCTCTTAGAAGGACCTGAACATGAGACCACGACATTGGCTTGAGTTCCTCCAGGACTATGGCTTTGAGATAGTCCATACTCATGGGAAGAGGAACTTTGTAGCAGATACACTCAGCAGAAGATCGGGTATACATATACTAGATGAGGTGACAGAGATGCTGGCTACTCTGCAGATATCATTTATGGATCGATATAGATCAGATTTCCTTTAGAATCTTACAGTCACTCCCACACGTGTTCATTAAGTCAGGGAGGCGTAGCATGGGGACACTGACTGAGAGGCTCAACATGCTCAGTTATCCACAGGGCATGCAGTAGATAGATTTTTTGATGGTGGGGAGCACATCCTCGTATTTAGAGGATGTACCATGGTACCTGTGTCACTTCAAGAATAAGAGTTGAGGGAGTTCCACACATCCCCTCTAGTGGTACATCCAAGAGTGGCGAAGATGTACTAGGACCTACGACAACGACACTAGTGGATAGGAATGAAGAAAGAAGTAGATGAGTTTTTCTCTTGGTGCCTCACTTTCCAGCAAGTGAAGGCGGAGCATCAAGTACCTGTAGGCTTAGTTCATACTTTATAGGTCCCATAGTAAAAGTGGGATGGGATATCCATTGAATTTTTTATAGGACTTCCACATACATGAAAAGGACATGAATCTATCTGGGTGATCGTCGACCGACTTACTAAGTCGGTCCACTTCCTACCGATCAGAGAGCAGGGTTCAGAAGAAATCTTGTGGAACCTCTATGTGAAAGATATTATGAATCTACATGTATTACCCTCGATGATTATCACTGATCTTAACACAAGTTCTACATCCCGACTATTGAAGTGGTTACAAGAGGCTTTCGGGATGCAACTTCGCTTGAGTACCGCCTTCCATCCACAGATGGATGGCTAGAGTAAGCGGACCATTCAGACTCTCTAGCACATGTTGCGTGCTTGAGTCCTTGACTTAAGTCACAACTGGGATGATCACCTACCTTTGGTGGAGTTTTCATACAACAGAAGCTATAACTTCACCATTAGGATGACACCTTTTGAGGCATTGTATGAGAGACCTCGCAGATCACATTTGTGCTGGACATACCCAGGGGAGTCAACACTAGTGGGACCTGAGATGGTACAAGATTCCACAAAGAAGGTGGAGATCATCCATGAGTGGATAAAGGCTGCACATAGCATGCAGATGTTTTATGTATACAAGAGATGTAAACCTCAAGATTTCGAGGATGGTGACCATTTTTTTACAGGTCTCACATCGATGAGGATTACATAGATTTGGCCAAGGAGGGAAGTTATCTACAAGAGTCCTTAGACACTTCCAGGTTCATATCAGAGATGGAGAGGTGGATTAAAACCTAGAAATTCCACCTCAGTTGCACCAGGTGCACAATGTCTTCCACGTAACCTTGCTGAGGAGATACATGTAGGACCCTTATAACATCATCAACCATGGCGAGCTGAACATCGACAATGGGGAGACTATTATAGAGGATCCAATATAGATTGAGGATATACAAGAGTAGGTCCTTTATGTGTAGTCAATACCTCTATTGCACATTCACGGGTAGCGTGAGGATATCCAGGAGAGCACAATGGAGCGGGAGGCTCAGATACGTGCTCAATATCCATACTTGTTCCATTATTATCTATTGTGGATTATAGGGACATAAATCCTTGAGGTGGGTTGAATATAATGATTCATAATTTCCATGTAATTTTTTTTAATATATTGGAATTTTGCGAGTCTACGAAAATTGACAGCATGTGATTCCGAGGTCTGGTGCGCCCGGAATAAATTTCTGAACTTTTTTCAGGTACTTTCAGTAAATGTGCAAGCGGGTTTTATAACATTTAAATTGGTGCTGGGAATTGAAATTTGAGGACACCATTGAACTCACAGCACTAATTTTCTCTTAAGGAGACCTTTACCTCGATAGTATAAGGTCGAGGGTGAAAGGTAGTTTTTCACTTTTTCATGGGAAAATAAAAATAAAATTATTTTGCCTTTTATTTTCATTCTTTAATCCTCTTGGATTTATGGAGGTGGCGACCACATGATTTGATCCTCCAAATTGAATACTCGGTGGTGGTGACCACTTGAGCCTAAAACCTCCCCTAATTTGAATTTAATGGACGAGACCACCCGATCCCTCTTAATGGGAGAAACCCCTTAAATATCATTATTAATGAAGAAATAACCAATGGAATTATCACAGATTAATTATTCTCCCATTTGATTATTCCTTGTGAATTGATTAATGTATCTAACTTGTTTTGTGCCTACAATTTAATATTGGACAAACACTTTTTATTTTGATTGGAAATTTCTTTTGAGAGCATTTGTTGTGAAAAGGGTTGGAAAATCTTTTGGGATAACTTGGAGGATTATTCTCTCCAATAAAGAATGTCTTCTCCAATGAATAACGCACACCCCGACGGGGAATTTTTTCAATGACAATGAACTGATGATAGATAAACCGAAAACATAACTAACGTCTGTCTATCCCCAACGACATCATCTCCTTCCTCGCAACCTCTATCATCAAATCTCCGAGGTGGAGTTTTTAATTATATGTGATTATTGTTTCCCATGTTCTTCACATATTAAAAAATGAATGTGGATAATCTCTCTAACTAGTTGATCAGACGATGTTTTCATTTGCTGGTATGGGAATAATCATTGTAGGAAATTATAGGATTTGACATTCTTCATTTAAGATTTTGTTGAGACGCTTACTACCACTAAAATGTGGATGGTGCGGGACAAACAAACATGGCTCGGACCCTCCTCCTTTATTTGTGAGTGTTGTGTTCTTCGTGATGGAGGACAACAACCAACCTAGGTGGGGCACGAGAATGGTGGCTGGCATCACCGCCGACTGCGATGAAGGTGACGGCCCAACGGCGCTGCCCCGTGGCCTCCGCCATCCTGCGTCCCCCATTGCCCCTCAGCCTCCGCCGCTTATGGCCTCGTCGCCCCACGTCCTACGCCACACTCCATCACATGCCCCCCCTCCCCCCGTAGCCCCCACAGCTTCGCAGCCTCTACCTCCCCACAGTCCCCGCAGCTCTGTGCCACCCACGGGCATCCACCGCCCCCAGATTCGCGGCAACCGCGACCACCACCGCCCCACGGCCTCGCAGTACCCGCGGCCTCCATCACAGCATGGCCTTCGTCACCCCAAGGCCTCCACCGCCCCGCGGCCTCGCTTACCCCACGACCTCCGTCACCCCATGACCCATGCAACTCTGGGCCGCCCTAATGGCCCTCGCGGCCTTTTCACTGCCTCGCACTGCCCCATGACCACTTTTCACTGCTCAGCACGGGTCGCAATGCTTGCGGGGCTGGACTCGGTAGGTTAGGTCGGGTCGACCCAAACCAGGTTGGCCCAGGCTTGGTCATCCCTGGTCAGTCCAACCGGGGCGAACCATACTCAGACCCACTTCGACCTATATATGCTCTTCTGGCCATAACTTTGGCATCATGTTTTTGTTTGACGATCCTTTTGCGTCGCCAGAAACCATGGAGTGAGACAGTCCCTTTGGTATACCCAACATGAGTTTTGGATAAAGGAGTAGTATGATTAGGTTGGATCAAGCCCGAATCCAACCAGGCCCTTGGGTCTAAAAGGCTTATAACTCACAGACCGGTCGTTTGATTGACACAACTTCTATTGCATTGATACCCCTTTGAAATGGACATATTTTGTGATACTTCTTTGTGGAAAATTGTGGCAGTTGGAGTATCGACTAGTGGTTTGAGGAGCGGTCCCTCCGGGAGACGAGCGAGTTAGTGTGAGAACCCAGTAGCTGGTTGTGATGTGATGAATGAATAGAGATCCTGTGTGGGTCATCACCGAGCGATCCTGTGTGAGTCAACACCATGCGATCATGTGTGGGTCAGCACCGATCGATCCGGTGTGGGTTAGCACTGAGTGATCCTTTGTGGGTCAGCACTGAGTGATCCTATATGGGTCAGCACCTAGATATCTTATGTGTGTCAGCACCGTGTGATCCTGTGTGGGTCAGCAGCAGTGCCTCATAACAGAGTAATATGATTCAGTAGTTACATCAAATCATCTCTACTACTGTACATACGTTATAACTGGTGTGAGATGAATTCGTACCTGAGTGGTACATTCCATTGTGGTAATACCTCTGTGGTATTATTTTATGTGGCATAACTGTGTGGTACTCACCATCATTGTACTCCTTCCTTTGTGGAATAGTTGAGAATTGGGATTTTGAGTTGGACTCTGTGTCTCCTCATGATTGAGAAGGGCATACTTGATAACATAGGTATATGTAAGGGAATATACTGATGTAGGGGATTCAGTTGATTTCATGCTTTGTGGTTTATCCTTTGTGGATTTTGCTAGACCTTTAGGGACATGGGGTCCCTACTGATTATTGTTTTACCCACACCTGCACGGGCTTTGCCTGCACACTGTTCTGTTTGATGCAGACGACAGACATCGCTGATCGAGGCTGAGGGTACCCGGACTAGACGGGGCCCGAAGGTGGACCAAACGGCGTGTTAGTATGTAGAAAATATGAGTAGACGTGGAGTGCTGAAGAGGCGATATGTACTTATCCTTTTGGTATGATCCTCATAGGATATCCCATTAGTTGTCATTCTCTTTATTCAGTTGTATTATATTTCTATCGTACTTGTGCCTTTACTATTGGTCATGCATTCCAGACCCTCTTACTTTCAACACTATTTTTTCTATATATTTTACTTTTGTTCATATCTTGATAGGTCCTTGGTTGTGTGTATGTTTAGGTTATAAAGGCAATTCTTTCCCAGTTTTAGGGAATACACCTTTCGGTACTAGTCACTAGCCCCTGGCCTATGGAAGGTGGGCTTGAGGTAGTCACGACATGAGCCCCGAGGGACAGGTCATGACAAATGATATAGTTTAAGATTCAATATTAATGTGTGGGGATAAAACTATTTTATAGAATTCTTGATAACTGGTATTATATGATAATAATAGACATATTGATGTCCATAAGAAAAAAATAGTGGTATATGTCAAGATTTTTTGAGAAAATAATCAACACAATGATAGATTTATTTGTACTGGTTAGAATATCCTAAGGTACATATTTTTATAATTTTATGAATCTTATATATATGAGGATAATTTGTTATGAGTTCTAATTTTACTTTCATATGGTATTAATTATTGTTATGGGGATTGCAATAATAGAATCCCTATGCTTTACGTTTCGATAAATCTGATCTATGAGGAGAATGAGGAATTTTAGTTGACACATATCTTGTAAAATATTTATATGGTAATAAATTATTAGAATAATCATGTGGTCTTGTAAACTATATGTCAAAAATTAAATCTGATTAACATGATAGGGATATATTAATACGGGGACCATGATATCATAATGGTGCATAAAAGCATTGAAGATCAACAGATTCATCCGAAATGGAATTAGGAATGTGATTAAATGATTAATTTTTGTAAAATGTTTTTAACATCAATAAAAATTTTATATGTAATTTCCTGTGAGTTTCCCTATTTTATATGGGGTTTTAACCCATTTTAACCAATATACAACTTAATGTTTTCAAAGTGTACATGTTATAATGAATTTAGATGAACAATGTCACACTTATATTATTGGACAATGAATTTTATAATATCCAATAAATATGTTACATCCTAACTAATATATTATTAATAATTATCTATAAAATGTAAAAGTGATATGGTGTAAAAAATTATTTTTTATCCTGATTAATAGTGTATCCCAATGGTAGAAATAGAGTGTGGGTTATAATCATAAATATAATTAATCTAACCCGCTTACCATCTATATATGAGATTAATTTATTCAATTATTTTGGATTGATAAATTTTCTAAAAAAATATATTACAATTTATACACAGGTTCATTGTATCTAATCAAGTTGTCATATTTACGCCTCAGATTAACGATGAATTAGAGACTGTATTGTGCCAAGATGTAAAACTGATTAAAAAAATATGTATAAAATTAAAACTTCCTCATAAATAATATTATATTATTATTTTATATATTACTACCATTTATTTTTGAAAAATTTAATGATATGTATATTAAAAAATTATAGTTAGAGGAATTTACCCTTTAATAATTTTTATCATGAATTGATTGAAGTCATATCATTTCATTATTGGATAGACCTTACCCGTCACATATTTAATTAAGAGATATTGTATAATCATATTTTTTTGGATAGATAAATATTCAAGAGGATATTAATCATTAATATCTTATGAGGATGTGTTTGACAGTGACATAAAGTCAATATTGATCGTATACAAAATAGTGGAATTGATTGAAAGAGTTCAATGTGTAAATATTAGATTTTATTTATCAATTATAGATATTTAAAAAAATTACATTTAGAAATAAGTAGAATATAATACCTTAGTGTGTTGGGGATTATCAATAAAATTTGAGATCTAGGTTTAATTTATTTTCAACTATTCATATTTGGTACTATTGGATACATGATTTTGTTTATGTGTCCAATATGATGATATATGTAATAAACAAATAAATAGTAATCACGGGTTATGAGAAGGAATTATATATCAATTATTCATTTATGGAATGAATAATTAGTATTGGTAACCACATTTTTATAATATTTCAATACAAGACAAACTACATTATTTTGTGTAATGAAATCTAGACGTAGGTTGATATATGATAGAGAGATGATGACATAAATGATAAATGATCAAATATATTTTCAATAAATTTAACATAATGAGATAAATAGTGGTTTGATGTCATTAATGGATAGAAATTATACATTATATATTAAATATATTTTTAGATTCATGTAATTGTTTAAATTTTAATTTCACTTGATAAATTTTTATATTTTCTTCTAACAAGTATTATTTAGATTTATAGGTGATTACATTCCTTTTTGTACGATTATATGAATGAAAAAGTGTCCTTTGAGTGATCCCAAGGTACATAGTGGTACTGAGAGATATTATGTAAAATAATTTCTTAGCAACCTAGTTTTTTTTGGGTTTTTAGGTAGCTGATGTTAGGACATCACTCACCCTGATAATTCCATAATAGTTATTTTAATTTGGTCTTATGATGTTCATAAATATGTATTACATTCATCTAATGATTTTAATAGTTGTATTTCACCATTAAATATTTTTATTCCTTTGATTGTTATATTGGTTTAGAATTTTAAAATAATATTTCATTATATATTCTCCAGGGATGGTAGGATTTTAGAAATATTTCTATCGTCTTAGTTGGCCACAGTATAGTTTATTCCACATAATGGGTTAATTAAATAATTCCCATGGTAATTACCCCTTATAAATATAGTGTTTCACAGTTTGTAATAACTTTTCATATTTCCGATTTTCATATTATAGTAATAAGAACACTTCATATAGCTAAGTTTTACATGGTTCATGTATATTCTGATATCTCTGAGGTGTATACAATGAGAATATATTTACCTAATTAAACTGAACCAAGATATATTGTAATTAAAAAATTATATTTCATGATCTATACATTTTAGTTAATAATCACCTTCATTTAAAATTATTGTTTCAATATTTTATCATCCCTTTAAATAAACATATTTCTTTTAATTTTAATCATTTATTAATTTCCATCTTTCTAACACTATGATATGTCACCAATTGTAATGATTTCATGTTTTTATATTTCTTTCTATGAAGATGAAAACATTAATTAAACCGTTATTTGATATTCGAATGTAGTAAATGGGGTTGAATTATATGTATTTATCTTTTCTAAATTCTTCCAAATTCTAGGATTTCCAATTTTTGGATATTAGAAGATATCACCAAAAAATGGTGTTTAAAATCATTGATATGTTATCATTATGTATAATATCCCAAAAGCCTGACATTTTTCATAACATTATCTTTTTTATATCATATTGAAATTTATATGATGTATCTAAAAATCATCAAAATATTTAAAAAATAATAGAACTGTCTCTTCATTTTTTTAAAATATAATTTAGGAATGCTCCAAAATCCCATATCTAAGGTGGAAAACCCAAAATACATTATCAAAAAAATCCTTAAAAATAAATAGTATTCGATCACATCATGTTTTAAATCCTACAACTAATAAATCTAAATAATTTTTTTTATAAATTTCATCTTTAAAGAATGATTTTCCAGAAAAATTATTATGATTATACAATGTTCAATTTAAAAACTAAATAAAATCCATGTATTACTATTTACACATTGATACCAATTTGTATTGGTCAGAACCTATGACACTCTATCAACCTTTATTCAACCAAATTTTCATGATTTATGAAATAATGGGAATAATATTTATTGTCACATATTGGGGATTTTTGTTTTTTGACATGAACATTTTCAAAATTCAGTACACATTTTGAATATAAATAAAATTATTTACCATATTTAAATTATTTATTTTAATGTAACATTATTTTTAATGGTTAAAAAGAAAGATCAAAAAATACTTAATCAGATTTTTCTAATAATATCCCCTATAATATTTTATAAAAACAAACATTTTATCAACCAGATTATAAATTTTAAAACATAATTATTATAAATTTACCACATTATATGTAACACAACAAAAATATAATATATTATTACCTTTAAATAAATCATTGTGTTTGATATGTTTCTCCACACGCTACGATGATCATAAGTGAAACCTCTACATGTTTACAGAATACACACACACACACACTCACATACACACTTATATATAAGTAAAACTATTAATAACCTTACAATTAAAAAATTGATATTGGATAGTAACCTATTTATATATTATATGAATATAAAAAAATAAAGGATAATTTTAATATGAAAGAAATCCAATTATATTTTTTAAAAAGAAAACTGGGAACACTTATTGTATATAAAATCACTAATCTAAAAAATTTCATCTTATATGATTTGAATTTATATTTAATGAAACATATTATCTATAAAATTTATCTTTGATATTAATATTTTCTTAGAACTAATATATTTAGAAAAAAATTATTCAATAAAATATATAAGAGTTAATATTCGTGTATTTATTTTTCTAATAATTTTTTTTGAATTATATATTATGATTTAATTATAAAAATTGAAAATCATAAATTTAAAAAAAAATTAGAAAAATAAACTAAAATTATTATTTCAACTTCTGTAAATTTACATTGAATGGATTTTTGATCTATTACTTAGTAGGATTCATTCTAGACGAAAAATGTTGGATTTCAAAAAATTATAATTAAAATAATATTTAATTAATTAATATCATTATATACTATTAATCATTAATTTTACGTAGAATACCTAGTCTAAATTTTTTTAATTAAAATTAAATGTTATATTAATTTTTTTAAAAAAATTGATTATACATCACATTAAATCATGTATTTTTAATGTTACATTCTGGTTTTTCATTCCTATGAAGACTAATACCAATTAATCAATTAATAATATATCAATTTATTACATTAAAATTAGTATATATCAAAATTGTATCATGTATATATATTTAAAATAATATTAGCATTATTTTTCATTTAATTTTTTTACTTGATTATGTTTCTTTGTTTTAACATTAACTTTTCATTCTTTTTGAAATTTAATTTGAAAAAATTATATTTAAATTTGAATTTTTTTGTATAAAATTAAGTAAAAATGTAAATCGTAATCTTTTTTATTAAAATTAACTACTGATGTTTGAAATAAAATATTTTGGTAATTGAAAAAATAGGATAAAATTAGTGTAACCTACTATAAAAGTCATATAATATTTAATAAAACATTCCTTGAATTGAATTTTCAGGATTTGTTTAACTAAGGCGTATAAACCCTATACATTTTTCTTTTTTGTATATATGGTACGTTAAAAAATCAATTTTATAATTGAAAAATCTAAATTTGTTTCCAAAAGATCGCTTATATTAACTTATAAAATCACACAGGTTCCACCATCTAAATATACACTTTACCTTTTACTTACACCATGAATATATACTATGTTTATTTCCATAGTTCCTTATACTAGTGAAATGATCAATCTGTAATAATTATTTTTAAAAATCCATTCAATTATAAGAAGACTTCCAAGAAAAATTCAACTCTGTGACATGAGTATTATCAACAATATTTTGTTCGTCATGATTATTTTCAATAGAATATATAATAAAAAAACTATTATAAAAATATTGTAATAATTTATATACATTAATGTTATTATTATTAGTGTGTTATAATTTTTTTTCATATACCCTAACAATTACGAAAAACCAAAATTGTTGTTTATTCATTCTAATGACTAATTCCTCCTTGACATAACACATTTTGTTTACATCACAACCATAAAATGATGGATCTAAAATGATGTTGAGGGAAAAATTTATGGTTTATGATATCATTATTTTTATGATTTTTAAAAATATGAATGATAATGTTTATGATATTAATAAATGAATATTTTTAACTTGGTTATTTAAATTGAAAAACATACAATAAAATGATAAATTTTTCTATGTAATGACATTAAATAAATTTTACTGTAATTATAAATCTTTAAAATTAGTTACTTCTCAAAAATAAATATTACAAAATTTCACTAGTCTTATGTTATATTGATATTTCATCTAAACCATCACAAAAGCATCCATTAATCATTGTAGGATCATGATTGTGTATGTTTAACAACCAACCAGAACAATAAAACACATTTATGTAACAAATGACTATATAAAATAGATTTCAGATACAATATGATATAAATATATAAATTATGAATTTTTTTGTGTTCTTTATGGTAATTTCCGTGATTAATTTATCAATTATTCAAACTCTCTTTGATCATCAAGAATCATTGTATCAATTTTCTTATTTATTTAATCTTCAAGGATAAAGAAAAAACACTCCTAAAAGGAATATAAAAAATCATAAATCAATTTAAATCATTTTTGTTGTTAAATTTATAGACTGATTAATTATAAAATTTGAATGAAAAAATAATACAAACACAACTATTATGAAACTAGTACAAATAGTCAAAACTATAAACACAAAATGTAGAAATTTGAAAGAATACCTATGGATAATAAATATTTATGAATAAGATGATGTAAATTGATATGATTTGGGTTATCAATTATTTTATTAATATATATATATATATATTCATGATAAAGTAAGTTAATGGACATTTGGGAAATTCAAGAGAAGTTGTAAGGGATGTTTGACTCAAATTCCTCTTATGGATCCATGTTTCTTATTATGATTATAATTTCATTTTTTTATTGTGTATACTCTCTATATGAGGTGACATATTATAAAAAAAATTCATAGTTATATTTGATGTTAAATTAAAATATATATCTTTCCAGTTTTTTTATTAATGTTTTACCCATGTCGTAAGTGTTTTCTTAGTATAAATTTTTATTTGTTAAGGAAAAATGCATTGTGTTCCCTATGATTTCATTGAAGGGATTCATAATTTCCAAGGAATATTTTAATATCATAAGATATTTATTTACTAGTATTTACAATCAGATTAATGTTTCATTATACAAATGGTATTGATTCATTATTTCCTTAAAAAGTAATAGATTTTTCTAACTCATTTTTCCTCCATTGAGTTACGGTCATTCCCCTAAAATTATTTCACATATGTTGAGTATATTATTCCGTTTCATTATATTATTTTATTTTATCTCACATTTTTACTAGATATAAATTCCTAAAACATAAACCCTTTGAAAAATATTTCTTGTATGTTGGATATTTTTATATTAGTTCCATCAACAATATTTCTCACAGTGGCTATGATCATGTTATGTTAATATTAAATATTCTTTATAGTCATTTATATACATATTGAGTAAAAATTAATTTTTTTAATTCATGTTGGATTATGTTCACCTATAATTATTGTTATTATATTTACAGTGGAAAAATAATTTTCATTTCATATAATTTTATTCCTTTATGGTTGATTTTTGAAAAGTTGACCACATATTGTTTATCCATCATCCTTCCTCATCCAGAAGGGTTACGATCATGTTATCTATTCTATTAACATGGGGATAATTATTCAAATTATTTTGGATTGTTAACTAAAAAACTAATGGATTAACCATTTAATTTACCTATTTCTTATTAAATGGGCTTGTAATATTTATTTAGTTAGTAGTTCCTTGGGTAATGGTATAATCAGTCATGATAACTCTAATTTTGAATGCATTGGCGAAAGTGAGATGATATGTCGGTATTAGAAATATATAACTCTTGATTATGCAACTAGTCTTATATTAAAAAATAGTTTTGTTTATTTAGTTTATGTATTCCCTAATTTAAGAATATGTCTTAACAGTGGTCTCAATAATAATAAATTTCTCTTTTCACAATTCCTCGAAAATACGATTTCATCTTTATCTTTTTTCACTCCATCCATATGAGATTTGTATTTTTATGTGCCTAATATTCCAATAACTATAAATATATAATGCATTTAGTTTTAATTTGATTATGGATTTATGTTTATTACATGTCCTTTCCATATTATTTATGGCAGAGTTATTTCATGTTTGCTTTTATTTAGTGATCATTTGAGCTCAACAATTCATTTTTCATCATTTTGCCTGGTTATAAAAAATAATAGTACACGTGACATGTTTAGAAGGACAACACAAGTGGAAGAATGTGTGGGAGATTCTGAAGACTTGTCAGAATCATATAGGATCTTATATAGTGGAAAAATGTCCATTAGTGGTGAAAGAGAGGACCATTATTAGTTCATTATGTTTCATAAGTATATATATCAAGAAACTTGAAAAATAATTCATATGAATGGGGGTAAATTTTTTTTTTTACTTTTTCTAACTAATGAATGATATATCAATTTTTTTAAATGAGCTATCAATGTATGTATATAAGTTCGTGCTTATTTGCATCAGATCCTATAGTGAGGTTTTCAATTTTCATAATTGGTATCAAACGAATGGTTTGGATAAATTTTTATATCATAATCATTATTAAGAAAACATTAAGGTTAATGAGAAAATTTTTTATCGCAATAGATAACCCATTGGGAAATTTATATGATTTAATGTTAAGTCAATCATGAATTTTTTTTGTGGGTTATAAAAAAAGGAACTCTAACGATGAGTCTAAAAATAATTTTTTCTATTGGGTAAAATCACTGTGTTTTTTTAATGTATAAATAATGTGATTCACCTAGAAATTCATCTTTATTCAGATAACAAAAATAAGATATAATATTGGCATAGATGAACATATGGTTAATCAACCTAAAAAAGTTCAGAATTAACTCTATCATCACTATAGTGCACCATGAGTGGGACTAAGACTACATAACTCAAAAAAAATGTGAATTTATATTCTTTGGATAATCACATTCTCATTAAAAACATTAATAAGGAATTTAAAAAAATCGTAACTAATTTGGTTTGACGACCTTATTTAAAAATGATTAGGTATAACCATGTATCTAGAAACATGATTTATATGTCAATATTAATATATGAACTATTAAAAAATGGTGTTGACCAAGAATATATATTTAGAAATAATTCATTTATATTTATATTGGTTTTACCTCAAAATAATTTTTGTTTATGTGTTTTGTCAAAATAAGATCATGGAAATGAACATGAGAAAGTTGTCTATGTAAAATCTCTATGTCATATATCCCAATAAGGAAATACACATAATTTGTTGATAATAATATTATATTCTTATTATGATGTAAACGTATATTTTCCTAGTCTTACATCAGGAAATGAGATTGATATATTCTTTAAACTCTTAGTTATTTTCATTAGTGATCATTATTTCTCAATGATATTATGGTGTATTTTTAAAGTATTAAGAATTATATAATGAATCTAATGTTTATTCTTCAATAGTTCTACTTTATTATTATAGTGAATAATATTAAATTCTTTTAACCAACATAATAAGTGATTTTGTGACCAAGTTATGTTTTCTTTGTATAACTATTGGATAATGAATGTGTGTGGTATTGATAACTATTGTGTTTAATAAACATATGATGTTTAGATAATAAGATATTATTTGATTTGGAAGATTTCAGTTATATTGAAACTGGTAACCATAGGATTGATAATGGATTTATGGTATTTTATAACATATTTCTTCATTTCTAGGATGATGAACGTTTTTTATCTTATAAAATAATGAATAATTCTATATGAATAAGAATTATAGAGTTAATTTTTGAAGAAATAAATAATTTTATGGTGGTTTAATTTATTTTAGATTAAAATATGTTTTCTTAAATCTATGTTTTATAGAGTGTATTATTGGGTTATTTACATTTTTTTATATATGATTATAGGTTGGAAAATGAACTATAATGATGTGTAAGTGGTATTTTGCGAACATATATTTCAATTATTAATGGGTTTTGGTTATTCTGAGAAACTAAATTCTAGTTTTGGATCTCGATTTAATAGATTATATTAATATGTTTGAGATAAACAAGATCAATATAACCTTGTTTGAACTAAGATTTTTGTTTATTCAACAATGATTTATATAGGTTGAAAACGATTCTAAAACATGTTGACATGTATGAACTATAGGATAACATGACAGTATTAAAATGTGATTCATATTGTGTTTTAATAATGTTATTTTTTTACAATAAATCATTATAATTATCATCACACATATTTACTACTATTTTTTGATGGAACTATAAGGAACCATAGGTGTGTTGGGAAATGAAATTAATTCATCAACATGTAACCTTATAGGTTAAGTGCTCGAGTGAGAAACCTATTTATTATTCCAAAACCTGCAATCCTCGAATATGATTAACAACATGAACATTGATAAAATTCTAAACACAAAAATTATGTTAAGGATGTAATTTTGTTGAAATTTTTGTCATCATAATTTTAATGGAATAAGGATTCAATATCCTACAAGTAAATAATGTGGGAAGAAAAATGGTAGTAAATTATATGAGTATGGACATAATTGTAATATGTATAACATGTTTATGGAAAATAGAGATGATATAAAACTTCATTTCATTAATTGATAGAATGATTAATATTTGGAAACTCTATGTCTAAATACAATTACAAAAAATAGATATAGTAACCAATTAAAATGAAAATTAGGATGCTAGTTTGAAACTAAAATTAACGAATTATATAGTTAGTATTTAAACAAAAATTTCTTGTTTCTTATTTCAAGTATGTTTACACCAACTACTAGATATTTATTTAAAAATATATATCCCTTGTGGTATGATAATAATAAAAACAATATTCAGGGACTTTAAGAAGGTATTACATGTGTATCATGATCAATATAAATTAATAGAATTATATGTGAAATTACAAATGTTTTATCCCTCTTTATATAGGGGTTATAATGATTTCTCATAATGTTAAATATCATTCCACATCCTATATAAAACCATGAAAATCTAATAGTATATGGTGATTTGTGATCTTCCAATATAAATTTCTGTTATCATAATATTCAAAATTGGGGAAAAAATTTATTTAATGGGGGAGAATGTAACACCCTAAAATTTTGATATACGATTATACTTAATTAATTTAATGTGTTCAATAACAATCTCCACATGATACATCGAACATAATTGAATCCATGCTATATATTAGTAAAATGTATACATTTAAGTGTTCTATTTGAAATATAACCATTTAAATAGTAAGAATGATTTTTTGAAACCACATTATGAAATTTAGTCATATATAAAATAATTTATATTTTCTATATCAATTAAATTTAATTAGTTTACCCATATTGGATAACATGAAATGTTATTATTTTGAAAATTATTTTTCTAAAATAATATCTTTTACGTGATATGAATTATTATTTCAAGAAAAATATAATCAAAGATTAATTATATTTGATTTTATTTATTAGATAATGTTAATAAATAGGAATAATAACAGTTAATATTTAAAAATTTCATTCTCCAATAAAAAATAATTTCTATTATATTTTATGATTTTATTCAAAATTAAAATTTTTAAAATCTAGTCTATGAAATTAATAATACAACTTTTTTAATTTATTTTATAAAAATTAACTTATAATTAGTTTTTATTTTTCTAAAAATGTTTATTCTTAGTAAAAAATGTGAGATTTTAAAAAATGTAATTTCAATGTTCTTATCACTGTGTAAGAATAACTTTGACGGGTTAACAATATTTAGTGAAAAGAAATAGATAAATAATTTAAACAATTATTTAATTTTAACCATTCTATATAGCTATAAAATATATATAATCTATTTTTATCACTAAATTAAAATGTTAAATTAATATAAAAAATTCAACCTTATTTTTATATCAAGTATTTACAGGGTAGAGTTTAATTAATTTTTCCATAGAAGCATCATAGATTCTACTAAATTCATAATAAATTAATTAATGCCTTTAAATATTTATCAAATATGACATTATATTATAGATAAATTAAAAAAATTAATAAATTAATTTTTCTAAATAAAATTCATAGGTGATTAAGTGTATTTATATTAAAATGATTTATTCCCACACCTAGAAATTTTATTTGATAAAATTATGATATAAAGTTATCTTATAATTATCATTTTTTGTAAAATTTTCAATATTATTAATTTTTAATAAACATAGTTATGGTGGTTAAAATTTAATTATCACGTTAAATGTAAAAGGGGTATATTTGGTTTAATCTTGTTAAAAAGTACTAAAACATTTAAATATTCATCATTAAATTTAATGATTCATATTTTTCTAAAAAAATAATTTTTACCGTATTATATTTTCCATTTTGGATCCTACAGACCAGGAAAATGGAATTTCATTATTGAAAATATAATGGTGTTTCCAAAAGAGTCATTACATTCACTTACAAAAACAAAAAATCATACAAACTTAAAATATGAACATAACCTATAAATTTATCGGTGAAACTAATACACTACTTATATAGAACCCTTTCCTGTGAACATAGGCCCCTAGTTACTCATATTTTTCATATTCATACATTTTTAAAATAAACATTCGAGGAAAAATCAGTTCCCATACGTGAGTATTATCATCTAATATGAAATTATTCACGATTATTTTCACTAAAAAAATTATGAGTGAAATGAATATAATTATATTACTATCATTAATATAAATTAATTTTTATATTTTATTATTATTATAATTATTTTTTCCCAAATCCCATCCATTGTGAAAATCAAAATTAACATTCATGTGTTCTGCAGATTACCACCTCAATGACATAAAAAGTTTCATTTTCTCCCCCCCCCACTATACACAGATGGATATATGGGTGGTATTAGAGGATAAATATAAGGACCCGACCATAAATCATTTCATAATATTGAAGTAAACTAATAATTCACATTGAGAATCTTTTTAGGTTTATAGATTTAGAGAATAAGTACATAACTATTACATATCAAAATATTACAAATTAGACAGTTCTACTAAATTTCAATTTTTTATTAAAATAAATACACTTGAAAAAAGAGTGATGTCTAGTTCCATATTTTAGATAGCAAAACTTTTCCTTGATCCCATCCATGACCATATTCATCATTAAGTCCTCTCAAAACATTTCAAAACATGGAATGAGCAAAAAAAGCTCAGTAAGGTTTATAAAAAAAGAAATAAAACATTAGTTCATAAATACATAAAAACATGAACTCTTTTACTTACCTAATGAAATCATAAGATTTATTAATAACACATAGAAATCATAAATCATAAAGGTAAGTTGTGGTATCCATAACATACTTACATTGTATCTATCACAGCTACATAGGTAGATACTTTGGAATACCCATCACATTATATTCCCTAATTTTTTTGGAGAAACATTCACGTTTACCTTGGTCATGTTACCCAATGCGTTGGAGAGCTATCTCAGTCTCACCTGCACAAGGTTTATCACAGAACCACCCTTATACGTAAATAATCCCCAAGAACCATAACATGATCATAACACATAACATAAGCATAAAAAAAGATATCATTTCCACATTGTAACAAAAATATACCATTTAAATATATTAATCTATAAAAACCATTATAAAAAAGAATTTCAATACCAAAAATAAGTTAAATAGTATATGGTATTTATTTTTCTTTTTAAAACATTACAACTTTTTAAGGAAGCCAAAGATCAAATAATACTCGCAGCGGTAGAAATGTCGTTGTCACCGCATACGTTAAAATGAAACATTATTTTTCATTTAGTAAAACACTTCGTAGAAATATATTCCCTTTTAAAGAAATGTAAATGTTTTTTATACAGTATATAAGATAAAGTCATGTATTAGAACAAAATATGCCTCAATTAAGGGAGATTGAGACGAAGTCCCTTAACTCGTGTCCAACTTTACTCGATCATTCATTAATCTCCTGAATAATAAACTAAAGTTAACTTATACATGCTAAAGAACCTTTATCTAGTTTTTTATTCCATTCATTTAACTTATTATCATGTTATAAACATTATGTAATCATTTAATTTAATAAGTTTTGTTTTGTCGATATTTGGTACTTGAGTCAAAAATGAACACCTTATATTTTCAGGTTTTCCTTGTGGTCAATAGTCCATTATAACCAAAATGATATTCATTATTTAGTTATCATATATATCATATATATATACACTATATATAAATACTTATAACATTACATATCAGTTGGAGGTAAGAAATGAAATGCACTGTTCATGGAGACGATAATCCATACATACACGTGATGGCTACATTCATTTATATTTATTATATTAATGGAATTAAAACATAATTATACATAGGTATATTATGATTCCAGTATAATATCATATATAATATCACTAACTTCGTCCTATATACGTCCCCCATATGGCATTAACAAGTCATATCACTTTGAAGGGGCGGTAGTCCACACTTTCTCAAATTAAATTATCGTGTTTACCCATAATGTAAACCATAAAGGTATTCTATAAAATAAAAATACCAAATAAAAAAGAAAACATAAAAATAATATATATCGTATATAAATATAGTGTCATATTAATGGCCACCATGATAGGAGGTAGAAGATAATTGAACAATCATCGTTTCGGCAGGCGTTAGTTTGCAAACCAGAGAAACAGTATGTTCTTCATCCATTAGATGGAGGTGTGTGTAAGTGTAGTTCGAATGATAATCATAAAAACTTCTTAGTGTATTTGTGAAACTATTGTTGATATAAAATAAAGGAATAAAATGCATTTAGGGGTTGTAGAAGTAAAATAAATGAAAAAAGTTAAGAGAAAATGTAACCTTTAATTTGGGTAACTCCCTTCTGTATGAACAAAAAGGGTTTCTTGATGTGCCTTCTGCTTAAGGTAGGGCTTCTAGAAGGTAGAGTGGGATTTAGGGAGCTTTATTCGGTAGATGTTGGATGATCCAAAAGGATTGAGAGGTGTGAGGATTTGGTTATAATTGAAGTCTTTTTATAAGGGTGAAGAGGGGCTCTTTAGGAATGTTTGATAATATTATTTTATTATATAATGATATTTGGTTTGTAAAGGTACCAAAATAATTATTGTCGAAAATAAGATGACTCATCGTCAAAATAAAATAATCCAATAATAATTGGACAAGTTTTGGATATTTTTCTAATATTTTTAATCTTATTTATTTAAATCATTTATTAATGATGTAAATACTACATCATAATAGTGTCATAAATAATTTAATTTATTAGATGTATACAAATTCTAAAAAATACCAATTTGTAAGAAATATTTTTATCTTTCCAATGAATATTTATAGTTGAAAATATATCTTTTACAACATCATGTAAAAATTAATTTACAAAGAGGTATTTGTTTGTATTATTTTTTACATTACATTTAGTTAATTAAAATAAACTATCATTATCATTTATATGTGGCTCAATGTAGTTCCAAAATCGACCCAAGGATACCAATGGTTGAAAATTACTCATAAATGTAGTTTAGGACAAGTGTTATGGTGATTTTAAATTATTATAATATTATTTTTACCTTGAATAACCATATTTACCTTTAAGCGCTGTAAATACAAGTCAAAAGTTACTATTCACCAAAAATTATTTTAATCTTATTTAACCACATTTTACTTACTAATAACAACCATTTATGTCAGATTTTTGAAATTCAATTCACATAAGTGGAAAAATTTCATTTTAATGAAAATTTCAGTTTAATAAACTACATCTAAGTTATTCCACTATTCATAAAAAAATTATGTTTTTCAGAGAACTACAAAAAATTTAACTTAAGATATATTTGATATTATTAGATAAAAAAGGATGTATGTTTTACAAAATTTAAAACATAGAAGTTTCAGTAATTAATTTAAAATTAATTCCCATTTTTAAAACAAATAGCGTGTTTTTAAGAAATAATAACTATCAACATATTGACACTTGTTTGTGTCCAATTTAAAAGTGAAGTTAATTCCAATGACCAACATTAGATTAATTGGTAAAAATATATTCTAATTACACTTTAAAAAAATTAAATGGTTAATGTAACTATAAAAATAAATTATATTAAAACACAACTTTGAATTAAAATATAATATTTTTCACAATTCATTAAAAATGAACATTATCAGAAAAATTCCAAAAATTTACACAAAGTAAATTATGATGTCCCAATTTTATAGAGGGAATTTATTTGGTCAAATATAATTTATTAAATTTTCCAAAACTATATTTAAAGAGGGATCACCAAAAAAAGGTGGTAAATCGACAATTTAATGTAAATTACGCTTAAAATTAGATTTATTTACATATTAAGCCTCTAACTTTTTTGGATAAATGTAAATAGATTTAAAAAACATGTATAATCATATTTTATTTATATTTTTCTTTATCCCTAATAAATTTGATAGGGGTTAAATACCATTTAAAATAATAATATTATATTATTAGTTTCCAACATAAGATTTCAGTGAAACCTATTGTTGCGTATATGGTTCAATGTCGAAGATAGCTACCCCATTAAAGTAAAATTAATTAATATTTCATTAAAAATATTAATAAATGTGAAAATTTATTATTATTTATTTACCTGGGATGTTACATCCTTCCCCCCTTTAGAAAATTGTGTCCTCGTAATTTTTATTAACTTATCAAATAAGTGCGGGTATTTATCCCCCATAGAATTTTCAGATTCCTACATTGTCTTATTATCCGTATGGTTTTTCCACAAAACCATTACCTGGTGAATTACCTTATTCCAAAACACATGCTCTCTATGGTTAAGAATCTGGATTGGTTGTTCTTCATAAGAGATATTTTTTTCCAACTGAAATACCTCTGGGATCAAAACATGATATTAATCTGGCATATACATTCTCTACATAAAAACATGAAAAACATTATGTACCTTTGATAAACATTGAGATATATCCACGATGTTTTCATCTTATCCAACTTTCTCTAGGATTTTATGCGGTCCAATTATCCTGGGACTCAACTTTCCATTCTTATGAAAAGGCATCACACTTTTCCATAGAGAAACATTGAGAAATACATGATCACCTACCTCAAAAGAAAGATCTTTCCTTGGGTTATCTGCATAACTTTTCTATTTGATCTGATCTATTCTTTTTTACTTCTAAATCAACTAAACCTTCTCTTCCATCTCTTCTACCAATTCTGGTCCATCAGCTTCCTTTCACCTACATCATCCCAAAAATCTGGATTTCGACAACAGTTTCCATATAATGCCTCAAATGGATCCATCTTTATACCGGAATTAAAAATATTATTATATGAAAATTAAAATTAATAAAGATTTTGGTCCCAACATCCCTGGTAATCCAGCTAACAAGCATGTATAATACCCTCCAGAGTATGAATTGTTCGTTCTGATTTCCCATCATATTTAGAATGAAATGTTGTGCTAAAATTTAATTCAGTACCCAACGACTTCTGAAGGCCTTTCAAAAAGTTAGATTTAAACTTGGGATCACGATCAGATACAATAGATCGAGGAACTACAATCAATTTGACTATATCTTTAACACACAACTATGAAATTTTATCTAGAGACAAAGTATCATGAATAGGAAGTAAATGAGAAGATTTAGTCAATCGATCAACAATAACCAAGATTTCATTATTACCTTGATATGTCTTCGATAATCCCACAATTAAGTCCGTGGATATATATTCCCATTTCCACTATGGAATCAGTAAAGGATAAAGCATCACTTTTAGTAATTTCTTCTCTACTTTAAACTACTAACAAGTCAAACACTTCATAGTAAAATTATCAATATCTCTTTTCATTCCATCCGACCAATAATACTCCCAAAGATCATTGTACATATTAGTACTACAAGGATGAACAAAAAATGGGGAACTATGAGATTCACATAACACCTCAGTCTTCAACTGTGATTCACAAGGCACGCATAATCTCTTTCCAAGTATCAAAACACAATCATTATCAATGTTAAATTAAGTCCACTTGCCATTCTAAACCAACTCTACCTTTTTCTTTCACTCACTATCTTCCTTCTGTGCTTGATTAATTATTTCTGATAGAGATGATCTCACTGAAACCTGATACAAAATAGAATAATTTTCTTCACCAAAAACATTATTCCAAATTTTATCAAATCTAAAACCATAGGATCTTGTTCCAAATATAACATGGTTATTGAAAAATTACATTTCAACTCAAATCATCAGACATTTTATTTTATTTTCCCAGATGGTAATGGATCGTGCAATCCTAATCCTTGATTAATTCTATCCATCTCATATGTCTTATCTTTAATTCATTTGGAGTGAATATATACTTTAAAATATTGTGGTCAGTTTACATTTCACATTATACTCCATAAAAATGTTCCCTCAAAATATTTAAATAAAAAAACAGAAACTAATTTCAAATCTTGTGTAGGGTAATTTAACTCATGAGGTTTCAACTAACATGAAGCGTAAGCAATTAACATCTCATTTTAACAGAGTAAAAAACAATGTCCTTTAAACGAAGCATACCTATAGACAATAAACTCACCATTTCTATAAGGTAGTGAAAAAACTTTAGTATTCACTGATCTTCTTTTCAATTCTTGAAAACAATCATCAAATTCTTTTGTCCAGATGAACATAACACATTTTTGAGTTATCTTGTCCATGGGACTAGATTACTGTGAAAAATAATCTACAAACCTCTTGTAATAACCTGAAAAACCAAGAAAACTACAGATCTTGGTTATATTTTTGGGTCTTTAACATTCGTCAACAACTTTTGATTTAGTAGGATCACTGGTCTTTCCATTTTTCAAACAATGTGACCAAGGAAAGAAATTTGTTGCAACCAAAAATCAAACATACTGAATTTCTCAAATAGTTTTTTTATTTTAAGGTTTGAAAGAAAACCATTAAATTAATTTTATGTTCCTATTTACTTTTGGATTAAACCATAATATCATTAATGAACACAACCAAAAACTTATCCAACAAATAACGGTAAATTCTATTCACATTATCCATGAATACAATAGGTGTATTGGTTAAACCAAAAGGTGTGACTACAAATTCATAATTTCTATATCTACTATGAAATGCGGTCTTCAGAATTTCTACGTCATTCAGTTTCAACTAATGGTACCCCGATCTCAAGTCAATCTTTGTAAAATACTATGATCCTTGGAGCTGATCAAACAAATCATCGATATGAGGCAAAGCTAACTACTTCTTAATAGTGATATTATTCAATGCTCTATAATCAATGAAAAGTCTCAATGAACCATCATTATTTTTAAAAAATATGATAGGAGCACCCCATGAGGATGTGTTAGGTTGAATGAATCCTTTATCTAATAATTCCGTCAATTGCTTCATTATCTCCAAAAGTTCAATATAAAAAATTCAGTAAGGGGGTTTTGAAATTGGATTAGCATCATAAACTATGTAAACAATAAATTCAACATCCCGATTAGGTATAATACCAAGAAAATCATTATAAAAAACATTAGGGAACTCATTTACCCTTGGCACATCATTAATCTGAACAGTACCTTTGTTTGCAAAAATATGTACAAGGTAACATTCATTTCTATCTTTTTCTAGATTCTCAGCTTCCTAATATGTTATCAAATGAAAGGGTTCATTATTATACACAAACTGAAAATAATTCTAAAATGAAACCTCTTTATCCATGCATCCAATATTAGCATGATAAACAGAAATCCAATCCATGCCCAAAATAATATCAAACTCTAATATAGGACAAACAATAAGGGTTGCAGGTAGATTCTTTCTGCACATAAATACTGAAAGGTTTTTATGTTTTCTTTTTGTCTCAATATATCGTCTATGTGTTTTTACCATAAGTTCGGTATTCATATCTTGAGATGGAATTCTCAATTTACTAGAAAACATCTTAGAAATGAATGAGTGTGTAGACCCTGAATCAAACAACACATTGACATAATTTGAACAAACAAACAGTGTACCTGATAAAACTTTATTTGATGACCCAATATCTACTGAAGTAGTTGTAAAGGATTTCACCACCCCTTTCTTATCTTTGTCTAGATACATTATCTCAATTGAGTTTAATGTCGGAAACTCATTTTCATAATGACCCATTTCATTACACTTGAAACATTTTACTAACAGTAAATCATATTATTTTCGTACCATTACCTTGATCTTTTTCAGTGAAATTATGAGCCTTATGTATCCTTTTACCACATCAGTAGCACATACCAGAATTCAAAATACATTCCACATTATGATTTTTACTACAATTTTCAAAAACTATAAACTTATGTTTCTTACCATCAGACTTTTTTGAAGAATTTTTCCATTTTGTCTGTCACCTTGACCTCTTATTCTATTTTTTTTTAAAGAACACTTGATCATCAGTAGACTCCATTTCCACATTCTTCGCACAATGAACATGTTATTAATAACTTTTTAAGTCACTAGAATCTAAATATCTTCAATACTTTGGCTTTAATCTTGAGTAAATATGGTTAATTTTACTATCAAGATCTCTTATGAGATTTGGAACATACCTTTCTGGTCGAGTGAAGTTTTCATTACAATCAGCCACTATGTCATCCTCCTACATAAATTGTAGGAATTGTTTTTCCATCACAAGACTAACAACCTTAGGAAAATATTTCTCAAAAAGCATACCTTTGAATTCATCCTAATCAGGAACATCAATCTCCTCACTATCCCTAATACAATTCACCATCGACCACCACTGATAAGCTTCACCTTCAATATGGTAAACAGAAAGACTAACCTTTGGACATTTTGAACACCCCATGACATCAAAAATATTATATAGTGATTTAATCCACCTTTCTAGTTGCACAGGGTCAGATGATCCTTTGAATGGTGGGGGATGTTGCCTCCTAAAATGCTCCACTACTGACATGTTCCCCTGTGGGTGATCTAGATGATCTCATGCATGGATACCACCACCATTTATAACCTGACTAAATTGTGTCATCACTATAAAAAAATAGTTTACTTAATATTCCAACCATCTCATGTTGCAAATTTGAAATGTTGTCTTCCTACGGATGTCATCCCTACATAGTTTCCCAATTTCTTCTGCGAAAAACCATTCTTAACATTGAAATATCGTAGGTGAAGAAACATGGTAATCTGTAAATGATATATGATTTCAACATTAACATAAATTACTTTCAGGAAATTTATTTAACTATGCCCTAACTCCTAAAGTTATCTAAACCAACCTTTGATACCCACTATAATGATCCGACCGTAAAACATTACATAATATACAATTAAACAAATAATTCACATTGAGGATCTTTTCATGTTTGGGGTTTTAGAGAATTACGAAGAACTATTAAATCTCAAAAGATTGCAAAGTAGACACTTCTAACCAGTTTCCATTTTTTTCATAAAATAAAAACACTTGAAAAAAAGAGTCATGTCTTGTTCCATGTTTTAGACAGCATGACTTTTCATTGATCCCATCTTTGACCCTATTCATCTTTAAGCCCTATGAAAACATTTCAAAACATTGGATGAGCATAAAAATATCAGAAACGCTTATAAAAAATGAATGAAAACATTAGTTCATAAATACATACAAAACATGTACTCTTTTACTTACCTCATAAAATATGAATATTTATGAATAACATATAGAAATAATAAATCATAAGGGTAAATTGTGGCATCCATAACATACATACATTGTAGCTATCATAGAAACATAGGGAGTTACTTTGGAATAACCATCACAATATATTCCCTAAATCTCTTTGGAGAAACATTCACGTTTACCACCGTCTTGTTAACCAATGAATTAGAGAGAAATCTCAGGCTCACCCACCCTAGTTTTATCACGTAACCACCAATACATTTAAACACTTCCGAAGAACCTTAACATGATCATAACACAAAACATAAGAATAGAGTAAAGATACCATTTCCGCATTGCAATAAAAATATAACATTTTAATATATTTACATATCAAATCCATTTTCAATACCAAAAATACATAAAATAGTATATGGTATTTATATTCCTTTTAAAAACAATATGGATTGTTAAGGAAGCCAAAGATCAAATAATACTCGTGGCGGTGGAAAGGTCGTTGCTAATACTGACATTAAAAAGAAACATTATTTTTTTGTCATTTAGTATAAGGCTTCGTAGAAAATAATTCCCTTTGAATGAAAAGTAAAAGATGTTTATAAAGCTTATAAAATAATGTCGGTTATTATAACAAAATATGCCTCAGTGAAAAGAGATTGATACGAAGTCCTTTACCTCATGTCTGACTAGACTCGATCATTCTTTAATATCTTGAATAATAAACTAATGTTTATTTCTACTTTCTTAAGAACATTTTTCTGGTTCATTATTCCTTTTATATCAATTATTACCAAGTTATAAACATTATTTAATAATTTAAGTTAATAATGTTCGTTTTGTTGATATTTGGTAGTTGAGTCAAAATGAACACCTTATATTTACAGGTTGTCCATGTGGTGAATAGTCCATTATATCCAGAATGATATTCATTATTTAGATATCATATATATCATATATATTCATAATATATATATATAACATTACCTATCATTTTATTGTAAGAAATGAAATGCACTGTTGATGGAGATGGTAAACCGTACGTACTCATGAACGCTACTTTAATTTCTATTTATTATTTTAGTGGAATTAAAACTTAATGATACATAAATATATTATAATTCTAGTATAATATCATATATAATATCATTAAATCCATCCTTTATACGTCCCACATATGAAATTAATGAGTCATATCACTTTGCGGGGGTGGTAGTGTGCACTTCCTCAAATGAAATTATCTTGTTTACCCATAATGGAAACCATAAAGGTATGATATAAAAGAAAAAAAAGAAAAACCTAAAAACAATAAACATAATATATATCATATATAAATATAGTGGCATCTTATTGGACACCATGATAGGCGGTATGAGATAATCGAACAATCATCATTTCATGAGGTGTTAGTTTTCCATCCACAGAAACATAATGTTCCTCACCCATTAGATAGAGGTGGGTGTAAGTGTAGTCAGAATACATATCATAACAACATCCTAATTTAATGACGATACTGTTGTTGTTAAAAAAATAAAGGAATAAAAAGAATTTAGGGGTTATAGATGTAAAATAAATGAAATGATGTTTAGAGAAATTGTTACATTTAATTTGGGTAACTCCCTTTGGTATGGACCAAAAAAGTTTATTGAAGTGAGTTATGCCTAATTTAAGGCTTCTAGTAGGATGATAGGGATGTTGGGAGCTTAATTGGGGGGAGGTTGGATGATTAAAAAGGTTTTGGAGGTGTGAGGATTTTGTTAAAAGTTAGGTCTTTTTATAAGGGGGAGGAGGGGCCCTTTAGGAAAGTGTGATAATATTATTTTATTATATAATGTTATTCAGTTTCTAAATTTCGAAAAATCATTAAAGTGGTAGATAAGATGACTCATGGACGGAATAAAATCATCCAAATATAATTTTACTAGTTTTGGGTATTGTTTTAATATTTATAATCTTATTTAATTATATCATTTATTAATAATGTAAATACTGCATCATAATAGATTCATAAATAATATAATTTAATTGATTTCTAAAAATTATACAAAAAAATTCCATGATGTAGGAAAGCTTTTTAAATTTCCAATTAATATTTTTAATAGAAGAGATAACTTATATAACACTATGAAAAAATTAATTTGCAATGAGATATTTGTTCATGCCATTTTTGTCTTTACTTTTTATTAATTAAAATAAATTGTCATTATCATTTATAAGTGGCTCCATGGGGTCCCAAAATTGACCCAAGTATTCCCATGTTCAGTCATTAATCATCCAATAATGATAGAAAAAATGTTACGGTAATTTTAAATTATTATAATATTCTTTTTACCTTGAATTACATTATTTAGCTTTAACCGCGGTAAATAAAAGTCAAAAGTTACTATTCACAAAAAATTATTTTAATCTTATTGAACCAAATTTACTTACTAATAACAACCATGTATGTCGGATTTTCAAAATTCAATTCACAGAAGTGGTAAAATTTCATTTAAATGAAAAATTCAGTTTTTTAACTACTACTAAGTGGTTTAACTCTTCATAGAAAATATATGTTTTTCATAAAACTACAAAAAATTCATCTAAATGTATATTTGATATTAAGAATTAAAAAATGATGTTTATTTTCCAAATTAAAAACAAAGATGATTCATTAATTAATTTAAAATTAATTCCGGTTTTCAATACCAATAGCATGTTTTTAAGAAACAATAACTATCAAAAGGTTGACACTTGTTTACTTCCAATTTCAAATTGAAAATAATTAAAATGACCAAAATTTTATTAAATGGTAAAAATATATTTTAATTAAACAATAAAAAAATTAAAAAGATAAACTAAACCTATAAATTAATTGGATTAAAATATCGTTTTGAATTAAAAAACAATATTTTCACTAATCTTTAAAAAATGATCTTTATCAGAAAAATTACAAAAAGTTACACAAAGGAAATATTGATGTCCTAATTCTAAATAAGGATTTTATTTGGTCAAATAGAATTTATTCAATTGAAAAAAACTATATTTAATGAGGGTTCTCCATTAAAAGGCAGTAAATTGACATTTTAATGTAAAGTGTGCTTAAAATTAGAGTCATTTACATTTTAAGCCACTAAATTATATTGGATAAATGTAAATACAGATAAAATACATGTCTAATAATATTATAGTTAGTTTTTTTCATTCTCTCTAATACAATGAAAAGGAGTTAACTACCATTTAAAATAATAAGCTTGTATTATTAGTGTGCATCATAAGATTTCCAAGAAACTTATTGTTGTGTATCGGGTATGCTATCGAACATAGAAACCCCTTTAAAGTAAAATTAATTAATATTTATGTCACGAATATTAATAAATATGAATATTTATTATTCTTTATTTACCTGGTATGTTAAAATAATAATGGTGATTATCGTATTAATAATTTTATAGTAGAAAAAATTAAGGAACCTATTAATTATATATTCACAAAAATATTATCAATAATTCGATCCTTTAAAATTAACAAACTAAGATGAAAATGATATCTATTTCAAGGTAATATCTACGAATAAATTACCTTCTCATTATTATTAATTAAAATTATTTTATATCATAGTAATAAAATTTTACAGTGATAATTATTCTTGTTGTATAATTATATTAAAAATAAATCATCTCATAATCACTGATTAATAATGGTAGTTTCATGTTTGGGATAGTTTATTCACCAACATAAACCATAAAATATATTTATTTCATGGACGAATATGAAGAATTTTTTATTGGTATAATTTAAAATAATTATTTAACTTTTTTATCAATTACGAATTATTAAATTACAGAAATACACATCGATCATAAATAATCATTGAAACATGGAACATATCGATTTTATAATCACCCATATTAACTATATAAATCATTAAATCAATTTGAATAATTATAAAAAATTATAAATAATCCCTAAAAGTAACTTAAATGACATATTAGTATTGAAATTTGGAAGAATAATTATTACTGGCACCACACAGATAAACTATTACAAACTATAAAAAAGATAAATACATGATGTGGACAACCAAAATAATTCATAAATAATATGGTTATTCATGAAGATTGTGAATGAAAATAGATATGATTATGGTGTTAATTTATGTTATTTTTATAAGTATGTTTTTGAATCAAGAGGTTAATGTTCATCTTTGTAATTAAAAACAAACTGTAAGAGTTTTTATCTCAAATTCCTCACATTGTGACATGTTTGTATTGTGAACCTAATTTAACTTTTATGGTGTATATACTACCAATATGAGATATAATATCATGATTTAGATTTTAATTTTTTTTATTTAATGTTAAATTATTTGACCTATATTTTAATGGATTTTTTATAATATTTTACTGTAGAAGAAATCATTTTCTTGGTTTTAATTTTATTAATTGATACATAATTAATTTTCAATACCTTGATTTCTTAGAATGGTGTATTTAATTACCATGGTTATATTTATATCATAATATTTTTGTTCAGATGGATTTTCTTGAAAAATAATGATCCCTTATTCAAATGAACTTTTATTTAGTTTCTCCCCAGTAGAAGGTATTTTTAACTCAATTATAATTCTCCGAGTTGTTATTATGGAATCCCACCTTTTTATTACATAACGTTTCATTACATTTTACAAATAGTTGATCTTTAAAGTCTATTGTCTTGGAAATTAGGAACATAATACATGAAAATAACATAAAACATTATTCTAATCCACTATTAAGGCTTCATCATTGATTCATATTAATTAAAATTACATCATCTTATATCCAGGAGACATACATCAATGGAAAGGGCGAGTAGAAGGCCGATTAAAGAAAGCATGGGAATCAGTTTACTTGTGATATCAATACGAACATGATAAAAAAATAAAGACATGAGAAACTGATATATAGGCATATCATAATAAAAATAACATGAAACATAACTTTCATATGTGGATACAACATTTAATTTAGACATTCAAGAACATATCACCACCGTACGACCCTGAGGATTCATAAAAATTACCAAGGTTATTCACCATGGTATCGTAAAATATTTCATCTCTAGAGTTAAATTCTTTACCCAATGCATTAGAGAGAAATCGGGGAGAACACTTAATATGTCTTTAAATTCAAGTGAGTCACATATATCATAATCAAAAATTTAATGAATAACCCATAGACAATAAAATAAATGGGTTTCATTTCAAAATCATACCGTTTTATAATGTAGAAAAAATAAGATTATTATATCATTTATAACCCATAGAAAGGGAGTGAGGGTTATATGTATGTCAACTACAGAATAAAATATGACATTTTTGTGTATTTATTAACACCCATAGAAGAAAAATAGGTCTGGGTGTTCAGATAAATAATACAAGTGAATTTCTTGAGAAAAAGAGAGAGAAATTTGAGACGAATTATCTACAACATAACGACTATATAACATGGTTTTAGTAAAAAATTAAATGTGAGGGGACAAGGGTCACCAACTAATAAATAAATCCTTATACAATAAGGGTATAGAATGAAAATAAATACGTTCATTCTATGGTTATTTTATGGAAATACCATATGATAATGAAACATGAAGGAAGAGAGAATATGTGATTTATTTTATGAAAATTCAGCAGGCTAACGACATCACTTAACAATTTAGAAAATAAATTGATGATGGAATAATAGTTCTATAATCATTTGAACATGAAATTGAAAGTAATAATGATATAGAATTACATACCCCAATATTATAAAATGGAAACTAGAAGACATAACATAAAGGAAATCACGACTTAAAAAGAGGTGGGTGGACGAATCACTTACCTTGAAGAGTAACTTTCAATGTCTGATGTTCGGGAAATTGAGAGTATTGAGGGGACCTTGGTAGGATTTTATATAGATTGGGGAATATTTTGGACGAACATAAAAGGATTTGAGTGAAGATAATGTGGGATCTTGGGTGGGTTTGTATAGGAAAGGAGAGGGAATTGTTTATTATTTTGGTTTGGGACACTTCACATTAAGATAATCTAAACCACAAACCATCCCATGGTTTTTGACCATGGTGTCTACCAAATGGAAGTGTAAAAAAAATTATAAGTTCAATGTCTTAACTTCTAAAAATAATATGCTTGCTTATGTGGAGGTGAGTCACACTCTTAAGGAAAAAAATTTTAAATGACCACATGTTATATATGTCTTGGAGGGTATACTAAAGCCTTATAAAATAAATAAAACATAACCAAAATTACATTATTTTAATGGTAAAACATATATCGGATGAACATACAATTTATATTATTTTATTACTTCGCTATTGGGTCATTATGATGTCAAAAAACATATTATATATTTATAAGGTATTTAATTTTTACACAAATATTTGACAGTCTCATGAAATTATGAAAAATTCACCATTGGATAATTTTTACTTCAAATTTATAGTAATAATATTCATTTTATATAAATAATATTAGAAATATTTTAATTTTAACTTTAAAAAAAACCGACATTTACTGAAAATTCATTAGTTTTGACAAAAATTGCTTTCAAACATTAATAAAAATTACAAAAGCATTATTAAATTTATATGATCATTTATATTTAATAAAAATTAATTTAATAATAATATTAATATTTTACTAAAATATTAATTAAATCAAAAAACCATTAATTCAAATAAATAGATTTCTTAGTGGAATATTTAACTAAATATACTATTTGTTCTATAAAAACTATTTACAAAGTAACAATAATAAAATAAAATTACATTCATTATTATATACAAAAATAATGTACATAATCATAGTACTAGGGTCTTGTTACCTAACCCCTTGAAACACCCTCATAAGACCTTAGGGTAAGGTATGCGAAGGTGACATATTTTTGGGGTGGCGTGGACAACATCGCTTAAGTGGTAATCTCTATCAACTTCCATTTCTCCTATAGGCGGTTCCGCTAGAGCTTAACGTATTCTAGATCGGCTTGGGCTTGGCCATGAGTGAAGACCATAGATGTAACATCCTTTCTGATCTCTGTTAAATGGACTTCATACATGGCATTTCTATTGGATGAGTCCATCACTTCCTTTGACTGAGTGAAAAGAATTTGTTAAAGAAATATATTTATACTAATCATATGATCACTGTTCAATGGAAATATTAGCAGTGATCACAATTCATAACGGTATTTTAAAATACAAAATACCTAAAACAAAATAAGTGCATATATTGTATCACCATTTCACATATTAAGACATTTATTTAGATGAAGATTGATTTACATGAACAAAAGTTGGGGTCCTTAAAATCATCCTCCCTTAAGAAATTTCGCCCTCGAAATTTTAACTCATACCCTAAAAAGAGAAAATGTGTGGGTACTTCTGCCACATAGACTCCTCCAGTTCCCATGTGGATTCTTTGCATTTGATGTTACTCCACAACACCTTAACATGGATGGTAGTATTTGTGACAACCGGGTCCCGGTGACTGTATAGACACCCCGCCTTAACATGGCCGTCAGGTTCTAGCCTACCAGGTACCACCAGTTGACCCGCAGACACGTGGGACCCACCCCAGGGTCCACCCAAATGCCTGAACGGGTCATCTGACTAATGATTGTCCCCACATGCCAACACATGTCCCTTCCAGTTTTCTTTGTCCTCACTCACACACACCCTGGGAAACTTCCCAGATGGTCACCCAACATGATCTATACTCCAGGACAAACCCGCTTAACTTTGGAGTTCTAATCAGGTAGGCTCCCGAAAAGGAAGGTGCACCTTGTTGACATGAGTCATATTATTTAGTAATTTAACCCTTTATCATTTGGGGATGTAACAATCACCCCCCCCCCTTTAGAGCACAACGCCCTCGTTATGGGACCTACATCTCAACCTAGGCAGTGCACCGCACTTAAGGATGGGTTCCTTCTCTGATACCAAATGTGACAACCAGGTCCCGGTGACAGCATAGACACCCCTCCTTAACATGGTCGTTGGGTTCTAGCCTACTAGGTACCACCAGTTGCCCTGCAGACATGTGGGACCCGCCCTAGGGTCCACCCACATGCCCGAACGGGTCATCTGACTAATGATTATCCCCACAGGCCAACACATGTCCTTTCCAGTGTTCTCTGTCCTCACTCACACACACCCTGGGAAACATCTTAGAAGGTCACCCATCCTGATCTCTACTCCAGGACAAGCACGCTTAACTTTGGAGTTCTAATCAGTTAGGCTCCTGAAAAGGAAGGTGCACCTTGTTGACATGAGTCATATCATTTAGTCATTTAACCCTTTATCATTTGAATATGTTACCGTCTTCTTGCGTAGAACCTTGTCTGTATGATCCAATATCTCCACCAGATTCTCCTCATAAGAGATTTCATGTACCAGAAGCACCACCTCTAGGTTTAGTACATGTTAAGGGTTGGGTATACACTTTCTAGAGAGTGATACATGGAAAACATCATGAACTTGTGCAAGATTTGGAGGAAGTGAAAACCGATAGGCCACTGATCTCACGTGATCAATGATTTCATAGGGGCCAAGGTACCTAGGACTGAGCTTTCCTTTCTTCCAAAACCTCATGAATCTCTTCCTAGGAGAAATCCTACGAAATACTTTGTCACCAACATTAATCTCCATGTCCCTTCAATGGTTGTCAGCATAAATCTTTTTTCGACTATGAGCAGCCATAATGTGTTGTTGGATGGCATGGACATTTTCTATTATCTCTTGTACATGGTCAGGACCAATAAGCTTTATCTCACCAGATTCATCCCAACATGTAGGTGTTATACATTTCTTTCTATATAGATCTTTATAGGATATCAATTGAATAATCGAGTTGAAGCTGTTGTTGTATGAGAACTCAACTAAATGGAGATGTTGATCCCATCCACTTTTAAATTACATTGAGCATATTATCAGCATGTCCTCGAGTGTTTGAATAGTCCTTTAAGATCTTTCACCTGTTTGGGGGTGATAGGCCATACTGAAATTCAATTCAGTGCATAGATAATCTTGATTATTTTCTAGAATTGTGATGTGAACCTTGTATCATGATCATATACGATAGAAAGTGGAACTCCATGCATCCTTACCACTTCCTTCACGTAAATCTAGTCATGTTAATCAGGAGATATGTCTTCCCGAGTGGAGATAAAATGGATAGTCTTGGTTAGACATTCCACAAAAACCCATATCACATTGTTTCATTTATATGTTCTTAGTAGACCAGTGACAATGTCCATAGTGATATTGTCCCACTTCCATGCTATTATGGGTAGTGGTTGCAATACCCCTTTAGGAAGTTGTCACTCTGCATTAACTTACTGACATACCAGGCACCTCGATGAATAGTCTGAAATCTCCCTTTTCATATTATCTCACCAATAATGTTCACGAAGGTCCCTATACATTTTTTTGTTCCCTAGATTTATAGAGAAAGTATAGTTATGAGCTTCGTCCATCATCTCTATCTTTATTTCCATAATATATATAACACATAGTCTTGTACAAAATTTTAGTACACCTTCTTGATCAATATTAGAACTCAGGAAACATCCCATCCTTTAAAACCTCACACATCATCTATAAAAAGGATATTCCTTATGAGATTTCTAGATCTTCTACAGCTATGACGGTTTAAGAATCATTTCAGTTAGGGTTGATGATTTCCCTTACCTTATAATTTCCATGTACAACTTTACTAGGTCATTGATAAAAGGATATTTTTGAATCTGCATCATGGAAATAACAAATGGGTCTTTCCTACCTAATGCATCAACAACATTGTTTTCTCTTCCAGGATGATAATGAATTGAACAATCATAGTCTTTAAGAAGTTCCATCCATATCCTTTGTCTAATGTTAAATTCTTTTTGTGTGAAAATATACTTCAAACAGTGATGGTCTGTGTATATATCACATTTCACTTCATAATGATAGTGCCTCCATATCTTTAGATAAAAACGACTACAGCTAGCTCAATATCATGTGTAGGATAGTTCTACTCATGATTCTTGAACTGTCGAGATGCATAAGAAATGACTCTATCACTTTGCATGAGGACGCACCCAATCCCTTTCAGGGATGCATCGCTAAAAATTATGAATCCTCCTCAACATGAGGGTAGAGTTAACACTGGTGCGGTAACCAATCTCTTCATCAGTTATTTGACACATTTCTCACATTCCTTTGTCTAGATGAACTTGATCCCTTTTTGAGTAAATATGGTTAATGGATTAGAAATTCGTGAATGTTGTTTTTCACAAACCTCTTATAATATCCCACTAAACAATGGAAACTACAAATCATGGTTATTTTTTTAGGCTAAGGTCACTCCTCTAAAACATTTTTCTACACTTGGTCAATTGTGATTTATTTTTGATAATAATGTTCCCTAAGAATGCGATTTTTTGTAACCAAAAATCACATTTTCTGAACATTCCAAAATCCTCTCATTCCATAGTGATTACAAAATAACCCATTGATGATATTTATTCTCCTTGCAACTTTAGGATATATCATAATATCATAAATAATCTACCATAATGTTATCAAAGTATTGCTTAAAGACTATATTCATCAAATCCATAAAAATTTCAGCTTCATTATTCAGTCTGAAGGGCATAACAACAAACTCATAATGCCCATCTTTTGATCAGAAGATATTTTTTGGAATATATTGTTTCTTCACTCTCAGTTGATGATAACTAGAACAAATTTCAATCTTAGAGAATAATTGAGCCCCAAAAATTTGGTTTAATAAGTCATAAATTCTTGGAAGAGGGTATTTTTTCTATACGGTAATCCTGTTCAGTTCTCTATAATTAATGCATAGCCACATCAATCCTTATTTCTTCTTCACAAAGTGAAATGGTGCTCCCCAAGGAGACACACTCGGTTATATACAAACCTTCTCCAAAAGATCGTGGAGTTGTTCCTTTAAATCCTCCGACTCCACATTTTCCATCCTATATGTGGTCTTTGATATCAACTATGTTCTAGGTATGATCTCAATGTAGAACTCCAGCTCTTGTTCTGGGGGATGTCTGGGTAACTCTTCTGGAAATAAATAAACGTACTCATGGACGATGCGGACATTTTATATCCTTAAACATTAATCTCCTTCTTCTTCTCCACCGATCAACTCCATAAATAAGGATATAGGGGGTTCTTCTAGACAAGGATCTGTTTGAGATATCTCTCCTAGGAAGATAACTGTAGGGTTTTCATTCTAGACTACTAACATATCCTTACATCTGCATTTTATCTTAGCATTATACATTGAGAGCCATTAAATCCCTAATATAATATCGAATTCTATCATGGTAATGAATACTATATTTGAGATAAGATTATACTCAAAAAATAAATACTAGAGTTTATAAACACTGAAGATGCCTGGATAATCCCACCAGAAGTCTTGACTAATAACTCTACTTTTAATAAATTCGGGGTTGATTTTAAATTCTTTTCAAACATAGAAGAAATAATGGAATGTGTAAAACCAGAATAAAACAAGGTATATCCTAACTTTGAGAGATCAACAAGACTTCCTTCTACCACATCATTCGGAGCTTCAACTTAATCTGTCGTGATAGAAAAAGAATGACCTTGCTCCCTTGGCCTTTTATGATGATGATGTTGGTTCCCCTCTACTGCCCTCAGATTTGGACAGTAATTGGAAATGTGACCATTTTTTCCACACTTAAAGCATTGGACATCATGTAGGGCCTATGAAATATTCCCCTTTTCATTAGTGTTTGTAACTTGTTTTTTCACCTCACTAAGAAAATTCCTTTAAATATGGCCATCTCATCCACAGTTTTAGAATTTCCCACTATTGATCAGGTGGTTCTCCGAATGCTTATTCCCAAATTTGTTACATGTGGGATGTTGCACTTGCTTGCCTCCTCTTCCCTGATCAATGGTCCTAACTATGATGAGCTCCATAGATCTCTTCTTGGCGTTTGTTTTATGAGACCACTGTGTCTCACCAAACTATAGCTTGAATTTCATCGCACTCCGCATGATCTTCTCATAGCTTTCATAGACTCAGTTACATAGATTCTTCCATAGATGAGGTCTCAGTCTGTTGAAGAATCTATCAACCTTTCCATTTGGTTCCATGACTAAGCTAGAGGTGTAACGTGAAATCCTTGTGATGTTAATCTCATATCTACCCACAGATTCATTCCCCTTCTGCTTCATCTCAAGAAACACCTTCTCCATTATTGTTCTCATTGATCAGGGGAAATACTTGTTGAAAAATATACTTCTAAACAGTTACATCTCCATAGCTTCTACTCCACTCTTGCACTTTGGTTTTTAATCAGTTCCCACCACTGATCAACCAATTCTTCTATGTTATAGACTTCCAGGGTAAACTTCTCTTGTTCATAACAACAGAGCACAGAAAAGATAATCTTTCTATAGTTGATCCACTATTCGGAAATCAATGGGTTGTTCGATTCACTGAAGGTTGGTGGTCATTGACGCATAAAGGATTCAACAGAATGTTGTTCCCTTCAGGATGATATTTGTCTCTCATCTTGATTCATGTTATTTCCCATAAATTGAGTTAGTTATTTCATCATTCGCATGAATGTTTCCATTCTAGATTCCATCAGAGGTACATCACTGCATGGTCTATTGCGGTCACCATTTTCACGGTTCCTCCTATTGACATCCATTTTCTAACAGAATAAACCCTTAGTGAGAAACTTATTTCATTTAAAAAAAATTTAACTATCAAGGATTTTATGTCTTTAAAAATCTTTCTTAAACAATTACATTTCACTATTATTTCTTCATAATGATTCATAAAAATATTGTGATTAACCAAACATATCCCCTAAGAGTGTAATAACCAATACTGTCATAAGGCCCATTGTCGTGCACCAGTTGTCGTTCGATTATATCTCATATAGGTTTTTTTGGGATTTACCCCTATGTACATCTATGCCTGACCAGCCTCTACCTACACGTATCCAGATATGGATATATTTGATTGATAAACCACTTACTCATTACTAACCAAAATACAATGAAGTATTAACATATATAAAATATTCTATAGGGTTATTCGTATTTTTTTCATAGCCCAATTTTCATAAATAACTAAACAATAATCTAATACCAACTATAGCATCACACCTTTTTATTCCATAACTATTAATTAAATTTTACAAATATAAAATCATTAAAGTCTAGTGTCTTGGAAATCAGGAATATAATACATGAATATAACATAAAACATTATTCTAATCCACTTGTAAGGCTTCATAATATATTCATCTAAATTACAATTTCTGCATCTTATAACCTGGAGACATACATCAAAGGAAAGGGTGAGCATAAGGCCCAGTAAGGAAAGCAAGGGAATCAGTTTTCCTGTGATATCAATGAGAGAAAGATAAAATCATAAAGACATGAGAAACAGAATTATAGGAATATCATAACGAAAAAAACATGAAACATAAATTGAATATTTGGATACAAAATTTCATCTTTACATTCATGAACATATCAGAAAGGTACAACCCTAAGGTGTCATAAAAATTTCCAAAGTTATTCACCACTGTATCGTGAAACTTTTCATCTCTACAGATAACTTTTTACCCGATGCATTGGTGTGCTATCAGGGCACACCCTTAATATGTATTTACATTCATGTGATCCACTTAGATCATAATAAAAAATTTCATGAATAACCCATAGAGAATAAACGAAATGTGTTTAATTTCAAAATCATGAAGTTTTAAAAAGTACTAAAAAAATAATATTATTATGTAATTTATAACCCATGAAAAGAATGTGAGGGTTATATGTATTTCAACTCCAGAATCAAATATATAATTTTGTTGTATTTATGAACACCCATTGAAAAAGAAATAGGTCAGGTTATTAAAATAAATAAAACTAGTGAATTCATTGATGGAAAGAGAAAAAGAATTTGAGACGAAACATTTCTACATCATAATGGCTATATAACTTGGTTTTAGAAAACAATAAAAAGAGAGGGGACAAGGGTCACCCACTAATAAATAACTCATTATAAATTAGGGGTATACAATAAAAATACATATTATAATTTTATGTTTATTTGAATGAAATACCATATGAAAATGAAACTTAAAGGAAGAAAGAATATGCGATTTCTTTTACGAAAATCCGGAAGCCAAACGACATCACATAACATTTTAGAAAATAAATAGATGAGAGATGAAAGGGTATCTCATCATTTGGACATGAAATGGATAGTAATAACGATATGGAAGTTCATACCCCAATATAATTAAATGGAAACTAGAAGACATAACATAAAGGAAGTCTGGACATAAAAATAGGTGGGTGAAAGGATCCCTTACCTTGAAGAGTAACCATGAATGATTGATGGTCGGGACCTTGGGAGGAATGAGGGAAACTTGGGATGATTCTAGAGAGTGGTGATAGAGTATTGACGAACTTAAAAGGCTCTGATTGAAGTGGAAGTGGGAGCTTGGGTGGTTTTTTATAGGAAATGAAGGGGAATTGTATATTATTTAGGTTTGGGACACCTCACATTAAACTAAAAAAACAACAAACCAACCCATGATTTCTGACCATGATTTCTCATAAGGGGAGTAGAAAACAGTATTTAATAAGGTCAGTGTCTGAACATCTTGAAATAATATGGTTTCTTATGTGGAGATGAGTCACACTATTAAGGAAAACATTTTAAATAGGCAAAATTTAATATAAGTCTTGGAGGGTCCACTAAAGCATTGTAAAATACTAAAAAAACACAAAATCACATTATTTTAATGGAAAACCACAGATTGGGCGAACATATTGTTTATTGTATTTTGTAACACCACTATTGGGTCATTATGATGTCATAAAACACATTATATATTTATACCATATTTAATTTTTACCCAAAAATTTGACTGTTTCAAGAAATTATTAAAAATTCACCGTTGGAAAATTTTGACGTCTTGATTCAAGAAATAATATTTATTTTATATAAATAATTTTATATATATGTTAATTTTCACATTAAAAATAAAAACAAACAATTTATAAAAAATTCACGAGTTTTCACAAAAATGGCTTTAAAACTATAATAAAATTTATAATTGCACTCATTAAATTATATGTTCATTTATATGTAATAAACATTAATTTAATAATAATAATAATAATAATAATAATTTATTAAAATATTATTTAATTCAAAAAACCAGTAATTCATAAAAATATATTTGTTAGTTGAATATTTAAATAAAAATACTATGTTTTCTTTAAAAACTATTTAAAAAGTAAAAATAATAAAATGAAAGTACATTTATTATTATATACCAAAATAATGTACATAATCATCATACTAGGGTCTTGTTACATAGCCCCTTAAAACATCCACATAGGACATTAGGGTAAGGTCCGCGATGGTGACAGATTCATGGGGTGGCTCAGATAACATTGGTTGAGTGGTAATCTCTATCAACTTCCACATTCCCCGTAGGCGATTCTGCTGGATCATAACAGATTCAGGCATGAATTGGGCATGGTCAAGAGTGAAGCCCAAAGAGGAAACCTCCATTTCGATCTCTGTTAAATGGGATTTATACGGGGAATGTCTACTGGATGAGGCCACCACTTCCTCTGTCTAAGTAAAAAGAATTTGTTAAATCCCTATATTTATACTAATCATGTGATCACTATTCAAAATCTATATTAGCAACGATCACAATTCATAACAGTATTTTAACATCTAAAAAACATATAACATAATAAGTGCATATGTTTTATAATAGTTTCACATATTAATACATTTAATTATATCATGAGGGATTTACATTAACAATAGTTTGGGTCATTACAATTATCATTCCAATGAATGTATTTCCTAGTAGTTAGGTATGTTATACATTTTTATATTATTCAATTGTAATGAATCTATGCATTTTTAGGATATAAATTCATAACACAAAAACCCATGGAAATTATTTCTCATTTCTTATGTTTTCCTCAATTGAAACCACTAAGATTAATTCTATAGTTGTATAATGATCAGGTTATTAAGGTGTAAGATTACACTCTTACTCATTTATCGATAAGTTGTTTAGAATTTCTTCCAAAAATCATATTATATAATGTTCACCTAGAGATATTTTAATTTTACTACAAGGGGAAATGTATTATAATTATATATATATATCAATTTTAATATTGATGATTATTGGTTGGTTGACTACAAATTGTGTATTCATCCACTACTTTTTTGGATGGGTTATGATCATGTTATCTCATTTATTGACATGGGTAAATGTAAGGAAATTGTTGATAATTATTAACCACTAACTTAGAATGATTATGTATTTCATTTCTATATTTCCCATTAAATGGATATCTAAACATTATGGACTAAGGGGGTCCTAGGTTTGGGTTTGAACGCTGTTGGGGAATTATATGGTGAATTCAGTGGAAATATATTTGTTATGGGTAGGACTAGTAATTATATAGAACTATAAGAATCTATAAGTCTCCTAATACTGAACATGTTTTGGAATTTGGTGTATTTATAATTAATTTATCAAGATGAAATTATTGTTATATTAATTATTAGCTTCCTCACGTAACGGAATCATTGAATAATTATTTAATTTTTCATTATACATTCAATTTATATAACATCATTGTTATTGATGAACATGTTTTTATTAATTTTAATGGATATAACATGCTCATATTTTCAGGTTGATTATGGTTTCTTGTTGTTTAAATATTACACCAAAAATATTTTTTCCATGTTTAGGTCATGATGTATTTATTAATATTTTTACTCTTAATGAGTATTTTTGATCAACACGTATTTTGTTTCTGTTTCCCCAGGTTCTGATGAAAATTGTACACACCACATGTTTAAAATATAGCATGTGAGAATTAGTTAATGAGTGATTTTTATGGCTCTTCATGAATTGAGTTGTTCTTTATATAGTGGACTGAAAATTTCCATTCACTAATAAAGATATTGGATTTAATAGTTTAGGAGGATTCATAATTCTCCAACATTAAAAACATTAAAATATCCTCTGGATTTATGAGATTCAAAAATAATTTTATAAATTATGAAAATACGGATGGATATATCTAGTCTTTTATAGGTGGTATAAAAGTTTGTAAGTAATCAAATATTTATGAGCTCCTAATCAAGATGTATGGGACTAGGGAGTCACATTTTATATATTCATATTAATGTATCCTACTATTTAATAATTATCCACTCTATGTCAATGTGTTTCATGCTTGTTATGGGAAAATAAGATGATTAATTGTTTTGATTAATTTACCCACAAATATAAATCTTCTATAAAGTGGACCCCATGGATTTTTATCCAAACACATAAAAAATTTCATAAAAACATAACGTTTTTATATTCTTATTCATATAAGTATAAAACTTGTATTATTTATAAACAATAAAATCTATCCCCCCCAACTTCTCTCTATCCCAAATAGGGAAACCCCCACCACCAAATTAGCATTGACACTATATTCCATGTTTTTAATCCAACAAAAATATCACATCTACCAGGATATTTTTTGAATAGAAAAATAGTTATTAATTTTTATGTGAACTGATTTTTATAAACAATTATATAATTGAATCATTCAATTTTATTTGTAAAAAATAAACAACTCCATTGTTTACAAAATTTAGAATTTAAAAAACATTGGGTTTTTTATTTAAACTATAACATATAAATAAAAATATGTTGATTGTTTATCTCTCCCTAAATTTTTATGTGAATAGAGATGTATAATATTTAAAAGTAAATTTATGCTTCTCAAAACACTCATTGGATAGTGTTTATTCCATTATGTAATAAATTTAATCTTATATTGGAACATATTCCAATCATAAAATTGTAATATCACATTTAAATTAGTAATATTATATTTTATTTGAATTCACATTATTCATCAATAATGAACATGATTTTCTTGAATATCTATTGAAATTTACTTACAACATTTTGGTACCGAAATAAAAAATTATTTTATTTCAATGCCATCAAAATATTGTTGTAACCAAAGAAGTTGTGGATAATCATGAATTTTGGAAATATTTCTTGAATGTATAATGACCATTGATTTTATAAATTATTAATTCTTTATATAAAAATACCAAATAAAATAAAATTAAACACCATTTAAAACTATTATTTCCATTTATTTACGAAAACATCAATATCAACATATATTTATCGCAATAACATCGTTTGATTAGTTCCATTAAAGAATAATAATAAATTTAAAATTGAATTGATATATTAAAATATATAGTTCATTCCTATAATATATCATTCCTTAGGATTACATTGAAATCCTGAATATTTATATATTTTAAATGTAATGATGATTTCTTTCATTGTTAAGTACAATATTGTAACACCATGAGTTTTATGGATCCTTGTTTCCAATAAATTAAGATACTTTGATGGATTTAATAGCATGATACACCAATCCAGTTCTTATTTATAAAAAATAATATGATATACATAAATAATATTTTTCCTTGTTGTGCATATAAGACTAATATTTCCTAATATTGGATACAATAAAGAGTTCTTTCGATTAATTCTATTATACATAAAATGAAGTTTTCCGAAACAAAAATATTCTATTTATCAAGACGATTATCACTGACCCATTGGAATGTCATGAAATTATATTATCAATTTAATTGTAGAATTAAAACTTTGGATACATATTAATTCCAAATAAAGTTAAAAAATTAATGTAAAATAAATGATGTGTTTCTATAAAAAAAACTATCTTTCCTACAAAGGATATTTTTTTATTAAAGAAAAATATACACTATAATTAAATGGAAATAATGATATTTATTTTCATATATATTAAATTAATTTTTTTAAATTAATCCATTATATTTTAAAGGCATAAAATAAGAACAAACTCATGTTAAAACAATAAAATCAGTATTTTTATGAATTGTCATTGTACTAAATTTTAATGGAAGACTACTTTTAATACTAAATTAATTTAACTTATATAAATTTTATTCGAAAATAAAATATAAATAAAATATTTAAAATTATTTTTAGGAGATTTATTTGTTTTTATGAAAGGTTTCATCATTTGATGAATATTGAAAATATAGAATTTTAATTGAAAATGTTTTTTTTCATCAAAATAATTTATAATGTAATAATTTATATTAAATTAGGTTTAATATAAAAATAGTTCAATTATACATCCATTAATATAATATAGGTTAATGCAGTGATTTTTATATTGAATTTATATATAAAAACATAGAAAACTTTTAAACCTTTTAACTTTAAAAACTCCCTTTCTTACTCTATCTAGGGGATTAGTTTTTAATTAATTTAACCACTTATATGTTTTGAATTTTTATAAATGTAGTTCATATTTGGAATTCTAAAGTAAAAAATTATAAATAGATCCAATTTATTTTTAGATAATATGAATAGTAAACTTATAAATTTTTAATACCACGGGTAAGGGTAAGTAAGGTAATTAGGAGTGAAAATAATATTATACATATTATAAAATGACCCTAAATCATTCCCCTATTTTTTTGTTAGAGTATGTTATGTCCAAATGATCTAGTTTTTTAGGTTTTGTAACCATTTATGGAAATTTATATGTGATTCTTTCCTTTATAATATTATATTCTATGAAAAGACATACATGTCATACTCTTGTCTTTAACAAGTGAAATATTTTTTATATTTAGTTATCTTGTTGAAATGTTTTACTATAAATAGTTAGTTGAAATATAATACATTCATACTCATCATGGAACTGTATTTTTGATTTTAAGTGAAGAAATAATTATCCAAATCAATTACACATTGATAATTCAATAATCATTCAATTAATGAAAGAATCAATTAAATAAAAATAGAAATATTAAAAGAAACATAATTTGAATTAATTAAGATTTTACAAGAATTTACAAGATGAATATGTTGTTTTATGGTGGTATTAAATGGTTGGGTTTGGTGTTAACTCACTGTCAATTTTATTTAGGTCATTATAATGAAATGTTAAAAATTGACAGTAATGTTATTTTTTGAAAATAATATATTATTAAATAATTAAAAATCCTTAAAATTTTAAAAAAAGGAAAAGGGGGTGATATATTGTTGAAAATATCATAAATTTTACATTTTTGGTCGAATTTACTCATTCTATGTAAAAAATATATCCTCTTAAAATTGAATTTTTATATCATATTTAAAATTAAATTGGGGTAACTAAAGGTTAATCATTATGTTATGGTTTAAAATAAATCCAAAATACATCTAAAATCTATTAATTAGTGAGCTTGTATACTTATCATATATCATAATTTAATAAATCTGATTTTTGAGGTGATTGGATTGATATTTAATTTATTATAAATTAATATTCATTGAAATTCAATAATATCCCCTCCCTTTTCATATTAATGGAAACCTATTCTTTTCATTACGTTACACATCAAAAACTAATTTGTTTTGGACAGTACATGTCCAAATATCCTCCCAATGTCCATTCTTTCATCCTATAATACATAAATTAGGCATAAATCCTTCCATGTAATTACTTTGGAATAGACCAAAACAGGATTCTTAAGTAAGATGAGAGTTTAATGTGTATGATAGAAGTCAACACTTAAGGTAAGGGGGTTTCTAGTATCCCATTTTTATGTGAGATTTTTTCTATATTAACCAAAAATATAATGGTGTATATACTACTTATTAATGTAATATATGATCATATTCATTAATATTATGGTTATTTTCATATTAATTTGATGATCTCTCATTCATGGGCTTAATGGTTAAAATGATACAAAATCCGTATATATAGCTTGCCTTAATATTCTTTATTTGAGAAACATTTTATGTTATGAACCTATATTATTTTTATAGGTGTATATAAAACTCATTGAAATGTTTTATCATGAATATTTTTATTTTCATGATATTTTATGTTTCATTTAATGTTATCATCTCTTTTATTAGGAATTTTTTCATTAAAAACATCTTTTTAATATAAATTCAATTTTTATTGAATTTTTAAGGAAAATTATTTGAAATATCATTGAAATAGATTTAAATAATTACAATATATGAATTAAATTTAATTTTTAATAAAAATTAATTTTTAAAAGTTTTATGATTTAAATTTTTTTTCTCAAAGTGGAAAAATATATCTCTCATGACATGTTTTAAATATATAATTTAAAATTGTTTTCCATCAAATATGAATTCTTTTTATGTTACTTATGTTTTATTCGGGTTAACATTCAAATTCTATATATTGATTATTTATGTTGTTATTTTATTTTTATGATGAATGGTTTGTGTTCTTTCTTCAAAAATATATATATGGCTGTCATTGTTTGATTGGTGGGACCCATATCTCCCTATAATACATTGGCTACTGATTTTATCTACAAATATAGACATGGTTGTCATTGAAACTGAACCTGATTAAGTAAATGAATTTATCCATTAATATGGACTTGGGAGTGAACCATGGAAAGTAACATGGTCTTGGGAGTGAACCAATGCCACTATTATTGCCTTGGTCAGGAACCATGATTACTATAGAATTCATTTTATATATTTATATGGCTTCCAAATTTCCATATCTGTTTTCCAATTTATGCCTTCAGGGTTTATAATTTTTTATCCACTGTGTTTAATTTCTAATTAATTACCAATATTTATTTCATGACTCATGTATATGATCATTTACATGTAGGGTATGATCCTAAAATGGTTTTTTATCATACATTGATGTTCAGGTCATGACAACATATCTCCCTTTAGTACCATTATTTCCATATAATGTCACCCATTTTAATTTCTATTTTCCCTAGGATATGAAAGATGGTATAAAGTATCAAATTCCAAAATGGGTTCATGTTATGAAGAAGTATGTGGGGGAAGATATAGAAGTATTATGAACCAGTTGTTTAGGTTTAATTGTATCCATAGGCACAAAACTAATAGAATCTTTGGGTTTGTGTGTATATAATGTGTGAAATATTAATAAATATTAATGTAATTTATATTTATGTGAATCTAGGGTAGTTATAAATATTCACTTAAAAAATATCTCTACAATATGATATCATTAGGTATCTGATTCATCGTCTGGTAAATTTATCAGAGTAGAAAGAGCTATTTTATTCGGTTGGATATCCTCTATGAAAATGAATTTCAGAACAACAATTTAAAATTTATTTAGGGAAATATATGGAACAATATTTCCTTATGTGAAACATAATTTTGGTAGAAGTGTTACTTCTCTAATCAAATTATAACATACCAATCATAGATCCCCCCTATGTGGCCATAACATGTGTGTCACAAAACTTGCATTCACTTAAATATAAAGAAGATATATCTAGAATGCACTGAATATTAGATGATATCCTATAATGAATCTATACAAACAACATAATAGAATGTAATAACTAAATAATGAGATGATAATTTATAACATATATCTAATTCAAGGAAATATATAATTACATTTAATGTCAACCTATTAAAAAAACATACAATATTTAATAATAAATAATACCGATGTTAATATATATAGTCTACAATAATTAATTACACCCATTGATCAAAAACAATAATTATATCATGTAAAATGGAATAAAATTAACTATTTAATGTCCACTATATTCTCTTGGACTCACCTAAAACCTATCTCCACGGCCCCTCTAAAATCCAATAAAATACATATTATTACACGCTTTAATATAATACTATTATAATATGACATATTGTTATACTTCATATAATAAATATATGGTGTGATCCTAATGAAAAATAACCTAAAAACAAATTAGAATTATTATAATACTTATATATATAAATCCATGTGATGTATAAAATAAATTTCATTACATCTACATGTATCACAAGGGTCATACAATGGTTCCTTATGATGATACCCTAATAGTAATCTTTTAACAAATTCATATGGTGCATATAATTCCATATGATATATATTCATAACGATACAAGAATAATGGATCATACACCACATATAACCTTATAGGTAACTTTATAGTCGGATCATTTCATCTAAAAATATTTATATCACAAAAAACTATTTCTTATCCATCCATCAATACAATCTTATCGGAAACATGATTCTATGTTTGTATTTACATAACCCTTTAAATAAAATATGAATTATTATTATAGTATATTCTAGACATAAATCATTTTTTCTCAATGGATATTAAATTATCATAAACCAAAACACTATAATTAAATACAAAATATTATAATTGAAAAGTCGCCACACAAAAAGTATATACTCATAGGAATCATGATACTAGGTCATTGACAACATATTCTGAACAGAACTAGTTTTTTCATATAAGAGTTTTAAATATTTCTAAATATATTTCCAAATATAAGTATTGAGACATTGTTTACTTCTAATACACTAGGTGTCTAGATTTAATATTATAAAAAAATTAAATATATTTTATATAGAACACATATGGTCAATTAATGAAAATGAGATAACTCTTATTTGATTGTTCAGATTGGAAATCCAAGACTACTGTTTGGTCTGAAATGTGGTGTATACCCTAGGTGAGACATTAATTGAGTCACTGCTGAATGATCATATCCCTCACTCATTTGTAGTGCATTTATGTGAATTAATTAATTATTAAATTAAATTCATTTAACCTAAAAAAGACTATAAATTCTATTTTATGTATTTTTTTGACAATGGTAGTCTGATAAACCAGTATTCATTAGAAAAATCGATCGCTACCAGTCCACTGGCAGATCATGATGAATGATGGATCCTTGAATCAACACAAATTGAAGCATAACGAACTCAATGGCTTCTCTTAAATTCATTGGTGAGCACATTCATTACCCGCGATCAATCCAAAATAGATGCAGGACTCTTCTATTTTTTGTTTTACACCGTTAGATAGAAATTATTGAGTATATCCATCAATCTTCTTAGATTATCAACCCTTCAATCCTTTTCATGTGCCCAGATATTGGAAATTAATTTTTTTTTATAAATTGTCCGTCTTACCCCAACAACCTATTCATTCTTATTTTCCAATAAATCATGGAAAAATATATTTAAAACATGTATTATAGTTCCTTTCTCCCTCAATTATTCAAATTATTCACTGTGGAATCCCTATGCATTTTGGTTCATTTGTTTTATTTAAACCAATTCTGGATATGGTGCCCATAATCATAGTAAATCAATGATATATGAATGATTTTTTTATCTTACAATACATCTGGATAGCTCATGAGGCTGGAATAACCATTCTAATGTCTAGACATCCTAATCCTAAAAAACGGAGCTACGATGAAGATAAAAATAGAAAATGGTTAGTTGGATCATCACAGAAGATTTTTTCTAGTGAAAATTTGTTGACATGCATGAGTTTCTGCCAGATCCAAATATTTTTTAATGGATCTAGATGATACTTGTGGAAATTTTAGCTGGTTTCATGCAGCGGATCAGATTTAGATGTTCTGGAAAAAGTATAAACACACACCATGTTCAATGAATAACACATAGCAAGTAGCTCCCTTAGCGGTGGTTCTATGGTTTGGTAAAAAATAAGAAATAAATTGCATATAGTTCAGCCCCACATTCCATATACCCCTACACCACTGGAAAACCTGTGTGATGGGTCACACAAGTGGGGACTCCATGTAAGAGAAACACGGACACGGGTTGGCCACACGAGTGGTATCCTATGTGGACCAACACATTGTGTACCGAAGTACATGGATATGGGTTCAGAGTACAAGGATAGGACCCATACATGAGGCATGGTCCCCGAATAGTTGGCACATGCTATGTAACCCTCCACGGATGGATCTTTTGTACGAACCAAAGACACATGAATTCTATCAAGAATGACCAAACACCATGTGGCTCCACCCACACAACATGTTCTATATGACCTCATTTGAGTGGTCTTTATCCATACACATATTCTTCTATTGAACTCATATTTCAGATCACAAAATTCATTTCGTATGTGGTTTTTATCATAGAACATGATAGTTTCCTTAGAAGAGTCTTTATGTATATGATGTGAATGTTTTGGGATTGGAATGTTCTAATGGTACAACTGATGATGGCAGTGATCACAAATATTCATCATAGTAGTACAATATACTATTCAGTAGGGCTAGACAGCGGCATTCCTCAACGGCTAATCTAGGATCGCAGTACAGTTGTGCATTACAGTGGCCATTCCCGATAATATTTCTGAGTTATCGTATAGATGGGTTTGTAAATCACATTCCTTAATTATCCGAGATTACCCTCCATCTCGACCAAGCAGTGGAATTCCCCTATTACATCTTCCACGTGCAATCCTCTAGTCATGTTGGGTAGTGTTGTGTCCCTGATGACTCACAAAGCATACACTCTAGTAGGACTGGGCAGTGGTGTTCCGTAGTGCCCTTACTAAGTGGCACCTTCCAACTAGGTTGGGAAGTGTATGTCCACTATGGGTACCAAATTATGACCCTCCTAATATACAAGGGGACAATATCCTTTCCTACAACTTTTATCTTCTTGACTATATGTTATAGTGAAGAGAGGTTGTCCAACATTCTAATGGACTCACAATAAAAAGGGATGTTTTCCTGACTAATATGTGTTATTATGATGAACCCTTAAACTATACGAGCAGGTCAATGCCACCCAAAATAGAGAGTATCATGGTGGGGTGATTGTGCCCCTTTGACTTCTATGACCAAGGTAGACACATGAGTTGTTTGGAATTTTAGATAGACATACCCTGAAACGTTGGGAGAGTCTTCTTCTTGGACTGAAGTGTGAGATGTAGATACCATTACTCTTTCTTGTTTTGGATTCATGGACAAGGAATACATATATATATATATAGATTCAATTTCTGTGCCCACTCCATGGGTTTTGATTACTCTCTTTCTAAGAGAGGTAAAAATTCATAGGGTATGCCACATGATTTATGTGTCATGATTGTCATGGTTGATTGATTCTACTATATTAATATAGGATGTGATTACTTGCAGAGAAGATTATCACTTCACCGTTTTTATATCCTTATGTTTTTATTAGTTTACATTCAATATCTTGTGGTTTTGAGTTGTTTTGTGTTACTATATGTTGTTCTATCCACTTCTTTCCTCTTTTGTGTATCTCTTACACCTCCCTAATAACATTTTTAGGGTGTTCTACTAGGTATGTATATATTCAACCCTAAATCATCTCTTCCCAATGTGTGTTGTGTATTTTTGTAGGTGGAAGATATTTCGATCACAGCTTCATTGGAGCTTTGTGTAACGAACCTACATAGCTTACAATCAAACCCAGTACCTAACCCATTCAATCACAAACTCAGATGAAATTCTTGATCCCCATAGGTTGGATACAAGCACACATGAATCAAAAAACAATCTATATTAAAGAATTTCTCCCAACAAAAAAAACCATGGAAAATATATATATATAAGAAGAAAAATAAATAGATTGACACTTATGAATATACACAATAACTATAAAAAAAGAAATGGAAAAAAACATTATGAGTGGATGAAACTCTAAAAAATACAAGTCTAACTCCAATGGACTAAAAATAAACATGTACTCGAATAGTTGGCATGGAAAAGATCCCACCATATCACCATTTTCTACCTATCCCATCTAACTTGAATACTCGCCACCTCACTATGGCGCCAATCCATTCCATGGAACTAAGGACATACTAAGCTCAACGCACCGCTAAACAGGTGGGAAGCATGTGAGGTAACAGGCTCAATAGGATCATACATAGGGGTTCCATAACAGGTCCCAATATAACAATTCTTTTCTGCATAATTTAAACAAAACAAGGATTGATAAGTATTAAAGCAGTTTTATATAAAACATAATAAACATTTACTCGTTTTTACATTTCTATAAAAAATCATGTATATAAATTTATATGTACATTTATCATATATTCATTCACAATCATCGACATACACATAATGGAAAAAAATTCTAAACAGAATAAATAAAAAACAACAAAAATAATTACTTGCATCATAATATTAAGGAATACAACATGTCAGAAAGAAGACTTCTCATAACCATAATTTTTTTAAATAGTGCATTATGGTACATAAAGCTAGTGGTATACACTGTAGGACATAAGAGACACCTTTGAAAGTGAACTCCAACATAATATCTATAACTACAAAGAATAATCTACTCTCTAGGAAAAGAGGAACACCCCAGAAAGTTAACCTGCACAATAGATGACATCTTCAACCTAAAACATCATCCTAGTAACCATGGTATCCCATTTTCTTTTTTTTTCAAGATCATTTTAATGATTTGAAGTAATATCAAATCCTTATCCAAAAAAAATTCAATGCATTTAAAATACAAATTTTCATTCCATTATTGAAAGAAAAATAGGACAACATTTTTCAAAATCTAATTCCAACATAAAAACAAAATCAAGACAATTTCATTCCAATTTAGTAGTAAACCAATTTATAAAAATGGAATAAAATAATTCACAAAACATGGTCTATTGATAGAATCACCTGCCTCATTCTCAGGCCATAAAATCCCACAACAGGATCCAGTGACAACTAAAACCAAATGATGCCTATGAAGGCCCTAGAATACAATCCAAACATCTTAGGATTGATGCAATTGATAATGAGGGTTTGTGGATAAGAATAAGTAAAACATACCTTGATAAATAATGCATGTCGCACCTTTACCCACAAAGGATCAACTACCTAAATGAGATCATACAATGGATATTGGAATAAAACAAGAAGAAACACCAATTTAAATCAAGAAATTTAATAATGAAACCAAACTACACTACCGTGATCAAGGACTATGAATAAGTAGAAATATCACTTATTGAGAAAGATGTACCACAACTACAATGAAGATAAATTGTTGAATGGATTGATCTGTAAGGAATGTTGTCTACATAAGTCACTGTTGAGGAGAATTGGTTTGAGAGAAGAGGGATAGTAATTATCTAATGGGAACCAAAATCCCTAGAGGTGTCCTAAAGCATCCCATCTCAGGGAATTACATGTAGTATAATTTTCTTACACATTGTGAAATAGACAGTGAATATATACATCGTGAAATTTGTCACCTCATATTAATCTTTTTATTTAAACCATTCCCAAAGAGTAACTCCTCTTAAAAATGTGAATTCTTTCATAGTGTGGATCTTTTCATTACTTTTATCAAACATCAATTACACAACGAGAAATCTAGTCATATTTGGTGAAACTCTCCTTTACCCTACAGGAATAAAAGAGGATAATTAAAAGAGTCAAAAAATTCCATGTCTCCTCCATTATAGGTATCCTCTCAATTCTTTATCAACCTTATACCATCAATGGTAAAAAAGATAACTGATACATGGTTAACGAAATACTTAAATGATTGGTAATGGGATGTTAAAACTCTGCACGATGAATACTTTAGGTTCCAATGATGTCATTTAGAGGATTTAACCCTGGAAAAAGAAGTTTCCACTTCTCCACATCAACTAATTACCTTCCCAAGACTCATGAGAATCTAATTTTTGTTTCCATAGAACTATGTCCAACAGAATCAACATCCCATGTAATTATTTCACATGAGATTCTACAATCTCAACTTCATTAACTATAATAGAAAAATATAGATCTAAATCAATTTCTATCCAAATCTGATTGTGGGTGGTATTGCGGTGGTACATGCTTAACTAATATGTGTTGAAACATCCAGAATAACCATAAACTGGACCATAAATACTAAATGATAAGAATCTTGTCTTGGATAACTAGTAACCTCATGTGTTCCAACATTTCTCAGATCTAACATACAATGTTTTCCATGTCGATGGTGACCCAACCATAGATAATATTTCCACAAAACCCAATCACCTTTGAAAAAAATCCAGAGGATTATGTATCTCGTCCACATAAAATTTCTATCGAATCTAGGTTGTAACCAAATGTCGATGTATATCTTGAATCTTTCTGGATGTCTCTTGAAAAAAACATGGTCCAACAAAAGATACTTCTCCCACCTCACCCAAAAAGATGTGATATTCATGGGTGACTATAAAATGACTCAAATAAAGCCATTCTTATCAATGACTGATAACTATTGATGTAAACAAATGCAACTTGTCCCAGATGTCTATCCCATGATCCCCTAAAGTCTAGAACATTGGGAGAAACCATATCTTCTAGGATCTGAATTACTCACTTTGTCTTTCAATCATTATTTGAATTGTAATATATTCGGAACATAATATGAGTCATCACATCCTCATAGAGACTCTTTGAGAACCTCAAGGTAAACCAAGTATCCCTATTCGAAACAATAGTAGAAGGGCTCCCATGTAACCTCATAATCACTTGGTCATACATCCTACCCAAATCGTAAACCATAGTGGAATCCTAGATCATGATGGAATGAGTATAATTCATCATCCAATCGACGACCACCTAGATTTCACTTTAATCAAAGGGAGTCAATGTTAAACAAAAAAAAGCGGTGGATACCTCATCCCTTTTCTAAATAGGTAAGAGAAGAGGCTGAAGCAATCCAAAGGGTCTCAAGTGATCTGCCAATATCTTTTGGAAGGTGTAACAGTAAGACAAATAATCTACAATGTCACACTTCCTACCCAACCATTAGAATCATATTCTGATGTCATAATATATCTTCCCAGTTTTTGGATGAATAAAACATGAAGATTTGTAACAATTAATCAAGACTATACTCCTCACTAATTATTCGATGACAAGATGATTCCCAATATTGAGCATACCATAGAAAGAAGGAGACCAACTAGAAATGGCCTCCCCACCATAAAATAATTATCAAACTCTACTAGACTCAACATTCATCTGCTGACTCTACAAGACATACACTTGGAGAGTGGATTATAAATGAACACTAGTCTAAACTATGCATGTACCATCCTTTGGAACATTTAGGTGAAACTAAGAGAAAATCATGATGAGATTCCAATCATCCTATGATTCTATATCATCCTACATTGTTTCATTTTACTGAGAGCATTCACAATGACATTCACCTCTCCAAGGATGTAAGAGACATCAAAATCAAATTACTGAAAGTATTATACCCATTTTATTGTCTGAAATTAAAGAATTTATAAGAAAATATATGGCTAATACATTTATGATTATAGATTACTGTGATCTTTTCCCAAAAAAGATAGTCCTACCATCATTTCTGTGCTTGTATAACTATAGAAATATCTTAATCGTGGGTGGGGTAAATCTTCTCATGCGACTATAGATGATGAGATCATTATGATACCATGTTTTCATACATCATAGTCATCCATCCCAAACCATCACCATAAGCATAAAAAAACCACATAATCCTTATAGGAATTAGGTATGTTAAGAATATGTGTCGTTGTCATAATTTGTTTCCATTCATCAAAAGAAGACTAAACTTTTTCATCCTTGCCTAATTTAAATTATTTCATGGTATGAGTAGTAAAGAGTGATTCCATATTAGAGAAATTTGTAACAAAACATAGGTGGCATACAACAAGACTATGGATGATCTGAATTTTAATGATTTTTTTTGTCTATACAATGATGAAACATCATTCAGCTTCTCTTGATCAACTGATAATCCATGTTCATCAATATTTTTCTCTATGATCACCGCATAATTAATCAAAAATCTATATTTTAAACTATTTAAATAAAAATGGTGACGTATAATATTTTCCAAAAATAAAATTATATGATGCTCATGCTCAATATCAAATTTTTAATAAACCATAATATCATCCATGAACACTTCCAAAAAAGCATCATTTTTATGGAATATCTAATTAATTGGAGCCCTAAAAATGAAGGATAATTATTTTGAATAAAAGGCATCACATGATATTCATAATTATCATAACATCCGATGAATTTTTTCATAGTTACATCAAACTCATGAACACTGTGATATAGATAACTCGACCAATGATCAATCATCGACAACCACTTTTCCCCTTTAACAGATCAAAAAATAATCCTGGTGAGGAAAATGATATTTTTTCATAAATGTTTCAGGGTTCAACATCCAATATTCCACCCACAATGAAATTTAACAATATGCTTTCTTATAAATTAGCACATGGGATTCCCAAGGTGAAACACTAGGGATGACAAATCCTTTTTCTAAAAGGGTTTCTAGTTGAATCTTGATCAATTTTATCTCTATCGGTTCCATATTATATGAAGGTAATGATATTGTCTATGTACCTCACACATTTTCAATCATAAACACTACCATTCACTCAAGAGGAAGACAAAAAAACTCGACAGGGGTCACATAAGAAAATTCATGAACAACAACGAGAAAATAAAATATATAAGAAATGTCATCTAGCTCGAATGCAACAGCTGATATCAAACTAATGATCTATGGGATAGAAGGCCAACATGACCTTGCCTCAGTCCCATTCCCCCAGAAACACATTTGAGTTCAGATTAGAAGAATGAAAATAAACATGATTATGATAAAAATGATCCTCATCTCGATGGGAGAAAATGTAATCCATTGTGATGATGATGTCAAACATATCCAGATCAAGAAAGAGAAAATCCTAAACCAACTCTATATCAGCTATCAGTAAATAATATAGAGTAAAATGAAACCCATTCCCATTACTCAAACCAAGACTTGTCACTAACACCATTACAAAGTACATAAGTTCCATTGGATGTTTAAGAACATCAACAAAACATTAGGATATATATGAGTGGGATACACAACTATCATATAAATCTATTGATGCCAAATATATAATAAATATAGTACCTCTAAAAATTATTAGAGCTCCATTAACATCCATTTTAAACTCATCTTATACATGAAATAGATTTATTCTGGAGGCATGTGGTCAGAGCCCAATTGTCCATTGAGCATCTCATTCCACAATAATAGCCTTTGGTTTTCAGGAACCCTAGCCATAATGTGGAATATTCATATCCGAATATAAATGCAATAAATGTACAACATGTCAATAGTTATTTCACTTCGTTGAAGGAATATAACCAAAATATTTAGGGTGTTCGAACATTCCACACTACTTGCAAGACAAAGGGACACTACTAGTCATAGAAGACAATGCAAAGCACACTCATAGATGTGGCCAATCACCACCACATCAATGATGATTATGCCAATTCCTATTATTCTAATGAATTCAATTGAAACCACCCCTTGATAGATAATAATGATGTGGAAAATCAATCTCTCCCTCTATATCCATCCCTATCATCATTGCTCAGTCTACGTCTCTGCATAGGTAGAAATTCTCTACAAAAATGCATGTGATCGAATATTTGGTCACAAATGATATAGGTACTCTAAATGATTTACTTGGTCATTAATCCCCCCCCCCTTAGAGAAAAGTGGAATGGCATAGAAAACTGGTTGGTGTATGCCAACACCAAATTCACTTTTGTTATAATGATAATAACTCTAGGGATTCTCCCACAATAGAAACTCTTGAAAAAACTATTAGAAACCAACCAATCCAGGTAAACATGTCTTTCTTCTTGGACCAATGTATCTGACCATAACTTGTTTGAACCCTCAAGGATGAAAGTTTCACACTTTACCTTAATATTATCTTGTTTCTCCATTATGTCATGATTTGATTCATCTGATCCATCTAGTACTCCACCTATTGAGAATAAATAGTTTATTTAATGGATGATGTCTTATCACACAAGAACTCTCGTGATCTCTCTCCCTCTCCTCTAGATCCTAGTTATAACTCAACAATGTGTTCTAGACATATTAGTACATCACGGTCGATAGGACAGACATCTCAAACAATATTCTGCATTCAATTCTAATCTATAGGCGTAATACCTTGTGAGAGATAAGATACACCAACCAGTGGAACTCGTGGATGACATATCAATGGAAAACAAGTACACACCAAAACATACAAATGATCATATAGAATAACTAATCGTCGTTCAAACATGAAATCCTATAAGCAAAAACTGTCATTTAAAACCAATCCCTAGGCTACATCCATGTGTCGTAAAATCCCATTGAAAGATGAGTCTCGTTATGTCAAGATCTGGACAGAAACTCATCAAAACATACCTATCAAGTACTGATAATACTATCTGTAGTTTAAGATACAACCCAAGACAAGGAATCTTGAGCACAAAACTGGTTATGATACCAAATTGTAACGAACCAACCCAGGATACCCTAGAACCTGTCAGTCATCCCATTATGTCACATATTTGAAGGGCATTTCTGATACCCACTGGTTGGATAAAATAACATGGGAATCAGAGAAAAAACCATATGGAATTATTTTCATCACCTGAACAAAACAAAATTCATATATATACGTGAAGAAAAATAAATATTACAAAACAGATGAATATATGATATAACTGCAAAAACAATAAACTATAGAAGTGGATAAAACTAAAAATAGTAAAGTATTAATACCAAAAAACAAAACAAAAAAGACACTCCAAGAGATAGCATGAGTGAACTCCCACCATCTTACCACCAGCAACCCAACCCAGCTGACACAAAACCTCGACGCCTCACTACGGTGCATTTCCATTCCTTGAAATGGATTACATACAACGGTCTATGCACCACCAAAGAGTTTTTTAGGGTGTGAGATAACATTCTCAATAGGATCTCACTGAGGTTTTCCATAAAAATTATCTATATAATGATTCTTTTGTTCCCAATTTAAATAAAACCTGGCATCATAGGAAGTAGAGTAGTTTTATTAGAAACATAGTAATTATTTCCTCTTTCTCACTATTATAAAACAAAATAGGGCATATAAATTTCAAATCACATTTTCCATATCATCTTTCACAAGAATAGACATGCATATCAAGGCTAAAATAGTCCAAATCCACACAATACAAAACAATAGTAGTTGAATAACAATCACAATACCATGAAATTCAATAGTTTAGGTAGTAGATTACTGATACCCATTTTTTGAATAGTTCACTGTGGTACCTAAAGCCAATGATCTACACTCCATGACCAGAGAGACAACCTAGTATGTGATACCCCAACATCATATACTTACATAGAGGAAACAATATAAACACTAGGAGAATGAGAACTCCCTTGAAATAGAACCCCCCACAATGGATGATGGACTCATGCTAAACCTCCTAACTAGTAGCCCAGTTAACAGATGTGCTCATTTGAATAATAATTTCATTGATTCAAATTTCATTTAAAATCCATTACACAAAACTAATTACAGTACACTGAAAATATTCATTTTCATTCAATTTTACTAAAACCATAGAAATCACGTTTTTTAAAATTTCTTTCCAACACACAAAAGCAATCAAATAAATTTAATACAAATTTATTTGTAAACAAATTTGTAAAAATAGAAAAATATAGTTTATCAATCACAATCTAGAGACGTAACCACATACATTAAACTTGGATCAAACACACCCTCAATAGGATCCACCAACAATGAAAACCCAATGCTATCAACAAAGCCACTAGAATCCAATCCAAACATCATCAGATTAATTCTATTAAGAATGATCATTTTGCAGAGAAGATGAAATAGTGCATACCTCAACAATGAATTCCCACTACACCACTACTAACAAAGGAATGACCACCTTAATGAGATTAAAAAATTTATCTTGTAAGAAGACAAGAGGAACCATAAATTTAGATCAATATATCTAATAATTCAACCCAAGAGAGATACCGTGATTGGGGAAAATGAAGAATAAGAAAGATAATTTTCTTATAATGACACACCAGAACTACAATAACGATCGAATGCCAAAAAAATCAATCGAAAAGGATTATTGTCTCCAAAAATCAATAGAGAGGATTGTAGGTGTGAGTGAAGAGGAAGAAATATGATCAAATGGGAACCAAAATTCTGAGTGGCTCCCTAAAACATCCACGGTCAGGGAACTACATGTCGTTTAATTATTTTCTACACTATGAAATCCATGATGTTTAACTGTTCTATGATATCAATTGACTCAGATTAATATTCATTATTGAAAACATTCTAGGCATGTAACTCCTATTCAAAAATTGTATCCTTTTACATCTTGAATCCATTCATGACATATACCCAATACCACATACATGTCGTGTAATATAGTTACATGGAATGAAATCCTTCTGCATCCGTCAATAAAAGGGATGTAAATCCCAGATTCCAAAAATTTTATGACTTCCCCATTACATGTGTCCCTGCAATTATTTCTCAGTCTTATACAAACAATAGGAAAAATGATAACCACGGTTTGGATAGATAAATAGGGATATGGACTTCTTGGACCATGTATGGTGGTCATATATTTGGATCAGAATATGGGCACTCAGTTTTTTTTACTTATTCTTTTTACGTGAGGACATATTTTTTGGGAAGTCTTATATTTCTCCCTTTTCTTCTCAATATAATATACTTTAATTCATTTTTTTAGTGTTCCATACACATTTTGGTTTATTTACAGTAGTTTTTCAACACTTATCTCTTTCCTTCTACACTTTTTCATTATGTTGATTGTGTGCATATGTACAAGTGGAAAAGAAAAGTCTTTCTTTGGTGTTGTTGTGTGTTTGGTGATTCTTTCAACCCACTAGTCTATAAGGGCTGGAATGGGGTGATTTAGAATTGTTCCAAGACATGAGACAGGTCATAAATGATTGCTATCAGAGAAAGATCATTCTTTGGGACATTGTTCAGACATTTTTACAATTAAAATTATTGTTTGGGATTAGGAAAATTGTTTCAAAGTGTCTTGAGTGTGGTTCTCAGACCCAGGAGTCTAGTAATGGTACACGCCCCTGATATATCCATTCACCAAGACCCTATTTTCTTGCTTTTTAACTTTCCACCATGAGACACTTGTTTTAGGGAACACATGTGCAAACATCGTATATGGTTGAGTCTTTGACTATCTATATTAAGTCATCTCCCCATTGATGTTATCAATATATATATATATATATATATTTTCATCCAACAACAGTTCTCCTTGATAATATTTAGGATTCCCTATGATGATTGATAGTCAGGATACCATCTCTGGTTCATTATCATGAAACTATGAGTGATAAGGCCTCAATTCAGTGTGTATCATTTGATCCCCTTATTCTAGGTGGGAATATAGATTCACCTCCACCTAAGTAGAAGAAGACAGTTCTTGGGGAGTTGCTTGAACTCATGCATAGGTTGAGTGAACTCCATGTGTTCCTATGCTAGAGACTACTCTAGTTCACCGGCGAGCTAGATACCTAGGCAACATAGGATTGGATATAGTCATTGGTCTGTATCTTTGGTCTTGTTAAGACACTGAAAGATTTGTTTCTGTATTTTGATGCCTGTATATTCGATGGATATGTTCACGGTTGGTGGAGATTAGCTACCCAGATGCATGATCAGTTGGCACCCATGTGGGATAAATTCGAGCATCTATTTCATTATGAGTACTACCCCACCTTCTTACATTTAGTTTGGATTTATATCTATCCAGATCTTCATACAAGAGGGATAAAGGTGGATGAGTGTGAATCTAGGTTCAAAAACTATACATTCTACTCTCTTGACATAGAATAATATGGTCACTACTGAGCTCAAAAGATTGAGAAGGAACTATATAGAGAGATCTGATCTACTATAGTGACCTTGTGAATCCCCACTTATGTCAGGGTGTTGGAATGATCACTTTTGATAGAGAAATTTCTATCTATGGGATGCCAGGTAGCTGGAGCTGGTAGTGGGCATGACATGGCTGAGTCAGATACAGTAGTAGGAAAGTGCCAGGGATCTTAGAAAATGAATCCCTTGTGTGATCAGATAAGGGGTAGCGTAGAGCACTTGAGAAGCCTTAGGAGGGTTTTTGTTATGGTTTTAATCGTTGAGGTCACATGTAATGAGACTACTTAAAAGGAAGTGCAGAGCATACCAGGTAGATTGAAGATATATTTCCATGGAAGAGGCATCAATTTTTTCAGGGATCTCCAAGGTGTGGACAGTGTGGTCCCCAGGGAGGTAGAGCTGAATGAGAGGTAGGAGGAGCAACAAGTAAGGGATGGAACTATGATTTCCTTCTACCACAATCACCCGGAATCCCATTTCTAGCTCAGTGAGTAATCATTCAGGATTGTAGACAGCTAAAAAATTACATGATTTTGATCCTATGGAAAACGTGATGATTTGAGGTATGATGTATGTTTAGTCTACTCATTCCTCCATATCAATATTCATATATTCTAGTAATTTTTTTTAATTGACATTTTGTGAGTGATTTTAAGCTCCCAGTGGAGACATTAGCACAATATCTTGGTACTTAGGATCCACTAGGATTATATTCATATGTACTATTCATCTATCAGTAGTGCAATCTATCTCTAAGGGGACAAAGGATAACATTTGACCTATTAATCATCATAATGGAGCCCTATGATTTCATCCTAAGCATGGATTTTCATTACATGGTTTAAACCCTTATCGATTATCATCATAGATGAGTTATAGTCTAATGTGTTGATGGGATGAGGTTCTATTTGTTTTATAAAAGACACCTCATATATGGAAAATCAAGTGTTTTGAGGAAAATTTTGTAGCATATTACCCATCAACGAGTGTGCGTGACACTTAAGGAAGTAGACACTTCAAGCATCTAGAATCATTAATTTGTGGATGATTATATGGATTTCTCCCCAAATGATATTTTAGGACAACCTATGAGGTAGATGATAGAGTTTTCCATTGGATTGGAAACTAAAAATTCCCTAATATCTTCTATGGGGAATCGGATGGCACCCACTAAACGTCATGAGCTATGGTTTCTGTTGGATGACCTTTGTGAAAATGGTTTCATCAGACCCAATGTTTCCACTCAGGAATCCTCAGTTCTTTTTTAGAAAAAGGAAGATGTGAGCATGTAGTTCGTTGTAGAATATTATCACCATGACCAGACCACAATAAATACCACAGACCCCTTGATGGGAAATGATAACTTCTTAGACCAATTTCCAAGTGACAAATGGTTCTCCAAGATCAATCTCATGTCCTTCTACCACCATTTTAGTGTTACTGTGGCTGATATTCCATATTTGGATTTTTGATTTCACAACTATCATTATGAGTTCTAAATGACGCTCATTGGTACGATAGACTCCACTACCATTTTTGTATATTTCAAGAACAAGATATTACATCCTTACATGAACCAGTTTTTTTTCTTCATCAAATACATAATCATGTACTCTCTGATAGAGAAGGAGAATACAGAGCACTTAAGAGTGGTTCCTTATTTACATCGAGGTAACCATCATTACAAAAATATCTCTAAGTTCTTTATCTAGATATGGGAGGATCACATCCATGGGAGTGAAATTTTTGAACAAGGTTTAGTCATGGATCTAATAAATAATTAACTATTTATTTCTTTGGGATCCACACAACAATGTGCAGGAGGTTCAGAGATTCCTTGGATTGATAGAGTTATAATTTTACTTTTTTGGTAGAATTTTCTATAATCACATCCCCTATGACCACTTTGAGATATATTTTATTGTCGTTTACCAGGTATAAGTAATTCTATAATTCCTTCAAGGGGTTTAGGTTGAGGTTGACGAGAAATCGAGTTTTGAGACTTCTAAAGGACGGCATTGTGTTTGTAATGTATTGTGATTCATCAAGATTTGGTATTGGTTTTTTTATGATTCAATGGCAGGAAGTCATCACATAAAATTCTTGTTAGTTGATACCCTATTATAGAAACTATGTTAAAAATGACCTAACTCTAATATAATTAGACTTTTCTTTGAGGATGTGGAGACATTACTTTCCAGTAGAGTTATTTTTGGTTTACTCATACTGACAAAGTCAGAGGTACATCTTCACTTAAAGAGACATGAACCCAAGGAAGCGACCATGTTTGGATATCCTCAAGGACTATGACATTGAGATTGTCAATGCACTAGGGATAGAAAAATTGTAGAATATTCCTTTATTAGGATGTTTCGTTATCTCCTAGTCTGGAATGATTTATATAATTTATCATTCCTATAGATGACCCGAGTGGAATAGGAGTGTGTAAATTTTATTCATTCTATGGTGTTATATCCTTCACACCTTGACTTTGTGAGAGTGTCTCACTTGGGAAATATTGACTATGAGGATCTATGTGATCAGATAAACATAGACAATTCACAATATGCATATGTTAAGGGATAGAATTATGAGATATTGTTCTAGTGGAGAACAATGGTTCTAGTAGTGATGAAAGATATAGTGACATGGGAATTCCACACATCTCAATTAGTTTTACATTCAAATGATGTTATTATGTAACGAGATCATTATTGTTAGTTTTGTTGGTCCTGTGTGACGCAATGTGTTGTTATGTTTTTCTCGTGATTCCTTTCTTGTTATCAGGTGAATGATGAGTACCAGGTTCTTGCAGGATTTTTGTGACCTCTTGAGTTCCTGGGGTGTCAATGGGATTTAATATCCATATTTATTATCATAGTATATCCACTCAAAATGAAATTCAAATATTCATATAGGTGATAGTGGATCAACACACAAATTCAGTGCACTTACTTTCTATTCAGGAGTAGAGATCAGTGCAGAGTTTGGGGAAATTGTATGTAAATGATATATTCTACCTTCACCTAGTATCCTTGAGGAATTTCTCCAATCATGACACACAATTTTACATCACGATTTTGGAGAGGCCTACATAAGGTATTCAGGACCTATTTTTCGATGAGTATTTCCTTCCACGCCTAGAATGATGGGAATACAGAGAAAACAATCAAGGTGATAGAGAATATGTCAATGGATTGCATGTCAGATTTCAACTATAGCTGTAAGGATCAAAATACTTTGTTTTAGTTTTTATACAACAACAACTACCACTCTACAATACGAATGGATCCATTTGATCCCTTTATGGCAGACCCAATAGGTCACCCCTATGCAGGATGGCAGTTGATGAGTCCTCCCTCATGGGCCCAGAGTTGGTGCATGCCTTCATAGAGAATGTTAGGTTAATTCATGAAGGGATGAAGATGTAATAGAGATGATAGAACTCCTACATAAATCACTATTATATGAACTTTGATTTTGATAAAGGAAACCACATCTTCCTGAGAGTCTCCACACAATGATGAATGTGGAGGTTGGTCGAGGAACTAGGTTTTCCATTAGTTCACCAGGACATTTGAGATTGTGAGGAGGGTTGGTGAGGTGTCCTACAACCTTTACTCACCCCCATAGCTATAGTGGGTGGACGACATCTTACATGTGTTGAAGCTGAGGTGATACAAGCATGATATTATGGATGGCAGTGATTGGGGTGAGCTTAATATTGATGTTTGATCTACCATTTATGAGCACCCAGTGGTGTTCAATGACTAACATTAGTGTACCTTTTGAGGTTTTACCATCCCTTTGGTTCTCATTTTCAGGAAAAAAACATGTAGGAGTGTTCCTGGGAGTGGGAGTGCTAGATTTGATCTCAGTATGCTGAGTTGTTTTCCAAGATTTTCTTTTTGGGAATGAAAACCATGAAGAAGAGAATTATGTAGAGGTAAATTTTTTCATGTTGGACTTTGAAATATTTAAGATTATATTTCCATAGATAGGATTTAAGAAAGTATGTTATTCCACGCCCTCAAGTGATAGAAAATATTTTTATAATAATATTAATTATATTTAATATTGAGCGATTGTAGATAATTAAAAAAATTGGATAATTCTGAAATGGTTGATGAAATAAGAAATATGATACCCTTGTTGGGTATAGAATGTAGTGTTTACCCCAGACATGATATAAAATGAGTCAAAATGGGATGTTTGGGCCCCTCACCTCTTGGTTGTGCATTTAAGTTAATTAATTAATTGAATTCAAGTAACCTAAATCAAAATTCTAAAAATTCTATGTTATGGTTTTTTTATAGGGTTTGTCTCATAAGAACGGAGTTTCTAGTGAGAGATCTCCTTGCCTTTCCATTAGTGGATGAAAATGAATGAAAAATCCGTGGACCAACTTAAATTAAAGTCCAACAAACATATCCACTTAACCCAAATTTTATTTAGAGAATGTTCTTCACCAATGATCGAACGAAAATAGAGGTACGATTCATATTTTTGTGTTGTATTCCATTAGAGTATATGTATTTATAATATCCAAAATTTTTATTGTCCCTACAGCACATTAATCATTTAAATGTTCCTAAATATTGTAATTTTATTTTTTATGTAATGTTTATGTGACAACATATTCATGTTTTGGATTATCGGAAAATAAGGCTTGGCTAATGTCATTTAAACCATGGATTATAGTATATTTAGCCACAGTTTGTCATGTTATTCAATGAAGAATCCTTGTAGATTTCAATTCAATAGTTTATGGGAAACTTGAGGCTGATAAAGTGCATAGATTCTGGGATAATAAGAGAAACATGAAAAGTATGTTGATCCAAGCATAGATCTGGAAAGCTCGTTGGTAAAAAGGACTCATCCAACATTTAAACATCATGATCATAATGAATGAAACCATGATGGTGAGTAAAATGGAGAATAGTTCACTGGATCTTCAACTAGGACATTTTCAATAGAATAAAGGTCAACATGAATGTGTTTTGGGAAAATCCAATGATTTTGGTTCGACTCCATGTGATATCGTTGGTGATTATACCAAAATAGAAGTGGTGGATCGTATTCAAATGTTTTGTAAAAATCCCAACTACACATCACATTAAATGAAAAAAACACATCATTTACCTCCCTTATTGGTGCCAATATTGTTTGGGAAAAGATAAGGATATCACATTGTATATCCCACACTCACATGCCGTGTACCCTTCACTGGTTGGAAAACTTGTTTGATGCATCACACAGGTGGGGACTCTATGTAAGAGACACATGGAAACTGGTTTCTCACACAAGTGATATCCTATGTGCACCAACACATTGTGTATTAAAGTACACAAACATAGGTTTCGAGTACAGAAACATGTCTAGCAGACATGGCCCGGTCCCAAGATAGTGGGGACACACCATGTATTCCTCTTACACGGTGTGTAACCCTACTTTGATGAGACCAGTGTGATGAACAGAGACACGAGCATGATTTGAAGAGCGAAAACATTTTGTGTATTTCTCCTCAAACATTATATTATACTAGAGAACCTTAATTTTATATTTATCCTTGTGTGTCGCCTTTTTTAACAAATATTTTGGCTTGTGAGATTCATATCCTATATTGTTTTCATATAGAATGATATGGGGCCCTTAGAAGTGGATTTTGATATACTATGTGAATGTTTAATGCCATTAACACACTTTGGTGACACCAAACAATATTAGATAGAATATAGAATCACTGGAGTAGTAACAATATTACCCACCTACTGAACTTAGCAGTGGAATTCAATGATATTCTAGGAAAACTATAAAACATTGATAGGAAGTGGAATTCCCTGATGTAATATTCATGGAATAACCCTCTAGCCAGTATAGAAAGTTTAATATCCCTGAAGACTCACCGGTATTACCGTTCTATATTACTGGGTAGTAGAACTCCCTAGTGACCTTCCATAGTGGTACCCTCCAGCTAGGCTAGGTAGTTGAATTCCTCACTGAACACCATTCTTGGACCCTTACAAAAAAATAGGGAATGGGATAATTTCCTAAAACTAATAACCTCTTCATTTTATAGGATATCTATTATATTTGGCAGGACATAGACATGGACTCACAAGAAAGAGAGACAATTTCCCCACTGAGATGCATTAAAGTGATGCGACCTAGAACCGTGATGGGGTGTCAATGCCAACCAAAGTGGATATTATCAAGATGTTGTCATTGAGTCATTTTTACATGTATGTTCTGAGAAAACAAAAGAGATTTTGGGAATTGTAGATGCATTTACATTGGAACTATTGGTGACTAATCTTCTTGGGATGAGTTATGAGATGGAGATCCCCATAATCATTCTCATTTCAGCATCTTTGAAAGAGTATATATATATGTGTCTAATTTCATTATGCACTCCTTGGGTTTTTGTTACTCTCCATCCTAGAGAGGCGATGACGTGTGGGTTATGCCACATCTTTCACATTCAATCTTTTCAGGGTTAGATGTGTCTACTCTCCTACTACTGATATCAAATACTTTTCAAGAAGATAATATTATAACATTTTCAAGATCCATGAGTTTGGAAGAGAGTAGATTCATAATATTTATGGGTTGATATGTACGATTTTGTTATACCTTATTTTATTTACTACTTTCCTCTTCAATGTATCTCTTGCTTCCCCCCCCCCCCCTCTACCAATTTGGTGCATTCTACTAGGGTGTTTTGTACTCAACCCTACATGGGATTTTTTCAACACGTGTTGTGTCTTTTTCAGTCAGTGGAAAGGTAGATGGTGACATTAGAGGATATTTGGGTTAAATAATTCATAGACCAGATATGGTGTTCAATGATTGAGATAAAAGAGTCAGGATCTCATTTGTTCAATTTTCCATATTTTACCAAGTTGGGACATTTTTTCTAGGTGGGTGTGTATTTTTCATTTTATTTTCATTCTACACTATTATACATTGTTACATTTTTTGGTCCATATATATTTGGTTTTATTTATAGTAGTGGGGAATCATTTTTTTATTCCCTGTTTAATTTTTCATTGAGTTAGTTTTGAGCATCTGTATAGGTACATATAAAAATGATTCCACCTGTTTAGTTGTTCTTTCAACTCTTTTCACCACCCCTAGCCAATACAGGTGGTCTTGGGGTAGTTGCGGATTGATCCCCATCATGGGTTGGTTCATGATATAATCTAGATAATATATTATATCCTCTAGGATAGTGTATATATTACATATTCAATAAAAAATTAATAATTTGATTTTAACTCCGAAACTAATTCAATATCATAAGAATTTGGATAGATGGTTGGTCACTACCCAAACATTCCAATATTGAGGAATAATGTATTCTTGCATTGTCCCTGCCCAACATCTTCAATCTAAATAAGATAATAGTTTTTTCAGCACCCAAAAAGATCCATATATAATATGTACATGGATGTTCTACACCTATTATTTTAAACCCCAATATGATTCAAGGTTATCCTAAACCCAAGTTGTTGGATCTCAAAATCACTTTCTCTCAAGATTCCTAATTATCAATCACAGTGTTGATATTGGATCCATTTCAATAAATTAATACCTCACATCCCCAAAAAAGAAAATATAATATAAAAAATATTAAAACACACTTAACCACCCTATTATAAAACTATTAATTCATATTAACACATGAATCATGTATCCTCACATTAACCTTGCATATATATTTTCATGTTATAGTTCACTCATGTAGTATATAATGTAAAATTTTACTATAATATTAGGACTCATCAACCACAGCCTCAACCCATAAATCATATGTTAGGACCAATAGGGGCCTATATACCCTGATAGGGGGGTGAATTAGGGTATGGATATTCTTTTTCAAAGTTCTTCCTACCCCACTGGATCTTAACCTCTTTGTTACAAGGGTCACATTTTTTTCACTTGTGTGTATGTTATGATCAATTACATTCTTCATTATATGATGATGATTCTTTAAATGCAATGGAGGAAAATTAGCTGGAAAACGCAGAGATTTTTACTTGGTTCACCCTCACTGGGCTACGTCCAAGGAGCATATGCTGATAGGTTGCCGGTCGTACCAAATTCCACTAATCTTCACTATATGTGGATACAAACTTCGGGCTAGATAACTTCTATGCCAAGTCTCACTACCATTACAATGTTTAGGGTCATCTCACTGCTTTCCCAAGGGTCACTCTCTATTTCTCTCTCTCTCGCTCACTGCCGGTGGAGAGGATCACCTTCTTCCTCTTCCTAAGCTCACTGCTCTGTGAAGGGATTCACTCACAGTTTATAGACATGTAGGTCTCTTCATTTACATGAAATAATGCAGCTTAAACTATTGATAGATGCTCTATTGAAATCCAACATTCATCCACTGATGAATACCACATTGCCTATGAACACTGGGAATTTCCTTTTGGAAACACCTTTACAAAGCAACCTACATCGCGAGGCTCCAAATTTCGTGATGCTCAAAGAAGCCTTCGTGAAGCTCCTGCCTTTTTGCGAATCACTCTCGCGAAGAACTTTCTCAAATATCAAGTCGTCGTAAAGAAACGTCCCTCGTGAAGCTTATTAAGACAACACGGATCTCGCAGGTTTGGCGGAGCTACAATAGCCGCCGCGAAGCTCCTCTTTCACGAAGCACACTTGCTCCGCGAACCACCTTCGCAAATTGAGAGAAAAATATTTTCTCTGAAAATTATCTCTACTTCTCTCATGGGGGTTGGCCTCTATTTATAGGCAATTCCACCGACCCTAGAACTTTCCGCATGAAGTCAACACCACATCATCGCCAATCACGAAGCTCTAAAGTTTTTTCCGGAATTCTTCCCTTATCGCGAAACACCACGGAAATTTTATGTTCGCAGAGCACGTCGTAGTCCCGAGGAATCACCGTCAACATTCCTTCGCGCCTTCACCGTGAAGCTCCCTCGCAAAGCCCTTCACCGCCACGATGTGATTCAACTCTTCCGTTCGCGATGCTTTGACGTAATCGCGAAGCATCACCACCTCCATTTTTTTGGCTTTCACGAAATCCAAACCATGCATCCTATCTTCGCAAAATTCATGCCTTTTCCATATTAAGTTATGATCTTCATGGAAATCCTATTTTCGCGATGCTCACCAAACTCTGAATTTTGGACCCCAAAAATTTGGCAAACACTGGGAAACAATGTCATCTTGTACTGCTCTTTTGTATCGCCTCCAGATCATCCTTTCCTTTTTCATCGTTCTTTGTCAACAATGATTGTCAAAAAAATCTCTGGAACTCGAAAAATATCCATGAAAACCTTCTTTGTCAACAAACACAATCAACCCAAAAATAATACAATGTTACCTTGAGGGATTTTTGCACAACAATCTCCCCCTTTGGGATTGTTGTCAACTCTTCACAGCTCTGCTCAGAATGATTTTCTGCACTTTGATACTTCACTGAGTCTTCTTCCAGCTGCTACCACCATTTGCCACTTGCGATTCGGATAGAGTTCAAGGATTCAATTAACACATAATCTAAGCCCACATGAGCAATGCTCGGCGTGAGAAACAAGAGTAGTATGGAAAGTTCATCAATAAATCACTTCATGGCAAACACTAATTATCAATTCCAACCTGATAACAATTCATAAATTGATACCAATTGTTGAACCACATTGATCCCAATTGGTGATAGCTGGAAACCTTCTCTCACCATTCCAACACCACTGTTCTTCTTTTATTACGATACTCAGCTGTCGTGATATCTATACTTTGATCGATCACTTATAACAATGTCAGATTTACAAATCTCCCCCTTCCTCATTTCTCCCCCTATTTGGCTGCTCCAATGATTAGATTCTCCCCGTATCTGTCATGATTTCTCAAATAGTCACACTGTCTCCCCCTTGAACAATCACTATTTTCTCCCCCTTTGTCAACGAACCCAAAGGTCACTCCTTAGTAGTCTGTAACATAATAGAGAACACATATCATCACATTAGGAAAAAAACATCGTACCTCGGTGAGAGGGGGGTGGTACATCCACACTATTTCAAGTCCGGGGAATCGACTGAACTCCTAGAGCCAGTCGATGCCTTTCAAATGCTTCCATGGGTAAGGCCTTTTTCAGAATGTCTGCAACATGTAGCTCTGTAGGTAAATACTCCAACTTCACGATTCCCTGCTCAACCTTCTCCTTGATAAAATGATAATTTATCTCAATGTGATTTCTCCTTGAGTGATGGACGAGATTTTTGCAGAGATTTATAGCACTTGAGTTATCACAATGGATTCCGATCGGAGACATCACTTCGACTCCCATATCTTCAAGCTGATGCTTCATCCACAATATTTGTGTGCATGCTTGAGTGGCCGCACTATACTCAGCTTCTGCGGTGCTGAATGAAATGAAATCTTGCTTCTTGAAAAGCCATGAAATACATGATCCACTAAAATAGAATGCACCACCTGACGTTGATTTTCTATCAACTGCTGAACCGGCCCAGTCTGCATCAGTATATCCCAATAACTCTGTCTGAGATTTATCATTATATGTCAAGCCGAAATCCATTGTTCCCTTGATATACTAAAGTATTATTTTCACTGGGATTTTTCTAATCCTCCAAAGATTATGTCCTCGACATAAACTGTTACAAACATCTGTTGACATCCGTTGATTACTGTTGTAGTTGAAATAGATATTGTAATCAACTCCACCATTCTAGAAACCAAATTTATTCAAATATTGATATAGCTTTGAGATTCATGCTCTAGGTTCTTGTTTTATCCCATATAATGCCTTCTTCAGCCGAAAAACCATATCCTCATTCTCAGAAATATGAAAACCGTCTGGATGATCAATATTCACTTCTTCCTCCTGAATCCCATTCAAGAATGTAGATTAGACATCCATCTAGAACACTTTTAACTTTTTTTGCACTAAAATGTCTAGGAATAATCTGATTGTCTCCAGCCTTGAAACTGGTGCAAAAGTCTCATCAACATATATTCCCTCTATCTGGGAGTCTCCTTTTCACATCAATCGTTCTTTCTTCCGAATCACTATTCCATATTCATTCTTTTTTTATCTTGATAGACCCATTTATTCACGATGACATGTTTATCTTCTGGCCTCGAAACAATCTCCCATGTAAAATTCTTTTCTGAATCGGCATCAATCAATTTTTCTCCCCTTTTGTTGCATTCTTCCTCAACACATTCATCAGAAAAATTGCTCACTGGTTAATTTTTCAGTGGCTTCATTTATTTCAGCTGAAAAATTGTCACTATGTCATTGTTCAGTGATGTCATTTCTTTGAACATATTCTCTCAGATTTTTGTTGACACGCCGTTGATTTCCCCCCACAGCTTCATGGTATCCTGAAATCAGTCAGCTGATACCACATTGTTAGATCAAAAAAGACAAGAATGAGGTGCTTGATTATTGCTGCTTCACCCTGTGTTTCTTTCTTCCCTCGATAGGGAATTCCAGAGCGAAGTCATCCAATCATTTCATTGATGGATCTAGCATATGATTTTGTTATAGAATAATCCCCCTATATTACAAAACAATTCTATCAATTAGGCCCAACGGTAGAGACCCATAACCATTCTTCTCCACGTGCACCATTTATACTAATCTGGCACTCAGCATCGAGCCATTAACCAAATCTCTAAGCCTAATGAGTTGGAACTCGGTGTAGGAAACAAGAGATAAAGAAAAAAACACAATCACTTCTAATTGTTCTCAGTTTCTCCCTTTCATTTTCAATTCTTCTACCTGATTTGAATCAATATAAACTCTATAGCATATCACTTCTCCACTTCACACCCTTAGATGCCACTACCCTAAGGATCGTATCCCCCTAAAACCTGAAACACATGAATCATCAGTTAATAGCATTTATATATATAGGGAGAGGGGTTTGTTTCTCGAATCCTCAAGATGAGGATAGTGGTTGATCCTGATAGGGCAACCCTTTGATTCTTTCTTGGAGGGAATCACACTCCTTTCATGCATCCTCCATCTGCCTAGCCAACTTCAATTGTTCTGGCCATATGACTAGGCATTCATTGCCCACATTTTGATCCTTTTTCTAATACGTAGATTTGGTAGGCTCGGCCTTTCTCACCTCTTGGGGTATAAACCCACTAGTACACATTTCCTTCTTTGAGGTTTTTCCAAAATTCAATTTTCCTTGATTATTTCTTGGATCAGGAATATATTTTCTTTCCATCTTACCTTGCTTCTTCCACCATTGCAAGGATCTTGCATCTTCTTCCAGTTTTCACTGTGGAATACGACCTGTGAATATTTCATCACATTATTTGTTCATCTTCCTTTTATCAGATATCTGAGTCACCACACACTTTTTCACCAGTGGTGAGTCTTCCATTGAATGTTCATTATACTTTCTCACAACTGTAGCATCTCCACCCTTTTTCTTCCAATGTTGTTCATGTTCCCTCTGAGAGATATGTTGCGAGTATGATAGAGGAGGTGACTGGTTCACCTTTCTCCTAGCTCCTTATGATTCCCCAGAGGCTCTAGGCCTATTCTTTACCTTACCACTTTGTCTCATAGTGTATAATTTCTCATTATGCATCACTGGAGTTAGTAATATCCTTCTGGGTTCCTTTTCCTTCCATGATTTCTTCTTACTGTACTCTCTGGCCAAATGCCCATGATCAGAACATATGAAACATTTTCTATTAAAGGCATACCTCATTTCATCACTTCTATGGTGAGATGTTGATGAAAATTTTTTATTCATCCTGCATAGATCTCCTGAGCTTCCTGACACATACTCATGGTGTGTCCCATCCTTCCACAGTAATAGCATCTGATGAATGTTCTCCTCTGAGAAACTCTTCTCTCTGATTTATCATGATGCTTCTTCTTATTCTCAGATTTAGAAATGATTCTATTAAAACATCCTGAAATGTATTCCTGGTCCTCTAAACAGAAGGTTGATGTGTGGCCATGAATCCCACATAAATAGCACATGTCGTCACTACTTCTTGGAACTATCCTCTTAGGCCTATCTCCAGCACCTATAGGATTCCATTCACATATGGAACTGTTCATCGCTCTCTTACCGCTGGAGATTTTCACTGTGTTATTCTTATTCTGTATATGAGTGGGATCATCATATCCTATTCCAGATTTTCCCAAAAAAGGATGGTCTTTGGGAAGATACAATCCTTTCATGCTTCTCCTCTGATGTAGCATATTTGGATTTCATTTTATCATCACCTGCCAAAGTATGGTCAAATAATAAGTGCAGTGCATCCTTCAACTTGGGCTTATCTTCATATTTAGATTTCTCCATTTCCTTCTTCAGTAATTCAAGATCTTCTTCCATCTTTTGAATCTTCATATCCCTTGATTCAAGTTGGACATCATGTTCTCCCTTGAGAAGATTCCCTCTACTCAACTCATCTTCCAATTCACATGTCATCTTATCCACCATGTCACTCTGCTCCTTTACTTTGAATTTTTTTTGAGCAACAGAATCAAAACAACATGCATTGTCTTGTTGTAGTATTTGATTCTTCTGAACTAGCTCAGATAGTTATGTAGCAAGATCAACATTTCTAGATTTCAGATTCTGAACTTCATCTGGCATTGGACTCTCTTCATAATCACCAGCCTTATGTTTTCCTTTTATTTTTGCTAGCTTTTGTAGTTCCTCAACTTGAGAATCATTCTTCTCATTTAGGTCAGTGCCCACATCAACAGGGCTTTGATTTAAGCCTCTTAGATTGTTGTCCTCAATATCCAATACTTTGATCCGGATATCTTTAGATTTGACTTCTTCGGTGTTTCCAACGTCACTTGGAATATCAGGTTCTTCGTTGCACTTGACTTGATCTTTCACTTTTCTATTCAATCCATCGATCTCCCTTTTCGATTCTTAAATCATAAGCTTATACTCACCAACTGATTCTGAGTTCCCTGGAGCTGATAACTTGAGTTCCTCAATTTTATCCATCAACTCACACTTTTCTTCTTCCTACTGCTGCATATAGAGTTTGGCATCATGAACAACATTGTTATATTTCTTGGTTTTGGCTCTCCAAACATCTAACTCTTCAAGAGAATCCTCTAACTCAGCATTCATATCTATTCTTCCTTCAATTATTTCTTCTTCATTATCACTTGTTTCAATATAACTTTGAAGTTCATGTACTTCACTCATTCCTGCATCATTCTTGAGTGAATCAATCTATTCCCTGTCAGATTCATCCAGACCATTCTTCAGTAATTTGTTTGATTCTTTTAATTGAATCACACTTTTTCCATACCCACTTCCACACTGAGGAATACCACTTGTCTTCTACTTTTTCTTTGATGTTTTCCCCTTTTCCATGGAACACCTAGATAATATCAGACAGATTCTTTAACCACACAGATTGACTACACCAAGTCGGAGCAAGCAAATCTGATTACAAAAACCTTCCCTCTGATACCAATTGTTAGGACCAATAGGGTCCTATATACCCTGATAGGGGGGGTGAATCAGGGTATGGACATTCTTTTTCAAAGTTCTTCTTACCCCACTGGATGTTGACTTCTTTGTTACAAGGGTCACTTTGTTTCCACTTGTGTGTATTTTATGATCACTTACATTCTTCTTTATCTGATGATGATTCTTTAAATGCAATGCCGGAAAATTAGCAGGCAGACACATAGATTTTTACTTGGTTCATCCTCAATGGGCTACGTCCAAGGAGCATACGCCAACAGGTTGCCGGTCGTACCAAATTCCATTAATCTTCACTAGATGTGGATACAAAGTTTGGGCTAAATCACTTCTATGCCCAGGCTCACTGCCTTTACAATGTTTAGGGTCATCTCACTACTTTCCCAAGGGTCACTCCCTATTTCTTTCTCTCTGGATCACTGCCGGTGGAGAGGATCACCTTCTTCCTCTTCCTAAGCTCACTGCTCAATGAAGGGATTCACTCACAGTTTATGGACCTATAGGTATCTTCATTTTCATGAAATAATGCATCTTCAACTGTTGATAGATGCTCTATTGAAATCCAACTTTCATCCACTGATGAATACCACTTTGCCTCTGAACACTGGGAAATTCCTTTTGGAAACACCTTCACAAAGCACCCTACTTCGCGAGGCTCCCAATTTCGTGAAGCTCAAACAAGCCTTCACGAAGCTCCTGCCATTTCGTGAAGCACTCTCGCAAATCACTTTCGCGAAGCTCAAGCCGTCGCAAGGCAACGTCCCTCGCGAAGCTTACTAAGCCAATGCGGATCTCGTAGGTTTCGTGGAGCTACAATAGCCGCCGCGAAGCTCATCTTTCGCGAAAAACACTAGCTCTGCGAACCACCTTCTCAAATCAAGAGCAAAAGATTTTCTCTAAAAATTCTCTCTACTTCTCTCGAGGGGGTTTGCCTCTATTTATAGGAAATTCCACCGACCCTAGAACTTTCCACGTGAAGTCAACTCCACATCATCGCCAATCACGATGCTCCGATGTTTTCACCGAAATTCTATCCATATCGCGAAGCACCATAGAAATTTTATGTTCGCAGCGCACGTCGTAGTCGCGAAGAATCACCGTCAACATTCCTTCGCGCCTTCGCCGTGAAGATCCCTCGGAAAGCCCTTCACCGCCGCGATGCGCTTCAACTCTGCCATTCGCGAAGCTTTGACGTAATCGCGAAGCATCACCGCCTCCATTTTTTTGGCTTTCGCGAAATCCAAACCATGCATCCTATCTTCGTGAAATTCATGCCTTTTCGATATTAAATTATGATCTTCATGGAAATCCTATTTTCGCGATGCTCACCAAACTCCGAATTTTGGACCCCAAAAATTTGGTAAACCCTGGGAAATGACGTCACCTTGTACTGCTCTTTTGTACCGCCTCCAGATCATCCATTCCTTTGTCATCGCTCTTTGTCAACAATTATTGTTAACAAATTCCCGGGAACTCGACAAATATCAATGAAAACCTACTTTTTCAACAAACACAATCAACCCAAAAATACTGCAATGTTACCTTGAGGGATTTTTGCCCAGCATCATATCTATAATATCCCGAATAATGTATTCCATTTTGCTATAAAAATATTTTATTGCCTATGATCTCATATTAGACCCTTTTTTCTAGTAAACACAACAATCCACAATCTATATGGAATTAGTAGTAATCATAAGTGTTCACCCACATCTCTAAACCATTAATTTAATTTCATCTCTAATCCACCTCACACAATAACATAATATATATGTAACACCACCATGTAATCATATATATATATATGAAAACCTAGCATAAAAAATTTCCCAACATATTTAAAACCTGAGTTTTTCCTTGTAAAAAGACGTCTTAGGATTATACTATACCTCTTATGGCCTCTTATGGTGATCTATATCCCAGTTTATAGTTCAACACTCATGGTAAACCTGTCGTGGATATGAGTGGTAATTAATTTTAGCACTCAATATATAAAAATATTACCACATTCCAGGGAGGTGTTTATGTAGACCCATAATGACCTAACAAGGTCACTCAATTAGTTATCCAATGTCAATCCCCCGTCACAAGATTATTGTCCATTTATACAATTCGCACCAATAACCAATGGGGTATTAAGACTCAAATTATAAGGGAATATTTGTGGGATAACCTCCATGATCAAAATTAATGACATATATTTTTTTACATCCCCTATATCTTTGTTATCACTCAGTTGGTGATTTCAGTCCTGATTACATTGAATAGAATATTGAGCAAGAAATGATATTATATTAAAAAGATCAATTGGTAAAGAATATAGACTATATTAATTTTTCATCATTATGGTGTTTGTTTTATTTTTAATGGCTCATCTATTGGTTATCATTCCCCATATAACCTTCCAACCCAAATGACAAAATTAATAAAATTTAAAATAAATAAATATGTTTCACAAGTAAATATATAATAGTCAGAATAGGGAATCATATAATTAGGACACTCCAAGTCATTCTGAGCATGAAAATTGACATGTAGTTGGCTTGTGGTATTCTCCCAGTCCTTAAATGAAAAAAACATCTTGTTTCAAAAACCTACATTCTATTCAATTTTTCAAGAAAAAACAATAATATTTTTATTAAATTACATTAAGGATTAAAATAAATATTACTGAAAAAATATTCTTTGAATCATTCCAATCTAGATTATTATAGAATTTAAATAAAAAATATCCATTATATTTATCCTATTTCACTGTGACCATGTTAAATATGTTATATTTTCGTACTCTAAAACATCAAATATCATTAAAATATAATTGAAAATAAAAATAAGAAGATGTTGGAGGGGATTATTACCATTGTTTGTGAACATAATCCTCTTAAAGAATCCCAATTGATTATGGAATATAGAATTATGTTATGGTGGTTGAGCTAACCGATCATTTCATACCAATCCCCACAATGAATTACATTGATTAGGGATTATAGTTTAAAAATAATAAACAATATTTTATTGAGTTTTCTAAATAGATTTTTTTATAATAAACTTTGATTTATGTGCCTCAAAAAAATCTTCATTCTAGACCACTAGGTACATAGTGTAAAATTAATATTTAATTATTGTTCAATATATTACATGACCCTATATGTTCCCCACCATGAACCCATTTCTATCATGATGGATACATAATGGATAATTCAATTACCCTATGTTTTATTACTTGACATAATTTATTTTATTCTTGATAATTTTCAAAACTGTTTACATCTCAAAAAATCCATTTTAGATATTTTAAATAATCCATTATCCTATAATTCAAGAAATAATAATTTTTTAGAATTAACCCAATGTAAATTCTATTTGGACAGATCCATCCTTATATTAACACAAAACCTAAATGAATAGGTCATCAGAAACAATATGTTATATATTTTCACATCATCAAGAAGCATCATTATATATCACTAATAACCAATATCAATTTTAATTTTTTGATAAATGATCCTAATAATTGACCATCAAATGATTATCATCTTGAAAATAACATACCCAAACTACTCAATATTTAATTCCTAGGGAATCCATAATCACTATTTTATTATATTCTATAGTATTTGATGATAAAATATTATTAGTTAAGATTATACTTGATCATACGTGAATATATATAAAATTAAAATTTTTATATCATTATTATCATTTTTTTTAAAATATATCTAGTGATCCACACTATAAAAAATATAATTTTTCTCTTCAATATTAATGTTACAATATTGAAAAATTTAAAATATCACCCAATAATTCACTTCAGACTCCCATAAATAATTCAAATAGTTTATACCAAACCACTATTTACAAAGATAATAACATGAGATACTCTTCTCCAACTATCCTATAATTATATTCTCACACCAAAGATAATATGTATCATATAAATACTCACTTTATTGTATTAGTCTTTGTAATTTCCTATGAGTGGTGACATTATCCACACTTGATTTCCATAATAGTAAAATTTATAAATCCTATCTATATATATTTTTCAAAAAATTAATCATCAAATGATTCCTAAAAAAATTATATATATATATATTTATATGAATATTAATTGGTCAGTTAACATCTTATTTCAACTTACATCAAATCATTGAAAAAAATATCCACCATTTCATGTTTAGTTATCACCACTCATTAGTGGATGTGTTCTCCCAAATTTACCAGAGATAATGGTTTCATGGTATTATAATTAATGTTCCCCACCTCACTATAATAGTATTATTATCCACATTTATCCATCCTCAGAGTTCCCAATAACATCTTATAAAAATACTAATACTCAATGGATAGTCAAATTTAAATATAAAAACTTGAATACATCATACCCTATATTTGGGCAATAACATTATCATTCTATTATCTACCATTACCCCAAATCATGAGTGATCCATCAACATTACAGCCTACTCAATATAGATACATATAATATTGAATGCTTTTAATTTCAACTAGATTACATCTATATTCTACCCTATTGACAAATCCTCATCAACAAAAATCAATTTCAAAAATTTTACCTAGACTCAACTTCCCTAATTGAGGAGATATCTATATTTTATATATATACTGCCAAAGAAAATTGGTTATTTTATTTCAATATAATCGATGATAAATTTCATTTAGAACCATGTTCATTAAGAGGCCACACATTATCACACATATGAGATAACACTCCTAATTGAGAATCATCCTCCATATATCATTGTTCTTTTTGCAGTTAGGATATTTCTATTCAAACTCCAACAATTTTCATATCCTAATTTAGTGGCTCTAACTACGGAATTTATTTTTTGACATTACTTTAATAGCATCTTCTCTAACAATTGAATATGGTAACATTAAAGTTTGTAGAACTCATTAAAATAAAATATAGCTGCTCTCAAATATAATAACCCATAAAAAATGTTCAATCATTGTAATAGAAGGTACCTAGTGTAGACTGATAGCTTAAATAGAATAATAATATATCACAATGATGTGGGAACCAATATAGTCAAATCCAATATATTCCAAAATGATTTATTGATATTAATATCAATGTTTTAACATGTTTTGACATAATAATTATTTATATGAAAATTTCTAGCAGCATACCCCAACTCACTCCCTATGGTACATAAGAATTGTTATAATACATGTTACTAAAGATACTAAAACTACTTCATGGGAAATCCCTCATAATATTTTTAGTTAATTCAGTTACCGATCACCCAGTCAAATTGAGGTGTATAGTACCTCCACATGGGTTGTCTACAAAATTGTTCTCATTTTATATGGGATCACCGATTTCATCATATATAAATTTCCATTATTAGATCCTTGTTGTTGAATTGATCATATATTTTAAGGATATCGTGTTGTATTTCAAATGTATTTTGTTTGATATAAAGGAATCCAATATAAGTGATTTGAAATTAGGTGGAAAAAATATGTATCCATCAATTAAATTGATAATCGAGTTGATTCTAATTAATTATGGTAAAAAGATAAATGTGGTGATACATGTGAAAAAATTGAGTGTCACATGTTTTTAATGGAGTAAGGATGTATTTTATTCTTCTGAATAACCAAGATAGAAAAATAATGTAAAATATCATGAATAATACATTTTTTGAGATTTTAATATTATATAATAAAAGTAAAATATATAGAGGATTGTTGACAAAAATATTCTATGATGTTTAGATAAAAATAATAGTGAGCTTACTGCTATTCCTAAGTATAATAAGAACAATGTCTGGATTGAAATCTCACAGACTTTTGATTGATGTTCGAGACCTGTGGGGAAACTATCCATGTATTATATTGTATATATATGCTAAAAGAAATGAATAAACACACTTTTATATTGATTTATTAGAATCTTTGAAGATAAAATTCATCGTGTGATATTGAATAATTTAAAGAGGATAGTTTTATTATAAAAATATCATATGACTCATGTTAGTTTCTTATAAATTTTCATAACTTCTCGATAGTATTTTGAGGATTCTTTGACTGTTTGAGAATGCTTGGAAATTGAATAGACCAAACCTAGTTCAAAATAAATGAAATTATCATAACGTTTTCTAAGACTCTCCTCAAAATAATTGAAAATTTTCATATGTGAATGACCATACACATAAATTCAAGAAATATAGGTGACACTATAAAACTAAATTCACCACCTAATTTTTTTTCATTAAATAATTTCACTCTATGAAATTTAATTAAACATCCAAATGCATGAGGTATGATATTTTTTTGAACATCATAATTTTTTATTGAAAAAATATACTGTATATCAAAATTTATATTCACATACATAAATTGTGTTCCACATTGGGAAATTTTAAAAACAACACCACATAGTTGAATTTTTATTTGGGTAGAACCATGTATTGGAAACCACTATATAGATGATTCTATATTTGGGAAGATGAACCTTTGGATAATGATATATTTTTTACTTATATGGTGATAATTATTTATATTTCATAATTCTTAATTTATGTAGAAAATAAAATATCGTTATTATATTCCTATTCATTATATGTCAAAATATCAAATATATTTAAATATAATATGAGATTATATTTAAGAATACTATTAAATTATAGCCAGTTCATTTTATTGTTAATATATTAAAAGGATTAGTTAGGTTTTCATGAATAATGTTTTTGAATGAAAATTAAATATTGATTAATTAAAAATCATAAAATAATTTTGTTATGAGGATGTTTGAGTGCTTTTGATAAGGGGATATGTATTACAGGTTTTAAAATATTCAACGGGAACACATGTTAATTTACATGCGTTTTTATTAATAAAAATAAAATACTTCATGACACATTTCATGTGTATTATATTTTGTATGGCAATATAAAATAAAATTTTAGATTTGAGGGGGAAATGTAGATGATATTAATGTGAAGCCTATTCGAGATATTAATTAATGATATACATGGAAAAATATGATTAATGAGATGAAAATAATGGTACAGTAAATTTTTTCATATCATAGAGTATAACCATTGAAATATAAACATTCGAATAGTGAAAAATGATGGGTTTGATAGCTGCATGGTCTTTTCTTATACGTACTTTCTATAATTTTTTTATTCATGAAAATATGATATGACTCCCACCAAATTCCGAAAACCACCTGAACCTAAATGAGCAACATTCGATACTCCCACAACTTGTTTTTTAGATTTATTAAAAAATAAGATACTCAATTTAAGAATATTTTAAAAATTATAAAATAGAAATTATTTTTTGGGGACCTTCATTTAAAAATAAAAAAATATTATCAGAAAAAAGATTGAAAATAGTGATTCTAATAAGAGTTTTGTTGGAATTTTTTCTAGAAAATCTAGACAGAATAATAATATTTAGACTCTGATAAATTATAAAATATGGGAATATTATTGGTATTAATGAAAATAATAAGTGATTCTTGGGATATTCATTGTTTCAGAAACATTAGAAAAAGAAAAAAAATGCAATGCTAAGATTCTATTTATTGTTTTATCTTTTATTTTAGATTCACATGTATATATAAAAAGATGATGGATATAGATCACCATAGTTTCTCTACGATTGGGTAAGGTGTAAATGTGGTAATTCATATAATGATATGGGAAGAATATTAATTTATAGTGTTTAAGATGAAAAATATTCTTAAAAGAATTATTAGTGTAGAAGAAACTACTATTCAAACAAAATTATAAATGAAGATTCATATTTTTAAGTGATATTGATAAATGTGAAATATTCATCTAGGACGAAACAATTGAATATAAATCATGAAAAGTCATAGAACCTATGGGTGTCATGGTTTGTAGTATGATCTCCAAGTGAATTAATGACTATAGTAAAAATCTTAGATAGTTCATGTCGTGTTCTTCAAATATAAGTAATTTAAAACATTATAAATGTGGATGATAGACTCTTTCTATGAATAGACTGGTGAGACTATAATCATGAACTAGTTTGTGATACACCCTCAACTTATAATTGATTAATTTAATTATATTGGATAAAACTTCATAGGGTTGCATAATGAATTAAGGAATGGATTATGTCATTATATTGAACCATGTAAATCATATGTGATTTTATATTATATATATCATATAATATTATAGATACATGGTTGGATGAAATTTATAGTGACCCAAAAACATTTATTGATAATAGAGATTACTAATACCCCAAATTTTATTAACATATAATAAATAATTACAAATTTGGGAAAAAATAGATGATAATTAACTGACCACCTCTAGATTGTCTACAAAAATCCAAATGGTTATCTTATTTAAAATAATTTCTCATACCATCTACTTAAATCAATATATAATTGAATTTTCAATTATTATTATAAAATAAATAACATGATATTTCAAATGTCAACAATAAAAGATCTTAGAATGAAGAATTTGCTTTACATCCATATCATGTCCAGAATATAATAAATCCAAATAATAAAACGATAATGATAGTGAAAATATTAAAGGATATATATGATAACACACTATATTAATAAAGATAGCATGTTTTCTATACCATCAAATATAGATGTAGAGATTCATCAAATGATGTTCGTTTATACTATATAGAATCTATAAAAAATAAAGTGATAAATTCCTCCCTGATTTTTATTTTGATGTTGAAGGATATCTATTGATAGATCATGAAAAAAACATCCATCATATATTCACATATCATGTACTATATAATGAAAAACCTCTTGTAGATAAATAACATAATTCAATGGAACCAACATTCACTTAATAATTTTAAAGATGAACCACCTCCCCAAAAATCAGTGAATGCTAAGAGAGAAACAATTTAACAATTCAATTAAATCTTCTTTAGGATTGATGTAAAACCAAAAAACATTTATATTTATGTATGTTTTCATTAACACGCTAATTTAGTGCCATGTGTATTGGAGATTTTTTATATGGTTTTAATGGAGGTTATTCTTGTTGAGCTAGAAATTAAACTAAAACTGGTAAAAGAGTTAGATAGATCTATAGTTATGATAACAGAAATTAATGATACATAGATTGGGATGCTAGATAAGGATTATGATAACTGGATGAGATCATGTGAGGATGAAAATAATGTTTTAAATATGGAGTTTTTAATCTGTACATCAAATTTGAAAATTGAGATTAATACCAAGCTAAAACTATTCAATATGGTGATATATTATGTGCTACTTCCCAAACTTATAAAGGAATATATATTTAAAATAAGGTTCATAATAGAAGATATAATGCATTTAAATCATGTTTAAATGTATCCACCTCATGATCATGGAAAAAGGAACCATGTAGTTTAGAAAAAGTAGTTAGAATTTTTTTTAAAAATTTTGGGACTGCTAGATAGGATTAAAATATATAAGAAAAAGTTAATGGGGTAAAATTATGGTAATATAACAACTATTTTAATGATATTGGTTATAATTTTTATTAAAAAAATACCCCTAAAAAGGAATTCTAATTTTTTATGTTCTACCCAAAAAATTGTAGGCTTCTCATTTTTCATAGCGTATATGTGAAGAAAAAAATATTAATTTTTTGTTGGAGTTTTTTGGATATTTTTTGGTTTGGATACATTTAAATTAATTTAAAGAACTATATTTAAATAATTACAATTTTATGAAGGAGTAAATAGCGGGGGATATTTATAATTAAGCAATAAAACATGTTATAGTGATAAAAATTTATAGAAAGGAATGAATCTATGTCTGATTATCAAATTTGATTCGCAGAATAATTTCAATGAGTTTTAAAAAAATCATAGTTGTGATTAATTTTAAAGTAATCCTATAAGGTACAATTGATTTATTGAGGAAAATAAAAAAACCATAATCATATAAGAATTATGTGAAACAATAAAGTAAATATTTCTTTTTTTATATTCAATGTAAATTAGGGAAGATAGTTAATTCTATGAAGGGAATTAAAAATTAGAAAAATTATGTTCACTCTATATATGATAATATCTTATATTTTTTTAACAAGGTACATATAATAGATTATTAGAAAATATCCATGAATCACCTGAAAGATTGGAGAAACCTGATAACCAAATGGTAATTAATTTTTCATGAATTAACATGAATGTATATGGTTGTTAACACACCTAATAACGAGTTTGAGAATATTACCAAAAATGTAAAAGAAAAAATTGATGAAGATTTCTGTGGAAAGAGGAGGAAAGTAGGCCATAATACAATCAAGTTCATGACATGGCTTCCTCAACAGGATATATTATTGAATAAAAAGTTAAATCCCATATAATAAAGAGTTTTATAATTACTGCTGATGAGAATAAGTCCACATAAGAATGGATAGGGGAGCATGAAGAATAACATTATATAGAAGATTGGCATGATCATCTGGAATTGGATTGACTGTTTGAGAATGATGAAAAGGGATCAAGTCCTCTATTTCAAATGGTTGATAATTTAGTTATATCTATGAAAGAAGATGGAAACATAAATAATTACATCATCCCAAAGGTGGACATACATGGGGTGTATAAAGATAACTGTAGCTAAATTTCATGGGTTGTAAAATTTATCCAGACCACCTACTCAAATTTGGGGATATTAAAGAACCCACCTAACTCATAAATAAATCTAAAGGTTCTTGAATATTTAGAAATTGATGGTGATGTTTTAATGTAATCATACCTTGATTATGAAATATAAAAATAGTCATATGTTTGAGAGATATAAATATTTCTTATAAATTATGAATCCATGACTAATTTTATGAAAATTGGGGAATCAGGTTTGATTTACATCCTCCCACCACTTTTTTAACTCATATATGGTAGTTTTTTAATATATGATTGATTAGACCCATATATAAAGAATAAAATACACGAAATTGATTATTTTTTAAAAAAAATATTCAAGTAAGTTAATTTTTTTACCATTCATAAAAAATTATTGATCCCATTTTCATAAAAATGATTATGGTTATATTCGATAGTATGTCATTTTAGAAAACTTTTCTATGTAACATAATCATTGATATATTCCTAAAAATTCCCATATGTAAATTTAGTATATTGAATAATGACACACAACAAATGAAAATGTGATTCTATAAAAATTATAATGATTTGGGTTGTTATTGATTTCATATAATCATTTGGAACTCTAGATTGGAGATTCATTAGGAAATCAATCTCTATTTGGGTAGTTGATTTCATATCTCCAAGGGAGAAAAAATTTCTATGATGAGAATATATTTTTAAAATCCTTATGGAATAAAATTATATGAGGTATGGGAACATGAGGAGTAACCTTCACATACATTTCATTTGGAAATTATTGTCGTATCAAACATTGATTAGGTAGAGTATATTCAATCTTTACAAAACCATGTCAAAATGGTGGGAAAATATCTTACACTTTTCTTTCATTATCAACTAAATAGAGGTAGGTACGTTTTCATGAGAAGTATATTCAAATTTAAAACGAATCCAATTTGGGTGATTAATGTTCTATCAGTATTTAAGGTGCATTCATTGTATTTGGATTTTTTAATCAATTTGATTGATTTCAATGTATCCATGGAAAATATAGGTTATGGAATGTGTATCCACCCATTAAATGGTGCATCTGGGTACTAAAAATTCATCTTCTGCAATGGATAAAAACGGTGAATCTAGTTGAAATAAAATAGGTAGTCTCATATACTACAAATGGAATATATAGGGAATAATTTTTGATTAAAGAATGAGCTAGAAAACTTTCAGTAGAAACCCATGCATCATATCATTAATTAGATGGTCTAAATCACATAGACAAGTAATAAAACATTGGTGTGAATCCAATAAAAGTATTAAATGTATAGAAACATAAAGAGTGTGTTTGAAGTAGAGCCTATCTAAAATAGGTTTAATGTTTAGAGATTAATCTAGTTTAAAAGGTGATGGAAGTGGTATAAATATAGTAAATCTTTCCATATTAACTTACATAAGTATCTATTTAAATTCATGATGAAACACACTTAGATTATGGATCCCATTTAGATTTTGTGATAAAATATACTGTGTGAAATCAAATAAATCCAATATTATAGTTTTAATTACCATAAGGTTCTTCAAAATCATGTTGAAGTTTTTTATAATTATTCATAATATCATAGTGGTGTTTTGAATTTATTAATCATTTTTCATAAAAATAAGTTATTTATTAGGGGAGTAATGGATGAAGTGAAGGAAATCTGAAAAAATCACCATATTTCCTGGCTCTATATTTTTGAAGTTCCACATATGTTAATAACCATGTACAGTAATTTTATAAATGTTGGTGACTCTATGTATAAGAACTCACCACATATGAAAATGATTGAAAATGTTAAGTTTGATGTACAAGAAATAATTGATTTGGTCGAACATCTCATGAATGGTATTCAGTGGTGTATATAAACATTATGTATCCACATTCTATTATCTATCCATATTTAGATCCACATATTGGAACTCAGTTCTTTGTTTGAAAATTAGAACATGATCACCACATAACCAAACTTGTATAGGTTATGAACCACATATGGTGATCCATCATATAGTAGTGTCCGTATATATAAAGCTAAAGTTCATATAGAAAAATTTATATTATGTCCTAGGTGAAAACTACATAGTTTATATAAATTTAATGATATGGAAAAAATAAAATATGATTATGCATGCATTTTGAATCCAAAATCAAAACATAATGATGTTTAATAAATTCATGATCATTAATTTTTTAGGAATTCTAAACGAGAATAACCACTCCATGTAGTTTATGAATGAAAAAATGGAGCAATATATTATTAATGTATAATGGAGAAGAATTTTTTTTTGAGTTTTGAACATTCAATAAATCATAATATCATTGTGATCTAAGGTAATTTCAGTGATATTTGAGAAGGTTTGAGGCACTAAATGTGTGCACATATTCAATTAGAATTTTTACTTGTCTCTGGCGAATTCCCCAATAAAAATTAAAGGGAATAACTCTATATCTAATTTGGTTTATATTTTATGAATCTATGTTTTTTATTAGATATATACTTATTATATTAAGGTGAGGACCACTAAAAATATTATCTGAAGATATATTAATCAAGGAAAATAAAAAAGAGGAGTTAAATAAATATAATGTCATGGTTTCCATTTCAATTTGGAAAAATATTTTAAAAGAAAAAAGGAGATCCATAGAATCATTAGGTGCATCCAATAAATGGGGTTTTTCTAAACTCATTTCCTTAAATGTTTTCATTCTTGGAAATATGATTTTTCTCCCACAAAATACTCTATGACACATGGATTAATATAAAGATTGTTGGAAAATAAATATAAAATTTTTTGAGGTGTGTAAAAACATTGACCAGGGAATTTGAATGGATGTTATATATTTTTATAAAGAAATTAGTTGATGGTGACTGACATAAAAAATTAAAAATATGTTTAGAGAAAAAATTATACGGGAAATTGTAAATCTGGGAGTTATGAGGCAAGATGAACACTACGCGAAAAATGGGTATTTGCGACGGGTTATTTGCGACGGGTTATTTGCGACGGGGGTAGTTACCCGTCGCAAATAAATAGGCTTTTGCGACGGGATTGCTGTCCCCGTCGCAAATAACCATCGGCGGTAAAAGGTATTTGCGACGGGATTATTTTCCCGTCGCTAATAGTATGTTATTTGCGACGGGTCCCGTCGCAAATAACTATTTACCCGTTGACCGTAATAAATGCGGGCTAAGGTATTTGCGACGGGATAGCCGTCGCAAATGGGCCCGTCGCAACTAATCTAACCTATAAATAACCCCATCCGTTTTTTTCAAATCATTCTCATTCTCTATCTTCTCCTGCTCTCAAACTTGTGTTTCTAAAGTTGAGTTTTTCTTCAGTTTAATTTTTTTCTTCGGAGCTGATATTAACGTTTTGAAGAACGATCAGAGCAGATCAATTTTCAAGGTATTTATGTTCATTTTAATTTAATATTTATTTTTAATTTTTTATTAGTTTCAATTATTCTTAATTAGTTGTAATTTAATTATGTTTATATTGTTTTCTTACTTAATAAATTTAAATTATTAGTATTGTTCATAGTTAATGGTAATTAGGAATAATTAGTAATAATTTTTAATAATTAAGAATAAATATTAATAATTAGTAATAAATACCAATAATTAGGAATAACAACATTATTACATTATTAGTATATTTTATTATTAATATTAAAATAATATAATTTTTTATATATATACAATTCTCTTTTCATCTGTGTGTTTACTGTCTTCACATTTATTATTTGTATGTGGAGATAGAAAACGCACAGATGAAAGGAGAATTGTATATAAATCAGAAAATTATATTATTTTAATGTTAATAATAAAATATACTAATAATGTTATTATTTGTAATTATTGGTAATTATTCCTAATTATTGGTAATTATTCATTTAATTACTAATAATTAGGAACAATTATCAATAATTATCAATAATTAAGAATATTTAGTAATAATTAGTAATAATTACCAATAAGTAGTAATAATTAGTAATAATTATCAATAATTAGTAATAATTAGTAATAATTACCAATAAGTAGTAATAATTAGTAATAATTACCAATAAGTAGTAATAATTACCAATAAGTAGTAATAATTATGTATAATTTGGAATAATTACCAATAATTAACAATAATTAGTAATAATTAGTAATAATTATCAATAATTACCAATAATTAGTAATAATTACTAATAATTAGTAATAATTAGGAATAATTAGGAATAATTAGGAATAATTAGGAATAATTAGGAATAATTAGGAATAATTAGGAATAATTAGGAATAATTAGGAATAATTAGGAATAATTAGGAATAATTAGGAATAATTATCAATAATTATCAATAATTAGTAATAATTAGCAATAATTATGAATAATTAGGAACAATTATCAATAATTATCAATAATTACGAATAATTAGGAATAATTAGGAATAATTAGGAACAATTATCAATAATTATCAATAATTAGTAATAATTAGTAATAATTAGGAATAATTAGGAACAATTATCAATAATTATCAATAATTAAGAATAATTAGTAATAATTAGGAACAATTATCAATAATTATCAATAATTAAGAATAATTTGTAATAATTACCAATAATTACCAATAATTACCAATAATTAGTAATAATTACAAGTAATTGCCAATAATTACCAATAATTGCAAATAATTAGGGATAATTATGAATAATTAGGAATAATTAGGAATAATTAGGAATAATTAGGAATAATTAGTAATAATTAGTAATAATTAGTAATAATTATTAATAATTAGTAATAATTAGTAATAATTAAGAATAATTAGTAATAATTAGGAATAATTATTAATAATTAGTAATAATTAGTAATAATTAGGAATAATTATGAATAATTAAAAATAATTATTTATAATTATTTATAATTATTTATAATTATTTATAATTAGTAATAATTACCAATAATTACCAATAATTACCAATAATTACCAATAATTACCAATAATTACCAATAATTACCAATAAATACCAATAATTACCAATAATTACCAATAATTACCAATAATTACCAATAATTAGCAATAATTAGCAATAATTAACAATAATTAACAATAATTACCAATAATTACCAATAATTGGCAATAATTAGTAATAATTAGTAATAAATACCTAAAATTAGGAAAAATTAGAATAAATTAAGAAAAATTTGGAAAATTTTGGAAAAATTCTCAATAATTAGTAATAATTACCAAAAATTAGTAATAATTACCTATAATTAGTATTAATTACCAATAATTAGTATTAATTACCAATAATTAGTAATAATTAGAAATAATTAACAATAATTAGTAATAATTACCAATAATTAACAATAATTATTAATAATTACCAATAGTTACCAATATTTAGTAATAATTAACAATAATTGCCAATAATTACCAATAATTGCCAATAATTACCAATAATTGCCAATAATTACCAATAATTAGTAATAATTATGAATAATTAGTAATAATTACGAATAATTCGTAATAATTACGAATAATTCGTAATAATTACGAATAATTAGTAATAATTACGAATAATTAGTAATAATTACGAATAATTAGTAATAATTACGAATAATTAGTAATAATTACCAATAATTAGTAATAATTACTAATAATTATCAATAATTACCAATAATTATCAATAATTACTAATAATTATCAATAATTAGTAATAATTAGTAAAAATTAGTAATAATTAACAATAATGAGTAATAATTAGCAATAATTACTAATAATTAGTAATAATTAGTAATAATTAGTAATAATTAGTAATAATTAGGAATAATTAACAATAATTAGTAATAATTAGTAATAATTAGGAATAATTAGTAATAATTTGGAATAATTAGTATTAATTAGAAATAATTAGTATTAATTAGGAATAATTAGTAATAATTACCAATAATTAGTAATTATTATTATTAATTACCAATAATTAGTATTAATTACCAATATTTAGAAATAATTAACAATAATTGCCAATAATTACCAATAATTGCCAATAATTACCAATAATTGCCAATAATTACCAATAATTAGTAATAATTATGAATAATTAGTAATAATTACGAATAATTCGTAATAATTACGAATAATTAGTAATAATTACGAATAATTAGTAATAATTACGAATATAGCAGTCGGACAGGGCATCGCTATTTTGCGCAACTATTTCTCTCAGCCATGGACCACATGGGAGCAGATTTCCATTGATGTGCAGCAGGCCATGTTCGGCCATTGGTTGGTACGTACGTAAATAAATAATTTTTATTTTGAAAATTATTTCATTTCTAACTTGATATTTTGATTTATTTGTAGGTTTTATGGTATCCGATCGAGGATACCATGCGTGACGCCATCCACGAGGCATGGGAGGTGGAGATGCGTGATCGCCTTCGTCAGTTTTTTCACAATTTAAGAAAAGCTGCGATGAAGAAAGCAGGAGTGTCAGATTTTGAGGAGTCATGTAGAGCACACCGACCGGAGTATATTTCATCCCATGTATGGGATGGATTATGTGCGCACTGGTTGAGTGGTGCCTTTCAGAGGAGATCATCAGTGGGGAGGCAGAATCGGGGGAGACAGGAGGTGACTCATCGAGCTTGGAGTTGTTCTTTCAGTACTCATAGACAGTATCTGGTACGTACATTATTTATAAATATTTTATATAACTATAAATATTAACATTTTATTTTTTATTCTTATAGGCTGTCGATCACCCCGATATTACAGAGTACGACGTATATCGGAGGATGTATAGTGATCCTGCTACTAGGGAGCTCAGAGGTGATCGTCAGCATCATATCGTGGTCAGTATTATTTGTTTTCAAGTTTAAAAATTAACTGCATATAATATATTCACAATTTTAATTTTAAATTGCAACTATAGGAGTCATATGAGGCCGCAGCGGCACAGGCCCGGCCTGAGTGTCAGGACGAGTCATCAGATCAGACCACTGCCCGTCAGTTTGATGAGGCGACATGGATGCAGGCCACCCAGTATGCCTTCGAGAAGGGCCGGGTAGTTGGTATCGGCTCTCGACTGACTCCCGGAGATTATTATGGCAGTGCTGCGATGTCGGCGTCCAGCTCAAGAGGAGCTCGTGCATCTTCTTCTACACAGTATGAGGATCAGTTGCGATCTCAGACTGCACAGATAGAGAGTCTTCGACAGGAGCAGGAGCAGATGCGTCAGCAGCATGAGGAGGAGCGTCGACGCCAGCAGCAGCTGTACGAGGAGCAGGCGAGTCGGTGGCAGCAACAGCATCAGGAGCAGATGGAGTACATGCACCGACTCACTCATGCTTTAGGGATGGAGTTTCCTCCACCACCATCTACAGATCCCCCCCTCCCCCCCTCCCCCCTCCTTCAGATTAGAGTTTGTATTTCTGTTATAAAATTTGTGAAATCAAAATATTTTTTTTTCTATTCGTAGTTTCTGTCTCATTATAAAATATTAATAATATTATATTTTTAAATAACAATATTAATATGAATAATAATATTATTTATATTTTATAATATTAAATTTTATATATATATATTAAAATTATATATATATATTAAAATTTTATAATATTATAATTTAATTATATTTTTTGTAATACTTGAATTATTTTAATATTTGAATGTAAAATAATTCTATTATTTTTATATTAATTAAAATAACTTATTAATATTTTTTATTTATGAATTATAATTGTAATATTATTATATTAATTAAATCATTTATTAATATTCTATTATTTTTTATTTTTGAATTATAATTCTACTATTATTATAGTAATTAAAATAATTTATTACTTTCATTTGTAAATTATAATTCTATTATTATATTAATTAATATAATTTATTAATAATTTATTTTTTTTATTTTTTTTATAGTATTTGCGACGGGATACTATACCCGTCTCAAATACTAGTATTATTAATAGTTTTTTATTTTTTTAAAAAAATAGTATTTTCGACGGGCATCGTATCCCGTCACAAATACTATTGATAGTATTTGCGACGAGATACGATGCCCGTCGCAAATACTAGTATTATTAATATTTTGTTATTTTTTTTAAAAATCGTTTTTGCGACGGTACCGTCGCAAAAGGTATTTGCGACGGGACCCGTTGCAAACGGTATTTGCGACGGGACCCGTCGCGAATGGTATTTGCGACGGGACCCGTCGCAAAAACTATTTTAAAAGTTTTTTACAAAAATACGGAATACTATTTGCGACGGGGAGAATGACCGTCGCAAAAAAAGGCTTTAGCGACGGGCCCGTCGCAAATAAGTGTAGTTGCGACGGCGTTTTCAGCAACGGGCTATTTACGACGGGCCCCCGTCGCAAATACCTGTTTTTCTAGTAGTGGAAATATGAATTGAATTACACAAAGAACGAGAAGGCAAGTATTCTATGAATATTTTTTAATTAAATATCATATCCTTATCTATAAAAAATAAGATAAATTGATTCACATGAAATAAACTTTTTTAGAAACATGAGATGAATAAAAATAGATCAATGTCATACTATTGTGAATAGTAATATATTTTGGTGTTGAGTCGCCGAAGGATATGAGGTGCCTAAAATATAAAGGGTAAAAGGTTTTCCAAATTAGAGTGAGACACCCTTGTGATTAATATTTATAAATATATATAATGTTTAGTTTAATGTATTTACTGAGTTCTAGAGTTATATTCATGAAGTTTAGGCATTTAAAGACACTATTCTTGTTTTAACGGAGATCAGTGTTATGAGTGAAAACACATCCTATATAGAGCTATTGGAATTCTTCCAAGTTAATTCTGAAATGAAAAATTTGTTTATATATATATGGAGTGACAACATTGAAATATTAATATTTGGGTTATGCAAGGACATCATTATTTGAAACACATAAAATACCTATTAGCTATGATAATTCATCTGTAAAAAGAGAAATTTATATGATGTTAAGTAAAGGAAAAGTAGATAGTGAGACTATTGATGACAGAATATCGGAAAGAATCTCATATCAAAATTATGTGTGAATAAACCTCAAATTGTATTTGCTGACATTTATTATAATAGAAAATCTTTTATTGGGGGTGGATAAATAAACAAGTCATGTGGTAAGTCATATTATGAAAATGCGTAAATATAGTAATCATTTATATTTCATAATATATATCATATAAGAGTCAAATTAATGTTAAAAAGTTAATTATAAATAATTTCATTCAATGGTAATAGTGTTATCTAATCCTAAATTGGTTAAATATCTAATGACTAGGTTTTTATTTTGAAAAAAATAGACAATACATTACTTAATACCACACCACCCAGGTGTGTGTACCTATCCTAAGGGGTTTCTGAATGTTTATTAAAACTAAATTACTCTAAACTGTGAAATTATATCATTATCACATAGATTAACTCATGATCCTCAAAAATATATTTATTTAATTGTTCCAAATGTTTTTCAGGCCTTAAATTCATTACAAATCTAAACATCATAGGCTTGAGATTGGGTTATACTATTCCACAAACCATGAAAGTGAAAGAAACACTCACTCATTGATCACTACATAAATGGAATAGTTTAATACCGCCTTCTGAAATAATAATTAATCTATATAGATATATATTAAATTATATCTATAGGTCATTATAAAACACACACAAATAAGCAGTACAACAGAACTAATATATTGATGATATTTACACTATAATTCCTAGGATTACATATTTGACCAGATAACATTGATTCTCTCTAAAAATAGTCATAATACCCGAGAAATAAATTTCAATTCTTATATCCCTAACATATCAGAGGAAATATATATGCACAATTTACCTATCAAATATTGTTACTCATATATCTACTCTCATCATAAACATTAATAGCACTTGACTCAACCATATCTAGGAATCCCCCTACATTAAAAAAACCTTCTCCTTTTCCAAATATAATGAACATAATGAAAATAATTCTTTAATATTGAATGTTATCATCAATCACTATCATGAACATACCATGTAAAAAATTAAAGTAGTAACATGATCTATTCATCCCTTTAAGATTCCTTCATCATCATTATAATCATATTTCACGTATCCAATGGACTATACGTACATAGAGGATCATAACCCATGATGATCCATCCAATATTTATTAACTAATATAATTTTAAGAAAAATAAATTTCATTTCACACATTGTTTGAGGATTATATACTCATCGGGGTATACACATTCTCAACTACTCGCTAATGGTTCATTTTAACATTATTTTGTTGTAAAAATTGATAGTAAAACAATATGAGATTATCTAAAAAGTCATCTAAATAATATTTGGAGATGTATTATTATAAAAGTCATTTTGATAAATAATATATTATTTTTGAAAATATAATTTGTAAAACCCCAAGATTTCAAAGTACTTTATTTCTTGAAAATAAATAAATAACTTTCACTATACGCAACACTGAGTTCAAGCACATCAAAACATACCCAAATAACCGTTCCAATGCGGTTATGAAAAGTATTAACTAAATTTTTATCTATACATAATCCTTATAATTTTTAATCCATATTACGAGTTTCTGAGAAATAATGTAAGAAATAATTCATTTTTTCAAATAAATGATGTATATTTTTAAAAATGCACTTTTACCGCCTTTTAATGGTGAACAATTTTTAAATCCAGTATTTGAATCTTTTATGTATTCAATTTGAAGAAAATAAATGTCTCTTTGAGAATAGAAACATAATAATTTAGTTTCAAATTTTTTTGGTGTTTTTCTGATAAAATTCATATTTGGGTGAATAGTGAAAAATACTATATTTTAACTAAAAACAACTTTTTAATAAAAATAATTTAAAGTGTTAAATTATAAATTTTAATGATTTAGAATTATAAATAGAATATTTTTTTACCATTTAATTCAATGATGGTAATTTTATGGAATTTCCCCTTGAGATTAGACATAAAGAATAGACAATCTTTTGATAGATATTGTTTCATAAAAATACGCCTTTTGGTTTTGACAACGGGTATTAATTTTAAATTAATTAATGCAAATTATATGTTTTGATTTTATTAAAATAGACTTTATTTTTGGATTGGGAATATCGAAATTATCCTCGGGTGAATTTTTAGTACTTTTCTGTAAACATTCAGTTTTTGATGAATAGTTAAAACAATATGTTATTGTTTGAAAAATAATTTTAATTTAAATATTTATTTATTTTTTTTAATTTTATTTTAGGTCAAAATAGATAAATAATACCTATATAAGTTCAATGTAATTCATTGGAGTCAGTTTATAATAATTTTAGATATATAAAAATTTTATTGAACTTGTCACCGTCTTTTACCCACCTCCTAAGATAATTTTCAAATTTACATAAAACATTGTTTTACCGCTTCTGTGAGTTGAATTTCAAAAATCCAAGAGACACGGTTAATATCAAGGAGTAAAATTTGGTTCAATAAGATAAAAATATTTTTTGGTGAATAGTTACTTTTTACTTTTATATACCACACTTAAAAGTAAATAGGGTAATTAAGGGTAAAAATGATATTAATATTACACTAAAAATGTCCTAATTCTATTTTACAAGTGTATCTAGACCAAAAACAACCATAGGAATAAAATATTATCATTTAGGTCCACTTTTATTAGATTATGACATTAATTATTAGTTAATTCCAAGAAGAGTTAAAAGTGTTAAAATCAATGTTTAATAAATATAACATTTGTAATATAGGGTTATTCATAAGATAAATTTGATTATAAATATTTCATATAAAGATAAAATGATTTCCTACAACATGGTATTTTATTTATAATTTTTAGACAATAAATAAATAAATTTATTTATGACACAATGATGATGCAGTAATTACCTTATTCATTAAAGAATCAAATAAATGGTATTATAAATATTAAAATAAATATAATTTCAAAGTTTTTATGAAATACACTAATTTTATAGGTGAATATGACATTATAGTAATGAATCAATGTATCTTTTTCGAAGTTATAAATTTGTGATGACTTTCACCAAAACAAAATACCAAATAGTGTCAAAATTGACATAAATTAATATTAAAAACAAATACTATATTTTTTGTTGATATAATATTCTTAAAAATGTAAGGTTCGGACAAAGGGATTAAATAATATTATATATTTCATTAATAATCCACTTGTGGTTCTCTTGGATTTTTAGAGTATCTTTATTAACCATATAGAGGAAGAATACAAGAAGATATGGTAAAAGATAAACTATTTTACTAAGAGTTAAATCTAAACGTTATGGTTAATATGGTGACATAAATATGTTTAAAACCTATTGGATTAAAGGTTTTAGACCCATACCCACCTTATCCTTTAAATAATTCATTTTTGATCCATTAGAAACCGAAAATGAATTTATTATATAATAATATTTTCTTGTTTTTCCTAAGGTGCCCCTCACCCCTCTTATAAAAGGGAACTCACCCTTAACTCTAATTCACAACTTCTAAGCCATTTGGCTCGGGAAAAACCTGCCCAAATATCTTCCAATCATCAATCGCTTCAACTTATAGGCCTTATTTTGATCAGAAAGCCAACCTATAGATCCCTTTTGATCAAATCAAAAGGAAGAACCCGAAGAAGAGGTAATGATTTCACCACCCTCTTTCAAGTTCTTTCTTCATCCACTTCTTATTTATTTATTATTTAAATTCTAAAATAATAACTCTAGTATATTCTATATATTTTTATTTTATTATAAATATTTCACAACTATAATAATTATTCTATCCATCTTATGAATGATAATGTAACCATGTGTGCGTACGTACGACTTATCGTCTCCACACTGTGGTGTAATTTATTATTCAACACTATGTTATTTGGATGGATATAATGATGAGTAACATGTATATAAATAATGAAAATAACATGATAATGTCTATGTAAAATTAATATACTATCCAACTACACACCTTTAATGAAATGATATTGTCTCTCGTGCGTACGTATGGATTATCGTCTCCACAACGTGATGAGATTCATTTCCACAATCACCATTCATCGACGATTATAAAAATATATATCACTAATAAGTTAGTAATATATGAAATAATAATGCTACTGGATATATATATATATATATATATGTAATTACATATATTTTATTCACTCATTTCTATTCAATACGTTATGAAAACAAAAACAACGTTTATGCGTGCGTACGGACTACCGTCTACAAAAATGGTGTTTTCCATTTCATATATATATCTATTATACATATTTATATTCAAAATATATATGATATATAAATCATTTATTATATTCTGGAAGCATTAAAATCAGGATCTAAGTGATACAATCAAGAGTAACAAGTTAAAACACGTACGATAAAGAAAACGATTATTACCAGAAATGATAATTTAACATGGAAATTATTATTAAATGGGTAGTATAATGTTATAAATGAATAATGTATGATATCATAAATATTAATATGGTTCTATTATAATTTAATAATATACTAAAGTCTTCATATAGTAGGTTAAACGTACCCTCGACTAAATGAAAGTGCAAGGAAAGGGGTTTTCATCTCACTCCTTATACCCTTGAGATTCGTGCCATATTCCAAATATTACCTTTTTTATGGTGTATGTACATCCCATAATTGTATTATTTTTGTAATAAAAATTAATTTAAGTGTATTTACATATTAATTTTATGATACCTCTTTCATGGGGTGTATGATTCGTAAGTTACCAAATTGGTAAGGGTTAATTTCACAATCTCTTAATTATCTAAGGTTGTTTTTACATAAATATCTACTGGGACATATTTATTATCCATGCCCATGATTCATATAATAGTTTTCAAAGGGATTCTTTTTAATGTAATTTTTACTAAAACATAATTTTAAATGTTTTAATGATTTATTCTTCTAAACCATTCTCATTAATGTCCATGTTTTCAAAATGGTTTTAAGGATTTATGTAAATGGACATAAATGTTTTAAAATTTTAATTACTTTCAAAAGTTTCAAATTGGTATGGGACACTTTAATTAAAAAATGTCTTTAAATGTCTTCGTTTCAAAATTGTGTGACTTTTAAATGTTTTCATGAAAAAGGGATATTTCTCTCAAAGAGTTTTACAAATCATTTTAATCTATGTCAAAATCATTTAATGGATTTTAAAAGTGTTTGATGTTGATTTATTATGATACAAATCTTTCATATTTTATTGAAGGTTTTATGATATGTTTGACTATGGATGTGTTATTTTTAAACAATTCATGGTTTATGGGTAATGTAATGACATTTCTTATGCCAATTTTAATACAGATGCTTATGTTATGTTTAAAACTTTTCATATGAGGAATTCATTGGACTTAATAAGTCACAAGTGGAGCCCGCTATAGCTTCTCGATGCATCGGTAGGTCTCATGAGACAAACTAGTGTCTTGGCACAAGGCCTTGACAAAATCTTATTTGTAGTCTTGGAATAAGGCCTTGACTATGTGGTTATGATAGTCTGGTATTATGCTTTCCATCATTATGAAAGTCGTTATTGATATTGCATGCGATTATTCGACTAGTAGAATTCCTATGTGAATTAGTAAATGAAATTATTTCATTTTATTTTTTCCATATTATGTTCAAGTTCATGTTTAAAAGTATCTTGTTTTAGTAATACATTTACTTAAATGTTAATGCATATTTATGAAAGTTTCCGCTATATTTCTTACCCTTACTGATCATTTGGGAAAACCCCTTTCTATGTTTTATTTTTTCCGAGGAATCCATGAAGTGTATTTTGATTGATATATAGTTTTAAGAGAAGGGAATAATGTCATTAGTAAAAGATTTTTTATGTTGTGTTTTATGTGTAAAATTGTAATGTAAAGTCAATGTATGTAATATATTTTCCAAGACTGCTAAACTGATTGGTCCATCGGGTCTTGATTCCTTGTAATCATGCTAATGTATTAAAATAATGCACCGAATATGGGTAAATGGGGCCGGGGAGTTATAGTTGGTATGAGAGGAAGTTTAACAATAACCTTGGAAACTAGATTTAGATAAACTCTGATTAGAGACCATTACCCTAAGAGAGACTTTGAGGATTAGTATAGAAGAACATCCTAGAATTTTGGTAATGTAGAGATTTTGTGTGTTTTCCAAGAAAATACATCCCTGTCTGGATACAAGCAGGTAGAGGTATCTCTGGCATAAATGTACCTAGCTGTAAAACCCAAAAACACCTCTTTGAGCTAGGATCGAATGGGAACTGGTGCACGACAATGGGCATGGATGCCCTATTGGTTATGACACTCCCAGGGTATTTGTTTTGGCTAATTCTAATTTTCTTTACAAATAATTATAATGGATTTACAAGTATATATATTCTCAAAGAAAATATTTTTATGGATTATATCCAAAAACTGTTCAATTTAAGTTAGGTATTTTACATGTTTAGAATTATTCATTGCAATTCATAATCTGACCTAGTTTATGCCATTGTAAAGAAATGGCACCCAGGAGAAGGAATGAAAACTCCAGAAATACATATGATCCAAAGAGTAAGAAGGATCATATGTTTTGTAGTATTAAGCCAACATTAAGAAGGGAAATAGTCTACCATGTATTCTCAACATATGAAGAATTATTATCTTATGCTAATAAGATACGTAAATAATTCTCTAAGTCCTATGGCTTTGAGGGGAAGTAAGAAAATAAAAGGATGGAAGAGAGAAATATGGATAAAGGGAATAGAGAAAAGAAGGATTTTACAATATGTGATAAATGTGGAATGAATCACCTTGGTAAATTCTTGAAGGAAATGGGAGTTTTTTATAAGTGTGTAGTAAAAGGACACTAAGTACTTGATTGCAATGGTAAGAAAAACATTCCAAATGTAAAATTCTTCATCTAAAAGGCGTTGAGACACTACACTAATCAATGTCCCATTAATAAGAGTATACTGCAAATAATGTTATTGGATAACAATCAAGTAATGATACTACCTCAGATGAAGAGGAAGGACTATTGTTTTTATGTTGTTATTATAGAATTATTTCAATTCAGTGTTGTATCAATAGTATAGTGGTTACATGAATTATGGAGATGAAAAAGGATTGTATTGAAGTACTATTTGTATGAGGATTTTAGATTATTGGGTTCTAAGAAAAGTGACTTAATAGTAAGCTACACATTTTGTAAAATACATGGTTTAATGAAAGGTAATCCTTAATATGGTCCTAATAATGAGGTAGTTTTTGGAATAAGAGATGGTTGATTTTGGTAATTCAGGATGTTGCAGTATTGTAAAAGAATACATGATGAAGGCATTCACATGATATTACTTGGAAAAAAAGATCCTTATTATGTTTAACATCCTTATAAATTTTTGACTGAATGTTTGGATATAAGTATTTTGGATAATTCTAAAGGAAGAAATGGATTAAGTTTGAAATTTTATACTATTGTTAATTTTATTTTTGGATTCCCAAAAAAAGGACATCCCTGATGTCCGGCGGAAACCCGTCACGTCCGCCAAGGTCACGAGACTTGAACCTGCAACCGAAGGGGGACAAAGGTGTTTCACCTATCACTTACTCACGTGATGTCCTGGATTGAATAATGTTGTTTTTTAAAGGGTCTGGTAGATGAATTATAAATTCATTTTTTGAACCCTAAACGAATAGGATAAATAGAATATTTTTTAAGTTCTATTATCTTTTAGAGTGAAAGATGATTTTGTGGTAGAAATTAGTTGAAGGATGAAACTATACTTATCAAGTATATATATATAAAAATATATATATAATCCTTTGCTTTTATGGATAAATTAATTATTAAATATTAGGGACGGGATCTTAAAACTAAAAATGTGTTATCCTAATACCTTAAGATTCATTGAACCGATGGTATTTTAAATCATCCTAGATTAGTGGCTTTGAGGCCCAAAATTCTACAATTGGTTGTGATTGATGACCTCAATAACTCCCTATAAATATTTACATTTTCACTCCAATTATGTGTCTCTAATTTCTACGAATTTTCTCCTAAGGGAGATCATAATTTGGTGGTGTCTTTTTCATTCCCCTTTTCTTCTTATTAAGACTAAATTTTATTAACCTAATTTCCAATGTGGGTTCTCCCAAAAAGGTATTTTCTAATTTATACATTTTATTTTAGAAGAAAGATTTTAAATTGAGAGGACACAATTTAATGAAGGATGTAAGAATGTAACACCCCAAGATTTCAATGTACGTTATTTCTTCAAAATAATTCAATAACATTCACTACACGCAACACTGAGTTCAAGCGCACCACAACTTACCAAACTAGTCGTTAAAAAGCGGTTATGAAAAGTATTAACTAAATTTTGAACTATATATAATCCTTATAATTTTATAATCCATATTATGTGTTTCTTAGACATAATGTAAGAACTAATTCGGATTTTCAACTAAAAGAAGTATTTTTTTTTAAAAAATGCACTTTTAACGCCTTTTAATGGTGAACCCTTTTGAAATCCAATATTTGAAACTTTTATATATTCAATTTGAAAATATAAACTTTTTCTTTAGAATTGGGAAATAGTAATTTAGATTCATAAAATTTTTGGTGTTTTTCGGATAACTTTCATATTTGAGTGAATAGTGAAAAATACTATATTTTAACTGAAAACAACTTTTTTTATCAAAATAATTTATAGTGTTAAATTATAAATTTTAATTGTTTGGAATTATAAATAGATTATATTTTTACCCTTTAATCCAATGCTGTTAATTTTATGTCATTTCACTTTGATATTAGATATAAAGAAGTGTCAATCTTTTGATAAATATTGTTTCTTGAAATACGCCTTTTGGTTTTGAAAATGGGAATTAATTTTAAATTAATAAATGAAAATTCTATGTTTTGAATTTGGTAAAATAGACTTCATTTTTGGATTCTGAATATTGAAATTAGCCAAGGGGGAATTTTTGGTATTTTTATATAAACGTTCAATTTTTTATGAATAGTAAAAGACACTGAGTTATTGTTTAAAAACAAATTTTTATTTAAATAATTATTTATTTTATTTTATTTTTTTAGGTAAAAATAGATAAATAATACCTATATATGTTTAATGTAATTCCTTGGAGTCAGTTTATAATAATTTCAGTTATATAAAAATTTTATTTCACTTATCACCGTCTGTTACCCACCTCCTAAGAGAATTTGAAAATTTACATAAAACATAATTTTACCGCTTCTGTGAGTTGAATTTCAAAAATCCAAGAGACAAGGATAATATCAAGGAGTAAAATTTGGTTCAATAAGATAAAAATAGTTTTTGGTGAATAGTAACTTTTTACATTTATTTACCACAATTAAAAATATATTGGGTAATTAAGGGTAAAAATGAAATTAATATTATCCTAAAAAATGACCTAATTATCTTGGAAAACTATATCTCAACCAAAAAAAACCATAGGAATAAAATATTATCATTTAGGTTCACTTATTTTAGATTAGGACATTTATTATTATTTAATTCAAAGAGGAGTTAAAAGAGTTAAAATCACTGTTTAATGACTAAAACATTTTAAATATAGGGTTATTAATAAGATATACTCGATTATAAATATTCATTAGAAATATAAAAATATTTTAACCATCATGGTATTTTATTTATAATTTTTAGACATAAATTATATAAATATATTTATGACCCAATGATGTGGAAATAATTACCTTATTCATGAAAGATTAAATTAAAAGGTACTATAAATATTAAAATAAATATAATTTAAATGTTTTTTATGAAATCCACGAATTTTATGGGTTAATATGACATGATAGGGATGATTCAATGTATCTTTTTTGACGTTATAAAATTGTGATGACTTTCACAAAAAAAATACAAAATAGTGTCAAAATTGACATAAATTAATATTTAAAACATATATTGTATTATTGGTTGATATAATCTTCCGAAAAATGTAAAGTTCGGCCAAAGGGATTGAATAATGTTATATATGTAATTAATGAGCCACTTTAGGTTCTCTTGGATGTTTATAGTAAGTTTATTAACGATATAGAGTTATAATACAAGAATACACTGTAAAAGTTAAAATATTTAACTAAGAGTTATATCTAAAAGTTAAGGTTAATATGGTGACCTAACCCTGTCTAAAATCTATTAGTTGGGAGTTTTTCGACCCATGCCCACCTTATAATTTATATAATTAATTTTTGAGCCATTATAAACAGATAATATATTTATTATAAAATAATAATTGAAGTTTTTCCTAAGGTTCCCCTCACCCCTCTTATAAAAGGGAACTCACCCTTCACTCTAATTCACTCCTTATATGCCATTTGGCTCTGCCAAAACCTACCCAAATATCCTCCCAACTTCCATCACTTCAACCTTTAGGCCTTATTTTGATCATAAAGCCAACCTAAGGAGCACTTTTGAAGAAATCAAAAGGAATAACCCGAAAAAGAGGTAATGATTCACCACACTCTTTCAAGTTCGTTTCATCTTCCAGTTCTTCTTTATTTGTTATTTCCATTCTAAAATAATAACTCCAGTATCTTATATATACTGTGATGTTATTATAAATATTTCACAACTATATTCATTATTCTATCCATCTTATGAATGATTATGTCACCATGTGTGCGTAAGTACGGGTTACCATCTCCACACCGTGGTGTAATTTTTTATTCAACACTATGTTATTAGGATGGATATAATGATGAGTAATATGTATATGAATAATTAAAAAAATGATAATTTCTCTGTAAAATTAAAATACCATCCAATTCCACAACTTTAAAGAAATGATATTGTTGCTCGTGCGTACGTACGGATTACCGTCTCCACGACGCGATGAGATTCATTTCCACATTTACCATTCATAAACAATTATAAAATTATATATTTATAATATGTTTGTAATATATGACGTAATAATGATATTGTATATATATATATATATGTACTTACATATATTTTATTCCCTTAGTTCCATTCAATACATTATGAAACCGAGTTTATGCGTAAGTACGGACTACCATCTCCATAAACGGTCTTTTCCATTTCAAATATATGTCTATTATACATATTTATATTCTAAATATATATGATATATAAATCATGTTTTATATTCTAATAGTATTTAAATCAGGATCTAAGTGATGCAATCAAGAGTAACAAGTTCAAACACGCACGACAAAGAAAACGATTGTTACACGAAATGTTAATTTATCATGAAAATTAATATTAAATGGGTAGTATAAAGTCATAAATGAATAATGTATGATATAATAAATATTAATATGGTTCTGGTATAATTTGATAATATACTATGGTCTTCATACAGGATGTTAAACATACAATCAAATAAAGGAAAGTGCGAGGTAAATAGTTTTCATCTCACTCCTTATTCCGAAGAGATTCATGCCATATTGCCACTATTACCTTTTGTGTGGTGTATATAATTCCAATAATTGTATTATTTGTGTAATATGATTTAATTTATGTGTATTTACATTTTAATTGTATGATACCACTTTCATGGGGTGTATGTTTCTTAAGTTACCAAATTTGTAAGGGTTAATTCTACAATCTCATTATTATCTGAGGTTTTTTTTACATAAATTTATACTAGGACATATTTATAAACCATGCCCATGTTTCATAAAATAGATTTCAAATGGATTATTTTTAATGTAATTTTTACTAAAACATAATTTTAAATGTTTTAAAGATTTATTCTTCTAAACCATTTTCATTAATGTCCATGTTTTCAAAATGTTTTTAAGGATTTATGTAAATGGAAATGAATGTTTTAAAATGTTAATTACTTTCCAAATTTTCAATGTGGTATGGGACACTTTGATTAAAAAGTGTCTTTAAATGTATTCATTTAAAAATTGTGTGACTTTTAAATGTTTTCATGAAAAAGGGATATTTCTCTCAAAGAGTTTTACAAATCATTTTCCTCTATGTAAAGATCCTTTAATGGATTTTAAACTTGTTTGATGTTGATTTATTATGATACAAATCATCCACATTGTATTGAAGGTTTTATGATATGTTTTACTATGGATGTGTTATTTTTATACAATTCATGCTTTATGGGTAAATTATTGACATTTCGTATGCTAGTTTTAATAAGAATTTTTATGTTATGTTTAAACCTTTTCTAATAAGGAATGAATTGGACTTAATAAGTGATGGGTGGTTCCCACTATAGATCCCTGATGCATTGGTTGGTCACATGAGAGAAACTAGTGTCTTGGAACAAGGCCTTGAAAAAATATTATTTGTAGTCTTGGCATAGGTCCTTGACTATGTGGTTACGATAGTCTGACATTATTCATTACATCATTGTGAAAGTGGTTATTGATATTGCATGTGATTATTCGACTAGTATAATATCCATGTAAATTAGTAAATGAAATTATTTCATTTTATTTTTTCCATATTATGTTGAAGTTCAAGTTTAAAAGGCTTTTTTTAGTTATACATTGCCTTAATGTTTTATACTTATTTATGAAATTTTCTTCTATATAGCTTACCCTTACTGAGCTTTTGAGCTCAACCCTTTCTATGTTTTATTTTTCATAGGATTCCAAGAAGTGTATTGTGATTGATATGCAGGGTTAAGCCAAGGGAATAATGAAATTCGTAAAGGATTATTTATGCTGTGTTTTATGTTTAAAATTGTTATGTAAAGTTAATGTTTGTAATCTATTTTCCAATACTACTAAACAAATTGGTATTTCAGGAATTGATTCCTTGTAATCATGCCAATGTATAAAAATAATGCACCGACTCTGTGTAACTAGGGTCACGGTGTTGATGTTGGTATCATAGGATGTTTAGGAATAACCTCAGAAACTAGATTTATATAAACTCTGATTGTAGAACATTTGTAGAGAACCAAAGCTTGCCGTACAGAGATATTACATTACTTTTGTGGAATACTTAATACATAAAAAAAACAAACACACAAGGATCGTAACAGTTTAGTTTCTTTGGAAACATGGAATAAAATCTTCTAATCGTGGTGAATGATCTTCAACATCTCCCAATAAAGATCTTCCCCGTTTTTTCTTACCTAAAATCATTCTTTATATCCTGGGGAAAATAAAACATAAAAGGGGTGATCTCAAATGACCAGAAAGGGTAATCATAAAGAACATAAAACAATCCATAAACATTTGAATGAAAAAACATGAACATAAAATCTATACATCAAAATCTTGACCAAAGACATGAATCTTGAAAGTACATAAGGCATATATCATAAGGGAACATCAATCATGATAAAATAGCATGGGAATGAAAATTTAACTGTGGAAACCATTAAGCAGATTTTATGATTTCCATAGTAGCCAATGCATTACTTCCAAGACCATCTTAGTGGACAAAGTCCATTTCTGAATCGAGTTCACTCCTCGTTTTAGTCCTGTAACACTGAACCAGATTAACTTACGGTTCCATCCAAGACTATATCATGAGATATAAATTTGTACCCAATGCATTCGAGGGAGATATAGGTCCCACCCATCTCATAATGAAATCATTCTTACTTGTTCCACAATATAAACATATATAATTCATAAAAACACAATAAATAAAATGGGTTCCATAAAAATCATCCCATCATCACATAATCCATATAAAAGAAATGGATATCATTTCATAATAAGAGAAGTGAAACCATATAAATAAAAGAGACATTATACTTGAAACATAAACATGTGAAATAATGTCATCTTAGATGAAAATGGTTTTGATAAAACACTAGAAATGAATTTTTGAGGAAAATATCATTTTTTATTCAAAATCATTTTCTTTTCAAAAAATGTCATGCTATTTTAAAAGATAAGGATTTTGTTGAAAATAGTGATGAAATATTTTTGAGGAAGCTTCATGAAAATAAGTCTTTATAAAACCATAAAAATACATTTGTTCCATATAAGTTAAAAAAATATTCTTCTCAGACTTTTGTCGGAAAAGTCAACAAGTACCTTGTAGGGTAAATAAAATAAATATTCCTTCCATACCATGGGGTAAAAGTAAAAATTGGTAAAAAGTACTTTAAATATACATGAATACACTATTATAAAACATGGACATAGATGATAGAGATAACCCCAGTAAATACTTACAAATAAGCAATATCGGATAAAAATGAGATTTTCACAATTATCCCTTACCTTAGGTCTGATATGCTTTGTACGTATCCGAAACTACTGTATAATGATATAAATAATTTGATTGACTTATTACAGAATCATATTCATTTTTATGATATCATATATGGTTCACTTATGACTTTATATTACCCGTTCTTTTGTAAATTCCATGTTAAAGATTGTTTTGGGTAAAATCGTTTCATTTGTCATCTGTGTTTTGACTTGTAGTTATTCATATAATTAATTTGATCATGATTACATAATCCTAGAATATAAATATAGATTTACATATTATATATATTCAGAATATACATATATATATAATAGATCGATAAATGGAACGAAATACATTGTTCATGGAGACGGTAGCTCGTATGTACGCATGAACGTTGTTTTCATTTCATCATTGAATTGAATGGAATTAATTGGATGACATACATATATATATAAATAAAACAATTATCATTATTATGTAATATATTTAATTATTACTTATTATATATATATTATAATCATTCATGAATTGTTAATCATTGAGAATGAATCTTATCGCATCGTGGAGACGGTATTCCGTACGTACGCACGAGCGATGATATTGTTCCCATGATCGTGGAATTTTATTGGAGTGTATGTATACTATTACAGAATCAATATCACTTTACAATAATCATATATAGTTATTATTTACACCATTATACCCATCCATGTAAGGTGGTGGTGGAAAATAGATTACACCACAGCGTGGAGACGGTATTCCGTACGTACGCACACGCAGTGAGTTCGTTTTCCATAGGATGGATAGATGGTGAAATAGGGTTGTTTCATACTTATAATAACATATCAGTATATGAGTGATTATGATGTTATTACTTCATAATGAAACAACCTATGAAGAATAAGTGGAAGAAGAAATAAAGTTTAAAGAATCGGTAACAGACATTACCTCTTCTTTGAAATGCCTCTTTGAGACCTCCTCTTAGGGAACTAAAATTGGCCTTTGAAGAATACCAGGACCTCTAGGATGTTTATAGGGAATTGGAGAAGCGAATTTTTTAGAGGTTGGTAGAGCTTGAAGGCTCAATGGGGTGTGAGGAAGAGAGAGAGGAGGTTCCCTTTTATAAGGGAGGGGAGGGGCACCTTTGGATTAACTAAAAATATTATTTTAATCTAAAGTCATATTCGGTTTTTAATAGCTACAAATTTATATATTTATAAAATAAGGTGGGTATGGGTCTAAATCCACTCATCCAATAGAATTTAGACAAGTTTAGGTCATTATATTAACCTTATATTTTAGTTTTAACTCATAATTAATTAGATTGACATTTACCATGTCACTTTGTATTTTTATATTATATAGTTAATAAACATACCATATACATCCAAGCGACCCCCATGTGGTACATTAATGATACACCTATCATGATATAATTATCTTGTCCGAAGCTTAGATATTTAGGAATATAATAACAAATAATAATAAAATATATGTTTTAAAAACTATTTTATGGCAATTTTGACACTATTTGGTAATTGATTTTTGTTAAACTCATAACAGAATTATTAGGTCTAAAAAAGTTAATAAAATCAATACTAACATGTCATATTATCATAGAACATTATTGGAATTCATAAAAAGTCTCAAATTACATTTATTTTGATATTTATAACATCAATTATGTCAATATTTCATTAATAAGATAATTATTACATCATCATTGTGTCATAAATAAATTAAATTATATTAAGTCTAAAACATAAAAATAAAATACCATTATGTAGAAAATATTTTTAGATATCTAATTAATATTTATAGTCGAATTTTTCTTATGTATATCCATATTTTAAAAATGATGTAATTATTAAACATTGATTTTAAGTATTTTAACCCTTCTTTAAATAAATTAATACTAAATGTCCTAATCTAATCCAAGTAGGCCTAAATGGTCATATTTTATTCCTAAGGTTATTTTTGGTCGAATTACACTTATCCAATAGAATCAAAACATGTGTTAGGGTAATAATAATATCAATTTTACCTTTAATTACCATATTTACTTTTAACCGTGGTAAAATAAAGTAAAAAGTTACTATTCATCAAAAATTATTTTCATCTCATTGAACCACATTTTAGTCCTTCATTCTAACCATGTCTCTCGGATTTTCAAAATTCCACTCACCGATGTGGTAAAATTATGTTTTATGAAAAATTCAGTTTTTTAACTACCACTTAGTGGTTTCACTATTCATCAAAAAATGAAAGTTTCTAGAAAATTACCAAAAAGTAGTCCGAATCAATATTTGATATTATGAATTCAAAAATGATGTCTATTATAACAAATTAAAAACATAGAAGTGGAATTAATTAATTTTTAAATTAATTCCCATTATCAAAACAAATTGCATGTTTTTTGAGAAACAATAACTATCAAAAGATTGATACTTGTTTATATCTAATTTCAATGTGAATTTAATTTCAATGACCAAAATTGGATTAAATCGTAAAACTATATTATAATTACACTATAAATCTAATTAAAGAGATAATATAACCATATAAATTATTACGATGAGAAAAAGTTGTTTTTAATTAAAATGTAGCGTGTTTTTACTATTCATTAAAATATGAAAGTTATCAAAATAATATGAAAATTTTATCCAAAGTAAATTTTTATATCCTGATTCCAAAGAAAAATTTTATTTTGTCAAATTGAACATATAGAAATGTCAAAAACATGATTTAATGTGGGTGCGCCATAACAAAGCGGCAAAACTACATTTTTTTAAAAATACTCATTTTACTCGAAAAATTGAATTTGTTCACATATCATGTTATATAAAATGTGTAAGATGAATAATAATGTTATAAAACTAAAAATTTAGTTGATACTATTAATAAAGGTTAGTTCATATAACATATCGTTGTTTAGCGAAACTGAGTATTGCGTACAACACACACTATCGTGGAAGGTCGTGATTGCGTGTAATGCAAGCCAAGTCAGGGATGCGTGTTGTGCAAGCTTCTTTTGGTGTAGCGTACACACAAGATATTAATGAGATTAAAAATAATATTTTTCATAAAATCTCGGGGTGTTATGTTCTACCCCCCTTAAAATGAATTTCGCCCTTGAAATTCATCAGGGTTATAAATGGTTTACTACTTGAATGTTTTTTTAATATAAACCCACATCGTAAAAAGAAATACTAAAACTTCATTTAAAAAAGGAATGTTATAAACATAACGGATACCCAAATAACTCATCACTAGGTTTCCACATAGGAGAACATAGTTAAAAATATGGATATGGAGGAGAAACCTAACCATCATGTTCTGATGGAGAGTGGTAGAGAACATGGCTATGAAAAATCCATCAATCACAGAGCCATATATTTGTGATGATCTAGGGTACCATCTGATTAATCGGATATTAGGTCACTAGGACAAAATTTTTGGTTTTGAAAATCATTTCCCTAAATTTGAACTATTTGAATAAGAATAAATACTTACTTTATTTTGGTACAGTCTCACTATTGTTCGTGCCTTGATCAATTTATACTTCACCTCTTAAAGAAATGATGTTGAATTAGTTATTCATGAAGTGTTAGCAGATCATGTGATAGAATGGTGGGTCATTCCATCTGTTTCAAAAAAAACGTTAGAAAATGTTATCAAATATACATAAGTCCATCTACGGTGAGGTAAATCATATACAATTCCAAAAATGAACTTATACTTCATATATCATACCGCTTAATAAAATAAAACTAGTTTCTACTAAACATTGACTTCCTGTAGGCCAGTGGTAGGTGATAAAGGCCATTCACACTTCGGTTGTGGGTTCTATTCCCACAGCCTTGTCCGATGCGATGGGTTGTCGCCCGTCCTGCAGGTTTTCCTTTTTCTAAAACTACATTACTATAACATCCCATCAATAATATCGAAACAAGTTATATCCTTAAACAATACTAACTTATGTCCAACATAATCCATTCCAATATTTATCTAAAATACTTCTGTCCAAGGTCATAGTATAAAGAAAACGATTACTTGAAATGTCATCATCCAAGTATGTGAATACCATCATTTATCCCCCATATATCTTGTTGGTCACATTCTATTCATGTGAATACCTTATTCATGAATTCTCTTGAAAAATGATTACCCATTAAACCTTAGTGAAAACATGAATGCTGTCAAAAGTTAACTCTTTCAACATAACAAAATCAAAAAATTCTATATACGCAAACCATGATATATCCTTCTCCTTATATCATTCATGAGCTCATGAATACTATCAAACATTTAATTTTCTCTTTATCCCTTCATTATGTTCATATCATCTACTTTCCAAAAATATCTGAATAAACATTCATGGTTACCGGTACCATTAATCATACACTTTCAAAACATATGGAAACACAACAGTGTAACAATCCATAGATGTCTCAGTATTCCATAGTACCATGAGATTACTTATACAACATTACACTTGATAAACATGTAATCATTACACTACCTTCTGAAACCATTGACCGAGTTTCAACAATTCTTTAATCTCACATATCATTTGTAGTCTCTTCATCATCATCAACATAAATACTACCCATATGACCATACCAATTCTATTCATGAGACTTTCCCTTAGAGCATTGGATTGCATAATTCCCGTACATTCCAGATTTAAAACATTTAACCATAGTTGACGTCATTGCAATACAATTATCCTCATCCATGGTGTTAACTGAACCTTTTCATGTGGACTTAATGGCTTTGTGTCCTTCTTTTCCACACCCAAAACATCTTCCAGTTCCTTTGGAACATTCTCCTTCATGCCTCTTCCCACATAATTTACATAGGGGAAATTGAACTTTCTTTCCTCTATGATAATCATGAAACTCCATCTTTCTCTTATTAGCCGAGTCAGGAAACATACCAAATTTGAGTTTATTGATCATATTATGAGATTGATGATTCGGCATAATAATGATGTTTGGACTTCCAAATCCCATTTCATTTGGTTTCTCATGAAAAATATCATTCCATTGTCCATCATATCCTCAATTATCGTGAATCTTCCTATTTCCAGCCATTTTCTAAAACACAAAAAAAATAGTGTGAGAGGAAAAAATCATGCTAGGGAAAACAACACAGTAAAGGGGGAGTACCCTCAATATCAAACATCATAAGTTAAATTCTATGATCGTTACTGTAGTTCTAGGACTATATCATATATGTATACTTATCCTTAGGGACATCCCTAGACATACCATAGAAATATCTATAGGTATTTCACTAACGTTTTCGCATCCTAGTTTCCAAAGTTTGACTAAACCGTTCCTCTAATACCAACTATAAAGGTCTTGAATTACTTCCAGTGGACTATAATTTCTATCTATCAGGGCACTCCATGGGCGGCTACACCCCCTTGGCGGGAGACACCACCATCCCTAGTGGCAGCCAATTCCTCATGAAGCCCTTGGGCGGAGAGCCATGCTTCATCCAACGCTTACATGTGAGAGTTCCCAAGGATCAGATACATTCCTACCTCCTTTTCCTCTGATACCAACTGTAGAGAACAGAAGCTTGACGTACATAGATATTACATTACTTTTTCAGAATACTTAATACATAAAAAAAAGACACACAAGGATCGTAATAGTTTTGTGTCTTTGGAAACATGGAATAAAATCTTCTAATCGTGGTGAATGATCTTCAACATCTCCCAATATAGATCTTCCCATTTTTTTCTTACCTAAAACCTTTATTTATATCATGGGTAAAAGAAAACATAAAATGTGTGAGCTCAAATTCCCAGTAAGGGTAAACATAGAGAATATAAAACAATCCATAAACATTTGATTTCAAAAACATGAACAGAAAATATAAACATCAAAATATTGAGCAAAGACATGAATCATGGAAGTATGTAAGGCATATATCATAAGTTAACATCAATCATGATAAAATATAATGGGAATAAAACATGTAATTGTGGAAACAATTAATCACATGTTATGATTTCCATAGTAGCAAAGGCATTGCTGCCAAGACCATCTTAGTGGACAAAGACCCTTTCTGAATCGAGTTCACTCCTCATTTCAGTCCTGTAACACTGAACCGGATTAACATACCATTACAGCCATGTCTATCTTATGGGATATAAATATTTACCCAATCCATTGGAGGGAGATATATGTCCCACCCATCTCATAATGAAATCATTCTTACTTGTGCCACAAAATTAACATACATCATTCATAAAAACCCAATAAATAAAATGGGTTTCATAAACATCATCCCATCATCACATAATCCATATAATAGAAATGGATATCATTTCATAATAAGAAATGTGAAACCATGTAAATCAATGATACATTATACTTGAAACATACACATGTGAAATAATGTCATCTTAGATGAAAATGGTTTTGATAAAACACATGAAATAAATTCTTGAGGAAAATATCCATATTTCTTCAAAATCATTTTCGTTTCAAAAAATGTCATGAAATTTTAAAAGAAAAGTATTTTTTTGAAAATATTCATGAAATATTTTGGAGGAAGCTTCATGAAAATAAGGCTTTATAAAACCGTAAAAATCCATACGTGTTGTATAAGTTAAAAAAGCATTCTTCTCGTACTTTTGTCGGAAGAGTCAAAAAGAACATTGTAGGGTAAATAAAAAAAAGATTACTTCCATACCATGGGGTAAAAGTAAAAATGGGTAAAAATTACATTAAACATACATGAATACACTTTTATAAAACATGTACATGGATGATAGCGATAACCCCAGAAAATACTTACGAATAAGCAATCTCGGATAAAAATGAGATTTTCACTCTTATCCCTTTCCTTAGGTCCGATATGCTTCGTACGTATCCGAACATCATGTATAATGATTTAAATAATGTCATCAACTTATTATAGAATCTTATTCATAGTTATGATATCATATATGGTTCACTTATGACTTTATATTACCCGTTCTTTTGTAAATTCCATGTTAAAGAGCGTTTTGGGTAAAATTGTTTCATTTGTCGTTCGTGTTTTGACTTGTAATTATTCATATGATTACCTAGATCATGATTAATTAATTCCAGAATATAAAACATGATTTATATATAATATATATTCAGAATATACATATATATAATATATCGATAAATGTAATGAAATACACTGTTCATGGAGACGGTAGGTCGTACATACGCATGAATGTTGTTTTCATTTCCTCATTGAATTGAATGGAATTAATTGGATGACATACATATATATATACATAAATCACATATCATTATTATGTCATATATTTCCTGATTACTTATTATATATACTTTATAATCATTCATGAATGGTTAATCATTGAGAATGAATCTCATCGCGTCGTGGAGACGGTATTCCGTACGTACGCACGAGCGATGATATCGTTCCCATGATCATGGAATCATATTGGAGTTTATGTATACTATTACATAATCATTATTTCTTTAAAATAATCATATATAGTTATTATTTACACCATTATACCCATCCAAGTAAGGTGGTAGTGGAAAATAGATTACACCACGGCGTGGAGACGGTATTCCGTACGTACGCACGCGCGGTGATTTCATTTTCCGTAGGATGGATAGATGGTGAAATAGGGTTGTTTCATAATTATAATAATATATCAGTATATGAGTGATACTGATGTTATTACTTCATAATGAAACTACCTAATAAGAATATGTGGAAGAAGAAATAATGTTGAAAGAATCGGTAACAGACATTACCACTTCTTTATAGAACCTCTTTGAGACCTCCTCTTAGGGCAATAAAATTGGTCTTTGAAGAATACCAGGACCTCTAGGATGTTTATTGGGAAGTGGAGAAGAGAATTTTTCAGGGGTGGGCCGAGCATGAAGGCTCAATGTGGTGTGAGGAAGAGAGGGAGGAGGTGCCCTTTTATAAGGGAGGAGAGGGGCACCTTTGGAATAACTAAAACTATTATTTTATTATAAAGTCATATTCGATTTTTAATAGCTCCAAATTGATATATTTATAAGCTAAGGTGGGTTTGGGTCGAAATCCTCTCTTCCAATAGAATTTAGACAAGTTTAGGTCATTATATTAACATTATCTTTTAGTTTTAACTCTTAGTTAATTAGATTGACATTTACCATGTCACTTTGTATTTTTATATTATATAGTTAATAAACCTACCATATACATCCAAGAGGCACCCAAGTGGTCCATTAATGATACAAATATCATGATATAAGTATCATGGCCGAACATTAGAATTTTAGGAATATAATAACATTTATTAACATAATATTGGTTTTAAAAACAATTTTATGTCAATTTTGACACTATTTGGTAATTGATTTTTGATAAAATCATAACAAAATGATTATTTATAAAAAAGTTAATTAAATCAATAATAACATGTCATATTAACATAGAAAATTATCCTAATTCATAAAAAGCCTCAAATTAAATTTATTTGGGTATTTATAACATCAATTCTGTCAATATTTTATTAATAAGATAATTAATGTATCATCATTGTGTCATAAATAAATTAAATTATTTTAAGTCTAAAAATTAAAAATAAAATACCATTATGTTGAAAATATTATTATATTTCTAATTAATATTTATTGTTGAATTTATCTTATGTATAACCCTATATTAAAAATGATGTAGTTATTAATCATTGATTTTTACTATTTTAACCCTTCTTTAAATAAATTAATAATAAATGTTCTAATCGAATCCAAGTAGGCCTAAATTGTCATATATTATTTATAAGGTTGTTTTTGGTCGAATTAAACTTATCAAATAGAATTAGAACATGTGTTAGTGTAATAATAATATCAATTTTACCCTTAATTACCCTATTTACTTTTAACCGTGGTTAAAAAAAGTAAAAAGTTACTATTCATAAAAAATTATTTTCATCTCATTGAACCACATTTTAGACCTTTATTTTAACCGTGTCTCTCATATTTTCGAAATTCCACTCAACGACGCGGTAAAATTAAGTTTTATGAAAAATTCAGTTTTTTAACTACCACTTAGTGGTTTCACTATTCATCAAAAAATGAAAGATTCCAGAAAAATAAAAATAAAAATTGGTCCTAAGCCATATTTGATATTATGATTTAAAAAATGATGTCTATTTTACCAAATTAAAAACATAGAAGTGGCATTAATTAATTTTAAAATTAATTACCGTTATCAAAACAAATAGCTTGTTTTTTAAGAAACAATAACTATCAAATGATTGATACTTGTTTATATCCAATTTCAAAGTGAAATTAATTCCAATAACCAAAATTGGATTAAATGGTAAAAATATAATCTAATTACTCTTTAAATCCAATTAAAAAGATAATCTAACCATATAAATTATTGTGATGAAAAAAAGTTGTTTTTAATTAAAATATAGTGTGTTTTTACTATTCATTAAAATATTAAAGTTATCAGAATAAAATGAAAATTTTATCCAAAGTAAATTTTTATTTCCTAATTCCAAATAAGAATTTTATTTTTTCAAATTTAACTTATATAAATGTCAAAAACAAGATTTAATGTGGTTGCGCCATCAAAAAGTAGGAAAACTACATTTTTTGAAAAATACTTATTTTACTCGAAAAATTGATTTTGTTCTCATACCATGTTCTAGAAAATGTGTAAGATGAATAATAATGTTTTAAAAGTCAAAATGTAGTTGATACTATTCATAAAGTGTAGTTCATATAACATATCGGGGTTTAGCGAAACTCAGTATTGCGTACAACACACGCTGTCGGGGAAGGTCGCGATTGCGTGTAATGCAAGCCAGGTCAGGGATGCATGTTGTGCAAGCTCCTTTTGGAGCAAAGTACACACAATACATTAATGAAATTAAAAAGAATATTTCTCATAAGATATTTGGGTGTTACAACATTACCTTAAGCGAGACTTTGAGGATTAGTATAGAAGTACTTCCTAGTTTTTTTGTAATGTTGAGATTTTATGAGTTTTCCAAGAAAATACATCCATGTATGGATACGAGCAGGTAGAGGCGGATCTAGCATAGATGTACCTAGGTGTAAAACCCGAAAAAAACGCTTTGATATATACTCGAATGGGAACTGGGGCAAGACAACGAGCCATGCTCGTCTTTTGGTTACGAAACTCCCAATGGATATGTTTTGGATAATTCTCATTTTCTTTACAAATCATTATGAAGGATTTACGAGTATATATCTCCTCAAATAAAACATTATTATGGAGTATTCCAATAAACTGTTCAATTTATGTTAGGTTTTTTAGAGATTTGGAATTATTCATTGCAATTCATTAACTGTCATAGTGTGTTCCATTGTATAGAAATGGCTCCCAGGAGAGGGAATGCGAACTCTAGAAATACAAATGATCCAAAGAGTAAGGAGGATTATATAATTCATATTACTAATCCAACATTAAGAAGGGAAATAGTATAACATGTATTCTCAACATATGAATAAATATTATCATGTGTTTATAAGATAAGTAAATAATTCTCGGATTCCTATGGGTTTTAAGGGAAGCAAGAGAACTAAAGTATAGAAGAGAGAAAGATGGATAAAGGGAAGAGGGAAAAGAATGATTTTACAATATGCGATAAATGTGGAATGAGTCACCTTGGTAAATTCATGAAGGAAATGGGAGTTTTTTATAAGGGTGGAGAAAATGGACACCATGTACGTGATTGAAAGGATATGAAAAAGTTTTCAAATGTAAAATGCTTCATTTAAAATGTGTTGAGACACTAGGTGAATAAATGTACCATTGATAAGAGTATACCGCAAATGATGTTACTGGATATTAATCAAGTTATGATACTACCTATGATAAAGAGGAATGACTATTGTTCTTTTGCTGTTATTATAGAATTATTTCATTGGAGTGTTGTATCAACATTATACTGGTTACATGAATTATGGAGATGAACATGGATTGTACTACAGTACTATTTTATTGGGGATTTTAGATTATTTGGTTCTATGAAAAGTGACTTAATAGTAAGCTACACTTTTTGGAAAATACATGGTTGAAGGAATGGTAATCCTTAATATGGTCCTAATAATGATGTAGTTCTTGTAATAAGAGATGGTTGGTTTTGGTAATTCAGGATGTTGTGGTGTTGTAAAATAATACATGATAATGGATTTCATATTTTATTACTTTGAAAAAATGATCCTCATTATGTTTAACTTCCTTATAAATTTTCGACTTAGAGTTTCGATATAAATATTTTGGATAATTATAAAGGATGGAATGTATTAAGTTTGAAATTGGATATTATTGTTAATGCTACTTTTGGATTTCCATAAAAAGGACAACCCCGATGTCAGGGGGCAACCCGTCACGTCTGGCATGGCCACAAGGCTTGAACCCGCAACCGAAGGGAGACAAAGGTGTTTCACCTATCACTGACCCGATTTTTGTCCTCGATTGAATAATGTAGTTTTTTATATTTTCTGGTAGATGAATTATAAATTCATTTTTTGAACCCTAAACAAATAGGATAAATAGAATATTTTTTTAAGTTCTATTACCTTTTCGATTGAATGTTGAGTTTGTGGTAGAATTTAGTTGAAGGATGAAACTCTACTTCTCAAGTATATGTATATAAATATATATATATATATATATATATTCCTCTTATTTTATGGATAAATTAATTATTAAACTTTAGGTAAGGTATCTTAAAACCAAAAATTTGTTATCCTAATACCTAACGTTTTTTTGAACCGATGGTATTTTAAATCATCATAGATTGGTGGCTTTGAGGCCCGCAATTCTACAATTTTTTGTTATTTATGACCTCAATCACTCCCTATAAATATTTACATTTTCCCTCCATTTATGTGTCTCTAATTTCCACCAATGATCTCTTAATTGACATAATAATTTAGTGGTGACTTTTTCATTCCCCTTTTCCCCTTATTATGAATAAATTTTATTAACCCAATTTCCGAAGCGTGTTCTTCCACAAAGGTATTTTTTAATTTCAAAAATTTATTTTAGAAGAAAAATTTCAAATTTCAAGGAATCAATTTATTGAAGGAGGGAATAATGTAACACCCCAATATTTCAAATGACGTTATTCTTTCAAAATACTTCAATAACTTGCACTACAAACAACACTGAGTTCAAGCGCACCACAACTTACCAAACTAGCCATTCAAAAGTGGTTATGAAAATAATTAACTATATTTTTAACTATATATAATCCTTAGAATTTTAGAATCCATATTATGAGTTTCTTAGATATAATGTAAGAAAAAAATAATTTTTTCAAATAAAAGAACTATTTTTCCAAAACTGAACTTTTACGCCTTTTAATAATGAACCCTTTTTTAATCCAATATTTTAAAATTTTATATTTTCAATTTGAAAAAATATAATTCTTCTTTGGAATCGAGACATTATAATTTATTTTCCATAAATTTTTGGGGTTTTTCTAATAACTTTCATATTTGGGTGAATAGTGAAAATTACTATATTTTAACTTAAAACAACTTTTTTAATAAAAATAATTTATAGAGTTAAATTATAAATTTTAATGGTTTTTAATTATAAATAGATTATATTTTTACCATTTAATCCAATGTTGGTAATTTTAAGTAATTTCACTTTGATATTAGACATAAAGAAGTGTCAATCTTTTGATAGATATTGTTTCTTAGAAATAAGTCTTTTGGTTTTGACAACGGGAATTAATTTTAAATTAATAAATGAAACTTCTATGTTTTGAATTTTGTAAAATAGACTTCATTTTTGTATTCGTAATATCAAAATTATCCTAGGGTTAATTTTTTGTATTTTTCAGAAAACGTTCATTTTTTTATGAATAGTGAAAAACAATTAGTTATTGTTAAAAACAAATTTTTATTTAAATAATAGATTATTTCATTTAAATTTATTTTAGGTCAAAGTAGATAAATAATATATATATATATATATATGTTTAATTTAATTCATTGGTGTCAGTATATAATAATTTTAGATATAAATTTTTTTATTGAACTTGTCACCGTCTTTTACCAACATCCTAAGAGAATTTGAAAATTTAAATAAAACATAATTTTACCGCTTCTGTGAGTTTAATTTCAAAAATTTGAGAGACACTGTTAAAATCAAGAAGTAAAATTTTGTTCAATAAGATAAATTGTTTTTGGTGAATAGTAACTTTTTTACTTTTATTTACCATAGTTAAAAGTAAAATAGGGTAATTAAGGGTAAAAATGATATTAATATTAACCTAACAAATGTCCTAATTCTATTGGACAACTATAGCTCGACCAAAAACAACCATAGGAAGAAAATATTATCATTTAGGTTGACATGGATTAGATTAGGACATTTATTATTATTTAATTCAAAGAAGAGTTAAAAGAGTTAAAATCAAGGTTTAATAACCAAATCATTTTTAATATAGGGTTATTCATAAGATAAATTCTATTATAAATATTTAATATAATTCTAAATCTATTTCCTATATCATGGTATTTTATTTATAATTTTTAGACATTAAATAAATAATTTTATTTATGACACAATGATGATGTAGTAATTACATTATTAATGAAAGAATCAAATAAATGATATTATAAATATTAAAAGAAATATAATTTCATAGTTTTTACGAAATTTTGGAATTTTATAGGTGAATATTACATGATAGGGATGATTTAATGTATCTTTTTAGAAGTTATAAATTTATGATGACTTTCACTAAAACAAAATACCAAATAGTGTCAAAATTGACGTAAATTAATATTTAAAGCAAATACTATATTATTGGATGATATAATATTCCTAAAAATGTATGGTTTCGAAAAAGTGCTTAAATAATTTTATATATGTCATTAATGAGCCACTTTAGGTTCTCTTGGATGTTTAGAGTACGTTTTTTACCATATAGTGTATGAATACAAGAAGACATGATAAAAGTTAAACTATTTAACTAAAGGTTAAATCTAATAGTTAAGGTTAATATGGTGACCTAAACCAGTCTAAAACCTATTTTTAGAGAGGTTTTAAACCCATACCCACCTTATCCTTTAAATAATTCATTTGTATGCCATTAGAAACCGAAAATGAATTTATTATAAAATAATATTTTATGTTTTTTAAGGTGCCCCTCGCCTCTCTTATAAAAGGGCACTCACCCTTCACTCTAATTCACGCATTCTATGCCATTTGGCTCAGCCAACCCCTACACAAATATCCTCCCAACTTCCATCACTTAAACCTAGAGGCCTTATTTTTATCAGAAACCCAACCTAAGGATCCCTTTTGATCAAATCAAAAGGAAGAACCCGAAGAAGAGGTAATGATTTCACCACACCTTTTCAAGTTCCTTTCTTCTTCCACTTCTTCTTTATATGTTTTTTCCATTATAAATTTATAAATCTAGTATATTATATAAACTATGAGGTTATTATAAAAATTTCACAACTAAATTCATTATTCTATCCATCTTATGAATGATAATGTCACCATGTGTGCGTACGTACGACTTATCGTCTCCACACCGTGGTGTAATTTTTTATTCAACACTATGTCATTTGGAAGGATATAATGATGAGTAATATGTATATAAATAATGAAAATAAAATGATAATGTCTCTTTAAAATTAATATACCATCCAATTCCACACCGTTAAGTAAATTATATTGTCGCTCGTGCGTACGTACGGATTACGGTCTCCACAACGTGATGAGATTCATTTCCACATTCACGATTCATCGATGATTATAAAAATATATATTACTAATATGTTTTTCATATATGAAATAAAAATTATAACATATATATATATATATATATTTACTTATATATATTTTATTCACCTAGTTTCGTCCAATACGTTATGAAAACAGAAACAACGTTTATGCATTCGTACGAACTATCGTCTCCATAAACAGTGTTTTCCATTTCATATATATGTCTATTATACATATTTATATTCTAAATATATATGATATATAAATAATGTTTAATATTATTCATGTATTTAAATTAAGTGATACAATCAAGAGTAACAAGTTAAAATGCACACGATAAAGAAAACGATTATTACCCGAAATGTTAATTTAACATGGAAATTATTATTAAAAGGGTAGTATAAAGTCATAAATGAATAATGTATGATATCATAAATATTAATATTGATATTGTATAATTTCATAACATACTATGGTCTTCATGCAAGAGGTTAAATGTACCCTTGACTAAAGGAAAGTGTGAGGTAAGAGGTTTTCATATCACTCCTTATTTCTGTGAGATTTGTGTCATATTGCCACTAGAAACTTTTATGTGGTGTATTTACTTCCCATAATTATATTATTTTTGTAATATACTTTAATTTATGTGTATTTACATATTAATTTTATGATACCTCTTTCATGGGGTGTATGTTTCGTATGTTACCAAATTGGTAAGGGTTAATTTCACAATCTCTTTATTATCTGAGATTGTTTTTACATAAATTTCTAGTGGGACATATTTTTTATAAATGACCATGTTTCATAAAATATATTTCAAAGGGATTATTTTTTATGTAATATTTACTAAAACATAATTTTAAATGTTTTGAAGATTTATTCTTCTAAACCATTCTCATTAATGTCCATGTTTTTAAAATGGTTTTATGGATTTGTGTAAATGGACATGAATGTTTTAAAATATTAATTACATTCAAAAGTTTCAATGTGTTTTGGGACACTTTGATTAAAAAATGTCTTAAAATGTCTTCCTTTAAAAATTGTGTGACTTTTAAATGTTTTCATGAAAAAGAGATATTTCTCTCAAAGATTTTTAAAAATCATTTTCCTCTTTTTAGAAATCCTTTAATGGATTTTAAACATGTTTGATGTTGATTTATTATGATACAAATCGTCCATATTGTATTCAAGGTTTTATGATATTTTTGACAGTGGATGTGTTATTTTTATACCATTCATGGTTTATGGGTAAAGTATTGACATTTCGTATGCCAGTTTTAATACGAATGTTTATGTTATGTTTAATTATTTTAATATAAGGAATTCATTGTACATAATTAGTGACGGGTGGAGCCTTATATTGCTCCTCGATTCATCGGAAGGTCTCATGAGACAAAATAGTGTCTTGGTACAAGGCCTTGACAAAATCTTATTTGTAGTCTTGGCACAAGGCCATGACTATGTGGTTATGATAATCTGAAATTATGCATTACATCATTATAAAAGTGGTTATTGATATTGCATGTGATTATTCGACTAGTAGAATATCAATGGGAATTATTAAATGACATTATTTCTTTTTATTTTTCCCATTATATTTTGAAGTTCATGATTAAAAGGCTTTTATTTTAGTTATAAATTGCCCTAAATGTTTATTCTCATTTATGAAAGTTTATGCTATAGTGCTTACCCTTACTGAGCATTTGAGCTCACCCATTTCTATGTTTTATTTTTCCTAGTATTCCCAGAAGTTTATTGTGATTTATATGAAGGGTTAATAAAAGGGAATAATGGCATTCGAAAAGGAATATTTATGCTGCGTTTTATGTTTAAAATTGCAATGTAATGTTAATTTATATAATCTATTTTCCAAGGATGCTAAACTGATTGGTCCTTTGGAAATTGATTCTTTGTAATCATGATAATGTATTAAAATAATGCACCGACTCTGGGTAACGGGGGTCGGGGAATTACAAAATTAATCAAATTTATTTCTCAATTAAAAAATCATATACAGATTTGGAAATTTCATTTCAATAAACATGTTAAGTTAAATAATTATATTCATTCATATTCCAACCCATATCAAAGATTCAAATAATAAACTATTTCTTGTATATCAAACTTTATCAAAAACATATAATATAATAGAGTGAAAAAATAATATCTATAATTCCATATCTGTAAGGAATTGGATTTCTTCCAAGTAGTTTTGTTTTCTAACATAAATACGACTTACGTCAAATGTTTTCAAAATTTCTGACATTAAAATTAAAAAATTATAGAAATTATATAGATAAACCAAAATACCAAATTAAAAAAATAATAATCTTATATATTTCGTATATATCCTCATATAATGAATTGCATACCATATGTTAACCAACCCATATTACAAATATTGATAACTATTTTCAAGGGTATGATGATATATCATGGTTAATTTATAACCTTTGTATCAAGGTGTTTTTTAATGTAATAATAATGAATTTGTATCTACCATATCCATCATCATAAAAATATGGAATCATAATATAAGGATAACTAATTAAGTATTATACACAATTAAATAAATAATAAAAACTTTTCCTACTATTTTATGAAATACTAAAATCATATCATTGAGTGGGTTGATCAATTATGTGACAAACATAGGGTGGTGATAAAAATTTTAATATACATTATTACATATCCTTCAATCATCCTATCTGATATTGTAAAAAATATGTATTATTTTTTACCCAAAACCCACATAACCAATAATGGATAATGGGGTATCATTTAACAAATATAACTAATCTCAACGAGATACTACTTTGGTCTCTCCCAAACCAATCTGATCTCAAATTGATATAGGGATCCTATAGACCCAAACTAATTGATATCATAATTATATTCTCCATATATTATTATGTTTTTATCTCAGTCTTAACATAACCAATATTTAGATTCATTACAACATCACATTACCAAATATACCCATTATAATAAGAAAATTATAGAAACACCAAACCCAACACTAGAACATGGAAAATAACTCATTCCACCTCAAAAATTTTTATCTTGAAATATAATTTCCTTATCTTGGTCATTTTTTATGGACTAAGTACAATAAATTTATTATCACAGTATTCTCATCGTGGTTCTCAACAATCCCATAATTAGCATAAAATTCTCAACAACCCTTCCTCTAGTGGTGTGGCTGAACAGGACACAACACATAATTCCATTCCTACAATCTCACATTCAACCTAAAATTCTTTAAACAAGATGAAACTCTACCATCTGTAGGTTATCACTCATTAGAAAAGGAGTCCACTATTTATTTTATACTATTCTCCCACACCATCTCACAAGATACCTCGTTCACTTTTCCATAACTTATAACATTCAATAGAAACTAATTACATCCTTGAACCCCCTTGGACAAACAACATTAAAGGTATATATTCTTATAGTTTACTATTATTATACTACATATTATGATAACACTAGACCACAAAAGTCAACTAATTATGAACCTCATCTCAATTCATATGTCAAAACTCATAAAAATGTATTTATTACAAGTGTAAGGGTAAAACTTAAGTTCATTATGACTGCTAATATATAACATAATTTTTTATATCATATTACATAATTATAAATACCAACATTTTATTCAATAATGAACATGGAATATTTTTAATTATAATATTTATATAATAAAAAATGAACTATAATTCTAAATAAAATGTATACAATTAGAAAAATATTTTCATAGGAAAAATCCCTTGAAATTCTACTACATGGGGACTCTTTATGAATTACCTAAACAAAAGGAATTGTAAAACCCCCTTTTATAGAGTAAATAAACAAAATTCAAACAATAATTATAATAATTATCCAAAGGTATCTGATAATTTAATGAGTATATGTCAAACATCAAAATATAAAACATAGAAATTATATTAAAAATAACAACATAAAAGTAATAATTCAACAAACTTAGACAATAGACACATAAAAAATGGAATGACTCAAAAAAAATAATTGTAAATCATAATCATATATTAATGTTTTTCATTGAAAAATTATAAAATATTATACAATTATGACATTTCCAATCCCATAATTATTCTCTAGTTATGGATTTTCCATTATCCTATGATATTTTGGTATTTTTTTGTCACATGTGACTCTCAAACATTCCAAATATATATGATGTCATGTAGTACATATAGTACTCATTTAAAGTGAGATAATGGGAGATCATCTCATCCAATTATGTGGTATTGTTGTCTATTTCCATAATCAGTATTGGAACTCTGAATCATATTAATCAAAAAATATACATACTTCATTAGATTTATAAAACTAAAAGGGGTTTTATCAGTAAGGATTCATCAATTTAGTTTTTAGATGAGAAAAAATACATTTATATTTTGAATTTAAATTAGAAAAAATAGACATATAATGGTAATCTTTATAACATCCTTATAATCATTTTAGTATTCCCTCATCATATCTTGGTGAATGAAAAAAAAATCCTTATATTAAATGGTAAATAAGATTTTTTTATATCATAAGATACCATGAGTAGATAAGGCATAAGCAATATGAAATATTGGATATTTTATACATATTATATTTTATCAATATCATGGAAATTAAAATATAGATATCGAAAATATCAAACAAAAAATCATCAGGATAAAAATAAATAAAATGTTAATGGTGGAATTATATAATTCTAGTGGAAATGATCTTACATTCAATGACTAATTCCAGGATATAATGGAAGATTCCATCAAGCCCTTATGGTAGGTCATTTATATGAATGTCTTGGTGAAAACTAAAATCCCATCTAGTTTGGCTAAATATTTGTCTCATGAGACCTATCAATGCATCAAATGGATATCTTTCATTAGGACCCAAAGATAAAATATATATTTCAAATAAATTGTTTATATAATTAATCAATATTTAAGGAAATCATTTATTTTCTTTATCAATAAATAAATATTTTTATTAAATAAATAATATAAAACATAAATATTACCCCTGTAATTGATAATAATTTCATTATATGATTACTTTAAATAAAATTGTTTTCACTAATAGTATATAATTTAGATAATTATGCCCCCCAAGAACCTCATATAATATAAATTACTAAATAATGATAGAAGACAAAAAATTCATTTGAAATTATGTCTTATAAAAATGAAAGATAATTATTTGTTGTATAAAAGAATATATAATAAAAATGTTAGATGAAAAAAATTGACAATGATTTTATATTATTCTATAAAATATTGTTTTAAATGTATATTATGAAATTTAAAGAATTATAATATTATATTATCAATTTAAATAAAAAAAATAATGATAAAATAATATATAAAATATTTTCTTTAAAAATACATAGAATCCTATAAAGGAATATTCCCATCAAATAACTTCTATTATGGTGGGAAAATATATTAAAGTTTTATATATAAAATGGGACATTTATTTAATAATTTAGAAAATAAATTCAATAAAAACCCTTTTAGAAAAAAATTACAGGATTAATTTATTAAAATATGAATTTAATGGAAAGTATGAATCAATAAAATTTTTCTAATAATTATAGAATATAAAATTTCATTCGTGATTCACATGAAAAGACACAATCATGAAATAAAAGTATTCATATCCCAAAAGTTTAAATAATGTTAGTTTTTTATATAAAATATTAATTCGGAATTTAAAATATAATATAAGAATATATCGATTAAAATTTTTAAATACTATAATTTACCATTATGGAATAAAATATATGGGTTTTTGGAAAAAAAATTACATAAATTTCATCATACATAAAATTTGAAAAATCACTAGTAGGATTGATATTGATATATTAACATTTATGATTTTGATAAATTTTAAATAAAAACATCTTTAATGGAATACAAGAATTAAGACAATAAATATGATAATTAAATAAGAATTCATGATAAGATTTTTCAGAGCGTTAATAAATATTCTAAATAAATTATATTAGTTATGTAACGAACAATAAGTCATATTTTGAGTTTAATTGAGATGGAAATCCATTTCATTAGATTCCAGCTTATTGTAATGTGTTATACTATCCAGAACAATATATAAATATTTATTAAATATATTTTTAACAACTGTATTGATATATATTCTATTCCTAGTCCCCTTTTATCATCATTTTAAATCCATTCATTGTATAATATTTCATAAATCAACAAGTTATGATTTTTCTTTCAATTTAATTAAACCTACATCGGAATGATGAAAATGATAAATATTGAAATGAAATTGATCATTTCTCTTATGAATACTAATAATTTCGGAAATATAATTTTTAGTCATTATATGGACTTATTTATCTTACCACACATTGTGTCAATTTAAAAACAAAATTCAACATTCATGGAGGTGGTATTCCACATGTAAGAATGATGACATTTTAATTTTTCTAATTTTTTCAAAGGACAGAAATTATATTCTGATAAATCTAGAAAAATATATTATATTATAAATATCCTATATATTAAATAAATATATAAATAGTACCATCCATGTTTGGAGGATATGAATGATAAATCACATCAATTTGTTGAGGTGGTAGTCTATATGTATGCAGGAGAGACATTATCATTTACTATGAATTATTAGGGAAAGGTGGTAGTGGATATATTTTAATTAATGAATAATAATTTTTCTATATATGTCATATATATTCATTAATTCAATATTTATAACTATCCTTGTGAGGTGGTGATATATTACGAATTACACTACTACATGGAGGTAGTAGTCTGTATGTATAAATGTGGGATGTTTTCATTTTATATAGGAATAAATTAGATATAATATTGAAGTACCATTAGAATAAAATAAAATCTATATAGTAAATATAGTGATTTAGTGAGGTTAATATAGTTATTGTGGATTTTGACTATGTACAAAAATAATTGAACCTTTAAAATATTAGTATTTATAAATACATATTCCTTCGGAAAACACCATTTTCATACACATTAATCCTTATTAACGTTATATTTTGGTGACTGGAAGACCAATATATAGTGTAAAAGCTACGTGGGAAGGGATATATGAAAATGTTGGTTCTGGAAAGTGGATCATGTAGTATGTCTAAGAGAGGATCAGAGGTTCCCATTTATAAGTGAGGTTGGGGAAATGTGAAAATACATATAGAATTAGCATATGATATAATACATACTCAAGTTAGGTGTCTCCAAAATATAATATACATTAAAATAATGAAGATAGGTTCAAAATAGATCTATTTATGTTTATTTAGGTATATTTCATTGTTATATTTTAGCCTTATCTAGATATTTAAACACTTATAAAAATATTAATCTCAACTATTAAGAAAAATATTTTCACTGATTACTATTAATTATTCGAAAAAAAATATGTTATTAAATATTTTTTATTTTTATTACAATTATGGAATATATATTAAAACATTAAATTTCCTCAACAATAAAATTACCATCAATATATATCCATAAAGCACAACGATTCATGTTTGTATATAAATTTCATTCTGTGCATAAAAATGATTATATTGGAAAATAATTTATATTGATGATTCCCATTGAATTAATTCGATAATTTTAAATAATGGGAGAAAAATATTACAAAAAAATTGAACTAGAGTTTAAAATTTTGAATACATTTTTAAAATAGTTAAACCATAAATTGTATTAATTTTCATAAAAATAATACTTATATTACCAAAATGATAATCATTGATTTCTCTATTATATTGAATTCTTAGAATGACAATCATAGATATAGTGGCCATAGAAACATAATTTACATAAAATCATGTATTTCAGCCATAAAAACTGAGATCGAACCATCATTTATAACAAAATCAATAACGATTAATTAATATCATACATCTGAATGATCTTTTCAAGATCATTACATTAGGTAATTTGGAAAAATCATAAAATAATAAAACTCGCGTGTTTCAAAATTAATATAATATTTTATCCGTTATATATAAGAAAATAATTAATTCATGGTAATTCCATATGATATCTCCTAAATTCATCTACATGTGTTAACCATTATATCATGTCAGGGGTTCTTCTCTTCATCATAACCTGGGAAATGGAAACTTAAAGGAGTGAGCTTAAATACACAATAAGGGAAACACATTACTGATGAATTCAAGGATTTAACAAGGGATAAATATTATACACATAATATGTTAAAAAAATTATATCATAATTAACATGACATTTGAATCAGGAAATATCCATGAAAATAAATGAGATCATTGATATCAATAATATTGGTCTTGTACAGATGAAATTCATAAATTAAGACATAAAACCCTATTTTCCCGCCCTTTTTATAAGAAATATCCTTTTCATAATGACTCTAGTCAAGTCATATTATTTTATTGGGACTGTATGCACCAATTAAAAATACTTATTTTTTATGAGATCTATTAATTTACCAAGAGGATTATAATTCTCGCTCAAAATTGTCACCTAATTTTTCCTAATGCATTCAATTTTAAGGGAATCATGGCCCTTAATAAAATTACCTATGTAATTTTTCAATGAATATAAATATGAATATATATATATGTTGTAGAATAAAAAATATCAACACATTATAAAATTTTGTTAGATGACATTAATCATTAATAATATCAATACTTGTCCCCATACGAATAAAGGGATATAATTGTCTTAACCAAGAAAACTAAAAAAGGGGGATGGTAAAATAATACATCATAAAATTACAAATAATCATCCATATTGGAATAATAATGTAAGTAATTCCAATACATACCTCTATTTTTGTGAAATTAAATTATTTATAGAGTATTTAGTTTTTTGTATTTAATGGAATTGTATTCTACCAACAGTTTTGATCTTCATGAGTAGTGTTACAGATGATTTTTTATCCTATGATTTTGGACCATTACTTATAAGTCATCTGTTTTTCACTTCAATCTATTATTACTTACTCTTTATTATTTGGGTTCTCCTCCATCACTACTTGTTATATCCTAGTATCTGATTCTGTGATTTTGTGATGATGATGGTGTTGGATCTGTGTTATGCAACATTTTTTGATGGTCAACACTATTGTTTTCTACTACCTCATGATCTTGATATATGTTTTCTCTAGATATGGACACCCTTATCACCAATATCATTGTTGTGGGATATGTGGTTGTGGATTCGTGGTGGATGATGATTGATTGATGTCATGTCGGATATGAGTATCAGTCATTTATTTGGATTGGTTATTTAAGGATATATTTGGTTTGACATGGTATCCTACTCATAAGGTATAATGGGTGCATAAGTAGTATTGATTTAGCAAAAATTGACGAAAATTATCTACAGTATAGTTTCTGTCAATGTAGAGACCCGAAGCTTTATGTACATGGACATTACATTACATTTTCGGAATAATTAATACATAACAAAAAAACACACAAAGATCGTAATAGTTTAGTGTCTTTGTAAACATGGAATATTATCTTCTAATCGTGGTGAAAGATCTTCAACATCTCCATTTATTATCTTCCCCTTTGTTTTCTTACCTAAAACATTTATTTAAATCCTGGGGAAGAGAAAACATATAAAGGGTGAGCTCAAATGCTCAATTAGGGAATTCATGGATAAAATAAACCAAACCATATACATTTGACCATAAAAACATGAACATAATATTTAAACATCAAAATCTTGAGCAAAGACATAAATCATGGAAGTACGTAAGGCATATATCAGAAAGGAACATCAATATTGATAAAATATAATGGGAATAAAACATGTAATTGTGGAAACCATTCAGCACATGTTATGACTTCCATAGCAGCCAAGGAATTACTGCCAAGACCATCTTAGTGGACAAAGTCCCTTTCTGAATCGAGTTCACTCCTCGTTTCAGTCCTGTAACACTGAATCAGATTAACTTACCATTCCATCCATGTCTATATAATGAGATATAAATCATTATCCAATGCATTGGAGGAAGATATAGGTCCCACCCATCTCATATTGAAATCATTCTTACTTTTTCCACAAAATAAACATAAATTATTCATAATAACCCAAAGAATAAAATGGGTTTCATAAACATCATCCCATTATCACATAATCCAGAAAAAAATGGATATAATTTCATAACAATAAAATTGAAACCATGTAAACCATAGAGACATGATACTTGAAACATACAAATATAAAATAATGTTATCTTAGATGAAAAATGGTTTTGATAAAACACTTGAAATGAATTCTTGAGGAAAATATCCTTTCTTCTTCAAAATAATTTTCTTTTCACAAAATTTCATCCAATTTTAAAAGAAAATTATTTTGTTGAAAATAGTCATTAAATATTTTGTAGGAAGATTCATGATATTAAAACATTATAAAACCGTAAAAATCCGTTCATGCCGTATAAGTTAAAAAAACATTCTTCTCGTACTTTTTCCGGAAAAGTCAAAAAGTACCTCGTAAAAGAAAGATTCCATACATACAATGTAGTAAAAGTAAAAAAATGGTAAAAAGGACATTAAACATACATGGAACCAATTTTTGGAAACACGTACATGGATGATAACAATAACGCCAAAAAATACTTACGTATACGCATTCTCGAATAAAAATGAGATTTGCAAAATTATCCCTTACCTTAGGTCTGATATGCGTCATATGGATCACAACCTCCTGTATAATGATTTAAATACTTTATTTGACTTCTACATAATCATATTCACTGTTATGATATCATATATGTTTCACTTATGACATTATATTACCCGTTTTTTTGAAAATTCCATGTAAAAGCAGCGTTTTGGGTAAAATCATTTCATTTATTGTGTGTGTTTCGACTTGTCGTTCTTGACATTATTACTTATATACTGATTTAAATAATTACAGAATGTGAAACATGATTTATATATAATATATATTCATCATATACATATATATTATAGATTGATAAAACAAATTAAATACACCATTCATGGAGACGGTGGCCCGTACATACGGATGAATGTTGTTTTCGTTTCTTTATTGAATTGAATGAAATTAAATTGATGAAATAAATATTTATATACATAAATACAGTAGAATTATTATGTCATATATTTAATTATTATTCATTATATATAATTAATAATCAATCTTGAATGGTCAATCATGGAAAATTAATCTCATCGCATTCGTGGAGAAGGTAGTCCATACGTAGGCACGAGCGATGATATCATTCCCATGATCGTGGAATTGTATTGGAGTGTATGTATACTATTTCAGAATCAATATAAATTTACAATAATAATATATAGTCATTATTTACAACATTATACCCATCCATGTAAGGTGGTGGTGTAAAATAGATTACACCACAGAGTGGAGACGGTATTCCGTACAAACGCACGCACGGTGATTTCATTTTCCGTAGGATGTATAGATGGTGAAATAGGGTTGTTTCATGCTTATAATAACATATTAGTATATGAGTGATATTGATGTTATTACTTTATAATGAAACAACTAAGTAATAAGGAGTATAAGACGAAATAAAGTTGAAACAATCACTAACAGACATTACCTCTTCTTTGAATCGCCTCTCTGAGACCTCCTTTTAGGGCACTAAAATTTTACTTTGAAGAATACCAGTACCTATAGGATGTTTCTAGGGAAGTGGGGAAGGGAAATGGGCAGAGTTATTCCGAGATTCAAGGCTCAAAATGGTGTGATAAACAAAGGGAGGAGGTGCCCTTTTATATGGGAGGAGAGGGGCAGCATAGGAAATATAAGAAATATTAGTTTATATTAAATCCCAACCCCACTTAAAAACTTCCAAAATGACTCATATCCGAAATTTAGATGAGATAGGGTTGTAATATAATCAAATAATAAAATTTATACATGTTAGGAATTTATTTTAAACATTATCAACTTGATTTTTCCTTATTTATCAATTTAATTTTATTTGTGGTAATAAAATTACAAATTTTAATTTATTATAAATATTACATATTTGTTGTTAATTTTCCATAATTGGATAATTTATAAAAATTTTGACCATATAAATTTAAATTGATAATTTTTAAATATATTTGTGATTTTTAAACATTTTTATAATATGTTATTTTTATAAAATAACAATAGTGTCAATTTTGACACTATTCATTTATTTGAATTTAAATAAACAATATACAGAAGTTATGTTCGAACTAAAAGGTATAATAGATTCATAACATGTCATATTTATCTATGAAACTAGTGGAGCACATTAAATAGTTCATATAATATTTATTTTAATATTTTTAAAACCATTTATTTGATATTTCTCTTAATAAAATAATTTCAACACCACTATTATGTCATATTTAATGATAATTATTTAATCCCTAAAAATTATAAATAAATTCATATGATTTAGATACTTTTATTAGATTTCTATATACTATTCATGTTCGAAGATTCATGAAGTTTATTCCTTAATTAAAATTAATATACTTAAAATATTTAAGAGAGTGACATGTTGTCACTTTCTTTGGTTTTAATAATAATTTTTTTATTTCATGGTCAAAATTCCTTGAAATGAATCTCGTCAGACCCTTAGGTGATATGGGTCGACTTTTATTCTTCCAATATAATTTTAGAAAGTGTTAGGGTAATTTTATAATCTTATTTTTACCCTTAATTACCCGATTTACCTATAACTATGGTAAATAAAATTTACCGTAGTTACTATTCATAATGCCCAAAAATAAATAGTAGATTATTAAAATAATTTGGACCCACTTATTCCAAATATGTAATCCATTTTTCCAAATTCAATACACAAAAGTTGCAGAAATTAAATAAAAATTAATCTCGTTGTTGAAAGAAAAGGGGGTTTTGTTGAAAACATTGCAAAAGATTGAGTTGATTTAACATACGAATTCAAGGTAAAATCAATTCTAATGGCATAAATTATATTAAATGGTAAAAATATATTCTATTTATACTTTAAAACCATTAAATATTATAATTTAACCATATAAATTATTACGATGAAAAAAGTTGTTTTTAATTAAAATATAGCGTGTTTTTACTATTCATTAAAATATGCAAGTTATAAGAAAAATATCAAAACTTTATCCAATGTAAATTTTTATATCCTGATTCAAAATAAGACGTTTATTTTGTAAAATTGAACTTATAAACATGTCAAAAACTAGATTTAATGTGGGTGCGCCATTAAAAGGCTGCAAAACTGCATTTTTTGAAAAATACTTATTTTACCCGAAAAATTTATTTTGATCACATACCATGTTCTAGAAAATGTGTAAGATAAATAATAGTGTTATAAAATTCAAAATATAGTTAATACTATTCATAATGGCTATATCATAATAATATTATTACCATATATCATTGTTTAGTGAAACCTGATATTGCATACAACACACGCTATCGAGAAAAGTCGTGATTGCATGTATTGCAAGCCCAGTCGGGGTTGCGTGTAGTGAAATATCCCTTTGATGTAGTGTAAAACACAAGACATATATGAAACTAAAAGAATATTCTTCATAAAATATCTGGGTGTTACAGTCAAAGTACTCATTTATGGATGTGTAGTGGGTTTTTGTTCTATTCTGAGTAACTAATTTTAAGAGGAATTCCTTTCTGTTTTGTGGATCTATTTTTTTATTTGTTAATAATTGAATTATGATCATTGGATTATATCTTATTTTATTTTAAAGTAATTTCATTACATATTTTTGATTTAGTGTATGTGATATCAAATTAATGATGGGTGTGGTGACACCCATCATTCACCCATCTTTGCATAAATTTATGGATGGATGGGAACCCTACATTTTACTTTTGTGTAGTTTATTAAGCATTGTTTTTTACATCATTATTCAATTTATATAGGTTTTTTACAAGAATTATCAGTTGGGGGTCTCGAAATAGATATAGTTATGAAAACAATTATCATCTATTACACCATTCACATGTAAGTGTTATTGGGAGGGTTGATATTTTGTGGTATGTTGGGCCATCATGGAATAACTTGTCGGAGGGGGGACATCTTTATTGACTAATATTATTATATCATTGTCTATAAGGGGGGATTAGACTTCTTATTCTTGTACAGATTTTCACATCCAATTAAACATTTGAGTCCATGTTAGTTTCACTAGGTCCAGATTTTTATGGAATCCATGCCACTTCCCCTTAATGGGTTCTAACATTTTCCATTTAGAAAATGGTTTTTTTGTTTTTTTTGTGAAACAAATATGGCTTCAACCTTCACATATTCAAAAAAATATACAATAAAATTATTTCTATGTGAGCATTATCTAATATGAATTATATAAAATATTCATTTCATGCATTATAATGAAGTAATTATATGGATATTTCAACATGATAACAACTTGATCATAATATATCCAAATAATTATTTTTTAGGGTATCAAATGAAGAATACACCAGTTTAAAGGAGTAATTGTACATGGCTACTGAAATAGATGAAAAAATACCTGCAAAAAGAATTCCTCATGTGTCATCATAAATGAATTAATTAGGTAATTAATTGTTTGATGCCATGAGGTAAACCCAAAAATTGATAAAATATATAAATTAGAGTATAAATTAAGAAACATAATTCCCATTAGAATAAATAATTTTCCAAATAAAAAGTAAAGAGAAAATGAAAGAACAAAAAATGTTTTATTAAAAAATTTAATCATTGACATAAAATGTAAATTTATGTTTCTCATTCAAAGGTAATTTTTTAAAATTTGATTTCATGGAAATTTTGAAACATTACTTTTTTAAATAAAATCCAATTTGGGATCCTAGAAAATTTAAATTTATTATATTGGTGAAATGATAAGAATAGAAATTAGTGTGTTCAAGTGAAAGCTAATGACACTATTTATTATTCTCATAATACCTTTTTTAAAGAACATAGATTGTATAAAGAAAAAACCATACATTGTATTAAAACAAAATTATCCAATATATGATTACAAAATACCATATAATAAATTATTAGGGTGTGAGAACTTGATCATGGTAATGTGAAGATATTTAAAAAATAATATAGATAATTGAACATAGACTTGATTTATCATTATCCCTTATGGTAAACAAACTATACGAAGCATAATTTTTTTTAAAGGATTTATGTGGTAAATTGTAAAAAATTATAGAAAAAGACAAAATAAAATCTTGATTTGGAATTTAACAAACATATATGAAATAATTTCAAGTTAACAGTAAAGACTCATGAATGAAAATCAGGATTCCAAAATCTCTTATAGATGGGGTGAAACTTAATAAAAAAATATTATTATAGAAAGAAATTGGATTTGGATTATTTTAACCCATAAAGTATATTTATGTAATGTATAGACATTCAGGACATAATAATTCAAAATAAAAACAATAATGGGAACATGGTGGACAATAAGTAGGATGTATGAAAGAATCCAAATTGAGATCAAGAAAACCCTTGGGGTTTGAGTATCACTTTTGTAAAAACCCTTCGAATGCGTGAGATTTTAATTGATCTTAAAATTCCATTATTAAAATGAAATTCAATATATGATATCTCAAATAGGAATTATATACACAACATAAATTAAATTAGCTATATAATACCAAACATATCTCAAATTGTGGGATTTGCGATGAAAACAATTTACTCAATGATGATTCATTCTACACCTACACAAAATTCTTATGATATATAAATTAAGCTAATTTAATACATAATTAAAAAAATTATTCTTAAATATAACCATTTAGACTCCTCATTAGAAATAATTAAATATAAATAGAGACATGTATATATAGATATATTTGAATGTTTTTACATATTATAAATAGTGAGATTATGATATTATAATAGAGGTTCCAAGATAGATTATAAAACAAAAAATTTGGTCCATCGTAGTTTTTATTATTATTCATGTTCTTGGATATGATGACAATCATGCATAGATGACACTTAATTAATGAAAGTTTAATTCATAATTAATTGTATAATGTTTTTTACACCAATTAGAAAACAGAAATAAAAACATAATTTACATATTTATTTCATATTATACAACTAAATATGATTTTCTATTCATAAATGATAAAAATACATAGTTTTGATCATGTAGGTAGTTCAACTAATATAAAGATGATCCTATAATAATTAAATGATTATTATTAGTTTTTTTGGTTACAATATCATTGTACCAAAATAGTAATTAACATATTTACTATTTATTAGAGTGATATATGAAAATTGATATGATTTATAATAATAGGTAAGAGGTATAAAAATGTTCCATTGTATGAATAACAAGATTTTCCTCGTATTGTGCTTGCATAAGAGGGTAAATGGTACAATAATAACTTATTTCTAATATAAATTATTGAGTGCCTAATTTTTATTTATTGAATAAAAATAATGATTTACATAAAATATTTATTCACCAAATCAATTTATAGAACAATTTTTAATGGATATAATTCAAAAATTGATAGGTAATTAATGGAGTTTGTAGTCCATACAGACGCATGAGAAACATTTTAACTCATTTGTTCAAATAAGAGAGGAACGGATAATGGCTATAACATCAATATAATAATATTCAAATATAATATTTATACTAATGTCCATATAGACATTTTTTTTGAATGTGTTTGGAGGAGGGTGGATGGAAAGAATAAATCATAAATATAAAAGGGTATGTAATATATATGTTGATACTTTAGATCTTATCTAGAAGTATTGATTGGCAATGACTTACATGTTGAACTTTTCTTAGAGAAATTGAATTCAAATATTTATAGGTTATCTTCAGTAATTAAAAATTTTAAATATTAATTTGAATTTTGAACTATATGTATGGACAGAGGTGAGATTATGTTAGATCATTTAATATGTGAAAAATAGGAATAAATATTTGGGAAATTATGTATGTTATGGGATTAGAGTGTAATTGCATGAGATTTAGGTAAGTTAGTTGGATAAGTGATGGGTGATACTTTTATATATGGCATTTATTTATATAAAAGTATTATAGAGGGTGTGTGTTGTAACACCCTGACCCTAGTTACCCAGAGTTGGTCCATTATTACAAAACATTGGCATGATACAAGGAATAATGTCTTGAAAGACTAATCAGTTTAGTAGTCGTGGAAGTTCAAGATAAATGCATATGTTTAACATTACATCACAAAATAAAAGAAACAAAATTGTGTCCCCTTTTAACCCACCTATATCCCATAGCCTATTCCTACAGGTTGATTGTAATATACTTCTTAGCATCTAGAAATAATAAAACAAAATAAAGGGGTGAGGATAGATGCTCAGTATTGATAACAATATTTCATAAAATATAAAAAGTAAGAATAAACATTTAAGGCAATGTATAAGACTAAAACCCAAACCATTTAAACATAAACATAAACATAGTATAGAAAATATAAGTTAGATAATTCTATTTACTTATTCACGTTGATATTTTACTAGTCGAATTATCACATATAATATCAATATCCTAGTTGATAATGATGGAATTAAAAATTATGGACATCATAACCACATTGTCAAGGCATCTTTCCAAGACTAAAAATAAGATTTTTTAAGGGATTTGTTCCTAGAAAATAGTTTGTCTCATGAAGACTACCGATTCATTGAGGTAGTATTGTTGGATCCACCTACAACTTACTATGTCCAATGCAATTCTCGTATGAAATGGTTGAAACATAACATAAACATTCGTATTAAAACTAGCAAATTAAATGTTAATACCTTAGCCATAAACCATTAATGGTATAAAAATATCACATCTATAGTTAAGAATATCAAAAGTCATTAATATAATATGGAACATTATATCATAATAATTCAACTTCAAACAAGTGTAAAATCCAACAAATAAAAGTAATATAGATGAAATCAAAACAATTTGAGAGAAATATCTCTTTGAATATTGATATAACATAAAAGTCATCTAAATATAAAAGAAAAATTTTATTTTGAAAATATTATTATAAGCTTTTAATGGATGTTTTAAATGTGATATAACGTTGGAAAATATCTGCACCTGACGTAGAAGTTAAAAAAACATTCATAACGTAATTTAGTTTAAAAGGTAGTAAATGACCTTGTTTGGAAAAAAAATAGAATGATTACTTTATAAAATTTTTTAAAAACTCCAATAGGGTTATATTTGACATTATCACATAGTCTATGAAATAGTAAAAATGTTTTGAAATACATTTTTATGAAACACATATATGGACGATAAAGGGGTCCCAGTAGATACTCACGTATAAACAACCTCGGATAATCTAGAGACTCTAGAATTAACCCTTAACTTGTACTTTTACTTGATAGAAGGTATTTTAACCTCCTATATAATATTTAAATCTTTGTAATTAAATTATACAATAAACACATTCATAAATATTATATCATTTAAGATCTTCTAATATTTCATTATTAATAATATTTCAGTAGTATCATTTTTTCAGGTGTAAAAAAATTAGTTTTCTATTATATTCATTATTATGAAATCTATGTTTCTTAGGGATAGGATGTATTTTAACCATATTTGGAATGATATTATGATTTTTTCATTATTTTTAGTCATAAAATGAAAATTATTCTAGATTGGTTATGATGGGAAATGAATCTCATCGCCTTCGTGGAGACTATAATCTGTATGTACGCACGGTCGATAATATAATTCTATTTATGTTGAAATAATATCTCATTGGATGGTATATCATATATATAGAATCATTAACTTGTTATATATATTATTTACATAATTTATACTCATTATTATGCCCATCCAAATAATTATGTGTTTGAATAACAAACTACACCAGGACGTGGAGACGATAAGCCATACGTATGCACGTATAGTGACTTGTCATTCATAGGATGGATAGAATTATGAATATGGTTGTACCATATTTTTAATAACATCATAGTATTTATATGGGTTTTGAGATATTATTTTGGTATGTAAACAACAATGAAAGAAGTCGTGGACAAAGAAAAGAATACTGAATGTGGTGGTGAAATTATTACCTCTTCTCCGGGTGTTTCCTTTTGAGTTGATCAAAAGGGCTCTGTAGGTTGACTTTATAATAAAATTAATGCCCCTTGGTCGAAGTGATGGTATTTGGGAGGATATTTGAGCAGGGTTTGGTTGATCTAAATGGATTTGGATGTGTTATTTTGAGATAAGGGGAAGTTCCCTTTTATAAGAGAGGCGGGGATCATTTTAGGAAAAGCTTGAAATATAATATTATTATTTAATCACATTCGGTTTATAATGGCTAAAAAAGGATTTATTTTTATGATAAGGTGGACTGGGTCGAAAAAATCTCAACCAATAGGTTTTAGACAGGTTTAGGTCACCATATTAATCATATCTTTTATATTTAACTCATAGTTAAATAGTTTAACTTTTACAATGTCTTCTTATATTTTCATATTACAAGGTTAATAAACATACAATAAAATTCTAAGAGATCCCCAAGATGTTCATTAATGACATATATATTATTATATATGTTCTTTGGCAAGCCCTTATATTTTTATGAATACTAAATCAATTAATAATATAGTAATCTTTTTAAAAAGTCATTAATGTGAATTTTTAAAATATTTTTTATTTGGTTTCTATGAAAGTCATAAATACTTTATCACCTCGAAAAAAAATTATTTAATCAATCCTAACATGTCATATTAACATAGGAAATTATTTTAATACATCAAAAGTCTCCATTTACAATTATATTAATATTTATAATATCATTTATTTTAATCATTAAGTAATAATTTAATTACTGCATCATCATTGTGCCATAAATAAATTATATTAATTAATGTCTAAAATTTATAAATAAAACAAAATTATATAGGGATGCTTTTTATATTTATAATTAATTTTTATAGTTGAATTTATCTTTTGTATAAACCTATATTAAAATTAGATTACTTATTAAACTTTCAATTTAACACTTTTAGCTTTTCTTTAAATAGAATAATAACAAATGTCTTCATCTTATACTGTTTGACCAGAAGGATCAAATTTTATTCCTAAGGTTGATTTTTTTCAAAATACACTTATCCAATAGAAATGGTAAATGAGTTAGGGTAATTATAATATCATTTTCACCATTAATTACCATATGTACTTTTAACCGCGGTAAATAAAAATTAAATGTTACTATACACCAAAAAAATTACATCTTATTGAACAAAATTTTACCTACTAATGTAAACTGTGTCTCTCATATTTTTGAAATTCAATTAACAAAAGTGGTAATTTTTTTTTTTTCATATTTGTGAATGTGCCAAGAAGGTGGGTAAAATGCATTATAAAAATTCAATAAAATTCTATACATCTAATTTTATTATAAAATGACTCCAAAGAATTAAATTGAACTAATATAGGTATTATGTATCAATATTTTCATAAAATAAATTTTGAAGAAAATAAATAATTACTTAAATAAAAAATATGTTTTAAACTATAATGCAATTCCTTTCACTTTTGATGAACAATTCAATGTTTTGAGAAAAAACAAAAATATCACCATAAGCTAGTTATGATATTACAAATCAAAAAATGAAACACATTTTGAAAAATAAAATTTATTAAATTTAAAAAAGTGGGTATTACTATTCATAATGGATAGTTTGATTGGTCGGGTGTGCTAGAACCTGAAGTTGCATACAACCTAATATATTTCATTATTCAGAAAAAAATCATACCATGGAATGATGAGGTGTTACATTCTTCCTTCCCTCAAATAATTTCATCCTTGAAATTTCAAGAATAAAACATCCTAAAAAGAATTGGGTGGTTCATCATCCTATGTTCCATGGCTTCCCACATTGCATCTTCCATCATATGGTTTCTCAATAGAACTTTTACCAGACGAGTTGTTAGGTTTCTCAACACTTGTTCCCTATTATCAAGAATCATGATTGGCTCTTCACAATATGAAAAATCAGGTTGCAGTTATATTTCTCCATAGGCACGCACATGTGCTGGTTCAGGAAAGTATTTTCTCAACAAATTTATCTGGAACACATCATGAACTTTTGAGATACTTAGAGTCATTTCCAAAAGGCAATCTATAACTCCTATTTGATCTAGAATCTCAGAAGGTTCAATGTACCTGGGATATAATTTACCCTTCTTACCAAATCATATAACACCCTTCCATAGAGGTAACATCAAGAAAACATTATCTCTTACCTCAAATTACAAATGCTTCCTTCATTTATTGGCATATCTATATTACCTACATTGAGCTGGTTTGATATGGGTTTTCATAATCATTAACTTTTCTATTGTTTCCTCCACGAGTTTTGAGCCTACGAGTTTTCTTTCACCAATTTCTTCCCAACAAGATGGTGTGAAACATACCTTTCTATACAAATTTTCATATGGTTCCAACAAAATAATTTAATAAAATCAATTGTTAATGTAAAATTCATCCAGTGGTAAATATTGATACCAAATTCCTTGAATTTCGTGTGGAAATGATCTCATCATGTCTTCTATGGTTTGAATAGTCTGTTCTGATTGTCCATCAGTTTGAGGGTGGTAGGTAGTGATCAAATAAAGTTCAGTATCCTGGGACTTTGGAAGAGTTTTCTAGAATCATAATGTGAAACGGGGAGTCCAATCAGAAAAAATTGATAGGGGTACTCCATGATGACTTACAAAATCATTAATATATAGTATTTCTAAACATTCCAGTGGTAAATCTTCTCTAATAGCCAGAAAATGTTTTGAACTGGTATGAAAATCAACAATAACCCATATTGCATCATTCCTTCTATGAACCATTGGTAGTCCCATGAAAATTTCCATCATAATATCATCGTATTTTCATTTAGGTATGGGAAGAGGTTTCATGACTCCTCTACAATGTCTTCTTCTAGCCTTAAATTGTTGATAAACCATACATCTTGACACATAAATAGAAATATCCCTCTTCATGTTGTCCCACCAATTTTTTTTTTAAAATCTCAATACATATTAGTGCTACCAGGGTGTAAAGAGAAATTGGAGCTATGGGAATCATCAAAAAATTCCCTTTTTAGATAGGGTATACTAGGAACACAATTTCTCTTTGCAAATTTCAAAATTCCATCTTTATATATGAAGTTAATCAATCTCCCATCATTCACATAATTTATTTTCTTTTGAAACCCCTCATCATCATTTTGAGAACTCTTTACCCTTTCTAGTAAATATGGTTTGGAAACCATTTGAAAAAGGATGTATGTTTCACCTTCCATGATTATTCCCATATCCATTTTACTATATCAATGATCATAGGATCCCTTTCAACTCTCATCTTATTCAAAACTCCATGATCCTTTCTTCACAAAGCATCTACCAGCTTATTTTCCATCCCCAGGTGATAGTGTATAGTGCAATCATAATAATTGAGTAGTTCATGTCATTGTCTTTGCCTCATGTGGAGTTATTCTAGTGAGAAAATATACTTCATACTCTTGTGATCAGTATATATCTAACATTTTTCTCCATAGTGATACCATCTCCTGATCTTCAAAGAAAATATTACCACTAATAACTCACGATCATAAGTAGGAGAGTATTGTTCATGAATATTTATCAGTTTTGATGCATAAGAAAATAACCCTATCATTATCCATAAGGACAAATACAAGTCATTTCGTTGAAGCATCACAATAAATATGAAACCCATCATTCCCCAAATATAAAGTCAAGATAGGAGGATTGATTAATCATCTCTTTAAATCTTCAAAAAATTCTTCCAAATATTTTTTCCAAACAAATTTAACCCATGTACATATGATCTTTGTTAATGGGATATCCAATTAGGAAAAATCTTGGATGAAATTCCACTAATAACATGCTAATCCTATAAAACACGTAAATCAATTATACTTGCCGGTGCTATACATTCATGGATTCCCTTGGTCATGGAAGGATCAAATGAGATTCCATCATTAGAGACAATATGGCCATGAAAACTAATAGCATGAATCCACAATTGACACTTGTTAATCATCCCATATAATTCATTTCTTCAAAGTTTCTTTAGAGTAGTGCACACGTGCTTTTCAAGATCTTTATAGATTTTGGATTATTCAAATATATAATAAATAACTACAACTAAAATTTCATCAATATACTCCTTGAAAACACAAAATCAATAGATCCATGAAAACAGACGGTGAATTAGTCAGTCCGAAAGGCATTGATGTAAACTCTTAATGCTTGTACCTGGTTCAAAATACTGTTTTCAGATTGTATTCCTTCTTCAGACACAAATGATGATATCTAGATCTAAGTTCAGTAGTTGAAAAATACTGAGCTCCATGAATTTTAGTGAATAAATAATCAATGTGAGGTAGGGGATACTTGTTCATTATTGTTATAGAATTTATATCATTGTAGTCAATGCATAGCCTCATAGATCCATCTTTTTTCTTGTCAAAAAGAATATGGGATCCCCTGGAAAACAATAGGGTGAATAAATCCTTAATTAATCAATATATCTAGTCATTTATTTAGTCACAATAATTCCAAAATGTCCATTATATCAGGGGGGGGGTTTTTATTTGGGCCTTAAACTAGGAATTAAATCAATGTAAAACTCAATTTATCATTTTGGAGGATGTCTAGGTAAATCTTCTAGAAACACATCACCATATTCTTGCACAATAGATACATATTCTATTTGAACATTCCTCCCCCCCCCCCAAATGTTATTTCACACTATTCCTCCCCAATAATTTAATTTAGTATTACTATTAGGGGGATCTTGATAAGAATCTGATGGTGACATTTCTACTCTAATGATTAGGTACTCTTTATCATCATCAAAAATTGTAACCTCTTTCTTATTAATTTTTTTCCGTCATGGTCTGAAATCAAATCCATTCCGAAAATTGTATAAAATTAAATCATGGTTATGAAGATAATATCAATAGATAAAGAATGTTTATATTCTCTAATGAGAACTGATTCAAAAAACATTGTTGCAATGATACACCCCTTGGTAGTTTTGACTGTCATCTCCATTATTAAATAAAATTGGAAATATCTAATTTTTATAGAAAAATGAGAATATATGATTTAATGTGATGATCCAGAATCCAATAATACATTGTCTACTTTTGAGGAAATCATTTTATTACCAGCCGCCACATCATTCAGAGATTCATCCTCAGTAGTAGTGATCGTATAAGCTTGGTCGCGATCACTAGGTCTTTAATGAGGAATGGTTCATTGGATATTAGTACATTCATTTTCATAATATCACATTTTCTAAAATTATAGAATTCAACATTGACAGCCTCTTTCTTTTTGTTACAATCAAGAGTTTGGGGGCCTTTTTTACCACACTTATAATAGACTCTCATTCCCTTCAGGCATGTTCTGAGGTGTTTCTTCCCAAATTTTCCATAGGATGGAAATTTAACTTTTCTCTTCTTACTCTTATTTCATTTTCCATAGTTTTTAGAAGATCCCTTCTTCCCTTTCTTTACATTAAACTCACAAGACTTAGAGAATTCATTTTCTCTCTTGATAGTAGCTCAAAAAATGTCTTCATATGATGAGTTCGATTGTGAGACTAATTCTTTATGGAGAAATGGTTTTTACCCATAAAATAATCAATACATCTTACTCATTGGGTTACATATATAATATGCTGCATTCCTTCATATCCTTGTAATGTTAGCCCCATACTTTGCAATATTCTCATCCTCTTTTTCCTCAGACTCTGAAATTGACTTTCAATATTCGCTTGATGGTTACGATGAAAGTATTTTTCAATGAAAACCTCATTAAACTCCCTCCATTCCATATTTGATAATTATATACCTTATTTTGTTTTTTTAATTATTGACCAACATTGATCCGCATCTCCTGTGAGGCGATAAACTGTTATGACGTCTTTTTCCCTTTCACTGCTCCCCAAAGCATGAAATATTTTCTCTAGGGAACATATCCATTTCTTAGATAAAAATGGATTTTTAGTCCCATTGAATGTTTGTGTTTTTTACCTCATTAATCATTCTAACGTTGATCCTATGTGTTGTGTATCGAGGTGCTCCATACGAGAAAAGTTATTTTTCATAACCTCAGTGTGTTTTCCCCGTATGGTGATAAGGTGATCACCACCAGTTGCATCACAAACTCCACTATAATTATCTTGAGTAGGAGGTAAATCCCTACATGTAATACTTTCATTGATATAGTTTCCATTACTTCCACTATGTGCAACTTATAAATAATGGCATACATTATATTAGTTTATGAATCGCAATCTATAATTCCAAACTTGTAAGAAACTTAAAATAATTTGAACAGTTTATAGATATAATCCATAATAATAAAAATGTTTTCTTTGAAGAGTTATATACTCATAAATCATTCCTAATGGAATGTAAATAAAATTTTAATTATCCTAATCATATCCCCTGAGATTGTTGTAACCAAGATTTCAAAGAGGCCCATTGTTGTGTACAATGAAACATCGGGTCATGCTAAAAACACCTAGTTGGAGTATTCACACCTAGGTATATCTATTCCAGATCAACATCTACTTTCTCATATCCTAACAAGGATGTATTCCTTATAAAACATAAAAAATCTCTGCATTACCAAAATTGTAGGATGTTCTTCTATACTAATCCTCAATGTATGTCTTAGGGTAATTCTCTCTAATTAGAGTTTCTCTAAATCTTGCTTCCATGTTTGGTACTATAATTCCTCTGATACAAAATTTAACACCCCAACCATATTTACCCAGAGTCTATGAATTATTACATAACATTAACGTGATACAAAGAATAATGTCCTGAATGACCGATCAGTTTATTATCCTTGGAATTACTAGATACATACCTATGTTTTAGACTACATCATGAAATAAAGAAACCAAATTGTGTCCCCATTCAATACTATTATACCATTTAGCCTATTTTTGAATGTTAATTTTAATGTACATCTTCGCATCTTGGGAAAAATAAAACATAAGAAGAGGGTGATCTTAAATGCTTAGTAAGGATAACAATATAGCGGAAACTGTTATAAATAAACATAAATATTTTAGGCAATGTATAAAAATAATACACAAGACTTTTAAACGTAAGCATCAGTTTAATATGGAAATTCTAAATCAAACAATGTATTTTAATTATTCACATGTATTTTCTACTAGTCAAATAATCACATGTAATATCAATAGCCAATTTCATAATGATGGAATGCAAAATTTTAGACATCATAACCACATAGTCATGGACTCAGGCCAAAACATCAAAGAAGATTTTTTAAAAGCATTGTTCCAAGACACTATTGTGTGTCTTGAGACCTAATAATGCATTTAGGAGATAAAATGGGCTCCACCCATAACATACTATGTCCAATGCATTCGTCATATGAGAAGGTTGAAACAATACATAATCATTCGTATTAAAACTAGTAGAAGAAATGTTAATACTTTATCCATAATCCAAGAATGGTATAAAGATAACACATCCAAATTCAAACATATCACAAAACCATCAATACAATATGAAATGTTGTTTCATAATAAATCAACTTCAAACAAGGTTATAATCCATCAAAGGATGTTGACATAGATGAAATCAAAACAATTTGAGAGAAATATTTATTTCTATTTTGAAATCATTTAAAAGTCATTTAATTATAAATGAAAACATTTATTTTGAAAATATTTTTATAAGAATGTTATGGAATCATTGAAGGTTTTATAATGGAAATAAATATCATACCTTCCATATAAGTTAAAAAAATATTCTTACATTAATTTTTTTGAATGGTCGTAAAGGACCTTATTTGGAAAATGACAAATAGATTCCTTAAAAAAACATTTATAAAATGTCAAAAAAGGGTATAAAATACATAAATACATATTTTAAAAGATTTTAAAAATTCTTTCAAATAAATTTCTATAAAACACATATGTGGATGATAAAGAGGTACTAGATGATACTAACGTATAAACAACCTTGGATAATGAAAAGATTGTAGAATTAAATATTAAATGGTAAATTTCCTTGATAGAGGGTATGTTAACCACCTGTATGACAGTTAAATCACTGTTGTTATATTAAAAAGGATCCACATACATAAATATGATTTCATATATGATCTTTTAATATTGCATTATTAATAATATTTCAGTAGTATCATTGTTTAGGGTGTTAACTAATTTTTTTTATTTTATATGATTTGATATGTAATCCATGTTTGTTATGGATATGATGTATTTTATTCATATCCAGAATGATATTATATTCTTAAACATTATTTTAAATCATAAAATTAAAATTATTCATGAATGGTTACGATGGACAATTGATCTCACCGCATTCATGGAGACGGTAATCCATAGGTACGCACGAGCGACAATATCATTCTTTTAATGGGTAAATAATATGTAATTGGATGATATATCATATATAAAAATTATTAACATGTTATATTTATTATTAAAATAATTTATACTATTTATTATACCCATCCAAATAATGATTTCTTCGAATAACAAAATACACCACGACGTGGGGACGATAAGTCGTACGCATGCTACTATGGTGACTTGTCATTCATAGGATATATAGAATAACAAATATGATTGTACCATATTTATAATAACATAATAGTATTTATAATGTAATGAAGTTATTATTTTGGCATAGAAAAAACAAATAAAGACGATGCGGAATTTGAAAAGAACTTTGAAAGAGGTGGTGAAATTATTACCTCTTCTTTGGGTGTGTCCAATTGAGTTGATCAAAAGAGCACTTTATGTTGACATTATGATCAATGTAAAGAATCATGGTCCAATTTAAGGATGATTGGATGTTATTTGAGCTGGGGTTGGCTGAGAAAAATGGATTTTGAGATGTTATTTTGATATAAGGGGATGTAATATTTTATTACAGAGGTGAGGGACACTTTAGTAAAAGATTTAAATATTATTTTATTATACAATAATATTCTGTTTATAATGGATAAAAAATAATTTATTTTGAGGATAAGGTGGGGCTGGGTCGAAAACCACTCAAAAAATTGGTTTTATACTGATTTAGGTCACTATATTAACATTATAATTTAGCGTTAACTATTAGTTAAATTGTTTATCTTTTACAATGTCTTCTTGATTTTTTATATCACATAGTTAATTAACATATGATAAAATTCTAAGAGAACCCAAAGTGGTTCATTAATGACATATATATTACTATATTAGAATTTTGGTTGAACCTTATATTTTTAGAAATATTATATCAATTAATAATATAGTATTTATTTTAAAAAACTCATTTATGTCAATTTTGATAGTATTTAGTATTTGGTTTCTGTGGAATTCATAAAAACAATATCACTTTGGAAAAAATTATTTAATCAACCCTAAAATTTCATATTAACCTACAAAATTCTTCAAATATAGAAAAGTATAAATTTAGAATTATATTAGTATTTATAATATCAATTATAATAATCTTTTTATAAAAATGTATTTATTGCATCATCATTGTGTCCAAAATAATTTAATTATTTAACATCCAAAAATTATAAATAAAATACCATTATGTAGGAAATACCTTTTTATTTTTAATGAATATTAATAGTTGAATTTAATTTTTTATAACCCTATATTAAAAATGGTTTATTTATTAATCTTTTTATTTAAAAAATTTTACTCTTAGTTAAATAAAATATTAATTAGTGTCCAAATCTAATCCAAGTGGACCAAAAGGATCATATTTTATTCCTATGATTTATTTTTTTCGAAATACACTTATCCAATATAATGGGGACATGTATTAGGGTAATTATAATATCATTTTTACCTTAATTACCATATTTACTTTTAACCGTGTTAAATAAAATTCAAATGTTCTATTCACCAAAAATTAATTTCAACTTATTCAACAAAATTTTACTTATTAATTTCAACTGTTTCACTCTTATTTTTTAAATTCATTTCAAAGAAGTAGTAAAAATACGTTTCATAAAAATTTCCGAACGTTCCTCGAAGGTGGGTAAAAGACGTTAAAAATATTAAAGAAATGTTTTTACATCAAATTTTTTTTATAAAACGACTCTAATGAATTACATTAAAATAAAATAGGTATTATGTTTCTATTTTTACATAAAAAAATTAAAATAAAATAAATAATTATTTTAAAAAATCACTTTTAAATAATAACACGGTGTTTTCACTATTCATCCTAAATTGAACATTTTCAGAAAAATACCAAAAAATCACCCTTTACTAATTATGATATTCTGAATCGGAAAATAATTTCCATTTTGAAAAATAAAATCTATAAAATTTAAAAATGTATTTATTACTATTCATAATGACAAGTTTGATTGGTCGTGATGTGTTAGAACTCGATGTTGAGCACAACAAAAGCTATTCCATTATTCAAAGATAATTGTACCAGGGAGTCTTGGTGTGTTAAATGAGTGAAATTTAATTCATTAAAATTTTATGATACCTCATTTAACCATTATAACCACATTAATCATGAGTAGAAATAATATTTGATAATTATTTTATTACTAAAAATAAAAAATGACACATCATACCAAATTTTAACATGTCGATTTCTAATTTGGTATCCATTTAACTATATTATAATTCCAAATATGAGATAACTATAATATAAATTAAATCATAAGATACTGGAAGAAATATTTTTATATAAAACTAATACTTAATATTTAATATATTTTCTGTCATTATTTACTAAGAATTATTAATTGAATGGGTATTTTATAATATATATGTTTGATTTTAAACATAATATTAGAGTCATATTTTAGGATATATGAATCCAATCCATTTATATAAAAATTATATAACTCATATAGAAATAATTCTTTGAAAAAAAACTATTTTAATTTTACTAGGGGAATTAATATCAATCATAATTAATTGGTTTTAAATGAGTCAAAATAAGATTAAAAAAGATACATTGTTTTCACCCAATGATTCACAATTTAATTATTTTTCATGAAATTAAATAATCAATAGTTGGAAAACTTATTTTTTATATTTCTCACTTAAAACATGTTTTCTAAAAAATCCCCAAAAATTAATCTTAAGATTATATTACAATTATCACTACAAAAATATCATCAATTTGTTAAATTAGAATTCTAAATTCCATAAATTTATTCTTTATATTAATTCATGAAATATGATGACAATATATTTTTATTGAAATGTAGGGTTTTTAGAAAATTAATCATTCTCATTAATATTTTGTATTATATAATAATTAAATTACTATTGAGAAATCAATTGTATGTAATTTATTTTATCATCCTTAATCATAAGTTTCAAGAAATAGATATGCCTATAACATAATATATAATTTGTTATTATATGATTTTCTTAAATAATTAATTATATTATTATTCATTTTCTGTAAACTAATTTTATTTCAGTCATATTAATAATAGCCTATATTTTTTTCATACCTATATTTAACAAAGTTTATAGTCTTAAACATTCTTATTAATCTAAAGTCTAGGTTTTAATGATCATACTTAAATATATTTTTAAAAATTTCATATAAATATATCATGGTTTCATTTAACTTCAATGTTTCATGTGGATAAATCTATGAAACACATTAACATATTTAATGGTAGATGTATAATAAGATCGTGAGATGTCAAAATATCCCCTTAAATAAATTGGATCCTCATAATTTTAATTATTACTCCGTGAACAATGTTTAAGAGGATATTTGACGTATATTCATAATCCAATATATAACCTCTAAAAAAGATCTACCATCACATTAATAATATTTATTTTAACCACATTATCAATTTATACATTCATATACCCATGTATGTGTAAAGCATAAACATATTTTCACCAAAAAATAAATTTCCAGAAAACAAAATAATCTCTAAGCTAATAAACCATAATTATTTTAATATATTTCAAAAAAATCAATCATAACCCAACCTATCGAGGACAACTTGTGCCTACCCAGAGCCCACATCTAATAAACCAAGGGCTGGCGACCAGCACCAAGTTGGCATATACAATAAATGGGAGGAATTATCCTAAATTAAATATCCATATTCACACATCACAAATCCCACACAATGATAAAATATAAATAAAATTAAACAATTCATGAATACCTCAAATATCTCATAATATAGTACGATTGTAATGTACTGAAAACATAAATGGGGAAAAAACCAACCCATCCAAAACATTAGAGTCTAACCTAATCCAAGGGAAAGAAATAATTCAAAATCATGCTCTCTATAAACACCTCGGTATATCGAGCTCTATTTACAGTTTAACTTCTCTCTATCCTCCTATGACAATATCAAAAAAGGGAAACAATTTCTCAATACACGATAAATTCAGGCATAGACCGTGTAGGGGTGAGTATAACAATACCGAGTAGGACACCAGAAATCATTAAGCACATATCACAATGTATAGTCATATCAATACAATGTATATAAATATATGTATAATAGAAAATGAAAAACTAGGATAGACTAATTATAGACACCACGACACTGGGCAGTCATAACCAAATATAATCTATAGGATTCATTTTGAGGAAACACTCATTCTAGGAGAACCCACCCCACGAGCCATGATACAATTGGAGACAATCAATAATGAGGTCTCATTTATTTGTCCCAACCCAATGAATATCACTGGTCTAAGAGGACCATGATACACAGATAGGGGTTCGCACCCATATTGGGGGGGGGGTCAATATGAACCCAATATGGATCAACTTCTAATGTAAGAGATTGTAAGTAAACGATTATTCAAACCCTACTCCCACAACCCTCTAGAGAGAGGATCTACACCCTAATTCAAGATTTCATGCTGATTCCACAAACTCTAAATAGAGATGATAGCGGATCTCACAACAATATCATAAAGGGACACCATAACTTTGTAGGAGACTCGGCCTCTAGGGAGGATCACAATCTACAAATTTGGATGTAGTGTTTCATTTTACCATCTAGGTAAGGACCAATGGAACTCACTCAAACTATACTGGTCCAAGATAGGAAAACAATGAGCATGTATCACTCTTAAATGGACTACACCATGTGACCCAAGGGGTTCATAGTGTTTACATCTATAACAAGTCGTTGCCATCACAGAGAACCACACACAACATGATGTATCTATATACACAACATGTATAACGATCTACATGACATGTAGAGACACATTGTATCATGCTCGGGTCACCTACATGTGTCTTTGTACCAAATTCATGTCCGTGTACTGGTCCATATATGCCAAGCCTTGTCAGCGTGGGACTACATGGTGTGTCTATGCACATGTACTCAATCCCATTTATGTGTACTTATGAAGTACACACAATTTCAACAAGGTAGGTTCACACTCCATATGATAGGAGTCACACTTTATGTGTTCTTCAACTCTGGCTAAGCCCAAGTACTGAATCCAAGGGCCCCACACCCCATATAATTTGGATTGCATGTCATGTTATGTGGGATTTTGTAGAAATCATACATCTTCCTCCACTCACCTTGGACAATATTCTAACCTCTTAAATTTTGAATGGTATTTTTTGAAACTCAATATTGGACCTATATTTTTGTGCCATCATCAAATAACCATGTTTCGTCAGTAGATCATCTTATAAAATGGATAAAATAAATTTTCTTCATTCAATGATGAAGAATGCAGAAGAATGAAAATTCCTGAATCATCCATCGTCTGGATCGATTTTAATTAATCATCACACCTACATCATATTTTGATATCCTATATCTACAATATATGATCTTTGTCCAATGAAATTGGTGTGTAATGATTTATTTATTGGGATGTGTCATGTTTTGGTCCAAGAAAAGAATGCCCATGATTAATGATTAATCAAAAGAGAAAAGAACATGAAGAAATGAGAGGAACAAACCTAAATCTAAGTTTTTTCAATCCCAATTATTTTCGTTATGATATTCAATGAAGATATTGATAACCACAAGAAATTATCCCAAATAATCATTTCAATAAACCCACCCTAAAAATATGCACAATCATCATATTAATTTGTCGGTCAATTGGTCCACATTCATGAGAGGAATAAATAATAATGAACAAATCAAATAAAAGAAACAACCATAATTGAGTTCAGATCAATCATTTGTGATGAATAGTAAAGTTATCATCATTGATTAGGTCCCCCACTCTACTAGCATGACGATCCATAATCTGATTCTGATCCCTTATCATCTTCCAAGAACACTCTCTTCAAAAGGTGTCTTGGTAACTAAGGATTAGTGGCCAACCTAGATATAATAAAAAACTTATATTTGAAGAATATTTAATTCCCTAAATTTAAAAAATAAATATTAAGTTTATTTATTTCATTAATTTCTTAACATTGATATCTTTTTCACAAACAACCCAGGTCGACTGATGTTAAGTCACGACTAGGGTAAAAAACCATTCTAAACTGAATGGTGACATCATCATTCTTTTTTGGTCATCTATTTAAATTTTATTCCACTTTTTCATGAAAAATTATTGTTCATGAAACTTAATATATTTCATATGTTTCAAACATTTATTTTAGGAACACCAGGCCACAGAATCTCATGTTTTCTAAATTCCAGCTCTCAAAAATAACAAATATAATATTTAAATTTTTAAATAAAAATATTTGAGGTCACATTCTTCTCCCCTTAGTGATTTTTCTATCAAAAAGCCAAAATAAGGGCTTGCATAATGTTATTTTGGTACTGAATAGTAATATGAGCCTTTCACTCCCATATGCTTTCTAGATGATTCTCATGCTGTCACCGAACACACACTAAAGAAATCAATATTATATAACGGATCCCCTTTTTATGATCATCAATCTTCACTGGGTACTCTGTAAAAGTTTTCCCATCATGAATGTCTATCTCACCCTATTAAACATCATATGATGAGTCATTAACATACCTGCTCAGCTATGACATGTGGATTACATCATATACCCATTCCAACTGTAGTGGTGGAGATAAGGGTGCACCACCTCACTGACATTACGCAGTATTTGAATAGGACCAATGAATCTTAGAGATAGCTTTTCACCCCTAAAATATATCTATATTCCATGTAGTGATGAAAACGAAAGGAAAATGTGGTATCCTCTATCGAACTATAGAGGTCTTTGTCATCTGTCTGCATAAGTCTACTAATGGATCTGTACAATGTTCATATGCTCTTGTATGATCTACACCTTGTATTTTTTAGCTCACACCAACTCTGGGCCATGAGTGTTGACTCTCCCAAATCAGTCCAACAATGTGGTGACCTATAGGGTCACTCGTACGAAGACCTGAATGGTTCCATAACAGTGATGAAATTTTACCTATTTATCTACAAAAACTACTCCAATGGAAGGTAATCATACCAAATATGTCCAAATTCCCACATTCAAACTCACAACATTTCCTCCAAGACATAGAAGGTCAATTATTTCTGGTTGATAGTTTGGGGATGGAATTCTATTCTCAAGCATTACTGGGTACCAAATTCCTCTAACAATCCCTTTCAAATCCAGGATGTAAATCAAGCATCATGATCAGAAACAATTGTCTATCGAACTCCATGGATTCAAACTACCTCTTTAATGTAGATGCATCCCATGATATCTACTTAACTCTACTATTAGCTAATTAGGAAGTGGGATAACTTGGTGATTCATTCTTTGACTATCAAGATGGAATTGTGTCCCCAGGATGTATGTGGAAATATTTTCATGAAGTCCACAGATATCCCATACCATTACAATTTAGATACCTCATGGGGTTGAGAGAAACATGTTCGAACTTGGGGATCAACCTTCACTTTACAGAAGGTATGGAATCATGAAAAAAACTCAACAACACCTTTCTTCATCACTTTCCACAAAAACTAACGTCCTAGGTCCGTGTACCTATTTTCCACAACTATATATACCACCAAGAGATATTTATGGAACTCTCACAAAACCTCATCACGTAATGTCACATTTACCATCTTTCATCATTTGAAAATAACGACATGCTCCCATACTTTAGAAAATCCATCAGGATCATACCCTATGGATATATGAGCACGTGGGGTCTCATAGTTAGTATCCCCTTGTTTTTCCTCCATAAATCATAGTATGAGTAATGGGGTAAAAACCATTGACTGGAGTTAGGCTTGTTCATCTCTATCCAAAAAGTAATACTACATTGAGGTCAACTTCTCTAATGCATCATTCCGCATAATGTCAACTAGATCTCTTCCTGAGAGCATCTACAACCACGTTCTCCTTTATATGAGGATAGAAAACATCAAATTCATAGTCCAATAGGAACTCTATCCATAACATGTATCTCATGTTATGATCATTGCAATTGAATATATTATTGAGACTTGTTTGATCATAATTAATGATAAACAACTCACTAGTCATGTAATATATCCACATATTCCAAGAAAAGATGAGCACTTCTATCTATAGATTGTGAGTTTCATAGTTATGCTCATGTGGTCTCAAATGTAATGAACCAAAGGTAATGAATGCATTCCTCTGCATAAGGACAAAACCAACCCTAGTTCCCAATGCATCGTAGAACATTATCTACTCAACTCCCTCCAATGTAAATCACATGATTGTTGCACTCATAAAACTCTACCTCAATTGTTGAAAAGATGACTTTCATGTCTCTATCCACCAAAAAAGTTTCCCATTTCATGTAACATATGTGATGGTTGATGATATCATTGTAAAATCAGGTATGAATCTCTAATAATAGACTACCAACACATGGATGTTCTACACCTCTCTCACGCTCCTTGGTGGCTCCCAAGATAACACTACCCTAACTATGGATGGGTCCACATCCACTCCATTCGTTGATATAAAGTTTCCCATAAAGGGAACCACATGAATCAAGAATTATCACACTGAGTGATTTTGTAAAGATGTTTATCTCGGAGTACGTCTAGAAATCTCCAAGGTTACCTCACATTATCATCCAAAACTTTTGTTTACACAATGATATCATCGATGAAGAATACCACAATCTGGTAAATGAAAGGATTAATGATCCAATTAATGATACCTATGAACACTAGTGTGAATTTTGTAAAGACCCAAAATTTTCTTGTTATTTTCTGAAATTATATTGGAATTATACGAGTCCATGAAAATTGACGGTGCTAGATTCTGAGGCCTAGTGTGCTTGGAATAAAATTCTAAAAAAATAAAAGGTGCGTTCAGTAAATGTATGAGTGTGTTTTTGTAACATTTTAGCTGGTACTCGAAAATGAATTTTTAGGGCACCCCTGAAGTCACAATGCCTGTTTTCTCTTAAGGATATCTTCACCTCGACCGTAGTAGGTCAAGGGTGAAGGATATTTTTTTGTTTTTTTGAAGAAATAAAATCAAATAAAAATGTTTAACAATTTTTATTTTTCTTATAACCACTTTTGATATATGGAGGTGGGGACAACATGATTTTTAATTTTATAGATTATGAAATCAATGTGGGGAACACCTGAATTCAAACTCCTCATTTAATAAAGAGAATTAAATAGGTGGTTACACAAGAAGTGTAACCACCCATTTAATGAAATTTTTTATTAGATGATTATGATTTCTTATATTAAGATCTTATTATATCTCCTCTTCTTAGAGTTGACTTTTGGGATGGAAAAGAAGTTCCTTGGTGGGAGAATGTTCTCCCATGAAGAACAACCTCTATCGTTGAGCGATTATTTGAGGAACTGACGAACGAGCCAGGATCGAAGGCATGTGGTGGGTGCGACATACGTCGATAGCATCGACCTTTTTCTTGTGCCAACACCAATGAACGAACGAGTTAGGGTTTGATCTTTGTTTTTCCTTCATGAATAACTCGTGAAATGATTGCTATTGATCTATGGAGGAGTGTACATGCCAAATGAACACAGCAAAATCCCTCCACATCATTCCTTTTGATGTGTTCTTCACACCACATGGGAGAAGGGCGGTGCGCACCCGCACCGCTGGAAGAAGGAAAGCGCTTGGTCGTCGAGCTGCGGTGGTGCAACCGAAGGGTGGTCGACACATGACCGACCATGGTTCGAGAAAGTGGAACACCAGAGGGTGGCCGACACACCGGTCAACCAAAAAACTGGGCGGTAGCGGTGACTCTGCCGCCACAATAGGGTACCGTTGCCAAGCAGCTGTGGTGGAAACCCAACAGCGGCCGGCACATCGTCCAGCCTTCGAGACATGGGCGGCGTGACTGTGCGCCACAGTCGGAGCCAATGGTCATGGTTTTCATGGTCGCAGAGAAAGTAAGAAGTTGGCCAGCATTCGACTGGCCCTGGAGGTGTGTCGCACGACACCATGCCAGGAGGAGAAGGGGTTGCCCAACTGGTTTGGCACTTTGAACCGAGCGGTACCCACAAAACCAAAGTGAAACATTCAACCGAATGGCCGAAGGCTGTTCGGTGATTGGGGTGGGGGTGCGTGATTCCCCCTTACATGGGGCCAGGTGTAGCCGCCGGGATGGGCTGCCTAGTGCCGGAAGGGCCGCTCCGGCAGGTACGGCTCGACCCAGCGGGCCGGGTCGACTCAAACCGCGACAAGTCTTCCTGGGTCGGACCGGACCCAGACTAATATTGACCTATTTTCGATCTTTTGGGCATAAAATTGGTATTGGCCGTCTGTTTGATGAACCGTCTGTGGAACTGGAAACCTAAGAGCGATATGGACTTTTCGGTATACCTCAAAAGAAATTTGGATAATGATGGGGTGTGGTTAGGTTGTATCGATCGTGAATCCAACTGGACCCTTGAGACTAAAAGGCTAATAACTTATAGACTGGGCATTCGAATTATGCATAGTCTGTTTCCTTGAGAGCCCTTTTTCATGGTGGTCCATTGGGATTCTTCTTCATGGGGATTCATGAAAGTTGGAGTATCAACCAGTGGCATGATTAGTTGATCCTCCTAGAGATAAGTGAGCTTAGTATGGGAACCTTGTAGGTGACTGTGATGATGTACTAGGATCCTGTGTGTATCTGATGATGTACTGACGATGTACTAGGATATTGTGTGGGTCAGATGATATACTCATGATGTACTAGAATCATGTGTGGGTCTGATAATGTACTAACGAAGTACAATTATCTTGTGCCAGTCCGTTGATGTACTGACGATGTACTAGGATCATGTGTGGGTCTAACTATGTAGTGACGATGTACTAGGATCGTGTGTGTGTCAAATGATGTAGAGACGATTTACTGGGATCTTGTGTGGGTCTGAAGATGTACTGAAGATGTACTAGGATCTTGTGTGGGTCTAACGATATACTAGGATCCAATGTGGCTCTGCAATTTGGGATCCTTTGTGGGTCTTCCTCTTAACAGAGTAAGATGATTTAGTATTTACATCTAATCATATCTAAAATTGTACTTAATTTATACCTGGTGTGAGCTGAGTTCGTACCTGTGTGGTAAATTCCGTCGTGGTAGTACGTTAGTGGTACTTTTCTATGTGGCATACCTATGTGGTACTTTCCGTTGTGGTATTCCTTCTTTTTTGGAGCAATTGAGCTTTGGGGTTTTGGGTTGGACCTTTTGTTCCCACATGATTGAGATGGGAATATTTGATAACATAGGTATATGCATGAGCATATACCTAAGTAGGGTCTTCAGTTGATTTCATTCCTTATTGCTTATCCTTTATGGGTTTTCTGAGACCATGGGGGTCTCAGGGTCCCTACTAAGTGTCGTTATACGCACATACGCATGGGTTATTCTAGAACCATGTTGTGTTTGGTGTAGACAACAGACAACACTGATTGAGGATGTGGGTATAGGGACTGGTCGGTTCCTGTAGGTGGACCATACTGCATGTCGGTACACAGAGGAGACAGGCAGACGTGGAGATCTGAGGATGAGATTTGTACCTACCCTTGAGGTAGGAACCATGGAGGATGACCTAGTAGTTTTCTTTCTCTTTCTATAGTTGTATTTAATTTCAGTTGTACTTGTACCATTACTGTTGGGATTGTCTTTCGGGCCCTCTTAATTTCAACACCCTTTTTTCTATACAGTTTACTTGTGTTCGTATCTTGTTGTGTTCTTGGTTGTGTGCGTTTATAGGATATAAAAGAAATTCCTTCCTGGGTTTAGGGAATATGCATTTTTGTGCGAGTCTCTAGCCCCTGGCCTATGGAAGGCAAACATGGTGTAGTCACAGCATGGGCCCTGAGGGACGGGTCATGAAAATTGGTATCAGGGGAGTTAGTTCTACCATAGAACATTGGACTATGATATTCATTTTAACAGGAATTTTGTTAAGTGCACTGATTGTGGTTATCAGTATAGGGAATCTAGTGTTGGTACGATGACCGAAGTATCCATACACCAGGACCCTAACTTCTGATTTCCTACTCAGGGCACGAAAACATTGATTGTGTGTGTGTTTTCAAGATATTTCTTTGTGATCTCTTTGAGTCACCTTCCCTAGTATAACTTATTGGTCATGGAACACCTGTATTTCTCATCAAGATGCCTCCACGTAGACATCTAGATAGGGTTACAGGTATAGTACACAATGATAGCCCACCGAGTGATGAGGCCTCAGTTTAGGTCTCTATTCTAGTAGAGGCACTAGCGGAGGCACCAGTGGTACCATTACCCATTCGGCCGCCGATGCCACAAACTCAGGTAGTATAGGGTGAATGTCGCTTGAGCATGTTTCATGAGTTCCAGTGCCAGAGGCCACCAAGGATCTGGGGCGAGATAGACCCATAGGTGGCTTAGGTTTGGCTGCAGACCATGGTTGTGGTCTTCTGACTGGTAGGGACACCAGCTGCACTCATGGGGATCCATTCCACCAGTCTTCTACAGGCAGCATCAAGAAGATGGTGGTGCTTGATTCTCTAGGTTCACGATGAGGTGACACTTATCTGGGACGACTTTGAGAGCCTATTTTAGAAAATGTTTTTCCCAGAGGCCCTTCACATAGTGCGCATTTAGGAGCTTCTTCATCTGCAGCAGCGAAGCTTGACTTTGACTCAGTACTCAGCGAGGTTCACCGACCTCTCCCACTACTCCACTGATATGGTACGAGACCCATTCATTAGGGCCCAAACCATTGATCAGGGACTCAGGAGAGAGATCAGGGCATCAATGATCTCACTCAGAATTCCGATGTTGGAAGGGGTGTTAGAGTGATCCCTCTTAGTGTTGAGTTTTCTTACTGAGTAGTCACCAGTAGTGAGACCCACCACCATTCGTTAGGTAGCAGAGTATTCTGTATCAGACAACAAATAGGTCCCACAATGGTCCAAGAGGACCAGACCTACTGGTGCACGACTACATGACTTATGATAAGTTGTATGGGGTACCTAAGATAGTTCCAGTCATGTGAGGAACAGGTAGTGTTTCATATGTGGTGGGTAGGGTATCATAGCTCGTGATAGTCTGACCCGCTATACATAATATCAGCAGATAGTTGAAGGACCACCCAGGTAGAGATAGGGGTTCGGTCGGGGTGGTCCACGGGGAGTTGGAAGATGTGGTAGTAGTGATGGTCGTGCAACTAGTGTTGGGAGATGATTCAAGATGATACCACCACCACCATCAGGTGGCCCACCCCAGCTGTAGGAGCAGGTGCACAAGGGAGATCTCAACATCATGCAGTTGGGGCCTATGACCATTGTTATCCGGAGATGATACGAGTTATAATCTATTTCTATTCCACCTTTGCAACAGTACTTATAGACACAGGGGCCAGTCATTTTTTTATTGCTGATACCCTCATTCGGATCTCAGAGATTCCAGTGGAGCCATTGGATCGATATTTACGGCTATAGACTCCTACATGAGTGGATTAGATGATTACACACCGGTGTCGGTATTGTGATCTTACTCTAAGAGGTGAGAGCATTGGCTGAGATCTATAAGAAGGGGTGTCAAGGCCTTATGATGTCATCTTGGATATGGATAGGTTTTAACCGTCCATGCTCATATTGACTGTATTAGGCACAATGTGTGTTGTCTCTGCAATAATGGGACCAATTTTACCATCACCGGTGAGAAGGGGGCCTTTGCAACATAGTATGGACATAGTCAGATGAGAGTTTATCTGATCACTCATCATTTGGCTAGCCTAGCCCTCAGAGCGGTTGATGTGGAGAGTTTGAACTATCTTGTAGTGGTTAACCAGTTCACGGATGTCTTCCCTGACGATGTTCATGTTCTACTTCCTCACATTGAGGTGGAATTTTACATTGACTTGTACCCCAGGATGACATCGATTTTTACAACAGTGTATCAGATGGATCTCACAGAGCTTCGTGAGTTGCAGGTACATCGGGAGGAGATACAGGGGAATTGATTCATTTGGCTCAGTGTTTCTCTTTAGGTAGCCCCGATTTTGGTTTCCAAGAAGGCGGATGGGATCATGAGACTTTATGTCAACTCTTGGTGCCTGAACCAGGTGACCGTCAAGAACATGTTCCCAATCCAGAAGATTGAAGACCAATTTGATCAGCCAAAGGGAGAACTATGGTTCTCCACGATAGACCGTAGGTCAGTCTATCACTAGCTCAAAGTGCGAGACAAGGAAGTGCAGAAGATGGATTTCAGATACTGGTATGACCATTATGAGTTCTTGGGGATTCCTTTCAAAATGACCAACACCCCAGTAGTGTTCATGGGACTCATGAATAGGATCTTTCCGCCATATCTTGATCGATTTCTAGTATTATTCTTTGATGAAATTCTGATCTATTCACCTAAGGAAGAGGAGTGGGCGTATCATTTGCAGATAGTTTTAGACACAATCTGATATCACCAGCTTTATGGTAATCTCTCGATGTTCCAGTTATGGATCCGAGAGGTTCCTAGTCTATGACACCTCATATCAGAGGCTAGATACTACCCAGAAGTGTGATGGAGAAGTGGTACTTTCTTCGGAGCCACCCAGGAGAGTGACGGAGGTACGAAGTTTACTAGGATTGGATGGATACTTCCAGAGGATTGTGGTCGATTTCCCTATATTTGAACCACCTTTATCAGTGTAGATAATGAAGGGGGAACCATTCATTTTGTTGGAGATATGACAACAATGCTTTCAAGAGTTGAGGAAGAGGATGAATAGTGCCCCCATCTTGAGGCTTCCGGTGGAGAGCGTCTGTTACGTTGTCTACTGTGACATATCAGGGAACAAGCTCAGATGTTTCATGGTGCAAGAGCGAGCATTGATTGCATATGGTTATCAACATATGAGAAAACATGAGTAGAACTTCACTACATATGACTTAGAGTTAGCAATAGGGGTCTTCTCCTTGAATATGTTGCTACATTACATGATGGGCGAGTGTTTTACAGTCTACTCGGATCACAAGAGTCATAGGTATATCTTATCTCAGACATACCTGAATCTGAGACAGCAGCATTCACTTGAGCTACTCCAGGACTATGACTTAGAGATAGTCTATACTCATGGGAAGGGGAACGTTGAAGAAAATGCACTAAATATGAGATCTCGTATACAACTGCTAGGTGAGGCGACAAAGTAGCTGGCCTCTTTATAGATATCCTTTGTGGATCTGGATGGAGAAAATTTTCTTCATTCACTTACAGTCACTCCTAAACTTCTTCAGCGATTTAGGGAGTCACAGCATGGGGACACTTACTTCCAGGTTTGACATGCTCAGGTATCCACGGGTCAGGCACTTGATGGATTTTTTGAAGGTGGGGAGCATGAAGTCCTTTTCAGGGGACATACCATGGTGCCTGGGTCACTTCACGAGGAAGTGATGATGGAGTTCCACAAATCCACTTTAACGGTACATCCATGAGAAGAGAAGATGTACCAGGATCTCTGATTACAGCACTGGTGGCCGGGAATGAAGAAAGTAGTAGCATAGTTTGTATCTCGGTGCCTCACTTGGCAGCAAGTGAAGGTGGAGCCTCAGGTACCTGCAGGCTTGGTTCAGCCTTTAGTGGTCCCAAAGTGGAAGTGGGATGGGGTATCCATGGACTTCCTGACATGACATCCACATACATTCAGAGATCATAACACTATCTGTGTGATCATCAACCGACTAACCATGTCAGCCCACTTCCTACCAATCAGAGATCAAAGTTCAGTAATGATCTTCAGACACCTCTACGTGCATGTGATTGTGCAAATACGTGGAGTGAAATCGACTATTGTCTCCTATAATGATACATTTTCTACATCC